>JAFFJZ010000011.1:11820000-14341324 GCA_018340375.1 Gonatopus flavifemur
TTGATGCATAAAATGTTCAGATTTTAGACTCGATGTGCAATTCTCATTCCTCTGAAAACCCTGATTGCGAAACCGAAATTCACTTTCAAAAATATTCAAAATATGACACAGCTCATTCAATAAGGATGACTAAAATCAATTCATATTTCACTTCAAATGCTCAATTCGAGAATCAACTTCGAATCAGATTCCTCCAAACAGAAGCTCATTGTATCTTAGCTGTAGAATATACCACAGAAATCCGAAGGAAGATTTCTAAAACACCCGGTATATAAAATAACAACGTTCAATGGCACCTGATTTCCATATCGTTTATAATTCAAGCCAGTGCACTCGGTTGAATATAATAATGTTTACCAATGTGACACTAAGTCAGAAAGCATTAACCACTCGAAGCCCAAGGTCATTCAAGATATACCTCACAAATCAACCAAATTGAAAACAAAACGCCGAAAAATAAATGCGTGTTATCGTGTTTAATGTATAAGCATCCTATGTTTGTATGGACCAATGCCCCAAACATGATCAAGCCTGGCACAAGACCTGCCGAGAATTGTCTTGAACAATTTTCCAAACTTGGCCCAGGCTTGGGAATGATAAGATCAGGACAAACTGGGGCGAGTGGTTTTGCCAGGCCCGGTCCAATTCATTTACCAAGCATCAACCAATGCTTCTTCGATCGCAGATAAGGATGAAGAAAGTAATTGATTCATATTTCAGTTCATGACTTTCTCCCTCAGAATACCGTACATGAATTATCTTAAAACGATAGAAAAAATGAGGCAAGACTGGAACAAGCTTGTATGATCATTGGAAAATTTGCGTTCTCTGATATTCTAATCAATTTCGATTCTATTGTTGGATCATGCCCAAACTAAATTAATAAGATCTTACTGGAATATCACAACATAAATCTTATAATAATCTAATCCCGTACGGAATCCAATTGGATTCCGTTTACACGTGTAAAACTAGTGTGTAGGATTAATTATGGTGAGAAGATCGGGTTAGCCCTGGCCCGATGGTGATCCCCGAGTCTTCAGTCATTGTGAATACAAAATTCAGTCAATATTTATAAATATTGTGCCACTCATGTGGTCAATATTGGCACAATTGTTCTCAACGAATGCTCGATTTTTACACTTGTGCCAAGCTTGTACCAAATGTAGTGACCAATTCAAAAATATTAACAAATTGGGAACAACGGGACAATGGTAGAACAATATTGGGCCGATTATTCTTCACGGAGGTTTGTTTCTGACACACGTGCCAACCTTGGGACAAACTTGGGTTTTTTTCAGTTTTGGCAATACCCGCATGGAATTATATCATTGACGAATATTTCATAATATGTAACTAAATCCTGGATACATTGTGGAAGTTTGGATTGAAGTTTTGATAGACTGTTAGAAAATCTACACCGAAAGTGATGAAATCAATTCCATATCATTCTCAAACATCCATGATCCGTTCGAACAAATTGAGATCCTGTTATTCATGTCATTTTGGTAATCCAATTTTATTTAAATTCTTAACACAGAAGTTAGATTCCTTTTATGTCCACTTATTTTTGCTGATGTCATACTTGAAAAACATTGTTTCAGTTATGGAAATTCAATGACAACAAATTATTTGTTCAATTTTTGATATAATTCTAAACACACTTTCCAGTACTTTTACTTTGTTACAGTCGGAGCACTCTCTAACTCTTATGATTTCCCGTATCCACGAATTTTTCAGAAAGTTGTACACTGAGAAAAATGTAATGTTAAATTCACTGTGGGATTACAGGAATGGAGAAAAGTACTGACTTTCTAATAAAATTCACTGTAATACATTGCAATTTATGATGGAAACTTCATTGATGGCATGATACACCAATGAAAATAATCAAAATGAAGAATATTCAATTCCATTCAATTTTATTTATTAATTTAACAGACATATGCCCTGCAGGTTCGAATATAACAGAAGGAAATGAAAATGACAGTAACTAGAAGAAGAAGAGAAATCACATTCTCACAATTCATCCATACGGCTTTTACCTCCAAATTTGGTTCATAAGCAGTCGATATTGGATTTGGAGAAAATCTTTTCGAGGGGGAATGATGTATTTATGAAATATTCCATTGATTTTAAATTTGGGATTCTTTTTTCTCTTCGTGTATTTTGTAACCAAATGATTTTGAACAATCGACAAATGGAATGGAATGGAACAGGAATTTGTTTGAGTTATCCAAATGAGATGAGCCGTTCCATATTTTCGATATCTTCGAAGGTGAATTTCAACTTCACAACCCGTGTTTCAGCATTATTGGGAACTTTCGTGAGGTAGAACAATCAGATAGGACACGAACGAAAAGGCTTGGTTACCAATAGGATGAAGATTATTATTATTGTTGGGTTGTCATGATAGAATTATTATACATTCTGTCAACAATTGCATTCTATTACAATAATTTATTTCCAATACGGAATTATATCCTTCGAACAATGCAAAAGTATATATATAATAATCTTCTGATTCACAGACTAACAGATCCATAAAAAAATGATCAATCATCTTTACAAAGGAGTCTTTTCTCGCTAACCATTTCATTCCCTTCGTATTTCCTGATGTTGAGTGAACTTTGGCACAATCCGTTTAAAACTACTGTCTCTTGGATATCATTCAAATCGACGGATTCCATAGAATTTTTTTCCAATGACCATTTTTTGTTTTGATCGTATTCCCATATTTCACTGCTTTGCGTAAATACATCATTCTCCAGTCGCTCAGTCGTTTGATGAAGTCTTTGGATAGTTCCATCAAGCGCCGTATATGCTAACGTCTTCACCGTAGAATTATTGCTGATAGATATCTGATAGGGCGATTGTTTCGGATCACCGTCTGCAAAAATATTCACAAATTAATCTATCCAATGTTCTCTCGTGGCAAAGTAACGCATTGATGTATAAAATTCATATCTTGGGTATCAGTACCATAATTATTTAATTCGATGACACTTCCTGAGAGTAATTCCGCCTGAGTGTGAGTATTATTCGATTTGTATCTATTCAGCTTTCCTCCTGTTGAGAATGATATAAAAAAAAATCAGTTCATCTTCATTCTAATCGGGGTCATAACGTTGATGAAATTCCCGTCGAACGACATCACACTTACCTTTCAACTGAAATGGGAATAGAGCGCGAGGATCCGTTTCCACACGAAATTTAATGTTACCTTTGGAAAAAAAATACCTAAGTGATAAATTTGAAGGTTTATGCAATTGAGAAAGCGGGGATATATGAATTTTACCAAGTGGTTGTTGTTTTTCTCCTGAGTTTGCCAGATATATCACGGTTTTGGCATAGGGCACATTCAAATCAATCAAAACAGTGGGCATTTCAATCTCAATTCGAATTCTCTTGGTTAATCCTGAAATGACAATTCGGAATCCCGCAATTCTTTTCTTTCATTCTATTCCTCAAATACTTACCTCGTTCACCATCGGACGAATATTGCAGCATTTGGTATTTGATATCATCAATTTTTATTCTCTCTTCATCTCCCAAATCTCGTGCCTGAGTCTTCAGTTGTGGAATTAGCTCAGTTTGATAAGCAGAGATCTTTGAAAGAATTATTTGTAAGAAACCTTCTTGTATGACTAATTCCGATTCCAACTCTGTTCGGCGAAACCAATTACTGATGTCATCATCATCATAATAACTCATCGAACTAGTTCCGATATTTTTCAATTCTTGTTGAATTTTAGCAATTCTGTTTCGAATATCATCGGATTCTTTCTGAGCTTCGACTATATTCTTCTCATATTCTTGTATTATGTCTTGGATTAACTTGATTGATTCACCTATGGTATCCTGAATTAACCATATTTTTTCATCCGCTTTTGCTACTATTTCATCATTTGACACTGGGATTGCGTTTTTCGGCCAATCATCTTCAATTCTCCAGCGAGCCTCACACAATCTACAAGCACGTGGTATTCGAAAAATCAAAACTTATCCACAGAACATGAGATATCTCAAAACTGTTGAAACCTTGGAGGTATCCATTATTCACCGATACGTCCGATCGAGAAAATACTCACCCGAAAATCAATACACAAAGCAGCACAGAACGATTGCCCAATCGACCCATGGATTTCATCCAATAAATCGTAAATTATTCTGAAAAATATAGAATGGTGTTGCTCTAAGCAGAGAACCAAGTTTTGCACGCTGCTTTGTCCTACGACTCTCGATTTATACTCAACAATATCGGATAATTATTATTGATTCAGCAGATAATTAATCTGTTGGAATACAATTGAACAAACAATTTCAAATCATATTGAATGTTTGTTCTACTTGACTGTAACACGTGCGAATCTTTTGTCGCTCTATTAATTTGATGTATCATTAGCAAATCACTTACGTCACTAGTACGTGATAAAAATGGATGGCTAATATAGTCGCGAAACAACATGGAGGTTTGGGAACATTTGGGTCATTTCGGGTGGTTTTCACACCCAAATTTTAGAACTCAATGAAGTGATTTTTTTCCGATTCTCGGTCGAAAAATATTCGATACATGTTTTTGGATTTTGTTTTTCAAGCTCTTTTTTCGGGAATATGATTTTTCGAAAATCTGACATTTTTGTCAGCATTTTTCCCTAGTTTTCAATTCTCAGTCTCATAATCCATATCATCATCATGAAGTAATCAGTCTTACGACTGGTTTGATGAAACCCTCCACCCCTGTCTATTATCCGCCAAACGCTTAATTTCTACATATCTACTACATCCCTTGTCTTGTACGATTTGCTTCATATAACTTGCTCTAGGTCTACCTTTACCAGTTTTACCATTCATTTTCCCTTCCAATATTGTTTTCAATAAACTCTCATGCCGTAATGTGTGTCCTATAAGATTGCTTCTCCTTTTCACGATGTGTTTCAAAAGATTTCTTTCTTCATTTATCTGCTCGAGTACTTCTTCATTTTTGACTTTGTCTATCCATTTTATTCTGAGCATCCTCCTATAACACCACATTTCAAAAGCTTAAAGTCTTCGTTGATCAGTTTTTCCCATTGTCCAAGTTTCGCAACCATATAATGCTGTGCTCCAAACGTAACTTTTCAAGAATTTCTTCCTTACTTCCAAGCTTATATTTTTTGAGCATAAGAACTGTCTCTTTTGATAAAAAGCCTGTTTCCCTTGTGCTATTCTTGCTCTTATATCTCTTTCGCTTTTGCCGTTCTCTGTAATTATGCTTCCTAGATATTTGAATTGTTTCACCTGTTCAATTGTCTCGGTATCTATTTTGATTCTCGTTCTTCTAGCTGTTTTCGCTGCTGTACACATCATGAATTTTGTTTTGTCTTTATTTATATTCATACAATAGTTTTCCAATAATATTGTTCTCATGGTGTTGAGAATATTTTCTAACTCAGTACTACTCGTGGCCAATATAGCTATGTCATCCGCGAATCTCAACATACTTATATTTTCTCCCTGAATCTGTAATTTCGATTGAATTTCCTCCTTCACTTCGTTCATTGCTTCTTCTATATATAAATTGAACATCAGTGGCGATAATGAGCATCCTTGTCTCACCCCTCTTCTTATTTGTGCTTCCCCTTCCTGACCCTCTATGTCTATTATTGCACTTTGATTCCTATATAATTCGTATATTATTCTTCTATCTTTATAATTTATTCCCACCTTCTTCAGGATCGCAAACATCTTCTCCCAGTCCACATTATCGAAAGCCTTTTGTATATCTACAAAACCTATGTACACAGATTTCTTCAGCGCTATCCTTTTCTCTATTACTGCCCTGAGTGCTAAGATTGCTTCTCGCGTTCCCCTATTTTTTCTATAATCCATGTAATTAGCGTTTATTAAGAATTCTTCAATTAAAAACCAACACGCGACATTTTTTCATGATAGGCGGTTTTGATTTTCTTTGTTTTTCCACAGAATGATCTTTAAACCATAAAGAAGATTTATCGCTTTTTCCTTTAATGGTTAATATCATAGTTTTCGACATATGAATACTCTTTTGGTCAAATTCCAGTTGTACTTCACGCTCGCGATGCGATACCGTGCTCCAAGCACGAAAGACATATAACGCACGGAAGACAAATATTTAACAACGCAACACTTAGAGCACCGTATTGCGCCGCACGCATGACGTACGGCTCTACAACGTCGAACGCGACTACAAAAAAATGTATATCTCAAAAACCAGGATATTAACCATTATAGAAAAAATTGCTAAATTTTCATTATGATTTACAGATCATGCCGTGAAAAAACAAAGAAAATCAAAACTACCTACACTGTAAAAAATATACTTCCTAAACTGCCAAAGAAGTTTGGCAGTTTTTTACACAAACTTTTTTTGTAAATTACCAAACAAAAGTTTGTAAACATTCAAAAAATTTTGTGATTTCACGAAGATTTTTGAAAATTCACAAACTTTTGTTTGGCAATTTACATAAAAGGTTCGGAAATTATTTTTCCAAACCAAGTTTGGAAATTTCCAAGCATTTTTGTTTGAAATTCAACAAATTTTCTTTACAGTGTATTATGAAAAAATTTCACTTTCCAATTGGAAAATTCCCAATGAACGTTAGTTGCATATAGATCATGAAACTTAGAGAATTGAAAACTGGAGGAAAAATGTTAACTCTTATGTCCTGGGAAGTTTCCGAATCGTTTGAAGGATTTCAAGTAACAAGCGCTCGAAAATTAGAAAATTTCAAGAATGTCAGATTTTCAAAAAATCATATTCCCGAAAAAAAGCCTTGAAAAACAACTTTCAAAAACACGTAGAGAATATTCTTCGACAAAGAATCGAAAAAAATTACTTCATTGGATTCTAAAATTTCGGTGTGGAATTACCCATATGTGGAACGCTCATTGACGGATGATCGGAGGTTTAATAAACTAATAAAAATAATAAAAATAAAGAATGAAAATAAAATAAAAAAGAATAATAATCAGTTAACTGATTTGTAACGCCTAATTATAGGCACATTCTTACACGTATAGAGAGAGAGAAAGATAGATAGAAAGAGAGAGAGGGAGAGAGAGAGAGGGAGAAGGAAAATACTTGTCGTAACTATAAATTTCATCCAAATACGATCTCTACTAAAAATTTAGTTCCCTCAACTGAATATCAGTATAGTCTTAGTCCCTTGCAGCGAACAATATTTTATTTCAGACAACTCAAATTTCCTATTTGATGTCGTTTTTAGTGACCACAACTGAAGAGCACGAAAGCATTCCGAGCTGGACATTTCAACATTCATAGGACTTTTTTCAAACGTTTGATAACCTAAGAATGAACTTTTATGAACGTTCACGATTAATGCAGATCTAATCTGAACTTTTGCTGAAGCTTCATTTTTGCTCCGGGATTATTCTGCTATAACGTTTGAGAGCAATTCGAAGATATTCCATCAAAATGTTGGAATCTACTATTGTTAATTTTACAAACACAACCGATATGTGCCGATATCACATTTCTTACTAAAAAAAAAAAAAATGAAAGAAGTTATTTGAGTACGTCTAGCCATTGTATAAATACTAACAGAGCGGAGGTAAAGAGTGAATGTATATTCATCGGATAAGTAAAATAAAATTTCACACCTAAATATAAATCGAATTTTCTTCATAGGTAATAATATTTCGAACGAAACAAGAAGTAAATCAAAAATTCCATGCAATTATGCAAATGAAGTTTGATATTATACTTATTCAAGTGTGTTCCAAAAGCAATATTTGTGTATTGAATATTTAATAGCTCTGATACATCACTGAATAACAATTTCAAATTTTATCGTAGTAGAATTAGTTCCCATATAATGGTGCTACGTGGAACATTATTCTATAAATTCGCAATTACTTCATTGATTGGATGATAATAATGAATCGAAAGGACACCAATTTCACACTGATCGGCTTGCTGGCATTTGGGTGAGTGTTGTGTGTTCTCAAACTAAGCATTTAGACCCAGGATTGTGCAAATTATTGACAATTCAAATATTACAGTTCGCAATATGACATAGTTATATGAAAAATTTATATTTACATATTCTAAAAAGTATGACTTTTGGCGGAGAACAAAAGTTTTTCGTTCAAATTTACTCCTATACATATTGTATGTGATTTGTAAAGGAAAAGCAATTCCAAGTTCCAATGTTGGGAAGTTGCTGCAGCGGCATTTGAACCCAGGTCCCTTTCAAATGACAATACGAGGTGTGTTCAAAAAATAACGAGAATTTTGGTTTTATGAAAAAAATATTTATTTATTCATCAATATCTATTTTGGCCCCTTCAAAATAATCCCCCTTGGATATAATACGCTTGTGCCAACGCTTTTTCCAATCCTCGAAACACTTTTGAAACTCGATCTTTGTAATAGCTTTTAGCTCTTTCAGCGATTCGCTTTTAATGTCATCTATGCTTGTAAAACGACGGCCTTTTAATGTTCTCTTCATTCTTGGAAATAGAAAAAAGTCACATGGAGCCATATCTGGCGAATATGGAGGTTGACGCATCGTGACAGTTTTATTTTTGGCCAAAAATTCACGAACAAGCAATGAAGTGTGAGCAGGTGCATTATCGTGGTGCAAAAGCCATGAATTGTTTTGCCACAAATCCGGGCGTTTTTTTCGGATTGCTTTTCGACTGATATGCCAACATCATCAGCGACTTCTCTGATTGTGATTCGGCGATCGTTCATAACCATTTCTTTCACTTTTTTCACGTTTTCATCGGTTGTTGATGTGCTTGGGCGTCCGGGTCGTTCGTCATCTTCAACGTTTTCGCGGCCATCTTGGAAACGCTTATACCACTCGTAAATCCTTGCTTTACTCATAGCAGACTCGCTACATTTTTTTTCACAAACGAAAATCGCCGAGCTCGAAAAAACACGTCTAACGTTAGCGGCTGCCACTTAAAAAGTAAGCGATGAATATTGCTGGAAATTTTATCGTACTTCAGGGCCATGTGTACCAACATAATAAAGAAAAATTTTATACAGGCGGACTCTCCAAACCCGCGAAATTTAAAAATTCTCGTTACTTTTTGAACACACCTCGTACATCACTTGAATTTCCATTTATGATAACCTTCGACTTTTTGTGTAGGATACACAATGAGAGTATATTCAAGACAAACACGGAATTGTGAAATTCTTCAAGAATTATGATAATCCTCGTCAAAGTTGTCCAATCAACTGATATTAAATTTGTTCATCCATCAGAAATTAGGATTAATTTTGTTTTTAGCGAATTCAAGAGAAACTTTATTGAGAACAAGTTTGTAGAAAGATTCATATCATCGCAATTTTTCTATCACTTGCATAAGATGTTTCAACATCCCTCAACATATGTAGCCGTTTTGACAATGAATTGATTTTTTCACGACAATTTCTGTTGTTGATTCAGTGATACTCATTTTTCTCCCTACTTGATATTGTTTTGTCAAGTCAACAGTCTCCATTATGAATTGAAATGACAAACTTATTGGCAAGTACAAATTAGCGTGCGACACCAACGGCCAGCGGGCAAACTATTGAACATGGTGGCAACAGGGATACATATTATATGTTTATAACACGCGACGAAGTAGTATTTTCCATTTTTTCTTGCTATAAACATTTCCAATGTACATATGATCATTATATGAATTGTTCGCTTGGTAGCTCGACATGAATTTTTTCTCGCGTTCGTTCTGTCATCCCTCACAACACAATCATCCCAGAATTTGAAACATTTTCACCTTCAATCATATTGCGAGATGATGGGGTGGCACCTGAATAATTGCATATAACATCCAACCGAACTGTCAACATTTTTTTCGTACCTCACACTCAATAATACATAATTTTCAATATAGCACATGTACCCCCGTTTCAGCCATCTTTGTTTTGAAACACTAGCGCCGCTCTCACTTCGGTGGTATTTCCAGTTGCCAATATTGTAGTTCCAATCAGTGATTTTCAATAATAAAATTCTCATTAGCAAAACAATATGATGTGTTGCTGTGAAAACAACAATTTGCTGTTCAAGCAGCAATAAGATGTAAACAATGCTTATATAACCAGTTCTATTTTACAAACTTTCTTCCATGTTTGAATCTTCGGTCCTACAATTCATGGTTATTAAACATGTTTTGAGAGCTTCATGTTTTCTTGGGTTGAGAGACATAGTTATACCATAATCCAATCTGAGCAGTTCCATTGATCGAATCTGTCGATAATATCATCATATCTGCAGAATTGAAGACCAATCAATCGATAAAATTTCTGATATTTGCAGATTAGCTAATGCTCATCTGGTGATTTATGATGATTGGTTGAAAGAAGTGGGACCGATCTCGCACACAGTTGTAGAAGCAAGGGTCAATGAACTGTCAAAACAAGTCAATAGTGTTGAAAAAATAATCGAAGAAAATGAAGATGTAATAGCAGATCTGGAGGAAGATTTGGAACAAGCCAAGTTACATGTGGTACGCTTCACAGAAGACATAAAAAAATTGAGGCTGGACCTATCAACATGGACTAGCGCCAATGATTCACGGATTCTAACAAAAGAAGACTTGGAATATTACTTGGAAATCTCAATCGATGATTTACAGGTGTCCATCAACGATACACATACATTTGCAGAAGAACTTTCAGAGGTGAAGCGGAATCAAGAACAATTAGAGGGAACGAAGAGTAGAATCGAACAAGAAATTCTTGAAATAAGAAACCAAGAATCATACGATCGTGAGCATGGTAAGTACTCGAACGACTCACAATCGCCCTAGTGAAAATTCTAGTGAAGCACCGCTATCGATGTGACACGTCGCACTACGTAAATTCGAGATGGGTGAGCGAAATCGGTAAATAGGTCATACGTACGGCGTGGAAGCGACGGAAAAATCTTCGCAGTCAAAATTCGCAGGGCGGACACTTCTTAGTTGCCTCTACGTCTCATCCACCGATTTCGCTCAACTATTCACGCGGTACAACTAGGAAGCGACCTGTCTCATCAAAGACGGTGCTAATAGAGTGATCATCGCAATTGTCAAATACCTTTCCAAGCTCCCCGGAGTAAAACTAGTGACCAAAAAACCTTCACATCAACTACAGAGTAGTAATGATAATTGTTCATGCTAAGGTAGGAATCGAAAAGAAGGAATAAATTTTAATGAATATGAAATGCGATTCTAGGAATCGCCAGAAAAAATCAAATTGAAATTCGGAGACCTGATTCAGGGAGGGTTATTATGCATTTGCCGGCTGGTGGCGCAGCGGTAGTTGTGCGTAACAAATTGAACAAATCAGCGTCTCATGGTCGGAGTACGTACACAATACACTTCGATTAATTCATCACAATTATGTTTACATTTCAATATTGTAGATTCGGGAAACTTGGATCATCTGATGGTCGTTAGAATCGATAACGATCCAAATACGTTATTCCCTTTACAGAAAAGATTGTGGAGAGGTTAGTAGATTCGTAATTATAATTTTAGAAATGTACTATCTAACAACTCAACGTGATTGATTTCTTCAATATTATTTTCACTAGGGAAGGTGGAAAACTTCACGACAACTAGATCACACATCGAAGCAAGCATCTATCCAGAAAGCTTTTTTATTCTCACCGACCATGGTACTGATATTCAAAATATGCTTCTTCATATACATGCATCCCCTGGATACTTCCTTCTGTAGAGAATCATAAATGAAATTGCAGGATTTCAATGTTGGTTTGAATAGTCCTGAAGGGTAACGCTACTTTGAAATTTTGAAGTACTCTTGGTGGATACGAGAATGCCATTTGGTTGCCAACCGATATTGAAGATGGGAAGGCAATTTTTGTAGCATTACTTTAGAAGCACGCAAAAGCACGTTAACTTTTCAGCGCTGTAGCTTTCGAAAACGAAATTTCAGATTCATTACCTGCACTGAAAAAAATGTACACTTGTCACAATCAAGAATTCACTAAATTGCTTTCACCAAAAAATCTGCTCATTGGAACTTTGAAAAGTAATGGAGCGAACTAAATTTTCAACTGTATCTGTACAGATGTCACTATTACATCAGCTGATTCAATCCTTTGATCTGGAGTTTATAGGTCCACGGATAAGAGGAAGTTGTTGCACCAACTGCCATAAAACGGCTGAAAATTTTCCAGTTGTAGCAAATATTCGATTTTCTCAGTGTGCCTAGGAATTTACCTGTTCCCTTATGGAATACTAATTTTTGTTTGCACGTCGATAGATATTAGGTGTACAAATAAGTTTCCGCGGTTTGTCAAAAGATGGCCCCACCAGAAGGTTATGGAGAAATTGTCAGATGTAAAACGTAATATCCCAAGTTTAGTCATCTGGCAACACCATAACCTTAAAGTACTAGTGATTCCGTATCAGCATCACGTAATTTTTTTCGTGCAAAAATGTCAAGTTTTATTCCGAATAAGCATCATTTGCGGGAACTTTTGATTTACTTCTTTAATGTGGAAAAATCTGCAGCTGAGGCGCATCGATTGCTTCTAGAAGCATATGGTGAAGCTGCTTTAAGTGAGAGAAGTTGTCAGGAATGGTTTCAAAAGTTTAAGAACGGTGAGTTTGACGTTAAAGACAAAGAACGCAGTGGAAGGCCGAAAGTGTACGAAGACATGGAATTAGAAGTACTATTGGAGGAAGATTCGTCCCAAACGCAAAAAGAACTTGCACTTACTCTACAAGTGACTCAACAAGCAATTTCACATCGTTTAAAATCGTTAGGAATGATTCAAAAACAAGGAAATTGGGTTCCATATGAACTAAAGCCGAGAGACGTTGAACGCCGATTATGCATGAGTGAAATGCTGCTTGCCAGGAATAAAGAAAAGAGTTTTTTGCATCGTATAGTCACTGGTGACGAAAAATGGATTCACTACGATAATCCAAAGAAGAGAAAGTCATGGGTTAAGCCCGGCGAACCATCAACATCGACAGCTAAGCCGAATATTCATGGAAAAAAACTCATGCTGTGTATTTGGTGGGATCAGCTTGGTGTCGTGTATTATGAATTGCTGAAACCAAGCGAAACCATTACTGGAGCTCTCTACCGAACACAATTGATGAGATTGAGTCGGGCACTTAAGGAAAAACGCGCCCATTACTACTCCAGACACGACAAAATTATTCTTTTACACGATAATGCTCGTCCACATGTTGCGGCGCCGGTAAAAACATACTTGGAAACACTCAACTGGGAAGTTTTACCCCACCCGCCGTATTCACCAGACTTAGCCCCTTCTGATTATCACCTGTTCCGGTCGATGGCACATGGTCTGTCTGAGCAGCGCTTCACATCATATGAAGACACCAAAAATTGGGTAGATTTGTGGATAGCGTCAAAAGATGAAGAGTTTTTTCGACGGGGTATCCGAATGTTGCCAGAAAGATGGGGAAAAGTAGTGGCAAATGATGGAAAATACTTTGAATAAAACGTAATGTACTTTTCCTTTACAATAAATTCCTAATTTTTTATAAAAAACCGCGGAAACTTATTTGTACACCTAATAGCTATATGGGTTTGGCATCGAAAATTGAAGATAACTTTTATTCAAGGCTACCCTCCCATGGACCGGAGTTTTCAGAGGATATTTGGGAAATCCTAGTAAATTACTATCGACGAACCAATTGAGTCTTCGGATTTCGTTCCGTTCCCTAGGAATTCCGTTCCATGGGAAACCAGCCTAAATCATCTTCAATCACAACTAAACCGTTACGAAAACTTGGAGCGTGGCTATCTCAAAACTGCAGTGCAAAAACTGTTGAGTTGCAGTAACTAAAGACGACATGGGATAGTAAACTCAAGTTGCCCGAACTGAAAGATTTTTCGTTCAAAAAAAAGTTCTAGTTGAAAGAACTAATATTTAGTGCAAACAACTACATTTTTCATTTGAGGTCGTATTTCATCGAATTTTAAGTCACAACAACTGTGTATTTTAAAAATTGGTGGAAGTTTCAGCTCTGCCAATGTTCAATCAATGGACTCGATTTTTGTTTTATTGTATTCAAGATATGTTTGTGTATTGAAATACGTATAGTTTTCCCAAAATATTGATATTCCCATTATTTATTCAACATTCAGTAACGAAATTCAGGGTGAAAACATTCCATTTTTCTTCGAATCGATGTAATTTTATAAAAAATACATATTTTCGAAAACGGCTACGTATTTCACTAGCTTTTGAGCTACGAAAACTAATTATTTTTGGTTTATTGTTCTGAGTCAATCCTGGACTGAGTTATCGCTCACTTCGCACGACCGTGAATTTTCGCAGTCTGTCAAGCTGCCATTTGAGCGAAGAAAAATTCAACAGAAAAATTATTCTGTACTCCAATAGTAGCAAAACAATTCACTTCACATTGATTTGAATAGAAACTTTTCAATTCTCAAAAAAAGTCTCCAAAAGCGTAATATACAGAAGGTTCAAAGTGGTGTTACCCTTCAAAGTTTCGAAAAAGATGACGACAATATTCCCAATAAGAATGAAATTCCTACTGTATGTAAAATAAATATTCTATTCCAGGAATGATTAAACATCAGATTATCTTTACAGATGATGCATGGAAACGATCACGTTATCAACTTATCGTAAGCGACACTAGTGTGAAAAAAGTTGCCCAACGTTTTTCTTGCAATGGGACTGGAGATGAACTTCACGAAACCTATTACCGAATAAATGGCGATGGGCTCGTCCACTTCGATAAAGTGATGAATATTAATTCGAATGACAAATTGGAGGTGACAAAAAAGTTTCGACAATCCGTGAACTTAACGAATATACAAAAACAAGGAAATTTGAGTGCCCTGTGTGCAAGTTCGATAAATATTACAAAATATGAAGGAGACCAAATAATCTATGATAAACAGCTTATTTGTAAGAACGAATTGAAAAACCCCATTTGTAATTGAAAAAGGCAGTTCGGACGGTTTCAAATAACTATGTTAGGGATTTCTTATAACATTCAACATAATGTATACTCGTAAAAACTAATCGATTAGAATATTAATTTGAATAAAAGCAATATAATCGAGAGATTATCATTGGTTTATGGTAAGATATCTCTTCAATGCGCGAGCATAAACAACATGCCAATGCTTGCCCAAAAGATGTTAATTGATCCTTGGAGGACTAGATCCGTGATTTGTGTTTCGATACAACAGCTTCTAATACAGGTTTGAAATTGAGTGTATGCATTCAAATAAATAATATAGATGGCTTGTCATCATCATATTTTAGAAATTATTTGTTTTATATGATGCTGCCTGTCATTCAAGTGAGCAGTGAGAACAAACTTTTTTTACTGCAAGCATTTCTATTACGACAACTCGATCGAGATTGTTGACTAAACATGTAAAAGAGTTATGCTTCTTGAACTCACATTTCAAAATGTGAGAGGAGAATATTATTGATAACAAATTTATATCATTCAAAAGATTTTTCGCTCAGTTATTCTCACTTGGGCGCAATCTATCGTTCACTGTAAATAAATTTCTTCCGGAAATTCAGGGAATGTAACTGTAATTCTTCAATTATTTCTGAATTTTCAGACGAATTTGACTGGATTTTGAGGAACTTCAACTAAATTTCGAAGCGTATTCTAAAAATTCAGTCAAGTGTCTTAGAATTCAGCACAATGTTTCGGAAAATTCCAAAAATGTTACTGTAATTTTTTACTCTTACACTCATGAAATTTCATATCAATTCTTACATATGAAGCGGAAAATTCTCCAAGAATGTGGATGATGAAATTGAATCGATGATCGATTTTATGGGATATAAATGCCTTATCATTTACACACAGCACTGTCATTATGAAAACTTAAGCCCAAGTTTAGAAAGAAAAAATACATCAGGAACATATTTTGATATTTTACAGAGATACAATTGAGTCATTTTTCTTGATAAAAATCATGAACTTTTTCATTAATGATGAGAACAAATTGTACCAGTGAACGATGATCATCTTCTAAATTGAAATTAATAAAAAGTGGATTCTGTAATTCAATTAAACCTCGATCATTGATTTGTTCCATTGATTGAATTGTTGATTAATTCAATGAATAATTTCCCTGCAAGAAAAGGTGAGAAGAAAGATAGAACAGTATTAAAAATGTTTGTAACTTTAATGAAGAATGATATGTCGAACTTTCCAAACCTTGTACGCGATGTTTATAAGAGAATAATTTTAACAGTGAAGTTTCCAATTGACTTATCTTTTCATTGGGATGACTTTCACGTCAATTTTATGAATACAATCTAAAATCATGTAAAATTATGTAAAAATCTGAAATTAGGTTTTGAAATACAATATTATTTGTGGAAATTGAATTGCTCGTTATTCTTCAATCAAGAACAATGATGTACACATGACCAATTAGGAAAACATAAAATATAATGGAAAAGGAAAAAAATTTCGAATAAAAATAAAAATACTTCATAACCAAATTTTTTTTATCCAGGCTTCGGGTTCGTGACGAGGATTCTTAATTCTTTTTTATAGAAATTATATCAGCTTCCTATCAATATTCTATACGAATCTATCAAAACTGAATATGGGTTTCATCTATTTACCTGACCTGAAGACGCACCTGTTCACACATCTGAGGAATCAATAAAAGATTTCTAGCTCAAGTTTTCGATATCTTACCTTCGTAATGAAGAACATACTCATAGTAATATCGATTGAATTTGATCTATCAATTATGCGGATGAATACATAAATCAAAATGCCCAGAATTCTATGAATATCGTGATACATTTTGATTGATCTATTTGACCAGATGTGAAATAAAAGATAGCGGTATCTCGAAAACTGAATGATTTTTAAATATATTGAATATAAATCCACAATAGCGGAGTACAAAGAATAGTTCAGTTGCAGAACTTGTACAAAAGAATTGGTTGAGCCTTCCATACTCATGAGCATTTGGACACTCGTTTTTTCTTCATGAGATTAGCAGAATGTTCCGAAGGATTAGTTTTTATATTCTACTGAACTTATTCATACTTGGGTGAGTGGTTTGTTGAATAATTTATATCCTCCAGATTATGTGATTACAATTTTTGTGAGTGATTGTTATATAAAATATTCCATTTTCATATTGCATTTTGTTGAATACTCAGTAACTACTCTGTTATCTCCTTAACGTACTCCAATTTTTCTGACAAAAATTTGATCGAAAATTGTAATTTGTATTGGGAGTACAAATTAATTCGGTCCGTTTTTTGAAAGTTAAAGATGCGTTTATTTCAGAAGAACATGAATCATCAAATTAATCAGAGTATTGCCCATCGCTGGCTATCACTTTTCCCCATCCTTCGGGTAATTTTCGAATCCCGTTACGGAAAAACGTCTCGTCTTTCGAGGCGATTCAAGTTAGGAGCCAATTTTCGATTTCTTCGAACGAAGTGAAACGGTGGCCTGCCGAATCGTGTTGCATCTGTCGGAATAACCAGTAATCGGAAGGAGCAATGTCCGGCGAGTACGGCCGGTGCGATAGAATATCCCACTTCAACGTTTCCAGATAATTTTTTCCTACTTTTGCGACATGAGGCCGAGCGTTATCGTGTAAAAGAATAAATTGTCATGTCTTCCCTTGTATTCCGGACGTTTTTCTCCTAACGCACGACTCAAACAAATCAATTGTAGCCTACACCGATCACCCGTAATAGAATCACCAGGTTTTAGCAACTCATAGTATATAACACCCTTTTGGTCCCACCAGATACACAGCATGATCTCTGAACCATGAATATTCCTCTTTGGTGTCGATGTTGAAGTCGATGGCAACGATTGACCGGGCATAGCATAGTATTTTCTTTCCTTGGGGTTATAGTAGAATATCCATTTCTCATCTCCTGTCACAATCCGATGTAAGAACCCCTTTCTTCGTTGTCTTTGAATCAGCTGCTCGCAAGTGAAAAATTGCCGTTCAATGTCTTTAGACTTTAACTCATAAGGCACCCAATTGCCGTGCTTTTGAATCATGTCCATGGATTGTAATCGTACGGAAACTGCTTGTTGCGTAACTCCTAATGATTCCGCAAGCTCCTGTTGCGTTTGACTCGGATCTTCGTCGAGTAAAACCTCCAATTCCTCGTTTTCGAATTTTTGTGGTTGTCCTGAGCGAGGCTTGTCTTCGACACTGAAATCGTCATTCTTAAAACGTCGAAACCATTCACTACATGATTTATCAGTTGGAGCATTGTCACCATAAACTTCCACGAGCATTCGATGGGCTTCAGCTGCACTTTTTTTCCAATTAAAACAGAAAACTAGCACCTTCCGCAAATGCTGCTTAGTTGAAACGAAATTTGACATACTGACCTCACTGAGTAAAAATCGGGATTCTAGAAGGAACTCGGAGTGATATCAACTGAATATTATTCACAGCTATCTAACCTCTCTGAAACAATTGAAATCGGTTGTGACTATGAAACATTCATAAGACCGAGAGTCATCTTTTCAAACCGGACCGAACTAACTAATTTGCACCCACAATACCTCTAAACTCAAAGATTCAACAGGTTACATTACGACTATTACATGAGGAAATTCTTAATGCGAATGTAACATTATATTCACATAACAGCTAAATACATTTTTAAGTGTAAAATTACAGGTTACAATTTCTTTTCACTTAACATTCCTGTAACAAAAATTGTGATGCTCTGGATGAGTAACGTTTGGTTTCCTTAAAGATATCTGAATGTTAGGTAAATATCTACAGTTTTGGAAATGTAATTTCGCTTCATAACTATTGTAAAATTAGTTATCGCATATCTCAGCAGAACTTTCATATTCTGCTTTTCGAATCGTAACCAAGAATCTGATTCATAACCAATTTTATCATTCAGTCGAATAAAATGGAATCCAATTAGGTTAAGTTGAGTTTGAATCAAGTTAAGCTGATGTTAGAGTTAAGATTAATCAATTGAGTTGCAAAAAAAATGTCTTTCCTCCAAAATTAAAAAATTGATCACGTTTGTGAATGAATATCCGCAGATCATGTCACATTCATTATGAAATAATTGACGAATGGATGAAAGACGCTGAACCAGTTTCTCAAGATGAGATAGATGAAAGAGCAAATGAAACTCTTGCGGAGATAACCCAGATCGAATATTCGATAGAAGACATTGAAACAAAAATATTGAATCTCAAAAATAATTCCTCTCCAACCGGAGTCCAAAACTCCACTGATGGAACTGTCAATACACCACAACGACCATCCGAAAATCAACTATTGAGTACAAACGACCTAGAATCAACTAGTGAAGACCCGGTAAGTGAAATTTCAGACTTGAGGAGACAAAAGAAAATTCTTGAAGGAAAAAGAGATGAATTAATGAGTTCATACAAAAATCTGCTACAAGCTGAAATGAATAATTTCAAGGAAGGTAAGTTCTCGAAGACTCCAAAAATCAAGATCAAAATAATGAGAGTATGGTTTCAGGAATCAACAGGAAGAATCGCATCACGATTAACAGTGGCAATGTTTCCATTATTCTTGACGTGCCTTACGGTAAGACAACTGTGGTTTTGCAAGATAAAATCCCGAGATCGGAAGAATGTATTGATACATGCACTGGTATGACTTCATGAACTTATCCGTGAGGACTGTGTCGACGTTACATACAAACACTTCCACATCTATTTCTAGGTTCTCTCGAATGCGAACCCCTGACGACAGTCTACGTCAACCATAACTTGTTTACGCTCTTTCCACTTGAACGAAAAAATTTCACAGGTTAGGGGGATTTTATCAACGAAATTGGGAGACTAAAAATCAAAGCATTGATATTTCCAATTATTATGTTTTCCAGCGGACCCGATGTACGTTCGTTCTTCACGGAACTGTCGTACAGAATACAAATTTGGAATGGGTGAATTAGTCCTCAGCGATCACGGTATTGATCTTCTAAATTTTTATTTTTCATTCAAACGCAATATTCTGGGCGAAATTTCCATATCTTTTGTTCTTCTCAAGTGAAGTACAATTGTTTCATCAACGCATTTTTCACCTGATCTCTGAATCTGAATTAGTGAAAATATCACTGTTTCAACCAAGAAGAATATGTTTCACTGCTCTGTCAGTAAATTTCACTGGTGAACCAGTGAGGTGTCGAAGAGATATGATTTTAACTGCGTGCCTGCGCGAAGAATATCACGTTATCGCAAACGATAGCGTCTTCACGATCCTTCACATCCGTACAGCACCTAACATCAATGTCCCATTTTTATCAGTGATAGAGTTTGGATGTAAATCCGTTTCACTCAATAAATTACTATTCAATTCACCTGTATCAGTGATTTCAAGCGACGGGTTTAATTTTGTGTTTAGCAAACTATTGAGAAAAATGGATAATTTCGAATGTGTGTTTTGGAGCACAAAAGAGTGGATGGAAAAAAAGAGCAAATTAAACAAACTTCATCTGTCCATATCTTGAATCAAATTCATGATGACAAAGAAAGCAAAAAACAGAACCGTCTTATAAACTTCACTGATTAATACAGTCACTAATTTGCAGTAATATACTCATAACTGGTTGAATTAGTGACTATTAGTAAAAATGCTAAGCAGCGACTTTTCACTAATTCAAATTAAGAGAGTGATTCAAAGTACATTTCTAAATAGTTCACAAAAATAATTTTCACAGATGGTTCTTGGCATCAGTCAAAATATCGAGTGTACGCAAATAATACCGTTCTGATCAAAGAGTTTGCAAAATTCACCTCCGAAAAGATTCCTGAAATTCATGAAGTGATAGATAAAATACAAGACGACGTATTTACACGAATCTACAGCATGTATACACGTATCCGCACAGGGTGGTCGATTGGGCCGCAAATTGCTCAATCCGTCGACTTGAAAGATCCACAGGAAGTGGTGAATCTCAAAACACCGTGTCAAGATTCTTTGACCATTAGAAGATACACTGAAGAAGGTGATTTTCTTAGCAAGAAAATCCTTGTTTGTAGTAAATTCTGACACCGTTTTAACACCGCTTTTTTTAAAGTATGATAATGACATTTATCCGAGATCACTTTTTGACCTAGTCGTATTTTATTTTGGATTCCATTTAAAAATGAGCTTGTGATTTCTCAAATGTATCAATAAATGAAAACATGAAATTGTGAAAATTTGGATGATCAATTCCCCTTCGATACATACATAAATAATTAACAAACATGAATTTTTTAGTCTTGTTTGAAATGTGGTTCACAGCATTGAATGCTTTAGAAGAATATAATAAAAATCCTTCTTTTATCAGACATTCTTGACATGTGTTGGAGTGGATCATGTCAACACATTACAAAAATCATATATTCTGTTTTAGTTGTTAGTGAATAGGAGAGTTCGTCGTCTACCGTCACACAGATCGGACGTGTTTTCACGCGTTTCAATACTGTTGATTCCGTGCCGGGATATAATTGCGTCAATACATATTTATCGTAAGTGGGCTTTGCTAACGGTTATCAACACCATGGCGACGAACGAAGAACCAAAAAAGTTAATTTAAGTCTCGAAAGGTGTTACAGTTAATAGAGAAGGAAATGTTCCTGATCTCAATGAAAAATTCAACAGTGTAAATATCAAATTGAATGAATTGGAAAATAGCAATAACAAAGCTCTCGATGAAATAAGTGAACATAAAGCAAGGGTTACAAAGTGTGAGGGAAAATGTACAAATCTTCTGTAACGAGTGAAAAATTGAGAGAGTGAACTTGAGTCTTTAACTAATTTTGATCGTGCAAGAAATCTACTTATATTCAATCACGCTCATACACTGAGAGAAGAGTTCATTTGTATTTAATGAAGCTTACTTTGGATACGGCGAAATAAATATTTTCTCTACGTAAACTTGGCTTATTAACTATAAATGAAGTTTATTAACTGTTAAAAAACCTCATATGCTCTTTTTTAACTGTTGATAAACCTTATCTGATTATAATGAGTCATGTTTGTATGTAATAAATATTTATTTCGCCGTATCCAAAACAAGATTTATTAAATAAAAATAAACTTTTCTCTCAGTGCACACAAGAGCCGCGCGTTGGTCTTACGCAAGCGGTAGTGAATATATTCAAAGCCGTGGGTATTGATAATGCGGAACATAATATTGATAACGTAACTCGGTTTGGTCGAGTTGTCGGTCGGGGGGAGTGGGGTAATAGGGAACACCTGAGCGGAAAGTGAAATGAAACAAATCTAAAAAAGAAATTAAATACATCTGTTACCAGTAAAACCCGAAGTTCAAGCACATTCGCGGAATACCTAAGATTTTGGGTGATTACCCGGGAATGTCTGGAGATTCATAGGCATTTCCCAATTAGCATAGGCATTTCGCGAATCCTCCAACGCCATTTAGGCAAATTGAGAAAATTGATTGAAAGATTCACAATATGGTAGTCATAAATATTGTTCAATGTTCAACAAGTCCATATTCATACTAATTCAATGTCATGTCAATTCTCAAAATTCAAATTAGTGAAATTTCACTGTTTCAAATTTCCAAATTTCAAAACATCTAGGAGTAGAAATTGAAGATAATCTCACAATTCTGATTCCAAATGTTGACATGGCAATAGGATATTAGGGATAGGCGATATTTTGACTGTATCGATATTTTCATATAATTTGTATAAAGTTTCGATCTATATTTCATAAAATTCAATATAAACTTCCGAAATTCAAAAAAGAAATATCGATACTATAAAAATATTGCCCATCCCTACCAGATATGGTGTCATAAATAGATTATATTGCAGGTAAATCGATTTAGAGAATTATTCTTATACTCATTTTTTTGTCAATTCAAAACTGATAATGATTTGATCTACAGGTTCAAATTTGATGAATGTAAAAGTGAGTTTCTTGACAAGCAAGAAGTATCATTGAATAAAATGATCTTCTTGTGATCGATTGCGACACAGCAATCGAATACATCTGAACAAGGATTTTCCCGCTGCAACTGTCGAAAGTCTTGTAATTCGAGAAGATGTTTGCGTAGAAGGAATAGTGTTGTGCCATTCCAAATACCACAATAGTTTAACATGTCCCAATAAACATGTTTGATAACAATTTATATGAACGAATCATAGTTTCATCGTGACATTACATTGAATTAGTATGAATTATTAGAATCATTGAGCATTAAAAGATATTTATGACGACCACATAGTGAATCTTTCAATCAATGTCTTCAATTTTCCTAGATTGCGCTAGGCAATTGGATAAATATGTAAATTCACAGATTTAAGTCTCCACTATTGTATTAACAAATTACCACTTTGTGATAACGGCGAACGACAATATATCTACGATGATCTTGTCTTGAACGTTGTCTTACAGTTCAACAGAATATACGTGTATGATCTCTACGATGGAAACAAGTGTTGAATAGTCATTATCATTTATTAAATTCCTCTTAGTAAAATCGATAAGACATTCTTATCTCATCAAATTTCAAGACAAAAGAAACGGTTGTATAGTTCAATACATCACTTAACGAAGCAGGAAAGTTTTATCGAAATCTTTCCATTAATTCCAATTGACTTATTTGATCAGATGGGTTTGGGAAAATATTCATGCGTTCAGTACACAATAATGTTATGACATTTTTCAATACAAATTTACGAACACACCTTAAAAAAGGAATTGAATTGAGTATTGAAACATTGTAACATTAGCGCAATTTTTGGTGTTGGTGAGAATGAGGATAGAACTTCTCGCACACCATTCTCGATCGCTCACTTCTGAAGAACCAATTGTTCTTGATAAAGTGTCTTGTGTTGGTAACATTCAGTGTGTAACAAATTAATTTCTAAGAACCGAATATTTCCAGGTAGCACACGCACATTCTGGGAATGTTCTGAGAATATACAAGGAGAATGTTTGCATATTCTATGGATATTCTTATAACGTACGAATATATTCTACGCACATTTTTAGCATTTTCGAATGAGACTGTTTCAAATATTCTCAGAGTGTGATCCCACCGGATCCGGATGCGGATATTGTGAGAATATCGGAAAAAAATGTTGTTGAACTAGAAATTTTCGTCAATATGAATCCCGCATGTATCCGAAAACTAATTCACAATCAATCTTTTTGATCATTACACATCTGTAACCATGAATTCTTAGCAATATTATGGATTTATATGGACGGATGATATACTTATGATCGCAACAAACAATCACAATAAATACAATATTTTCTGATATTTTATTAGACTTTTGATGATTATTTTCGACTATTCCCTAGTAGAAATGCTCTAGTCATTGACGAGTTTTGTAACGCTCAACTAGCCAAAAACTAGACGCTCGCAAGTGCCTCGTAGGCATCTGGCTAGTTAAGCGTTACAAAACTCGTGAATAACTAGAGCATTTCTACTTGAGTTGGTACTCTCTGAGAACATTTGGGATATCAAAGTGCACGTTTATGAATTCTGAAGGGTCTGTAGCCTGTCAACAACATTATCCGCCATTACTGAATTCATGTCATTACGATACTTGCGCATGCGCTGCTCATCAATCTCCCTACAAACTTCGTACGCATATTGTACGAACGTTTCTAAAATATTCGAAACAGTCTCATTCAAATATTCTAAGAATGTTCCGGTGTTACATGAGTAACAGTGATTTTCAGTTTGTGAAATTCTTTTTGATAAAATATAATTAGATTCAAGTATTGCCGTTGGATTCATTGCATAGAGACGTGACTACCAAGATCAGTACAAAAATACAAAATGAATAGCATAATGAATTATGTCAGCCTCCTCTGCTTAGGCGTGTTCAAGTGAGTGATAATTGTTTTTTCCCAACATATCAAACTACTATTCCTAATTCTCATAGAAAATGTGCATTGAATGATAACAAACTATCGTGAAGGATTTGCCAATTTTTTAACATTGATAAAATAATAATGAAATATTTTTATCGATGTCCGTAGATTATCCAGTGGCTACTATGAAATCGATTACGATTGGATGAAACGTGCAGATCCAATCCCCGTAGATGATATGGACCAAAAGATTAATACATTTTTTCGACAAATAAGCCCCATTTCCCTCTCCATAGAACAACTTGAACAAAAAATAACCGAAACGACTGAAATTCTGGAAGAAACTGAGAGAAATTCTGGAATTTATTATACCAAAAAGAAGATAATTGGAGTTGCTCCAAATATAGCTGAGTATAAGAATATGGTTCGGAACTTGACACGTAGTAAAAATGATCTCGAAAGTCGTGAAATTGTACTAAGAAAACAATTTCAAGAATTGATACTAGCGGAAATTGATGATATCAATACAGGTGTGAGATTAGAAAATATCGTGACAAAGATCAAGTAGATAATAAGGATACAATTTTAGGTAACAATAAGAGGAATCGGGTTAGAGTTGAGAGCAACGATAAGTCTATCACTTTCGATATACCTCATGGCAGAGCATTTGTAATCATAAAAAACAATAGTCCTAAATGTGTTAATTCATCCAACGTACAAAACGTCAGTGGTAAGATTCGATCAACTAATTCTACTCTTCGATTTGATTATTGTACATAATGTCTATATTCACATTTATAGATGCAAATACAATCGAATGCGGATCTTTGATGAAAGTTCAAATTCATAACGATGAAAAAACATTCTTTCCCCTTGAACTAAAGGGTCGTAAAGGTAAGTGATTTATAATTTATTCAATAAGAAAAAAAACAACAGACAAATCATACTAAACGCTTTGCATTCATCAGTAGGTTCGAAGAAATCTATGATCCAAAGCCCTCCTGTTGATTACATCGTTAAACCAAACTCCAGATTGAAATTCAGCGATCATGGTACTGTCATTTAAAATCTTTATTGTCATTCTAAATTATTGAATGTAAATATAAAATTTGTATAATCATCAGTTCGATTGAATTGAAGAAAATGAAACCCAAAATTATGAACATACAAATAATAGAAATCTATTGAATTTTCATAAAATTGTTGAATAGATAATTTACAATGCAATAATCCCTGTTGCAGATGGTACTTGGGACGAATGCCGTTATCGAGTCCGCGTAAGTGATACCACTGTGGTCAAAAATTGTGCTCCTCTTTTACGCGATGGGTCTAGGAAAGTAAACCATACTACGATTGATACAATACAAAACGATACATTCATATCACTCTATAAAATACAAGAACGATCTCCAAACGGTGAATGGGTAATGAAAACTCGCTCCAAACAATCGATCGATTTGAATGATCCACAAAAAATAGTGAATTTGACAAACCCGTGTGTGAATTCATTAACTATCAGGAAATATACAGAGGCGCGTGATTTATTCAGCGAAAAAGTACTTGTTTGCAATAACGGAACATTATGTTAATTTACACGAAAAAAATATTATCTCAAAAATTACGATGTTGAAATCGTAGCACAGGACCATATTTGAAAAAGCAGGAATTGTCAGATATTGAATACAGATATTGCTGTTATAACCTTCTTTCGTAGGGGTTAACATTGTAATATTCGATGTGATTCAACCAAAAAAACAGCAAAATTCACGATGTTACATTTTGAATGGACTAATTTCGCAGATATAGTTCTTCGCTACCCCGAGCAGAAAAATCTTATGGCAATCCCGAGGTCCTATGTGGGCCACATCGGGCTGAAATAAGGCTTGCCATATTTGGGTTTGCCAGATATGGTCCTGAGAAGGGCATAATATAGTTGATCCCGACTTGTTATGTCAAATGTGATCCTGATGTGTGCAGAACGTGGTTTACCTTTCTTCCCGTACAGCACGCGGACATTTCTCCGTCGCCTCCACGTCGCCTCTCCATTCTTTCCACCTTGTATCCACGTCTCCCTTTCTTCCACCTCGCCTCCACGTCGCATCTCCGGGAGACCGGCGAGGTGGAAGAAAGGGAGACGTGGATACAAGGTGGAAAGAATGGAGAGGCGACGTGGAGGCGACGGAGAAATGTCCACGTGCTGTACGGGTAGTGACTTATAGCAACCCGTACAGCACAACCACCGATCCTCCACCTAGGACTTCGGTGGACCGGAGGTGGAGAATTGGTGGAGAAATGGGAGCCGTGGAAATAAGGGAGAAATAAGGGAGAGTCTCCGTTGAGGCAACGGAGAGGCGACGGAGAAATGTCCGCCCCCTGTATTTTCGATATAATTCTTATTGGTGCATTTACGTAACCAAATCTGAATGTATGAATTCACGAATTTAAGTTTTACTGAAAATACAGGGGGCGGACATTTCTCCGTCGCCTCAACGGAGACTCTCCCTTATTTCTCCCTTATTTCCACGGCTCCCATTTCTCCACCAATTCTCCACCTCTGGTCCACCGAAGTCTTAGGTGGAGGATCGGTGGTTGTGCTGTACGGGAACTTATAGCGGATTCGGTTAACTGCACTGCAGCGAACTCGGGATATCTCTGTCCTTTGTTATGATCGTTAATATATATCTTATTTATTAACGATGATAACAAAGGACAGAAATATCCCGAATTTGTCCCAGTGCAGTTAGCCAAATTTGCCATAACGGAGTAAGCATGGTAAGCTGCGCACGCAACCATAACCTCTCCTGTCTTCACAAGTTGGTATGAGTTTGGTTGTAGTACCAGTTCACTCAATAAATGAATTGAAATGAATATTCTACAAGTATTGTGGCATCTGTTTAAGGTTTTCGCGTGTTATCAAGAAACATTTTTGATAATTGTTCATGTGTCCGAACTATTAAGTAACCCGTACAGCACAACCACCGATTCTCCACCCAGGACTTCGGTGGACTGGGGGTGGAGAATCAGTGGAGAAATGAGAGCCGTGGAAATAAGGGAGTCTCCGTTGAGGCAACGGAGAGGTGACGTGGATTTGTCCGCCCCCTTTATTTTCAATAAAATTTACATTAGTGGATTCACTCATTGAAATTTGGTTGTGTAAATCGACAGATACGAATTTCATTGAAAATAAAAGGGACGGACAAATCCACGTCGCCTCTCCGTTGCCTCAACGGAGACTCTCCCTTATTTCCACGGCTCTCATTTCTCCACTGATTCTCCACCTCCAGTCCACCGAAGTCCTGGGTGGAGAATCGGTAGTTGTGCTGTACGGGAAATCATGTGTAAATTATGGATGGTGCAAAAAAGGAGAGAAAATGCATGTACACTCGCTTACGTGTACAAAGATTTCGAAAAATTCGTAAACAAAACTCTGGAAATGTGCAAGATAATAAAAGAGACATAGATACAAGTTCTATATCTACGGAGTCTGATTCAATTCTTGAATCTAATATTTATCGCAATCCAATAAACATAGATTATCTCGAATTGATATATTTGTACTTGACTTTATTGCTAACTTCAACAATGCACAAAGGCTGTTGATGATATACCATTATTTTGAGGTTATGTGCTCGCCACCTTTCACATAAATACTAAATTTTGTTTGATAATGAAATATTCGATATCCCAATAAAAAGTCTGGTATTTTTATGAAGTCAGTTGGGCATTATCTTCAAAATCTATGTACGACCTTCATTCTCCACGAATTCCAGAAATTTATAGCACAGAATTTTCGTGAACGTACGTCAGAGGCAAATATGGTCATTCCATCTCTGGTCCAAATATGGATAGTCACCTCAGGCTCACATTACACGGCGCGTTACATCCCTCATCGGGACCATATGTGAATGCCATATCAGGGCCTGATGGGAGATCAGGCATTCCACATCAGGTCCTTATGTGGCCCCGATATAAATTTCTGCTCGGGACGGTTCTCACATCGTAATTTATGAGATAAAATTTTTTCCATTTATGTGAGTTGTACAGTATGCACAGTGACAAAACTCATTCGTCGATTCAAGGGATTTTGCTCTTCCCCCTTAAACATTTATTCATAAGAATTTTAGTCTAATTTTAGTTAATTTCCATTCTACTCACTTCATCATTATTTTTCATCCTTCGAATTCACTTCTTAAGAAAAATTATATCGTATTCAGTCTAAAAAGAAATGAAATATAATGACTCACGATGATATATGATCCATGCAGTCATTGTACAAATTATTTATTCAACTTACTAATGGTTTTTCCAACAAAACGAATAGTTCTGTTGACACCTATAAGAAAATAAACTCACATATTCTTTCTCTTCATAGTATATTTTTTTCTCTAATTTCCAATGTATTTTCTCGGCATGATACATGAACTTGACGTCAACGATGGCATCATAAACAAAAGACAAAATTTTTCAAATTTATTCGGAAATGTGAAAAGGAAGTATACGATATTTAAATACAGGGAAATTCCTAACTTCTCAATTCTGTATAAAACTTTCTACGGAAAAACTCATTATCCATTTAATTTGATAATTCCAGCAACATATTTCTTGTCGTTGAAACAAGGGAAATTCCACCATTATTTATATTTCATTATATTTACACGATGTAAACATAAGTGAAGTGCCCATAAAAAAAATGGTTGAACAAGTTTAAATGATGTGATTTGCAATGATACTTCGAAACGACTGGGAAGAAACATTTCCGCATGAGTTATCAAAATTACCTCCCGCGGTCAAACAGTCTGACTCATTTCGATATCACCAAGTACAAATCTCAAACTCTTGTTTTGGTTCAATCATGTAAATTTTCCATATACGAAGAAGATTTTGCGATATATGTATTATTCTCCGTTTCATTATCGAGAATGTTAAGATTCAATGAAACAATGACACAATATTGACATCATCACACAGAATAATATATCACTCAACGTTATTCGTATAGACCGCGAAAGGGGTACGTATATTGCTGCATTTAATGATTTTGTTTATGCAAGTGTAAGGTATGTTCCTGTGTCAAGTGCATTTGCGATGACTATACGATATCGTTCAATATAAATTTCCGAGCGTCTTGTGAGAAAGTCAGTGTTAGACTTACAGCTCGTACAGAAACATTCTCTTTACCGTGTGCATTTACTCAGTGATTATTTATCGTTTATTAGAATTGAAACAATGAATCGAAGGATTAATTGTTTCGCAGTGCTCTGCTTGCTCGTATTCGGGTAAGTTCTAATTAGCTCAATTCAAAATTTCGATGTGAAAGTATTTGAGTGGTGCCAAGTGTTGATTTGGATTCACAAGTGCTGGAAAATTCAAATATGGACCTTCCGAAATTGTTAGTGAGAAACAGTCCCGAATCTCACTCTTTTATGCTACTATAAGGATTCCGTTATTCTGTTGTGCGATCGCTTTAATGTTTCTCATTTCGTTTGTCTTGAACAATTTTTCCTTGGGATATTCTCGAAATATTCGACCTTGCGAGTCACATGATAAATGTACTTCTTGTTTTTGCAGAGTTCTTAGTATTTGAATTTATTTTTTTTTCTTTGGTCATACTATTCAACAGAAACATGTGATTGATCAATCCTATTAGAATTCAAGAACCCCTGGAACACCTGTTTTGCCAACGCTGACAATAGAACATCACTTGGCGCGAGACTGGTTCCCAAATCTAGACAATTCGGGAAGAATCAATGTTGATCGACGTTTGAAAATATATACCACTGTACCACTGTTGATAATTAATCAATTAGTTCCGTCGATCTACGATTGTCTCAGCATTCATTCAACCCTAGATCAATAGAGACTGAATATGATATACAAGTTGTCCCAGAATTCATCATTCGCATTCCTGTGGCATATCTTGCAGCCAAAATACAATAATTTCCCGTTTGAAAAAAATTTTTTTCGAAGCTTGGTTTTTGAGATGCGAGCATTTTTAGATTTTTCTTCAAATCCAAATCATTCAAAAGTACTATTTGCTACATACTTGAGCTCGACACTATTCATTAGGTTGTAAGACGGCGGATTCCTGGGAAAAACTGAACTATTCTATCATTGTTCGTTTTGGAGCTATGATGATTCGAAGTTGCTGAACTCTGATTGACTGGAGGTCCAAAACTTTCAAATCGCTATTTCTATAGCTCTGGAACAAACAATGATAGAATAGTTCAATTTTGTTTCCCAGAGATCCGCCAATAGTGTCAGGTTCAAGTATGGAGAACACAATGCTCTTGGGTGATTTGGATTTTCAGAAAACTAAGCCTCGAAAAAATTTTTTCATACGGGAAATTATTGCATGTTAGCTGCAGAATATGCCACAGAAATGCGAATGATGAATTCTGGGACATCCTGTACAAGTGTCGCGCCAAGCATTGGCAATAACTGAGCCTAATCATGGCTATAACAATCGGTCAGGGTTGCCTCAGAACTCGATCCATTGATTCGCCAATGTTCAATCATTGTTGGAAAAAAGGATTAGCGGAATCTGATGTGATATTATCATTCCATAGTTGCGTCATTCTCATGTCAAAGATTGACCAATTTTAAGCTACATTGGGCTACTCTAAAACCACTGGTCAATTTTGATTTGAAGGCGAGAATGTGAACATATTTAACGAACTATCGAATATCCATAGGTCATGTAACGCCGGTTGGATAATCGAAGACCAATGGACGGATAACGCGGAACCGCTTAGCGAACAAGAAATACAAAAGAAAGCAGAGGAATGGAACCGGTCGATAGAATCCATACGCCAATCGATTGCTGGACTCCAAAAGCAGATTGATAATGCCGAGAGCATTATAGCGCAATCCAAAAAACAAGTTGAATCTTATCAAATGGAAATAGCTGCGATCGATCAGCGATTGGCAAGCATGAATCAAAATTCCTGGGCAGAATTTGGTGAAAGAATGAGATTGCAAGGACAAAGAATGAGAGCAAGCGGTCTCGCATCTGGCGCTCAAATGCAAATAAATGCCTATCAAAGTACCATCGCTGGATTGCAAAATAATATCAAAGGCCTTCAACAGATGGAACAAAATATGAAACAACAAGTTGCGATTAAGAAGCAAAAAGAATTAGAAGATAGACAGAAAGGTAATTACTTGAAACTACAGGGATGGAATGCATTTTTTAACGCCCATATGAATTTCAGGAATCGTCAAAAGAAGTGAAATTGCTATACAAAAAGGTGGCGATAGCGTGACTAAGTTCAAAGTACCTCATGGTGGAACAACTCTCATTGTTAACAACAAAGACCCTGATGATCTAGATTATGGTTCAAGTGAGTCAAATATCTATTTCACCAAATAATTTCCACTCTTTTTTATTCTATGCGATGGACTAACATTTTGTGAACTCAAACAGGTAATCGAGTATCCACCTTTTCGATATCCATGTCTGTGAAAAATGACCCAAATACTTTATTCCCGCTCCAAACGAAAATCATGAGAGGTTAGTAAAATTTCAATTTATCAATCAAGTTCGTACTGTACAGAACCTCTACTCTCATTCTATAAAAAAAATCAAATTGTTTTTGACAGTGTAATTTTAGATTTATTCAGGGAAGTTCAAAATTGCATATAAAATTGAAATAACTTTTTTCAGGAACTTCGAGTTCTTCCGTCAACTCAAATAGCAATGAAATTAAAACAACGATCGCTCCAGGAACTAAAATCATCATCAGCGACAGAGGTACAGATAAATTTTCTATAATAAAGCAACTGAATTAAGTAACAGATGTTTTTGATAAGTTTGTAAAATATATTTCCTTCGAAAAGCTATGTCATTTTACATCATACATTGATCATTTGTATAGATGCTCCTTACAATGAAGCACGTTATCTAATAATCGCGGATAATACTGTCACGAAGAAGAGGTGGACACGATTGGCAGCCGATGGAACCCCCGAAGAGATCCACGAGACGACTAATGAAATACACGATAACGTTTTCACCGAAACTTATAAAGTATATTATGTAAAGAAACAAGGGGAGGAAAAAGTTCTATCTAAACAATCGGTCAACTTGAATGATCCACAAACGAAGGTGACTCTAAAAAAACCGTGCATGAATTCGTTTGTTATTAAAAAGTTGGAGAACGATCAAGTGGTCAGTGAGAAAAAACTTGTCTGCGAAAGATCTTAGAATTCTCTTAAAAATTACGAAACAATAACGATATTATTTAAATGGTAATACTTATTTATTGTGCTTTTTTTTTATTGAAATATCAATCTTATAAAAAAAGAAATAATTGAAATATATCAAATGTGTATTTTAAGTGGAATTATGTACATTTTTTTAATTGCCCTACTTTCCAATTGAATCATCGCAAATAAGAATCAGATTTTTCATAGGATATTACGTAAAAATTTTGGAATGAAATACGATATGAGTACAGTTTCCGTATTTTTCATTTGAATGTGACGTTTCAAACATTCTAATAAAGATCGATATCACTTTTATCTCTCTTGAAATGCTATGAGAATCTCACAAAGTCTGCGCCTATGATAAGTGAAAGGATTTTGAAAGGTAAAAGATGAATAAAGCCGTTTTTTCATTCCCTTGACCCTATTAAATGTGGATTTTTTAATATTTTTCTATGTTCAATGAAAAAGATGGACATCACTATGGAAATACAATATTACTTAGCTTGAGGTTATCTGAAGATCATCCAGTAATTACTTAAGTACAGTTCACGTTTAGATGATTTATTAGTTGTATAAAGCGAAGGTTGAGTTGAATATGAGTGCTTTGTACATCTGGAAATCCTCCTTTCATATGAATTTAAGTATCGCGTAAGTAATATGCTCCAAATAAAAACTACTCCTATGTCGTCTCGATTATTCATAAATCACTGTTAATAATTATTTGAAAACGTTAATAAAGCTATCGGTCAATTTACTAACGACCTACGGATATAATCAATCAGACTGCTATTTATCACTCCCGTTTGTTCAACAAAATATTCAAAAATAATAAAAGTATTAGGTAATAAAAAATACCTGAATCAAATATTATATAAATGGATAAATGAAAATGATGAAAATTAATCAAATAAAAGAATTGAAAAACACAAATCAATAAGAAGCATAAAAAGATGAAAATTGAAATAAAAAATGGATTCGGAAGATCAAATATGAAAATAAACAAAAGTGTTAATATTACTTTCGGTCAATTTACCAACAAGCGACTGATATAATCATTTGGATTGCTGTCCATAACTTGCGTTTGTTCAATAATATTTTAAGATATTAAAAGTATTAGATATTAACAAAAAACTTGAATCAAATATTATAAGAATCAATATCTAAGTTGATAAAAATAAGTAAAATCAACAAATAAAAAAAGTAATCAACAAAATCAAACATAAAAATAAATAAAATATTTAGAAGAAAAAATCGATGATAAAAATCAATCATTTTATGTTGTTTTTATTTTTTCACTGAAATGTTAATCACAGTTTCTTAGATTGTTGCTATTTTGAATGACTGAAAAAATGAATATGAGTATAGAATATTGATGTCTCGCTCGCATGACTCAGAATGGATGAGAATTGAATTCATAGTGTACACATTCCGCGCGTATTGAGAGATGAACATTGGAAGATCTTCCTAATTACAGGAAGAGATTCTTTCGATATTCATAAAAAGCTCCCCCGAAATAATCCACCTACTCTCTGTTGCTCATATTTATTATAAACGGGATTATGAAAAGTATAGTCTTTACACTCAACATTTTCATTGATAAATCGTCCTTCCACCGTTTTTTCACGAAAACTGTATAATAATGAAACATCGACACTCAGCGTACAAGAGCAAGAAAACGCATGAGCTGTTGCGTGCAAAAAAAACAGACAATAGATAACCGTGAAGAGGGTGAATCGATACTTACAAAGACATGACCGAATTTCCGGAAACGCGACGATCGTCGTCCCGAGGTTTATGATAGAATTGCCATCGAGTGGGAGAAGAGCCTTCAGCTGGAGAGAGATCATCTCCTGGACGTACATTTTCGTAGGGGCTGCCCAAAGAATCTCCACCCTGAACCGGAATTGGCGGCAAGTTCTCACTGTCGACGTCGCTTTCCACTCCCGAGGATGATCTATGCCCTGGTGATTAAAATAAATGATCTCTTTGTATTCTTTCCTTTGCTTCTCTCCTCTCTCTCTCTCTCTCTCTCTCTCTCTATTTTCTCCCTCAAATTTTCAACAAGAAAAATAGATAATATCAGATGAAGATTATAGAGAATTACTTATTTGAATGTGAAACAAGTTTATCATATACGGAAAAAAAATATTGTCATCATTACTTTCCAGTCTCGTTAGCCACACACGATGTGCCCAACGAAGGAATGTTATAAACATACCGCATGTTGTTTAACACAAAGATATATCCAGATCAAAACAAAAGAACATATCGTCTGTTTGCCAATCCGATTCATTCTACCAACGATACACTTTTGACGATATTTCGGATAATCATGACGACAATATTTTTTTTCCGTTTACACTTTTATCTCATGTTGGAAGATGAGCATCAAACTGTGGATGAAAATAATGAAGTGCAATTTACGATGAGGTTAGGTACAGCGAATGACGCTGCATGGTTAGGACAAAAAACATTAAATATTCATTCAGTTTCTTTCACCACACGATGAAATTCATGTTACTGTTGTCAGGGTTGCAAATTGTTTTGTGGAATAAATAATTCACAATATGTCGCATACTTTTAATTACAGCCGTGATATCCTGTGTCACGTGAGGTGGAAACTGGCCCAACAGATCAAGTACTGTATTTTGTCGAGAATCCCTAATCGCTAGATCGACACCTCTGTCCAAAAGTGCTCGTACCACTTCCATTTTCCCACAAAGCGCAGCCTCGTGCATAGCGGTACCAGCCGAAGTTCTTGTATTAACATCAACACCAGCGGCGAGGAGCACTTCAACGACCGCTCTGTAAGAATAAGGATAATTACATTACTGGACGAGAACTACCTTTTCTGTGCAGCGCTACAGAACGTTCGATTAGAATTCATCGTGAAATTTATAGGAACTCGTGATCAAAAATGAGGGTAATTATGAGGTGAAATAAATCGATATTGTTGGATAATCTAATGTCATATTCGCCATGTACGCGAACCACGCGTTACAAACCAATATGGTACAGTAAGGAACACAATTTTCATCTCAATGATAAAGCTGAAACTGGCAGTCGTGAAGCTAGCAGCCAATTGTCATAACTTTTTACACAAAGCGTTTATCAATAATTGAGGCATCTAGAACGTTTAGTGGAATGCTATTTTATCGATTTCTGGGGTGAATAAAGCTTTAAAAACGTTGAATCAAAAGTTACAGGAATCGGCTGCTAACTTTACAGCTGCTAGTTTCAGCTTCATATCTCAATGCCTGATATGATCCACGAATGATGAAATATCATAGTAATTTTTGATGTAATATTTCGTTTATTCATCCTCCTCGATTATCCGAATACATAGTTTGAGTCATGAACGCGTCCCTTTGCATCAGAGAAGAATCATCCGGATCAAATGAATTTGAAAACTCGTGGACATCTATTCAACGCCTGAAGCTGCCAAAAAGATACCAGCATAGTTGAAAATGATTCGTAATATTCCCCAGTTTCTTTCAAGGCCTGGCTAGAGTTCGAGACTTGAAAAGTACTATGCGATGTGATCGTGAGGCTCAAGGCAGACGCGGTACATGGCGAAACTCACTCAACCCCAAGTCTGTCCTGAACAGATAGTTTCTACTCGTAACGCGAGGCGCGCTGCATTGCTACCACTCGCCTTGCAATTGAAAATATACTTCTACAGATATATCAGAGTTGCATTGTTGGATAAGGTCGAGGGCGAATAAAGGTTCAACCTTTCTGAATTTTAATGTCAATAGGCAGGGAGTGGGGAGGATGAAAAAAAATCGGATAAAGCAATCTCAATACATAATGTGAAAGGTCAGAATATCGAATCAAGTGTACCGTGTTCTCCTCAACTTTGAATTTGATATTATTATCGAAAGTGATTACCATGTATATCGTTCTTCTTAGGAAAGGAAAATAAGCATCAACGTACCAAGTTAAACTTTTCTTATAAAATTTGAAAAAAAATAAGAAATATATCCTCTTTCAACCGACTTTTTCGATGGAACATTTTATTAGATCCCAGATTAGGGATCCTACACCGCAAAGTCATGCGCTCGATTCAAATTGAGAATGGGGTTTAACTTGTGGCTTCTCTTTGATTATTTTATATTACAATAGAATTCATTGTTTATTCATCAATTGAGGCTAATCAATAACCTGTTACCCGCGGTCCCTTTTCTAATCAAGGATCCTGGTCATTCGACGAATGAAGCGCACAAAAGGAAAAACTATTTTATAGTCTTATCGTCTCATACCGACGCACTAAATGATTGAAAATACATTAAATATTCATTACCAATGAATTATCATTACTCCACACATAGTTTTTTAATTTCAGATTCAAACTGAAGACAGCACAACCCGCGACACTTATAGTTCTTTTTAATTTTGATTGTGATTAGTTTAAAAAAAAACTGAGCATATGTTGCTTCTGCTTCATTTTTGTTCATTCTATTAACATAACATCGCAAGTCTCTTTTTCATCTAAAATATGTACATGGAGCGAGATCAGTATATACAGTTATCCAGTGCATTACGATAGCACAAGCAACAAGAGCAACGCTCATCCGTCGCTTATAGGATTCGCAGAAAATGGAATCTCATATTGTGTATACATACACACACATATAATGTTATTATTACCGTTGCCATATAGGGGTATTTGTATACTGGCTTACCGAGAGTAGCGATATTGAATCCGATAATAGACATTACTTCCCTACCACGCAGTAGTACGCTACCTCTCTCTTCCGCCCGTTGTCGAAAATTCATCCCTACACATCGGTGGATTCACCAAATATCATTTCGCGCACATATATGTACACATCGACGCAGCCCAAAGGTACGTGTACATTTTTCATCGTTGTACGGAGGCAACGAAAATTGAGTTTTACCGCCGAATGTTTCGCGCGGCATTATTTAACCGAAATTCGAGTGATAAAATGTCACTGTCGCGTGTTCTCTGTTCCATATCCCTGACAGTCAGTCCTCGATTGTCCGTCCGTTTCTCTCTTTTCCCCTCTCCTGCTTTTGAATCCCGCTAAATGCCAGAAAATGCATTCAACGGACTGTGCATACATCGCTATGCGATCACATTATAAGCGGCAAGCGACAGTTAAAGCGATTACCGTGAGCCGCGTGCACGTGCATAACGTGGTGGTTGGCAGGGAAGGGGGGGTTGTAGGAACTGGGGAGGGTCGTGAAACACACATTGTGACGCTTCATAGAAAAATCAGCGTTATACCGAATGATTACAACCATGTGATCGGCATTTCGTGGTAATTCATGATTGCTCGACCATTTTCGATTCCCACCACCGCACAGATCATTCACCAACACCACCCTTGTTTCTCTTTCTCTCCCACCTAAAAGCACTCGTCGATTATTTTAAAGGCTTACCAACGGGATTAAGGCCCCGTACATCGTACTATAGGCTCTACGCTAAATGCAAAACGAATTGTTCGTACTAAATAACCAGTCACAGTGGAAGAAAATTCATGAAAATATTCCCATTCGGAGATAAACGGACGCGCTCTCTCCAACTTATTCTTCCCTCCGTGTTATTGATACGCTGTGGAAATGGCGTGAATGGACATCGATGTTTGGAATAAAACAAAATGGATTAAAAAACATTTGTTGATACAACTTCTCAGACTAGAGATTTTTATATTTACCATTGTCTCCTTTTAGGGAAAGTCTCCTCTCAGATTCACAAAGTTCAATGTTTTTCTTCTTTTGGAGGATAAACAATTTCTGTCATTCCACATGATTTTAGGGAAAGTTAGAAGAATTTCATCTTTCTAATTCTCTTTTTCCTCAATCATTGAAAAATTATGCTTCCAAAAGCCAGAATATTTCCTTGCAGGTGAAAAAAATCCTTTAATTTGATGATTAATTCGTTCATAATTCACGAAATTCAATATCGAAGTGGGTGAAATCTGTGTTTCCTGCACTAAAACAATTTTACCAACCCTGACAGCAAAATGCTGAGCAAATATGCCGCAAATTGTTGAAAACGTACAACAACAGTTTGAAGCAATTTGCAGGGACGTTGCGTCGCCAAATGCGCAACAATATGCACTGAGAGAAATAATTACTAATACCAAGAAAATGTATTCTTGAATTTTTGTCAAGAATACATATTCTTGATGAACAGTTGACATGTTGTAGACCCGAGAAAAGTTTTCTTGAATCAAGAAAATATTTTTCCAATTCAAGAATTATATTCTTAGCTTCAGAAAAATTTTCTTGTATCAAGGATACATATTTCTTAAGCACAGGATTTCTTCGAACATGGAAATATGTTGTTGGTGATAGTAATTATTTCTCTGAGGTGTGCTGTAAATCTTAGCTTGAGTTGTTATCGTGTTGCTAGGAAGTTGCTCACCCTGGTTAAAAGAACCCATTAATTCTGACCAATTTTCATCAAATTACAATTAATCGTGGACAATGTTCTGACCAAATCTCATTGAATTTCATTTGTCAGATTCAATGGATTCTTTTAACCAGGGCAGTTCAATGGAACTCCCAATCCCGTGCGTAGCAAATCCCCAGCAACTTTACGTGAACTTGATAAACAACGTCAGAGCAATGATTGTACAGCAACTTTTGTTATATGGGATCACATTACCAATTTCCGATAACAATATTATAATCTCTTGTGACAAAGTTCCATAGTTCTTCAAACGAATTACTTGAAAGATTCATTAGGAGAGCCGTTTTACAATTCTGTTGAAAAATTCCAATAAATTCCAATAGATTCCCGTAGATCTCATGATAACACGACATGGTTTTCCAATAGGAAATTATTCTCCATCGGAGTTCATAAGGTTTTCTCCGATTTGACCAATACAGACCAATAGAATATTGAGTTCCACATGAAATCCAATAGAAACCTGTAGCGACTGTGACAAAACAACACGGAAAATCGATAGAAACCCATTGATTCCGATACAATTACACCCATCGGGTTCTATTGAAATTTTCCAACAGGGAATGCATGGAAGTTACACAATAAAAAAGTTTGCGTCATTTTCCATAAATGCACAAATAGCATTGAACGCTTTTGAAGAATAATGAAAGAAAATTCCATTGGAAAATTGATTGGAAAGAATGATTCATTATTTGTTTTTTTGAGAAGCATGTGATCACTCTAAGGCAAGATTCTTTGGAGATGGAAAGAAAAATAAATATATCCCACTTGTGTGAAACATGGATGATGCACAGTGAATACCACAGCGTTCGGAAAGTATTTCAAGAGTTTATACAAAGTGAACTAATGAAATGATCAAAAGTCTGTAATACTAAAAATGTTTGTGGAAAAAACACTGATACGACGAACTTTGTCTAAATCGTAGATTCAATGATCAATAATTCCTTCGACTGTATGAAGTAATATAGCATGATACCGTTGCGTGATTAACAAGATTCGTATAATTGACAGAGATTCAACAATCTACCTTGATGGCCAAAGCAAAGCAGATCTGGCGTTACATAGACGCAATACTGACGCATCCGTTGCACAATTCGAGGATTGAGGATCGAGTTTCGACTGAAGGACGATAATATAGAACGCATAGCATCCGGACATAGTATATAGATATATGTACACATATCTACACGCCACTTATCGATAAAATTACACAATCCGTAGCATTCTGATTGGCTCTGATCGATAGAACGATAGAGAAGATGTTATATCTTCCACCATCCCTCTCGATAAATAATACATAAAATGTTGTTTTTGAAACCTAGGTAACAGAATCTAGAAACTCTTGAAGTCTATCTGTATCCCAAAAATTAGTATTGGAAAGGATTGAAATCAAAGTTTTACCCTCATGAAAAGAAAATTATGATACGAAAAAATTTTGAATCACTTGCACTCTCAAAAATACAGTTGGACCAATGGTCAATTGATTATACTATTCCTAAAATATTCTAAAATGTTTTCTCGAATTTTTCCTCAATATTTCTATCAAAGGATGCAAAAATTTTTGAATGATACTGAAGAGAACAGAGCAATTCGATCTCACTGGAAAGAAATTAGCTTTCCAAAAGTACCGCGTGCAGCTCCCACAAATTGGCGTGTCTGTTTTTTCAATTTGGGTGGACGAACTCCTTAAGATTGGAAAACAGAGACCCCTTTGCGTTTGGATAATCAACTATTGTGCATGCTTTTTTCCTATCTTGAGTAGTGTGTCCACCCAAAGTGAGGGAACAAGCTAGTTGATTTGTGCACTGAGAAAACAAATAGTAGAGCTAACCGCATATGAGTTTGGATACAGCGAATCTCACCGCGCGGTTGACTCAACTGAATATCGATTGAAGTAAATGCTCATTCGGTCATTTCAATCGATATTCAATTGAGTCAACCGCGCGGCGAGATTCGCCGTATCCAAACTCGTATGCGGTTGGCCCCACTATATTTTTTCTCAGTGTGGGAAGCGCTTCACACGGTATTTTTGGAAAGTTGAGACTTTCAATTTTTTTCTAGTGCTCATGAAAACGGAATTCATGGATTTATCGCGTACCCCAGAAAGCAGTTCAACTTTGCTGCAGGGTTTTCATCCATGTAGAAGTTCCAGTTGAATGTCGACACATAAATCAGTTGAAAGATTGGGCCAATACTGGTCTGAAGGTGGTTACAACCAGATGGGTCCAACATAAACTAACGATCAGATAAGTACCAATTGATTGTTAAATCCGACGGACGGTGATTCAACAGGACCAACGTCAACCCGATAATCTATAAATCATTCTATGAATTGTCAAAAACATGAATGAATATACAGATTCGTAACGTTGATTGATAAATCGAACGGAAAGAAATCAATTAACCTAATGTTTTCATATTTCATTTTTTTTTGTTATAAACGCATGTGCATCCTGTGAAAATTGTATTCATGCGATAAACGTAGCGCTACAACTTTATAATCACATTTCTTGAACATACATTTGTTGCATAACTGTATTGCTGAGAAGTTAATCAATCGCTTCATTGGTTTGTCTACAATATGCATTTCAATATATCTCGAGGGAACTAGATAATCGAATGAATCCTCAGCTATACGGTATATATATTCTTCTCCTTCGATCTTTTCAGGAGCACATTTGTTTGTAGTACTTCTAATATCAATAACCATGAGTATGACGGTTTTCGGGGTGGTGATTACGAATCTAAGGTCAGATTTTGAAAATTCAACATGGCAGACAAAATTTTCGAAAAATGGTAATAAAGAATGAATAATTTTAGAAGAATTGTGTTTTTCGAAAGCTTGAAAACTTTTTCTTCAAACTAACGTGCGATATATTCTGAAAAAATATGTAATATAAAACTATATGTAGAGGAGTCAAAAGATTGTCAGCGCCCCAATTGTCCTCATTACGGAAAAACTAATTTTTCTTCACGGAGAAAATATATTTACGAAAGATTATTCAAAGTTGAGTAAAACGGGGACATAGTGGCATTCCCGCGAAGTTTGAAATCCGGTTGACTTGATTTTACTCGACTACAGATGGAAATCCATTCAAATGCTTTTCAACAGTATTCAACTTGTTGAGATAATGAAAACATTCGAATTAATTTCCATCTGTAGTCGAGTAAAATCAAGTCGACCGGATTGTAAACTTCACGGGAATGCAACTATGTCCCCGTTTTACTCAACTTTGAGTAATCTTTCGCCAATACATTTTCTCTGTGAATTCAAGAAAGCAAACTTTTTGGAGTTAATTCCCACACAATATATTTCTGAGATTGATGTCCCTTAGAACCCTCATTTATGACATATTTGAAATCAACCCCTAGTAGAAATTTAATTTGATCAGGCATTCCGTATTCTTGATAAGGTCCTGATCAAGCTAGAATCCAGAAACCGTGCACTGAGAACCCAATTTTTCAGACTGAAAGAAACTTTTCTTTGCCTTCATTCCAATGAAACTTTTTTCCAATGAAAAAGAATTCAGTTGAATAGGAACAGTTTCCTTCAGATTGAAACGACAAGTTCTCAAATTGAAACAGAAATATTATCCTTCTCGAATTCGAAGAATGTGATTTCAATTCAATGAAAATGTTTTCCATTGAAATGAATTATTATTTTCTATCGGAAACAAGATTTATCAGAATGAGGGCAAAGGAATTTTCTTCCTGTTTAAGGAATTGGGTTCTCAGTGTGAATAAGGAAAATATTGAGGCCCTTACAAGGGACTTATTTGATTTCGTTGTAACGCAGGGGTACAATAGGGTTGGGATTAGATTTCCATGAAATCAAACAGAATATGGGAAACCGTAACGGAACCTGATGAGGACCTGATAAGAAATCAGGCTTGCCTCGTCAGGCCCTGGTATTTTCACATCAAAAATTTCTACTAGGGACAATAAGATCTCCAAAAGATTTTTAAAAAAGATCTATATCAGAAATCCGACACACTAAAGTTGTTTCATGGTATTTTTTTCAGATTTTCCTGAGAGATATTCAAATATAAAAGAAAAGAACAATTTAAGGAAAAGTCCCAGAAAATTTTCTTTATGGTTGAACTATTATGACAGAATATCCACTGAGCGATAAATTCATTTTCCCATAAACAGTAATGGAACAAGAAACAATTCGGTACAATAATTCATAAATGAGAATTATGTATTGTAATTGAACAAATCCAGAGATCCGTAATTCAATGAGCAATAATTGTTCCTCACTGAACACAAGTTGATTATGTCCACGACTCTCTTTCTTCCCTTTTCCATATTGATCTACTGATTCGATCATCGCAGCTACACGTTTGATTACTTACTCAAAATTTTAATCCATACGAATTTGCACTAGACGTTAAAACCAGGAATTTAATTCCATAATGCATCATCGAACATCAGCATGAATGCGAAAATTGAATCTGATTGAAATGGATGTTTCTTTGAATACAAATACATGGTTTTCGAGTTGAATGATAGAACAGTAATGAATTCTGTTTCAAAATGTCAGTTTGGATGAAGTGCTGCTTGAAAATCATCGAATGGAAAGAAAGATTTTATTAGTATGACGAAAAACGTTGTTTACCGATTATAACCAGGTAGATTGTGTTTTAAAATTATTCCACACACATTTTCTCATTATCGATAACTAAAATCTTTCTCATGAGCCTGTTGGAATGGTTTAATCGACAGTTTACTTGAACAATATCTACAGATTTTAAATTGTGAAAAAAATCATGGTTTAGGAGTGATTTACGCTTCGGTTTGAGGAGTTACATACCTTTGACAAAACATTTCTTCCAATTTTTTTAGTTTAAATGATGTATGAACATTCAAAAAATGATATACCAACAGACAACAAGGATCTATATTCAAGATTTCATGTCGAAAAACGGTCTTGAAACTTTGAACACGTTTTTCTCAAAACTATGTTTTTCAAATCGAGCGGAAACGTAGCTCAAACAATTTCCACAAGAGCACTTGAGATTTTTTCTGAAGATTGATTTTTTACGAAAAAAAAAACACATTTCGTCAAATTTACACCATTTTGCGGAAAATCAATACTTTGCGGAAATCCCAGGTAATTCTATAGTGAAACTAATATGGATAATGACAAAAATTTTAAAAATTTTAAATGCTGACTTGCGTCTTCAACCCTTTCGCCTGATTTGAACCTATAAGAGAAGCCATCTTCGTTCTACTAACCACTGGTGATAAATTTTGTTTTCAAAAGGTGGGAATAAATATTCATCCAGAGAGAAAATAGTTCTCTCTGAATGTGCACACTGAGAAAAAAGCAACATAGTTGAAGAAGAGTTTGTAAGATTCTCTCAGAGTTTTTCAGTAAGACTTAGCAGTAGAATTCAGAGAAATTTCAGGTAAATTTACTTCTTCATGATATGTTATGAAACTCCAAGTTGCCTTAATTTTAGTGTACTAAAATATACCTGCTAAAACCTTGAATTCGATTGTCAATTCTTTCAACAATACAATAATCATATTTATCAATCAAAAACGTGCACAATCGAATGATGATTTGCTCACCTATGTCCATTTCGAGATGCCAAATGCAAAGGAGTGTGGGGGAAGATCAGAGACGACGACGCACTCCGTAAAGACTCAATCAATTCCGGATGTGTTCGGACAAGTAATTCCACAGTCTCCAATCTGCAAATAATTTAAACAAAAAAACCTTTATATTCAAAATAATTCTCTCCGTCTAACAAAAGTCCGAAATCGTCCATATTGATTCTCATATGAAGATAAAGAGGGAATTTGAAAAACAAAAACACCAAAATGACAATAATAATGAACGAATAACTCTTCGTAACATTTACCTGCCATATTGTGCAGCGAGATCGAGGGCAGATTCTCCACGGCTGTTGCGGATACTGGGGTCACATCCGTACTGTAACAGCTGCGCTACCACTTCCGTATGTCCATACTGCGCCGCACAGTGCAACGCGGTCTCGTTGTCTTTTGTCTACAATAAAAAAATTCCATGATTTCGAGAATATATATCAACATGAATATGGTTTTTTCATTCCGTTCAAAGTGGTAACAAATTGAATTTTATGCACAAAAGTGTGTACATTGTTTTATAAGAGTACTAAATGGAATACATATCCATATATACTCACTGCTAAATTAACTTTTGGCACGGACGGGCCTTGACTGAGAATCAATCGCACGATTTCTGCATCTCCTGCCCAAGCCGCCAAATGAAGTGGTGAGGATCCTTTAGCGTCGACCACGTTAGGAGAGGCTTCATATTGAAGCAACAGCTTCACGACTTCCCTGTGGAAAAAAGGAGATTTTCAAATCAACTTTCTCGTTTCATTCCGTGGTGGTAGAATCGTTTGTTCATCAGAAATAAGAAACTTTCTTATCATTTTGAGAAATTATTCTGCCTTTCTTGTGTTAAATTCTCCAAAAAGTGAGAAAAAAGTCCACCAAATCAAGGTGAACATTTTTTGCCACCATTTTCGGTGAAATATAGTATAATCATTTTTCACAGCGCAGCTAACAACTCAGTTGTAACAGCAAGAAATCTAATGGTAAATGCTTCGCTGTCCAAATATCGACAACCAAAACCTCCGCTGCCACAGTTATAAATTTTTACTGTAACAACTAGAAAATAGCAATAGCTATAGCTGCAATTATTTTAACTCCAGCAACGGAGAAAGTGAAGTGAAAAAGTGAGTAGTTGCAACAGCGAATTCATTGTTTTGATTCTTTCGGAATCAAAAATACAATTTGTTTTTTTCTGGCAAGCCTAGTTACCAGTCAAAACAACATTAATGAATATAAGAATTCTCAAAATCCACGTTTTATCGATCAAAAACATGTTGGGATATGAACACTGAAAACCGTGATTTTTCTTTCTGCATTTGCCTCTTTTCATATGTTGGGGAGAAGATTCAATCAAGTGTTGAATAATTCTCATAAAAATCGATCACATTATCTCAAACTCAAACCGTGTAGTATAAAATGTTGATTGAAAGAATTCAAAAAAACATTTGACATTACATATCAATGAATACATTCACAATTATTGACTTTTAAGTATTTTTGAGTACCATATTCGAACTTACCGATGCCCATTCAATGCTGCATGGTGCAGAGCGGAATATCCACTGGTATCTTGGACGTTAGCTCCTGGACCCCGCCTCAAACTGAAAAACACAAATGAAAAAAACAACTGTCAACCAATACTATTCATAATGAAAATACGAATCATCTGTTAATTCATCGTAGGGTGCATTTGAGACAAAATTGAATATGCCAATTCATCCTTGGTAAAAATATCCTAATAATTTACGAGGCTCATACCATTGAGCTAGAGAAAAACTTGAAATGAATTGATTTCATCCCAAATTCTTCTCCAGTTCAATGTTAAAAATATCGCAAATCACTACATCATTCGTACTCGAGTTTTCTCACTATGTAACTCAATTAATATCACTTGCAGAAAATTTGCAAGATACCCAAGACCGTATTTACATCTAGGCTGCCGAGGCTGGTGCCTCTCGTGACATGTCTTGAGGAGGCAACACGCAAGTGTCCACATTTATCCATTGATAAAAATTATCAAACTCTGTTACCTTTTCTTACTATTCGTTTGGCGGATCAAGGACGACATCTGTCCTAAATGGAAGGGAATAAAAAATCCCTGACGCAGGGGATCGAGGTATTGAATACAAAACAGCAAAATGTTCTCGCAAACTTGGCTAAAAGTTTTTGTTGTCACTATCAACTAGCTCGTTCAGAGAGCAAAGTGATGAGCAAAAAGAGCCAGTAAAAAAATTTGCTATTGATGTGACCATAGTTCAACATGATAATCGATAATTCACCGCTAAAAATCATTTGGTACTGAATTTCAGAATGAATCGATATTTATTCTTCACTCGATACAATGATAATTGAATCTCCAAACGAAAAAATTCATTGAAAAAATGTCATCAACAGCAGAATCAGTTTCAATGTTTCACAATTTTTGATGTTGCACTTGATACATAAATTCAATACTTCACTCAGAAAATACATATTTGTCCCACATACAGTGACAAGTTCACGATATTAAGCTTCTCTTCTCATTATAAACACAAGATGCATCTTCAGAATATCAGGTAGTCACCGTAGAAATTGCGGTAACAACCGTCCAACGTGCCTGAGAAAATGAACGACCCACTTCCGCAATTAAGAATATGCACGTTGACGTCCTGTAACCGATACCCTCGTTATTCATCCGGTTGAAGAATTGCATTATTCAGTGGGCACAATGTACCAACATCATTCACAATCATACTTATTACATTATTAAATCATCCTTATACACACGAATTGAAGATACAAGATCTTTTCATTCATTCGAATTCTTTTATTCCCTCCATTTAATTGTCATTCCATTATATGATTTCAAATCAAGATCACATTGAATAATTCCACGAAATTGGATTGTTTATGCGTACACAGTGAAAAATTTTGTGTCATAGGAGGTCCGCTCAGAGTTTGTGTTGGAAACAACATATCAAATTCTGAAATTAACAAATTTCCAATGTAAATTTAACATTTTTGTGTTGATATTTAAACATAAATTGCGAGTGGACCTCCTGGGAGGTCATAACATTCACACACTTCCCCTCGTGAGGTGGAAACATTGAATACATAAACCACAATATATTGATTCATGTAACAATCATAACTTTCAAAGCATTAACTGTATAAAATACCTTACTCGGGGCTTTTATTCCGGGCTTTGGGATCTATTCGAAGAGAAAATAAGAACCCATTGAATTTTTGAACAAAGAGAATAAGGTATTAAAATTCTATATCTCCCTTCTCAGATGTGATAAATAAATCTCCCATGCCACAGAACTATTTCCTAAAACCTATGGAATAAAATATTAAAAAATTGTCTGAAGTAATCTGAAAGTATCAATGGAATGTCAAAATTTCCAATAAACGCGAATGAAAATTCAATGTGTTATATTGAAACTGTTGAATTATAACGGTACGTGAATACAGTTTTCAAAAACAGCGATGTAACAGACCGTGATACGTGATTAAGCGATTAACTCGTCGCATCACTCTTATATAATATTGAAGTTGAATCGTGACAATTAATAACGCTATTGTCGGCACGTACGTGAACAGGGTATTGAAAGCCTAGTAAGTTGTGCAATAGATACCGCGTAGGTGTTTACATACGAACATATATGTATATATATGGGTATCGACACAGCCAGTAGGTTTAGGTGCAAACATAAAGGACTGCACGGATAGGAACAGGTTTGCTAATGAAGCTTCCTGAATCCGACACATGTTCTCATTACGCGCCTTTGTTACACCCCTGTCGAGGCGGGTGACTCGGCGGTGCAAAAGCAACCTTCGTATAAACACCCTGTAAACGCAACTTGCTTTTTCAAGCGAAAATCAAAGGACTCTCCTCTCAATTCTTCTTTGTCAACGATTTTTGAATACGAAATTTAATGTTTCGTAAACTTCCCTTCGAAGAAATACTTCAAAAACGTAACAAAATGAGTGTGTTTTTGGTATTTTATGAAAGGAAACGTTGTTTGGGCAGAATATTCTTATACTGAGGAAAATTAATAGAGCGCTGTGACATTGTATATTCTTGTTGTGGGAACGCGAGAGGAGAGAATTCTTGCTTTTTCTTCTGAATATACATAGACGGATTGTACAAACTGGAATGAACATGAATAAAACAATGATGTATGTAATAGAAAATCAGAATATATATTATCTCATTGAAAATAGTGTAGGATCGAATAATCCGCCTGTCAAGTGAAGCATCTGTATTTGAAGATGATCTATATGACAATCCGAACTATCACCGTTCTCCAATCTCTATATTTCGTGATTACATCTCAAAATGTTTACCGTACGCTTCAAAGACGGGATATGAACACTGACCAACAGCCAGTGATGGATAAATATATATCTGTATATCTAGGATATAATCTTCACAGGATTTCCTCTTGATGTCTTCTCTTTATGAAAATCTTCATCCAACTCGATTCATATGTTCCCATTCGTCTTGATTTTTTTTCGAGAGCTTCTCAGTAAATATGATATGAATGAATATGAATCATATATAAATGAAAAAATTTCAAGAATTTGGTAGCATTTTGATCTCTAACTTCATAGAAGGGATTCTCATCCTCTTTAGGTATTGAACATCACTTTTTTGAGTTCTCTTCACATACTTGAGCGATATGAATCGAAAAGGCGAAAATCCAGAAACAGCCGGAGAGTATGTTAAACAGGAATCATCCTGCGATAACAAAAATCATTTCTAAATTACAAGAACAGGAACAAGTAGATTGATTTCATTAAATTTCTGATGATCGATAATTCGAAACAATAATAGCATTGTTGCTGGACCTATAGAGTTATGATACAAAACAAATCTTTTTCATTCGGTAAAAGTCAAAGCATGTGTTATGTGATTTATATCGTACGAACATAGACTTGGGATACGAGCCAAAACTAGATTGCATCAAACTGACGTAATCGTGACTTTAAAGTCAACGAACGGAGGAGAGTGCGAATGAACCGATGACATATCATGAATACAAGATTTCGAGCTGATACTACGATACGATGAATTCACAGATGAGATCGAGAAAAACAAATAACGGAAAAATTATGATAGGGAACGAAGGAATCCTTTAGAAACTGAAGATACACGCCTCGTCTGGAGATTCGGTTTTTTCACACGTCATTATCAACATTTAACGAATGTATGATTCACAGTATCTAAGCACCGTCGCTGTCAAAGCGTCCTGAAAGCTCTTACGTACGACCTCAACTTATTCAAGAACAATTAAATGAACGAAAATGTCTCTGCGGAGTCTCTGCAAAAGATCAAAGCACATCGTCGTAGTCGCAGTCGTCGTCGTCGTCGTCGTCATTAAACGTCGACATCGTTAAGCTCGGATATCCGAAGCTTTCAAAAGTCCTCGTGTGACTATCGTTATACTTGTGGCACGCGTACCCGTGTACACATACCGCATCGTCAATATCATTGAAGACTATCTCTCCCTCTTTTCTTCTTCATGCTTTCTATTCCTTCTCTTCATTTCCATTCCATTACGATTTTCCCTTTTCTTTCACGAGGTAACCTCTGATTTATCCTAACCGCGAGGAGATCAAAACGAAGAGCAAATAAACGAATAAAAGAGTTAACAAAAATAAAAGAAAACGTGGGAGCAAAAGTATGAGGAGACAAACAGGGAACGAGAATGAGAATCATTCTGAAGACGAGGGAGGTTTTTCACTATCAATTCTATGTCAATAAACGATATAAACCCGAGTACTCGATCAATCTTGATCCAAGCTCGATTTGAAACATAAATTTACATGTTCGTTTGAGATCATCAAGTTGAATTCAACTCTGAAATTTGAATTCTTATCAATATTTTGCAAACAATTCAAACGCATATCCCTGTGTGCATCAACATAGAGCCAAATTCAGGCCATTCTTGGCAAATGCTGGCCAATTTCGCGCCAGGAAAGGGCTGAAGTTGGCTCAATGTTTGTGCATACATGGGTAGGGTAACATCTCACCTTTGATTTTGGATTCTTCTAACATAAACCACAACATTTGTTTCACTATTGTGAGAAATGGAAAATTACACAATGATTTCAAATTTGTATAAATTTTGGCTGACAAGTATCATAAAACATTTCTCTGTTTAGTTTCCAAGATATCTGAAGTTAAATTCAACATACCCTGTCCATTTCCGTAGGTTATCTTAATGTACACGTAAAATGCATAATATATATTGAATGTCGTAACTTCAAATATCTTGGAAACTAAACGGTGAAATGTTTGATCATTTGAACCTGAAGTTATTCTGTAATTTTCAATTCTTTACAAGAGTCGAAAGAGAATAATAAATTATTTATTCAGCGTTACCATTTTCTCGTATAAAATGATGATACTTTGACCTGAATAATGGTTGATCGGTAAGAAAAAAACACCGTAGGAATGGAAACAGATTAAACCATCGTTATCTCGCCGATCAAAAGAGATGAAAGAATACAGGACAAAAGAGGGAGTAAAAAAGAAAAATACACGAAAAAAAGATGAAGAGATAGGTGTTTCAGTAATAGGGTTGACAGAAAAGGCTTCTCACTGCAACAGAAAAGGCAGGGGAATTTCGAAGAGCTTTCGCGAGCCGATGACAGAAAGCAAAAGAGCTAACTTGAGGGGAACGGAGACCGACGAAACATAACACACGGTAGACGTACAAGAACACTGAATATCATACTTAGTCGTACTTCTTCCTCGTACAAACGTTCTCTCATACTTTTCTCTCTTCCTCTTCAAGTTGAGAGTCATTTATTTGTTTTCCGCGCACCCTAACAACCTCTGCACCGAGGGTTGGTGCGCCAGCGACTCTTAAAGCCAACTACACAAACGCACACTACAACCCCCCTTACAAAATGTGTACTTAGAGATATATAAACTCGGCGAATGTGTATAATAAGACCTATGTACGCAATTTCTCTGTGTGCGTTTATGCGTGTGCTCTGGAATGGCCGTGTCGTAGTTCTTTTGCCCCGGCAAGTTGGGGACGTTTGACTCTTATACTGGCTTCTCATATTTCTTTCTTTTTCTCTTCTTGCCATGACGCGCTGCTCATCCCATTCATCGAATTTATCCGCTCCTCCAAGTTCCTTAATTAAACTCCCAGGATTGTCTGCGAAAAGGACATCATCGTGACCCAACCAATTCTCGAGCTCCCAGATGTTTGACTACGGAGAGAAAGAACTAGATGTAAAGAATACCCAATACCGGGGTATGATACTATGGTATGACCTTCACCGAAAATCGTTGGAAAACCCTGCATTCTAGGTGTCCTAATCGTTGTATTGAATTCTGGCATCAATCTCTGTTTCAACAATTATCGATTTGGAGCTTGAATTTAATTTCAAACGATCAACAATGAGGGTGCATTTACATATAAACCTTTCGCACCGGTACTTGCGCCGACACTTATAAAAGGGGAAGTCTGCATGAGAGTTACGGAGCTGAAGTCAGTCATCGAATTATACGCGGTTACCCTTAGGCGTTTGAGACAAACAAGAGATGAGGAGGAAAGAGAGAGAGAGAAAACGGGGAACTGAAAAACACTGAGGGAAATGGCATTTGAAAATCCTCTTCGATCCAATGTGGTGGATTGTGAAAGGATGTTTAGTGTGAATGCACCCTCAAGGCTTTCAGTCTCTTTCTCTTCTCTAGTCCATGAAGTTGAATACAGAGAAAGTAAGAGGAACTAGGCTGAGGACGAGCAATGCGAAAACCAGGAAAGACGAGGAGGACGGTAAAGGGACGGATGGGTAAAAGGGGAACTTGATGCCGTTTCAAAGTTGTGGGTGTGCCCGAGTGTGAAGGAGATTCTCTGCACTGGCATCAATCGATAGTTTTCCCTGGAAAATAGAAGATAAGAGACACGTGCAAATGCGTCTGGATGTTCACGATATTACGTAAATATGTTACGAAGGAATGCTTGAAACGTGTTATGTCATTGAATGAGGAACAAAACAACGGAAAAATAAGTAATTCAGGCATTGTTTGGGAATCACACGTTGCATAAGTATCATTCATTCGCGGATTCTGCGTTATAACATCAATTCATCCATATCTCTTTATCGTTGCGAATACGACGATATAACTATTATGTAATCGATCTTTTCTGTACTTTACGTGAAACGAAAACTTCCCTGTCATAACGTTTGACTCTCTCCATATCAAATTTTTTGTATTCAACAATCTAGAGAATCTCCCAGCATAAAATGAATCAATCAAATATTCGAATCGTTTCGAATATTTGTAAACGAAATGAAAAACCGATGAAAGTAATTATGAATCTTTTTCATGAACGAGATGTAAAATGGTTGGTAATATGAGATGCAACGTTCCCTACGAACGAGTGGATAGGTCGTCAAACTATGAGAGAAGCTAGAGCAACTGGCTGCTCTCATAGTTTGACGATCTCTTCAACGACGAGAGTTGGAAGGAGATTTTGCGAAGCTAATCATAAGGGGATGCGCTCATCTTCCTCATTGTTCTCAAGTACTTTTTCGTTCTCTCTCTCTTTCTAGCTTGAAGTTGACACGAGGATGCAATTCTTCTTACATTTGCTTCATCGGGTCATTTAAAAATTAATTACATCCCAAGTAGAACATAAAACTTCTGAAGAAGAGTGATTTGGCAATCTCAAAAATGCATTCTGTAATTAATTTGCACAAATACAATTCCATTCGTCGCCATATTCGTCATGGTACATTTGGAACTCAACCAATACTCGCGGACAAAAGTCAAAAGATTAAAGAGTAATAAAAAGCGGTACGTCTTTTTCCGTTCACCCTCGTTCGTCCTTTTCCGTTTCGAGAGCCACGTTCCGACTTTGTCGGCTTCTTTTTGCGTACGACGTTTATCGGTGTTGGAGTGCACCAATGCATTCGCAATTGGAAGAAGCAGAAACACGTGCTTTGTCGATGTGCGTCTTTATCCACTAGTTGGGGTACGTACACTAACCAGCACCCTTTTTATAACAAATTCTATTCATCTCGTCATTAGTTTCTACTATTGCGCCATCGCGGCACGTGATATAACTTAATTAATGCGCGAAAGCAAAGAAAAGATTCGAAAGAAAATAATAAAGTCGGCTTGTCGCAAAGTTGAACGAACCCATCTGGGTCGATGAAGAACTTGGAGAACTCGGTGTTAGACTAATTGCACAAGAGATATATGAAAATCGATTGCGATGAAATGAAATATGAATGCCTTTTTTCGTAGAAGAAGTATCTAGTTTTTATGGGTTTTGATATATTGCCATGATGAAATATCTTCACTGACAGAATTCTTTGTACAGATGGAATTTGGGTCACTCGAAAACCAACTGAGCATTCTTCAGCCTTGGAAACCTGTTTTTCAAAATTATATATAATTCATTTACAATTCAATACAGTTTATATACGAATCTTGCATAAATTATATACAACTTTGAGAATTTCCCCACTCGAATAGCTTAGGAAATTAGTATTTTGAAGGGTCAATTGAATGAAATTTAGTAAGAATATGCTTCGATCAACCGATTTCCTCAAGAATTGAAAGACACATGGAATATATATTTTTAAATGACAATTTTGGGTTTGACTTTGAGTTCTTGGTACCTCGAATCTCACTTATGAATTTCTGGTATTTTGATTGTGATCAGCTTAGTGATTATGCAAAATTGACAACTGTGAAACATCGCGATTTTTTAAACTTCAAGTGCAATGAGAAACTTCTCTGAGGTATCGCGATTGAAAAAATCGGAATCATTCGAAATTCAACTGAGGATTCATGGGCTTTGGAAACCTATTTTTCAAAATTATATATAATTTATATAGAATTGAATATAATTCATGTATGAGTTACGCATAAATTGAAGAGTTCTATATAACTCTGGAGTATTCTAAAGGGTCACTTGAATGACAGTAAGTAAGAACTTGCTTTGATGAACCGGTTCTCTCAAGAATTAAAACAAATAATAATTATCAATTATCGACACAGCTTTTTCCCTTTTCTTCTCATCAAAATAAGAATTTCTATTCTCTTCAATAACGTCCAATGTCATCTCATCACAATGATATAAGAAAAAACAGCTTTGACGTTATCAATAAATAACTTCTAGGGATTCGCGATATACAATAATAAGTATATTAATCCATGCAATTCCAAGTTTGTGCAAAATTTGATATTGTTGATTCAAGTGCTCTTATGTATACATCTTTATTTCTCAAAAATGTTTTTAGTCTTCTTATTGATTCATCCAACTCTTTTTTTCTCACCTACTTCTTATGATTCATTATTCCCCCTCCGGGAGGTTGAAGTATACAGTTCGAAGGTTTAATTTCACGTTTATTACAATCTCTTTATGATTCCTTCACCGCAAAGATGAAACACAAGACTACATAATGTTCAAATCCATGTATCTTCAACGCAATCAAGATGAGTAAAGATAAATTAAACTTGACGTTGCAAACGTTGTAAAAATGCTCTTTATAATAATTCGAAATTTTTCTTCATGAAAATGCAATATTTGAACAAAAAATTCATTATTAAATGAATTAATTTAGAATAATTATTTTTTCTTTCATTTCTTTTCATTGCATGCAATCAATAATGGAACAATGTCTGAAACCTCAAATAAACTGGCGGCAGGAGGTGGAGGAGTTCAATTGTAATCTCCTTCATTGTGTTAATTGTGCTAATTTTTTCACACAAACGAATTGATTCTACGTAACCCCACTACGGGGATTCCGTAATGAAAAGGAGGGTGTAGACCTTTCCAATGATAAGTTCATTTTAATCAACCGTATAAACAAGTTTCAAGTCTAAAACAACAATTCAGTTCACTTTTGTCATTAAACCTCAACTTTTGCCAAGCGACAGAAGATCCACAGTTGCCTTATTCCAATTGATTTTCAATTTTAATATTTTCGAAAAAAGGCAACTGAAGAAGAAAATACTTGCTCACAAGATACAAAACTTTTGAAAAAAACATTATTTGAATGGAAAGAAGGAAATAAATCACGTGATAGAACGTGGAATGAAATTGTTTCGTGTGCAAATTTTCAATAGAAACACCTGAGGATTTTATATCAACGGAATTCCTAAGATCTTTCCAACTCAGAAAAATGTACTGCACAGTTTTTTCGTCGTGAAGCTCTTGAATAATTATATAGAGGAAAGAATTGTTTATGAATTTTGTATAATCCAATATCCAAATCGATACAATTTTTATATGATGAATATTCATGATCATAAAGTAATCAGTCTTATGATTGGTTCAATGAAATCTTCCAATCCTGTCTATTATCCGCTAAACGCTCAATTTCTACATATCTAAAGCAACCCTTACCTTGTATAATTTACTTCATATAACTTAATCTAGGTCTACCTCTTCGAGTTTTACCATTCATTTTTCCTTCCAATATTGTTTTCAATAAACTATCATGCCTTAATGCGTGTCTTATCAAATTTTCTTCTCTCTTTTTTCATTGACCTTCTCGAGTACTTCTTCATTTTCCACTTTCTCTATCCATTTTATTCTGAGCATGCTTCTATGACACCACATTTCAAGAACTTCAATATGCGTTATATATAATTTGTATAAAATTCTATATAAATTATATATAATTTTGAAGATCTTTCCATTCGAGTAATAACAGGACCTTCGAAAGGCTTATTATTATCTCCTTGACTATTATATCTAAACCTTTGTGACCTGAGTGAAAGAGGAATGCAGGTACAGAATCGTGAAAAGTATTTCTTACGGTTGATGGAATCATTGAACTTTGCTTATCATAACTTACATAAAAAGTACTTAGATCTATACATCATACATTTTGAAGAGATCTAAGTGCAGCAATTAATTCTCAAAACGAGAATAAACTTTGGCCTTATGCTAAGGAGAGATACTTTCACTTCAAATTTCTATCTTTCCGACCATCGACCTGTAGAAACGAATATAGCTTCGGATGAAATCGAATTATCTGGCAATAAAAATAGACGAATGTGTGAGTCAACGAATCTCCATTCCCACGAAAACACAATTATTTATACCATCAATGCGTTTCGAATAAGAGAGAAAAAACATTCTTTCTCATTTCGTAACTCGCAACTTGCAACGATGATTCATAAATTATTCATGAAATCGTTTTCACTCAATATATTACTGTCCATTGATTACAAACGTATGCAAATTTTCGTTTCATTCATGAAGTTTCGTTTTCATTAACACTTATCGATGTCGATGAATGCATTATTGACTCAATAGATGAACGTGATAATTGAGCCTACTGTAAAATGTAAAGAAATTGAGGCTGAAGTTCGTCACGCGTTTTATTATATCTCTTATCAGTATACAACACGATACAATATAGTTCGAACGTACAGCATATTCCCTGTGATTCATGCTTGTGATGAAATCATTCATCCGATAGACCTATCTTCATTTCCTCGTGTGTTGGTAATATTTTCCACATGCGTAATGCTACTTGAAAATATTGGATAATCATAGTGGGTTATTCGAAGGGTGCATGAGGATGGATTTCAATTGATGAATAAGCCATTCATGGCGTTATTAATTCCTGGAAAATTGAATTCGTAGTCCCAATGCTGGGATAATTTATTGGAATATTAATTTTTTACATATAAATTGTGAGTAAATATATTTTGGAGAAATGAATGAAAGATGAGTAGATTCGATCAATCGCGTGTACACATGCTCACATTCGCACCTTCGCATAAATACACCCACTCTCTCTCACGCGCACCCACACTCATAAACACACAAAACCAAAGGAATCATGTCACTTCGATATATCATCACTTTCAATCAAATAATAATAAAACAATGATTTCATAACAAAACAATAAATCCACGATACAAAAGCGAACGATATAATCGAAATAATTGAAATGAAATTCACGACAAATCAATCGATGGAGAAATGTCACTGAACTATGAAGAAATACTTATATACCGAGATACAATTCATTACATACAACACAACACCAGCATTTTGACAACACAAAATTTTGAAAGATAAAACACTCGATTCCTCGATGAAGTCACGATACATTCGTGATTGTGCATTTCCAATGTATTTTCACCTTTAAATTGATCTGATGGGAAAGAGAAAAAGAGCGAGAGGAAGCAAGTGGTGTGTGACACTTTCGGGTTTTCTTTTTTTGCGTGCACGCAGAATGAAACACAGGGATATTGATTTTGTTTGCACACCCGGCTATATCCTGGATTATTGAGGAGTCGAGGAAATGTTATGGGAATGATATTCAGGAACCACTGCATGCCATGAAACACAAAATATAAGGGAAAAAAGTAAAGTTTGCCACGGTGACACCCACCTTGCTAGTGGACCACTCCTCTTCGCTCTTTGTCCTAATATCTTCTCGACCACTGTGACATTTCCACTTCTCGCTGCCTCGAGCAGCTCCTGATCTTTCCCCATTTCCCATTTACACAGCAATCAAACTCTGTAATTCACCTGTTCACTTGTCAATTTATGTTTTTACTCCGATTACTCGCGTTTCATTGATCCAACGTGGCCATCTTGGGCCAACGACTAACCCGACATCTATCGTCACTTTTTCGTAACATTCTCTGTCGAGGAAACAAACGAGACCGTTCTACACTGTGAGTAGTTTCAAATGTCAGCCGGTTCGAGGAATGTTGAGAAACTAGATGACATGATACACATATAATAAGCTCGGAATTTGAATCGTATACATGTTGTACTATGATCCCTGCTGAATAATGCTCGCTGGTGGTAACTATAACCACAACCAACGACTTTTATCAACACATTTTGAAAATTTCACTATCAAATCTGTCGTTATTGTCATATTCATGCATTGGGAGAAAATATTAGTGGAGTGTTGGCATTGATGACCAATGCTGTCATCTCATGCTAGTCTAGCATGTCAACCAATTTTGACTCAGCATTGGTAGATGGTATCAATGTTTGTATCAGCATTGGTTTCCATGCTAAACTAGCATGAAATGACAGCATTGGTTACTAATGCCAGTGTAATCTTATTTCCATGTTGGATCAGCATTTTTTTCCCAGTGTGCCATTGTATTTCATTTTAATCTCAAATGATTGGTACATTTCTTTCAGATGCAATGAAAGTCATTCGAAGAGAAAAGAAGAAAAAGTTATTGACTTCGACATTCAATAGCACCCTTAGTACCCTCTTTTGGCACATCCTTGTCGTGGATGGATTCGATTAGCAGTTTCCTGTTGTGGTAGTTGACAACATAATGCAATACCACTGCGTAGTGTTTTACTTGGAAATATGAATAACTTAACAAATTATCAGAGATATACAGTGTGAATAAAATGTGAATAAAAAAGCAACTGTTCGTGGGATCGTTAATTAAAATACATCAAGCACATCTGGTATAATTCTACGTACTTTGTTTCCACGTCACGTGTGAATGTCACAATAAATCGTTCACGCTTTCAACGACAAACAATTCCTTCTAAAATGAAGGAAAATATGTTCAGATGTTTGGTATTAGTGTTGTTGTTTGCCGTATTCAATCAAGGAACCACTCAAACGGTTGATCAAACTTACGGTAAGTACATAACCTCAAAATCATATGATCGGTGCATTCGAGTATGATTGTTGTGACAAATTGATTTAAAATACTGTTTATCCAATGTTAATTCATAATTAATGTTGATTCTACCCCCCAACACGATGTTGAACTTTTTATCGAGTTCCCAAGTGAAAAAATTTTCAAATTATGTATACTTTATATATTATTCAGTACAGTTTATGTATACGTTATATATAATTTTGAGAATTTTTCCACTCGGGTTGCGTCCTTGTACTTTATTTTCATAATTATGCAAATTTTGCATTGTCATCGACTGCGTGTTCGTGACAATTGTGTAAATATTATTTGTACACTTTTGGAAAGGAGAATAACAGAACATTCTAAATATATGGAGAGAGATTTTCCATTTGATTGCGAGTGCTGTATGAAAAGTAGCCACCTACTCCAATTCCTGATATTTCATGTTTTTCCTTGATTAATACAAAACAAAATATCCATGTTCCTGGTCCTTTCTTACATGTTCTATTGCATATATATTTGATCGAATAATTGAATATTAGTTTGTATTCGATCCATTTTTCCGAACGAGTTTTTTTTTGTTCTGAAGTAAAAATAATCCATAGGGTGTATATAATGTTTTTACAGTATTCAAAGAAGGATTGATTCAATTATGAGACGGAGTTCACTCTTACAGTAGGTAATTCAACATCTTTCATTATATTACCTCGAGAACTGACTGGATTTATCGTTTTAGGTAAGGTAGATTTCTGACTTGACGATACGAAAAGTTCAAATAGGGGTTGGAAGGAGAGGTGCACGATATTTCACGGTATCGATATTTTTTATACAAACTTTATTGAGCTTATATTGAATTTTATGAAATATAAAATAAAATCTTTGTACAAATTATATATAGTATATATAGGACTAGAAAAGTATTGTATAAATATATATAAGGACAAAACAAAATTCATGATTTGTACAACAGCGAAAACATCAATGAGAACGAAAATCAAAATAGATGCAGCGACAATTCAGCAAGTGAAGTAATTTAAATATCTAGGAAGCATAATTGCAGAAACCACCAAAAGAAACAGTTATTATGCTGGAAGGATATTGGCTTAGCAGTAAGGAAGAAATTCTTGAAGAGTTACGTTTGGAGCACAGCATTATATGGTTGCCAAACTTGGAACATTGGAAGAACGGACCAACGAAGACTTGAAGCTTTTGAAATGTGCTGTTATAGAAAGATGCTTGGAACAAAGTGGATAGAGAAAGTGAAAAATGGAGAAGTACTTGGGAAGATAAATGGAAAAAGAAGTCTTTGAAGAGACATGTCGTGAAAAGAAGAAGTCATCTGATAGGACACACATTAAGGCATGATAGCTTATTGAAAACAATATTGGAAGGGAAAATGAATGGTAAAACTCGCAAAGGTAGACCTAGGTTAAGTTATATGAAGCAAATTATACAAGATAAGGGTTGTCGTAGATATGTAGAAATTAAGCGTTCAGCGGATAATAGACAAGGTTGGAGGATTTCATTAAACCAGTCATAAGAGTGATTACTTCATGATGATATGTATATATGAAATATCGATACCGTGGAATATCGTGGATCTATCCCTCTAGTGAGAACGAATCATATAAGAACATATGAAAATCATATGTGATCCATATAGAATTGATATATGGCCATATATAATCCGTACATAATCCATATTGAATCGATGTATGGCCCATATACGGCCCATACATAATTCATATGTCATCCATATATGACCCATGAATGCGAGATTTTTCACATATGTAAAAAAATTCTGCCATATATGAAATATTCTCCATAAATGGATTATATATGCATTATATATGGTCATATATGGATTATATATGATTCCACATGTTTTCATGGATGGACCATATATGGATTATATATGTACCATATATAATATATGTTTACTTTTTACTAGGGCCAAGTAGGCCAAGAATGTTTGAAATATTCTATGAACATGCACAGAATATATTGATACGTTTCAAATGTCCTATGGACATCCATAGAATATTTTCGCATATTTGAATGTTCTATGGACATCTATAGAATATTCCAAACATCCTCGTGCTACTAGGGTATAGTTGTGGGGTACGTTTCTATTAGGAAAAATACTTTCTAATATCAGTTTAAACATTGAAAACATTTTATGTGAATACAATATTGAAAAATGGAAATTCATCTTTTTTCAAAATAAAAATGTTTCCGTAACTCGAATAATATCTCACTGTCTGTACCAACAAATTGGTTTGGGTACTGAGTACTTGATCAATTAATAACAAGAATAATAATAAAAACAACAACAACGATAGAATGAAAGGATCTTATCCCAAACACTCGCCACGCTTATAAGACTTTAGTTGTCGTCGACAAAAGATTGAGCCTGATTTGAAATCACTCTCATTATTATTATCGGAATGTTAAAAATTGTTGAAAATGTGAAGAACAATACCCCATGTCAAAATATTTTGAATTTGATTGGCAGGGCATAATTCAAGGGTCAGTTCTAACCAAAATGTTAGTTCCACAGAAAAAACACGGTTAGTATAATGACACGTTCCCAATATAACTTGTATATAAATTATATTGAATTGAAAATAAATTGTATATAATTTTTAAAATGTTTCCACTTGGGTTTTTTCTTTTCTCTTTCAAAATTGAGTATTCAATGTTCCGATTCATTCCAGATTTCACTTAGATTATGCTGTGTTGATTAAGAAATATTAGTTGTCAATGAAATTCATGTAATGATGTTGAAGAATCCTATTAAGAATAACACAGGTGAACGAAAAAAATTGGTTTCTATCGTGGCCGAGATCTGGTGACTGATTCAGAGTGCTTTTGGTGTATTAAATGCGAAACGAACATCAGATTCATTGGATCAGCTCACTTCAACATATTATCTTTGATACATAATTTCCATATATAATCTACATAATCAATGAATTTCATGTATAAAAAACGAGCTGATCCAACGAATCTAATGTTGTTTTCGTATTCAGTGTTCTAAAAGTACTCTGAATCAGTTCTCAAACCTCAGGCACCAAAATGATTGTTGAACAGTGTAATTGATGGGTGCAAATAACGGAATGTTGAATCACATCGAAATATGATTCATCTGGTTGAAATTTACGGAATGATATGCACCACGATCAACGATATTGATTAAATGAGATTGATTGACCCGAGTATTGGAAATGAGAAAACTATTAAGGGGAGAAGTTCGTTTAGAACAGCTAAAATGAATCTTTCTTCATGAATAGTTTGTATACGTAAGGAATAAACTTCCGAATTTGAAAACTTACAGTTTTGCACATACATGTAATGGACAAAATCCACATAACCTTGTAAGATGTAATTGTGCAATCTATTCGAATAAAAGAAAAATGAAGAAAAAAAATTGGATTCATTTACTGGAGATACTTTCTCGAAAAAATCCAAAATTCTCTGAAATTTTGCAATATTTTTTACAATAAGTGTTTGCTAAATACTTTTTTCCCAATAAAAGCTGATACCATGAAAGAGAAATCTTGTGAATTTTAACTAAATCAGATAACTAGTTCTGGAGTTAATCCACCAGCAAACTTCGAAAACTGATTCGGGAAAAACGTGATTAAAGTATTCAATAGAGGAAAATGATACCTATGCAATCATCAGCGATTTCATAAGCATATAAGAGGCCTGATCACTCAACGTACATCGAATTGTTTTGCAGAGAAAACTTTTTATGACCCTTGCAAGCTCTTTGTTCATCAAGAAGCTGCAACTTTCCTATCGCTTGATCTGCTATTGATTTGTCAAACTCGCATACTTACAGTTCCACATGTCAACAGTAATCTCTAGTGCATTGATGATTCTCAAAATTGCAATGTGGCCTTCATTGATCAATCAATCATATTGGTCCCCTGAATCAACTGCTTCAATATACCTGCAAAACACTATCTAAATCTTTTGGAGTGAAAAATCCACTCCCAAAGAGTGAAAATACTGCAAGTCCAAGGAGAGTGAGACTCCATAAGAGTGAATTGTCACTCTCTTGGAGTGAGGATTTCACTCTTATAAAAAGGTGAAATTCTAGTCTGTGAGTTTAAATGAAATCATAAGTCGCTTTGCCCACGCAGTACCGGAAAGATGCCAAAAAGGTGCATAAAAGTGAGTGTGGATTAAAAACTATGAGTCCCCGACAATTTTGCTTTGCATATTTGTAATCAACGCCCCAAAATACACAAAATATATGAGTTTTATTCATTTTTGAGGTGAGGCCCTTTTTCCATACAATCACCTTCCACTCTTTAATCCAAGTTGAACCTTCACTCTGTTGGAGTGAGAAGTCACTCTTTAGGAGTGGAATCCCACTCTTCCTGAAAATGCAGTATTTTTACTCTTCAAGAGTGGATTTTTCACTCCAAGGAGTGTAGAGAGCACGATTTCGAAGAACAACGAAAAACAAAGAGGAGGATTTCTGATGTCGTTCCAACACTCTCACTGTCAATTCTTTCGAAATTTTCAATGGATTTCCTCTCTTGAAAAGAGAGTCGTGCCGTGATACGAGCCAAATCCTTTATTTGCAATCGTTTGAAAGTGATTCAATAAAATCAAAATATCGGTCTGTGATGTCTTGATGAAGTTTGAATTGTTTACTGAAACGATTTTGTGCTCGAACAACAAAATTTTCAACTGTTAGGGACCAAAAATCTTGCAGTGCATTCTTTGAGCGATGGCTCATCAGATTTTGTGAGTTGAAAATTTCGGTTTGTTTCTATAAAAGATTCAAACTTCAAGGCCATCACTCTGTACATCAATTCACCAAACCATTAAAAATTGCTATACAGCCCTGGTAAAGATGAAACCTATATGAAACTTCTACAAATCATATATAGCTCATATATATAAAAGTGATGCAAATCATGTAGAATTCCTAGGTAATTGTATATGTTCCTTTATATAATTCATATAAATATCCGTATATGAGCCTGTATCAAAACCATTTCGTATATGAAAAATTTGCTTCCTCGTTTTTCCATATATGAATTATGTAGAGATATATGATCCATTTTTACTAAGGAGAGCAATATTTTGAGTTCATTGAATGTTGACGTACGTTGAAATCATGATTAACCTCGTTTGTGAGTACGATCAACCAGTTTTAACCAAACAGGTGAGTGATACAGATACTTGGAGTGTGGAATCGCGTTAAAATTTGAAGCACAATTACTTCGAATATTTCACTGAAAGACAAAGGCCTTTTAAAGTGCAAAAATTTTTTTAAATTATACATGATTTATGTATAACTATGTATCAACTATATTGAATTATATATGGATTATATATAAATTTTCAACCCTTTTCCACTCGGGTTACTTTTGCTTCAGGGCCCAACCTGTGAAAGATTTCGAATTCTTTCCCAGGCACCTAGTACATATTTTCTTCACTTCCTGTTGACGTTCTCAGTCGCATTCTATTCATCCTTTCCAGCAGGTTCTATTTCTGCCAAAAAAAAGTATTATCACTAGTGGCGTCATCAGTAATTACCCTTCAATTCTACGGCTCCAGGAATTGTAGCGATGGAACAGAATCTCTGTTTTATTTGTCAATTCTAGTCACTTTGCTTCCACTGTCTAGTTTAATCAATTATTGGATTCGCAGAACTTAATTGATCGTTTGCCTGCATGACCCATCAATTTTCCTTCGATAAATATTATCGTAGATTGTAATGTACATTGTGAATTCTTCAAAATCATCTATCCTTGCCAAATCCACTCGCCATTCATTGCAGAAGAAATAGTGTTACATCAAAATATTGATTAAACGATCTGGAACATAATATGCAATATCAAACGGATCAATGTGATAAGGACATTCATATTCAATGATGAGAATTATTATTCTCACTGTTCTACTGAAACTGTCGATAGAATCATAGAAATTTAATACGTATTCGATAAAATCTCAATTAAAAATTGTAACAGCTGAGAATCAATTAATGATTCATTTTCTTTTTATTTCTCTTTTTCAGATGAAATTTTGATCGACATACTTCTAACGAACACAAGCACAAATGAACCTTTCCAACTTCAACAAACTATTCCCCTCGAAAGCGTCGTGACTTTGAATATCAATGGTGTTTCGCCAAACACATCGTTTTACATCGTTCAAATTCATACTTATCAATTCAATGTAACTCTATCATACGATAAACTTCAATTGAATAAAATCTCAGGTCAGAGCATATTTGGGTCGAATTTGGGACTTTACGTGAAACCAGTTCCTAAAGGTCTCAATCAATTGTATATTAAAAATGACAATGCTTACGACGTTGAAGCCCTGTTCGTGGTTGTTCCGTATCCGAAAGATGGTAAGTAATTAAAACTTTCTCATCAACTTGTATTGAAAAGTGTAAAAGTTACTCAACAATTGTCTGCTCATCTCAGTTTGGTTCTATTCGATATAGCACTCTTTATCTAAAAGCAGGCATCTTGAAATGTTCATCAATAAAATTACCAGAAGTCTCACGCACAACTGACAGATATTTATTGGGAGTTGAACAATTTTCCTTTCACACTGGAAAAAATTTACAGAAAATGTTTATGACCATACAATTTTGTTACTATCATTCAAATATTTTATTACGGTAGAAGAATTTTTGTTAAACATCATTAGAGCATCACCCTGACAGTCTGAGAATTAAGAATGTTGTAAACGATCTTTTGGGAAACTCCCCACATCTTTTACAGTGAATGTTAAAAAGATATCTTTCCGGGCTTTCAAAGGATGTTTCAGAGTATTCTCAAAGGTATTTTCGAAAGTGGGAACTGTCCAAGGGATTGGGCTACGATGACGACTCGGAAATCAGGATGGTTTCATGAAAAACCACAAAATCCTTGATGATTACCATTGATAAATGAAGAAGTTATAAACAGTCGAAAGTACTCTCGAAGATGAGAGGTCACAATTTAAAATTTGCACGAAAAAATGTCAATCAATACTACATGTTATTATTACACTAAATTAGCGTATCAAATTGGGAATCGATCAATTTATTAGACACTAAGAACTTATCTACACCGTTGAATTCAAAAGTCCTTCACAAGATTGTTCTCAACTTCATTATTTATTATTATTTTTGTAGTAAACAAAAATTGGTACATCGCTTTATTAATCTCTACATAAATAAATCTCTGAACGGGTTTTCAACCACCTTGATTTCCGAATCTTCGTAGCAGTCTCCTTTTCAGACTTCTGAAACTTATCTTTTGGTGTGAAATAAAACTTCTGTGTGGAAAAAATTATTCGAAAGTCATCTCATTCCCATTGGTTAATTTCGGGTGAAAAAACTAAATCTTTACCGAACATTGACTAAAAAACAACTTCCGCTTCTACACTGAGAGAAAAAATTTCCGGGAACAATGAAATATTTAGTTGAATAGTCGCCATAAAATACTTAATTGATTTGAATAAACTTTCATTGACTCGATTAAATATTCATTCAATCAAACAAATATTTAATATGCTATGAAATATTTCATCAATTGAAACAGTTATTTAATTGAGTCGATGAAAGTTTATTCAAATCAATGAAGTAGTTTATGGCGACTACTCAACTAAATGTTTTATTGTTCCCGGAAATTTTTTCTCTCAGCGTATAGAGCGAAAAATTGAATTTTGGTTATTTTCCGTCCAAAATCAACCACAAAAATCGAAAATACATCTCATTATCAACGATTACTTTTGGTCAAATTTCGTTTGAACCGAATTTACCAAAAGTACTTTTTTTACAAATCGCCAAAAGACGAATGAAAATTGTCGAACATATCGGTATAATGAAGCCTCAAGTTCTATTGTATCATCAATTCATCCTCATATGAACGCGCATATGAAAGCACCACCTCATGAAAATTTAATTATGTGCACACAATAATCATCCGTAACGTGGTATATATACATATATCCTCATTATTGTGCTCACAGCCCCCGTACCTGGTGGTTGCAACATGGAATTCGATGTAGAAATCGCACCATATCAGAGACTGACGTTAGGAAATGCAACGATAACGGTCGATGCACAACTAGCTTCAAGGCCGATTGGAAAGGGAGGAAAACCATTGTGCGATGTCGAACAGAAAATTGTGCACCATGATATGTATCGCTTATACTTACCAAAAGGAGACTACAGCCAAGAGACGTATTTCGATGGTATTTCAACGATGCTTACCGTCGAGAGTATTCTAAAGAACGGCGTCAAAGTACGTAAGATAAGTAACCGATTACTGTTGTACACTCACTGAAAAATTGAATATGGTATTTTGTTTGAAAATTATTATTGTTGAAAATTGAATGATAATATACATATATTCTTTTTTATGAATTGAATTAGATGCCACCTTCTGTGGCAACATCACCAATGCGCCGCGTGTATAGCGCATATCCTGGTGTTGGGTCCGTTTACGCTGTGGTAGCTTCCTATGGGAATCATTCCTCAGCATACGTACCGGCATTTACATACGTTTGTCAGCCGCTTCCTCATCAATATTCGTGTGGACCGTACCGTGAGTCACATTACCATTATCATTCAAGAAAATAACTTTTCAGAAATCTTTAATTTTTCAATACAATTTATTTCGAACGAATGGAGTTTCTACATTTTTTTTATTTTTGATAGTTCCTATTTTCGTTTCTCCACCCCTGCAAGGGAATGGAAGTTATGATTGTTCGGAAAATTGTATAGTCAGTTGTTTTGAAGTTCGAAACGAATTATATTATTTCAATGCCATCGGCGCTACATTCATCCACCCTGAAACCCCACTGGTGACAAACGTCAAAGGAATCCGGTAAATGTTCGAATTTCGGTCCGCTATATTGGATCTGTCATTTTGGCTCTTAGAATTTTATCTTTAGATTTGTATTCAGCGACTCCGAAAGCCGTCGCATGACAAGTTTCAAGGAAATCCAATAAATTTTCGAGTTCTGATTAACGATTTTGAATTTCAAAATGTTGACAACGAATTCGAATTCCGCAACCACAAAATCCTCGAGTACCAAGTATCAAAGAAATCTAATGAATCTTCAAGTTTCAATCCACCATTTTGAATTTCGCAATTCTCATAACGGATTCGTATGTAGCAATCCCGACCCGAAGAGAACATGAAGCTTCAGCGAACGTTTAGATTAAATCTGTATAGATCGGATGGAAGGTTCATGAAAGCTAACTTTTAGATTCACAAACGTTTGTCGAAGGTACTACGAACGTTGAGATGTCCGCCTTGAAAAACTTTCAGGAAACATAGATGGAACGTTCATTGAAGGTTCATCGAAGGTTTGATGAAGCTTCACAAACATTTGAACGTCAAACGTTTGTGAATCTAAAAGTTAGCTCGAATGAACTTTCGGCCCGATCTATACAGCTGAAGCTGCTCATGTTCTCTTCGGGGAGAATCCTCCAGTACAGAAGATTCGAACACTCCTTATATTTTTGGCCGCATTTTTGGGCTTTTGCACCCACCACTGTCAATTCTAAAAACTCAATTCACCCCAATAAACACATACACATTATTTCAACGTTGAAAAAACGTTGCACTGTCGAACGGCTCGTGGATTTGATAAGGTTGATTTTTAGTTACAGTCCGGCAGGGAAAAAGAAAAAGAAGAAATGTGTGTTTATTGAGAGCGCTAGACATCAACAATTCTTCTAAAACTCCCTGCTATTCAAATCTGCGGTATCGAGGATCTCAGATTTTCCCAATAGTTTAAACAATTTCATATCAGTGTTACAAGAAAATTCAATATTTTGTAGCGTTATAACGTGAAACATAATACACACCGAAAAGAGAGATTCAGATAAATAAAGACTACCGAAATAGACAGACGGAAATTTCAGTGTTTTTAAATTAAAAATCAGTCTCCATCATTCCTCCATTCGATGAACAGTAGTTGAGAGTTGAAAGAAGTAAAGATTGAGTTGCGACAGGAACAAGAATATTTATTTATATTTATCCTTCTCTTCTTTTCCAGGATCAGCTCCTGTCAGTGTCAGGAGGGTATGGTTTATCATGATAGTGATGATTGCCATGATGGTCGGATTGAAATTTAGATATCCCAAGATAGAAATCTTGAGTTCCATAAGTTTCGTTGGAGGTGTTATCGGATATACTTGTTCATCGATTTTCCACCCTACAGATTATGACGGTAAAGTATCAAATTTGCTTGTTTTTTTTCCAATGATTATGAACGATTTCTATAATCACGCTGAGAAAATACCAGATTTGCTTCAACCCCGTAACAACTTCGATACGGCGAATTTCGCCGCGCAGTTGAGTCAACTGAATATTGATTGGAATAATTGAACGGGGATTTACTTCAATCAATATTCAGTCGACTCAACCCCGCAGCGAGGTTCACCGAACCCAAAAGTTGAAGGGGTGGGCTCCACTATTTTCTTTCTCAATGCAACCAGACAAAAATTGAGCCGAGGCTAGGTTACCAGACACGGCACAACTCTGCAATCGTAACATCATCAACACTGGAGTAATGATTGTAATAGCATATACCGACAATGGCATACCATACAAAAATTCGTCAGGGATGAGCTAACGCCGTCGCAATCTTGCGACAGTGTTGCGTCCATCTCAAGCCCTTTCTCGCTTTTGTATTGTAATTTTGACAAAATTTAAACATTCATTTTATAATTCCGACATAAACGTGATAAATTTTGATAAGTTTAACATATAATTTTTCTAACCAGTTTTAATTGATGAATGACGCAAATCCGTTATTCCCGGCATTGAAGTGGGCGCGTTTTGAAACAGATGAAGAATTCTTCTCGTCATGGAATTTTTTCAGAGGAGACTTATATACTCATTGAATGCTTGATATTCACTACTCGCGAGGAATGAGCTTCACCCTGGTGAGAGTTTTTACAATTTGTCGAATTGAGTCAAGCTACCGTCCAAGCTAGACAAAACTATTGCCGAAGCTGAGCCAAGCTACCACTCATGCTTAGTGGAACATAAAAATCCACTATCATTCAGGGTTGCCTAGTAGTACTTGGGATTGTGTCCTGCCATGCACTAGAAACTTTCGCGTGAAATCAGTTTTCTCCTCCAGGCAATATTGGTTGAAGCATAGACCAGACGTGGTGCAGCCTACGATCAGTGATCAGTTAACGAAGTTGATTTATCGACCAACCATATTGGTACGATATTTACACCACTGTCTGCCACCTTTGCCCCTACGTAGATCGCTCAACCTTGGGCTCAGCGATATTCGTACAACAGCATTGGCAGAACCTGGAGCTTTTTATATGTCCAATTCCTATAATCCATATCCTTTGGTTTTATTCAAATCCTCTTCCTAATATCCTAGAAAAGAATTATATGATTTCCCTTCATCGTTCTAGAAACTTCATATCCCAAATACGCCTTCAACTGCTTCACCAAATATTTCGAACGAAAAATGTCAAGATACATTACAGTTCCAAAACATGCGTTATGTATTAATTTGAGGCATTTTGAGAAAGAAAAAACCATATCTCACAATCGAATTCAAACGAAAAGTTTGGAACTTGATAAAATTCACATTCCGCCAAAAATAAAACTTCATTCGGAAAACCTTCAGAAACAGCTCACATAGCAGTTTTGAGTTTTCCTACCTGAACCTTTTGAGAAATACCTCTTGAAATTTTCACAGATATGCATTGTGTGAAATTTGAAGAACTGTAATTATAATTTCTCAAAGCTGTCTCCTAAACGTACGACAGTATGAACAAAAACCTTGTAATAATCATGACAATTTACATTGTTTCAGCAAATATATACGTGGCTCTAACAGCAGCCCTAATATGTCTCGCTGTATCATGCTGTTTACCTCCGAACTTCATCGATTTTATACTAGGACTGATTTTAGGCACATTCGTAGCTTCCATCGTTTACTTCCTAACTCCAGGTACGTATCATATGACCACCTGATAAACAATAGAAATATTTCTGACTCTCGCATACGAGATTTCAAATATCATTCATCAAACAAATTAAGAAGAGAAGGGAAGGAGGTAAAAAGTTCGAAGAAATTTCAACCTCCGCTCTTGGAAAAAAAAATCAAGCGAGGGAGTGGTAGAAAGGGGACTGTTGCAAATTATAGGAAAATAATGAAAGCCAGCTTAAAAGCAGAGAAGTAGGGTGAGAGACAGAGAAATGCGTGAAACGTTGGGGCTCGAACCGAACCAAAGTTAGTTTGAGAGTTTGGCGAAGGGATGAAGCATATAGCACAGTCAGTCGGTTCACTACCCCTCCCCCTCCTCCCTCTCCTGCCCCCAGTCGTTGTAGCTTCTATCAATGTAGTTCACTCATGTGGAAACTTTGCCCACCCGGATCCCTCTTGGCATTGCAGAGAAGCGCCGATCAGACTATGGCAGGGCCAATCACGTTGTTGTCTTCCACCTTTTTTTTTACCATAACGCAACAACAATGAGACGATTCCCACAGTAGAACAAAAATAAAAGAAAAGTACGACTGAAGCATAGCATTTTATCCCTCACAAATAAATACGAGCCTACTCGCTATTCTTACAATCTAAACCGCATTCGCTTAATTGTGTCCCTCTGTTTATTTTGTCCTGGGACTTGCTTAGATTATGCGATTCAAGCAGGGCACAGTTCGTTCATGTCACTGTCTTCTCTTGTTGGACGGATCATTTGATGTTACCAATTTGTTTTAATATTTTTAAGATCCCGAGAATATAACGCGAGAAATTTAAGTTGAAGAGTTTGTTAATTTGTTTCGATATTTGCAGACGATTGATTGATTGATTGCGGATTAAATTCAAAATGAATTGATATTATGGAAATCGAGTTTTATTTTATTTCATTCATATTTCGACTCTACTGTTAGAAGAAAGAGGAAAGTAGATCTTCCATGAACAACATTTTTGACTAGTGCCTTGACCGAAGCTTCACTAACCCTGGTCAAAAACGCAGGAAAAGCGTATGATCCATTTTTAATTCCACTCTGCCGATTTTTGGTTCATTCCAAGGTTCAAGCTCTTCAAATCCCAACGGAATCAGACATCATGGTTTTCTGATGTGTATGTAAATTTTTCACATCATAATTAACACCAGAACTATATTAGCATATTTACTCGTTTGACACCAAGGCATCACTCTAAATATTCTCTGTTGAAATACTGTTACACCGAATTTCCACCTGTCCCATCGAATCCACCCTCACCTTTCCACTGAAGAGACACCTGAATATATCGAATAATTCCATTGAAATTTACACCCAAAAACAACTCGCACTCAGAGAAAAAAAGTTGCTGAAACAGCAAACCTCGAAGATTTGCTTTGCTGATATGGCAAAACTTGTTGCTGAATTAGAAAATAATTTGCTGCCATAGCAAAAATCTTGCTCTTTTAACAAGCGCTTGCCATTCAGCAATCCGAGATTGTAGATATACAGACAACTAGGAAATTTTGCTGAATTAGCAAATATCTTGCTAAAATAGCAGAATTTTTGCTGTAACAGCAACCGTTTTGCTGATTTAGCAAAGCAGATTTTTTGGAATCGCTTTTTCAGCAAGAATTTTTCTCTACGTGCGGTGGAGAATTTTCACGTGGGAAACTGTGTATATCTATTCTTTATTCAATCTCAACCCAAACAGCATTCCGCGCATCTTGGTCTCCGAGGGTGGATTTTAATACATTCAGAGAACCTTGATTTCTTATACTTCACTGTAAAAAAATTTCACCGGAAAATTCCAGTACATGTACTGGAAGTCATTAACCCGTACATGTACCGGAAAATTTCAGCACATTTGTACTGCAAAAATTCAGTGCAAACGTTATGGAATTCCCGCATCAAAACTGGAAATTTTCTGAGCCTCGGTACTGGAATTTTTCAGTACACGAGCTGGACTTTTCCAGGACATGTACTGGAAAATTAATGCTGAAAATATCCATGAAAATTGAAAAAAAATTGCTCACGCAAAGTGATTTTGCAGGGTCCTTGTGTTCCAAGATGATTGAGAAACTTTTGATCGTTCATTTGGATGGACAGAAACTCATGTCTACCTAACAGGATTTGAACCCACACTTTTCTACCTGCCTACCAACTGAAACCTAAGACCTAACCGATGAGCTATAGCGCGACATGTTGGAAGGCCAGCTTGGGTTACTACATATGCTTCATATCTAGAACACAAGAGGATAAGTCTTGGAAAAACCTCATATATCAATTTCATTGGCTACAATTACAATTATTATTCAAAATCTCAATCAGGAAATTTTTAATATAAAGACTTGAAATTTTTCCTGCCAGAAATGACGAAGTCCAATAGAAGTGGAAAATTTCAGTGCAACAGTGATTAAATTCCGTTGCATAGCAACTGGAAAATTCCATCACACGACCTGAAAATTGCAGTTCAAAACCTGTATAATTCAATTGCATAGTAACTGGAAAATTCCATCACAAAACCTGAGAATTGCAGTTAAAAACCTGTATAATTCCAGTATACCAACGATTAGGTTTTTTTTTCTAAATTCCAAATTTTTTCTCAAGTCCTTTTTGAGGGAATATTTTTTTTTGGTGCACAAGAACTATAAAATTGTAGTCCGAGCCGGTAAAATTTTCGCGAAATCATGGCAAAATTTCAGTACATCATCTCAAACTTGAAAATTCCAGTACAATGACTGAATTTTCAGTTATGCTTGGTAAATTTTCAGTAACGTAACAACAAAATCTCTGTACATGTACTGGAATATCCATATTCCAGTACTAGCACTGGAAATTTCCAGTCCAGTTGCACAGTAAATTTCCAGTTTTTTTTTACAGTGTTCTGAACACGTTTCCAATCCGTTCTTTTCATCTACGATGGAAATACCTGCTTTGGAATATTACACTATCGTGAGCATACACTGTTAGAAATCTGACCTCCCGTAATTACTTTCTGGCGAGTATAAGCGTCCATCAATTCTGTGTTGTATTTTAGAAATTAACACCAATCGAAGTATAATCATTACACAATCCCGGTGTGTGTATATTAGTCCATCAATCCAGTGTTAGTTTTTTTTTAAAAGTGTATGTTTCAAATTTGAAATGACACGTTACCGTTACTGATACTTCATGAATATTATTGGGTAGATTCCCGTCAAAATTATTCATCTCTTCACCAACCAATATTCACAGAAACCTGTCATACATTTTCTGGCCACTACAAGATGTCTATTCATCGAAAGTTTGTAACATTAACAATCAACTGACCTTGTAATTATCTGATGTATAAAAAAAAGCACAACACACTACACAGAAAAGAATGAAAAAATAATGAACAATCAAAATAAGAATCAGGATTTGTGTTCAGGAAGGTTCTTATCGTTTCGAATCAAATCAGTGAAATCCAACGTTGAATCAAATGGACATCAAAGTTTCCTCTGATTCGAAAAGTTAATTTTTATTCACAAATTGATGAATTTCCAGGACCAGTAAAATACCGATTCTGATTTGTAAAGTAAATCTACCAAACAGTACGATCGCGTAAAGTTGCCTTGACCTACAACTAGTAGTAACTTTTGATGAAGCTATTAGTAAAATGCAAATCCCTAAGCTTCTCAAGCTCCAAGACCGACTGCATTGCAACTATTCGCACCCACGTTGAGATAGAAAGAGTGATTGTTCTGTAACGGTGAGTTTCGAAGCCAATTTCCAACCTTTCATGGTATTCAAATCTTTACGTTTACAATATGATTTTGATTTCCAGTATTCGTTTAATCAAACTCTAGGTTCATGGAATTTATATTTAAAACCCGTCGATTAGAATGGGTTGATTGAAATTAATGCGTATCCATACTTGAAAATCCATTCTTATCGTTGTAATACATCCAGTAAAATAATTTTGGTTCTTCTCTTGCATATTAGCCCATAAAGTTTATCTCCTTGATGAATTTAGTTGGATCACAATTTGAAGAAAAAAGTAATAACCGTTCACATCCTTAGTGAAAAGAAAAACAGGATTAGAATCCGGATAAAACCCGAATAAGCCCCAGATACACGGAGAAAAATGCAGGTCGAAGATATAGTAATCTTTGATAGAAATTTGAGGATATTTCTTAAAGTCTGAGAGTATTTCTTAAATTTGAAAATGAACTTTCCAAAAGTCGTGTATGAAATTTCACAAAGTGGTTGAAATTTTGTTATGAACTTTGTGAAATTCCACGCGCGACTTTTGGAAAGTTCATATGTTCCTCTATTTTTTTATCGAGCATTGATAATTTTTCATTCTTTTCGAATCCAATTCCACAAAACTGTGAACCGTTTCATCTTTATTATAAATTCGAGAAATACTCTCAGATTTCAAGAAATATTCTCAAATTTTTATTAAAGATTACGATATTTTTGACCTGCAGTTTTCTCCGTGCAGACCGTATTCGAGTGTATTCGGGCACGAATTCTTCATCCACTTCTATTTAGATCTTATCCGGATTTTGGGACTGGATATTGTTATGTTTTTCATTCAGGTTTCATCCTGAATTGCATACAATCTTCAGTCCCAAAACCTGTACAGGATCGAAATAGAACCGGATATAAACAATCGTCACAAAAGCCGTATTCCCGCCCGAATACAGTCTATCTGGATCTTCATTCGGGTGTTATCCAGATTCACATCCAAGTTTTATACAGTTCCTCAATCCGGTTCTCTTATCTGGTTGTGGACCGAAGAACAATCAAAATTCAATTCTACACAATGATAGAAACCAACCTTTCAATCAAATTCAAACCAATCGAAAAAGAACTTATCATTCGTAAAACCGTAAAAATCATTCATTTTAGAATCACTACAGCTGGTTAGGAAAATTCATTGAATCCTGAAGTAAAAGTAACGTATTGTCCATTTTCAATGAATTTTTATTGATCTTTGTACAGCAAAATTTACAAAAATTGACGAATCACGATTGAGTAGGTCCCTTCTCTGGCAATAATGGTTCTCCCTCAGTTCCTGTAAAACGCCAACAATCTCATTTTTCAAACTTATGCAGATTTTTCTACGATTGTTATATGATTTGGACACTGATTTTTTCGGAACTAGAACATTGAGAAAAAAGATTTGCTTGATATATGCCCAACCAAAGTTGTTGTTGGCGTAATTAAGAATTCAGTAACTTTAATCAAAATTTGGTCATGCTAACCAAAAAGAGTTTACCAAATCACTTTTGATTCAGGGAATCGAAAATGATTTGCTTGGTGCAACCGAATTCTTAGTTATGCCAACAATAAATTTTGGTTGGGTACAACAAAACAGTTTTCTCAGTGAAGCTAAGAGTTTAACGAATTCCAGATTAATTGAATTTCATTCACTAAAACAGGGTGTCCACTCCTTAGTTCGTCTTCCCGATGATTAGTCAATTTCGTTGAACTTCAAGGACTGGTAGACACCTCGTAAAACGTCTACGAGGTCTATATTAGTTTGTTAGCTCAGTAATTCTGGATTCTTCTACGAAACTAATCAGTAAACTCTTCAATTATATACTTGTTCAATATTGAAGAGAAACAAACAAGCAGCATACTTCCTTTCAATAAATTTTCATTTCCTTTCCAGATGAGTTAGTGACAACATACCTGGAAGACAATTTCATCTTTTGGATCTTGTTCGTCACAATAATATTACTAGTTTCGGCTTTCTACAGTTCCACGCATTCACAGGATCATTCCCTTTTCATTGCCATTTTTGTTCCCTATTTGATAATATTCCCTTGGGACTACGTCAGCCGTGGCAGTCTGAGTTACATTATTATTAATCTGGTGAGGCGTCTCACTCTTCCAGGATTCAACTTGGCTATCATACACCCTCCCTTTGGCATACAAGGTATGATAATTCTGAAGACCAGATATTTCTCTTATGCTTCGAAATATATCCTTCGAATGAATTTACTACCAATCGGTCAACTGTCATTCCTGCTAAAAATGCCTCGTCAAGCTTTGAATAGTTTTTTCCCCTAGAAATCCGGTTGAAAACTGACCGCAAATTTGGGGATGTTCTGTTTTTTCAAATTCAGAACCTGCGATATCCAGCCAAAAACTGATGAAAATTTCCATGTAGGTTTTGACAGAATATTTCAATTTGGTGATCTCGGGCAAAAGCAAGTATGGAGTTTGTCAGTTTTCAACTCAATTTCCAGAGACCACGACCGTTTCAAGTCTGGAAACTATTCTTGCCCGGGTCTGACAGGCATTTTTCAGTAGGGATTCAAGGCAGAATAATATTGGTGAGGAAAATTGAATAAGATTTAGGGAGAGTTGATGAAATTCAATCCGGATTTCGCTAAGGTCTGATCAAGACCCCCTAATATCCATAGACTTGTTGCAACCAAAATGAGAGATAAAATAAATACAAAATTTCTATGAAAATTTTTCCTCAATTACAGACATATGTTTCGTCATGCTCTGGATACTCGTCGCGTTTCTTCGGCTTTCGGCTTCGAGAAGATCTCTTGAAAAAATTCATCTCTCGCTGGCATCAAGGATGCCACATTATTATTTAGTATCGGAACGTACACCTCTGATAACACCAGTATCATAAGAATATAAGGAATTGTGTGTAAACAACCATACTTATCTGATTTGTGAGATGTTCTAGCTAATACATCATCCTCAAAATATTACTCCTCAAACTCTTCAAACATGGCTTCCACACGCAGCTAGCTAGTGTGGCTGCGCCAAAGAGGCCAATGATAATTTGGATCTCGTTACCCAATAAACATATAATTACAATTAGAAGGATTATTGTATAGGTTAATATATAGGATAATAGTCATAGAGATTGTGAATAAAATCCTGTAACATTTGCATTGGCAATAAAATGAAATAACATTTATTGAATCGAGACAGTGACACCTAACAATTTTTTTTCTTCTATTTCCTACTACTTACAATCTTAAATTTAATCACAGCAACAATATTTTCTCATTATTCACAACACTTACATAGATTACTGCTGTAATAATAATAATCATAATAAAAAATAATAGTTAAAAATTAATAGTGATAATAATGTAATCATATTAGTAATAATATATTATCCGCCTCAATAAATCTGTTTATATTCATACACTGTAGTCATTATCAATATTATTATTACAGATAATAATAAATTCGCGCAGCCATTTCCGGGTCACGTCAATCGTATAATGAAACGAACACTTCCCCAGTCACATATAATCAAATTCAAGTATACGTAAATGTGATCTTAAATAACGAGCTACCAGCAAGCAAAAGAGTACAATATTGTAAAGAGAGGACTTCTGAAACATCTGGTATAATGGGAAGGAGGTAGGCAAGCAGGCAGTCAGCCAGGCAAAACAAAAATAAATTATGTTTACTTTTATCATAAAATGCAAGAGTTCCTTTATTTTTCTTATGTGTGTGTGTGTGTGTGTGTGTTTTTTTTTGATCCATTTGAAGCCTGCATCTAGAAAACCCGTTATACAAATCTGTTTTATTCAGCTTCGTTCGTGGAGCAAAGGTTATAATGTGTATATAGCAGTACTACTTCAAACATACTCTCCTCGAGTCTTGCAAATATATTGTTGACGTTTTCAATGCAACAATATGCAATTGAATCTATTCATTCGCGTGGGACTTTGTGTCCTTTTCTCACTTCTCAATTCACTTTCAAGTCATTCATCAATCATTTTTTTGAGAATAATCATCATGAAGCAATGTTCAATGTGTGTGGGAATTTAAAATGGAAACGAATGAAATATGATTCTTTTTGATCATTTACGGTGTGTATAATACGTACAAAAATGTCGTTAGAACATACAATCTAGTCCATTATTGACTTCTTTTATAGAACACATTTGATGGGGCTCGAGTATGAAGTAGCGGAGGAAGGAAAAGGTCGAATTTTGCGCGAACTCTTCCCAGAAGATACCTCATTAATACTGATTCAAGTGAATAATTATGAATAACCCCACGAAATTGCCCACTGTCGCGAACTTTGAATTTCCTAACAATCTTCGGAAGCTAAAAAATAAGATTGTATAACGTCAACAATTTTTACAATGTTATTTTTTTAGCTTTGACTTTCCTTCTCCCCCACCTTTTCATGCTCGAGTCCTCTTGAACGTATGGGTTTTTCCTCTTTTCATTTGCACATGGTTAATGATCAGTCTTCGATACCCAAGCAGCACCAGAATATACTATGAACGTTCTCCGAATATTCGAAATATGTTCTATGCACATTCGAATGAGACCGTTCTATAGGTGCTATGCATATTTATCGAACGTATGTAACCAGATATACGACAGCACGTTGATTGAACGTCGATTGAATGTATATCGTAGATTTCGAATGTACTGCGTACGTTCTATGTATATTTAAAACAGTCTCATTCGAACATTCTACGAACATTTCTACTTCGTATATACTTTGAAAGTCTGTTGCTGCTTGGGTATTGTCATTACATGACCAGATTTATAATGCTCCACTTGGGTGTTACTGGATACCTTTTATCAGGAGAAACAACGGAAATCTTTGATACGCTCCTATACTCTCCAGCTTGAACCTCATTGATTAGTTACCAATGCAGCGAAAATTTTGCTTTTTCTAAAAGATTCTAGCGCTGGGACTTTAGCCACATTGACTAAAAATTTGGCTTATGTCCCGGCGCTAGTATCTCCTTGAGATGCCTTCGTTTAAAAAATCTTGAAACCATCTTTTGATCTCTTGTAGATTTATTTAAAATTTTTTAAACAAAGACATCTTAAAGACAGTGAAAACTGGTGCGTAAGAAATCTTTTAGACGGAGCAAGATTTGTGCTGTATGGGTACCCAGTGAACATTTTGTGGCTTGCGATATCCTTTAGACAGGTTTAGATGTCCTGCACAAAGCTCTTAGATGAGCTTTAGATCAATTCTTTTCTAAATGATATCTCATCCAAAAACGTCTTCAATGTATGATGCATCCAAAAGATATCTGGAAAATAAGTTTTCAAAACAAGAAATGTTGAAGATATCTTTTAGACGAGTTTTAGATTTAAAATACTCTGAAACTTATCTAAAAGTGTTGTGCAAGACATTTCAAACTCGTGTAAAAGATGATCGTGAATGATTCCAATCTTCAATCCGTTCGATCATCAATTGATGGAAAGAAATCTTGTATAAGAACATAAATTCTTGAAAATAAATTCCTACCCAATCACGTCAAAGAATACAAACAATTATACAAAATAAAACTGACCCACATGAAATAAGGAATTGCAGAAGAACGTGAAACAACTGTGATTTTTATTTCGTCCTGATAAGAATGATCCATTCCAAACAACACAAAAGGTTCAAAAAGTTCGTTTGAAAAATCCTACATCCTGAGGACCTACAAAACACTGGTCACGGCTATTTTGGTTCTTGAGGTTTGGAAACTGAGTCGATCTGATTATAATGTGCTGAATACGAAGATGATGTCGAATTTTTTAAATTTTCATTCCTCTTACATAAAATTCATCAGTTACGTAAATTATATATCAGACATTTTATGCGCAAAAAATGATAAAAATTGAGCAAATCCAAGAAATTTGACATTGTCTCCATTTTTAGAACACCAAACCCACTCTAGATCATTTCCCAAACCTCAGAAAACACAGGTCAAGATATTGTTCGTTGCCCTCTGTGGGAAATAATAGTCTGTGTGTCAAAATAGTCGCATTTGCCCAATCCCTACGTTCTCACAAAATAATACTGGCATGTTTGGGAAGTTTTTGGGCTATTTGGGACACTTAAATCATATAATCTACGTATAATTCATATGAAAATCATACATCTCTCATATATCCTCCACACATAAATCATATTTAATCCATGTATGCAGCATATGTGACCATATATAATCTTTATATCAGTATTATGACAAAAAGTGCACATTTGATGACTAATTGTGCCTCATATCTTAGATATATCCAATCTTAAATCGATTATATAGGGGTCATATATGCGTGTATGTTATGATATATGATTCCTTCTTATTAGGGTGGAGTACAACATACTGCAATATGAGAATGTACTCAACCGAAAGGCAAATATCAATCAGAGTCGCCAGATTGTTCAGAAAGTTCATAAATCCTAACGCACGCTATCCTGAATTGTCACATGCCCGAATGTCCTTAGGCCCCAAACTTGCATAACATGAATCATGTACTACGAATTATAATATAAATCAATCATAAGATATGTTATACGACTTGAAAGCATCAATAAATCATTAAAAAGGCTATCTGAGCTAGAAATATGACTCTTTTGCCCCTGCCTTGGGTCAATCAGGGCGTTTGATGGTCCAATTTCTAGCCAGTATGTTTCACTCTTCGTATAGATAAAAATTTCCCAGTTGAATTATACGGTAATTGGTAATCCACACTGAGAAAACAGATATCCTGAAAATTACTATAATTTATGGATTTTCAGCGCTGGTCTGACCCGAGTCGGAATATTTACTTGCACGAATATCTAAAAGTACCATAATTCCTTGGGCCTTTCAGAATAAGTATGGTACCTTCCTTATAAAAGTCCCAGATATTATGGTACTTTCAGAGGTTTGTTCAGGTAAATATTGAGACTCGGTTCAGACCAGCGCTAAAAATCCATAAATTATGGTACTTTTTAAGATACCTTTTTCTCCGTGCATGATTCGGGATAATGCAACGCCGGGCTTATGGATTTTAGGGCACCTAATATCTAGAACCAACCGGAACATTGGATATTCAATTTCTAACGAAAGACGGAAAACATTCGACTGGCAAGGGGGAGACATTATTTTACATGAATTTTGGTTCAATTTATTATATTTCATCTGATGCACTGAGAAACAGTCCATAATTCCAATATACCAATTCGAATTATTGAAAACATATCGATTCAAAAACAAAATTTGTGTGACAAATATCTCGATTTTTCAATCATTTATGTAATACTCTTTTTATTTGTGGCATAAAGACTTGCTTTTCTGTAATAAATATTACTATTCAACTCATTCTCCCCTTCGAGATGAGGTGAAGGGTTTATTCCGTGACAAGACAATATTGGATACTGTTGTATTTCTATAAATAAACGAACGTAAACAAAAACGTTTGACTGAAGATCAGGTGATTCTTTTTAGGAACTCACCGTTCAAGTTGTGCCTCGAAATACGTCCTGGTCCCAGGCTCAAATTGAATAGCTAAAAAATACAAATAAATGAAGGTATGCCAAATTTTGGGTTGTGCTCATATTTCGATGCCTCTGCCTATTATTGTTGGCCAGGGCGGCCACACCCTAGAGCCGGCACTATTTAGGCATGTGACAATTCAGGATAGTGGCTTTGCTTGAAATGCCCGTTAGGGATTTTTTATCTGCTCCTGTCTGACATGCTAACGCACGATTTTGTGGGCTATATGAAACCTTTGAGTTTTCGCGATTCTAGGGAGTATGAGCAGCCCTATTCGTGCTACAAATAATCTGACAACCCTCATGTCAATGCAATATATTCAATTAATCGATTTAGTTGAATTTTAATCCGATTTTGACACGATGGATATCAATTTTTGGTTTGATAAAGTCTGTTAGAAGTACAAAGAACAAAAATTCATCTTACATTTCCGCCAAAAAATGTACGAATCCGATGGTTTTGAGCCCCGCGACTGACATTCCTTGTTGAAGAAAAGTATTGAATCTCACCAAATCTTATTGAATGTTGCGATAAAGCAAAAATCCAGCTAATATTGTCATGAAAAGTGGCTATCCACTCGACTGGCTTACCAAATCATCAGGAAAATTTCCCGAAAATTGTTGGCACCTTTCAGATACTTTTGACTCAGGAAATATATGTGAAAGCGTTCCAATATCCTGTATTTCTAATGACTGTTGATAATTCCAACTACAATCGCTCAGCAATGTCTCATGATTAATGAAAGATAAACTATTCAAAACAGGGATGCGATTCGATAGGAAAGAAATGATAATATCCTTATTTGTGTCAATTTATTCTCACATTGAGGATCAGAATTCCAATGCACAATACAGTAATCGAGGATCAACAAATACACTTGAATATTCGTACTCGTTTATATGTATAGTATTTACAAAATAATTTACCTCCCTTCCTCTTTATATTTCTCCCTTATACGATAGACGTGACAAAAATGGTGGTTTGATCGTTCAAAACGGAGAATCGTCCGTGTTTCTTCCTCTTTTATTTTTCCCACATCTAAACATATCCGAAATACGAATTTGAATGGGGTGAAAAGAGAAAATCTCTCCTCTCTTCTCAGCAAATTTGAGTCATATTCATATATTTTTCATGTTTTTTTACCCTTATTATGTTCAATTTATTTTCCAAAAATATAAATTTACTAATGTACAGTACTCGTCCTCGTTGATGAAGTAGGGTAATACTTCGTGTATAAATGTTCAACAAATTTCACACCGGTTCTCTGTTGATTCAAATTCAATGCTATTATTGTTACGAAGAATTCAAGGGCGCTATTGTTGATATTACATATTTTTCTTTTTCTTTATTGTTATTATTGATATTAGTATTATTTTTTTATTGTGTCTTTAGCTTTTCATTGAGTTCTTCGGGTTTCAACACAATCATTGATATCATTATTGTTCTTGAGTAAAACTATTGATTGTTGAGAATTATTGCTCCTCGCCTACATTCGTCACAAATATGAATATCGAAACACGGAATGAATTGAACAATTTTTATCTGAGATTTTATCGTAATGTAGGTCGATTGATCGAATCTTGGAACGAGAAAATTCATTTTTTTTTATCAGAACAGAATGTGACAGAATTTAATTCACATAACAATTTATGTTTCAAGATATTGAAGTTGAAGGTTTTAGATGTAAAAATTGTTATGTGGGAAGGCATGGAACGAGTTTCAAAATTCATAAGATGAAAGATGCACAATCTTTCCAAAATGGAAAATATTTTTCCTAGGCTTAGGACTGCGAACTGAAAAAAAGATGTGAAAAAAATATTCACCCTGCTTGGAGGAATCTATCGATAGTCAATGTTAGTTGAAGACGGTTCAAAAATTTTTTATCAAAGTAGATTAGATTCAATAGACTTCCCCAATGAAAAATCTACCGCGCTTCACCAAATCTCATTGAGAACTGCGCAAGGTTCTTGCCAAATTCTATTCGATTTAGATTGAATGGGTTTTATGGGATTTTCCAACCAGGATGAGATCAATAAAATTGAGGTTGAGCGTCTACTGGACTACTCACTCACATGAAAAATTTCACGGACACTTGCTTCAACTCCCACATATTGTGTAAACCATCACTCATTTGAGATCCCTCAATACTACACGAATCTGGAATACATAAGATTTGAACCACAGAAATGAATGTATGATGATTATTTTACTGCACTATCACTGAACAGCATATTTCTGGACTACTCCATTCCGAACTGCACAGAATTTGATTGAATTCCGTTATGGATGAGATGTGTGATTTTGAACTCACCTTTCATTCTACTGAACTCCTATATATCTTCCACTGTAGTTTGGAGCATTGTAGTTCAGAATCGTGTAGTGAAAGAATCTTCGTACTTGCTTATGTGTAATCCACATTTGTGAAAATTGATTTTTTTGATGCTCTCTGTGTATTCCCATAGCTGTGCAGTTCAAATTTGTTTACTGTGGAAACAACAATCGCATATTCAATTGTGTAGTTGGGAATTCCGTGCAATTTGGAACGTTGTAATTGAGAAAAATGTAGTTCAATTATTGTGCAGTAAAATAATCGTTCCACATTTATTCGTGTAGTTCAGAAGGCCAGTTAATTGAGATAAGAACAATGCGTATATCAAACAAATAAACTGTGAAAACGATCGGTAAATTCACGAAGGAATTCTTTGGTAATTCAAGCACTAATTAACCCGAAGAGAAAACTCGGAGAAATTAATGGAATTTTGGTAAGTGTATCAAAAGCTGTGGTATATACATATAAATATTGATTTTTCGGTAATTTCCCCAGAAAGTGCAATCAGTTCACCACCTGTGATCAGGTTAATTGCTTCCTGACAAACTCAGGTGAATTTACTGAAAGCTATTTTTAGAGTATAGTTTTCTCTATAAGTTTCACGAATTTTAATAACTCTACAGATCAAACAGATTTTCAAATACTCTTCCAACTTGGTGTTCCAAATTTCTCGCTTCTTCCTTCGAACGAGACTCACTTCTGTACGCCTCTCTAATCCTTTTGATAACTAGGAATCCCGATACGCAAGTATATCCTTCAAATAATTGGAGTGATCCTAACCTCGTTTTCAAAGATCTTTTATCATATTCGTCATCTTGAATGTCGTACTTTTCAAATTCTATTCAAACTTTTTGTATCTCAAAATATATCATGACTCAAAAAACCAAGGTGAGGGATGTTATTTCTGTGAAATTGAAATAACAAATTTGTGATAATTAAAAGATAGAATACGTTATTTCTGGAATTTTCATAGATTTGATTAGATTCGCGAATCTTATGAAATTGCAAACCACCCGGACACCGAGAAAAAAGATTTGGTTGATATATGTCTTCGTTGGTGTGACTAAAAATTCAATGGGCTCAATGAAAATTTGATTACCCCAACAAAAACTTCTACCAAATCAGTTTAAGTTCAGGAAATCAAACGTGATTTGGTAGAATTATTTGTTTAGCGCGGTCAAATTTTGGCCGACTAAAAATTTTGATTGCGCATATAACGAGAAAATGTTTTAGTAGGGACAACAAAACAGTTTTCTCAGTGGAAGTTGTTTATCTATGCGATAATTTCCGACACCGTTATGTTTCTCGCTTTTGATAAAATATTAATTCTGATAGTGAGAATATATAAAATGAATCATTAAAAATCATGAAACTGCGGAAAGTTGTTTCATTTTATCTCGTTCCAAGTCGTTACGTACAACGCTTTGAGGAAAACGCGTGAATGAATGTAGGCTCGGATAATCATCTCAGTTTCATCCTACTAACGAGTAGATTTATTCTTGTTGCGTAATAACGAATAACACAAAGTCTTTTATAGTTGGTTTTCCTTGCTGTTTATAATTTTATTCGACTTCGGGAGGAGGGGCGATAACACTGAATACACAGACGAAATTGTATATGTTCTATGGGAGAGCAGGGAGAGAAGGAGAAGGCAATGGAGTAGGAGGAGGAGGAGGATGATGATGATGATGATGGTACATTTGATCGGTAACGGATTGTATTTTAGCGTGGCTCATCTACTACGTATGATATATTATTTGTATATACAAATCATCTGGCAATGATTGCCCCTAGTTTATCATACACTATTATCCCATATGTATAGACTAACGAGAGTAACAAATTGTTATCTTACAATCGCTTTTATACAGAAAATTTCGTGAAAACATACACACGCGTTCACGTTTCGAACGAACGTGAATGGGGTAACAATTATATTCGTGCTTACCAAAGACAAAACAAAAAAAGAACACAAAAACGTGGAAAAAAAGGAAACCCCTATAAGCCGGGGCTTACGCGACGAACGAGAATCAACATTGTTGTTAAACGATTTCATCAATTTGACGACACGAATTTCTCTTTGACCGTATGACAATTCGAATATAATTCAATCAGAGTTATTCAGAGTTCGTTCCACTACGTACGAATTATTATGCTTTTGGTTTTCTCATCTCGCCTCTTTCGTTATCCGAAAAATTCAAATTTCTTATAACGCGAGAAGACATTGACTTTGAATCGATGAAAATGCTGTCATCGGACAATATTTACAATGAATTGTGATCTTTCTTTGTTTATTCTTGCTATTTCTGTTGGGAAATGTTAAGTGCTCGTTACAAGTTACGTTTCGTTTTTATAAAGATTCGTATATAACAATTGTTTTTGAATTGATCTTTCATTATGTACAAATCAAACTGGGCATACATCTATGTATATTATATATATTTATATATTAACAATCGAATGAGAATTCAAAATTTCGTGATAACAAAGAGATTGATGGAGGAAAAAGGGTTGTCGTGTTCGTGAAAAGTTTCGATTAATGTGGTTCCCTCAAGTCTATGTAAATGTACATATGTACTTGCGAAAATAGCCGAAGCAAGTAGTACAACTCGCGTGTTTTTTTAGAAATAAACTAGAGGTAGAAAATATTTCACTCTCGGGGGTAAGCGGTATCTTGAAACGCCATATCTACCGACAAACGCGATGGCCGGTATATCCAGAAAGCCACCCTCGAGGCAGCTATATTCCAACCCCTCTACGCAAGCCTGCGCTTGAAAATCGAAGGGTTCTTCACCCCCGCTCGACATTGCTCGACGAGCAACCCTCAAGGTCTCGCGAGAATATTTCCAGCAGACTTTGAGAGGAGGGAGGAAGAGGCTCCCTTGCAATTTCCATGCGGACTACGGACTACGGTTACAATCCCTTCTCGATGATGCCAGTACATCGAGGAAAATATTTACCAACTCGGTGTATGAAACATCGTAACTAATTGAGTACCCGATACGATCAGTTTGATGATAAAGAGAATAAAGAGCTCTAGCTGCCTTGAGTGTTGGTCGATCAATTCCGATGGGGTACGAAGAAACAATAGAAAAAAAAACCAAATCTTTCATTGTATTTCGTGTACAAATATTGCTGTGAATTATTGTGTTAACGGTAAGTTATATTACGTATACAAATGTCTTAGGAACAACCGAAGAAGATAATGTAATTCGAATAGAGAGCCTGAAGTAGGAAAATAGATACATACCCTGCGTGATCCGGATTGTAAAATGTATGAATCATTGTTGATAAAAAAATGCCCAGTAGAGAATTGATGAACAAAACCTTACATTTGCCGCAGGTACTGACGGTTAGCGACCGATCAAATTGAATTGATAGAATTCTCTGTTGAAATAATGTCGAAACAGAAAACAAATTATTATCGATCGCGCGGGTCTATCGAGTCCCGAAAGTCCATTGTAGTTCTTGTTTCTCCGAATAACACAATCTGTTCATTTTTTTTTGTTATTCACTCACTAGTGTCGGAAGTATGCACGGGAGTGGTCGCTGGAGTGTTGGTCGGTTGATGTTGCTGCGGTTGTTGTTGCTGTTGCTGCTGTTGCGGTTGTTGCGGTGGAATGCCAAAAGATGCCAGAAGTGGTCGCGGAACCGTTCCGGGAGTGGCAGTCGGTGGCGGCAACGGCGGGCTCTCCTGGCCAACGAGTAAACTCGCTGGCGGGAACCCGAAGAGCTGGGATCACTGAAGCCGCGGCCAATAGTTACCCGTCAAATCTGGGGTCTGTGTTGGGATTTGCACTGGTACCGAAACTCCCGCTGATATCACGCCTGGAAAAATAACAAAAATATCGAATCATTAGTCAATATTATCCAGGAATCTTGAATGGGGACCGAAACGTTTTTGTATTGAAGCAAACCTAAAATTGTTCATTTCACTCTGGGATTCATAGAACGAAAATCATTATGGAGATGAGCAAATTTCATCTTTTTCGGGCTTGAATTTGTATCAACTTTTGCCGCCATTGTCCATTTACGGATACAGTAAAACAAAGAAAACTATATAAATGAAAATTAATTGACTCTGAAGAATTCTGTGCAAAATCGATTCCCTATAATAAGTTCATGGGATAACATCTTAATAGAAAAATCTCTCGAGATTTAATTTTACGATTATAAAATTTGCCTCAACCGCTAAAGTAGATTGTCTTTAGTTAACATCTTATTTACAGAGGATATACGAGTTTAAATTCAGCCCATCGTCGCAGCACGTATCATTTTCCAGATATGTGTGCACCAAGTGGAAAAACGAGTCACCTTTTCAGCTACAGCACGTATATTCTAAAGCAATGGCAGACTACTTAGCTGTGAATGAAAGCGAGTTCCTTGGTGATAGGTATAACTTATAGAGGAAGATGGAAAAAGAAAGCAAGCGGAAGAAGAAGAGAGACCGAAAGCTGAGGAGAATCGCGAGGAGAGCGACGATAATGAGCACGCTGCAGCTGAAAGCCCCGTCGCTCGTGCACGTAAAGCGATTATGACGGATAACGCGAGGCTCTCGTTCCGCTCATTTCATATAAGATCGAAGAAGGACGGAAGATAAACGTGTATAGGAAAGACGGAGAACGCAACGGTTAGAGAGAGCGGAAAGGGCGCGTGTTCCGCAGTATTCCACCATTCTACTCGGCGTTCCACCCCATTCCTGCTAGGTACACACCGCGCGCACACACACCCCCTCTGCCTCTTGTGTTTCCTCTCTTTTGGGTTCGCACGTTATTGAGCGCTCGCCCAGCCGAGGCGAGACCCAACCCATCCACATCCTCTGTGTTCACCCCTATACACCCTCGAGAGGAATAGAGAAGGTGGGAAAGTTGGAAAGAGACTACAGATATAGAAATAAAGGGAGGAAGGGGGAGGAAAAGAGAGAATAGGGACGGCAGTGGTGGTGGTGGTGGTAGTGGTGGTGATACTGCCGCCACCGCTGTTGCTGTTGTTGTTGATCCTCCGCGGTTTTTCGATAAACTGAAACAACTTTCGCTGTGGGATATAAATAACAAAACGAAATATAAACAACGCATACAGAAGAAAAAAATGCAGAAAGGGACATGTAATCATGATCAAAGAGCGAAAGACAATTTTACAATAATTCGGTGTACCCGGGATTACCGTTGGGTTCGCTTGAAATTTATGTTAAATATTGACTCAAAATAAATATTGATCTAACACGTGTTTTGGTTAAATTAATGAATTCATATGTATATTCAAATAAATATACTGGTGTTGAATTTCAGTTGGAAGTTTGCCGATGTATACTTTCCGATAATGGAATGAGCAATAAATTCCGAGAGACTATAGTACTTTGTGTGTTGAAAATTGAATACAAGTTGAACATTTCAAGAACGAGTGGTCACACCTCACGAACGATAAAATATAGATCGCTTTTCTTCATCCTTCTATGAAAATAAAATATTCCAAACAAGTATCTCTGTCTTTCCACGGTTTTTGCTAAACGAGAACGGAAACTTGAAGGAATGTGGAAACTGGAATGACAAACGGATGAAAAAGACGGAGAATAATGTTGGTTGGCGGCTGTTCTTCATGAATCCAGAGATGGAAGAGAGAAAAATGAGAGAAATGGTAGAACGTTGGAGGTGTGTGAGAGTGGAAAGGAGAAGGAAACGAGAAAATGGAAAATTCGCCAACGCCGACGACGACTACGACGACAACGACGACGGCGACGTTGACGTCGACGAGAGGTAAAAAACCACCGAACATCCCATTCTTCGATTTAGCCCAGCGGCGCCATGCGAGATTTGTTTTAAAATCCTTTTACAATTCCGTGCTGGGTGAGCGTCGAATCCCCACACCAAAAGCCCACCGCCACTCCCACTCTCCCTCTCGACCCTCTATTTTATACTACTCCCTTTCCACTCTCACCCTCTTCGACTTTTCCCTTCGAGACCTTTTCTCTCGGAGGGAAAGAAGTCTATGTAGATTGCGTGTGAAGAGACTCATGGGTAATCCTCGACGTTTTATTTCGTGCATTGCTTCGCTTCAACAACGGCTTTGAGCGGTGGAACAAAATGTGGAAAATAGAAAGTGAAATGACAAAATAGAAACAACACATGTGTCTTACTACGAAAATCCACTACATTGGCGAGAGTTGAACAGATATTCTTGGAGGGATGTTCTTATGATTCAGTCTCTTCTGAATACCTTGACAATGTCATGAGCAGATATTATGCTAAAGAAAATAGTGAATCCAATCATACAGCCAACCCCGTCATGCCATTATATTTTCATCAGTGAACTCACAGGTTTTCAGAAACGTAGAAAAATCTTTTCGAATTTGTGAAAGGAGGTTTCGAATGGAACATTAAAAAATCAGAGAAAGGATTAAAATTTCAACTTTGATGATAAATCACGTTAGCAATCAATTAGCAAGCGTCTCATGGTGAAGTGAAACCAGCCAGCAAAGCGTATCTAAATCTGCATTTTTGCTTCGAGCAGGGCAACGGTAGCTCTCCCAGTATTTTCGCATTGCTTATCACTTTGGCAAACATATCACATTCAATGTATAACTAAATATACACTGAGGAAAAAGATTCGTTTACTCGAATAAGATTTTTTTATAGTAAATAAATCGTAGAGTTGGATACGGCCAAAAAAATGTATTAATATTTATTTCACCCCGATGATGATTCAATAAATCCAAATTTGAGAAGAAGTCATATCCATTCGAATCAATTTCGATCAGTTTGAATCAAATCAATGATTTGGTTATAATTAATAAATATAAATTTCTTGACTCAACACAATGTTTGGTGATAATTAATAAGTCTTATTTGTATGAAACGATATCTCTCAAAAATATTCAACCAAATGGGTTGATTGGTCGGAAGAAAACCATTTTTTCAGTGTAGAGATCCTAGTCAGGGTGGCGATTTGATGCGAAATTGGTGATTTCTCAATGATTCTGGGATGGATTCAAAACTATTATGGTGTTGGTGATGTTTTTGGCGATTTTTCATATATGTGATGATGTGTTCACTTTGAAAAAGGCTATATAAAAAAATCAAGATTCTCAGGGACGGATATTTGAGGGTTTATAATGATTTTTGAGGAGACGGAATCCCAAATTTGAAAAAAAAACATGTCCCATGATATTTTAAATTTTTTGCTGCCAAAGAGAGAAGGCATATGATGATCTTGGTAGCTTCTGGTATGCAGATGGAGGAACATTCTATCTATTATCTGGTGACCCTATTCCCAATTATATACCCACGAAACTCTTACGGTAAAGACTATGGAATTTTATGCCAATCTACGTCGCACTACTTGGCGTAAAACCACGTAATACAGTAATACTGCAATATAGAAACGAATATAACAATTACTTCATTACGGAAAACTGCATCAAAGCTAGAAATTTCTATGGATTTTAACAGGCCAACAAGCTGTTTCAGTGTAGTTATTTCTCCCGAGGACTGCGTTAAAAATCCGATTTGAACTTATTGACTCGTCAATCAGTTTGAATCAAATGTTTGTCCGGGAATTTTCCTCTTTGATCTCATTCGGATATAATCGGTTTGAATAGGAAATTTTTACTCAATGGGATATAATTAGTAAATTCGAATTTACATGATCCGAATTTGAGTGGAAATTTCCAATTCAAACCGATTACGTTTGAATAAGATCAAGAAGGAAAATTCCTGGACAAAAATCTGATTCATACTGATTGACCAGTTAATAGGTTTGAATCGGATCTTTTGAGCAGGGAAACATTGCAAGCTAGTGTTCATGGATTGCGTCGATTTGCTTTCGAACACTCAGCGTAGCGAATCGCATTTCGGCGTACCAATTTCGGGGTTTTACACCATTCTATGCATTTCTACGCCACGCTATTCAGGTCTCGCAGGTTTGAATTTTGGTGTGAATAGGCAGAAAATTGTGTAAGTTTTCTCAAGGGTAGCTTCATGAGATTAGAGAATGACGCTAAATCACGTTTTTCTTACATTTACAAATAGTACATCACGTCCTTTTATACCAAACTACTATCTCCCTCAAAAAAATTCACCCCATTTTAATCAAAACACATTCTTTTCCAAAACAATTGGAGAACCAAATGAACAGGTCTTGTTAAAATGGGGTGAATTTTCTGAAGAGAGGTACCAGATTGGTGTAAAAGTACGCGATACGGCGTGAAAAACGAAATTCGACATAATTTTCGGCGTATTCGCGCTGGGATAAATCTATCCGTTTTATCCTAGTTTTATTCAGATTCTCATCTGGTTTTTTTACCAGGGTCACAACTCATACATTACCATAGATCATCGTGATACGTAGCAGTTTGGCGCAGTTCTAGAACCCAGACATGACCATACATGAGCGCAATAAGTTGTAATTTGGCATAAAAATCCATAATTGGGCGAGAACAAACGTAATTCGGCGCAGTTTTCAAACTTGAACATCACCATATATAAGCGGAATAAGTACTCATTGTACACAAAAAAAACTCAAACATGGCTTATGTGGCTGTATAATGATTTAATGTGATCATACGTACTTCCTGATCAACGTAGCTCGGCGCAGTTTTCTACGCTTTTTTACGAAAGGATCCGTAACGCCGGAATCAGGACTGGTTTTTGGCGTAACTAAATGTAGATTTTCGCGCAACTAGGACTAAATCTTGGCGCAATTGGAAGAAAAAATATTTTCACGAGGGATCGTTGCCAGAAGCATTGTTCTAAGTTTGTTGGCTGGGAAAATCTTTTTCTCATAATTCGAAATTTCATTCCAACCGTGAGCTTTTGTGCATCGTGGACTCGAGTCCTTTTCCGACGCATGTCATAAACTCTGAATCGTTTCGTACGCGGTGTGTGGCTTTTCCAATCGGTTCCTTTAGTTTCCATTTCCCATAAAAGTTCACGGAGAGAAAAAATTTGCTGACGCAGCAAATCGAGGTATTATATATAGAATAGCAAAATTTTTCGCTGACCTAGCTAAAAATTTGCTATAACAGCAATCTTGTTAGCTGCGACAGCGAATTTCTAGCTGTGGCAGCAAAAAATGTTTGCTCCGCCAGCAAATTTTCAGTATTATATACAGAATAGCAAACATTTTTTGCTGCCACAGCTAGAAATTCGCTGTCGCAGCTAACAAGATTGCTGGAACAGCAAATAGTTTGCTGTCACAGCGAAAAATTTGCTGCTCTGGCAAAAGAAAACCCAGCAAAAGTAGATTTCGCTGCCACAGCGAATTCCTTTTTCTCCGTGTTTATTCCTGAATTATCATAATATAAAATAAGTCACAGAGTAGCGCCAGTTTACGGTACACTTTTCTCAGTGCTTTTTACATAATCGAAATATTGCGGATACGCTATATTATCTTACAGGAAAAGATATGAACTAACTGTGAAGAGAATGATCGTTTTTCATCTGCTGCATCTAAGTATTGGCTGCTAAAATGGAATTTTCAGCTGTATCACCGAAACTCAGTTCACCTTGCCAAGAAAATGAATGTCTCGAGGATGCTAAAATATTCAGCTACAATAAATGAAATTTACCTAACGTAAAAAAGAATTTTTTCCCGTATATGCCATTATTCATAGATCTTTGAATTCTATGAATTTCCAAGAAAGCTTTGACATACGTAGCTCCTGGATAAGTGCAACTGAAAAACAAAGAAACGAAATGACTGAAATCTTTGGAATTTCAAGTTTCTACCAACTCAATCCAACTAACGAGTCATGAGGAGAGCTTTTGAATTTTCACTGAATTCAATATTTGGTGAAAAGTTAAATCCCAAAATTTTGACAATAAAAACTACGTACGCACTGGATGTTTTCTCTGAAGCGCATAAGTTACGTCATATTCTCTGCGTTATTGCATAGTGATCCAGCGCTCAATTACCATAACATCAAATTTGTGTTTGTATATAAATATTCATTCGTTCCACGATCAAATATTTATGAGGTATCAGTTTCTACAAAACAGTTTGTGAAACATTGACATGACTTTCAGATTTATGTAAGAATTTTGAAGCCTTTTACAGACACGTCTCTTCTAAAGAATACCAGTATTAACAAATTCCATTCAGCTCCAATAGTTACGTATTTAACCCTACCCAAGTGTGTATTGCCGATATTGACAATGGGCCCAAGTAGGGTTCATTTGCTTGAATCCAGTATTGGGGAATGACAATGTGACCCATCTTGGACTAATCTTGGCCCTATTGTTTGTTCCCATACAATTATAGTTCGTAGAAAATGGAAATATTGAACTTTGGTGCAGATTCGGCCCTAAGTTGAGCCAAAATCGGCTTAGGTCAGGGCCCATTGTATCACCTAGTCCTCGGGCAAAGCAATACAGCCAGGCTGGAAACGATGTTATCATCCTAGAGTTGGTCCCACGTTAGGTGGCATGGGCCCACATTGGACCCGTAGTAAATACACGCTTGGGTGTTATTAGATAGCCACGAATGCAGCTATACAGCTGTTACAGCAATAAATTCAGGTACTCTAGATTGTCGGAATGAATTGAATTTTTTATGATTTAATCAATGAAAAACTAATTTCTACATCAAGTTCGGATGCCTGATCAGTATTCATCAGGAAAAAATTTACAACCAACGTGAAGCTCTTTCACATTACTTTGTACAATTGCGGACACTTTCCTCGTTAACGAGAAGAGAAAGGAAATTAACTCACCAGTTGCTGTCGAGGTCGTTGGTTGATAAGGTGCTCCACCAGGTCCCGCGGGCTGTCCACCCGGTGTAGTGGGAGTCCCACCATGAGAGGTCGAAATACCGCGATGGGGTTGCGAATGCGCGGCGGTGTGTGCGTGGGAGTAAGACTGCGTGAGTGAATGTAGAGGCTCGTGGAACACGTACGTTGGATAACCCTCAGCACGTTGTTGAAGACAACTCCCACCCATCGATCCGCCCAAACTGCCCGACATTGAGCTGTAACAAAAGTATGATGGCGCGTCTCAGGCAACAGATAAAAATTGGAAATTTTATTTTTCTTTTCTCGCCTTGGAAGTTGAATTTCTTTGTTGTAACACTAACTAGTTCATCTCGGGATTCTCTCAAATCCCTCTCGGAAAAAAATATTCTGTTACATCCACAGGATTTTCAACTTCGTTTTATTGTTGCTATATCCACAACAATGCTCGATGATAGTTCGGTCATGCATTATTAGCGAACTATGTTCAATCCTGTGAACTCAACAGGATTCCATGTAGATTCCACAAAAAAGAGATACCGCTCAATGGTAAAATAACATAATATTCACCAAGGATATTCATATGAATGCAAAACTATTGAATATAAATGAATTAGTTTGTATAATTCATTTGAGCGATAGTCAGCGAAGAAAATTCTCTGCTTCTTATGAGAACAATGGATATAAGAGAAAGTGAGAAAATGATTAAGGGATGAGTGTTACCTGTAAGTGTCGGGCATCGTCGCAATCGGCTGTGGGATAGACGAGTACATGGCGTTAAATCCAGCGTTTAGAGGTAACCGTGGTGTCGCAGGGGTGGCAGCAGGTGGCGCGGCGGCACTACTACCACCCCCACTAGCACCCCCAACCACTTGATCAACGGCTGCTCTCCTCTGGTTTCGTAGTTTCTCTTCTCGACGCCACTTGGCCCTGCGATTACTGAACCACACCTGCAACCGATAAGCAACGACCGTGCTTTTGTCACAATAAGAGCGGTTTTATATTTTGATGTACACACATATATTCGCTCCACTCCACACTTGCAAAACTTACATCATATCATCGAATTCTTTCAACCTCACATTCATCCAATTTTTTATTTTTTTCACTCCACATCTCATTCTTTCACACGATCACGTCTATCTCATTTATACATTCCCTCTTTCTCCCTTCCGTGGGTTTCAGCTCCCACATTGATATGCGGACTAGGGCGAAAAAAGGCGCTCAGCCTCCTCCTCCTCCTCCATTCTTTTTCATCTCTGCTGTTTTTTTCCCTTTTTTTTTGTATTTTCTTTTTTTTCTCTGTTTCATTATACTATACGGAAATTCACACGAGTTTGCTCGATGCTCTCTTGCAGTTTGTTAATTGCGATTGAGCAGTTGTCAGACGAGAAATTGAGTTACTCCTGCTCGCTTTCTCTGCTATACAGTTTTTCTCTATTTTCCGCTTTGTGAATTTTCTCCCCCTCTCTCTTTCATTTCCTCTGTTTCCTTTCGTGCGTCTGTCATGTGTACCGTCATTATTTTGTTGTGTTGTTGGAAAATCGTATGAAATTCCCGAGGGAGAAAACGACCGATATTTTGAAACAGGTTCAATTTCGATTTGAAAGCGAATATTTTTTCTTTTAATGAAATTTGCATCTCTTGTTCATTCTATTCGGATGTCTACGACATTGGAACATTGAAAGAAGTCGCCCAGAAGGTGGAAATCACGCTTTCATTGAAAAGAGCGGGAAAACTGTCGGACATAATTTTTGAAATTTTTCCAATTGTCAAAAATTCGGCGAATTTATCAATAAATTCTTCGGTAATTCAGGCAGTGATTGACCTTATGAGGAACTCTGAAAAATTACTCAGGGTCTGATAATTCTCTACCGAAGAAATTTCGGTAAAATGACAAAAATTTTGTTCACAGTGAACCATTCAATGCAGCCTCGTGTGAACATTAATTGACGGCTGAAGAATTTTATTAGGATTTAACATTGGATTTTAACAATTCGTGTACAAACAAAACAAACTCAGAATTATAAATGATGTTCAAAAGCATCAAGGTTTCTGAAAAATGGAAATCGAATTCATAGGCAACAAAGAATCTTGTGTAATTTTCAACCATCGCTTCCAATACAGATCGTCGGAGCACGGTATCCCAAATATTCAAGTTGAGCTTTCAGAAAGTCCAGCGTCATCCTCCCTGGAATTTCAAATTGATGAAATGATGTGGTGTGTATCAACTCCACCGGTACACAGCTCGATCCTCGTCGGTGAATTCAATAAGCTGTCTTCGCTTCCTTCATCTATGAATTACAACTTGTCCTATGCTCGTCCATTGAACATCGAATGGAAAATCAATGAAATTCGTAGGACTAATTTATCCCATACAACACGGAGTTCGTAAAGAGCTTTTAAAGAATTTTTTCACAAACTCTGTGTGATATGGGATTGAAACCCATCGTAACGATTCGATTTCTAACCTGACCTAATTTTTTCGTAATCATAATTGAAATCATTCATTGTAGAAGAACCATCACCCAAACTAAGAATGCAATTTATACTTTCAAGTTGCGTTTCGATTAATTTTTGATATTTTGTAATTTTTCACATACAGAGAGAACTTAAAAAGTACCCTTCCACGTGACTTTTGATACGGTTATATAAAAACCTATGAAATTCAATATAAAAAAAAACAATTGAATGTGATTTGTACAACCCTCGTAAAAAAGAGCGATTGAAACGTATGAATTAATCAAATTGAATACAAACTTTGCAACGGTTAATGACTATTCAAACCTATTGAATCCCTATTGAATCTCATTAATTTAACCAGTTGCAATGGGTTTCGAAGAGTTTGAACAAGCTGGAATAGTTATTTACCGTTGCAAAGTTTGTATTGAATTTCATTGATCAATGGATTTTAATAGATCTTTTACACTGGGGAAATTTGTTTCTTTTCATTCTTCATGTTCTTTTCCAATTGTTTTCATACGATTCATACAGAATCTAATTATATTTTATGCACACACATCTCATTCACGTTAGATATAATACATATGGGATCTTTTTCCAATGGGAGATTGCGTATCAAGTGGAGAAATACGTTTTTAATTTTCTGTAAGCTTTCATCTTCGTGTAAGCTTCGATATAAAATATGTATGAAATGTTTATCTATACATAGATCCTATCGAATCACTCTTTTATAACCTCGAATCTGACATAATTCTCACACAACTTGGGTATTTTTCGAAGAAATGATTTTACAATCCTTGGATGGTTAAAAAAATTGCACATATTACGAGTTCGATTCCCAAGATTTCGATCGCAATATCAACGTGAATTTGATAAAAACACGATTCGAATCGGATAACGAGTATATAAAACACGAGAAACCTCGTACGATAGATCAAGGCTTAACTTCTTTGTCACGGCCCTACGGATTTCCAAGATTTCTCTTTCGGATAAGAGGATTCCCTTTTTTTCTTCAATCCTTACATTCCACGTGTATGTACGTCGTGTACGTATCGATGTGAACGTAATATCTTCAAATATATGAGGAGGGTAGTAAAATATACGACGATGTGATTTACTCGGTAGACGATACCACATAAGTATGTATGAAAATAAATGAAGAGGAGTTATATACCCACATCTACATCTCAAAATAATGTACACTATAATAATATTAGTCTTTTCCCTTCCGCTCCAGCTGGGATACTTTTAACGATTCATTAACTATGACCGAGTTTTCAATATAAACATTTCCCTGTTTTGATAAGACATAATTTCATCCGAGTGCATGGTTGAAGCTCAAACGATTACAAGAATTCATGATGCAACGACAAGTAATTTTCTTTGAAGGAAAAAAAAGAAAGATCGCGTACAAAGATGTACATAGTCGCTGATTCGAGGTGTTTATCGTAACATAAATAACTCACTGTCAGATACTCTTAAATATTGGATTGAAATTAATGAAATTGTGTTTATGGAAGAAAAGGGACAACTGTTTTTACCATTCTGTTCGAAGATCATTTCAAATATACAAGATTATGAACTTTGTCAATTATTTATAAGTAATAAATATAATAGAGAATTCTCGAAACCGATCACGCATGAAGAGTTTTATTCTCCCAAACAGTGAGGACATATCGAACTCCCATATCGATAACATTCGCATTCGATGTTTCAAAAAGACATACCGTAACCGCAGGAATTTCATTCGCACTGAAATCTCATGCATACCTCGAATCTCGAATACCATAGACGGACCCTGGAATCGAATGTGGAAAACAAAAAGCAAACAAGACGAAATAATAGAAAGGAAAAATTCCTATCCTCTCTCGTCGGCGCAGGAAATCGTATTCGAACGCCCCACCGTCAAATATCCGCGCGATTCGTTCCTATCGGGCTCTTTCCACCCAATGCCGTTGCTCCTCGTAAAATCGTCCTCCCTCGTTCTGAAAACTCGTGTACCGATCGATCCATTCGGCACTTTAGGATCCGAATAATGCTTCCACCAGATATTCCACAAAAGAATCTTTTCTTTCAAATGGTCACAGACATCGAATTAAAGGGGAAATCAACTTAACTGCCGGAAAATCGATTTGTTGTAGACTTTTGCTTTGAATATCTACAATTTTTCTTGCAAAAATGCTGTCGTTATATTCGAAACATTTTGAACAATAATAATAACGTGCAAGGCTTCATCCCTTTCTTTGAATACAATCAATTCGTTTATTAATAATAAAAGGAAAGGGTTAATATTTGAGTGATGAAAAGTCTCTTGTGCGTCAGAAAATGGGAATTTATTTTATATAAAATGTCCTTCGAACCTTGTTGACCTAAAGTAATGTTTATGTGGATTGTAGAAAAAGTAGTGAAATTCCCTGGAGTGTATAGCTTCACTAAGTATATCAAAAGATATTTTGTTTCAAAAATCATGTCCTTATTTTGTGTATGATCCTTCTTCTTGATGGATAATCAGTTTTGAAAGATATCAGATCGACTCGGTGGGAGCATTTCATTTGATATACATCATTTTCTTACATCCACTACCGTCAAAGATGATAATCGACTGTGTCGATATGTATTGCCGGTTGCTGTGTGACCCACCACCTTCTTTTGTAACCCGCAACTCCAGTCCATATCTCGGAGAACCTCACCTCCTCGCAAGTTAGGTACATAGAGGCGGAAAAGCGAAAACGGCCAATCAGAGGGCAACCTCCCAAGGGACGCAGTAACGTTGCCATGGTTGCGTCCGAACCCTCTTAGTCTTACTCTCGATCCCTCACGACTCAACACGAGATTCAACGCAACTGTATTCCGTTGTGTACCAAATACATACGCACACGTACACTGGGAATATCAAGTTTTTGCACAACTGTATTTATTGTAGATTGTTCTTTCATCGAATATGAATTAGAAGAATCCTCGAAAACATTCATTGATGATGGATCGTATGAATAACTCCGTTCATTTTGGATTCTGAAATTATGAAATCATCGCGAATATTACGGATATCAGAAGCTTGAAGAAGTCCATCAACTTTGCTCATGTATAGAAACCAACGTTAGATTCTAATGACAGTTACGCACTTGATATTTATCAAATGAATGAGACTGCCAAGAAGAAATAGTCAACCTGCGAAAAATCGAAGCTCTTAATTGCATCTGAACTGATGAAAAAATATCATCAAATGAGTAGCAGATGAATGGATCGGTAGAGTCAATTATTTTCCATTTGATGCATTTTTACGATACAAATGAATTATGATGGAAATATACGGAGAAGAAAACTTGTTAACAACTGTTTTGCTAACCTAGCTGAAAATTCACTGCCACAGCTAACGAGATTGCTGATGCAAAAAAACAGATGGACTTTAAATCGTTTTCTATACGGTTTCTGAGTTTTCCAGTTGGATTTATCGTTTAACAGGGGAAGTATCAAATTATCCCAGCTATCTGACTAGAAACCAGACAAGTTTATGGAAGGTCTAGCCCAGCCCATTTCTTTGCCCAATTAAAATGCCCACTTGAGGCTCGATTTCACGGAGCTTCACACGAAAGTATTCACAAAACGTTCCAATGTACTGGTATTACTTAAAATAGGTTTCAAAAGTGCGGAAAAGTTCCAAGTATCTCATCTGTGTTGTACCTCAAGTTTTTTAGGTATCAGTCTCGTTCTCTCTTGAAGGAATCCTGGAATGGTGTTCCTCTCGAAACTTAATGAGGATTGTCTCAACTCATTCATACTTATCACTGATCAGGACCCGATAAAAATTCTACTAAAAGAATCGTTTTTCAACTCTCCAACCTTGACAAGACCTAGGGAATACCATAAATCATTTCTACCTGGGTGATTTCTATGTACATACGAGTTTTTCAGGTACTTATAATTGAATTCAGTATAACAAAAAACATTTAGATAAAATAAATAATTTCAAGGCCATCTTAAGATACAGAGAGAAGAGTAGTCAATTGCAAGAGGGACATATTCTTAAACTTTAAGATTGAGATCCTGATTGAGAAATTTTTGGTTCTCCTGATCAGGATCCTATCTCACTCGGCACAAATACCGCAAAAATATTGTTAAAAATATTACTGCAATATTCTAATATTGTTGTAATACTATGTGCAGGGTGGGATCCCTCTTCTGGGTAACATTTTCATCAGGGCGTCATCATATACTCAAGTCAGGTCCCGAACAGGGATCAGACATGCCTCATCTCAACCTGACAATCCGATCTTTTCCATATTAAAATTTCTGCTAGGATAGGACAAAAAAACGTCTTGAAACAGGTATCATTTTTATGCCGGATTTGTCCATTTCAGTCTGTTTTTCCTGGCCATTGATGGCAGGGATGATTGTTTCGATAAATTTTCATTCGTCATGATATTAAGAGCACTTTAGGAATGAATTCTCAGTATTGTTCCGTAAAATACTATACAGGGTGTCCTAGAACAAAGTACCGATATTTCACCAGCGTATTCCTGAGAGAAAACTGAACAATTTTTTCCATTTGACATTTTCCGATCCAAAGCTTAGTTTTCGAGTTGGAAAAAAAATAAGTTGACCATTCACGTGGCAAGTACATCGGGTAGTCCAATGATCGTTTGATTCGTTGGATCAAAAAATGGTAAATGGAAAAGTTGTCCAGATTTCTCTCAGGAACACGCTGGTGAAAGGTTGATACTTTGTTCTGGGACAGCCTGTATGTACTCCAAGTGTGGGGTAGAAAATGCCAAGCCAACACAATTTGGAAATAATATTCCTATTCACTGAATTTAGGATGTCTAACTATGTACTTTCCAAGCATATCGATAGAACATCATTTCAAATCACTACGAACAGAAGTGTTACACACGTCACTACTAACCACGTACACGGAAAGAAGAAAACAGTACTGGTTACAACAGTCCATAACAGCAATCAGTTGAAAAACAAATGAAAACACGCTTGGATAATAGAGGTTAGCGTGATCACAGTGATGTGTACTGCAGTTAAATTCGTCAATGCTGCTTGGACATTAACGGTTACTGGGAGACGCAGTAATGAGCGGCGTGAATTTGATTTTTACTTATTTTTCAACGAATTCCCGAGTAGAAATTCATATTGGGTGTTCGATCAGGACCAGATCTGGAAAGCCTGATCTTAAATCAGGTCCTGATATGGAATGTAACGCACCGTTGTATCAGAGCCCGATGTAATGAACTATGATGGGGCATACCAAATTACAAACCTAGCAGGGCCAGATCTGGTTGACCTTAATCAGGCGTGCCAAATCATGGCCTCAACAGGACCAGATCAGGTGTGCCAAAATAAGATGAACCCTATCACTGCCCGACCGGGCCCATAATGAACATGAGGCTGGCCATACAATTTTTCTGCTCGGGTTACTGCGATTCACAGTAACCATTGCTGTTTTCTTTTTTCCGTGTATTATAAACGTGTTTTGGATGCGTTGAGGCAAAATATCTTGGCAAACATGTATTCAATAGATTCTGTGGAGGACCAGCAATAATAATTGGCGATAATGGTGACGGAGTTATAAAAACTCAAAATAATAACGAACACTAAATGAGGTGCTGTGAGGGAACGATGAATTCCTCAACCTCTTGTAATTCTATTATCCTCTTTCTAGAATCAGGAAGGAACTTCGCAGTCACCATTTTTCAGGAGAAACAGCGCTAAGAACTGTATATTATTGCCTTGCTGTCTATCCTAATCCCGATAAATTCTCTTATTTATTCTGTAGAATATAAATACGTTTAACATCGCAAAAATACTGAATTGTGAATGTAGGAAGCAAACTTGCCGAATAGACAAGATAGCAACCACTAGAAAATCACCAAGGATTGACAATCTATATTTACTCGACAAAATTGTTATTCGGTAGGTTAGCGTCCTAGTAATTAAACGTGGTAGTGTGTATCGAAGCAACAATACAAACTCCACTCCATTGGATTGTATTGTCAGGTTATTTGAATAAGCAGAGTAACTAGGTGACGTGCTTCCGTCAGTGATAACGCAAGAATTTAAAATCAAACATTCCTTTAATAATTTCATCTACTGTCAAATCAGCCCACCAAGACTACCAATAGTGCATCATCGGAATCGAAGGACTGACTACAGAGCGTGGGTGTCTCTTCAACTTTATCTGATCCTGGTAAAAATTCCAGATAAATTATACCCAGGTGTAATTGTATAGAATTAGGTTGATCAGTGAAGGAGAATATCATGGAATAGCAATAATGATGTCGCTGAAGTTTGAATCGTTTATTGAAACGAATTGGTGATTGAAAAACGAAATGCTGAGTTGTTGAGGACTCAAAATCTTGCAAAACATTTTTCACACGCCTTTTCCAATTCAAAGCACTTAATTCGGGGAAATGAACAACAAGGATTTATCAGATTTTGTGACTTTGAATTCTCATTTCGTTTTTATGAACGATTCAAACTTCAACGTGTTCAATAATGATATGACACGGTATTGGTTGAAGATTCGGATGGATTTGCATAAGAACTTGAAAGCGGATACTCGATCCTATTGTTGTATACATTTTCAAGTTTTCATCCGAATCTATCCGACATTTGTACTAGGAATTAAGATGCCAAATGCTGACTAGCGGGACATATAAACGTTGGACCATTGAGAATCCAAGCCATTAAGGATCATGTGTGCTATCGCTCGTGTGGATTTAAAAACCAATACACACTGACAGAAAAACGACCTGGTTGAAACATTCGTGGTAGCAATTACTTGAAATCTGGTTCGATTCGCCAGGAAATGTGATTGTGATGTCCAGGAAAAAGTGGTTGAAGTAAAAATTAACTACATTTTTCAGGTTAAAAACACCAGATTCTTTTCTTGGTGTAATAACCAGAATATGTAGTTAATTTTAGCTTCAGCCACTTTTTCTGGACATCACAATCACATTTCCTGGCGAATCAAATCAGATTTCAAGTTACTGCGATTACAAATGTTTCAATCAGGTCGTTTTTCTGTCAGTGCAGAACCTAAATCTAATGTTTCCTCGATAAACACTAAATTGAATATGGTTTGATATATATTTTTGAATGAATTAGAAAACAAAGTGAATTATATCCAATAACCCATCATACGTTACTTACTGGATTCAAAATATTGAAATGAAAAAAAAAATGTATATTTTCCCTCGTTGCAGGGATTTGGAAAAAAAAAGGAGAACATGTTTCTACACAGCTCTGAAAAACCTCCACTTTGTACGAGTTATCTCTTCTACTTCATTTTTTTCATCCTTCCTTTCAATCTGTCTGTCCATTCGTTCGTCCATCGGTTGGTTCCACAAGAGGCTGCTCATCCCTCTTTCCTTCTCTCTATCCCTTTCCTTGTTCTTGCTTGCGCGCACCGATGGGTACTCCCAGTACTCCCGGTTTCCTGCACTTAGCAAGATCAATACCAGCCAACGAGGCTTGAAAACATGCGTCAACATGGTCTTGCCACACCGTTCATGTGCATGTATGTATATACATACATCCATACGTAGATATATACATAGATATACGATCGTATGAAGCTCAATGCCCAACGGCGATAGAACGACAACGTTCCCTCTCTTCAAACCCATGGTGTCCATGATGGCTCGCAACATTGAGTTTACTTCAATATATATGTATTTGAACCTCTTTCAACCCCTCCGAAACCTCTCTGTCCCGAACGGCCGCCACTTCGTCATCACTGTCATGGACCTGTACCTCTCCGAACCCAGATGAGTTCTACTATTTGTCCCTGTGTGCACGTGTCCGTGTATGTTTTTGTCAGGGATTGAGAGACGCGTTGTGACGCGGCATCGACCAAACAATGTTCGACAAGGCTGCGTACATATTAGCTTATATAGTCATACATCACCCTGGGACTCCGTTCATGGTATTAATTAAAATAATACGTCATTCCTTTGATAATAGTCATAATTGTTTTGTGTGTACAGTACAATTTCCAACAGACATGAAATGATATAACCGCTCAATTTGAAAGATCAATTGACATTCCAAGTTCAAAAACAGCACCGACGATCATACGATAATCATATTAAAACGTCAAATTCATTGAGCTACGCTTCTATTCAAAATCATACAAGAAAAAATGTTGAAACCCCAAGTGTGGTACAGGAGAAAACAGTTGAAGACAGGAGAGAGGATTCTCCGTTGGGAGAATAACTATTGTATTACTCAATTGTGGAGGTGTTTAAAAGTCTCCAAGCACCAACAGGGTGGTCACACGTTTAGAACGTTTAATGAAAGGGCGTCGTCGCACTTAAACAGTCTCTCGGTCGCTTCGCCGAGAACAAGAAGTACGAGAAGAAGATGGGGAAGTGCAAGAAAGTACTAGGCAAGGAGACCGAGGAAAGATAAGGATCGATGTTGAGGACAAGGAGGAAAAGGGAGAGCTAAAGGAAGAAATGGAAAGGCGAAAGAAGAGGGGAGGAGGAAAGGCGGAGCGACATCGAGAGAAAGAGGGAAACACACACCGCATTCGCACATTCACACTCACCTGGATACGTGCCTCAGGCAATCCAATCTTCTCGGCGAGGCGTTCTCGCGCAAACACGTCCGGATAATGCGTCCGCTCGAATTCTGAAACGAAAGTCACAGTTGTTTTGCAATCAGTTGTTTCAATTTCGGTACCGAGTTCTTGATTTATTATTCTTCTCCCTTCGAAATTTTTCACGAATGCGTGTATGGGATGATTCGCTATTACCGTGATTTATTTTTTTTTTCGATATTCATATAGAATTCATGAGGGATTTAATTTTATTCCAATGACGACTGTAATAGGAATTGTTCAGCAGGTTTTTTAATCCTTGAGAAGAACATTTTATGCTATGTAAATAACTGAACATAGCCAAAATTGGCTCGTAGAAATAAATTTGTTTATTGAACTCTGACGGTATCCAAGCTGAATGAACCCCGATAAGCCTCGTGTACAATATCAAGATGTCCCAGTACCGAGTTTAGAGAATAAATTCCTAGCGGACATGTGAAAAAATTTCACTCATTCACTGAGGAATTAAAATATGTTGAAAGATATTAATGGCAATGCATCGATCGTTCAATTTTAATTTCATATACATCGAATTGCTGGAAAACCAATCCTCATTCGCTGTACATCGAACCCCAACTACCTTCAAGAGAATGCCCTTCACGCAAGATAGATACATCACTACATTCATAACCACTCACCCATTTAATGAGGTTTTAATTATCTAGAAAAATTTCAAGCGTCGCACCTCATTAAATTTTCACCTCTCGAATCTCTGATACACTTGGTATGAAACTGCGAATAACTCAAACTCAAGACCACTTAATTGCAAATGGTGAGGTTGAATTGAATGAAATCACGAGTTACGTTAATGATTTTTCATCTATAGGTGCTAGGGAAGAAAAGTACAGCAGATATTATTATAGTATCGTATTCGGATACCAACCTTTCTCGAGGCTGTCTATTTGTTCATTCGAAAAAGACGTTCGATTGCGTTGTAATTTTCGTTTTAGCCTCAGTCGTACTTGGGAATCCTCGTCACCGGATGAATTGTGTTCGGAATTGCCGTCCGAGGTTGTCTCCTGCTGATGTGACAAGAGAGAACCAGTATCTGGAAAAGAAGAGTATATGGTCTCATGAGTTTTCTACGCTTGTTTTTTCGGTCGTGAAAATTGATTTTCCTCAAATCGTATCGATAAGACAATATATAGAATACATGTATATCGATATACACGTCTTGAACAAGACAAATCGAGTGGAAACGAAGCTCGTCACGCGAATGGCTCTTACAATCACGGTCCAACAAGTATTCTCACAGACGAGATCATTTCATTCCAGACAGTGGAAATTCGCATTTGAAGATTTTCATTTTCATTCCTTACCATCAAGAGGGTAAACTCGATTATGGAAAATATCATTTTCTCCTGAATTGCACGTAAACGCTGATTCAACGAATATCATAAAAACACCGTTGCATTGTAACCTAAAGTGGGACTTTACTATTTCCGTGGATCCAAGTGGATTCCACTTCACTTCTGAGGTTATTTTTGTTTTTGTTTTTTTCTTTTCTTCAATGAATATTTCTCACGTCACTTGGATCTGGAATTTGAGATCGCAATATGATGATTCTGTTTAAATTCAATTGATTCAATTTCGCTAATAAGTATTTTCGAACGTTCATTAGAATTGCTTTCCGTATGAATACTTTTGTGACGACAAAAGTCCTACTACAATAGATAGATTATTCGCAATAAATTTCTGTACGTGGACTTACCGCACGTACACAAATACACGGGAACACGAGCCCACAAAAACCTTGCGTATCCTCGCGTCGATCCTCAACCCCGTGAATCCGCGATTACTTTCCGCCTCTTCGCACCGAACCCTCGCGTCTAGGCTATCCCTTCTTCCCCTTGCTCGCATGTCCTTCCCGTAGCTTGTCCATCTATTTCTATTTTCCTCTCTCTTATACGCATTCCAGTTACCACTACCAGTTTCGATACCCTCCTTTCTCTACATTTTCTCCCTTCGACTTCTCCCCACGTTCATTCGTCAGCTGCTCGCTTTCTCGTTCGCCTACCCCAGTTGGACCCGAAACCTCCATGTTTCCTCCTTCAATGGTTTACCCCCTACCTCCTTTCCTTCTCCTCTTCTTCATCCTATCGTTTCGCTGTATTCGACTCAAAATACCAACAGACACCCTAAACAATCCGTCTTACACCCTCTCTCATTTTAATGGCAATGCCATCATTGCCGTCACTTTTCCATACACTTTTACCTCAATTTTAGGGAGGAATTTTGGGGAGAAAACATTTATTTTTATTCATCTTGAAGAAAGAAGACGCGAAAAATTTCAACACGACAAGTAAGAATGAGAATAGCGAAAAGGAAAAAAATCTCGAAATCTCGTGGTTGAAAAATAAAGGAAAATTGAAGAAATCTAAAATACGACATCTCATTGTACGACGTAACAGTTTCTTTCAAAGCGAAGAGAGCTACCTACATCTCCAATACCGTTTTCCGTAATCTGTCTATTGAACATTCACCGCATATGGTTCGTCTCTCGACGTATGCTCCTCCGATCCTCACCGCAATCCAAACCACTTGGCTGATTTCCTTGATCCTCTTAGTTTGATGATACGATTCAATGGGAAAAAGTATTTCTACGTTCTTATAAGAGTACACGAATGATGAACATCACCCATACGAATGGGATTTAAAAATCTTCAATACATAGTTTAGATTTCCTTGCTTGAAACGAAAGTGTCAGCGCATACAAGAAAACCGAAATGGTTCTCAAAGACGTTTTGTGACTTCTACTCTCTTGTCGCAGCTATTGTTGCTCCGGGGTGGATCGAAGCGCGTGTACGACAATATCAAAAAGTATTTCTGTGGTTTCATAGATTCTATAAACTTTTCAATTACTGTAATTCGTCTACTGCTTTTTTATTGATCAATTTTCGTATCTTGTAAAACCTCATTTTGAAAATCGATGATGGAGAAGAATCATTTTACTCACCGCTGCGTTTCAGCAGAGAATCATCACGGCCGTGCAATTGACTACCTGGTAGAAGAGATTGACCAGAACCAGGGGTGGCTGCTGTTGGAATGCCAGTTGCTAAGGGATGATGAGAGGGCGTCGTAGAATACCATGCGGGTGGCCAACCGGCAGCTTGTCCATTGAACATCCTCAACTTATCGTAGACGCTCTCAGCACCCTGATGCGCTTGCACTGCGGCTGCCTGTTGCTCTTTCTGTGAGGCCAAATTCCTAAGCACCCTATTGATTGACGACACCTGCAACATATAACACATCGAATTCATGTAGACATCCTTTCATAAAATCAGGGAAATATTAATAGATACTATATGAAATAATTTTATGCAGTTTTCAATACTCAAATTAATTCTAATGAAACGCGGTGCTTCTGCGATTTGAAGAATTCACAGTGGTTATAAAGCTTTTGAATTTTCTCAATAGGAAGAATGTGAATGACATTATTATGGAATACAAAACTGAAAATAAGATGATTCTTTTTATGTTCCAATAATTTGAAATATTGCTAGATTATTCATCTGCGAAAAATGAAATTTTTTGAATCTAAAGCCCTGCCTTGAACCAAGTTGGAGCGATCTGGACCAAGGTAGGACTTTGAATCGTCCAATTTTCAGATGGAAAAATTCCTAACCGAGTATTCAAACCGATACTATCTTTTAATAAAATCGAATAAAAATAAATCGAATCGAAAATAAAAATCGAACATTGTTTCTAGGATGAAATAACTGTGTACCTAATGTTAACATCATTTTACGCTCCACCAATTCTTTCTTCAAACATAGAACCAATATTGATAAAACAGTGGCTCAAGTTCAGGCCAAGACTAACGGTTGCAGCCAAGATTGAGTCTCAAGCGAAGGGAATTTTTATACTAATTTCAAGGTGAAATAAATCACACAACAACTGATGTAAACAAAATCAAAGCAACTACATATAATTTTTCTATAAACATATAAGTACTATCTGTATTTCAAACATACAATGTAACGCGCAACGATCCATTTCATCTTATCCTATTGACAAAATAAAGAACTTTTCTACCTCCGCAACGCAACAAATAACGATGAAAAGATTGAGATTCACATAAAAAAGATTCATTCTCCTAACAATGTGTCCTTACGAAACAAATACTTCTATTGAACATTGTTTCTAGTCTCGCTTTATTTTCAATTGTCCACCACAAGTACCCATCTGCGATGTTATAAGGACGAAGCAGCAATAAGAAAAAGAAGAAAGAAGCGGATGAAAAAGAAGGATAATAGAAGAGTACTTGAGAAGGATAACTCTTTGTGAAATTTCTGAAACCATGACCTCCTTCGTTTTCCCTCTCGCTTTTCTGTGTCGGTCTTCTCTCTCTCTCTCTCTTCCTTTCTCTGTGCATGACTATGACTATGACTACGACTCCGACGACGACAACGGTCGCGACCATCATTTCCGTTGGGCAGAAACGGTATTCGTTCGTCCCTCGTCTAGTCGCTACAGTTCCTCCCTATCCTTCCCATTCTATCCACATCTTTTATTCCCAACTTTTACCACCGTCAATACCGCCATCCCACGACTGAGGGGTTAGAACTTTAGACGATGAAAGGATGCCGACATCCAATTATTATAACATAAAATCGTTTTCTTTGCTCCTCTTTTTTGCGCCGATTCACCTTCTCTTGTCCTTCCTAAAAGAAATTGTAGGTAGTCCAAACTTTGCATTCACTTGTATCGTTAGATAATACGTTGCCACTTCAGAACTAAAAAATTCTGATAATCAAACACAAGCGAGGTTGTGGAAATGGCAAAATAATTCACATGTAGAGATATTTCATGATTTTCTAGGACAAAAAGTTTTGTTTCTGTATCGAATGTTTCAGAAACCATCCTATCAAAATTCAACAAAAATTGTAGTCAGGGTTTGTTATTGAAGTTTCAAGACAATTGCAATCCAAACCGAGTACGATTGATGAGCTATTTATGGAGATTTCATCATGCTTTTACTGTACATCACTTTGTACTATCAAATTTTAGTAAAAATTCCATAAAATTAGGAATTTCTCATGAATATATTAGAAATCACTGGATACTGGGAAATTCAGATGATCTTGAAAAATTCAGGTAAATCTTACACGGAACAAAGAAAACAGCGCTGATGATTGTCAATCCCAATAATTCATTAGAACTCAAATTTATGCCAAGCAGTACCGCGTTTCCAACTACTGATTACTGTCCAGGTAGCATTAATGAATTCCATCACAGTACTCATCCCTGTGATCGCGTTAATCCTCACTATCGAACTGTGTTTTCATTTGTTTTACAATCGATTGCTGTCATTCCTAGTAATCAGTACTATTCTCTTCTTCCTGTGTAGGTATAAATCATTATAACTCCTGATTGAACACAGAATAGAACAAGCGAAACATTATCGACATTCTTGAAGACTGCTTATGCGTCCACACAAAATTCAAAACGATTTTTGCTGGAGTTGGATGACGAATTTTAACATAAACAGCATTTATAATGAATTTTCAAAGTACCTACTTCTCTGCCTCTGTGGAAATATCAAAACCTGCATAGTAATGGTCCAAGTAAATTATACCCTAGTAGATATATCACAAGTTCTTACTCACGACTCATGACTTATTCGCAGGAAAAAACTTATTAAAATATTATAAAACTAGTGAGTGACTAATCAATCACTTGTAAATCTTATCTGAATAGTGATGTTTGGATAAAACTTGTGAATTTCTTGCAAGGTTAATCCGAACATTACTAAGATTAAATCTGAACATTATTCACTAAAAACATTAATGAGCAGTTTTATTTATTAGATCAATATTATTCATTAGATTCGCCAAATATTTATTGGATTCATATTTGGATTAATTGATTTTTCTGAATGACTGGTAAAACAATGTTTCATCTATGTACACTAAAAAAAATAATTAATCAAATTGAAAACATGTCTCTTTATTCTAAAAATAGAATCCTTTTCAGACAGTGTTCTTTTGATGCAAGAAAACAAAATTCTCGAATGCAAACATTCTCCGAGTTGAAGCAAATTTGTTCGAACTAAGAACATATCTGGATCAATTATAAATTCAATAGTAAGTTTTTATTTCTAACCTAATTATTCTCACAAGTGCCATGTGAGTTTCTAATAAGTTCCTCGTTAGATAATGATGACTGTTTCACTAGGTTTGATAAATGGAATCTATTGAGTTGGAGTGTTACATTTTAGTGAGTGCCTTGTGAGTTTTCCTCACTAGTGCCTCATGAGTAGAAGAGATAAACTCGTAAGTGCCTCATTATTCACTAGCGAAAATTTCTACCAGGGTAATAAATCCCTGTGATATTTCTCATAAATTACAAACCGCAAAAATTCAAAGTATTGATTCAAATCGAGCTCATTAGGTAATGTTTCTACAAGAATTGCAATCTCAACATTTCTTTTCTCACCAATTGAAAGGATATAAATTTCAATTGAAATGTCTGACTAAATTTATTTTATTCTACTGAATTGACAATGCTCGCATACCGATTGACTCGGGAATAACTGTATAACATTGATTCTCTGTAAAGACAGAATTCAAGCTGTCATTACGATAACACAACATTTCTCCCACATTTCAAAATTCAATATTTTTCTCCACCTATTTCGATGAAAAGCAAAAGAAGAAAGAACGGAATCGGAATGAAACCATCGACGACGTCGTACAAAAACAAATGGAAGTAAAAATTTCATTTGTATTATACACAAAACGTACATCAACTTGACATTCGCTCAACAGCATTCTCTTTTCACACTACCTCCTCTTGTCCCTGCATCATGCAGGTCAAATAAAAATCCCCTTCTCGAGTCTTCTCGTTGCACCCCCACGTTTGGGTATCGAACGCAGCTTCTTAATTACTACCAAAGTCTTGTGAAAGGCTCGTCAAGTGAGGCTTTACCGTGAAGTGAAGTACCGTGAAGAGGATCGCCTGTTATGGCGGTCTGAGTTGAAATCTCAACGAACAATACCATGGATGACGTTGGGCGCCGACGTTCGAAGCGATCAAAAGGTATACCCATTCGCGAATCGCTTATTAAGACCGATTGGAACTATGGACAAAAAAATCCTTGAACCAGCATGCTCTTTGGTACTGATGAATCGAGACCACCAGCATTCGAATTCATCAAAGAACACCAACTTTTTGAAGAATCCAAAAAATATAGTGGAGTGAATTCTGTTAATTGGATTGTTTTTTCTCCCTTCTTTGCGAATGATATTTGAGTGCATATGGGAAAATGAGAAGAGAGAAAATAATAAAGCATACACATATCGCATATATTCGCATACCGAGCGCATGTAAACGTATGTAAATCGTAAACGTACTAAAAAACAATTTCAATCTTCAAACTGCATATTATGATTCAGCTGGCTGGCTGGCTGGCTGGCTGGCTGGCTGGCTAGCTAGCTAGCTAGATATCTGCTACATTTCATTCCAGACCCTTCTCTCTATTGACTCTCTATCCATCTGACTGTCTATCCGTCTGTTTCTCTTACATTGCCAACCTGATCCAAATACACACACTGTGCTATACCGAACGCGTTCAGTTCAGTTCAGTTCAGTTCATTTCAGCTCGGCTCTTGTTCTCTTCTGACTGTGCTCTGCTTGCCACACAACAGCCGCAGAGCAGCCGATGCAGACCATTACACGCGCGACCGGACACGAATAATTGTGCAACACGCTTAACTGATCCCATTCACCCTGATTCTACCCGCTTCCATCCGCTCTCTGTTGCACCCTGCACCACCGCCACACCGCCGCCGCACCTCAGCTCACTTCATCGCAAGCGTAGGGTGAGTTGACGACGAACCAACCCTCACCCATCCCCTCGAACTAACTCTCTCTTTCTCACTTCATCCTATCCCATTTGTGGTACGACATGATGCACCAGCCACAACCAACGACTAGCAAACGCTGCTGCTGCTGCTGCTGCAGCACTATACCACACTACGTTCTCCTCCTCCTCTATCTTTTATCCCTACATTTTTATACTATATAACCGACACAGTACTCTGCACAACGCTTGTTCTCGCATAGAGATATTACCAATAATGGACATCACTAGTTATGAATTGTTTTTTCCTTCATCCGCGACGATCTAATTTGAAATCCACAGGATACCTCCCAAGAGCTTCACGCAGAGTTTTCAAGAGTTTGTCTCTACGTTAATTGATATTTTTCCCTCATCTCAAGCGCGTGTCGATTACCCTTCGAACAATTTTTAATGAAAACACAATTGTTGAAAAAATCTATAGTCTTCCAAGAGCAATCGAATAACGACGTATCGAAATTGGGCATTCAAGGAACGGAAAAACACGATTCACGAAGATAAACGAGGGTGGACAAGACCCCCGCGTAAGGTCCACGTAATGGAGCGATTACCCCTCCCAACCGATCGTATTGACGAGACTTTGATTAGGGTCGAGTGGCAGGATCCGATGGGTAAGCAGCAAAAGCTGGGATATCTACCCTGATAAACTCCTACCACCTAGTACGCGAAAGTATAACGTATATCTCCTACCGGTTCCATTAAAAGTATATATACATGTGTGCGTTGGTCTGCATTCGTATCTGCAATGAACAGCCGAGTATCCGGAATGGAATGTGCAACGTATAACGTTACCGAGAAGTTAATGATACGAACTTCCGACAACGATTACAATTCCGATTTATAAGAAAGAAGTAGATCGAAATTCAAGTTCTATCCCATCGAATCTCAATGTGTTATCTTATTAATATTAAACGCTAAACCAAAAAGTGATCACAGTTCCTTGAATCACTTTCAACAAAACGTTGATAAATTTCGCGAGAACATGTTTTAAAGATTCCCTGAAGAGGAATGAGATTCTTAAATAATGTTTACTAACATTTCATAGGAGATGAAACTATTTTTAAACCAAAATTCCATCACAACGCAAAGGTTGGAAGCTAGTAATGAAACTAGGATAATTGAGGCAAGTTGAACCACATGAATTCAACTTAGACATTAATTGATTAATTCTCCACATGAAGCTGTAACTAGCGATCAGAGGCTAGCAGGATGTAATTTCGGAATGGAATATTTCAACAAGTAATTAAACAGGTAAACAAGTGCAAGTTGCTCAACCATTTTCTAGCATGAAAAACATCCAAATACAATTTAATTAGAATTTACTGTTCGCTAATTTTAGTTTCATATGTTTACTCTATCAACTAAAATCACAACCGGTACAATACCTATGTTTGTTTTGTAATTATTAATTTTTTTTGAAATAGATTCATATACATGATAATTGTACTTACACTTGGTATGTTGTCGTTATTGCAAACACCCTCTTGTAGAAGTCGATCACGAATTTCCCAAGCGAAAATCGAGGGACATTCTCGTTTGTAATCTGCAATTTTGTTGACCACAGGCGTAGTTGCGACGCGAGGCTTGCTACCACCGATGGCCCGAGGCTTGATCGAACCAGTCTCGTAATACCTGAAAATTATAAGAAATGCTTCTTTCTTTAACCAATTCTATTGATTTGAGAGATGGACTTTGTATATAAAACACTAAAATTTTTATCTCAACGCACAAAAACTTTTATCGTTTCTTTACAGTTCTGTTAAATCCATGTGAAGCTGAAGCTAACGGACGGAATATTACAAACAACATGTGTTGAAGTCAGTTAAATTTTCATTACATCCAGATTCTAGTGTTTTTACACTAGGAAAACTCTAGAAAGATCACGAACTTGCAAGCTTCAGCTTCGTCGAACCAGTTCTAGTGAAAACACAAGTCATTAGTTTATTATTTCATCAATCAAACCGCTGTCCAGATGTGTACTTCGAATGAGCTTCATTCCCTCTTCATGAGATTTTCATTACATAATTCAAGGTTGTACTACAACGTAGTAGATCTCAACACCACACGATTCAATTGGTTACAAATTTTCGATACGTCAATATCGAAACAAATGAAGAAAAAACCGTAGAACCATATCCCACGAGGGTAGAATTTGCAATTAATTTTAGAATTAAAATTGATAAAAGAAGAGACAGAAGAAATGTGATATTGGGAGGACATGTCATCGACCTACATAACAGTTCTCCTGGTCCCATTTTGTTTGAGTTTGCGGAGTCACGATGCTTTGTCTCCTACCAAGTTCTACCAACCAAGTTGAGTGTCGAGTCACGTAACGTATCGGTTCTTCTTCCTGACAAAAGAAACAATGAGACCCGTTCAAAGTTTGGACTACCGCAACGTCACTTTGATTCTTCTTACGATCTGCGGTCGTGATCACAGAGAGATCTATCTTAGGTCGTTTATCGTCTAGTTCCCAGATAGATGGGGTTCAGATGGTCATCGATTAGCTCGAGAAATTAACAATCTCATCATAAAGAGAGGAAGAACAATCATCCTTGTATCGTATCTTATCGTATCCTATCAATCTGATCTCGTGCGATCAATATTTACCAGTGATTGGTGATAAATCAATTGTTGAATGACCGACATCCGGATAACGAAGTGCGATCTATTATGTCATTTCAAAGGAAGATCGAATATGAATACGCATAGTTACCTGCCAAGGATTTTCGATACACATCCGTTGCTGACTTGTAGGATTCGTGAAATGTCGCACGGTCTCGCTCCACTGTGGGCCAATTCAACGATCTTCTGCCTCGTGGAATCCGGTAAAGGACGGCCATTGACATAAACCCCGCCGAGCTGGTTAACCCCGCTGTGTCCTGCAGCCGAGCACCCAAATATTGAGTTCTGTCCGACCATAGAACCCCCGCCAATACCCGCTCCGCCCCCGTGCATCAAGTCCTCCTCTGTGAACCAAAAACATCTATTCACAAGTGTACAACGAAAACAAGATTTGCATCCTTTCATGGTCAACGGGATATCACTTCGACCGTCAGAGTTGATGCTCGCTAGGTGATTGAATATTCGCCACGTGGATTTATAATCCACACGCAACCATTGATCGACCACAATTGATTCTTGTTTTTGTAATTTAAATTCAATTTGAAAAATGTATTCCTTCGGATAAGATAATTAATTAATCCATCCCAGGCGGATTATCTCGTCATCAATTATGAGTCAACCACTGATTTATATTGAGAGAACAGACAAACGTTGTATGCAGTGATCTCACGAATTTGAATGCATAAAACCCTACCCTGGTTATTATTTTCAGATTTATAAAAAATTTAAGACAGAACGAACTGCATTTATTCAGCATCCAATTTATATTTATTTCAATCAAAATTGAATCTAAATTCCCTTTAATTTATGTATAAACGATGTATAATATTTTATGAGAAAAATTATTTTTATCTCTTATCTACGGAATATCGATGGCTGTTGAACATCAAACACTCCAGGGTAACGCGATAAACCAGTTACGATGATCAAATATTTCTTTGAAGAATATTTCAAAACTTAACATGACTTCTAATTCCTGTAACACGATCTAAAAAAGAAAAAAAAATCCATACGATTGTAAGTATCCGGAACATCGTATACTCTAAAAGACATATCAACACGTCATTTAAATAAACGCATCAACACAGGCAACGGATTTAATTAATGCCTCTTACATTTACTACACGCTTCCATGATTTACACTCTGTACAAGGTTGGAAAATGTTAACTTTGAATGAATAGACGACTACGCGTAGTAATTCAGCTTGTTTAGTGTCGGCAGAATTATGTTGAGTAACGAGGTGTTCATTGCTCCTTTTACTTCTCTGGCCAACATGAACATTTTCATTACCCTTTCAAATTTCAAACAAGTTCGGGAGGATTCAAAATTCATAAGAATATTTACTCATTAGTGAATTTGTGGTAATGATGTTTTCGCGATAAAGAAGTCAATCCAGTTTTCTCTTGAATAATTACGACAGAGGGGAATTGAAATACGATTCCAAGAAGAAAGATTGACAAGGACTTATCAAACCTTGAATGTCAAAATAATGAACATTTATATTTTTTCTTCATTTTTCCACTTTGGAGAAAAGTTTGGAAATACAACTTGTATATTTCGAAATCGATATGCCGAAAGATTGAATGAATAATATATGAATATATGAAATTATTTCGACGAAAGTTGTATAAATTACTTGAAAGTGTTGTTCGTGTGTCAATGTACATGAGAGATTAAATTCTATTGAATTACGTGGTATTCAAATATGATTTCATCATGAAATCTATTACTGACTGTAAATTGGATTGGATGAGGAATGATGTGTTTGGGAAAGTCAAGAAAATGATTGTAACGTATTTCGAGGCGCAAACTTTATAACGCAAAGAGAGAGAATTATGTCGTTTGTGTGTCGCGTCGACGGGTCATAATATACACCATTTTCTTGCATTCACCATACAAATTCATATTATAAATGCGTTTGTACCGTAAAAGCATGATATGGAGTAATATGTGCTACAATGTGTGCGCGCGCGTGAGCGAACCGAGTGGTCGCTCACGCGCGAGCACAGAATCGAGCCACGCCGCAAAGTGAGACGAAAAGGTTCCACTTGGCTAAGCGTAAAACGGGACACAGATTAAATCCCATCCTGCTGATGGCGCACGACGTTGCAGCCACCCCGTTCTGTTTTTCTCACTCGCTTCTCTGTCGTCTACCACTACTACACCACTACTACTTTCACTATAACCATCATCTCCACTTGTCGTCTGTCTCATCTCGTCTCTTCTCTCCTGCCTTACTTTACTACTCACTTCTTTTTTTTCTCCGTGTCTTCCTTTCTCTTCGCCAAACAACCCTTGAAACTCTTCTATCTGCCGAGAGAGACCATCCTACATACGTAACCACCACATCCACCTGTGGTGACACTTTTATATACATTATAGATAGATGCACTTCAAACAAACCACACCAAAAAACCGAGCACTGAAATTCCATTAAATCATAAATCCCTCAACAATGATATAACATTTTTCGCTTGAATTTACATGTCTTTTCAAAACTTCTCTTGATCGTCGCATAACGGGAAAAAAAAGGAGAACAATATGATAAATATTGATCGAAAAAGGAAAAAGTCCTACCACAAAGACGAGATTGGTAAATAACCCGTTGTTGCAATAAATACTTCTTTTTGTGGGTACAAACTCGAATTAAGCCACTTGTTGCACTAGTAGTCCTCATATCGAGGGTATTGAACGACACATCGAGTAAAGTTCATTTTTGTCGATCGAAGGTCGGTTTGATTCAACATAATATATTTCACGATAAAAGCAAGAATTAATTAAATTTCATCGATCCCTTGGTACATTCGGCATAAAAAACTTTATTCTGATTAAAATTCGTATTATGACGACAACACAAAATGTGTGTGCACTTGATACGAGTGATCGTTCGAATTCTGAGCATGAATTCTGTGGTTGATGTTATTATTTGTTTTGTTTGTTTTTTTGGTATGTATGTGTTGTTTCCATCTGCATCCAATACTTTCGAGAAACTATACAGCTATGCATACAGTTTGCATTTCGTGAAGCTAATTACCCGCGTACTATTATCGCATTCCATTAAACAAATACCCCGAAGTAAACTTTCCGTCATTGCTGGAAATTGAAATGGCGCGTTTGGTCGCAACTCTCATCGTCGTTCGCGTGTTTTATTTTCATCATTCAACTGGATGTATGTACGTACGTACGCTTGTCCTTTGATCCTCTTCATCGGATTAATGTTTTTCAATAGAGACTTAATGCATCGACAGCAATTTATCTCATGTACGTTGTGTTTTGTCGTCCGATCTCACACTTTTCATATCGATTTATCGGGAATGGATGGAGGAAACAATGTAAATCGATATGCGAATGGAGAGAAGGATATTCGAATCTATTTGGTGTTATTGAAGGAACTACTGTTTTTTCATTTTAATGCTGACAGCCGGGGGACTTTTCTTCTTTCAACAATGCTGATAATGTTGATAATGAGGTCGTTGTATCGTGAAAAGAGGTAGGAAGGAGAGGTATGGGGCTCTTTGGAGATTTCTAAGACTTTTGATCAGAATTGTGATGATGGATCGGAATTGTTTGATCGCGAATAGTAAATCTTAGATAATTCAAGGTGGAGATATTTTTTGTTTGAACATAAAATCTGTCGGGATTTTAGGTTCTACCCGCTGATTAAAACTAAAGCGTCGATTGCTTGTGATGTAACAAATTATGGCAGCGAAGTGACTTTTTAAAATTCAAATAATACATTTCTATAAGAATCTGATATTAGTTAATTCTGCAAACAATTCTGAATTCTTTACTGTTGAAAAATTCTGCCTTAAGGGGATACGAGCACCTGGGCTTTTAGAAATTTTTTCGGGACAAACTACATAAAAATGCGTACATTAATTCAAAATATCTCTCTGTACAGCATTTCTTGAACTGCTGAAGAAGTGCTGTACAGAGAGATATTTTGAATTATTGCACGCATTTTTTTGTAGTTTGTCCCGTAAAAATTATGGCGCTCGTATCACGTTAAGTTTCATAAAGATATTTTGAAACTTTTTACCTAACACAATCCATTGAATTTCATGATATGATGTTGATTTCAATAACATAATTCTGAGTTTTAAAAATGTCTTCTCAATAATGAATTTTCTTACATTTCAACAAGAAATATGAAAATTTCATAACTTCACAGTAAAAAGTAAAACTTAAAGTGATCCCGAATATCAGCTTAAAAATGCAGCCAAAAGTAGCGCCTATTCCAACTGAAAGTAAGCAATAAAGAAGACTGAATTTCAGTCAATTCCATCTTACTTTGGAATTAAGATAGAATCCCATCTTACTTTGGAATTAAGATAGAATCCCATCTTACTTTGGAATTAAAATAGAATCCCATCTTAATTTCCAAAGTAAGATGGAATTGACTGAAATTCAGTCTTCTTCATTGCTTACTTTCAGTTGGAATAGGCGCTACTTTTGGCTGCATTTTTAAGCTGATATTCGGGATCACTTTAAGTTTTACATTTTACTGTGTTATATGAAATTTAAGGAATTCGTTAAATTTAATGTGGGAATATTAAATTTTATAAGAAATTTTCTATTAAATTAAAAAATTTTTCGAACAGTGTTTCATGATTGAAAAAGAAGTACAACTGTTCAGAACGCACCATTCAGCGTGCAATCATTATCCGCGTTATCAATTTTAAAGCCAACGAAAACCGCGGAAAAACATTGTGCCCGCAAAACATCGTCAATGCAAACCAATTCTTATTTGAACGAACCATAAATTTGTATTTTTACCCCCACAATTGACTCAAAATTTTTCTCAGGACGCATCAAAAACACTGACAACAATTGCAATCACGAATAATTTTCTTATATATTCTTTCATAAACTCATAAATGAAATTATACCATTAATCGTTGAAGGCTACAAAGAGGTCCTTTTTGACCAACCGAAAAATGCTTTTATTGGTTACTTCAATTATTGTTGAACAATAATTGTATGTACTTTTCAATACATTTTAATTTTAATGTTTGAGAACGGAAACAAGAGAAATAGAATAAAGATTGAGGAAAAGTTATTTGTTAACAAAGTTATTCATTGCAGCTTTATTTTTTGACTCATCAAATTGAGATATCCATTTCAATCGCAGGTTGATAGGGCATTTTTTCTTCTTGAAATATAACTCTTCCTCTTCAAACCCCTGGCCTTCATTTTTTTCCAACTCAATTCAAACTCTGAATACATTTCAACAAAATGTGGCTTTGTTTGGTAATTTTTATTGAAATAAAAAAATTTCATTTTTAATCTTCAAAGAAAATGATAATGATTCATCCATAATGTGTCATTAAAGAAGGACACTCAAACTGAATGAATATATTATGACATTCTTTACATAACACTATTACATTCCATAATATGAGATTTATTTCAATAATACAATTTTATTCTTGATTTCAAGAATTTTCTTCTCAATTTTCATAAGATATTTGTATTGATAATTAATTTGTTACATTTTAATGTCATAATTCATACTAAATTCAATATGGAAATATTGAATATCATACAAATTTTCTATGAAACAATGTGCAATAGCACGATTCGTGTTTAAGGTTAAATAATTTCACGACTAACTGTCCTTTTCAAATGTTGAACATCCGGCAATTTTACCTTCGTTGCCATGGGAATATCGAAACAAACATTTGCGATAATTTTGTACAAATTTCGTACAGTAAAACAAAGACCCGTTTTTTCATTCCATTGATTTCGCATCGAATCGATATATTAACCTGATTAGGTGAATCGCTGTGTTAAACTTTTTCAACAACCCCATGAGCTTGCGCATGACCCCTTTCGGGGCAGCATGCAGAATCATATTCAACACATTTCCATACAGTTTTTCTTATATATACTTTTTCTCTTCGCTACATAAATTGTTTGTAACATAATAATACTTTGCCCTTCGCACTAAAAGACAAAACATGACAGAAGAGGACAAGACGAGATTGAACAATATCTTGTCTTGGTCTCGAAAATATGCAAATTTTACGTCTTGTCTCGATCTTGCTACTCTAAGTCTAGTATTGTCTTATTCTTGTCTTGACCTCGATAGTTTTAATGAGAAAAAAATTGAAAGAGCTTCGTTGAATAATAATTTGTTAAAAGCGTTAATTTGTATTCATTGATGGGTGGGATGGGTGAGATTTATTTTGAAAAGTGTCATATGTGAGTTCCGGATTTAGATTTTTCAGTTGGATGTTGAGTCATTATTATTCAAATACACATAGTCTTATTACCTCTTTTTAATCATTAAACTACAGCAGTTGTCGATATCCAATGAGATTAGAAATGATTATATCTTGGATTCCAACAAATATTTCGGGTGAATAATTTATGTTCTTGAAGTTTGAACCGTTTATAAAAACGAATCGAGAATTCAAACCCAGAAAATTTATTATATGATCGTTATCCATATTCTGTTGATTAAGTATTTGCGAGTGGAGCCATCGTTCAAAAAATACACCACAGAATTTTGGGTGCTTCACAACTGAATATTTTGTTATTCGATTACTAATTCGTGTCCATAATTGATTCAAATTCCAGTACCACGGTGAAATTGGAATTTGACTATTGTTCCAAATAGCACCACAGTTCGGAAAGAGTTCTCAATGCATTCATTTTGAATTCATATAGTTACGAATGAATTCACTATGAATCTTGGTTGAATTAGTGTGCTGTGTGGGGGAGTTGCATGAGTAATATTTATTCTTCTAATGATTATGGTTTCTTCGATTGTCAACCCGGACTAACTCTGTAAAAATTATCCACTCAAAACTATTCGAAGGAATTGGGAGTTTCGATGAGAACGAATACGACTTCTGAATTTCTCTGAAGGAATATAAATGGAAATTAATTCCCAAAAATAACTGTTTCAACTAAAAATGTGATTTGATAGCTCTCCGCATTCGGACTAATTGAGAGATTCAATAATTCGAATTCAGATCATACAAAATATTAATTCCTGTCCAAGAACTAGATACATCTAGCTCACGACAGCTAGTATGTATCGAATCACCGCTTGATTTGATCACTTCTATACATAGTTTGGTCATTAGACCATCTCATTCACGACAAAAGGTTTATGAAACAAATTACGTGTATGATTACATGTAAGTATTACACTCCCATTTGGTATTGTAGATACAGTTAGGATCGTTCAGGGTCGAACAATGTCTAAGAGTTATGGGGCTCGCACCCCCAGTCTCGAACTGATGTTGTATCCATCGATGAATACCCTCTATTACTTCACTCATGAACCTCCCCTTCTCATGGTTCGAATCGAACCGATTCACGTGTACGGTGATGTGGAGAGAGTAGAAGAGAGAAAGAGCACACTTTATGTCGCTTACACTCTCAAAAAGATTTGTTAATGGTTATAGCTCGGATGGTAGTTTGAGCTTGTTCGCTTTCCTCGTGCCAAACCAAGTGCAAAGATTACCTGCGCGTTGCGACTTCAAGGGGTGTAATAAATGTCAAGGGTGCATGTAGAATTTACCGTCATCGAAATTGTATGAGTTATTAAGCTTGTTAGTTACTCTCGTGGCTCTTTGTTTCTTGTATTCTTTCACATCGTCATTGAATCATCATTGATTCCCTTTAATCAACTTGACTCCACATCTGGAACCTGTATTTTTGAATGAATTTGTAAACAAAATTGTATCTTTCATTTTATAAAAATCCGTATGCACATATTCTCACCTTATCACATTTTCCATTCTGTCTATCTACACTGGAGAAAAAGTGTTATTTGCATAACAATACTATTCAGCTGTTACAGCTATCTGAAGTATAGGGATATCGATATTGCTACCGCAAACTGAATAGATCGTTATGATAACGATCTAGATTAGTGTGAAACAATCTAGATCGTTATCATAACGATCTACTAATCGCTACTGGAGCTATCTGTCATCACCATACTTCAGATCGTTACCATAAACACACATTTTTTTCACGCTACCATGAGTAAAGAGCAATTTTTATGAGATTTTTATTTGCTCTGTCCTGATAGAAAGCACCCCACTCTTTGTGAGAGACTTGAAAGGCCTGACAAGGCCTCGTGATAGCCTAGAAATGACTGAAATGGTCCATACTAGGGTCTTACTTTGCATATACTTCAAAGATACCCTCAGAATACTATTTATAGAATATATCTCGAAGATGTCTCAAAAACACAAAATTTAAAATATATCTTTCAGAAAAACCATGAAGATATCTCTTCTTCAATATTGGACCAATCCAAAATATTGCAATATAGGAATAATAAAATAAAAACTAGAAAACATTATTCGAAAATCGATGTATTCACAACGAGAAAAAGAATAATACCCTCCAATCGATACCTCTTACAATACTCCTTGCGGTTTCTTTGTTAAGTATCGGAGAGAATCGAGCTTTTCTAAAACACGCGACAAAACATTTCTTTCTCAGCACAAGAATGCACAGATTATTGTACCGACGAATGTGGCGCTGCTTTTGAACCTGCTTCTAATACAACGGAGTATGCAATAAGGCGCCACCCTTCTCCAAGTAGAGTCGAAACGCCGCAATAAGAGGGATGTTGGCCCGACAGAAGCCAACCAAAGGCGTGTTGGGTTACCGGCTAACCCCAGGGGTAACCGCGTGCACCCCAACTTAAACCCTAAGCGTATACACGTATTTATTCGCTCCTTACTTACTCGCTTACTTAAGCGCAACAACGACGCAGCAACGAGGATGAAAACAAATTTCTGATTATTAACGATAAACCACGAAAATAATCGAAATCAAACAGCAATTGTTCTTCGTCATGTTTTTTTCTCTCTGTTCCAACCAGAATAGTCTCTGCATCAAATTGGAGACTTCTATGAAAGGGAAACGAGTTCGCAGACAAGACCGAACAGCTCATGAAAGAGAAAACAAGTTTAAAACGAGGAGATCGTTGTCTTTCTTCACGCTTCTTCCCACTCTCTTGCTCTCTAACGACACAACTCGGACCACGATTTGAGATACAAGATTAATCAAGCGTGACTCTATACACCAACGAAATTCTCAGGGATCGAGTTCCCCAGGCTAATACATAACTAACTTGAGGCTAACGATCGATGACAGTTTATAAAATGATCGACAGATGATCTCCCCGTTTAAGAATAAACATCCATTAGCAGAACGGATGGGCGACGAAGGAGGTTTACGGTCCTGGCGTTTCGATGTTTCAAACAATTCTAAATTGTGATGGAAGAATCTCCAATTAGATTCATATTTGAGTAACAGTTTTGCGTTCATTTATCTTCATTCGCAAAACAAAACACATGCAATGAGAATTTTGCATTGTGGAAAATGTGATTTTGAGCTTTGATGGGATGGACTATAACGCTTGGACTCTCGGTAAATTACACGGAGAGAAATTTAATTGGGAAAATCACCATTTTATTCGTAAACTAGAACTATTCGGAAAAGTCAGACAAAGCTATGATGGTAAAAATCGAGATTAATGTAAATTTTTACCATCACAGCTGGTAATGATCATGACTTATGTGACAAGTTACTATCGGATGTTTTTCCAGATAGTTCTAGTTTACGAATGAACGTTAATCTTTCCAATTAAATTTCTCTCCGTGTACACGAGTGCAAATTCACACCATCAGACATTCGTGAACCTACAGCTTTTAGCATACTACATTGCTTTCACATTGAATCCTGACATAGAATACATTGTTGCTTCTTTCACTCATCATTATCAATAGATTCGTCAGGAAATTTCATCTTTAACTCATATACTTTTCAATTTATTTCACGAAATTACAGGAAGGGTACAAGGGGAAGGGGACTGAAATCACGAAGAATTTGGTATTTTGTGTACGACATTTCAGTTTGCTGCTTCAGGGAATTTTATTTTCGTGTAGTGTTCGTTGAAATCTCAGCTTTTTATTGAAAGAGCGCTATGAATCGCGCTATACTGTGTTAGAGACCACGAGATGTGTGAGACAAGAGACTAATCACACTTGCAACTGAACGATTCCGAAAAGTAAGAAAAACAATTCTCAGGATATAATAAATTTACGCAGTATTTTCTCGGAGTGAGGTTTGTATATTATCTATTTGTATGGAAAATTTTCAAATTCGACGAAAATGAAGAAAAATATTTACCTTTGTGCGGCATTTTCCAAAAGGGCGGTTCGGGGGTGGGCGAGCAAGGGTTTGCCACCCCCGCCCCCAACAGCGTTCTTGCCGCGTGCAGCGCCGCCGCCGCCGCCTCCCTGCTCCGAACTGCAGCAGCGCTCGGCGGGTAGTCCGAAAGTTCGTTACTCCCCGCGATTCCACCGCCACCGCCACCTCCACCACTGCAAGGACGAAGGTGGAGGCTCAGTCGACCGCCGCCGCCGACCGTGCCGCTGCCTCCTCCGCCACCGGCGTTTCCGCCTCCGCCGCCACCTCCGGCCACGCTAACACAGTGCTGAAAATTCACAATCGTTTAATTCCTCAACAATGCATACGTTTTTCTATTATCTTAATTCTGAATTTACAATACGACTTTGTATATTATTACTAGGGGTGTGCGAACCGTTCGAATCTCGAACCGAACCAAACCGAACTCCTACTGTTCGGTTCGGTTCGAACTTCGAACTCGATCAAGAAAAAAAGTTCGGTTCGGTTCGAGTTTCGAACTCAAATAGCGGAAAAAGTTCGGTTCGGTTCGAATTTCGAACTGTATTCATTAAAAAAATTTGGGTCGAGTTGTTCATTTGTCAGTTTGAATTGGAATCCATCTTCATCTTTGTTCATCTCCCGTGTTTTCAACTAAAAGTTACATAGGTACTATCCCAAAACAGTATGTATATATATTGTTTTCTATGTAATATAGTACACGGTACCTACCAGAGATAGTGCTAGTGTAGCTCTCAAATCTTTCCGCTTTCTAGAAACCAATATCCCAGACAGCACCGTAAGCTCTCGAAATATTTTAAAAACGTTTCTTCTGTTTCGCGACCTTTCATTGCAACAACTACGTTTTCGAAACATTTCTAAAACGTACATTGCCAAAACATACATATGATTCATGAAGACTCGTCATTTCGTAACTAACCTACGCTAACCTACAAATCATTGCTTTTCAAAGTTTGATACATGATTAATTATCCACACAATAGTAAAACCACATTGTTTTGTAAACAGTTAAATAATTCTGATTGGGAAACATGAAAAACCATGAAAATACATGTATTGAGAAGAGTAAAGCGACGATATTAGGATCTATTTTCCACTGAATCTAGCACTTCATAAGCTTATACATGTAATTTGTTGCACACAATATGATTTTACTTCAAATTGTGAGAAAACTTCAATTCTCTCATACGTTTTGGATTGTCCAATGGGTGAGTTTAACCCTTTCCGAAACAAACCTATACTTGTGGTGATGCGTTCTGAGGCCTTTTACGGTACTTCAGAGGTGAATCAACTCAATTGGTACCATTTTTTCCCATTTGTTAGTGTATTTACTAGAACCTTATCAGGGGTGAAGCTACTGTAAATGATTATTTCATATTCTGCGGTCACAAACGCATTAAAAAACATCGTCCAATAAATGGACTAAGTGTCGGAAAGGGTTCAATCTTATTCAAATATGCCTGCAGAATTGTGGTTTAATAATTTAGACAAGAACGAAGGGGGTTACAAGAATGACATTCAGTGATGCTCAGAAATAAATACACTCTAAAGGATTCACCCACAAAGAATTATACCTTGAAATATACCTTGGGAGTTCCTTGAAGAATTCTCCAAAAACTGTCTGGATATGGCAAGAGAAAAACAATTTGGTATTTGATCTATAGCGCCCCTGATGTAGAAACCCTTAGCCTCGCCCTATTTACGGCTCACATATTTTTCAAATGTCAGACTGATTATTGGAATGAAATGTCCCAACAATTATTAGCAGTCATATATTGCATCTTTATTAACCTAGCTAAAAATTCGCTGCCACAGGTAACTGGATTGCTGAGAAGACATGATTAACTGTATCGATCAGTAAATTTTTCGATGGACTAGCAAAATTTTCATTAAGATATACAGAACAGTGAAAAAATTTTGCTGGAGGAATCGATATTGTCTGCTACCACTGCTGTGATAACAAAAGATTGACAACTCCAGCAAAAGATACTCAGCCGAACCAGATTTGTCTGTCACAACGAATTTTTCTCTCCGTGCACCATTTTATGACCTCAGCTTGTGGAAATCGCTTCGAAAAAGCCATTTCTCAACCAATCGGGAATTAATCATAAGATCACCGCAAAAATCGATAATCCGAGAAATAAATGGATTTTGAAGTCTCCTCCCCTCCAAGAGTTAAAAACGAACGGATCATCCGTTACAACACACAACGCTATATTATTACATATTTTATTTTTGAAATATCGATAATTATTCATCAGCATTCCTGAAATGATTTCAAACCATTGATTTAGAAAGAAAAAAAGTATGCTGAAAATAGTACGACAATCTTTAATGGATTTCAAACTGATTACCGGTTCAATTTAATGAACAACTAAATTCAACCGGAGTGTATTCCATTACGTTTGAAAATCCAAGCGAACACAAAGCACAGAATAACCCGATGAAAGGACGCATAAATCACAGGATTATCGAGCGCGAAACGTGGTAAATATTTAGGTATCGTCGGAACCGGTTGGCCAAAAGTAAATTTTATAAAGCACCAAAAAATAAATAAAGCTCGGATGGCAAATAACAAATATCGTCGTGTCACCAGTGAATTTTCCAAATTTCTTTTCAATGATGTACCGTATAAGGAATAACGATGACATCCATTTACTATCGCGAAATGTTTTGCGCCACGTTAAAATGAATTTCTCAAATTTTATAATAATTCCATTTGGGACTTTAGACATATATTGTTAGTTTAATGTCAGAAAATGAGTACAATCAATTTTCCAATTAACTTGTAACAGAAATCCCTCGATGATTTGATTGATTGTGTCACAATATTCCGAAGAAACTCGTTATCGATTTTAATTCTGTATTGAAAAAAAAGGGATGTGGGAAAGAGAGATCATTAATAACTATAAAAAAAAGAGCAAATAATAAAGGTAATAGGATTACTCATCAACTCCTAGAAATGACAACATCGATCTTTCGAGTGTTGATTAATTCACAAAGACTGGATGAATTGTATATTGCTGAAATGACAAGAGACACCGTTGCTTATTTTTTTTCTTCAAAATTCATCCGCCACCTAGTTTACATATTCTGCAATATTTCACCCGTATAACACGTTGATGAGGAGAAATACAACATGGAATCTAGAACAGGTTATGGTTACAACCCGTTAAAGTCTTGTAATATGTATTCTAGTGTCTCATTAACGTACCATGAAATATTCATAGCTTGTAATCAACATTTTTAAATATCGACATACATTGCAGCAAAACATGTCCAACTAACCAACAGAGATTTTATAATCACAAAACTCTTCAATTGTACGATTGATGGATCGATTGTAGTTTACATGCGTTTCAAACCAGAGTTGTAAATTAGATGATTGGAGGAAAGCACAATTCATCATTAAAATTTGATTCGTAATTGAAAATTTTGTTCGATCAACAATTAAATTTGATTTTTGATTCAAATCTTTTCAAATAATATTTGAATTTGAGTCTTCGTTTGAATCTTATTAATTATTAGTTCAATTGATTTCTCAGTTGGAATCTTTGTTCACTACCCGTTAAAACAAAACATAATCATTGAATGATCTTGAATGATTATGTTAAATGAATTAATTGGACGATTAATCGGTTACAAGAGAATCCTTTTTTTTTTGATCGAAGAATAATTCAATTAGCTGGGACTCCACCTGGAATCCAGAATCCCAACTGGATTCCATATGGGATTTCCAATTCCAACTAGAATTCCACCTGGGATCAGAAATTCCAACTGAAATCCCTCGTTGGAGTTGAAATTCTGGCTGGGATTCCACCTGGAAATGAGGAATCCCAGCTGGAAGCGCAGGTAAATTTTGGAGCTGGAATCCACGTCGAATTGAATTTGAATTGAATAACTTCCAACACTGTCTTGAATACACTCAATCAGTTTCTAGCAAATGATACGTTAATGTTGCATTGTTTATAAACGAGATTTATTACCGTAGGAAATTTTTCAATCTTTGTACTGACAAGAAAATTTTTGAGGAATCATTATTCTCTTTGTCCATTTGTACTACAACAAAACTGTTCTACTGTAAATCCGCGGTAGCAACAGTTAGGGAATTCACGGATGTTGTAACACCCCACTAGACCAAAACTGGATGCTCTGAAGTTTCCCGCCAGTATTTCAAAAGGGATTTGCATGGTACAGTATTTCTTCAATGCAAACCCGTGTGAAAAAAATGATATACAGGCTATATATAATCTATATATAATTTTTCCACATGGTATATTACCAAACTCGTGAATACCTAAAATGATTTCTGTTAGGAATTATTCAATGCAATTCGTCGAAGCTTCATCTTTTGCGGCAAATAATCTGAGCAATAAATTTCCTGATCCTTTTTGCCTTGTAATAAGAATCAATTCAACAAAATTGCTTTGTATTGTCACAATATAATGTACTGAAATTAAATTCGAACATTCGTTGCCCAACGCGTTTTCGTTTTTGAGGAATTAATTTCACTGATTACTAGTAAATATTCATCATTTATCAATCAATCGATGATTGAAATCTGTGAATATGCTGAGAATGACTTCCCCCTCGGCTATTTACGTGTCCGTGAATGCGTTTGCGAGCGTACATATATATAAACGTACAATAAAAGTTGAGAACGAGTTCACGAGACGAAGACTGTTGAAGGTAACGAAACTCGTTGTATGTGATGGTTTGTATATATATATATTGAATATCCAAAGCAAGTTTACATTGGCGATGCACTGTGCACATTCCTGGGTCGCTTTCGTTCCTCACGGTTTATTCACAACGATGTTATACACGAGAAAGAGTGTATTTAATTATCATTCGGCGTACCTCGTACATCATTAGCTCCTTTCATCCCCGTCAACAGGGAACATAGTCGGAAAAGGAGACAAGAAGGTGAAGGAAAATAAAGGAGATACACGGGAAGATGGAGAACAAGAAAAAGAAGGAAGATCCTCGCATGTCTCGGGTTATTGAAAAATACCTCACAACTCGTCATGATTCTTCCTATGAAGCAACGTATATCCGTATTCATATTTTTAAACGTGTCATTGAACATATTTCTCTTCTTCTCATACCGAGGAGTTCGTAAAACGATGCAAAACGAAGGCATTGAAATTAAAATCTTAGGAACAAAATATTAGATCAATTAAAAATAACTCATGTTTTGATACAAGTTTCTTTAAATGTAAAATCAATCATATTTTTCATCTACTTGGAATTCATTTATTAATCATCATCATCATTGTTGATTTGTTCAAAACAATTTTTTGTGAATGAAAATTGAATTTTATGTAGCCCTGATTGGTACTGACCTTCAAACAATCACTTTTTTGTGCAAACATCGCTTGTTTTTGGGGCAATCAACGTTATGTAACATCGTAACCGGTACGATGTAATTCTCTTTTTGCATAAAAGTCTGTGTACTTATTTGTAAATTGGTGAACTCAACTGCACAGGCATATTCTACGGGTGGAATAGATCAACTGTTCTATATGGCAAAATTTTATTTGAGTCTTAGTCTTTCAGATATAGACAATTTTTAATTTTTTAAGATGTAAGAGGGCAGATTTTAGGAAATATAACTGAATCCTTCTGGTATACTTCGTATGAAAATTATAGCGATTCCAAATGCTGAGTTCTGATTAGTTCGAATCCGAGGAGTCCAAAATCGTTATACCTCCATAATGAAATACATTACAGTGATTGGGACTATACCTTGTTCCTCTCACTACCTTAAATGATCTACCTCTACACTTCCATCAAAGTTTCTGGGGACAATTGGATCAAGTTTCACTCAGTTAACTAAATATTCATTCAATCAAACAAACATTCAATATTCTATAGAATCTTTTGTGAATGAAAGTGGATATTCAATTGATTATAAAAGAAACTGTGTCCGAATAAATCAAGTATTTCATTGCAACTATTAAACTACATGTTTAATTGTTCCCGAAAACTTGTTTTCTCAGTCTATAATCCATTTGTTCCAATTTGGGAAATGATGTTGGATTCAGAGACTAGAATCGCATTGTTTCTGAGATATTCAAATTTTTCGAAGGATTCAAAAGTGTCCATATTTCGAAAACTAAGCAAAGTAAAAAAATAAAATCAAAAATCAAATTAAAATTAACCTAATAAGATGGAATAAAACATTGAAATTAATATAATTGAATTGAATTGATCTAAATTGGAACATAAAATGAAGAATTAAATTGAAATAGAATGGAAAATTCAATTCAATTTGATTAAAATGAAATATAAAATAAAAAATTCAGTTCAATTGAAATGAAATGAAAAATTCAATTCAATTGAATTGAATCAAAATGAATTAATTGATAAATAATGTTGTTGGCCAAAAGGTCATGGCATTTTTTTCTGATAAGTAGATATACATGTCTCAAAATGTAACTAACTTCATTTTGAATTAATAATTCATTTAATAACTCAACAACTGGCACCTCAAATATGTCGTGAACTTTTTCTTCTTCTGGTTGATTGTGAATTTGGTTTAGTACAAGGCGGAAAAATGTATTTTAATGAAAAATTTTTGTTTCGTTGGTTTTAGTTGATTTCAAGCATTCCCCGGTGCAAAATAAAAGGAGCTCACTGCGAGCAGCTGTAGCGCTGCCATTTTGTTTCTTTTCATTATTCAAAAAATTTTTTCTATATTTTCAAACTTGAAATATCTTATGTGCTTTGCATCAATTTAACAACTTCCCTCCGTTTTTTATAATACATGATTAAAAAGCAGGTCGTTTAATGAGGGTTCCTCCTCAAGAAGCTCAATATTTGAATACCAAACCAATTCAAATAAATTCATCTCACTCAGCGTATTGAAATCTGCAATTTTCTCTCTTGAAACGTGCAAAGAACGATCCATTTCTGAGAAGTATAACAACAGGCGATGAAAAATGGATCGTCTATAACAACGTCGAATGAGAAAGATCCTGGAGCAAGCGTGATAAACCTGTACAGAACACTTCTGAAACGAATATTCACCAAAGAAAAATTATGCTGTCAGTTGAGTGGGATTTCAAAGGAAATGTGTATTGTGAATCGCTTCTAAGGGAACAAACCATTAATCCGAACGTGTACTGTCGTGGACTCAATAAATTAAATGATGCAAACAAACAGAAAAGTTCAGAATTGGTGAACCGTCAAGTTGTTGTGTTTCACCATGATGATGTTAGACCACATGCACGCTTGGTCACTTATCAAAAATTGTTACAGCTTAGATGAGACGTGTTACCACATCCTATACTATATTGGGCAGACCTAGCGTCATCCGACGACCATTTATTTCGTTTTCGGAATTCTTTCTTGTCGAAGAAGATGAGGAGTTTTTTGTAGGTGGAATTATGCTGTTACCTAAAATATGGCGAAAGTTAATCGAATAAAATGAACAATATACTGTTCAATAAACTTTGTTCTCGAGGAAAAATCTGACTTCAATTGACGCAGAAAAAAACGTAATTACTTATTGGCCAACCCAATAAATTCAATTGAATGAGAATAAAATGAAATGGAAAATTCAATTGAATTGAATTAAAATAAATGAAAAACTGTTTTATTCGAGTCATGGAGTATTCTTGAATTCATTTTATATGAATATATAGATTGTATTGATTATAACAACTCAAAACGTCGTTAGAGCGACCACAATTTTACTTAATTTTACAGTGGCGGATGTATAATATCCACCAGCTGATGTATATCTTATATTTTCCATTTTAAAAAACGAACTGATCATTTTGAACTTCGCGATATTTTTATTCTCCTGTTTTTTCAATGTGTTGCATATGAATCGTCAATAATTCTACGCTCACACTGTCAACATTGAATGAACATTCCAATTTGGATTCATATTACTTTTCCTCAGCCCAATAATTTGATAAATTATCAACAAAATTAAAAATATATTTTCACATAGATAATCTTTGAGAATGAAACACATTCTTTCGAAATGACTCGATTAAGCATTTAAAAAGGAATGATTTGAGTCTCAATATGATTGTCGGATGAATGAATGAAATGAATAACAGTAACGACCACAACGTACACACATTTTGTTGACAAGAAAGACCATGTAAAGAGAAATCACAGAAAACGAGTTGAATCTACTCTTAATAACGACGCAACTAGTGCTACTACCTTTTCTCTGGTACAGAAGCACTAGAATCTCCACGGAGGATCCCGGAGGATCTCCACGAACAAATCTTTCTCTTTATTTCTCTTTCCCTCTGTGCACTCGTCGTCATCTCGTCAGTCGCAAAATAAGCAACTTTAAACACGACACCATGCATTAATTTAGATCAACTTAGCGTGCTAAAATAAACCTTAAGAGCGAAAAGCGAAACGCGTGATACACATTTTACCATTTTGATGGGAAAAGGGGAATATGAATTCCCTTTATACCTCTCCTAACCTGTAATTTTTAGAATAATTTAAATCGGAAGGATGTAATGCCTAGTTTTGAATTTCTCGACAGTTATTTACATATTCATGATGATTTAGATTCTAATAGATTTCACAGACCCTTCGATATACTTTATAATGAAAATTATATAAAATTCTCATGCCTTCTTCAACGCCCGACGGCCTTCAAGCAAAACATATAATCGAAAAATATGGAATTTCAATTATTCATAACCGAGTAAACTCGTCTTCGATGAGGAGAGATTCTTTGTCATCTCATCTTTGTAAAGCTCCACTCGCTCAAAAGCAAAACCAATTGAAAAGAAAAAAAAATTCCATCCAATGAGTGAACTTCTCAAAATCATAACGATATCACGTACTGGATACAATTACATCAGAATTACGTAATCCATTGTTACATCATTAACTTTATTTTATCGAAGAAATAAAAAAAATGATTCTTTATTCAAAAGGTCAATAGAATAATCCTTTCGTTTCATGTTACATCGCTTGAAAGAGAAAAAAAAAGGAAAAAAGTTTCTCCTGAAGGAAGGAAAAGAAGCAAAAGCGGAAGTTTTCGTAAACGAAAAATGAGGAAAAAAATCAAAGCGAAGTTAGCAAACAAGTTGGATCTACGAATTTATACGAAAATGTTCTGTCTTTTCGCCCTCAAAGTGCTTCAAGACGACAAAGAACTTTTCATAAATTCCCTCAGGTACGGCAAATGCGCTCTCCATCTCTCTCTATTTGCCAAGCACTCGAGCAAGGAGGGACATCTGTTACTTTTGAAGATTGTATCGCTTCCCAAAGAATGAGAGACGTCTTTTTATTCTTCATCCAAATACGTCAAACATAGCTAATTTTACCACGTTAGACATGGGTACATCCACGAGAACATTTTTTTGTTCAGAACAAAGGAGACGCGATACCATATACGTTGCAACAATAATGATAAAACTCCATATAAAAAAATACTGAGTGCATTACAAGGAATCTATTCTATTCTAAATTCATCCATAAAACAACACTAATATCGTGAATAAACTGACGTTTGCTGGATATTGAGTTTCCGTTCTGTTTACATTCATGGATAGTTGAATCATAGTTATCGATGAACTTGGAAGTCGAAGCATCAATGATCAGAGCTCATACGATGTGTTTACTGTGATAACAGTAAACAATACTGTAGTTCAAAATTTTCGTATTCGATTTATATCGAATATAATTGTTGTTGGAGAATCTAACCGCTTATTCTTATAATGCAATGATTTGCAAAATAATAATGGTGTTTGCAATTTCTTAAAAAGAGCACTCTAATAGCACTCTAAATACCCTTAATTCACATATTATCACTATGAGTTTCAGTCAGCCTGCGGTTAAAAATATCCTACACTTTCCTCAGTGTATAAGAACGATTCGATGAACGGAAAAAGTTGAGTTCTTCTCGAAACTCGATAGGGCTTAGTTCCAAGTGCATTTGGAAGAATGATAGAGACGTTTTATTGATTCCAATGATGGAATCTACCTCTTGATTATGAAGTGATTATTGTTTTTGTCAAGAATAGGATATTTTTCATTCATTTTGTGGACGTCGATACTCCAAAAAGTCAAGAAAAAGTTCCCTATCCATGAAGAAATTCAATTGTCCATCACTTTTTGAGGAAGAAATTCACAATTATTCTTTAGAATGTGGTAAAACATTACTTACCACTGAACAAAAGTTTAGTTCATTTCCAAATGATCCAAATATCATTCGCCTATACACTTGAAAAATCTTCCTTTTCTTCCATTTCAAACTAGCACTTGCGACAAATAATTAGAATTCCGTTTCAATTTTTGATCACCTGAACTAACCGTGAATTCCTATTTGTCGACAAAACTCCTGCAGTTCAACCCCCAATTCAAACAGAGCGGCCCTTATTTTTTTTCAAATAATGTCTATCGAGCACTGTAACATCCATCTCACATTTCGTAAATCCTACACTGCGTAACGTTGGTATTTTTATAAATCCTTACGCTCCAATCAATAGATATCGATATCACAGATGACTATTATAAAACAACGCACCAGACAAAATCACACTTCACACTAAAACACGTGTTATCGATGATCACTTTTTGATATGATGATGACTATCATGTTCATCATCCCAGACATGAACTGGAAACACAATAGGAATGTCGTTCGTGAAATCAAATATGAGTATCTACTCGAAAGATTAGAGCTCTTTCAATTTAAGTTGATTCAAAAAGAAGTACTTCATTCAATCCCTATTTATCGATTGTCAAAGAATATCATCGAATCGATAAATTCTATGTGGAGCTGCTACCATGTAATGAACCATGTACGGATACATCCCAATTCGACACCCAACGGTAATCTGTAATACAAGCATTAATCGAATTCCCATCGGATAGCGGAATTTGACTCTCAGAACATCGATTTTATTTTCATTTCATCAAAAATAACGATACTAAAAAATCCTATCGTGTTTACATTTTGAAGTTGCACTTTTATATTTTTTTGCAAACGTCAACAAAAAAAACCCCCCCATCACCAACCTTGTCAATATTATGATGGAATAAATAAATTTGTCAAAATTCAGTTAATTATTTGATACAACGAAAAAAAAAGAAAGAAAAAACAACAACAGATATATATATTTATATATGTTTTATTTAACATTTCAACAACCATGTTTGTACTGTTTCTTCATATTTTGTTTGTTCAATACTTTTTCCAATTAAAATTCGACAATAATGTGGCACAAATAACGTTGTCGTCAGCTATGTTATGAAAATTCCGAGAAATTCATGCCAATGTTCCATTTTTTTTCTTCCCCAACTGAACAAGGGCGTTTACACAAAAAGAGTCATTAATATTAATTAATTTCCTGACAGCTCTCCGTCTTCGTTAAAAGAACGCGATACAGATCGTGTTCTGTTACACGCTTTTCAAATATATTCAAACAGATAGATTCAAAATTAGGTCGATACATTTTTTTTTTCTTATGAATTCTAATGAAAACGTTGTACTGTGCTTTGATTATCCGTTGCAACCGAGTGCTCTTGAGATATTTGTTCACGGTAATTAATTTTTTTGTTTCCTTTCTTATATGATGGATGAAAAAATATCACAAAATTTCTGGTTGTAGAATAGATATGAGCCAATTATGGTGATTTTGAATTGAGATTTCATTCATATATTTGAGAGATGAAATAAAATGATCAGACATTATTTTTTCAAACGACATTGTTTCAATGAATAATGAGGAGAGATGATCATTTGGGGTTTATCATATTTTTGTGGGGGAAAAAACATTATCATATTTAACGAGAACAATATTTATCTCGTTTTGAATTCACGTGCTTTCAAATTTGGATTTTCAATTCCTCACAAAGTCAAACAATATCTTTATATCTATGTACATCGATTGCATGAAACATCGCTTTCAATGAATTAATGTAACTTTTTCAAATTCTCTAGATACTGCAGCATCGTCTCCAGCGATATTCGTTCTTTGCGCGTTAAAATTGCTCCTACCAACGTTTATTTCCAGCATTTCAATATATTGCTAATGATCCAGCAGCATCGACAAAAACACGTTATTGGTTTTTGTTTGCTGGAACTCTCTTGGTAAAAATTTCCATTTCTGAAAATCTCTTATAGATTTACGAAGCATCCCCACACAGCACCAAAATTCCAGAAGAATTAATCAATAATTCTCATTGAACCGATTGTATTCTTTACAAATCCTTCAGGAATTCTTCTGGTACTGTGAGGGTTTCCTGAGATTCACAGAAATACTCACAAGGTTTTCAACACTTTTCGACGCATTTCGAATACATCCCACACGGATGCATTCGATCAGAATTTTTCAACACATTTTTCAATTTCTGACTCGGAAAAGTCACATGTTCATAAGAAAATATCACCATATGGAAAAGTGTAAAAAGACTCAACAGCAGCAACTTCAACGAAAAGGAATCAAAATCGAATAGAAAGTATCTATAATTTTCCGTTGATTCCTCACAAAAGAACATCTTCCTCTTTACAGAAATTCATCTTTCAGGAATATGATTTTATTCGCTATAGGAGAAAATCCGATTTCAGGAAACTAAAAACGAATTACGTTAATGAGATTTCTTTTCGCGGCAGAAGATTTCATCTACAACGCGTTGAACGAGAAGAATTCACCCGACGACGATTGTTTTGATATTTTTCCTTGGGGAAGAAACAAAATTCGAAGGACCATTAGAAATTGATGATTTTGCGATCGTCGAGAAGAAAGCAAAGAGAGTGAGATAGAGATAGAGAGAGAGAGAGGAACTAGAATTGACAGATTTCTTGCGGCAGAATTTGATCTCATAGCAAAGAGCCAGAAGTACCCTTCTCAGGTATCAATGGTAAATCCGTTCGAATGCCCGTTGGGCATTTGCCGTGTAACCGCCAAGAATCTTGGAGGATTAAAACTAATAGAACTACAAGTATAATCCCACATGTATTTGACTCCAATAATATCCCCCAATGATAGAAACGGAAGGAAAGATTGGCGTATCGGTATACATTGTTTATTTCGATATAGTTTTCGAAACAGAGGTATGCGGTGTTTTCTTTTTTCAAGGATAGAAACAGTTTACCGTCTCCCGTCGGTGACGCGAATCAACTGGTATGCCGGTATGACATAGACACGAAACTCGACAATCCTGTGCCTAGTATTTGTTGTGACCTTAAGAAGGAATTATAAAATATATAAGTATTCCACGTGTATAATTTTCAAACTACAGTTTGTGAACACAGATAAATCAGTAATTTGGCAAATAAGATCACGCGATGTACACAGGTGTTCTTAGATTGATTTCAATTGATTTTATGATAATATTTCTTTGCATATTTTAACAATGTGTATGAAGATGGCTCATTTACATAAAGATTGCGAATTTTCTACATTGAAATAAGTCATAGACATCTTTCATTGTCATTAATGTATTCTATATTGTTTGGTATGATCTGGTTATTCAATGCTTCACGTGAAGAGTAAAAATGAAAAATCTTATGCCATTGGTCTATAAAGTAAGAATGATTTCTCTCATTCAAGGTGACGTGGATCAATTGGATTCTTGGCTGAACAAAGAAGAAAATCGCATGTACAAGTTCGCAATTTCAAGGATATGGAGATTCGACGCGTCTCTTACAAATATGTGCTTGTGTACCAAGCATGAGAAAAATATTTATCGAAGTAAGGAAAACACCCAAACAAGCGTGATTCGCGCCAATTTTATCTTCCCGGCAGAAATTCTAATAAGCGTTTATGAAAAGTCACAAAAACGTTTTGTGCATGCTTTCTGCGCGTCACAGATTCGATCACTCTTGGTACGCGCTTTGAAACATCAAATCACACTTTTTGGACTTTGTATACTCTCTGGCTTTGCAAGTGCTTTTGTAGCACCCTTAATCGCACGCTTCGTTTTCACCAGGGATAGCACAAATGTATTATTAATGTCTCCAGGATATTGTAGAATATTCTAGTGATATTATTGAGACTTTCATCCTATGTTGGTGAGTAGGATTAGAATTTTGTCTCGATAAATGTTACTTTATGACACACGAGATCCTTGTATTATTTTCATAATGCAAAAAAGTTGTTTTTTTTCCAACCAATTCACCCCTCTTGTCATGATTTGAATATTATGAAAATAGTGTTCATGGAGTGCACTGCATTGCCCTAGATCTTGATTACATCATTGTGTTTCATAGAGGTCTACAGTTCTAGATTTCAAAGCCTCCATTATCACACGTAAAAATTGACCAGTGACGCAAGGCTGATCCAGCCCTGACTAGCATTGGCGTAGCCTTGGGAGAAAGCCTGACTGGGGACTGAAATGATAACATCGTTTTAGCAAGTAACGAGCCTCAATTTTGATGCCTGGGGCAACGGTGGTGAAAGATCGCCAATCTTGGCGTACGCTTGATTCGATGGTTCTGCCCTAATTGGCCGATACCAAACTTTGTTGGTTCAATCCTGAACCAATGCTGGCGCAAACTTGTGCCAGCACTGTTTCAAGACTTTTCATCTTTGTATTGCCGACGCAGGCACGATATTACCCCTATTGTGAATCAATGTTGGCCCAATATAAATCCCCTACGCTTAGCTGTCATGCCTGGCCCAAGCCATTGCCCGTTGCCAACATTGGCGGAATCACAAAATTTTTACATGAGATAAGATATGCTTTTCTGTGGCATAGAATTTTTGAAGAATTCAATCAGACTCCAATACGAAGTCCTGATACGGCAATGATTCGTACCAAGAGCTTGTTCTACCTTTGGGACATTTCTGCAATAAAATTGCATGGATGCATTTTGAAATTTGGGAGAATATGAGTGTTGCGCAGTTCATCCGATGAAGGATTTATAAGAACTCTAAATACTGTTATGGATATACAAATCCTTCCATTGCCCCGTGCTTCATCAAACATTGAAACCAATTTTAAGGGAAAATCCGTATGAATTTTGTAGGAATGGAAATGAATTCTTGAGTCTCAACAGTCATAGATGATCAGACACAGATTTTCCACTGTGAGTGATTCGGAATGTTTACATTGAGAGAAGAACAATTTGAAGGTTCAGTAAATTGTGATATATGTGATCGATAAATCTGGATATCACTGAACTTTCAGCGATGTTTCATGAAATTGCAAAAAACATTACTCAAATTTTGCTTTACATCACTTGGTGTTCTTAAATTGTTATTATACAATACAATATTTATGGTCAAACGCGTAGGTGTCACTAAATTACTAAACGTTGAGGAATTGAGTGACACCCACGAATTTGGCCATTAATATTGTATTATATAATGACAACAAACAATTGAAAAACACTGATGAATGTAGAGCAAAATTTGAGTGATCTTTCTTGAATTTCCATGAAACATCGCTAGAAGTTCAGTAATATTTAGATTTATCGAACAAGAATATTACCATTTACCGAACATCCAAATCACTTTTCTCTCAGTGTAGCAACGTGTGTAATTAAATATTCTAAGGTATCTGAAGATCGATTTCAAACCTATTTGAATAAAATAAAGAAGGAATATTTTGGAAGAACGTAGAGAAAATAAAATTCATCCCTCAGAATGTATCAAGGTTTCATTCGCTTGAGAAATGTTAAAAGTATATTAAAAGGGAAAAAATACCTGCAACAAAGTTCCTCGAAAGTTGCGTTCGAACTTGGACACTCAAAATTACGTATACACGAACGCTCGAGACTTTTGAAATTTGATACTACGAGAGAATACTTTAGATGAAATGTACAGATAAAATTGAGGATGAAGAAATCCATGGAAAGGACGAATGAGAGGAGAAATTTGTAGGAAATCACCATTGAAATGAGATTAACTTGATAGGATGCATATGGTATGTATTACATTTTTACTTATGAAACGATTATAAATGAATAATACTGGAAATATTCAATGAAAATCAATTAATTCATCTCAAACTCAGATTCGACACTACTCCTCGTAGAAATTCTCTAGTCATTTACAAGGCTTTGTAATTCTATTCTAGAGAAACACAAATTATACAAGATAGACAAATTTATACGAAATCATCAAAACGAATAATAATTATAACGATTGAAGATTCCTACGTCTTCCTATTATTTTATTATTTTCCCTTCCGATGTGTATATGAAACTAAATAATCAACAGGGATGAACTTTGTTATCAGTAGCATCTTTACAAATTCTTTTTTCTTCTTCAATCGACGTGTAACAAAGGACAACCGATGGGCAGTTGCCCATACGATGTCCTTTGATACACGTCCATTGAAGCAGGAAGAAGAATTTGTAAAGACGGGACTGCTTGTTATGCAATACACATCAATCAAAAAACAAATTGTTGAAAATCAAGCGCTACAGTACTATTTTCTTACAGGCTCATTAATTTTTATCAAATCAATGTCCAGAACGTATTATTAATATTATTCAATTCGATGCATCTTATAATTGATACTCATAAAAATCAAATAACCTTCGATGTAACGAGAATCGAATATTCATTGAGAAGGTATATCATGGATTCAAATGTACGTCAGTAATCGTTGGCGGCGGAAGTAAATAGATCGTTCAATCAATTGATACTTTCATCGTGTCAATTATTTAAGTTTATCTTTTGTATTTACTTCCATCATTCATCAATACATATCCAAAAGAATTCACGCTATCCATTTTTCAATGTTTTATTTTTAACAGTGACCTCCTCACTCCCATTAATCCTGAATCAGAGAAGAATTTCGATATAATTCTGGCATTACTTCGACGCTGTTTAGTCATTGTTGTCACTCTGAAAGTGCTATAATTATATCGCTTAAGGTTTGCATTTAATGAACGCAAATTAATCGTGTGAAAATCTTGAAGAATAGAAAGTACTTGGCAAATTTCGATAAAAATTGTATGAAATTCGTTAGAAATTGCGATATTGGACAAAAAATTCCTTCTGAAAATTCAAAGAATGGAACCGTAACTTTTTACAACTTTCTTCTGAATTTTCAGATCAATTTCACTGAATTTTGAAGAATCTCAACTCAATTTTGAAACGGATTCTAAAAATTCGGGGAGAAGTGGCTGTACAAAATTACGATCTGGATTTTTGAATTTCCAGAAGACATTTTTCTACTGTATGAATATTTGTTTTGAAAGAAAAATTAAATTCATCGATATCCGCACATTTGTTATCATAAGTCGAAGTGAATTTTTTCTAGAAGATCCATGCTAACGAAATTTAGTCCTCAATTCAATCTGTATTATTTTGCCACGTCGTATTTTTGTTCATTTATTATACCATGAAAAATATGAGCAGTTTCTCTTCACACCAATGGTAAATTTCGTTCCGAAAGAAAGAACTTTTCAGGATTATATATTATTTATATGGAATTTTTCCAAACTCTGCTGGCAGCATTTTTTGGGGACCATCCATAAGTATTTTCCATGAGGTACGTATCATCATCTTTTTACATTCTTTTACAACACGGGAGAGTTTGCGAGCCTTGAGCCATCTTTCAATTCCTTTCATTTGGCTAGTAAACATATTTACTCACGTGAGGTTCTTAATTGCCATGGAGAATCAAAAAATACATAAAGTGATATCGGAGTATAACTCTTCTGCTTCATTTTCCCCATGAACCTTTATAAAAAATAGAAACATCACTGTAAAAAGTGTGGCTTGAATTGGTTGCGTCTTAATTTGAAGATGAACCAAAATTCAGCCTTTTGCTTCTGGTCAACGTTTGTTTTACACTCAAAATAGGCGTCTTAAATTCAGTCATAACACAATCTGAATTCCAAACTTTCTTTTTGTAGTGATCAAGTTCAAACGCAGCTGACGATATTTCAACCCAAGGCACCCGATTTTGATCTCTGATACATTTTTTTAAATAAAATTATTGTCAACAATTATTTCACTCTTGAATTCATTGAAATGCATTTTTTGATACTCCCTTTGATTAGAAATACAAATTTAGTTTTACTACCTGTAATCGACAAAAACTTGGAACAAAAAATTTATTCTTGTCTTCCGGATATGAGGTGTATATTCTTTTTTTGAAAAAAAAAAGAATCCAATTTTTCAATACAATTTTCCTTCGCTTTTTGTAAAAAAAACATTTTTTGGAAGAAAATAGCCCAAGGCAACCGAGTTTTCCGTCAACTGTGACAAGCAAGAACCATTAGGACCGGGTTGCCAAAAACTGGGAATTGAGTGTGCTAGGACCTCAGGTCATTGATTCATATAATCAATAACAGTGTGTAGTTGTTGAATCAAAGTCATTCACATCGTCAACTTAGGAAGCGGCAGGAAATAATAAAATATCTTGAAAATTATTTACTTGATTTATTACCATTCATAAAATTTTACTTCGTCTTATTAATTCATGATTCATCGTTGAAATGATCCCATTCGTTATACTTCACTCGTTCAGTATAAAAACACCCCGCGGATTGATTACGTAAGAAATTTAGGGGATGAATGTTTATGAAATTTTGATCAAATCTCACAAGTAGAAGATAACTATCAAAGCTTGCGTAAGATGAAGAATACTCATGATTTCATAAATGTTGTACATTATTGAGCTTGTATTGCTCAATGGGGAAGAAAAAGGGAAAAAGCGTGAAAATCGTCCCAAATAATTTATGAATAGCCCCCAAAGCTAAGAGAATAGTTTAATTGGTGATTAACAAAGACCAAGTATCTTGTTCTTCAAGTCACGTTTTAAATACAAAGCAAATATAATGTGCTAAACATTCCCCAACATTGGCTTCAACTAAATATCATTCAATTCAATAATTTATGTGACTCCTGTAGATATTTGATCAGTCTTTGTCGTCGGTAACAAAATACAATTTGAAAATACAATTTCATACAATTGTACAGAAGTTGTACATAATTCTACAAATTTTTTCAGTCGGGATGCTATGAACTTTCTACGAATATTCAAAATGTATTCCACGCACATTTAATGAGATCGTTTAATAAGTGCTGGGCAAAGTAATCTAATGTATCCAATCGATTATACGATAGTACGTCAAGCGAACGTCAATTGAATGAATATCGTACATTCCGAATATACAATGTACGTATTGAATATATTTGAAACTGTTTTACTTGAACATTTCCCGAGTGGGGAGAATTTCAAAATTATATATAATTTCAAAAACATTTTAACTCGGATTTTTGCGACTTGAGATGCGTGAAGATTTGAATTATGAATTCAATATTCTATAAAATGATCCCCGACTCAAAAAATTTGACAAAATCACGCAAATATGTCTCTTGTTCAATATCTTTTGATGTAACTTTGAATTGAATCATTTTTTATTGTCCTGGACTCTCAATATCTGGATCACAAACATTGTAATCAATAAAGTCAATTCCTCTCTGCACAGAACATATCGAATTTTCATTGATATTTCATCAAAATCTATAAAGACTAATACTTTTTCTATAAAAACAAATCGATTCTTTTAAAAAATTGATAGCACTAGTTACTAATATTATTTTGATGAAACTATTATTGCAATAATAATATCTCAAGATTCATTGCTCTTCACATCGATTATGACGCAAATTCCGATTATATCCCCAAATTAGTGAGGGTCACATTGAAATTTGATGATATATTGTTCTCGAAGTGATTCGGAAGAGAGTGTAGACTGTATCTAAGGAATCTTCATGAACAATCGACTACTATTTTCACAAGGATATTTTTCTCGCGCTAGGGGATTGTTTTTGATTTTCTTTTCCTAACAAAAACACAGGGAGAGTATGGAAACTTCGCAAACGAAAGAAGAAAATAATACGAAAGAAGAATGTATAAAGCGTATCAAACAGCAACTTCCTGGGTGGAGAAATTTCCAAAATTATATTCAGTGTTTTTATATAATTCGATATAATTTATACACCAGCCATATGAAATTATATATAATTTATATACAATTTAACATTTTCCCATTCGGAATAGTTTCCACTAATATACTTGCTATCAATCAAAAAACCTTTGCACATCGGCAAAGTTTTTGTGCCAATAAGCATGATAAGCACCCCTCATCTTGTCAGGGCCATAACCATGCGGTAATCATGGATTCACGTTTAAAAAGTAAAATCATAGCTCATGTGATGAACAACATTCTTCACAAATCCCTTACAATGAGATTCTCGTGATCCATTTCAGGAGAATATTCAAATACGGCAAATATGATACACATTTTGACTTTTTCAAACCGACGAAGCGGAGAACTGGGTGTCTCGGTAGGAGAAACGATGAATATTTACAAAACCCCATTTGAAAACTTTTATGATCTTCCAATCAATTTAGAAACTGATAATGTGAATCTGGATGAAAAAGATTTGTAATAAACATTTTGAATTCCCCAAACACGAGCGACCTGTATTTGCATCAAGAAAGCTGTTATCGCATCATTTTTATGTTGAATTGAAGTGTGCTGGCTTGAAATATAACTCTTTGCAGAATTTTCACAGGACAATCAAATCTGTATCAGTGTAATCAGTCGAAGATAAACCACAAGAACATGTAAGTTCAGTAAAATTTATATTAGCTCAATTTCATGTTCGCTATTCGATACATCATTTTGATATATTCATTTTATTTGTATTTTTCATATGATAAGATGTCAAGTCGAAGAAGATTAATAAGATCATTCTCAGCAGTGTAAATTATTCCCTCTTTTACGTGCAAAGTAAACCTAATGCTGATACACCAATAGGAAAATCCTTCCAAGACTAGGAAGATATTCATCATCATTATCATCATGAAGTAATCAGGCTTATGACTAATTTGATGAAATCCTCCACCCCTGTATATGATCTGCTAAACGTTTAATTTCTACACATTTACGACAGCCCTTATCAATCGATTCAAAAATTTTTGCTGTAGACATCTGATTCCATTAATCCCATCATGCCCTGCTGTTCTTCATGGAAACAGTATTGAAATCACAGTGATTATATTCCAAAAACAGAATTTAATACGTTGAAAGTCATTTGATGAAGAGTGATTAGCTTCTCATTGAACTTGACAAATCCCTCATTGAAATTCAAAGTAAACAATATGAATTTAAGTTACTTTCAATATTTTCCAAATGTAACCATTTTAGTTGGTCAGTGATTGATAAGCTTCACGGTCAATAACAGATAATTAGATCACTATAAGCAGCAGAAATAGTGTAAAATGGTTGACTAACAATTGGGAAAACATTTGAAACATCATCAATAGATTCGAATGAAATTGAATCGAAGTTGTTATGGAATTCCAATTCATTGACAGAATGTATCGAGTTTATTTTTGCGCACACAGATACCATAGAAATCCAATGCACACTGAATGATAAGACAATAAACGTACCGTGTCGAGAATGGCCGTGGTCAGGCCGGATCCAGTCACCAAAGAAAATCACAATCCACAACGGTCTTGTCGCTTAATAGGTCCACCGCACTACTATTTTTACTTTCCCGTCGTATGATGCACCTTGTCTCGAAGATTTGCAATCTCCTTTTGAAAATTCTCCTCTTGAAGCATATATTTTTACATACGAACGAGGACCAAATAAAAATTCACAAGTTCAAATTTGCACAGTTTAACAACGAAAACGTGTTTGTCACAGTCCAAAGGACGGAACTCAGCGTTCACACCGTTCACACCGCCAGATGTCGTACAGGCCACCGTTTCTCGAAAGAGAAAAACATCGAACGGAGAGATATCAATTGGAAACGCGTGACACAAGTTGATTTATCCTCACAAGAGGCAACACATACTCTTCGACTTAGTTTCCTCTATCGCAACATGTTGTACGTGGTGAATTGTAAACAGACATGCGACAAAACTATGACAGGAAACGTTGAAACATTGATGATCGAGAGATGAAAGATGACGATAACGGCATATGAATCGTGAAGCAAATGACACGTTACGACGCGTGTGATGTGGAGGAGAAAGCACGTGCGACAACTGGGAAAACGTAAACGGGGGTGCAGTGACGCGTCGCTGCTGCGGTGCGCGGCGCCCGATTGACCACCAGAGTCTGCCTTCTATTCTCATGCGAAGATATCCCCGGCGCGCACGATTTTGGCTGCCGCTGCTACCTCTTCCTAGGACTCCCACTCTCTCTCTCGTCTCGTCCTTCCCCTTCTATTTTTTTCTTCATCCTCGTCTCGCTCTATTCCAATCGGCGCGCGTAACATCGTCCTTTCCTTTCTCCCCCGATCAGTCCATCACTTTTCAGCCAATGAACCGGTGAGACCCGACGACAGCCCCGTGCGCCTATTATCATCTACCCTACTCGCTCTCTTCGCCACCACTACTACCAACGCACAGCCTTGCCCCGTCAACGTAATTCCACGAGGCGATGTGTCGTAGGAACAAGGGGAGCATCCAACACACATAATTAACCGAGGGGAGCTTTGGGTGGAGCCAGTTCGCAAGGTAGGTGGCTCTACCAACGGAAGCACATACACATGCGGTACGGAGTGGGGAGTTTGAAGGAATAGAGGGATGCAGATCTTGCGCGACGCACGGCGTCGCTTTCTACCGTGTATACGTGCATAAATGTATTAACCGTGTAGAAAGGAAACCTGACCATGTGACGACGTCGAAGGGCGGCGTCTGTTCGACATGGGGGCGGCACCGTTTTTCGTCGGACCGCGCCTAGTGTGACGCCATTGTTTTCTGGAATATTTCGCGCAATGTGGTTCATAGAACGACCAAGCTGAACCGCGCCGCCACGAAACCGAACGTTCATGTAGGTAGTCACAACTTCGGCGCACGCCGACGCCCGGCGCCGCGACGCCACTCTTCTCGTACACGCAACACCGTCATCCACCCGTCGCGAGACAACTGCTGTTTCAACCGGCTTTTTCATCTCTTCCTACCACCTGTCAACAACTCGACTTCTTACACTTTATCATCCCGTTAGGTGAGTGCTCATTTTTCCTTATATCCTTCATTTTTTTCCACTCATAGATTTATATCAATTCACTTTTACGTTCCTATGTATCGATGAATTCGTCACGCAAATCCAATCTTTGTCCAAACAAATTTGGATTGTTTCATCACATACTATCTTTGTTTGAATTGTTTGTTTTTTCTGATAAAAACTTGGGATATAAAATATTCAAAATTGATGCTGTTGGAAAAAAAGTTCAGTGATCACGGTTGTCTGGCCCTGGGAAGTCATAAACTGATATCCGTTTATTTAATCTATAGTGTTATTTAACAATATTCTATAGAATGAATTAAATCTCAATTGGAATCAAACATCTTCATATGTTATCAAACATCTTATTGGGATTAAAGATTTCGAATTAATAAACGTAAGGTACTTCCATGAAAAAGATTTATTGATAATTCTGGTAATTCTTTTTATAAAAGGGTGATTTCTTTTTTTTTGGATAAAGAATATAAATTTAGCTTTCGCGTAATGAGAATTTAGTGAAAAGAGTGATGTTTCAGTCATATGAAAAAATCAACTAATTATTGTTTTATTTGAATCTTGTCTGTTTCTATCCGTTATTGATTCAATTCGAATATTTCTGATCCATTGAACGTTTCATGCAGATATATCGTGAAATTCATCCAGGATGAAGGAGAATGTTAAATTGGATGATTTTTATTCGAATTTTGGATTCTGTCCCTATGAAATTGAGATGACAATCATTGATATTCCATCAGAATCAATATATGAAGTACCGTAACAACCCAAATCCAATACAGTAAATAAACAATTGAAAAATCACCGCTAATACACGGATCAAAATAAGGAATAACCACTTTTCCAAACGTGGTAGCTTTTACTCCAGCGTCCACTCAGTATATAAACCACTGATTTTGGAGTAGAATTTAGTTCATTAGAGTAGTTTTTAACAATTCCCGAGAAATATTTACTTTGTAAGCAGTAAGTCATACTGAAAATACCGTAGGAGCTACAAAAAAATGTTGACTAATTGTATGAAGTAAAATATACTCCTTCATTTTTCTTCTTGTATCTGGAATGTGGTATCTTTCCACATTCTCCTACTCGGAAAAGTAATAATTCAATATAATCCTCCTAAAAGCAAAAACATTCAAATTTATATATAATTCGTATATAATTCAACACAGTTTTTATATAAACTATATGTAATTTTGAGAATTTTCCCCCTTGAGCTGCTCCAAGTAGTGATCTTATTTCCCAAAAAATATTTTATATAATTAATATACAATTTTCATATAGAGAATGTATAGTATGTATGAAAATCGTAATACGTTATTTTTATATATTTCACAAGCTATTTCGCACTTTTCCAAACCATGAATTCACAAATCCATACTATGAATTCACAAAAGTAGGACTTTTCTATTCCACAAAAGCTCCAGATGTACAGAAAAATTTTCATCACTTTTGATACATTCTTCCAACATGATTTATCTGCTCAGTAAAGGTATTGAAATGTTCCTGATTTCACAACAAAGTATTATCGCAAATGCGCGCATTCATGACTATCAATAGATGTGCTGAAAGCGCATTTACCCTACGATGAGAAAATATTGTCAGAAAAAAACTCAATACATATTTCATATCAATATTTTCTATTGAATTTTTATAAACTCATTCTTCGTAGAATTTAATTATTCATGTCCTCAAAATTGAATCCCACTTCAAGCTTGAAGTCTCGAATACAATAAAGGTCAGTCATATCATCAGTTCCGCTTCATGAAATGCTTCTTCATCGCCGCCATTGATTCTCCTCAATTTTTATTCAAAATGGTGGAATACAGGGGGTCGAACCAAAAGCTTTGTATTATGTTCTAAATACTGGTTTGAGGATTAGTTGCAACCGGTTTTCTTCTCACCCAATCGACATTTCTCGTAACCCCCATAATGCATGAACGTTGCCAATTAATTGAAAAATTGAGAAAATCAATCTAGCGCGTGAAAGTTTTTATAATAAATTTTTCTATATCGAATACTATTTATATCAAATACGAGAATTAGCACAATTCTTTTGCGACGGAAAAAAAAAATACGGACAGATATTGGAAGATGTAATTCGTTGTATTTTCCCAGACAGCACAAATGATCATTTTGAATTCACAAAAATTTCTGAAAGAACTTCTTGAACAGTCCCCGTTATGACAGTAAAGATGAATTCAATATGAACTCAGTGAATTCAAAATGCATACATGTCGAATGCCTGAATAGTTCTTTATGAATTCGTGATATGAATTCTTTCTGAAGATTGAGTTATTCATCAAGAGTTCATTTTGAATTCAAACTATTCGTAATGAATTCATGTTCACTGTCATAACGAGAGCTCTTTGCGGGGACTTTTGTGCTATATGGGTTGACTCTTTCGAATTCAATTTTGTTCAAAACATCTCATAGATTCGATCGTTCATTGAAAAGCGATTATTTAAAAAATGCATACGCGTACAATATCTAGCGGTAACACGAGAAAACCATCTTAATGATTTTATAAACTATTTTACTAGTCAAACTATAATGAATAATTATCATGACTCTCCAATTATGGATTTCTCCGTCAATCTTGTGTAGTGTTTACCTTTTAATTGCCATCGGCGAAAAGAGGGTTGGAAAAGTATAGCGAAAGGTTCGCTTCCAACCTCTTTGCTTTAAAATAAATACCGTGTTACTAACATCCCTTTGCCTCGACCGGATTGAACAGGTGGCTCCAATTAAGCTTTAATTACATGTGTACCTGGTTCTTATTTGCTTTCATGATCATTCGAGCACTGGTTTGAAGACAGATTGTTCAGAATCAAAAATACAAAAGACTATACACAGAGACATCTGTAAGAATGCATGTTCTATAAATGGGGAAGTTGATTGAAGGTATTTCACTTCCATTTTGTTCCTTTTGTTCACAGGATTTATTATAGAATACAATTTGGAACAAATCACATTGTCAATTCCAGGCACTTATCACATACTTTGAACAAGTGAAAATGATAATTGTACAAATTAGAAGCACGTGTATTTAATTTGCGGACATAACAGAAGGCTGAGATGTGGAGCATATTTTTTTGACTCATTTTATTAAAAATTTTTGGCTTCGTTATGGATGAAATCTAATTAAGGTAGTTCTCCGGGAGAATTCAGGATCAAATTGGAAAAATTATTATCAAGCAGAGCACCCAAGTCGAAGGAATTCGATAATCATATTCGTTGGGACTTATATTCTTATTTATGACAAAAAAAGAACCAACGCGAAGTATAAATAAACAACCTTGTAACAACAACGCGAAATTTTACATGGTTTTTTTCTCAAAAAATTCTTATTTTTGATCCGTTTATGACTTATGAGGGCTCATTTTGTTCCTTGTGAGATTTAAAAAACCTTTACCATGGGGATTTCTTTATACGAGTCATCATGACACTGTCACACGCTTTTGTTTATTAATAATAAAATACATTCCCATAAACAGAAGCGTGTGACAGTGTCATGATGACTCATATAAAAAAATCCCCATGGTAAAGGGTTTATAAATCTCACAAGGAACAAAATGAGCCCTCATAAGTCATAAACGGATCAAAAATAAGAATTTTTTGAGAAAAAAACCATGTCAAATTTCGCGTTGTTGTTACAAGGTTGTTTATTTATACTTCGCGTTGGTTCTTCTTTCGTCATAAATAAGAATATAAGTCCCAAAGAATATGATTATCGAATTCCTTCGACCTTGGTGCTCTGCTTGACAATAATTTTTCTAATTTGATCCAGAATTCTCCCGGAGAACTACCTTAAGCATTAATGGAATGTAAGAACAGAAGATAAGAGTAATTACGAAAGATTGAATGCTTGATGTTTCGTAAACTATAAACATGTCTGAAGTTAGTAATGAGAGATGAAAAGTTAAATGAATTGACATTTGTTAAATTTGTTATCATACGTAGATCCAAGCCTACAACAAATATCAATGAATTTCTCAAATAAGATAAAAATTTAACACGCCAAACGTTATCAACTGAGCTAACTGAGCGCTGTCTTCAAAATCAACGCGTGACCTAATTCAAATCCGGAATGGATAGATGGATTCTATGATTTATTTCAACGAAAGGAAAAATGATACTTCTGATCCTTGGAATCCTCCCTCCTGATGTGGAGTAACGAAGAGTTAAGAATAAATAGCGAAGCAATAGGATGAACCTATTGAAGAAAAAGAGAAGAAAGAAAAGCAAGTTAAAGACAGTACCTAAACGATTATACCGAGGATAATCAGATTATAAAGTACAAGTTTTGAAGTGGATAAGGGCTGTAAATACATGCATACTCGGCTAATTACACCTGAACGTTTGAATGATACTTTCAATTCATTTTGGCTCCTGATCCTATGACCCTCGTCGTAACCGCTTCGCCACAGGTGACCGGTTGTAATCACATTCTCATGAAATTATCGAATATCAGCATTTTTTTCATGAATAATATTCGTCACTTCTCTTACAATGATTCATCCCGTTTCTTCTCTTTTTCCTTTTTCTCATGTTTGAAATGAAGCGAACGGTGCTCGATTCGGTTCGCCACAAATAAAACATAGTTTTCTGCAAAGCTTTCACGTCATAATTACAACAAAACTCCTTTCTCTCCACATCAATAAATACATCTATCTTCCTCTTCATGTTTAACAAGCACGTAATTGATAAAACACAGGTAGCTTCGGGTTAACGTTGCGTGGGACGGGAACCAGTCATATCGTTGTCAGAGTTTAACATTGACTCTTTCGTTATGCTTGTCTCTACGTTGTTTTTTTCTCTCATGTAACTTTCGACTTATCCGGCGTGCACAATTGGATTTATCAGTTCGGCATTGAAATGTGACGAACCCCATATGGTGCCTGTTCAAACTGTAATATGTACATCAAATCTTTGAACGAACCCCCCATTCCCCACGAAAACATGATCAAACATATTTTAAATTCATTTATCATCGTACGAGGGTGGATATATTATAGGTTTATATTAAGATATGCGTTTATTCATAATTCACTAAATGGAATGTATCATTCTCAAAATTTTGAATTATTTTAATTCAACAAACATTTACTAGACTTGCACTCTTACAATATTGTTCAAATTAGCATGTTAACAGTTGAAAGTTCCGTAAATTGGTACTTTTATTTTACATCGAAGCGGTTTTCCTATAAATCATACATTTCATTAACCAATTCATCGCGTGTCATATTGTTACTATTAAAGTACACGTGCAATGGAATGAATGCCATTTTCAACGTTATTATCCGTCCTTTCAAAGAGGAACGAAATGTATCGAATTCAATCCCATTGTCGTTCGGATAGACCCGTTGCATTTTCATTCGAAGAGCACTCGGTATTCCTCATTATTATCTTTCTGATATTCGAAATTGTGCCGCAGTCGATTTACGAGTCGAGTTTCATTCCAATAATCAGTATGAAAATTAACGAACTGAAATGCACTTGTATTTGAATAGCGCATACAAAATGGTACGAATTAACTTGCATTAATATGATTATTCGAGCGTACCATGAATCATATACGTTCGCGCGTTTTCCTATGATGCTTCATTGTTTGTGGAATTTTGACCGGAATGAATAGAATACTTGTGTTAGATTTGAAAAATTAGATACGAATTCAACGATTCTGATTATTTTTAATCATTCGCAGAGAGCGTATATGGGAGTGGAGAGAATTTATGTTCATTATTTGAATCGATCGTCAGTTGCATCATTCGTATCGAATGAAATTCATGAATGATAATAATTGTACGGATTTGTCGTTTTGCAATTTGTCATGAGAAAATTAGGGGAGAACATACATTTTTCTGAATTGAATTTCACACGGAAAAGAATAGAAATGCAATTATCAATATAAAATTGCTAATTTTCTATTGATTATCGTTGGTGAACCGAGCTTGAAATTTAGTTGATCCCAGATAAGTTTGAGCTGCCGTAAATGAAAGTCTAGTTGTCTGAAATATGAATAAAACAATTTATTCAAGGGAAATAAAAAATTTGGCTATGTCTGATATTTGGAGATTTGTTTGACTGAAGTACACTGTAAGAAATTTCTATGGAAAACTTCATATACATTTATATGAATTCTGTAACATATACATTTTATGAAAGAATGATTGTTTTGATTTACCGGAAATTTCTCAACAATGTATCGAAAAAAATCCTTAAAAAATTGGAATTTTTATATATTTTTTTATGAAAATTCCTATGCATGTCACGGGAAATTAATTTCCCAAATAGAAGTAGGAAAATTCATGTACTGCGTAATACATTCTTCAGGTGATTAATATTAAACCAAATCCTATAAATTATTGTAAAATTTAGAATGAAATGTTGAAAATCCTTGTATTGTTGGGATCACTATGAACATTTTGTTTTTTGAGTACTCTCCTGGGACTCTTTCCTAGATTTATTTGCACAAAAACTATAAAGAATACAGAGAATATTGATGAATTCTTCAAGAATGTGACGCACTCGTGTCATGAATTGAATCGAGTATCATAGAATTTTTCCAACCATGATTCATTACCAAAAAACTTCAAGAGAACAAAGAACAGGAAAAACGTGTAATATCAAAGTGATATGTACCCATCGTTTTGATTGAATCAGGGAATTCTAAAGCACACAGACATTTGATTTGAAATTGATTTAAAAAAAAAAGGTGTTCAAAGAACAGGAAATTGGAGTGATACATATATTTTCTGATTCTTATTCATACTCACGTCAGAAATGAGCGAACCATGAATTTATGAAAGCAAATATTTAAGACTGAACAAATAGAACTGTTTATCAAATATCTATATATAAATTTGATCTTTACGTCATAATTCTTTTCTTTTATTTATGAATCAATTTGATAGACATACAATACGGAATTAACGATGTATTGATAATAAAAGGAAAAAAATATACTGTAAGACAAACATACGAAATTGATGAACTCCAAGCTCTTTCGTTTCCATATCAAAATCTTTACGAAGTACAAATGGTTAGGAAATATTCTTGTTTGTATTCGCTACAGTTTCTGTAATCACTAATTAGGTGTCTATTGTTCCATTCTGATACAATAACGGTGTAATGGGATGAAAACGATCCACGCGCAAGAGAACGCTTGAAAAAAAGTTCACTGTGGCAGAGAAGATGGGATTCCCTGGATAGCTTTTGGGAGACCAGCAAAGGTTTTGATGTTATAGCAATCTTATTTCGCTGCCACAGCAATCTTCGCAGCTATGAAAATGATTTTCCAACTGTGGAAGGAAAAAACATATAGAACCCTTCAGCTAAATTTGTTGGTTATTTTATACATAGTACTAAAAATTTTGCCGTTTCAGCGAAAAAATTCATTGCTTCAGCAAAATCGAAACAGCCAAATAAGATTTTGATATTCCAGCCAATCTTGTTTTTTCCGTGGAGAATTTGAAACTATAAGACAACGTGTTGAATTATCGCGTGTGATTGAAAACTACATGGAGAAAAGATGATTCGCTATGACAGCAAAACCTGATTTTGCTGGAGCAGCAAATTTTTTGCTGCCACAGCAATAATTGTGACAACAATCACAACGAAAACATCAACAACAATCATTACAGAAATTTTGTTACTTACGATAGCGATTTTTTGGAAGTGGCAGCAAGAAATGTTTGCCGCTCCAGCAAAATTTGTTTGCTATTCTGCATAAAATACTAAAAATTTTGCTAGCCCCATCGGAAAATTTGCTACTTTAGTAAATCATGATGCTCTCTGCGCAATCCACTCAACTATGACAGAAAATTTTTAGCTAGGTGAGAGAGAAGATTTGCCATTCTAAATATAATACTTTGATTTGCGGCAGGAGCAAATTTTTCCTCCATGTATAAATATAACAAAATGATCATCCGTTTAGCGTTAATCCTGCTTTACAAATTGTTGGAATTCAACACTGCAAATCCTCATTGAAGAAATCTCTCTGAATGTCTTTAAAAATTTCATGTTTCACGAGTAAGATTTTCAGTTCCAAATTTCAAAAAAAATCCAGGAGGTTTCAGAGGTTCGGAAAAATCCAAATAAATTCAGAGACAGATGAATTGGGGAAAATGAGAGGAGGAATTTCTTTAGAAGAATTCTGGGAAATTCAGAAACATTCAAATTTGATATGAATGACCAGCATGCGCACGAAGAACACCAAATTCATTTGAGAAGCTAACTCTGAATTTGCTATCTCATTTTTTGTTACAGGTGAAAATAATTCGGTATATCAGCTGTTCATTTAGCCGTCGCATATCACATATATTCAAATGCACTGTAAAAAATTATTGTAGAATTTTCCCTCAAAAAATGGTGGCAGCTAAGTTCCTCCATAGATGGAGAATTTTTCACCATAATCTGATAGACTTTCCCTCCATCTGAATATCGTTCAGAGCATCAATATTTGATTGAATCAGTAAAGTTCCACTGCTACGATCAGGTCATATTCACTAATTCGGCAATGTATAAGCACTATTGAGCAGAGGTCGACTTTTCACTGTAATCAATGAGGTTTTACTATTTTCAAATTTAGAGCGTAAGTTCCCTTCGTAGGAATGCTCTAGAGTTCACCAGTTTCGTAACGCTCGACTGCCCTAAAACTGGATATTTGCAAGTCTCTCGCCAGAAACTTGTGAACCCATAGAGCGTTTGTACTTGGATTCAGACGTTGCTTTTGCTGCACTGTAAAAAGTAAGTGGAATTTTCCTCCGGCAGCAAATCTCCCTAACGCGAGGAAAATTCATCTCCTCCATATTTTGGAAGAGAATTCTTTCTTTCGTAAGGAAATTTCTCTCCAAATGAAGAAAAATTCCTCCAAAATATGAGGAAATGAATTTCCCCTGCGTGGAGGATTTTTACTGCCACCAACTTTGGGTGAAAATTCCCTTTTGAAATTTTTCATCATTGGGCTTTCATATTTCAAGACATTTTTTTAGTAATTTGTCACACTGAGAAAACTGTTTAATTGCCGTGACTGAAAATTTAATAAAAAACTACATCAAATATAAAATTTAGTCGTCCCGACAAAATATTAGTCCTTTCAACTGAAGGTTTTTGTTAAACAAACAATGTTTCAGTTCAGGCAACTTGAATTGTTTGTTCGATGTCGTTTTTGGTTACTGCAACTCAACAATATTCTCAGTGCAATCAGCCCTCATAGCACAAACACTTTCAAAATATATCTCAAGTAATTTCGCGAAAAATCAACTTCAAGAACAACTGAATTTTCAAAAATGAGAATGGTTTCTCTGCGAGAACGTTGATGCCTCGCGGAGGGGGGCGATCAGCATACTTTCCACACCAAAGTTCCGAAGCCAATTTTCTAGAGCGATTTCCACAGAATTCCAAAATGAGGGAAAATTCAATATTGTCGTTCAAATCTTCCCCTTTTGAAATTCTATCGGACTGATGGATCGCCGATTTTTTTCCCTACACTGAGAAAACAGATATCTTGAAAAATACCATAATTTATGGATTTTTGGCGTTGGTCTGACCCGAGTCAAAATATTCACTTGAACGAACCTCTAAAAGTGCCATAACTTCTTGGACTTTTATACAGAAGTATGGTACCTTCCTCATAAAAGTCCCAGCCTTTTTGGTACTTTTAGAGGTATCTTCACGTAAATATTTTGACTCGGGCCAGACCAACGCCAAAAATCCATAAATTATGGTATTTTTCAAGATACCTTTTCCTCCGTGTAAAAAAACACACATTATGAGTCTGTAAAGCCTTTGACCGCATTATTCCGAACGATACATTGACTCTAAGTCACTGTCGAGACAAGTGCCCACCTTGGACGTTGGAATGAAAACGTTTACAGTATACTTCAAACTGCCGAGAAATCGAATTAACTGCACGCGTGCCTTTCGTTGAAAGATTCATTTATACACGGAAGTAGATGAGAAGCTGATGCTACGAGAAATGTCAGCCGGCATTAGACGTATTTCATTATTCTCTGATTTCAGGGTCCGCCGCTCCGGCTACGATGAAGAACGACGGGTACGCGGTAGCGAAAGAAGAAAGAAGAAAAAACCATAGAAGGTTGGTGTGTACGGAAAGAAGAAGCGGCAATACAAATGGTGCGCTCGTTTTGCGGCAACAACGCTCCCGACATCTCGGTGTAATCAGACACCCATACAGTGGGGAAAAAGACGTAAATGTAATTGAAAACACATCCGAAGAGAGAAACAGAGAGAGAAGAAATCCGCCACGCTTCTGATCCCTACCGCTTTTCCCCTATATGTACCAGATATATTACCGCGTGTAATACTGAAATTGTGATACAGGCTAATAGTTTCTCTTTCTTCCTATTACACACACAATTCTTTTTCGTAGAAAAAGTTCACTCGTTTCAATAGAAGAACGTGACTGCTACCATTGTATCCCTTTAGTCCGTATTCGTACTTTTCGTTTATATCTCTTTTTTTCTCTCCTCTTCTCTCATTCCGTTCTTATCCCTCAGCGATTAAAACCTCGTTTCCTCGCAATTTCACGCCATCTCGTTCGCGTGTCTCACCTGTTTCCTCGTATACTCTTGAGGGGATATGTGTGTGTGTGTGTGTGTGTGCATAAGTATCATATATACGTCATACTGTTCCCTTTGGTCATTCATGTACCAGGTGTTCCTTTCATTTCCTCGCTTTTCCTTTTTTAAAAAATGCATTAACTATTTCTCGACAAACCTCGAATCGTATCGCGTTTATTAAATATGCATTCAAATTTTCACCCGGCAGAATTATCATTGATATCACCAAAAAAATTATTTTCGGAGGAAAGAAATCATATTTCTATCAAATTAATGCTTGCACACACAGCACAACACAACAATGCAAAAAGAGTTCTTAAAAACTCATATTGCAGTTCTCAAACCCCAATTGAGTTCTTCGTGAACTTTTTTGGATCTGATGTACTGTATGGGATATTTTGGCTGTTGCAAATTCATTTTTTTCTCAACACTTTGAATTAAATTTCGTAACAAATATCCTATTCAAGAATTAAATTGAAGTTAGAGTTTAGTACAGTCATCTACGTTTGTGATTTTCTTTCAAGCATTTGTGAAGGCAAGTTGAACAAGTTTTAACTCAGTGAAAGTTGATGTATTAGCTAAGAGACTGGAAAGAATTGAGGTTCTATAAAGTCCACCGTTGGTCCATACAACACCGTAGTTTATGATCTATTCATAAAGAATTCTTCATGAACTTTCATCGTTCCTACATGGAGAAAAAAGCAATTCGCTACGATAGCGGAATCTAATTTTGCTGAAGCAACAAATTTTTTACAATGGCAGCAAACTATTTTCTATCACAGCGATCTTGTTAGCGATGACAACGATTTTTTATGCAAAAATGTGTTTGCTATTCGGTATATTATGCTGAAAAGTTCTCTAGCCCAGCGAAAAATTTGCTGCTTCAGTCAGCTGTAGCAGCGAATTTTTTTTGTGAGATATTAATTGTGGACTCACGCTGAAGCGTTGTGCTGTTTGGAAGTATTTCAACAGGACCAATGTTTACCAGAAAAGAAAATCTTCCAAATAACGGACTGAATTCCCAACAACATACAATCAAAATAATAATTGCTTGAATAAGAATTGTTTCGTTGATATGCAGACTGTTGAATAATTACTAAATTGGTAAAGCAAATCAAAATAAGTTGGTATCTTTTTGGAAGAGTTTTGAATTGCTTAGCGATCATGGCTATACAGTATTGCAATCATGATGAATTTGAAAAGCCCTCATCAGCGAACTATGTTAGTTACACGTAAGTGCACTCGAAAATTCATTTATTCCTTTATTTATTGATAAATCACAGAGTAGATGATATTGGCCATCTATTAATGCCCCTGAAAACATTCTGAAACATTCGAAAGGGGGAAATTTATTCGAAGGATGGTTTTACAAAGAAAGAAGTATTGTTGCCGTAGCAAACTAGTCGGTTACTTTTGCACCTAGGGAAAAATTTTTGAAGAAACGAGACAAGTTGATGACCCAACTGAATTTTTTTGCTAACAAAACTAATGTTTTAGATAACGAAGTCAACATTTTTGCAAATACAAGAAACTTCCCCATCACACGGAAAAAAAATCGTTTGCCGCTATACCGCCTACAAAGAAATTTGTTGTCCTTGCAAGAATATTCACTCCAGCAGCTAAGATGTTAGTTCTGTTAACAAATTTGTTTATGTCAGCAGAAAAATGTAGTTGTGTCAATCATTTTTCTTGTAGGCGCTATAGTAACAGACCTGCTTGTTATACCAGCAAGTCTGTTACTATACAGTGGATGGCCAAATTATTAGGCCACAATTGAGATTATTGAGATTACTCCAAAGTTGAATATCTCAGTGAAAAATTATCGTAAGGAAACAAATGAATACGCAATTTCAAGGGCAAAGTCTACTCTTTGAGCATCATTTGACCCCTTTGGTCTATCATGTTTGCCCGACAACCTACATCGCATTAAGTATGAGCATTTTGCTCGATATTTCCTCAGTTTTGCAAACAGAAGGAGCTCACAGGAAGATTAAAACATGGAAACACGAAAATAAACATTTTGTAGAGAATTTCCTCAGCTCCAAAACGCTTTTTTTATTCTCCTGGTAGAGTCATTTTCAGCGGAGTTATGTCATGTTTTATGACTTGTAATTTTGAGATGGTTAAGGGAACAAAAAATTTCCTTGGAGGAAAAAGTTTTGTTTTAAGATGTATTATACGCAGAAAATACTTTTGAAAGCAATCAAAAACCTCTCGAAGTATTTTTTTTTCGTATAATACATCTTAAAACAAAACTTTTTCCTCCAAGGAAATTTTTTGTTCCCTTAACCGTCTCAAAATTACAAGTCATAAAACATGACATAACTCCGCTGAAAATGACTCTACCAGAAGAATAAAAAAAGCGTTTTGGAGCTGAGGAAATTCTCTACAAAATGTTTATTTTCGTGTTTTCATGTTTTAATCTTCCTGCGAGCTCCTTCTGTTTGAAAAACTGAGGAAATATCGAGCAAAATGCTCATACTTAATGCGATGTAGGTTGTCGGGCAAACATGATAGACCAAAGGGGTCAAATGATGCTCAAAGAGTAGACTTTGCCCTTGAAATTGCGTATTCATTTGTTTCCTTACGATAATTTTTCACTGAGATATTCAACTTTGGAGTAATTTCAATAATCTCAATTGTGGCCTAATAATTTGGCCACCCACTGTAGCGCCTACCAAAAAAAACTAGTTGAATGGGCAAGAAAAATGATTGACACAACTACATTTTTTTGCTGACATAAACAAATTTGTCAACAGAACTAACGTCTTAGGTGCTGGAGTGAATATTTTTGCAAGGACAACAAACTTCTTTGTAGGCCCTATAGTGGCAAACCATTTTTTCTCCGTGTAGTCATCTTCTAGACTGTTCTCATCATGAGGCCTTTCAACTATTTTACAAGGGCGTGGTAAAGCCTGAAGAATTACTAGAGTGATATCTGTGAGAGTTCTCACGGGTGCCACGTTGACAAAACATCCTTCTCTGCGTTTCGTTCCATATCTTATCCCATTCTTTGATTCAATATATAATTCTCAACGATCTATATGAATTTATCTTCACAAGGATTCAGAGTTTGCCAATTGGAACACCATATTCCGCTCTGTGCCTCCTTCCTTCTGCCACTTCTGCCCATGCTTTTACAATGAACATTGATCAATGCGTGGGTATTCTTTCAAGCCGAAATCCCATTACGTAATCTCCATTGTGAATCCATATTCGCCTTTATCATTTAATTTAAAAGATTTCATTTTTTTCATTTTTCTTCCTTCTCTTCTTGTTCTCTTCTTCCCTAAAACATTGTTTATTTCTAAAAGAAGACCTTTTGGGAGGAAAACATCAAAGCGTGCATTGTTTACAAAAAGGTACGCGTAGATCACGTATGGCTTACCTTTTATAAAGATTCCGTTCCAAAAGCCGCGATCTTTTCTGTAAAGGGCAGCACGTGAAACGCATGGTTAAACAGAGGGCGCGATAATACGTTTCAAAGTAGCCGGGTTGACGTAAAGAAGGTGTAAATACTAGCCTTGCAGGGTTCTTCATGGGTTCTCCGGATGGGCGCACGAATCGACCAAAGGAAGCCGACACACAGAGAAAAGGAGAGAAGGAGAGAGAAAGATGCGCGGTATCTTTTTTGCCAATAATTCCAAAAGAAAGTTTTTCTCATAGGGTTTTCTCGACCCCTTCTCTCTTTTTTCCCTCCTTTCCCCATCGGGTGCCGGTACCTACAAATACGTGCCTACATGTTTGTCGAGCGCATGTGAATCGTGGAAAAAAAGATCTCTTAAAAGGTGTACCCAGAGCACCGCCTCTGATGAATGCCGCAACCAGTAGCCATCATGTTTTCCTCATTGATCCGCCCTGCTGAAAAAAAAAAAAACAACTACATCCCCTGCGCATCCCTAAGTTCGACTTTTCAGCCTCTTGTGAAATCCTCCTGATCGAAGTTGTGGATGGATCATGATTATTTTGTTTTTCAATTCTTTTTTTGAAATTCATTTACGCTGGAAAAATAATCGTTGCTCCTGTGTCTATTCTGGAGCGTGAAATGATATAGCTGAGATTTCAAGAATATTTGACAAGTCTTTTTTCTCACACCATAATTTGCGTGTTTATTTTTCATCAGAAGAATTGTTGAATCATCAAATGATTAATGATAATAAAAATATTTCGGAAATCCCAATGGGAAATGAATTTCCAATTGAAAACATATCGCAACATATTCAGGTATATTATGGAATAGAATGAAACTTATGTTTTTATTTACAGCTGAAGTGAAAAAGATAATTATGAAATGTTATATACACGAGTAATTTGTAAAAAGTTTATTGAATTTTTATATGAATTATATACAATTATTCTTCAATCTGAAATCTCTTATGTATCCTTGAAAAATTCAAGATTCCTCGAAGAAGAACTCCAAAACTCACCCATTTTGCAGCATCCGAATTTGAAAGTAATTACTATGTTACGTTTAATGGTTCTGAAGTTATAGGAACTCGTGTGGAAAAATTTTCAAACTTATATATAATCCTTTTATAATGAATCATACACAATTTTGACAATTTTTCTGCTCGGGAAATTGATGTGGAATGGCAGAAAACATTTGTATAAAATAAAATATATATAAGTATATATTATATGTAGAATGAGTATTATATAAAAAAAATCGGGCGAAGAAACCATTTGAAGGCTACTCTTTCATGAGAACATGAAATCTATCTTACCCAGGATTTAGCAACTTTACAACCATCAAATGGTTATTTCACAATTATATATCACACTGCGTAAAAAGCGAAAGATCCTGCTCTTCCTCTTCCTTTTGCTCCACGTCCCACATTTGCCCTCTTATAATATATATCTCATCATATCTAAGGTTTCTTTTACTCTTTAACATTGCTTTTACTGGAAAGAAGGGAAAAAAATCAAAGAATGAAAGCAAAGAAGAAGAGTAATGGAAAAAAGAAGCGATGCTTAAACAAACTGCCGAAGATCGGGTACTTTAATCTCCCTTTGGACGTATGAGCCGCCCTTTGCGGCAATATGAATGAAAAGTGGAACGGGAATGGAGGCGCGTTCTCCCCTCTCGCAAGCTCTACCTCGGTCGGCCTGCGACTCATTATCGTAACATGCGGTAAGTATACTTGGCTTGAGTCTCGTGATGCTGTATGCAGTGGATCAGGGGCGCCTGATACAAGAGGGAGGATGGTAGGTGAGTATTGAGAGTGTATATATGTTTTACAATCGTATGGGTTAGGCAACGAAAGAGAGGAAAAGAAGAAGAAGAGACAGAACGAAAGAGGTGCTCGCTTACCAAACAGCAAAAAAATGCAATGCCACGTTACGATGATGTTGAAAACCAGAGGCGGAGGAATAGAAATAGAGTGGAATGGCATCCCTTATTTCGTGGCGGCTTGTTGCACGGATCGATGGATTTGAATAGTCTCACTCCCTTGATCTCCCGAATAGATAGAAGGAGGGGCTCCAGGTGATTCGTGACCCCCTCTTGCTTTATCTGTCTTTTTTTTTCAACAAAGTCCATGGTTTTTCAAATTACCTATATATAGATCTCTCGGATAAAATACTACTGTTATTGCATCCAGCTGCAACCCACAGTTATCTTTAACACTCTTCCATTTGAACAATCAAAAAACTTGCGTCTAGGTTTTTTTTTTAAATAGTTGTTTACAAATGTTGTAAACATAACAATACGTCATGTATGAAGAGAGGAGTTGATATATCGTTATTCAGAAATTATATTCAATTTGTATGTCCCTGGGCGGGATTAAATTTGAACATCACTACAGCATGGATATATTTGATGCATAGTTTAGTACATTCAATATTGTCGTAACAATTTATGTGTGGTTGCAGGCAGGAGGAAATGCGTTAATGGAAGTACAATTCTATCGGACATAAATGATTTGAATACTGTAATACCAAAAGTGGATGGTGATTAATTTAGTTATGTACTCAAAACTGTATTCTGTAATAACGAAATTGAAACAAATTATATCATTTGAGTGCACCCACGCGGAATTTATAGGTGCACGGAGAACAAAATTTACTGCCGCAGCGAATCGAGGTATTATATACAGAATAGTAAATTTATTGGCTCACCTAGCAAAAAATCGCTGCCACAGCTAACTAAATTGGTAAGAGAGCAATGTGATCAACTAAAGCAACATATTTCTTGCTGCACCAGCAAAATTTTCAGTATTCCAATAGAATAGCAAACAAATTTTACTGGACGAGCAAACATTCCCCGCTGACCTAGCTAACAAAATTGCTGTGATACCCAATATTTTCCTGTCATTGCAAAAAATTTGCTGTTCCAGCAAAACAAAAGCAGCAAATTTAGATCCCGCTGTCATAGTCAACTTCTTCTTCTCTGTGTATCACAATGGCGCTCGCAAAAAAAAAACGTTCTTGGATCGAGTTCTTTTTGAATTTTTTTATAAATGTTTGGTTGCCACCTGCAGGAGGAGGCCGAATCACTGAAGCTAAGAATTTTATCATGAAAACCATTCATTCACCTGGAAAAAAAATGAGTCCATCCCCGAATGACAAAAAATTTCACAAAAATAGATCAATCTAGCGAAAATGTTGAAACCAGATGAGCACGAATTTTTTTTTAAATAAAATTTCGAACAATGGATGTGCTTCCAATTTCATGCATATCGAATTCCTCACGAAGCAAAACAACTTCACTGTGATAGCGAAATCTAATTTTGTTGGAGCAGCAAATTTTTTATCATCACAGGGATCTATTTGCTATCAGAGCAATCTCGTTAGCTAACACAGCAATTTATTAGCTGTGGCAGCAAATTGTGTTACTTCAGCAAAAAAATTGCTGTTTTAGTTGATCATGTTCTTCTTGCAACAATGCAATTGGCTGTGCCAGCGAATTTTTTCTCCCGTGCGTACATTTAAACTTCACTCTCTCATAAAGCAGATTCGCTTTTTTTGTCATCTCATCCTTTAGAATTCATCTGGCGGAGAGAAATTCCTTTTTCCTTCGTCTAACATACATATTCTGAGTCATTAAAGTTTGAATTGTTTATTGGAACAAAATCTGAATTCGGAATGAAAAAATATGATGTGCAACGGATAGAAACAAAAGTCCTAATGGTGCAGCAAAAAACGTTTTATAAACGTTCAGAAAACCTCCCCGTTCAATGAATGTCCCGGTGGCACGTTGTGCTGTCTGGGTCGGTTTTTAATACAGCGCCTACTAAAAAAAATTACTGAAAGAGTGGGAAAAATTATTTCATGTTCTGTGAGCATAATAACCCATTTTCCTTCGGAGATTGAGACATTCTAGACCTGTTTATCTTACTTTTGATTGTTAGTTCGTTGCAGTAAACGATTTAAACTGCACCTGTATATTATTAACGTATGATGCCGCGCGAAGAGCCGATTGAAATGAATTTAAAAAAAATTGAAGGATATTTATTCAAATGAATATTCCCACCTTGGAAAATACCAATCAAGAAGTGATGAATTGTCACAAAATATTCTCGATCTCTCTCCGGGAAAAAGCTCTTTCTGTCGTTGATCGTACCTTTACGTTAGACCGCGTTAATCCGAGCAAATTGTGTCTGCAAACACGGTCATTGTTCGACAACAAAAAACGCCAGAACGTTTACGTCACACCGCCCATTCTGAAAAGTAATCTACACCGTATTGTAGTGCACTAAATATAGCACACAAGCGGCACCCGACACACGCGGTAGAAACACGTTCGATATTATACATACTTTTTTCCAGTCTTCATTCCAAAGGACTTAACTATACACATCCTCTCCCCTCTTCCCCTTGTCCTCTTACGAACTGCGAGCGGGCTTAAGTGCGATTCACGAGCTCGTAGGTTGATCTGTTGCGGACATAGAAGATCGTGGTCGGATGATCGCGCATAAGCACGTTATTTGCAGCAGCTTTTCAGTCGCTCCATCACGCGGTATCGTTGCCTCTTCCATACCTAATATTACGGGGTGGGTTCTTCGTCTTCTTCTTCTTCTTCTCCTTATTGTTGTTGTTGTTTTTCATCTCCTTCTTCTTTTCCTTCTTTTTCTCCTTACGTATCTGAGAGACAGCTTTTCCCCATTGGCACCACCACCATTACTATGGTCGTGGCTCTTGTCGCTGCTACACGCCAGGATTAAATATTTTTATGGGCGGCGCACTTTTAGTGAACGAACGAACACGATCGATTCGGTCGACAGATCGACATAGGCTTAAAACTTACCTACCTGCTCGCCTAACAGTTCAGATCGATCGATTCTCTTCTGTCAAAGGATAGACGGACTATCCTGTAAAATTCTGGAGAAGCCGGCTCGTATTTAAACACCCGACAAAGTGAACCGACTTGGCGAATGCTGTCACGCGACAATGACTGGGATATAATATTACCAATATATCTACGAGAATATTTCATTTTTTCTTGTCAAATTCAAGAATTCAAGTGGGTTTTATCTATATGGATACGGAGTTGAGGTTTCTATTTATCTACCTTCAGGATTAGGAAAAAATCATTGAAAAACAACATACGTGTATAGAGAACTGGAATTTGCAAAAATATTCCATATTGATTCAATGTTAACTGGTGTACTGAGAGGAACTTTCTATTCTAATAATCTCCGCAGCAATACATTATACTTCCAAAGCTCCTAGTTTCAGAGCCTCCATTGGTCCCATCGAGGTCATCTCACATAGACCGAAGCTGGGAATACAGTTTAAGCCCTGAAAATGGGTGCACAACAATCTTGTTTAGAACCTTGTTAAGGGCAATCCAAACAGGTCCTTACATCGAATAAAAAAGCCTAATTTGGCCCTAACAACCCCCAAGTATTATTTCCCACGCGGAATTTAACGGGGACTCATATTCCACTCTGATGAATTCTCACTTGTTTTTTCAACACTCCATCCACCTGTGATAAAAAAATTCCTTGAAGTTGAAAACCTCTCCCCTGTTCATAACAGAGATGTGATTTCCGTAAGGAAATTTTCCAATACTCTTTTTCTATAAAAGATGGAAGTAAACAAGATGAAAATTTATGTGTGCCATTTAATTGGATACATTATTACACGGGATGAAAGGTTTTAAAAAAACATCCATTCCTACCTCCTCGAACTGGATCTTCCTACGACAACCGGGTGGCACTCGTCTCCGTTGCAAAGAGAGGATATATCGGGTTTTGATGAAGGTTCGATATATCATTCTTCAGGATCCTTCCCGTATGAAGAAAGATGAAAATGCAGAAGGTGAGAAAAGGACAACTTCATATATATAAAGATATACGATGAGAGAAGAGAAAAAATGAGAAGCGACTACATTCCTAGACGGCTTTACCTGGCGGTTATCGTAAACGGCCATCGCACTCATCGATGGCTTCTCATATCCAGAGGTGGCGGATTTGTTTCTGCCTCTTATCCCAGCTGGAGGAGTATCGGGGGAGAAGGAACAAGAGATTCAAAGCGGGAGTCGTGTACTAATAGCCAACCTATACCTCGGTACAAAAACACCCTTGGGATACCATGTGGTATCATTCTTTGTAGATTTTTAATAGAACTACAAAATCTCTGACGACCTAGAACCACCTTACACCATCAGAATCGTATAACGAGTTATGATCATCCTTGAATTCTATGCATATTCTCTCTAGGCCACCTCATTATTTTCAAAACTAGGATTAGTAAACTGAAATTATGAACTTGTATCCTCAAATTTGGCACCTATCTCAGGGTTGGCACACGTACCAGAAACAAACTTTGGTTGAAAATAATCGGGTCAATATTGTGCCATACCTGTCCCATTATTTCAAATAATCAGTCAGTCATGAAGAATTTGTAATATTTCGAGAACTATCACTGCATTGGCGCGAGCTTGGGACAAGCGTGGAAACAAGCGTTGGTTATGAACAATTGTGCCAAAATTGTACAAATGAGTGCACAAGCATCCATGCTAAAGCACACAAATAATGCCAATGAGCAGGAAGTTGAAGTTTGGCCCAAGCCTGGGCCAAGCTCAGCCATTAGTGTTTTTAAACCGCAATTAAGTAAAGTTGATAAGAGTTGTTTGATGGCCAAAAAATGGAAAACTTTTATCAACAACGAATGAAACATATGTCGCGATTCACTTAGTTACATGGAAGACGCAATTCTGATCAAATATAAGAATATTTATGACGAACTGATTATGTCATACAATACCGAGTCGAATCGTTGAACACGTTCCCCCAACGAGATATCTGTTCCCTACTTTCATCGTATAAAGAATCATTCGAGTGTGAAGTATTATCGTACAAATATAATCCCTAGTCTGGGCACCCTTCTTCGGAATAATATTTGTCCTGATCGTCGTACGACCAATTATCTTTACTTGTGCGATATGTCATCGTGCATTTATTCAAACGAATACTTTCCGTTACGTGGGACAATACGATTTGTTCCTTATTCCGTTCATTCCTACGACAAACATTATTCATCCAATTTCATCAAATTCATAGGGTCTATTTTATATTCCGGAACAATACTCAATACTATTGATTTTCTCATCTCATTGACTCGAGAATGTAAATAGATATGAATATGTTTTTACGTATTATTGATCTATTGAAAAATATGGGGAGTTCTTCTTCATACTATTGGTGGATTTCATCCCCTCAACGTAGGAGAATTGTTTTCTTTATCAGAAATGAGGAATTTCTCCACCACTTTGAGGAATTCTTTGTTTTTTGGATGTTGAATCCTCTACAAATGAAGGAAAAGTCCATCAAATTATGGTGAGGAATTTCTCATCTATGGAGGAACTTTACTGTCACCATTTTGTGGGGGAATATTCCACAATTATTTTTTACAGTGTAGTTATGATGTGTCAAGGTTATTAGAAGTTTTTCTTTCTGCACCTCACGTGAATACAATTAATGTGATTAGTGATGGGCAATATTTGACAATATCGATATCTCTTTATAGAAAATTCGTCGAATTGATATTGAACTTGATACAATATCGATCGACAATTGTTACAAATTTGATGCAAGATAAGATGATGGTACTATCAAATAGCACAAAAACTCCAAAATCTCTTGAAAAATTTTTCCGAATTCTTTTGGAACGGGTGTGCTATATGGGAATGTGTTGAAGAAAATTTCCTATGTAAGAATTCTTCAACATTGCTGTCTGCAATAACGAAAATAAAATGTTTAAAAGCAACACAAGACAACCTAATTTTTGGCACCCCCTGTACGTTTTACTGTCAGTTTTACCGGTGCTAGCGAATTGGAACAACCATTGCATAGTTGATTGATTCGAGAGAACTAAACCGAAAGTGAAATTTCTAACAGTGCAATTATTAGTTTTGAAAAGAATGAGATACATATCGATATTGAATGATTTGTGATAAATCCATGCTCCTGATTTGATGGATCTAGCTCGTGACACTACCCTGACGAATTTAATCAACCTACACTGTACAAAATTTCTGTAAATACGTTAGGAATTTTCCAAACTTGTCCGGAAATTTACTGTGAAATGTTGGGAAAAATTCCACTAAGTTTAGAATTTTCACATAAATTTATGGAAAATTTCAAATAAATGTACCAGAAATTGATTTCCTCGTTAGTGATTAGAAAAATTCTGATGACTTTTTACAGTGTACTCAGTGCTACAAACAAAAACAACGTATACTGATATTATTTACTTATAGCAGCGTTCCAATACTTCAAAGTATCAACTTTCTACATCTTCTTAATGGGCCGAAAATAGATGCACCGATACTCCACGATACGAGGTCAAAGTATTGAAACGCAGCTTTCAATGCTTGTTTGATACACGGAGAAAAGTGTACGGTAACGATTACAAAGAATTCTTCGCAATTGTTATCATATACTCTTCTCCATAAAAATAATAATTTAATGACAGATATTCCAAAATTGTATCAACTACTATTTGACATCGATGAGTTGACGTAGTAATAGTAACGATCACAAAGTCACCATGTCATCATTCAACTTGTATTCCAAATTTGCGATGAGAGCCGGAATGAATGATAATTAATCCTATAAACTTTTGTCCTTGTGGTTACCAGAGCTGGGTTTTAAAATTTCATTTGAATGCAATCGAAAGTCGTTTTTGTAATTCAGGCGACTGTATCCTAATTTCTGAATTCTTCCTTCAACCCTCATCACATGGCGTGCGATGAAAAATGTTTGCTCTATCAAAATCCTGTGAATAATGTATCGAATGAAATTAACCATGAAAGTTATGACAATGTAAAAAAAGTAGTGCAAGTGTCCCCACTCTTCCCTATCTATAATCCGGGCCAGAATGGTTTAAGAATCCACGGAAATCCACATAAGAATGACTGGGTACTTTTGGATTTCCAGGGATTTCCATGTGAGTTCCCTAATGGACCAAATCTTCCGGAAATGTTTGTGAATTATTGAGAATATCAGAATATTTCTGTGAATCTTTGAAAAAACTGCAAGAACTCCTTGAAAAAAGCACTCAAATTACTCAGATAAAAATTGATCATGGACGTTAGGCCTGAAATCTGGAATAATAACATCATTTGAACTCTTTCCTCAGCTTAATAATTTCTGCAATCAAGACTGAACACTGGGGAAAAGAATGTATTGGCGCATACCATTAAAGGCGAACCATACAAAAATTTGTTTATCAGAAATGAGATAAATATCCATTCAATAATTTAGATATGAACGGAATAAATGATGGAGAATTCTGGCATTGAAGTAGGCGCATACTTGAGACATACTTGTTCTTAGAATTTCAAATTTCCTCACCCATTCCAAGACATCATTTTCCCATGATCATGCGTATATACTACAAACCTTAAATAAAAGCATAATAAACGCAGATGAGATACATATAAATTGACAAAATTCACTTTTTGCCTCTTGGTTCCCGAAGCCGCAGAACAATCGGTTATTGATTAGCCGCGTCTGTGCGTGATTGGTTACAAGTTATATACATATATATATATATATATATATATATGAATGTGTATGTGACAGAACAACACAATTTATTCGTTGGTTCCTATATACGTGAGACCACGGGTCAAACGGGCCGTGAAAATCTTCTAAATCAATTTCTGCGGCGGCATTTATCGAGTAGCGACTCTCCATCTCGCTGGATTTAGGATAGAAACAAATGTCCTGCGATGGTAGGATCGATCGTCCTCCCATCGGTTGGGTTGGATGTCCTTCGTTGATACATCACTTCTCTCCTGTTTTGGTCCCGATAGGGGAAACATCGACCTAAACTTGATTCGAGCTAAGCCCCCGTCTTAACAACGTTCCTTGCAATTTCGTCGATCATCCCTCCGTATATATCGCGTGCTTCTGCTTCAAGCATGTTCCATCATTTATTGAACAAAATCAGAGAGAAAATGGGAACTTTTGTTTCCCTGTTTATGTATCTTGTGTTCTCTAGATGATCGTTCGACAAAAAGCTGTTCTCAATCATATCATATTTAAGTGTGAAAACTGTGACCCCTTTTTTTCACTATTCTTCTTTATCTTCGTTCGCGTAATCAATGAGGAACAATCTTTCGGAGATAGAAGATTCTCATTTACTTTCGGCATCGATAAAGGCATTCCATGTGTCAACTTTCGCTATTCCACTATGAAATGATATCTAAGATTATGTCACAATGATATCTTCGTTGGTTCGTTAATTACTCCTTGTTCTGCTTATACACTTCTCCGTCGAAGCGAAACGAGTTGGATACTTTCATTTTGCTTTTTATGCTTGAAATGGTGTGGGTTCGATAGTGAAATTATAGTGAAGGTGTGTTGCTATTTTTTTTTTGGAAAAGAGAAAATGTTCTTTGGAATTAATGTGATGAATGGCACAGATAGATCAATGATATAAATATTTGATCGTAATAATCAAGTCTCAAATTTGTTAAAAATGCTCTAAATTTTAAGAGATTTACAATTTTTATTTGGAAAAAAATGATTTTATTACGACGTGTCTCTGAGTAATGAAAAGACGATATCTTCGATAATATTTTTTGACTTTCTTTGTTTCTCTTGTTACTACTACGCCAAAGGTAGCGGCTACCTATATAATACATTTCAAATCGACTTGATTCGATGATATGAAGATAAAAGAGGAAGAAAAAAACAACAGCAGGGGAAAAATTAAAATAAGTTGAAGAAACGTCCTCGAGTGAAGCGGTAGCAGCAGCAGCAGCAGACCTTTAGATTGAAATGGCTGGAGGCCTGTTCCCGGCTCTGACCAAAGCATTCCTGGTGTCAGAACTTCAACGAGCGAGGATTTTGAATACGGTAAGAGCGGAGGAATATCAAGAAAGGTCAGCGGGATGCTCTGAAACGAGGGCTACTGGTTTCTCGTGTATCCATGTGGACCTCCTATCGGCATCTTGTCCAGTATATTCCCTTCGTCAAAACCAAAATCTGCTGTCCCTTTAATATCGTGAAGGTAAGATCTTCTTTCTTTTTCTCGAACCACGAATCCCAGCACGAACTTCATTTTTAATGCAAAGTCCGTCTTCGGTGTCCAGATGAATTTCAACCACGGCGACGTGGCGTATAGCGAATACAGCTTGATTCAATATAAGAAAGAATCAAAAAGGTAAGATTTTCATCTATATGTGATGTATACATACATATTCATGTGATGTTGAAAAGTGATAGATTCGATAAATTAAATTGGTTTATCGAATGGTGATCTTCGATATGACTGCACAGAGAAAAGAATATGCTTGGAATAAAACCAGGGATTGTTATATTTATTCTAAGCATATTTACCACAAAATTCCGATAACAAGGAAACAAGTGGATATTTCTCAAGAAATTTGGGGATGGGAGTATTTTTAAATTTTATTATGAAAATCAAATTTCTCAACCGTTTGATAGAATGAAATTGAAAGGATATCTTTTACGTGATGTGTTATCAGACATTCAAAGGAAGGCTTGAACATGCACTTGTGGAATAATATACCTTCATCAGCGATACGTACATCAATGACTGAAGTTGACTCATGTCTTTAGCTTGTATATACGATATCTTTCTACAGTTCTGCTCCACCCCCGTATACTTTGCAGGTCGACTGCTCAGTTGAGGGTCGATATAAGCTTAGCAGGGGATATTACCCGAGCGTACTGGGGTTAAGTTTTTGTATGAAAACAGGATCAAGTATCAACCATATAGACTCGTATGCGTAGTTAAACTAAGAACGATAGTCAAAAGATTGGTAATCCCAAACAGTGTTGTTACGAGTAATGAAGTACTAAATATAACACGCTATAACGGATAACACAAATTGAATTACGTCAGAAAGAATATATTTATTCCCTCACCGCGACATGTTGAAATATTTCTCATTGAATATTGGAAAATTATTCCCCGGAGAATGCCAGACGAACTATCCTCGGTTGGATTAGTCACAGAAAAGTCGGAAATTGATTGAAAATACAGATAATATATAATCCTCGTAATCAATTAAAAAATAATCTCTGGTAAGAGAACAATTTATCTTCATTCCACGAATCTTACTAAGGTCACTCATCAAGATAGTACGATACTCGATTCTTTGTTCCCAACTAATTTGCGACACCTTGCTGCGTTAATAAGAAGACAAAAAGCAGAAAGGCAGGCCTACGCGAATGTTAAGAAAAAAGACGAGAAGATGAAAATTGCCCTGGTAACACGTGACAACGTACGACGAAGGCATGATGGATGAAGGGGCGGCCAGTTTACGTGATCGAGACATGATCGCTCACGGACGGGGTGGTCCATTTGTACATCCGTCTATCCATCGGTCGGTTTCTTCTCCTTTTATGTTCCCATCTTTCTCCCTCTAGTATCATCACCTTTCTCGATCCTACTCTTGTCTTTGATATTTTTCTTCTTCTTTGCCTACGCAAGTATATACAGAAAAAAGGCGAACAACATGGACGAAGAAGAAACGAACGAACGAGAGAACGCACCCCTGTCACCGGTCTGAGCGATCTCGTTGTCATGTCTGGCGGACGGCCCTCACGGTATTATAAAGTAACTGCTTCACTTGCACGAGACTCGGCGTGTCTCGATGTCTTTTTGCACGTACGCTGATCGAGATATCATTCGTTCTTATTACACTTGATTTCAATGGGATGAAAGGATTTTATAATAAAATTAATATTAATGCGAAAAAATTGAAATGAATGATGCAAACGTTGTATCGAAAGAGGAAGCAACTGATTGATATCCCGCTGACTCTGTACATCAACTACTCTCAAGGTGAATCGTATATCCCAACGTAAAACTTATCCCTAATCGTCAATGGAGATTGCTCGAGAATAATTGTGCATCAAGAGTTTTATTACTACGGACTCGAAGGAGTTATTATATTAATTCATTTCATCGAGATTTTCTCTGGCTGATGTTGAAATCTATCAAAAGGGAGACAATTTCATTCGATTTCTTTGTTCCAAATCTACGAAGATCGTCAAACCATATTCGATTCATCGAAATAAAAGAATGAATGACCATCAATAAAAATGATACTCATCGCGAATCGTTCTACACAAATATGAATCCAGTACGACAATTCTTAATATAATTCTACGATGTCAGATACGGTGGTCCATCCTACGTCGCTTTCATGACACGAGCCGCTCATTCTCTCTCTGTATCGTGTATCCAGTTTGCTTTGTGGATGCCGGACACTATGCCGCTAATTGCTGATTGATCGTTCTGAATAACACAATTAGCCGGACGCGAATCGAGCACGCGTAATTGCGCATAGAATAACAAACAAGTTGATTGTTAGAATCACGTTGATCTCGTGGTAGAAGGGAGATTCTTTTTAATATTTATGTTTGAAATCCATTGTTGATTGTATAAATTTTGCAAAATTCTAAACACCGTGAAATCGATATAATTTCTCAAAGGTGATATGGGACGCGCGAAAATCGTTAACCGAGCTTCACGCTGTGGATCTTTATTTACATGACGAAATACCTCTTTAGAGTCTTCTTACCATTTTCTTTGGTTTCTTTGCCCGTAGGGGGATCGGAGGGTGACAAGAAAAGAAAAGGGTAGGAGTATAGGAATAAAGGATGGTATGGCACGTGCGAGGGCTGCCAACCGCAAAAGAGGCGGCTTATATTATAACGCGGGCAGGTGGGCGAGGTCCTTCCCATTGGCAGTGTGCTAACGAGGGATCGGTAATTATTACCCACGACTTAACTCCTAGCTGTTCTCGTGCAAAGACCTTTATTATAGTGCGCCACCCTTCTTCGTTTCTTCTCTTCGTCGGATAAATCTAGTTTGCCGGAATCCCCTGTGACCAGACACGCCTACGACGTCTGTCAATAATTTTTGTCCTTTCTTTCAGGATGAAATAAAATGCCACAATTGCGGTGGATCGTCGTCAAAACTGTGATAATGCGGGGGATCGTCGGCCCAAATAATACATAATGCCCGATTGATTTGATCTCGCGTACAAAAGCGGGATTTTTATAGTCATGGTAAATTGTAATGATCCTATTGTCTGTCACTTGAGAAAGAAAGGGTGAGTTTTGAAATATTGTGAATTGATTGTGAGTTTTCATTATCAGAAATTAAAATCAAAATGAATTTTGACAGAGGGAATATGGCCATACGCTGTTGGGAAATCTGTTATCTTTGTATACATATTTTACGCTAATGTGAAATTTTTGTGTGAGATAAGACGTATTAATTACTACAATGATTAAAAGTTATACGTACTCAACTCTAATAAAATTAATCCACTCAAAAAGAAGAGATATTCAAGATTTCTAAACAATCAAGCGATTACTTTAAAATCAGGTGTGTGGAAGGGTTGAAATCAGATCCAAGTGTGTCTTCAAAGGATCAAATCATTCGAATAGAGCCAACATTATGCATCTCTGAAACCTCAATATAAGTCAAGTTCGATTGCTGACGGAGATCACAATGCTCGGCTCCCACTGGAATCTTTGAAAATAGACCTTTCCTAAAACTAGACTCGATATCCCTGATAAAAGGAAACTGAGATTAATTTGTTGAATGACCAATGGTTGTACATTGAGCCAATATTGATTCAACATGCTTAGCAGCTTAATATTTTGTCAGCCTTGAGCCACCTGTTGTATGGGCATTTCTTATGAAACGTGGTAAGGGTTGTCAGATAACAAATGGTTTTATATCGGGTCGACATATTGGTTTGCTATGCTAGGTCATTCAATATTGTTCCAAGCTTTTATGCGAACCCAAAGTTCTGTTATTTTCGGTAGACATTAATCAAACATCAGCTCGCTGTTTGAAGGTTATTGATAAGAAATGGCTATAGAACATGATTTCATCTGAAGTGACAAAACAAAACTTCTTGTCGCTGATAATCACCAAAAAATCTGCCAGTCGACAAATCTGGTAACCCCTTGTACATTTCTATTACTCCCGTCACGAGTATGATTTTTGACGTGATTTGGCGCCGTTTTTAGCATAGTTGTGCGTAGAAATTTTTTCGCTAGCTAGAAACGTTGCTAGCCTTGAAAAAATCTACAGTTCTATCCTCACTTCTTCTTTATTTTGATCTTGAACAGCATGTACAGTTGGTTCCATTATATTCTTTTTCAATGAAGGTGTGTTCATTCAAAATTTCCACAAGATGCTTATAGAATCCATTCATGAACTGTGAACTTGAAAAACTTGAAAGTCATCGACGTCCATTTAACGTGAAGTGAGTAATTGTGTAAACCTATATGAACTGTCACAGGTCAAACTCTCAACACTTGTTCAGAATGAAGCAGTTTTTACCTGAAAGAGAACGATCTATCATTGTGTCAGCGTGGCATGCACATATTGGGTTGTTATGTATTTTGATGATGTGAAAAAATATGCACGCAGTTAGAACTTCGAGTTCTAGATTTAAAATAGTTTTCCTTCGCCAATATCGTATTTACAAAGAAATATATAATAAATAAGGATGTTATATTGCATTTAAAGGGGGCATCCTAATAAGAATCTTCGAAAAAATCGAAATTTTTACCATGGAATGATGGAAAAACATCTCGAAAACTTCCCTGCGAAGTTTCAAAACATGCAATGTTACACTTATTTTTATGTTGCATGCGCGTGGAGCGTCAAAAGCGTTGTTCGAAACCACGAAAAGAGGATATTTTCGATGACAACCAGCTCTACAAGGAACTTGAAGGTATATTTTATTCGTGTTTTTCGCAAATTTGAAACGCAATTTCCCACAAATTGCATTTTTTCAACTTTCTAAGAAATTACCCCAAGCAGAAGGCTATTATCGATTCAGATTGATATCTAATTGATCAAAATTACATCAACAAAATTTGGTTGGCTATTTCAAAATCGACACTCTGCATTTTTTGATTCATTTTCCATATCTTTCTAAAACACACTATATGTAATAGAAACTCCTTCATAAACATAGTTTCGATATCAAATTAACACCCAGTCAATAGAATTTTTTATTTTCCCTTGCAACGCACAGTGGGTCAAACAATCGACAAAAGTCGGTTCTTGGTGCGATTCCAATGAAAATCAGGGATTCTTATGTTTTTGGGGTCGCTGATCTCGAATCCGGATTCATATTCCTGATATTCAACGTGTTCGACACGCAGCGCCCAACGTCCCTGTACTATGTCTAGGATATCACAATTTCTCGCTCAAAACATTCTGTGTGAAATTCATACAAGATTCTATAGACATTGCAAATACAATAAAATTCTTTAAAAATGCTCTGACAATCTTCCAATTGAAACATTGCACATATAATGTTCTGTAATGTTCACCTGACCTGAAATTTGGTCAAATTCACAAGTCAAGATGAAATAAATTCCTCTCCCACGACCTTTTCACTTTTTGTTTCAGAAGATTCTGAATCAATTGGTCTATATCCTACGGAGATAAATTTTTGAAATTTTTTCATCAATTCCCTCCAGCACGTGGTAAATTTTGGAGATGCACTTTTTAAAAAAACGAATTTTTATGCAACGAAAATCTGTCCTGATGAAGAAGCTTCTGATATTGGAACCGATTTGCCAAAAAAAAAACTGATTGTGAGGTAGATGAGCCTGTTTATGAACGCGACCTTTTCAATGAACATTTTGGTTTTTGATTTAGAGTTCTTCTCATTTAGTGCTTCAATCTCATCCAAGCATGACTGACTAGATACTGAACCCCGGTGGAAAAACTTTTGTTGAATGCTATTCTCAATTTTGACACTGTTTCATTAAAAATTAACAAAAATCCACGCCTGTTCACAAAAATCAAAGAAAATTTTTTGAAACTCATCTTTTTTTGTTGATTTTGCATAAAAAGAGAGTCCAATCTGTGAGTAAAATTCAGCAACATTTGATAAAATGTAATGAAATTCAACCAGATTCAAACATTTTTTCCACCAGGGAGACACCACTGGTATGTAAATAAATCCAAAATAATATGTCATAGGGAAAATATGGTAAATAAACGATTGTTCGCTAAAATAGGAGCTGAGGGGTTCATAAATGGGGAAGTTTACCTTATGGATTGAATGTATAAACTGCACGAATATCATGTATGAAGATTTTGAACCACTTTTTATACACCCTAGTGACGATGAAAAATTATGCGTTCTCGGTACAGGAAGAATGATTGCTTTGTGTAAGAGAATGCAAGGGTCTATAGAAAAGAGCAAAAACTAGGTGAATGAACCTTTCTTGATCAAAATATATATGTATTTATATAATTATAAATACTTACATCTCGTGATATCAAATGAGGGTACAAAAGCAAACAAACAAACAAACAAATGGACAGATTAACAGTTTGAAAAACTGCGCTGAAACTTGAAACGATACCCCATAGTATGTGCCTATTCTATGTCGAATCCCTCTTTAGAAATTGAGACAGCCTTGGACGGGATAATCGCTTGTTTCTTAACCCTCTTGACCCAAAAAGGACACTACGTTCGCAAGTTCTTTTATCTTACTTCCTTCTTTTCGTTGAAAAAGGCAAGGTTCCCTCCTATTTTGTCGGTTAAGCAAACGCCGTTGCTTATATTTCCCAGATAAGTGCTCGAACTCAGGACGAATTAACGTAAATCCTTTTTAAATAATACATCCTCGTTAAAATGTAATGAATCCGACCGAAAGGAAGAAGAAGAAAGAAGTCCACCTCCTCACCGTCCGAAAAATAACTATGGTAAGAAAATTCATTGAGCCGTGTATCCTACAGGCCCCCAACAAGGAAAAACTAGAAAATGCATACACCGTTGACAATAGAACGACCGAGATTCGTATCTGCATCTTGAGAAACAAAAGGACCAACGTCATCTGCGGTCTCAGAATCGGAAGAAGCAGCGGTATCGATTGATCGTTCGACCGAGCACTAGTCTTTTTGGTGTTAACGTGAAAATGACGTGGGGGCTCTTCCCTTTTGATTTTCATATAATGCCCCGTGGGATATACATGACCGGATCTTATTTGCGGCAGGATTTATTTATTTGTTAAAGAATGATGCGGATCACACTTAGCCTCGTTACGGAACTAAGAAAGACTTGGATATTTGGATACCTATAATCCCCTTTCTACGACTTTACTCATAGCTATGGTCACCGTCGTCGTCTTATAATCTACCTGACTGTGCGCGAGCGAAGGGTGACAAATAATATCAAATTCCTTCTTGTGGTCCGACTCACTTCATCAGGGCGGTACTTTTTTCTTCTCTTCCTTTGAAAATTAGAATATATTTCAATGTATTATATGTGCACCTTGAAATACGAGCTGCTTTCTTTCTCTTTGGAGATAGGTCTTGACATGGACTAATGAATATTTTTCTTTCAAATTATTCCATTCCAATTGGTATTGTGTACATCGTAGCGATGTTTACATTTATGCCACTAAATTGAAAATTTATGTATCTAAGTAATTAACGAAATGATATTTTATACATATTATAATGAAGCACATGTTTTATGAATATTTGAGACTCAGCACTTATTATCGGCCCAAAAATGAAAAGATTGAAAAAAGTTATTTTTTATAAAATCTTTATATAAATATATGTGTATGTAACGAAATCATCATCACCACAAATGCTGATAAATTCTAACAGATATTCAATGCAAACGTGTCTTCCTTCCCATCAATTCAATCGACAAAGAGATAATTGATCGAGCAAGCAGGCGTGTATAAGATCTTCATTCTGTTGACAGTTGTTCGAAGATGGAAATCTAAAATCTTTCAAAGACGATAGAACACGAGCATGACAATTTTGTGACAACCGCTTCCTTTTAATGTGGTCATTTACATCCTTCTTCGAGCAAACGAAGACCCGTTGTCTGTATATAATATCACTGACTCGATTAGTTCTCACAGAACCGAATATATAGCGAAAGAACTCATATCAGATAAGGAGAAAAAAGAAAGACCCAGAGATTAATCAGAAAAAAAGAGTAACTCAAGTTCTTACGAAAATAAAAAAAGGATAAGGAAAGAACATCAACGCAGGGCAGTCTGATGGATGCCGTATACTTTGATGTTTACCGCCTTGAATCGCGGCTTGCGTTACCTTACCCACTTCGTTACAACGACCCACTACATACATACACACTTACGTACATATATAAATGTATATCAGTGTATTTGTGTGTATGTAAGTTTGGACACAAACGAATAGCGAGATCAGCTGGCTCCCACACCAGTCAAATATTTCTTCTGATGGTCACACAACCAATGTTTTTGTTGTTGTTGTTGTTGTTGTTGGCGGTGACTGAAGTCTCCTGAAAGATCATGATTGAGCTGTAGGGATGAATTGCGTACTGGTACAACGCACTCCCTATCCGTACTCAATTGCTCGCCTCGATGAACTACGATAACGGTTGCTCTCTCCTCGATTTTCTTTCCTCCACTTTCCTACTGTTTCTAGACGCTACTACGTCAATTCCACACCCTCCTTTTGATTTTTGACCCCTCTCATTCTCCCGCTTATCGGGTATCGTTTTCGATATACATATATATACACACACACACACACACACGTCAAAATATCACTCCATGGTATCAATTTCAAAAGCGTTTGTGAGAAAAAAAAGGAAGAAAAAGCCTTGTAACCACATTCTTGAAATATACTTTGCAGAAAATAGATTTGTTTTCTAGAATTGGACTTCTAGAAATGAAAATGTTTTATAATTAATATGAATTCTCATAATTGGAATTGGATATTCGTAAATGTGTTATTTCTTTTGTTCATTTGTTTATTTACTTTTTTTCAATATAAAACTGTTGCTATAAGATGACTTCATCTACATCTTTGATAATTACATAATTGAATTGAGAGGATACGAGCCATCTGATGACTGAATTGTACAGAATCCAACATATGAATCTCTGTACATGATATATTCAAGTATGCAAACAATCAGATACGGTCATATGCAATCAGTAACGAAATTAATTTAGATATGTGATTGATTGGACTATGCTGAATTCAGGAATGGACAACGTGGAAACGTTTCTGCACTTTCAGAGTAGGGCTACAAATCGTCCGGAATTACCCCGGATTTGTCCTAGCTTGTACACGGTTAGGAGAGTTTATTTATATTTGATAAAGCTTGTATTGGGTGCGGTGATATAAAAATTTTTTCCACATAAACTTGGCTCATTAAGGGGTAATATCACCTTCCCAGAAAAGTCATACCAAGACTGACAATTGGACCATGACTGGCGTCAAGCTTGGTAAGCCAAGTCTCGTTAGCCTAGCCTTGGCTAATGCTTGGCCCACCGTAGCTGGCTAAGCGTTGATAGAGCCTTAGATACCAATGATAGGACCTAGCATATTTTGCCGTGTTTGATTTATTGATCGTCAACCCGGGTGAAAATTTTCATTTCGGGTTCGTCAAACGGGACTGGTGCAGGAGTGTGCATTTTTTTGCGGTACTGTTGCGAACATCATGCACCTGCATTACATCTGCAACAGTACCGCACGAAAATGCAACAAATCTGCACCAGTCCCGTTGAGCGAACCGAAATCAACATTTTTACTCGGAAACCAAGCTTTAATCGACACTTGGTTCGCTGTAAGCCTAGATATAGCCACATGACGTGGACATAGAATTCATTCGCATTTCACAAACTTGAAAGATTCTACGCCTGAATGTACGTCAGCCCAAATACGGATATCCTCTCAACGTCTTCCCAGATAGCACAAGAGTCTCAAAAGAATTGTTTATAAATCCATACCATTGATTCTGAACTCTTTTAGAACTCTTGTGCTATCCAGACTAAAGTGATTGTGTCGAAATCTAATATTCCGAAATTTCATGTGTCGAAATATATTATATTCAATCAAGTTTGGATGCCAATAAGCAAACTATCCTATTCGTTGAGGTTGATTGTATATCAATCATAGCACCAATATCGATTCAAAACATAAAACCAATATTGAATTTTGATACTGAACCAAACTTGGATGCCAAGCGTTGAACACTGTTATCATCCCAGACATTAATCTAATTTGGTGCCAATGTTGGTAACCATGCTAGGCCCAATGTTGACTAGCATTGGCTCAAGCTTGGTACATTTGTGAACGCAAACCTGGTTTGTGTTCACGAAATTCTTTGCCATTTTCTAAGACTTACCACAAACGATAGAAACATTTTTGAAATATGGAGTTCTGTATACATAGAGGTACTACACTGTTAGAAAAATCTGTCTTAAACTTAACAATAATATTATGAAGTTTTTTACATAAACATTTTATTAAATTTCATACGAAATTTTTTATGAATCTTCATATTTCCATATTAAATTTAAGAACGATTATTAAATTTAATATGAAAACATGAAATTTAATATGAAAATATGAAATTTCATACAAAATTTCGTATGGAGTTTAATAAAATGTTTATGTAAAAAAGTTCATAATAGTATTTGTTAAGTTTAAGACAGATTCTTCTACCAGTGTAGTCTTTGAGTACCAGAAACACATTTTATCATATTTTTACAATACAAAATGGCGGTATATCAGCACATTCAAAACAAGTCTGTTAATTTACATGAGCGTACCGCTACAGGTCACAATTATGAATGTAAGACAAAAAACTGGAAATTTTCTCAAAATATAGTCCAAAATCCAGCGAACAACGTAGGATTTTTCCGAAAAACTGATTTCAAAGAAAATGGCATTGATTTGAATTTGTTTTTCGATTTTTTCTTTGTCAAACCGATCGAAAATCCCTCATAAAATCTGTCGTATTCAATTTAGTGACAAAATCCTACGATGTTCGCTAGATTTTGAACTATATTTTGATAAACTTTCTGGTTTTTTATTCTACATTCATAATTGCGACCTGTAGCGATACGCCCATGTAAATTAAGAGACTCATTTTGAATGTGCTGATATGCCGCCATTTTGTATTGTAAAAATATGATGAAATGTGTTTCTGGTCCTCAAAGACTAGTACATTCATGTGTACAGAACCCCATATTTCGAAAATGTTTCTATCGTTTGTGGTAAGTCTTAGAAGATGGCAAAAAACTTCGTGGACATAAGGTGATATTACCCCTTAAGGGAGGTCATATGGAGTTTTTTAACAGTTCATAAACTTTATTTATAAGTGATGAGCCAAGTTTATGTGGAAAAAATATTTATTCCGCCGTATCCAACAAAAGATTTATTAAATACAAATAAACTTCTCTTTCGGTGTAAGACGTCCGTAGAACGTCCGGGCGGCATTTTTAACATTATTCAGATAATATTTTTGTGCGATATGGAACTGGTTTTGAAATGAGGAACCTGAAAATTCCAATAATGAAGATATTTCATGATATGTCCAGATTTTTTGCCAAAAATCCAGAGTTTTTGACCTCCTAGTCCAATCTTGATGCACAGTAAAAAATTTTTCGTCATTGTGTAAAGTGTTAAAAGTTGTGTGTAGAATATTCAACATTCTAGAGTGTTGATTCAACCCGATCGTGTTTTTTTTTGTTTGCGTTAACAACGATTGTGTTGAATCGACACTCTAGAATGTTAAATATTCTACACACAAAGTTTAACACTTCACATAATGACGAAAAATTTTTTTACTGTGTGGGTTTGGAGACGGCAGCCCTGTCTCAGGGTTCAGTAAGAAGTACTTTCTGTTAATCTTATATACAGATACATTTACAGGAGATAAAAATTCCTCCTCATTGAAAATACTTCAGCAGTAACAAATTACTCTCAGACTGCCCATACCTGGCCAAGTTGGAATCAGCTTTATTCTAGCTCTCTGACTAATACTGTATTCTAAAAATAAGTTGACTTTGCTTGAAAAATGAAACATTTTTATTTTTTCTTCCACATTAATTTTGTCGTCTTCAAAGTAATCCCCACCTGATATAATGAACTCATGCCATTCTTTTTTCCAATTCTTGAAACAGTCTCAAAGGCTTTTTCTGGTATAGTCCTCGATGCTTTCGCCAATTCGACTTCTGTTCCCTCAATTCAGTGGGCACAGTGTCCACGGAGTGGTCTTTCAAGTTTACCCTGCTTCAAAGATCCGATTCAAACCTATTAACTGGTCAATCAACTATGAATCAGATTTTTATTCAGGCATTTTCCCATTTGATCTTATTCAAATCTAATTAGTTTGAGTAGAAATTAATTCCTATTCAAATCGATTATATTTGAATGGGATCAAATACGAAAATTCTCGCAAAACAATCTAATTCAAACTGATTGACGAGTTAATAAGTTTCTATCGGATTTTTGAAGCAGGGTAGTGAATAGCCAGAAGTCACTGAGTGCCAAATCAAGCGAATACGGTGGTGGTGGAACGATATTTGTTGAATTTTTGGTAAAAAACTTACCAAGAAACAATGCAGGGTGAGCTGGCGTATTATCGTCATGCAAAAACCGAAAGTTATCCGCCAATGTAATCTATGAAAAAATAATATGCCTCCATAATACCCGCGAATTGTAAATAAGTAACTTACCTTATATTCTTGACACAGTAGTAAACTACAGAGAAGAGTGAGTAGTACTATTTATTCTATAGTGGACTCTTCCTGCTAATTTTATTGGATAAATGAATTATAGATATATTTAATGCAACACATTAGAACCAACGGTGCTACGCTGCGAAGGAACATCAAAAGTGAGGAGGTCCGATAAAGCTGGTTGGAGCTAAACATGGAATTTGATTCAATAACAGCTCATGGTGTTTGAACGCATCTAATTTTATATACTTGAAGTTTGAATCTTTTGTAAAAACGAAACGAAAATTCAAACTTATAAAATCCGATAAATCATTGGTATTTGTTCTCCCGAATTGACTGCTTGAAAATGGAAACATGGTTTGAAGAATGTACCACAAGACTTTTGGCTCCTTACAAAGACCCAAAGCTGTTAAAACAGCTAAGTATTCTATTATTCGAGTATCAATTCGTTTCAATAAACGATCCAAACTCCTGCAACACTCTAATTGTCACGTACATTATGAAAAATATTTGTATTAATTTTAATACAAAAAGTTTGGAAGCAATAGACACATATTTTTGTATTGAATCTCCCACACTTTTATTGAAATTCCAACACAATATTATTTTAAAATGATTTTCATACAAAAATTGGTTTGACTGACTCTGAAAAAATCTGTAGCGATTCGATACACAAAAGTGTGTGTTAATTGCTTCCAAATTGTATATGGAATTCACAAATTTTTTCCAACAGTGTATAGTGAAGTGCATTTTCCCTTACTCCCCCCCCCCCCCCCCAGTACATCCATTCTTCTTCAAGAAGGTCCACAAAAAATTGAAAGTTTTTGAAATCCAAAGATCTAAAGGACTTACAGCACGCAAGGAATTTATAGCACAAGATGAAGATGAGAAGCAGTTTCGGATATGTCATTCTTCAGCAGGTCAGTAGAGCATGCATACGTTCTTTCAGTCACTCCTCAAATTATTAATTCTTGACAAATATACAAAAGGTTATATAATATCTGAAATTGATTCGTCATTGTGTCAAGCACGTTCATGGTCCCTTTCCAAATATGAAATGGCTTAACCAGGCGTGTAACTGCTACACAGCATCGGAAAGCGCGAGGAAAAAGAAAAGCACGACCAAAGAGAGAATTTCAAGTCCCTAATTATGATTTACTTTTTTTTTCTTTCCCTTAGAAAAAGAGAAGAAGAGATTGGAATAGCGGTTCGGAGGAGCTCCTGTATATACATTGAGATTTAACGACAACCCGCTGTGTGTTCCCTGAGAGAGAACTGACAAGCGGCGTGCTACAATGGCTAAGCCACTGGCCAAGATCATCGTTGCTATTTGTTGTGTTCGTCTTGTTTCTGTCTTTCTTTTTGTGTATCTTATACACAATACGTATACGTTATGGGTACGACCTTTTAGGACCAACGGCACGCTGTCACTCCCGTTGTCTTTCTGCCGTCATTCAGGGTCTTCGATTCAAAGTATAAAACTGACAGCTTCTTTATTTTTTGTTCAGTTGCTTATTTAGAGAAACTATACCAGAGTTTCAGTTCCCAGGTAAAAAAAAATTCTATTAGAATGAGGATTTTGTATATAATTATTCATAGAAATTCTATGGGATTTCCATGAAACCCAGTATTTCCATAATTTTTTAACGTAGAACAACAAGGAATACGTTTTTTCAATATTGAGAGGAATTGGAAAACTAGGTTGGAACGTTGCTTCTTAGCGTTTCTTAGCATCATGATTTCATTTGGTTCTATTTAAGGAAAAAAAATCAAAACAGAACGTTGAAAACAAAGTGATTTTCCACGGTGCTCTGGATAGCATCATTTCAAGCTCCCCCAATTCTTCTTTCTTAAACGTAGAACTAATATTGGCAAAACAGTGGACCCTGTTTGAACCAAATCTGGGAATCGCAGCCAAGATTGAACCTGGCTATTTCCAATGTTCGACGTAACACTTCTATTTCACCCAATCTGTATGGGGTTGAGAATTGGCAATAACTTATTATTAACATTATATTATGAGACTAAGCGGGAAAAAACATGGCTCAAAAATAAAATGATTTTTAGAAAAATACTTCTTAGGTTCGTAATAATGACAAAATATTCCATAGTTTTGTGGAATTTTTCTCACAAAGCCGGATTAATGCTGCAGATAAAATCGACATTGTTTCTCTAAAAGAAAATCGATTGACTTCCGACTGTCAACCAGTATGGTCAACATTATCTGAAAAAAAGTAATCGATTCACGCAGAGAATTCGCAAGATATTACATTACTTAACCTTCCTGATTTTTCATCTCGCGATTAGATGATTTTTTATCTCGACTGCGTGAAAAAACATCACAACATCAGAGAAGATAAATCTCGAAGATCCAAATCTGGAGATCCAAAAACCAAGCAGTTTGGTGAGGAAAAAAATCATCAATCGGTTGATTTTTGTTTCACATCAATTGCGGGATGAAAATTCACAATAGTTTGAATGATTTAATATCTCAAATTTACGGTGCTTTATTTCTTGCAACGCTGAAAAAATATTATAGAGAGATGGCTTCAATCAATGCACATATTTTTGCATAACTTCCCTATAAAAGATGAATTAAACGGCCACCGCTATCAGAGCCGGATTAAGCATTTCGGGGGCCCTGGGCCCATCATGATCATCGGAGCCCCCTTGTAAGGGCCGACTTTTTAACGGACTTGAAGTTCAAGCGTACTTTTTTAATATTCTTTCCACGTAAGGGATTATACTCAGTTCGAATTTTCAAAAAATTGATTTTCTTCTTATTCCATTTTCGTAATTTACACGTATTGAAGTATACACTCAGAAAATTTCAAGTCAATCCAACAAATATTCTCCAAGGACATTTGTGAACAATTTTCTCCTATGCGTAATGAGATTTTGGAACTTGGAACGCGTTTTCCTCAAAACTGCGGTTTCAAAGTCAGTGAGCATAATTTCTCCAAAAAGGCTCAACTGATCGGTCTGAAATTTCAACATAACCTTCTCAGATATATATTTCAGGTACTGATCATAGGAATCAGATTTCTGATAATAATTCATATTTTTTAAAAGTAATTTCACGAAAAAATGTTGATCCAAAATCGGACTTCTTGCTTTTTGAAGCCGCCATTTTGTCAAAAATGAAAATTTCGGCTGTTCCTTCGATCAATACATACCTGGATTCATCTATCCACTAACAGAATGTGACTTTTTCATTTTAAATAACCCAAACTGGAGATGTCGTGCTCACCTCCAGACACTTTTTTTAAAGGACCCCCAGGAGATCGTCTGCAAGAGCAATTCAACCTAATATTTTTGGAAATAAAAAGTGTTGATGTTAAGTTAAAAGTTACTCCCACATGTATCATTACTTCTCGTATTTGTCAAATAAAATCCCTTCGAGGAAAAAATTGTTAAAAGAGCGCCTTTTTTCGACCTTGCAACTGAGTATAAGCCCCTGTATATACCCCTTAAATTGCTGCACATGAAAAGACTACACTTAGCCGCATTCTTTTACATATCTGTTATATTTAGAAATTAATAGAAATGAGGAATCAAGTACTGAACAGTAATAATTTATTCAAATAAAATATTCAATACATTTCCGCCTTATTTTTTTTATACGAATTCGTCGATTATTTCGTCAAAGTTGATAGAATGCAATAAATTACACTGTATTCGTTAAATGTTTTTTGAGTCATAGTACTTCTATGTTCATCTTTTATCAAAGCCAATCGGGAGGACGATCTCTCACCCCTAACATTCGTAGGTAATATAGTTAAGAATATTCTTATGCCTATTTCTACATTTGGGAAAACAGTTGCTATATATTGCTCAATATATAATAACTCATAAATCTTTCTTATCGATTTTTTCGATTCTTTCAATTTCCCATCTGTTAATTTGTTAATTAAATAAAATTTGAAATGTATGAACTCACATACTATGCGAGATTCGTCGAAATCATGAGGATACATTTCACAAAGCTTTTCATAATTCATTTTTATATCATCATCGTTCATATTTTCAATATTTAAAATGAATCCAAATGTATCATATATCTTTCTATATTCTTCACTCCTACGTGTTAATTCAGCTGACAGTTAATCAATTATAGGGATAAAAACTTCGATCTTGAATTTATTTTCACCTCCTAGAGTAATATTATCTGTACATGAGTCAGAAAAAGAAAGTCGTGTACTAATTTTTTTACACGCTTATTATAGTCTCGATAGTTTTCGTTTTTAGATAATTCCTTTGCTAATTCTTAGTAATTATCAAATTCTGTCCGCCAGACAGAAAAATCCATATTTTTGTCATTCGATTGATGGGGGCCTCCAACCGTCCGAGGCCCTGGGCCCGGGCCCAGTCAGGCACATGCGTTAATCCGGCTCTGACCGCTATTGTATCACGTATAGCATACTTTGTGAAAAAAATAATCGGAATTCTCCTGCATTACGCAATCTGGAACTTGCTATCAACTATATGGAAAATCATTCCCCAGTAAACGATGAGAAATTTACCTTGGATTTATGTTCAAAGTTCCAAGTGCATAGAATTTTTACACCAATTTGATAGTAACTTTTCAGAAAAGTTCGGGAAATTCGTCGCCTGTGTATGAGTTAATTAGTTTACATACTCATATGTGGAGTGTTCCACATACATTTTTCACAATTTATACATAGGATGTATCAAAATTTACGAATCAGATTTCAAGAATATATTCTGAAGACAAAAGCGAATACCATTACCCGTTGTTAAAATTCCCTTTGAAACTTGATTTTTGAAATATAGACATTTTATATTAATTTTTCAAAAAATCTCTAAAACTGTAAATTTCTTGGATCGAAAAATTCACTCTGGAAAAGTGAAAATACTGCAAATTGAACAAGAATGCGGCTCCACTTCTGAAGATTAAAAAGTGAGTTTTCACTGCATGGAAGTGAATTTTCATTCTGTCAGAGAGAAATTTTAACTCGCTTTGGAGAATCAAATTCCACCCTTTTATGAGAGTAAACATATTCACTCTTATGGAATGGAACTCACCCTTTAGGAGCGGAATTTCACGTTTGTTGGACTCGCTATATTCTTACTCTTCAGGAATGGATTTTCACTCCAAGAAATCCACACGGAAAACAGTAATTAGCTGTGAGATGGACAGCTATTTACTTAGATTTTATAGCTCAATTTTAGCTGCTGCAGCAAAATTTTCAGCTTCATCAACTGAATTCTAGTTAATACCCTAGCTATACCCAAGTAGAACAAGAATGTTCGCAATATACTATGAAGATGCACAGAATATATTGATACGTTTTGAATGTCCTATGAACATCCATAGAATATTTTTGCATATTTGAATATTCTATGGACATGTATAGGATATTCCAAACATCCTTGTGCCACTAGGGTAATAGGTAAAATTCAGCTATGACAGCTAAAAATTTCTCTCCGTGTAGAGAGCAAATATCTCAAAAACGGTGTTATGCCGTTGATAACACCTTGGCACTGAACACCACCCTCTGAGTTGGAAGAGGCGGAAGAACAATTGAATTATCCTAATATTCTTGGTTCTGAAGTTATAGTGACACCCTATATACGCGAGTCCAAGTTCAAATTCCCTCCTGATTGGAAGTGGATTTTATTCGTCAAGCCCAATATTCGACACTCTATTTGTGGTCATAAATTTCATCTTTGTATCCAACATCGAATGACATATCCATTTCAACCCAAACTACTTCACTCCTGACAAATCGGTCTATTATCGAGATCCAAATCGGCCTGATGGGCAAGTCGTTGACAAAATTATCGATTGTTAAACGGCATGAAAAGCTGAAGTGCATTGGACGTTCTGAAAGCGTAAGAAAAGAAGCAGAAAAAAAGAAAGGCAATGGGCGAGTAAAAGAGACAGAAGAAATAACTATTCGAGGGACCCATTCAAGAAAGGATGGCAATAGTCACAATGAATGCGGTAGAATTTTGGCGCGTTCCTATGGGAGTTTGTATCTACGTCACGTTATTCTCCTTGTCGGTGGATAATTTTCTCAATGGCAAACTTCCAGATTGAAATATCTTTATGAAAGTATGCACCTGTACATGTATATACAGTGAAAACCATCCTCTTGGAAATTCACAACAATTCCAAGTATAATCATAATGAACTCCCTCTCTTTCTCTCACGCACACCCACACACACACACACACACATGCGCGCGCGCGCACTTTCATGAGAATTCAAAGCGAAGAGGAGACCATAGGGCCGTCCTATTGACTGCAGTTTTCCACAAAATCTGTACACCGAGTCGTGAATTGCTTTTTCGCTTTTGAGAGGAGAATACCTTCGATGAATGAAGACATATATTTTTTTTCTTTCGAGAGAAATAAAATTTCACGACACATTTGTGGCTGACATTGTCGAAAGATATACCGCCACTGACTACCATCGTGTACCTCTCAATATATGCTTCTCTTCTTTGACACTCTGGAAATGGTACGCGCGAGCTCTATTCAAACGGTTCATTCATCAAAGAGATATTTATGATGATAGGGTGAATCAAATGAAATGAATGAACAAGTCGAACAGGAGGAAAAAAGAACATCGTTTGAATATATTACGTGAGAAAAGATGAGAAGTGAATCTCACATTCATACGTTGGATGATGATGATTTGGATGATGTTGTTGATGATGAAGTGGCGATTAAAAGACTACAACAAACATAATATGGATGTGATGTTAAGTTTCTTTTGTCAATCGCTCAACTCTTGAAAGGTATCGAACAATATCGAGTGAAACATTTAGAACTCACCGATTCAAACTAAAAGATATATCTCGAAACTTGAATTTTGCAAAGAAAATTGAATCAATGCGGGATGAATGTACTGCTTTGCAATGAATTGATCAAAGATTTCAATGAAAAACAATTTTGAACATGCTCGAAAAGATGCTTAGCAACGAGTTAATATTGGCATTTTCAGCGAATTGAAGGAACAAAATGTAATCTGGAAATTGATGTGGTCGAAATTGAAAAATGTAAACCATAGCGTGGATTTAGTAAGGTTATTACTTCAGTGAATAAATCCTGTTCGTGGAACGTATCAAGAAATAATTCAAAACTGATTTCATCCAAATAATTTGATCACATTAATTGATTTAATTTAATCAAATGATAGTATAAGAGATATGAATTTGTTATACAATAAATTACAGGTTCAGAGTTTTACAACATGCATTTATCAAGCTCTTCATTTACCGATACATCTGAAAAATTCATATATTCTCATGAATATATTTGAAAAGAAGAAATAAACCCACGAATACTAGAGTGACCCTTATTTCTCAACTTTTTGAAACTTGAGCTCCCATCTTTTCATCTTGTTTCAATCCACGAAAAAACGATGCGCGCAAAATTTTAGCTCAATTGGGCGACGACTGGATGACCTTTAAATCTCTTGGAGTGGGAAGATAATACACGCAGCGATCAATTCTGTTGAAAGGCGATATACTCTTTTATTTCCTGCACTGAGAAAGAAGCGATATGGTCACAGGAACCATTCTTGCATGGTTGAGGACTTACGATTGCGGTAACTTGAAATCTGGTTATGATAACCAGAAAAAAAACAAAATCTGTTGGATATAACTAGATGGAATAGTCAAAGCCAAAATTAACTTTGTCACCTAGTTATGGGATTCAGATTTTTCTTTGAGTGTATCCCAATTATTTTTTATTTCTTCTTGAAGAAATTTATTTGGAAATATCAAGACAACTCACGACTTAAGAGTTATTCGCAGGAAAAAACTTATTAAAATAAAACTAGCCCAATAAACACACACACGTTATTTCAACGTTGAAAGAACGTTAGACTGTCAAACGGACATCAGTCGTTGATTTCATAACGTTGATTTTTAGTTGAAATTTGATACAAACGCATTTTTATTCAAAGTTGGGAGTCAGAATGTTTAATAATTTTTTTTTATTTTAGTATTGACTTTTTGTGTAAAATTCCGCTCTTGTATCAAATTACTGGAGGTTACTCTTTTCTAAAAATTACAAATTTCTCAATTTAATGGTCAGAAAATTTCTATATACTCTTTTTATTGTAATATTGAATTTTTGTTGAATTTTACTCTTGTTCAAAATTACCGGCATATTGTGAATTTAATGTAAAAACTTGACCAAATAATCAATTCATTTAGATTATTGATGATGCATATATTTATTTATTTGAATTTATTTTTCAAATTTAATTATACGATTGATTCTTCTCATTGTCCTATTATTATTTTGTTCAGTGATAACCCAGACAGCACAGAGAGTTCTCTGAATGTTCCCGACTGGAAATTGTCATCAGGTTAACCCAACATATGATGAGGACCTGACAAGGTCATCCGAAATAAGGAATACCCGTTACGGTCCTGATCGGGATTAGGTGTGGATGACTCACGTATGGATGACCTCATTTGGTCCTAGTCAGGATTTCCTCAAATTATCCTGAAAAGGTCGAAGTAGGTTTTCCTCGCTGTATCCGCATCAGGACCTCGTTCGGTCATCCTAAGATCATGGACATAGTTTGATAAACTGAATACAAGAATGTACAGACTTGATTTCAGATTGTACACTCTTTGATTAAACAAATTTTCCTTCAATAAGAAGAACATGTTTGAACGATTTTCAACTGTGCCTGTTTTTAAATTCAATCCCTTCATTCCGAACACATTACCTACTTCTGAAAACTGTTGAACAATTTGTTCAATCTATTCTCAATGTGAATTGAAAACTAACTATTTGGGTTTTAATTAGGCGGAACTTATGAAAATTTCACAAGATTTTCCACGTTATGCATACAGCGAAAAAAACTTAGCAAACGTTCAGCCATCACCAGCGAAATAAGTATTTCATTTAACTTATCACAATTCTCATAAGGTTGATTTATTGACTATTCAGCATCATTTTTCTTTCCTACACATCACATCATCTGAGTATTATTCAAAGAGTATATATGAACTGAATGAATATGTGTTTCGTCATAATCAAATATAAGTTTCGAACAAGTACTCTTCTTTCGTTATTTCTTGATTAATACGCATAAAAAAATCTGTTATTGAGTGCAAAATGAATTATTGAATCAGTTATCACTGCTGTAATATGTAAAAAATCATAAGTTGCTGATGTGGTGACAATTAATTCTATTCAAATATACGACAATATCTATATCAATATTAATTTACATTAGTATTTCTCGGAAAAAACTCAGAAATCCCAATCATTTTGTAATAATAAAGGTCATGAAGAACTCATTCGATCAAAAATATTTCAAGCGAATGTTCAAAATGAAATGCAAAAACTTGAATTATTCACTTTCAGCTCGACGGATGGTTTTACTTTTCAAATTAAAGAGTACTCTTGAAGTTGAAATTTGTTAATTTCCGAAAAAAGCCTCATTTTCTGAGTTGAATTTGTTGTTAGGGTGATGATAAACTTGTAAGAAGAGTTCGAAAGTTGAGTGGAATCTATATTGATCAGGAAAGTCCAAATCGTGTGGCAAAAGTTAGAAAATCTGTCAACTTAGCTCACGGCGCATGGGCTTTTCTTCACTAAACCAAATGCTGGCAGGAGAAATTCATCAAAATATAGTGGATTCAAAGTGATGTGAAGTAAGAGAGGACCGAAATATTCATTAGATTTTATTCGTTCTTATAAACGTTCTAAAAAATAAGAAAAGACTATAGAAGATCCAAAGTGTCGTCTTCCCATATTTTTGTTCCAATAATGTTGTGTCATGTTCCTACAAATAAATGTTATTATATTTATGAAACAGGTTCGATACACATGTTTTCTCAACCTAACACTAGTTACTGGTGAAAAGATACGAAAATGCACACTCAAAAATGCAAATCATTGAAACAAAAATATTGAGAGACGATACATTGAGTCATACATAGCCTTACCATATTTATCAACATTTTTATAATAACTAATAAAATTCAATGCATGTATCTGTCCTCTCTTACTTCACATCACTTTGAATTCACTATATTTTGATGAATTTCTCCTGCCAGCATTTGGTTCAGTAAAGAAAAGCTGATAGAATACCCATGCGCTGTCAGCTAAGTTGACAGATTTTCTAACTTTTGCCACACGATTTGGACTTTCCTGATCAATATAGATTCCACTCAACTTTCAAACTCTTCCTACAAGTTTATTATCACCCTAACAACAAATTCAACTCAGAAGATAAGGCTTTTTTCTCAAATTTGAAAATTTCAACTCCAAGAGTGCTCTTCAATTTGAAAAATAAAACCATCCGACGAGCTGCAAGTGAATAATTCAAGTTTTTTGTTATTCATTTTGAACATTCTTTTGACATATTTTTGATCAAATGAGTTCTTCATGACTCATATTTCTTACAAAATCAATATGATCTCTGAGTTTTTGCCTAGAAGTGCTGATGTAAGTATTTGAAGAAAATTCATTTTCACTGCATCAACAAATTACGATTTTTTGACACGTTACAACAGCTATGACTGATTTACTTAATCATTTTGCACTTACTAACAGACTTTTTGATACACATTATTCAAGAAATAACCACCACACATTTCACAAAAATAATTCATCCATTTGTTGATCACATAAATTTAACCTCACATCTGTCAACCGAACTGCAATTTTCACACAGGCTCATAGATCAGTTTTGATTTATTTTTGAGGTTTTAGTAAGGAATTCCTCACAAAATCCTAATTAGTCTTTCCTGATGGGGTCCTCATAATAGTGCAGCGTGACATGACTTGTTAGGTCCTGATGAGGTTGCCTTATCAGGACCTGATCTGGATCAAGGTTTACCTGATCTGGTCCATGGGGTAAATTTCTAGTCGGGTTCTATAAACATAATCTTGGTTCCGCGTGTGTTGGTGCCCAAGGCAATATTTTCCAAATGTTTAGAGTACCTTCGCTTTTGATGCACATGAATACGTACCGAGCACGTTCTTTTCATATATTACGGGACGTTCTTTCCGCGGTTTCTAAACGTGCTTCCATGAAAACTAACCGTTCAAAAACATATGTGCAACGCCGCGGAACGTTGTGAAAACCGTTCTTTGAATACGTCCCAAGAACATTGCAAGAAGACATAAATAGAACTAAACGGGACATTTCCATGTTCCTGCGACATACATGCGACGTTTTTAGAACATCATGAGACGTTATTTGCACGTTCTCTGTGTAACCAAGCACGTTTTCGGAACGTCCAGAAAACCTCCCGGTGCTGTATGGGAAAGAAACATTATATCACGATAATGAATTGCATGTATCATAGAATATTCAATTAAAAATTTAAATATATAAATTATTTATATGCATATAAATATACAATATCATTATTAAATAAATAAATAATTGATATTTATTTTCGTTCAATTTATATCAATAAATATTGATACTATTCAAAAAAGTGCAAATTAATGAATAATGAATATTTTTTGTTCCTAAAAGAGGACTTATTGATAGCATTTGGGTATTTTTTACTTTCAAAAAAAAGTTTTGAATAATGAATTTTCCTGAGTGTGGGTAGTTTTTTCTGGAACACCCGGTATATTCATTCTATAAAAATATAAAAAAGTGTATCTGAAGAAAGCCACAATTCAACCATATCATGACCACTCTCCTTGATTACAATAAGATAAAAATCATAAAAACCCATAAAACATCACTTCTCAACCACACGGAGAGAAAAGATCATGAACGAATTGGATCACGAACGTGCATGAATTAATGTGCACAGTCGCTACCAGAAATTCGTAGCTGTCACCAGTTCACTATTTTTTCTAGTAATCATCCCATGAACTTTTCTCTCCGGGCATATTTCAACCAACCGAAAAATTAGAATCGCCCATTCTAAAATGATTAGAAATAAAAGCAAAATTCAAACTTCTTCTCCCGAATGAACGTCTCACCGTAGAAATGTCTGGTCCCACTGTGGTTTGGTTTGGTGGACTTCCTTCTCACTTTTTGAAAAAATTATCATCTGAAAGACAAAAGTCCCCGCAAAGAACTCCCGTTATGACAGTAAACATGAATTCACTATGAATAGTTTGAATTCAAAATGAACTCTTGATGAATAACTCAATCTTCAGAAAGAATTCATATCATGAATTTATAAAGAACTATTCAGGCATTCAACATGTATGCATTTTGAATTCATTGAGTTCATATTGAATTCATTTTTACTGTCATAACGGGGACCGTTCAAGAAGTTCTTTCAGAAGTTTTTGTGAATTCAAAATGATCATTTGTGCTGTCTGAGTAATTTTGCAAAGTAGAGGAAAACTCCGGTATTTGTAATGAAAAAAACCTCCCCCTTGATTGGGGAGTAAAACCTGCAATCAGTCTGAGGAGAAACTACTCATAGCCGTCACAGTACATACGTTGGATTATTTTACCCAGAATCTTGAAGAAACTGTTGAAGGTCACAGAATCCATAATTCAACAAAAGTAGAATAAAATAATAAAATCCAGGCATGTCGAAAATGATAATTCTTTTCACTTCGTTATTCACACCCGTGAGGCAACGAGAAATATTACGTAATTGTATCAGTAATTAAGAGGAACGTCATACAGAGAATACAAATCCAACAACTCACCCTTCTCCAGGATATTCTGTCGATATTTATGTTTTATGGTACGAGGGTTATACTCCCACCAAAAATATTATTAATTATTCTAAATCCTCATAAATTCATGAGCTTCGCACAGAATGATGTTTTATAATTGATTTTATATACAATAACGCGTCAATTAGAAACAACGCGAAAGAATTTTCCGATTATATCAATGAAATAAGAATAACAAATTTATTGAAGAGATTCAAATTCTCCTCAAGGACTTAGTTCTTGATTTACATATCGTTGAATCCAAAAAATGTATTTATACTAAATTATATGTAATGAATGAAGGATGCAGATGTTTATCGTGGACGCAAGGTAGAATGCTTATCCTAATAGAATTCTAATAGAATTGCACCTAACATAACAAACCCCTTACGAGGGCCTGAGGGTTGGTCGACCGTCCCCGAGGTGATCATGATATTAGTTAGTACAAGTGATCGTTGAACATATTGCTTGTGTAGCATACGATAGTGCCTGTATTATGACGTGTTACGTTAACATTGTGTACCGAAAAGGAACGTAGAGAAGCGAGAGACAGAGGTGAGAAATATAGTAATTCGACCCTCGAGTTATGAAGCGAGCAAAGGTGCAGTAGGGGGCTTGAGCTTGAAGAAGAGGTTTGCGTACAAGATAGGAGACGATGGAGGGGATGAGTTGTTGAACCATGACACAGCGTGACTCGTTTAACTTTCTACGACTGTGGTAACAGAAGCTACAATACGCTCGTTATTGAAATAGTCACTTGTGAGTATATCATTCATATATTTATCATGCGCAAAGTGATGGAGAAATAAGGGGTGTTTTAGTATCGTATTAAATGATTTTCGTCTGATTTATTCTTCATGGAGACGTATTATCAATTTTTCGAAGGCTCTGTTTCCAACTAACCCCATATAAATATCATTTAATTGATTCTTCTAGAATTAAGTTGATAAAAAGTGTGAATTTATCATCAATTCACAATCACTTACACTCACAGAAAGGATTTCTTGAATTGAGGAAATTTTTCTTGTCGCTGGGACAAAACTCATTTCAAAATTTTACTTGAATTAAGAAAAGTTCGTTTTGATTTCAAAAGTAAAATTTTCTAGGCTCAAGAAAAAAATGAGTTTTGTCCCAGCGACAAGAAAAATTTTCTCATTTCAAGGAATCCTTTCTGTGAGTGTATACTTAAATCCACGTTCCCTCGAACGTTGATTATATTTTGAAAGGGTGCACGGAGAGAAAAGAAGTACGCTGTCACAGCGAAATCTGATTTTGCTGGTTCCTTCTGCTGGAGTAGCGAATTGTTTGCTTCTTCAGCAAAATTTACTATTCCATATATAATACCGAAAAATTTGATGCTTTGCCCTGTTCAAAGAATCTCATTGAACCGATTTATTCTCATTGATTCGGATACAGAAAACCGATTCAAACCCATTCAAAATTGATTCTCAATGAGTTTGAATCAGTTTTCTGCATCGGAATCAATGAGATTCTTCAAGCAGAGTAGTTAATCATGTTGCTCTCTCAGCAATCCAGTTAGCTATGGCAGGGAAATTTTAGCCAGGTTAGCGAAAAAGATTCGCTATTCTGTATATAATACCTCGATTTGCTGTGTCATCAAATTATTCCTCTCCGTACGTAATCAATAATTGTATACAAAAAACAAGAAAACAAATATTACAGCTTCCTGATACTTGACCGTTCTTGTAATTCAAGAATCCATCAATTCAAGCACAATGCATAACACGAGTACGGATTACCGTTCACAAATGAAAAATGAAGTTGACACATCGAGAACAATAAACAGGATGATAGACTGCGGTAAACGTTGGGGGGTTGTTTTGACCCCTTCTTCTAAGGGATGGAAAAAATTTGCCACGGCCAGCTGTGGCGCCACCGATCATATTTCGCTTCGTTTTTAAAGGACTCTGTTCATTCTCTTACAACACCCCCCAATGATTCTCGATGTATTATTATATGGATGTAATACATGCGTAGTTGTAACTCTACAACCCTACGCTTGTTATTGTGTCTTATACTTTTGCGTAACGCACACGTACGTTATGCACACATGTAGAACTCAAGGACCCTTCTTGATGATGAATCCGAGGGACCGCAAAAGGTGATGACAGAAATTTCTTTCTTACACATGTGAGAGGCGCCGAAAATTTTCATTCATAATCGTTTGAATCGCTTAGTCACGGACGTAACACACATCATTGCTTCGAAACGCAGTTATTTTTTTCCCCGTACATAGGATAATGTGCTAAGGGAGCAGAGGAAAGGAACTGTGTTCACGTTGTATAATGTACTCAACTCGCTCCCTCGTGTCTGTTACAAAGTCTATTTACCAGGGAAACGACTCATTGTTTGAATTTCGTGATAAAAAATGAAATTCAACATTACATTGTGATTCAAATGGATTACACTTGATTGAGTTAATTGCAACATTTCATTTTTAATAACTTATCGTAAGAGTTTTCTTTTCTTCGTCAAATTGCTTTAAATATATTTATGAAATTCAATGAAAGTGGATGATCTATTATATCAATTTCCAAGCATGGATCAACAATTTGGCAAGGATAGTCGATAATTGACTTTGAATACCTCGCTTTACAACAAAGTTTCAAAAGTGCGGATATTTTTTCGATGGTTTTCATGTAGAAATTGTTCTCAAATGGAAATTTTGTCCTTACTTTGCGTTCACAGCCCTTTTTTTTGGGAGATTCTGTTTGTTTGGCACAAATTAAATACCTTGTGATGAAAGCGTGCAGAGTGTTTGTAAATTTTTCGCACCGTGATTTACGCTGAGTGTACACCATTTTTGCAAGAATCACCTTTTCAACCAAGGGATCACCTTGAATAGTTTCGGTTGGAATACACTTATGCTGAATTTTGACCAAATTTACACTGACTTTGTTATAAGAAGACACCGAACGATATCAGTGTGGAAGATTCACAAATACATCACCTTTTCACACTGTAAACTCATCAAAATATCGAATTGTATATTATTTTTATAGAATTCTATATAAATTATACATGAACTATATCGAATTATATATAATTTATTTATAAATTTGTCTACTCTGATTGTTATTTTTGGAAAATATATACAAAATTTATAAAAACTTTATAAAACTTTTTCCACTGGAAAATCGTTTTACTCGCATTTTTTTTTAATTGTATTCGGCCATAAGAAATAATGGAGTATATTGGAATCAGATGAACGATATTAGCACTGGAGTCTTCTTAAGGAAAGTGATTTTCGAAAGCTCTCATCAGCAATGTCAATTTTCAACGAGATTCATTCTTTTTCATAAATAAAGAACACAGAAATAAAGGAAATTTATGAAATTTATATAAAAAAAGCATCGATCCTGTTTAAGGATTGATATTTCGTTACCTTATTAATCCGAATTCGATTTTTTAATATTTTATTTTGTGTTCCACAAATGATCCATTCCAATTTATAAAGACTTCCCAAAGACCTCTTGAATAGTCCCCGTTATGCAACCAATAATGAATTCAAAATTAAAACGTTTTGAATGCGTGAAGAATTTATTATGAAATATCGATACAAGTGTTTCTGAACATTCAGTTGCTCATCAAGAGGTCATTTTGAATTCAAAATGTTCATAATGAATACATATTGATTAGCATAAGGGGAATTCTTTGCGGGAACTCTTGTGCTGTATGAGTTATGAGCATTCCGAAGTCCCAAGAAATCTGAAATCTCTCCCCCTGTTCTTCTCAAAAATGACTGAATAAATCGGAAACTAATTAGTTGACGTCTCCTCTCCATGATTCACAGCCCCAAGAGAATATGAACGTTCAACAAACGTTTGTTAAACGTGAAATAAAGCTATGGACATTTGAGGGTTCATTGAGCGTTCGTTGAATGTGAATTTATCTAGCCTAACCTAGGGTTGCCAGATAGAAACCAGGACAGTCGATGATTGGATAATTCTCATGTCCCTAACCACTCATATTCCAGATTCTAAAAGACGGAACCAATCACAAAACTGTCTTGGTTTTTATCTGGCAACCCTACCTAATCTCAAACCCAAAATCAATCTATTTGACCTGTGTTCAGTTGGAGAGAAAATCCCAGATAACACACGAAAAATTCTCTTTCAAAAACAGGAATAGAATTCTTCAAGAACTCTTCTCGAACTAATGAATTCATAAATAGCTCTGGAGGAGTTCAATGTTTGGGACATTAACGAGTTATTGGAGAATGCTGAAAGTATTGTTTTATTGTAGTACTCTCAAAGAACTCGTTAATGTCCCAAACATTGAACTCCTCCAGAGCTCTTTGTGAATTCATTAGTTCGAAAAGAGTTCTTGAAAAATTCTATTCTTGTTTTCGAAAAAGAATTCTTTGTGTGTTATCAGGGATGCATCTACCACTCATTTTTCGATTCCTCTAGTGAAAAAAGTTTCTCTGAAAACCTCTGAAAATGTCCCTGAATTTCACCGCAAAACTCTGAAAAACACTGAAAAATCTACAAGAATCTGAAAATCGATTGAAACTTTCTGGAACTCTGAAAAATCTTGAAAAACTTTGAAAATCTCTGAAAAATTCTGAAAAACTCTCACCTATCGGGCACGTTTTTCCACTGAAAATTCTTCTGAATATTTCTGAATATCTCTGAAAAACTCTGAATTTTTCTGAGAATCACTGAGACTCTCTGAAAAACTATGAACACCTCTGGAATCCTCTGAAAAACTCTTGATTGAAAATCTGTGAGAATTTCAGTGATTTCCAGCGAAATTTCTCCACCAGGGTTATTCAGTCGTTTTCGAGAAAAGTGGGGGTGATATTTGGGATTTCTTGGGCTTCTGGAATGCCTTTAACTCGATGAATGACAAATGGTTACACCTGAAATGCCCGAATTATCCCATATGACTGCGCAATATCAGTTTTTTATATCCAGAGTTCATTTTCAATTCAAAGTATCCATCATGGATATACATGTTGATTCACATAATGGAGTTTTTTCTGGGGATTTGGATCCTGCACATTCGGATCTCGTTGCGAACTGTTCTGGGGTTTTTTGAGAGTTCTTTCAGACAAAAAAAAAGACTTCGCTCTGGAATTCATTCTGAACTGACATCTCGGAGATTCTTTAAGAACTCTTTTCGAATTCTTTTGGACGAGTTATGGTGATCTTTTAGAATTCTTCCTGAACTCTTTGTGTTGTGTGGGCTGATGGATATCATTTAGAGCATTGTTTGAAATATATTCAATAGATATATAAAAGATGTCTTATGCAACATTTTTCGTCAAGTTTTAAAGGGGATACCAACGTCGGTAACTCGCATCATTAGGTAAAAAGGAGAGAATTGTTGGATAGAAAGAGAGGCCCAATACCAACTTTAGTATCTCCTCGACAGCAATTAAACCAATAATCATGTTGATAACAATAACTACTATATTATACAAATAAAAATTCAAAATAAACCCAAGAGATCGCGACAATGGTTACTCAAGGGTAGATTTCAACTTTATCCCGCCCTACAGCATCCTACAGATGATACAGACGTTACATAAACATTCGTCTACCGACTGAGTTTCCAAAGCGCCCTCCAACAAGTCATTTTGGCTGAAAAAGAAATAAACACCCTGCAACATGTGTGCACGTGGTTTTATATAAACATAAACCATGTTTGATGTTGGTGAATATTGGAGTACCATTTACCACATTATAGTTCTAACCGTCCTAACAATTGTACAATATTATTAGAATTTTATCAAAATTTGAATCATATAACCATGGCTTTATCGCGAGGTAAGTTTATGTATGATTTATTTAAAATGCCTATCAAATTCAAACGGGTTATTCTCTCATTCTACATTTGATTTTCAGAATTATTCAAACGATTGAATTCTGAAGAGGAACCATTATCAAAACGTTTGAAATTAGCAGAAAATGTTTTTCATACCATTGAGTTACCTATCGTACGAAAGGAAGATCTCATCTTACAGTGGTTATGTTCTGTATCGGAGAATGAAAATGTTTGGAACACCTTACAACCCTGTTTAGAATCAGAGTATTTGAATATAAAACCTGAAATCAAAGAATTGATAGCAGAAACTCTTGTAAAAAAATTGGAAACAGATGTAAAAACCTCATGTCAGGACATTCTTCGGTGCTGCAATTTGTTCATCTCTAATGTTGCTATTCAGCAACATTTTATAAATAAACCAATCTCGTTTGGTTTCTTTGTGAAATCTGTATTGGATCATATAAACAGATTATCCAAATGTTCTTCCAATAATGAGTATAATTCTAAAACAAAGTCAACTTCGTTGAATGTTGAAATTTCTGAAAGTATTGAAACATATTTACAAAATATAACGATAAATATTATAGAAAATATACTCAAGATTTATAAACAATCTTTGAGTACAAAGAATGAATTGAGATTAGTTTTCATACAAGAGATATTATATCCGCTATGCGCAGTAGTAGATTACGAATGTTGGAATAGTCAAAATAAATTAGGGGCTGCTGTACACAAATGCATTCAACAGATAATATTTGGAAAAAATACTTACGCTCAGTGCAAAGTATATTTAAAGGATGAAAATGAAACTGAGAATCCTCTCAAAGAATTATTAAGTACTCTGAAACGCAATGTGAAAAAAATGGATCTTCAAAATAATCTATCTGTCTTTGTTGTGGTTTGGCGAGCTGGAGTTGGCGCTTACAAATCGGATCCTTTGATTCTTGATTTCATGTTTAGAGAAATCTTGGAATGTAGTGGAAAATACAAAAACGATATTCTGAATTTCATGCTCCAATATTTGAAGAATATTACTCTCGATTTTGAGAATAAAATCAAAGATATAACGTTGACGGAATATATTGAAAACATTCTCAAGGATATTCTTGAAAATGAAAGTTTGACGAGCATACATTGTAAAATAATAGTCGAATTAACAAACTTGAATCCAATCATAATAGACAGAAAGACTCAAGGTATCTTCAAAAAGATTTTTACTGAATCTCACACCGAAGAATATATGGATTTAATGACATCTCTTCTCGATACTGGTATACGATTGAGGAGGGAACAAAAATTGATATCTCAACTTTTGATTGCTTTGAAACAATCGAAATTCGATAAGAAGATTAATAAAAATAAATCTTTCTTCTCGGATATTTTTATAAACAAATTCGTCAAAGCGATTGGAACTTTGACGATCGCTCAAAGTGTGGATATGCTTAAAACATTGAATTTCTTCTTAAACAACGAATGTAAAAATATCCACGAGCCCAAGATATCACGTAAGCACGAATTTGTATAGAATTTACTTTCTCAGAATTAATTTGCATTTTTTTTTCAGGTGAAAATCTCCTTATGATAAAAGCAACAACCGAATTGTTGATCGCATGCTTTCACGGTGTACGAATCTTTGAATACAGTGGAGCATTAATTCATCACAAAAAATTTGTCAACACTTTGATTGATTTTGGAAACACTTTGTCTCTTTTGGTAGACAAAACGTTAATTGTGAATTACAATGATAATCTTGTTTATATTGTCATTTCTATTCTATTGTCTTGGGATGAACTTGAAAATATGTTGAAATATTATATACCAGAATCTATTACTGGTCCATTAAAATTCCCAATTTCTCAAGATTGTTGGGAAAATTTTATTTCAAAAGTCAAGAATTCAGGAAAACCAGAATGTGTTAAAGAAATGGTATGTATGTATTTATGTATCGTAATTCTACATTTGCACAATTTTAATGAACTTTCTTTCAGGATAAACTTATACTGCATCGAATGATACCTGATTTATCGAGAGACCCCCATATTCATATGGAGAAGTTAATATGTGGTTTGTCTAACTCTCAAGATGTTATTTTAAGATCCAATGGTGACTTGATTGAATTTTTGGATCCCAAAGAATTGATAGAATTGACAGGGGCCTTTTTGGAGACTATAATTTCAGACGAATCATGCAATTTTGATGTTTTAAAAAAAGAAAATGTTCAAGAGTGTAAAAATTTTATATTTGCGCTTGTCGGTAATATTTTCATGCACATTAAAAAAGCAATGAAGAAGAGTACTACAAAGGCTATACTCCAATATATCAATACTGTGAGTATAAATATTGAATTTATAATATTTATTATTATTACATACATCAATTAACGATTCATCAAATACTTAGGAAATATTCATGCAACCGAATGAAGATGTAATGTTAAATTCACTGAAAATGATCAAAGAAATCATGTATCAAAATCAATGGCAGCAAGTGGACAACGATATTTGTCAGAAAGTTGCTCCTTATTTGAAAATTTTATTTAATTTACCTTTTGTACATTTGGACGCTAATACCCGAACTTTGATATTTATCGTAATATTTTCGATAAAAAACGAATGTAATAAAGACCATCAGATTACACTGTTGTGCAATAATATTTTATCCGGTAAGTTGAATTATATTTTCATTTACAGCACACACAAATTATATATCATTATGTTTTTTTCAGAACTATTAGAAAAAAATGGAGATGAGATTCTATCGCACATAGACGCCTCATACATAATCGATGGATTTGTACAGAATAAGATTTTTTCAAAACCTTTTGAGGTTTCTCTGTGCCATATATCGTCGTACAAAGTATTAAAAAATCTAATCCATCTATGCGATACTTCCGAAAGTATGCGTCTTCTTTTAGAATGCATCGTGAATGTAAAATCAAAATTGAACGATGAACAGAAAGCAATTTTCGAAAAAGCGGAACAAAAAATCATAAAAACAATCGCTGCCACGTTTACATTACATCTACGAGATCCAGAAAAAGTCAAACAATTGATTTTATTGTTAAAAATTGCAATATCGCATCAAAAACTCGACGATAGGTTGAAGAAAATAGCTGAATCAACTTTGTGCGATATTTTCGCAGTAAGTTTGTCACTTTCATTAAAGTTTAAATCATTATAATTATTCGCTTTTATCTTCACAGGTCAGCAAAGAAAGAGATGATCCATTAATATCCGAAGGATTACAATTGGCGATCATAATATTAAGACATCGAAATATTTTTCAAATTTTGAACGAGACAATAGCTCAGATGTGGATAGTGATGTTAATACGTGCAAATAAAGATTTACTGGTACCTTTGTTGGAATCAACCGAATCCTCGGAATTTATCAAACTACTCAAATCATTGAATCAAAAAACGGTAACTTTCATTACAATCGGAATACATATTCTTGAAGTTTCAATTGATTCTTTTCATCCTTTCAGATCAATGATTTGAAGGAAAAAAATGATTCTTCTTTAGAAAATGAATTTCTTATCTGGAATGCGATAATAAAAATGGATATTTCCTCCAAGCGAAGATCATCGCGAATCACAGCAATAGAGAATTTACTTTATCAAACTCAAGCTCTGAATATGTTACCCAAAAACTATTGGGCATATCTATTGGGAATGTATCAAAATATTTTAGAATCGAAACATTTTTACATTTCAGAAGTTATTTTTAACGGTATACTTTGCGCTAATTTGAAATCTTTGGAAGAAATTCAAATTTCAGCCTGTGAATTTGTATTAAAATCATGTAAAACGTTGGTAACTGTGAGGATAAGTCATACTATAGATTGTTTGCCAATACTTTTATTGATGTACAGAAAAATAGTTGAAATCATTGTAAATACATCGAAAGAATCGAAAAGCCTGTCCGAGGAACATTATTTGAAATGCTTAGCCAATGATGTTGATAAGTAAGTTCATATCAGTATTATCATTGAAATTCTATATAATCTAAATGACTTAATTTCCCAATTCAATATTTTCCAGGCTCACGAGTTTGTTGGTGAAAATGAAAAAGGATATGACAAGAGTGAGTCCTTTTGTCATAGCGGATTTGCTCAAAATCTTTACAGAGAGTCCTTTGGCATCTTGTATCAAGGTAATTCTATCATAATTATTTCAATCAACAGAACAATGTGAATAATGTCATCATTTTTTTATAGATTTCATTGGAAAATTGCATGAGTCATTGGATAAGTATATGCGATCGACATGGGATTGCTCTTTTATCGCGAAGTTTGTCACCCTCGTTGCAGCAAGCATTTAAAATTCATCTTAATTCATACAACAAATTCTGTAAATTTTCTGGAAAGATTTAAATGTAATGCATCTGCAAGTAAATTTCAAACTGTAATCCACATACAGTTGAACAATTTGAAAACATGTGATTCAATTATTCTTGAAGCAATGATTACTTTCAGAAGAAATAGGCTTAATTAATCAGCTGAAAATGTTTGGAAAGATTCTACAGACCACTCTCTGAATTTTGCTTGGAAAAGACAATGAAGTTTTAAAACATTCAGGAAAATTTTGGTACATTCTTTTACCTTTCAGAAGCAACTTTTTGAGGTGATGATATCGAAAGAGGTGTCTCTATGCATAGTAGCATTGAAATCACCAAAAATTACGAGAGCAGAAAACTATTTGGGTCTTTGAACCTTCACGTAGTCTGTGGATGATTAGTTTTTAAATTAAAGATTATACAAGGATGTTAGAATTCAAGGTTTGATCATTTTTTCAATAAATACATTGAATACAAGTTTATATCTTGCTTCTTCATTCTCATGAAGAAAATGAACTTGTTTCAATATTTTCATGTCAAGTACCCTGAATTCTGATTGTTTGATGTTGAATGCAGTTGAATGTAGACTTGATTCTAATTGTGAATCGAATCAGCGAGGTTGATTCTAAAATTCTATTAAATTAAAGTAGAATTTTGACACATCGACTATAGGAACATTTTCTCAATAAAATTAATCCAAATTGAATTCATGCAAGAATTTTTGAAATCTTCAGAGTTTACCTGGTCGATTCAACCGTTTTAGGTCATTTGTTATGCTGTAAGCTCGACTCGGCTATTATTTATTACTGATTGATCGCTAGAAAAGTTCAGTAATTTCACCAAAAATTACCAGTTTTCAACCAATGACAGTCAGTCAGGTTTTTCGCATACTATCTCTGATGATACCCAATCTGTCAGCTCTGCTGGGACACCCTGTATATTTCATAAAAACACAACCCAGAGTTCAGATGAGAATATTTTCTGAACAACGTTATTATACCTCCTGTCAAAACTTCATTCGCACTTCAGTTGTAATTGAAATCAGTTTTTTTATGGATAAATAAATGATCCTTGATACAACAGATGTTACCAAAGAAATGTTGAACAATCATTTTCTGAGAATCACAACACTTTTTCAAAATTAAATACTCATTGACATAACCTATAATGGTGCTGAATGATTATCCTGATCCTGACAGCATAGGCTGTGGATTTAGTGCTTTCAGAGAAATAGATGAAGTGAATGCACTTGTCGCAGAATTGAGGAAACCTGATCTCTCCTCCAGCCTTATAGAAAAGAACAGAGACAGATTCAATTTCATCCTTTCTCAGTACCAGGATCAACGTCAACTACTCGATCCATATCTGGAAAACCTTTTGAGCTCCTTGTTGACGATTATCAGAAACAATGAGAGTACTGACGGCATGCGGCACAATGCATTCAAATATTTATTCATTATTATGTCTGTTAAATCATATAAGAAGATCGTCACGTATCTTCCTCACGAGGTACTCTTCATCACCAGAACAATCATTTGTACAATATAACAAATAGTTTCAGAATGTTTGTATTTTGTAGGTCGCGGATCTATTGCCTGTGTTACGAATGTTGGAAAAGCAAGATCCAAATGATGTTGAAACATGGGAAACTCGTTATGTTCTCCTTATTTGGTTATCCATTATTTCTAAATTACCATTCCCATTATGCAGATTAGAAACGTCAGACACGGTACAACCAGAACAAACAATTATAGTTAGGTAAATTATAACTTTTTTTGTGAATTTTACTCACTTCAATATTGGATAAAATCCAGATTCAATGATTTTTATAAATATTGAATCTAAAGCATAGGTTTTTTGGTATTTTTTTGTATTCCATGTTCAATTATTCTGCTGAAGGACAAAACTTTTTCTCTTTGAATATCAGTAAATCATGAATTAATTATGATTGTAAATATATAGTACAGAACATTTTCCTTCAAATTTTTCATTTGAAATATGTAATTAAAGATATAAATTTACATTTTTATCCAAGATCTGCTTGAAATTAAATCACTATTCTAAGATACATAATTCCTTTGCACATTCAATACTATGAATTTGCATTTTTCTCTCCACAGGATACTGAAAATTTGCAAATTGTACTGTTTAACAAAAGATGCATGTGCGGTAGCAGCAGTGTTTTTGATAGCTAATTTCTTGACAAGATCTGATGTAAAAACATTGTACTTGGAAGAAATGATCAATTGGAGTCTAGAGGTATGAAGAGAATATACAAGTTTCAAAGGTAAAGAATGGAAATAAGTATTTACATCGTATGAATATTTTCAAGTGTATGGAGAAGGATTCTTCGAGACATGGACCGTTGGCTGTAATATCTTCTATACTCAAACACAGTGCGAGAGAGGATGTTAAACCCTATAGTCAAATGTTGCTTGATAAAATGCTGAAATTACGTTTGAACGACAATCCTGCTGATCTAATTAGGAAATTTGGAATAAAAGTCATTCAACGCATCGGTAATCTTATCTTCACAATCTTTAATTTAAAAAAACATTACTTATCTCCAGTAATTTTTGTTCCAATCAGGACTTGTAATGTTGAGGACCAAATTAGCATCCTGGAGATATCAACGAGCCAGTAGACCGATTAATATTTTCCCTAATGAAAATAACAAAAGCACAAATGAAAATATTCACAATGTTGGTATTCAAGATAGTAATGACAATGAGGATCAAGATATTCCATCTGCAATCGAGGATATCATAGAGCAATTGATACAAGGTCTCAGGGATAAAGCAATCACTATAAGGTGAAAGAAAAATCAATATAAACGCTGTAATGAAATGAATAAACAATAACAAATGAATTTTCAATCACGAACAGATGGTCCGCTGCTAAAGGTATTGGTAGAATAACAGCTCGATTACCGTTAGACTTGGCAGACGACGTGGTTGGATTTGTTCTGAATTTATTTTCTGGTCGTGAGTCGGATTCTGCATGGCATGGAGGTTGTTTAGCTTTAGCTGAATTGGGTAAGTATTATTGCTTTTGAATACTCTCCTTTTTAACACATCTGTGATGTTTTAAACGTATTTTAGGAAGGCGTGGATTGTTATTACCGTACAGATTAGGCGATGTTATTCCTGTAGTTTTGAAAGCACTTGTCTTTGATGAACCAAGAGCTTATGGATCTATCGGTTATTTGATTAGAGATGCAGCTTGTTACATATGCTGGTCTTTTCCAAGAGCTTATGATCCCGATGTTTTTCAACCTTATGTCAAAGAAATAGCTGCTACTTTGTTGGTTGTTACATGCTTTGATAGAGAGGTAACATATATATGTATTCCTTTAATAATTCATAGATTAAGTTCCGCATAACAGTGTTTTACTTTAACAATACATTTCCAGATCAATTGTAGAAGAGCAGCTTCTGCAGCATTTCAAGAAAACGTTGGCAGGCAGGGAAACTTTCCTCATGGCATAGATATTCTTACTGTAGCTGACTATTTTGAAGTAGGAGTGAGGAGTCATGCTTATCTTAAAATTAGGTAAGTTTAATGTACAGTTGGAATGGAAAGTATTGGTGCAGGGACCGATACGAAATTGAATTTTATTTATCTTCGTCAGTGATGGATTTTAAAGGGTAGCAACGGTTAATAAATATTCCTAGACGTTTATAAAATACATTTAGGGTCAGAAAAATTTTAGTCATCATAATATCCACAAAAATATGAATTCAAACAAAATAAGTGAGCATAGATAAGTTGGAATTTTTTGCAAAAATTTCAAAATATATATATATATACATATATATTTAGCACTTTTCAATTATAAAACACAATCAAATTATGTGAGTACTTGAACACTATTTGTTGCGACTATTTAACTAAATATCTCTTTGTTCTCTGAAATTTTTTCTCTCAGCGAATGATTCAGCAACTGCGTATCCTTCAAAACAGAATTTTAATAATCAGAAAAACGAATTGAAATTCACAATTCTATGAACTAAATGTATAGTTCAATACCTCATCTCAAAATTACGAAATCTATTGTATTGAAGATTAGAAATAATATCATGTGTTTATGACATCTCTTATATTGCAGCGTTTACATCGCTCAATACGAGGAATACAGAAAAACGTTGATAGATCATTTAGTAATGACAAAAGTTACACATTGGGATACTGCAATTAGAGAACTTTCAGCCAAGGTATTTTACTTTTCATTTTTACCAAAATTTCTTCGAATACGTGTTTATATTATTTATAAAAATGAGAAATTTACATGATTTTAGGCTCTTTTCAATTTAACACCGACAGATCCGCAGTATATAATAGATACTGTTGTTTCGAATTTATTGGACAACTTGAATTCTATTGACTTAAACGTGAGACATGGAACTGTTTTGGCTATTGCTGAAATCTTAGAAGCGTTGTATAACCATTACAAAGATGATATACAAAATATTCTAGGTATTTATTGAAGATTTATCTGAATAAATACTTCATGCATATTCATAAAAATTAATCAATATAAATGAATTTATAGAACCACAAGTCTTAGAAGATATACAAAACATAGTGCCCTTGTTCAGAAGTAGAGGACAATTCAAAGGTCTTGGAGGTGAATTAATGAAACAGGCATGCGCTGTTCTTATAAAAAGATGCGCTCTTGTACATTTCCCTATTCATTCCAAAGATGTCATAGGTGGGTGTATCTTTCTCAAACACGATATATGAAATTTTGTTTATTCACGTGAAAAATTTGCAGATGAATGGCAGAATTTATTGGAAGAATGTCTCACCCATGAAGTAGCTGCTGTTAGATTAAAATCAGCTGAAGCGCACACGAATTTCTTTCTTGAATATTATAATGATGAAAACAGCGATGTCCGTAATGTGGTACTCGATCGTTATTTGCAACAACTCAATTCTAATAATCAGGTCGTAAGAATAGGTTTTGCACAAGCAATAGGTAGGTTAAGAATTTGAAGAGGAGTAAAATATGAGATATCATTGAAAAGATTCTGAAAGTATTTGTATTAAATCCCACGTAAATTTCAGGTCATTTTCCACTATTCATAATTAAAGAAAGAATCAAAGACATCATTGAAGGGTTGATTTCTTGCACATGTATTTTAATGAATACTTTAAAATGGGCTGAGAGTCGTAAACAGGCTTTAAATTCTTTAACCATGATATGCCAAACTTTGGGCGTCAAAGAATCAGGTATAATTAGAATTCATTATTTATAATTTTCGATTTTTCTAAAAATAAACTTTAATGAAATATAATAATTTTCAGATACTTGGCAAAGTTTTGTACCAGATTTATATAAATGGTATTTGCTTGCGTTAAACGAATACACTATTGACAGTCGTGGTGATATAGGTGCTTGGGTTCGAGAAGCTGCGATGACGGGTTTACATGTGAGCATCGATAGAAAGTATTTGTAGAATAGAATATAATCTATGATATTATATTTTTAGGTATTGACCAATTTAGTTGCACAAGCAAAACTCGTTTCATTAATCAACTCGTCGTTAATGGCAAATGTTATTGGAAAAATTGCTCAGCAAGGTGTGGAAAGAATCGATGGAATTCGAGCGCAAGCTGGAAGTATTTTTAGTGCCTTAATACACAGGTTGGATTTGATTTTGCTTTCACATGTTCTTGTAGTATAAAATTTTATAGATTTTGACGTGTACCATGTGCATAATTATCTTCATTTGTTCTTTATATGGATAATTTAAATATAGAAGAGAGCTCTCACTGATTCTAATAATTAATTATTTACGCTGTTCAAATTACAGAAACATAGTTTTATGAATAGTTTTGATATTCAATATTTATAAAATTGTCAATTTAGTGATCCACCGCTTCCCAATATTCCACATCATGAAGAGTTGAAAGCCATATTCCCTGCTAACGAATGTAAAGACAGCATAGAATGGAGAAAGGAATCAGATACGTTTCCTAGATTCATCAAGATGCTGGCTTTTCCCGTTTACTCGAAGAATATTTTGCAAGGAATTATATTCAGTGTTGGTGGTTTGAGCGAGTCTTTGGTAAGTCAAATATTTGATAACAATTTAACTGAATTCATTATTGAACATTTCACCTTTCCCGTGAATTACAGGTCAAGTACTCGAGCGTGTCCCTATTTTCTTATTTAAAAGAGATCGATGAAGCAAGTTTGAAAAATTTATGTGACAAAATCTTGATTATATTCGAAGAAAGTCACAAAAACGAACGGATGATTACGTCAATGTTAGCATTTTTGGATAGACTATTGAGTTCAGGATCTATTCAGAGTATTTTGGATGATCCGGACAGTAAAATACCAGAACGCATTTTATCATTACTGAAGCAAGAAATAAAATCTACGAGCAATACGAAATTGTTGATCAGCAGCATAAACGTATTTTGTCAATTATTACAGGTTTGTCCAATTTTCGCATTGTCGTTATTGAGTTTGTATATGATATTACAAACCTAAATTTAACCGTATGTTTAGGTCAGAGGCCCTGTGGGAAAGAAAGCTTTCTGTCAATTGAGTATATTTTTATGCCATAAGTATACGTGTTTGCGTAAAGTAACAGCTGTGAAAATTTACGAAGCTTTGACTCTTTATGGCGACGAAATGGATATACCGGAAGACAATTTGATGAAAATACTAGCGGAATTAGATTCCACGGATTGGGAGCAAGCGGCCCCCGATTTACGCCCAATAAGGAATCATCTGTGCGAACTAATGAAAGTTCCTGCGCCAGTTTTACAAACGAAATCAACTAATTGAGATTATTTAACCAATGACTAATGCATTCAATCAAATGATAATTTAATTGCCTCTCATATAATATCGATGTGAAACAAATTTATAAGGATCACGAAATTCTCCAGTGAAACGAGAATGAATTTGCTTGAAACAAAAAAATATGTTGCGATCATATCTGTGACCAATTAATGTGTATTACTAATAATAGCACGTAAATAGATCGAACTCAGTGATTTATAATATAAAAACAAAGCAAAACAGAACAAAATTTATTTTTAATGTTTTTACGTTTTTTATATAAAAACAAATACATGAAAATTCTGCATAAAAAAAGAAGCATTTCAACATCTTTTTTCTTCATACATTTTCAATTTGAGTTCATTAAACTGATCGGAGTGTTCAAAAGTCATATTATTCGATACATACTCGTTAAGTAGCTTCGCTCCACATTTTTCAATCATCCATTGTTCAATCCACCAATTTTTATCGGTTTTGTCGGGGAGAGGATTTTTTGGCACAGGACAATTGTAATGCTTCTTCGTTACAATTGCTTGGTAATTTATTTCGTTTTGTACGTTCTTACAAACGAAACATTCGAAACTTTCCAAATAATCTCCAAATCTGTTTTCATCTGTTACTTTTTCTAATCTCTGCTGCAAAGCTTCTGACAAAAGTTTGTTCGTTATTACGTTGTCCGCACTCACCTTGTGTGATAAATATTCTTCATATTTGGAATCGTCATTTTGGAGAGTTGATAAATATTCTGCTAATGTTCGTGGCGTTGAAAAGTCTAAGACCGAAATCGCGGAATGATTATTAGGAAGCCAATCCTGAAATCATATGAAATGCATTTCAGATGACAGATACTCGTGAATATACCTATAACAATGATGATACCTTAAACGAAGGTGATCCATAATATATTGGCACTGAGCCAACTATCAGAGGCCTCCAAAGTTTTTCCGTAATGTAATCTTCGCAAACAGCGTTTTCAAATGCCAAAGTAAATTTATATTGAGCCACGAAAGATAAGAATTCCTCGCTATTCAATGTTTCTAAATAATTATTTTTCAATCTGCAGTAAATAAGGATTACGGTTAGTTTCTTTCTATTTTTTACACTGTTCTCTTCAGGGTGGGTTTATCTGGAATTTTATGTTTTTCTTATTTATATTTTATACTCAATTTCCTTCTATTCCAGATTTATTGCCACCCCGAATTATTTTCTTAAGCGATATAAATTCCAATCCATGCTTACATTTGCGGCAATTTTTTATTGTTCAAACATGTCCCGTAAGAATCAATTTGAATATACTTCATCAGTTCTGAAATATATGAATCTCTATTACTAGCAGTATCACAGTCCGATTGAATGTATAAAATTGGAGCAAGTGCTTGTTCTTTGATCAATTGATTCTTTTTATCGGTAGATACGAAATACTCGTTACCTAAAAACAAATAATTTGAGTACTCCTTTCATTTATCAGTATCGATTCTGTCTTTTTTTAATCCCCTCACTCACTTAATAACATTTTTTCACTCGGTAAATCTACCAACGTAAGTGGCACGTCGCTAAATCTGCTAAAAGTGGAAGAATAATTGAAAAGATTGAGAGCTTCCTCGTGAACTAAAATCGGATTATTTCGAGGGGATTCTTCGTGTATCAGACCCCATTGTACGTTCTTGGATCTCCAACGTGGTAAGTCATGAACTTGAAAATTACTTCCATAAAACAATATGCTCTGCAAGTGCACCATGATTTCAAACCAATTGAAAATTATTCCTTATCAAAGAATTTTAAGAGGAAATTGAATATATGAGTGCATACGTGAAGATTTTGATGATCCTGGAAACTTCGATTGTGGGTAAAATAACACCAAATGTAACCACATCTTCTAATTTTTTCATTATTACCGAAAGGAGTCCACCATAATATCACAGGTACATTTGAGTCTATAAATAGAAGAATTGTGTATTTTGATATCTTCATTTCGATATATAAAAATGAATGTTTCGTTTACCGGAAGAATAGGGTTCATTATAATCTTCATAATCATCGATAAGATGTGACTGGAATTATTAAGAACATTATTTTTTTATGTGCAAACAGGAGATTTTATACTTCTCTTGTTGGAGAAATATGATCAAAATACTTTAAAATTAAATAAAAGTAATCACCTGAATGAGGATAAAAATTACTCCTATCGCAATGGCACTTATGAATAGAAATGGAAGTTTCTTGTACATTATTAATAGAATTGATTTGAAGGCACTTGTGCACTGCATTATTGGTTAACGATATTTAAATTGTATTTCACTGCAGTGCGGTAGAAAAATTCGTAGAAAAAGCATTTTCACACCTCGTTTTATCCTGTCGTATGGAAAAAAAACAACGTTATTATCATTAGAGGATAAGATTCTCATGAATTGTAGATCAAGAAAATCATAGTTTAATAAAACGAATGTATTATTTTTATATACACTCATTCTTAACATACCTGAAAAATTGTAGTCATAATAAAAGAAAATAAAAACATGATACTAAAGAAATAAAATACTTAAAGTTTAAGTTTGGTCTATAATTACATTATCCTGTGATTCATGTTTAGATAATTTTATATATAATACATAGTATTGAACATTTCATTCTATGTAATATTTGTATACATTTTTTTTCACGTTTGACATGTTATGTTCATCAATCAGCTGATTGTATGGTTTGAAAATAAAGCTAGTCTCACATGGACCGAAATTTCTAGAGCATTTTCATTAAATTTTAGTAAGTTACTATTAACGAACCAATCCAATGTGCAGATTCCATTCGGTTCTCCAGAAACTCCAGTCCACATGTGAGACCAGCTTTTCGGGAAATTGCATTCTCAAGCTTCTGAACCGTTTGGAACCGTTACCAAATTATTCAAAATTCAAATCGATGAAATGGTGCAAATCTCGTGGTTTATTTCCATGGAATTTGAATAATTCCTTGGAAGAGCCGATGAACAAACTTCCAATTTCTTACAGCAAATATGAGATGTGGACCATTTTCAGGTGTTACCACATCTTTGGCAGTGAGGGGGGAGGGTCAAAAGCTCAAATCCGTTGAGATCACTTGTATTCATGCCGATTTTATCGAATGAGGATGGTAAGGTAGTAAAACCAAGACAGTGATGCAGTGGTTTGCAAGGGATCTATCATACGTTTTTTTATCAAGCGGCTTCAATTGATCGCTACTGCCCTCTGAGCAAAATTTTTGTGAATAGAGAGCATGCCGGGTCAACGTTTGTAATCTCCGGCAGTCATCAAAGCGCGGGCTTCAGTTCAAGTTGCATTTGAGATGTGATCTAACACGCATTATTTGAGAACTTACGGATATGAAAAGAAATCTAATTAATTACGGTAGTTACGTGAATGACAGATGAAACAATTAATTAAAGTTTAGTGATATATACTCAGTGTTTACAGTGAGATTCATCAACTAGGAGTTTCATTGACAGGACCAACGAGTGAAAGTGGGTAAGTGTTTTGATAGTTTTTGTTTTGAAAGTACAATCACGTGGAATTTTCGTTCTTATACTTCTCCCCATTTGTGACTGAAAAAAACATTGGGGGAATATTAAGAGTTTCGTACTCATTTGTCTCGTTTGTTGTTCGTTGTACGAATTGTCATTGTTCCTATACATTATAAATTATATATTTTCATTCTGTCTCGGTGAAAAACAAATGGAAGAACTGTGATCCGCACAAATGATGTGATTTTACATGAAAAATGGTTGTAGAAATGACAGTTTTTTTGGATCGTTTCTCGGAAGGATCATTTATCATGTAGAGATTATCGTTACGTTGTTATTATGTTTATAGACGGATTGGTGAGGGAAGGAAAAACAAGATTTTTTTATATCTCCTGTTATTTATAATGTGATTAAGGAGGGCAGAATTGGAAGACCGTGAAAATGAGCAGAATTTGTGATAAATAATGTAGAAAATTGGATTTGTATCTGATTTTATGGTGAATTATTGTTTGCTCATACAGTCCCTGAAAGGTAAAACTTTTGTTTAATTTCATTCCCAATTTAGACATTTTTTAAAATTAAAAATCGAGAAAAATCCACGAATCTTCCCAAAAATCAAAGGAAATTGACAAAGTTTAATGAATTTGATATAATTTCATCGAAATTTGTTGAAATTCATCTTGTTGATTTTTCATGAAAAGAGAGTGCAATTTATGAGTGGAATTCAACATGAAATTCGATGGAATTCAGCAACATTTAGCAAAATTTAATAAAATTCAACCAAATTCAAAAATTTTTTTCACCAGGAGTTTGTGTGGAAAATGAGTTTGTTGAGAGAAAAGGTACGTATCTTAAAGTTTGAATAACAATGAATAATGCATGCATCACCCTATTACAAAAATCCAGCTGGGACCCCACGTGGATTCCAGATCCGAAATTTACCTGCGTTGCCAGCTAAGACTCCACCTGGAATCAAGAATCCCAACTGGATTCCATGTAGGATTTCCAATTCCGAATGAAATCCCACGTAGAAGTTGAAATTCTAGCTGGAAATGAAGAATCCCAGCTGGAAATACAGGTAAATTTCGGAGCTGGAATCCACGTCGAATCCCAGCTGGATTTTCGTGACAGGGCAGGCAATCTTGTAGTAAATATAGAAGTAAGAACATATTGTTTTGAGGTTGTGTGAGAATTTTTGCGAAAATAAAGCGTATAAACCCATACAGCAAAATTTTTGTAGCTGTATGGGAAGTGGTTCGGAAGCCCTGGTTAAAAAAATCCATAGAATCTGACGAAATGAAATTTAATGGGATTTGGTTAGAACCACATTGAAAAAATACACCCATCTGATTGAATCTCATTGAAAATGGTTGGATAGGATTTGGTCAGAACATTGCGCGAGATTCAATGAGACTTGGCGAGAATCATTGGGGTTTGTTCAACCAGGTAGGGTAACCAAAGGTCATGTGAGCGCAATTTAAACAAATCCAAGCATGAGAAGGTGCACTGAGAAAAGTGAACTGTAACCATCACCGTGCGAAAATAGTAGTTGAATGACAGAATCAGGTTATTTGATATCCATCTTCATGTAAATGGTAACCATTCCCATGTGCATGAACATTGCTACGATTCTCTATAGTATCCGAAACCAAATTCGCGAAGTTGTCCCCCAATTACTATTTGTACATGGTAATCATTACATTCCACTTCTCTCAGTGTGGGAGAGGGAAAAAGTCGAAATTTGGTGCACGCGTCTTCAAAAGGTATGTGATTGATACAAATTCAAAGCAAATAATAATGAATTATCAACTTGGGATTGCGCATTGCCGCACACTTTGAATTACTCAATGATTTCTGAAGTTCCAGAGGCTTGAAAAATAAAATTGTGACATTTATTTACATTTAGAGATTCAAGTTTCAAAATTTTATTTTTCAAGCCTCTTGAACTTCAGAAATCATTGGATGATTCAAAGTGTGCGGCAATGCGCAATCACAAGTATATAATTCATTATTATTCACTGTAAATTTGTATGAAAGGCGTTCCATGCCAAATCGGACGGTTTGAGAAATTTTTCTTTAACCCTCAATTTTTTAAAATCATTTAGTACCTATCAACAAACCCTTTCTGGTGAAATTTGAGTTTTTCCTTGCTCGCACGTTCAAAGGATATTGAAAAAAATCGCCCTTTTTTGGTTTTTTTACTCATAACTTCGTTAATAATGCTCCAAATCGAGAGTTTTTATTTTATTATTAAAAAGCTTCATTTTTTCATGTATTTTTCAGAAAAAAGTACAAAAAAGGCATTCAAAGTGTTTTTCCGGATGATTTGCAAGTTTTACACTCTAAATCCCATTTTTTTTTTAGAAAAAAAAAACAAAAGGAGGGCGATTTTTTTGAAAATTTGATATCTTTTGAACGTGTAAGAAAAAAAATCTTAAATTTACGCAGGAAGGGTTTTTCGATGGGCACTAAATCATGTAAAAAAATTGAGGAAATGAAAAAAAACTTTTCATTTGCCGATGGGGCGTTCCATGTCGATTTGGAAAACCGTCCGCACCAAATTTGACTTCTTTCCCCTTCCACTTTCTCATGAGTCCCCTTAAGAGAGGATTGACAAATTTTCATGTGTTATTTTCCCCAATTTTGGTTTCCGGTTCTTACCAAGCAAATAATATAACACGATCCTCCCTATCATTGAATAATTACTGGAATGTACAGTAATTTTAATAGAATTTGCTGGTCCATAACCTCATGATATAAATTTCTTTCCGCTTGTTGATTATATAATACGGTATTTTCCGTAGTCAAAAATTTATATATTCTTTTTATTAACGTTTTATAAATTATTTTTCAATGAATACTGATTTCAAAAATTACTTATTTTCCATATCTCAAATTTGAAACTGAATGTCTGCATGCATTTTATATTTAGTATATGATTAGTTTTGGAGATACAGAGAGTTGAAATCAAATGACTGAATATGTATTTATATGTAGAATACCATACATGAAAAATATATACATATTTTATACAGGATAAATATAAATATTATATATATATCTTACAGTCAACTCTCGTTACGTCTCCAACCTTGAAGGGACAGGGGAATATGATTTCAAGAATCTTTATACCCCCACTAAAATATTCATCAATTGTCCAACAGTAGAAATTGCATAAAATAGACATAAAACGTTTTGATAACTAACGTGAAAACGTAAGTATATTATTTTTTCACTAATATGTTCCTTTCTTGTGTGTTATTCAGGCTCATAAATTCAGGAATAATCATTATTTTCTTCTCTAATAGCTCAGTGCATTTTTATATTATTGAAAGTATATCAATTTCTATTGTGGACAATAATTAAAAAGAGTTTGAGAAAGTAAAAACTTTTTTATCCTTTGGTGGGGGCGATTTTGAACACTTGATTGAGGAGACCGGACACACAACGAGCATCGACTGTATATAAAAATAGGCGAAAAAAACGCTGATTTTGGGTCACTCTTTTTTATAAATTTAAAAAATAATTATTTTTAATTGAAGCACACCTTCTTAAAAAGGTTTATCTTGATAAATCTGTGATGAAATCGTTCGTTTTTTCATAAATAAATAAAGATATATATTTCAATTGTTTGACATCAATTTAATAAACAATTGATTTGACATATTTCCTGCTGAATAAAACAAGAAGTGAATTGAAATGAAATATTTTCATCATTTTCTACGCATTCAAAGGAAGTTGAAGAAAGCGTGATTTTTATAGATAGTTTTATTCGACAACTCTAAATCAATGCGAAGTGAGAACAGTGCTGAAGTAATTATTTGTTGAAGTCAAAGTGCATTCTCTCATTCGATCAAACCCAGTCCACCACGATGGAAATTGATGGTACAAAAACTCATGCTCTGGGCTTTTCAAGCAGTTCACTCGTTCGATAATCAAAATATCTTAATCTTCTTTTTGTCTACAGCTTTCGAGCTGTCAAACTTCAAACCTTTTTAAATTTCTGCAAGTTCAACCAAAGCCCAAGTCATTTTTTTCTTGTGTTCAATCTTCAAACTCTTACAAGTTTTCAAGTGTTATCTATCGACCAAGCGAAATTTTTTTTTTCAAGTTGAAATATTTTCAATTCAGTGTTCAAGTGGAAACTGAATATTCAGAATATTTCATTGTCAGTTTTCTTTGGCTTATAATCTCTCAAGTAAAAAATCAATTGGGTGAGTTAACAATATATATTGATCTACAATTCATTCTAAGGTGTCAAAATTGATTACTTGCGAAAAAAATTGATTGTCAAGAATTCCACAATTATCAGTCGGAGACAATCACATTAAATAATTGTGGGAAAAATCGTCCCTGCCGAGGATCTCACAATTGGAAGGTACAGTGTCAAATGGAACATTTGCGGGAAAATTGACTATTAAGAATTTCACCACCGTTTGACTAGAATTATATTCCAATCACTAGAAAGAAGACAATATAAATACATATTATCAAGACACGATTGATATCAGAGAAGTATCTGAATATTTAAAAGAAATTATTGAATCAAAAGAAGCAGTTCTAATTCAAAATGAAATAAATTTTAAGATACAATATAATATTTGGAAAAATAATGAAATTTATCATTGAGATTCGAAATTGTTAAATCTGTCTGGAAATGAATTGATGTATATCGATTTGTTAACTTTATTTCTCCGATTGCTCTGTTTCTTCCCGTCCTTGTCTATATGGCACAGAATAGGGGAACTTGTATTTAAGTTGTTAATATTTATATTAATTCTTATCTCATTGTGACTGAAGAGAATATTCTTTAAATGTCTTTTCTCAATTGAAGGGCCGGATCGAATAATCGGTTGTGCGCGTGACCTTTCGTCTAGTGCACCTGAAAGCGGGCAACCGCCGCTGATCCCGTTGGAGGACTTTTATGATTGAAATAAAATGAGAAATTTGCGATACTGAAAGAACTTCCTGCGGGAAAGTTGTTGCAAATGTATTCAACAACACTTTGACAAACTTTGAGCCAATTCCCTCCCGTAGGTTAGAAATTATCACAGATTCAATGAAAAACGAATCGATTTAATCGATGCATATAACTGTTTTCCATTACATGTGTGATCATTTCTAACCTACTACAGTACAGTACGGAATTGTTGTTGAATATATTTGCACCAACTTTCCCGCTGGAAGTTTCTTTAGTATCGCAAATATCTTACTTTATTTTATCATAAAAGTCCTCCAAGTCAACAAGACTAGTGTGTGGCGTTTGCCTGTTTTCAGGTGCACTAGACGAAGGGTCTACACGCCCAACCGATTATTCGATTCGGCCCTTCAATTGTATGAGACATTGGTTTTTGTATATGATTTTTTTCAACTTCTTTTTTGCAATATATAAGTTGATTACTACCTTTTCATTTTTCCTTTCCTTATATTCATTTCTGGATCAACTATATATTCAATGGACAAAAGGTTGCACAGTTTCCTTACTGTTTTCCCATACCGTAATGAGTTTGTGTTTTCTGGCTTTTGCTTTTGACTAAATCTTGTTGATTCTCAATAAACACTTTGTGTCTTGCGATGTTTTTTAATCGAGCCTTAGTTGTCTTGCACAACATCTAAAACTCGTTCAACAGATGTCTAAAGGGCCTTTTTCATGGTAGTTTCAGCATCAAGCGTCAACATTGGAAGACTCTCTCTTTTCTTCCAATGTTGACGCTTTATGCTGAAACTGCCATGAAAAAAGCCCTTTTTGGCACATTTTTTTGTTACGTCTACTGGAAAGAAATCTAAAACCTATCTGAAAGATGTCGAAAGACACAAAATCTTCACTGGATTCCTGTCGATTTAGTTATGTTAGTATTTTTATTTCTCTTATAGAATGTTTTCGTATTTCACCTCATAATACTGTTAACAAACCATTTCCTCTTCACACGTAGATTCTTTGAAGAAGACTCTGTATACAGTTGAAACATTGTATTTTAATGTATTTTTGAACTGTTTTATTAGATTTTTGTGGTCGGAGGTTCAGTGAAAAATTTCTCTCTTATCATTATTCGTAACTGAGCAAATGGTCGTCCTTCAAATCGTTTAAGCCTGAACTTTTCTTGAGAAGATTGAGAAAAATTTAGAATAAAATTTACTATAGGATCATAGCAGTGGGGGAACATGCATTTCGATTTTGCAATGGAATGTACTATCAGACGTTGTAAATTTTATCAGGATTTTATTGTCATTCCGTACATTTGGTCAGTATGTTTCTCAACTACGAGTAACATCTATACTAAATTAAACTCTTAATCTCTCCTAGTTTATTGGATTTTTTAATTGAACTATTCACGATATGATCTACATTCATTATTTACGAGTACCTCTTGAAGAGGATTTCATGTTTTTGGTTAAATACGTTTACATCGAACTTCTTCTCAGATGAGTCTTGAGAAGTTTCCTCATATAAACATATCCCAAGAATTTTTCTTGGTATTTTTCTTAATAATCTACATAATTATTACGGCAAAATCTTCAGAGTTTAATAAAAGGTATTGTTCTTGCTTTTAATTTAACATAATTTATCATGCAGAATTCACGCTACTCGACAGTCTTTTGATTTTCTTTGTTAATGTGGGTCCTGGTTTACATTCAAGTGGATTTATCATGGGAACCTCTTGAACGAACCTGAAACTGGCGGCTAGATAACTATAGCAGCCGATTGTTATAGCTCTCTGCATAAAACGTTTATTAAAGATTTGAGTATCTGTAACGATCACCGGGATGGTATATTTGGTGGATTTATGAGCTAAACAAAGCTTCAACAACGTCTAATCAAAAGTTAGAAAAATCGACTGCTAACTTTCTGGCTGCCAGTTTCAGCTTCATATCTATTTACCATGTTAGAGATGCACGATATTTCACGATATCGACATTTTTTGAAGACACTTTCTCAAGTTAACATTTCATTTCATAGAATATTAATAAAAGCTGTACACAAATTGTATATAAAATATCGATATGGCAAAATATGATGCCATGTTTGTCAACACACGAGAAAACTTTGTAAACTCATGTTGAGAATTGAATGAAAATCCAATTGTATGTGAATTCTACATGAATCTGGAATTTATATAGAATTTTGTGTGTTTCACAAAATTTGAAATCCACGGTAACCGAAATGTTGCAAATTATGAATTAGATATTAAAACAAATTTACCACACTGGATAATTCATTCCTATTATAGCCAATTGCAAAGGTTTTAACTCTTCGATGGATACGTGCAGAGAATAGCGAATTGCTAATAATTACTAGGATTACGTTTTAGAGGTATGTTCAATGAAATCGAATTGAATTGAAAATCATTGACTATTACTAATGCGAAATCCCCAGTACTATTAATCTGCCGATACCGAAAACAGAAATATCCTAATCATTTTTTTAATTTACCTGTTTAAGTACACTGACAGAAAAACGACCTGGTTGAAACATTCGTGGTCGCAATAATTTGAAATCTGGTTCCATTCACCAGGAAATGTGGTTGTTCATCTTTCAAGTTAGAAAAACCAGATTCTTTTCTTGGTGTGATAACCAGAATATGTAGTTAATTTTGGCTTCAACCACTTTTTCTGGACATCACAACCACATTTCTTGGCGAATCGAACCAGATTTCAAATGATTGCGACCACGAATGTTTCAACCAGGTCGTTTTTCTGTGAGTGTACAATCCTTATATGATTCTTTATTCAGAATACAGAAATCACTAACCATATTATAACCAGATCATTGATTTTATAATTGCATCAGATTGAAGTCGGAAGTTATAATTTCAATTTGAAATCCATTCATTGCTGACTTAACACACTATTCATCAGATTAAGTTGAATTAAACTTGACGATAGGATAATCTCGACCCAATAATGCATTACTTTTCCTTCAAATCCCGTGGATTTTCCGCTCGAGAAATCTGGAAGCAGATTTCATTCACTCTTGTGAATCAAAAACCAATTCGCAATGAGAATCGAAACATGTATCGATGTTCGATTTGATTATGAAATGCAAATGTTTGTGCATCGCGTGTATTAAGTGGCGTTTAATGAGTATACCGTGGTATTGTTGTGATTCCGTGCACAAAATAAATCTTGTTGGCCGTTGGTCGGTTGCGGCGACACGGTAGATACATGCAAGAGCTTTTGCCACGAAACGCCGGATCAATTCAAATAGTAATTTAGTGGCGCCCTCTCCGCCTGCACGGATAATACGGATGGTCAAATTGCATTTCGAATCTCTTGCGTATTATGCGCATATTCTCGTGGTTATATGTTCATGCTAATCGTATCGCGCACCGCAAGATAAATTGAAAAACCGTTCGGAAAGGTAGATATTTTTTGTTTCCCTCTTCGCGCGTATGCATTATTTCCGACTGTTACGGATTCGATATTCTGTATTCACCACCGTTACCTTCAAAGGATTTTCCTGTCCCATCGGGAATTCGAAACTTATGATCTGGCATTCTTTTTCCTTCCCCCTTGCATATGTTTAATCAAGTTTGAATTTGAAACAATGCCAACGAAGGGGAAACCTTATTTCGATGCATTCATATTTTGCGGCAACATTTTTTTTCCATTGAATTAACAGTGTAACAGTTGCCAATATACCATTCACGTACACAACGTTCATCGTTTAATCGAGCGTACGCATAACGTATATTCGTGGAATAACCGCCCAGGAACATTTTCAACTCTCTGTGAGTTCTATAGGTAGACTGTACTCTCTAATACATACAAACAATGACCGGGCCACCTTCCAACATTGGTTGAACTTTTGGTCAGTAAAATAATTTGATTACTCCTCTCGTAGTTAACTTTGGATGAGAACCCAAAGGGTGGAACTTCCTTTATGATCAGAGGGAGACTGTGGCGATGAGAAAAAAAAATCCATGTAAATAAACTGAATAAAATCTAGGTAAAATATTGTTTCTACTTTGAATAAAATTGCTTGGGGAATAAAATCGTAATAGTTGGAGGGTTCGTTTCGGACCGAATTGCGAGCTCTTTTTATTTGTTTGTAATTTGCTTGGAATTTATGTGAATTTTTTTCGATACGCCTATGTATTGCATGCGGAATGAATATGTAATTGAATTTTTCAATGAAAAAAGAAGTGAGAGCTTTATAGGTATTCATTGTATAAAAGTAGGGCTGGTTTTGTAACATACAATTTGTTATTTAATCTTTCAAAAATTGTATTCATTGTTTCCAGATCAGAAGAACATAATGAAAAGCGATGCACTGAAAAAACGTTTGTTTCGCCGAAACAAAATTTTGGTTGAAATGAATGCAAAGAAACTTTTTGGTTGGCTGAAATGAAATTTATTTAGGATAAACAAAATTCATTTGTCTGTATGAAAGCCTTAATTATTGTGAAGCAAATTTTGTTCACCCCAAATAAATTTTATTTCAGCCAACCAAAAAGTTTCTTTGCATTCATTTCAACCAAAATTTTGTTTGGCTGGAACAAACTGTGTTTTCGGTGTGAAGAATCGTTTACAACTGAGGAATTCATAAGTACAGTAAAAAAGTTGCGTAAAAGAGATCATATGATAAAGCAAAAGATTCTATCTTGTTGCGGAGCTGAGCCAGTTCGGCTGAACGCCAACTCGATGATATTCTTCATGATCAAATGATTATGAACACTGAATGTCCTCGTTCGATCATCTCATTATTCCACCTCTTTGTACTCATGTTGTACGATTCATGGTACGTTAATATATTGATTCCACAAATATAAGGGTGTGTGAATTATTCCATTGAGAGATGAGGGATGGATTATTCTTCAAACAATCAAATCAATTCCATTAGAAAGGTTGAGTAAAAAAAGTTGAAATTATAATCAGCCAAAATTCAATTATCACAACTCTTAGGGTTTATAGTTCTGACAATTGTATCATTTCGTATGCATATGTAATACACATTCTATTAAACTCACCCTCATAAAAGGTTCAACCTACCGAAATGACCGTATTAAAATGTTAATTTCAATCTTTTGTGCAAACTCATACTCAGCATCATCTACACTACTCGTTACCGATTCAACTACGTCTCATTATTCTTTTGAAACTTGAAAGAACAATTTTCTTGAGACTTCCTTTATTCTAAATTCTTAGGATATTAATTATTTCCAATGTTATTCTTCGTTCCTTCATTTCCTGAAAAATTTCGACATTTAATCCTTTAACAGCTATCAATTAAAGTTAGCACAGCGGTATCCAGGAACAAGGCGTACAGAAAAAACGATAATAAAAAAACTCTGTCTGGACACTCCATTCCACTGTTCTGTGCTAGCTGAGTCATTAAAGAATAAAGGCAGCGAAACATAGTTCTCTTAACCGAGTATTGTCTCTGAGGAAAAAAACGAGTGCAATTTGAAGTATATGCAAAATAACAGATGATTAGGAGAAAACTACCAGGATAGGTATATACGTTCTTTTTGCCTCATTCAACGTCAAGTATATAATTAAAAGGGAGAATTAAATGAAACGTATTACCGGGTAGAAAGGAAAATAATTCAATATTCGAGGAATCATTTATCTATTGTAGAATAATCATTTTGGATTCAGAGTGGAATTCCACTTAGGAGTCGTTTACAATACTTACACCCGAATTAAGTTTAAAGTTTTTGAAAACAGAATTGTAATCATCACCGAAGTGAATTTTTGTAGGAAAATTCATAATAAAATCTCATTTTATTCACATTGCATTATTCATTGCAATTTTGTGTCGCAGCAAATTTAACGCTATGAAATGAATTTAGACGCAGTAGGTTCAGGGGGAAGAACGAAAAAGATGATTGAAGTTTATAGAAAAATGATAAAAATATTCATAGAACATTTATACCTGCGTTAATTTTGACTGCCTCTGTCTCTTTTGAGTTATTAAATAAAGTGAGAAGTCAATCATAAGAGCAATTTTTAATTAAAATGAGTGATGAAATATTGAATGAAACAGCATTGAATACAGGGAGATGGAACGGGAGAATTTTTTAATTTATAATGATGATTGAAGATCGAGCGACAGTACATATTGTAATGTGTACATGACAAGGGAGGAATAGTGTAGAGAATAGGGAAATAGAAGCCAAGATTGACATGTAATTAACAGATTATGGAATATGTTAGCAGATTATGAGAGGAGCAAGGGGGAAATCAAGATCGTTGCGTAGTTAACAGGGCATGAAAGATGTATTAGGTTTATAGCAAATTGCGAGGGTGATTCGTCTGGGATAGACAATTGTTGAGAGCTGCTCTAAAATAGTTGGAGGAGTATTCATCGAGAGTCATCGTTATTATCACTTGAAGGAAAAATCAATTTTCCATGCTTCGTTTATCAAACGTATCAGTTCAATTGAACACTTAGAGAGAAATGAAGCAGAATGTCTTCAATTGTATTGAAATTATGTTTCCATATGTGAATGAAAAAAATGTAAGATTTTGCAATTTGTGTACAATGCAAGGAAGATCATTAAATTCTCAGTTTCCTGTTGTTAGACCGAATTGTATCACTTTCAGCAACCAATCATCATTTAATAATACACTTGACTGAAAATTTGACCAGGAATCACTGTTGCCAGGTTAGGGAGAACTAGGGTATCTTCATTGATCATTCTATTTAATGGAGCCAATTCATTGTTAGAAGATTCTCTTAGAAATCCCCCTAACCTGGCAACTCTGCCAGAAATGTAACACTCGGAAGTTACTAGAACTTGATCAGAAATATCTAGTTTTAATTCAAGATTCAGTGGCAGATTTCAAATCAAGAATTAGAGAAATATAGTCAGATTCATGAAGTGATAGGAAATCTTCATTACTTCATCGCCTAAAGAATGAAAGACACAGAGAGAATTGATTAAATATGATGATGTAACCATAACATTTAATATGGAGAATATCACATGGAAGGAATAAAACAGCAATAGTTACTGTGAACCACAAATTCATTCCAACTGCGATTCCCAGTAATTTATTGGAACCATAAAGCAAACTATTGAGATTGGATAATTACGCGCTCAAGATTCGGTATTATCGAACGAGAGTGCGGTATAGTCAACTGTTTAAGAATATGTGACAAATATCATATTAACATCTCAAATAACTGAAAGTACATTAAAAGAAACTCGAACAAAATGACAGCTGCGTGGAAGGCTGTGAACGCCATTAGAACAATAAAAGGAGTTGTAGAAACTTTCACGCTACTTAACGCCCCTGGTGGTTTCATTTGGCCCTAGTTACTAACGGGATCATGAATTATGTGGGCTACTCGAGACTTTGATTTTCATGAGGCTGAAACTGGCACACGTTAAGGCATGATAGTTTATTGAAAACAATATTGGAAGGAAAAAAGAATGATAAAACTCGCAAAGGTAGACCTAGATTAAGTTATATGAAGCAAATTATACAAGATGAGGGTTGTCGTAGATATGTAGAGATTAAGCGTTTAGCGGATAATGGATAGGGGTGGAAGATTTCATCGAACCAGTCGTAAGACAGACTACTTCATGATGATGAAACTGGCAGCCGTAAAGCTAGCAACCGATTTCCAAAACTGTTTACACAAAACTTTCATCAAGATTTTAAATAACTGAGACGTTCAGTGGAATGCTAATTGATCGATTTATGGTGTGAACCAAGGTGCAACCACGTTTAATCAAAGGTTACAACAATCGGCGGCTAGCTTTAAGCTACTAGTTTCAGCTTCATTTGATTTTCCGATTTACAATCTTTGATTGACTTCTAATTTGCGTGGCGCTATCACTAAACTCTCAGTTATGCCAACAAAAACGTTTGATTAGGTATACAGGGTGTCCCAGAATTCGCGGACCAGATTTCACAGGTATATTCTGCAGCCAAAATGCAATAATTTTCCGTTTGAAAAACATTTTTTCGACGCTTAGTTTTGGAGACATGAGCATTTTTAGATTCTTCTTCAAATCCAAATCATTCAAAAACACTGTATGCTACATACTTGAGCTTAACACCATTCACTAAGTTGGAAAACGGTGGATTTGTGGAAAAAAATTCAAGTATTTTATCATTGATATTTCCGGAGCTAGAGTGATTTGAAGTTGCTGGATTCTGATTGGCTGAAAGCTAAAAAATTTCAAAGCGCTCTAGCTCCGGAACTTTCAATGATAAAATAGTTGAATTTTTTTCCACAGATCCGTTGTTTTCCGACTTAGCGAATGGTGTTGAGCTCAAGTATGTAGCATACAGTGTTTTTGAATGATTTGGATTTGAAAAAAAATCTAAAAATGCTCATATCTCCAAAACTAAGCGTCGAAAAAATGTTTTTTAATCAGGAAATTATTGCATTTTGGCTGCAGAATATACCTGTGCAATCCGGTCCGCGAATTCTGGGACACCCTCTATAGTAACAACATGTTTTAGTGAGCTTGACAAGAGAGTTTCTTTGGTACACAGGGTCAAATGTGACACAAAAGTGGAACCTCACGTAGTGGCTTCAAAGCCAACTAAAGCGAGTAGCATTTTCTGTAAATTTGATCTCCGCACTTGGAGTTTACTCGTCACAGTGATGAGTACATTAAATTCATTCTCTTCTATCTTTGTCGAGTTGTGGAAAACTACATCATATCTCTCAAATTCTTGGTAAAAATTGAATTTCAACTACTCAAACATTTGAGGAATGATTCGCGTTGATCAATAGCACCGTTAAAAAGTTTAAAGATTGAATATTACGATTACAATCGTAATTTATTTGCGAGTGTTTTCAAATTGATAGAACTCGGAGAGAAAGGATTACATCCACCTACTGTACAAATAAAAATACAGGGCAATATAATTCACTGTGTTGCATATCGGAGGCGGATTTGCCACGTATATGAAGAAACATTTAGGAATGAAAGCCCAAACATCAAATTTCGTTGAATATTAAAAAAGCGGTTTGATATAAATCATAAGTAGATTCAAACATCAAAGTCTCGTCATTACATTTCATGTGTATCTTTTCATATCAATAATCTAAATATCCAATCAAAGTACGATTGAAGTTTCCAAATCCGCAACATCAAAAGACTAGTAGCCGAAGGAAACTGTTTTCAAATTGCCAGTTGATACTGCAAGTTCTGAGCTACTCATTGTGGGACGAGATATCATTGTCATCGTCTGGGGTTAAGGGCAACTTTACTATCGAAGGAAACTAAGACAGAACGGGTGTCATAGTCTGTCTTCGCAAGCGCAGCTTTATCGTCACAAATACCAATATCGTCTGCACTTCCTTGATCCCTTTGAAACAAGAAGAAAACTCACACTTGACTCGGAAGCACCGTGCAAAGATCTCATATGTTGTGCCTAGACCAACTCTTCAATATCTAAACACGCGATATTTTAGGATACAGATCCTGTTTCATGAATTTTTGTGAACGCCTGAAAAATTGTGTTTGGTAGACAAACGTGCGCATATACAGGACTAGGAATTATCATTCACACTGAGACAAAGGGTCTATTCAAATATTCGACAGCTAGTAAATTTAGTCACTGTAAATAAAAATTCACTCGTGTCAGCTAACAACTATATTTTTTATTCCCGTTGATTAAACCATTTTATTCATATTTCAGACAGCTAGCCTTTTTTTACCCCAACTGGAGTCTAGCTAGCGTAAATAAAAATCTAGCTGCGGTAACTAACATTTAGTTATCCCAACTATAGGTACCTTTCTCTCAGTTGATTTCAGAAATAATTATTTATTCCACGCAAATTCATCATGATTTTTTCTTGTTTCACATTGACCATCAATGTGCGGGTTCTGGTTATCTACGTGACTATTTCTCTGTGTACAGTGCTGGCTTTTGTTTCTCTAGTATGTAAACATTGTATTGTATATATCAAGACCTGTCCTTCAATGTAGAAAAAATCAGAAGACAATAAATCTTTCCATTCATTTCAAATCTTTTCGAGAGAATGATTCTTGAGTCAATGAATACAACGTGATAATACCCTTTAACATGAATTAGTTGTGTCTTCAGAGTAGTCTACTGTGGAGACGTGATGAATTCGTGTTAAGACCAATGTAAACTAGTACTGTTGGAATACCTGTTTTTTCATTACACGAGCCAGTCATGTAAGCTAAAGTGCTTGCTACGTGGAATTTTCCCCGTTCAATTAAGTCATCCAGAGGTACGTCCGATTCTGTAGAAGGTTAGACACGTCTAACCTTGTTAGGTTCTTGTGACAAATCGGATCGATCTAATGGCAGTTTCCAGTGAGAATCTCCCCAAAAGTGAAGAAAGAGTTCAGCAAATCATTAAGAAAAGTTCCCCATCAATGAAGAAAACTTTTCCCAAATTTTTATAATATATTAGGTGTGCAAGTTGAAACTCGGCTTCAAGTTGGTTGCATGAAACGAAATATTTGAACGCATCCAATTCGTCCGTCATTTTGGATATATACAGCGTGGACATTGCAGTTGTCATATCAGTCATTTTCAAGTAGTCATTTCCTGTGTATCAATTTTATAAGATGGATTTCGATAAGCAACATTTACGCCATTGTATTCTATTCTGTTTTCAAATGAATAAAAATGCTGCTCAAGCTATGGAATTGATTAATACGACATTGGGTCAACATTCTGTGAGCCATTCAACAGTTTACAAGATTTCGTAATGGAAATTTCAGTCTTGAGGACAATCCACGTCCAGGTGCAATCAAAAAATTTGAGGATGAAGAACTTGAAGTTTTACTGAATGAAAATTCATGTGAAACTCAAGAAGAGCTTGCAGAACAGTTAGGAGTTACTCGTCAAGCAATTTCACTTCGATTGCATGCATTGGGAAAAATACAGAAGGAAAGAAAATGGGTTCCTCATAAACTGACGGAAGAAAATAAAAGACAAAGAGTTGCCATTTGCATGAATTTGCTTTCTCGGTTCAAGAAGAAGAATTTTCTGCATAAAATCATTACGAGTGATGAAAAATGGATTTTGCACGACAATCCTAAACGTAGAAAAGCATGGGTTGATCCGGGCCAGTCATCTACATCAGTTGAAAAACCGAATATTCATGCAAAGGAACTTTTACTCTGTGTCTGGTGGGATTGGAAAGGAATCATTTACTACGAGCCTCTCGAACCTCGAATGCAAACTATTACAGCTGAGCGTTACCGGGCCCAGCTGAACAAAGTAAGTGATGCTCTGGTGGAAGAAAGACCATTTACGGGACAAGGAAAGCGAAAAGTGATGCTGCTGCATGATAATGCCCGTCCACATACAGTAAAACCAACCCAGGAACTCATCTTCAATTTAGGCTGGGAAGTTGTACCTCATGCGGCATATTCACTAGACTTAACTCCTTCTGATTATCACTTATTTAGATCAATGTCGTCATATTTGAAGGAGCAGCACTTCATGAATATCGAAGATGTCCGGAAATGGCTGGATAACTATTTTGTTTCAAAACCACCAAGTTTCTATCGTGAAGGCATTTATCTACTACCCGATAAATGGCAAAAGACTGTAAATAATAACGGCGAATATTTTGATTGATAATTCTTGAAAGGAGTATTTTTTTAATAAAATTGAATTTGACAAAAAAAAGTCGAGTTTCAACTCGCACACCTAATATATCATATATGAAACCATCAAGCGTTAATGATTCAACATCTTCAAGTAAATAGTTTTTTTTATTTCTATGAATGTAATCGGCACTTTACGAACGGATTTGTAACGTTGAAATGAACTTTCAACCCTAAAAGATTTCAATTCCAGTGCCATGAATAATGATAAATTGAAAACTTATTCAAATGATATCGCTGAACGAAATAACACGATGGAGTAGGTATGCTCATAGTTGTCCAACGCAAATAAGAGAATTCTTAAATGATTATAAATTTTATTCCAACATTATCATCAAATCAAACCCTGTGCAGAGATTCTAGATGATTCAATTACATGCGATTGTACAACTCTGTACTTACATATTCTTCTCTCTTCCTCTTTTTTTTTTACTTTACTTCCTCTTTCACTCTGCCATTTGTTCCTTCTTTTCACCATCGTTGTCGTTGTCGTCGAATATATTTGCCTACATTTCACAATTTTTACCGCGGTATGTTTGTACGTGGTACATTCCAATTTGCATACGAATAAATAGGGAGAAGAGAAAAAAATGTATACGAAGATGGATAACGATGGAAAAAGAGATATGTATGTGAATATAATGGTACGATGGATTCCACCGAGAAATTGTCGGTAAGATATATCTAATTTCCATTTTATTTTTTTACGATTCATCTATTTTATGCCCTAAATGCATTAATGGTAATGGTTGAGTTTAAAGTTTTTGTATCTCTCGTGGTTTTATTGTGGAATAATTTATGGTGTTCTATTATTGTACGATATTGATAATATGTTTTCATGTTTTATGGGCAAAACAAAAAGCGTCCATTTCTTCGTTACAGACTAGAACTGAGGGCTTCTACTTCTGATTCATACTTGAAGGATACGATGGTAATAATTGATCTCAATAAATTACATGTTATTACATTCATCTTCGCGCAAATCAAATTAAATTGACTCATTCACTAGCCAGGATATACGAACTAAGTATTGAATACTTCTCATTGCAAAATTGAGCGGCCAAAGACACCGAATTATTGACAGATAAATGAGGGAAGAACAATAAAAAAATGATTGTGGAATTTTTCTCCAAAAAATGATGACAGCAATGCTCCTCCATTGATGGGGAGTTTTTCACCATAATTTGGTAGACTTTTCCTTCATTTGTGGAGGATTCAATACTCAAAAAAATAATTCCTCAAAGTGGTAGAAAAATCCCTCATTTTTGATGGAAAATCAATTTTCCCACGATGAGAGGACGAAATCCACCAACAGTGTGAAGGAAATCTCACATTTTTTACAGTGTAAGTTTGCTAGCCCATTATGGTGTAACCTGCATGGATCGAAAACAGCCCCGGCGAACGGATAGAAAATCTGTTCAACGTTCTTATTTCATAGAAATGACAATGATGACTCATATTCAAACCAAGAAAGACAGATAAATGTTTCAATTGTTCGCCAATAATGGTGTATTTCATTGCCATTTTCTCATTCATGATGGGGCATTATTGAAAAAAAACACATTGACGAATTATGAAAATGATGTTATCATTTCAGGTTTGTGCCATGCTTGGTTGCAAACACTGAGAAAACGTTTGTTTCGGCGAAACAAAATTTTGGTTGAAATGAACGCAAAGAAACTTTTTGGTTGGCTGAAATAAAATTTATTTGTCTGTATGAAAGCCTTAATTATTGTGAAGCAAATTTTGTTCACCCCAAATAAATTTTATTTCAGCCAACCAAAAAGTTTCTTTGCGTTCATTTTAACCAAAATTTTGTTTGGCTGGAACAAACTGTGTTTTCAGTGAAGCCTCGGCTATAAATTTATCTACCTTGCGCCTCACTAGTCTATTTGATGCTAGTTTTCGGCTACTAACTTTAGCATCATTGGTAAAGAGTATATCTTTACGATTATCGATTCATTAATTCTGTGTTTCTTATCACACAAACTATACTATTCTTCCACCCTTATTCTTTTCAATCTCCCGTTACGAATTCTTAACATTTTATGTAATAGATTATTTTCAACTGTATTCAGGCAGAAGGTAATTTATAACAAACATCAGGAATATATTTTTATATCTCGCGCGTTGTGATATATCCAACAGAACGTGCTTGGAAAAAATATTATGCGAGTTTCAAAATTAATTTTGTATTCAGCACAACAATTATTTTAATTTCAGCAATTATCTTAGGAAAATAACAGTGTTTTTGAATCATGATGGAATTTTCTTTTGCATGCGACATTCAATTTTGTTGATTCTTTTCAAATCATTTCAAACGCCTTGGGAAAGCAGTCTTTTCAGTAGAAGTGACTGAATAAATACTTACAAAGTACATACTTGCGAGGGTCTAGTTTTGCTTCATTCTATTGGGCTCCTGGATCAGATGCCGAGATGTGTTCGAGCGCTCGGCGAATTTTATGATCCGGCCGATCAATTGTTAAGCTCAAGTGTTTGTCTGGTAGAAACAGTCAATCTGATGCCATAATGATAGCTCGCACCAGACAAATTTGCCATGTTACAGCCAAAATGTCATCATAAATGTGGGCCATACCAAAGTGACGTTATCAATGTGCTGAGTTGGTGCAGAAATGCAGTTCACCCCAGACTAGTACGACAGTTCTCGCAGCCAAAAGTAGCATCTGCTATATATTTGGAGTGTAATGTGAACACAAAAAATAATCCTTGACACGATAGAAAAAATTTTCAAATTAAGATTCAGCCAATTTAAGTGACACTTTTTAAAGTGCAGGACACTGCTAAAACTCTTTCATACTGTATAAAGTCAATTCAAAAGTGGCTGTATCTTACTTGGAGACTTGATTGAAATTCAGCTTCTTCCATCGCGTTGGCATTTGTTTTCGGTGCTTATTTTCAGTTGAAACAGGACTGCACTGTAAAAAAATAATCGGAATTGTCCTGTGTACATCAACCGGAAAATTCCAATCACCGATTAGGGAATCAATTTTCGATACGTTTATATGAAATTCCCCAAACATTTATCTGAAAATTCCAAACTTTATGGGATTTTTCCCAACATTTCACAGTAAATTTCCGAACAAGTTGGGAAAATCCCTAACGCATGTACACTGAGAACCCGATTTCTTAGATTTCAAGAAAATTTCTGTCCCGTCATTCTGATAAATCTTTTTTTCAATGGAAAAGATAGTTCATTCCAGTGAGAAAATTTTTCATTGAATTGAAATCATATTCTTCGAATTCAAGAAGGAATATCTCAATTTAAAAATTTTTGGTTTCAGCCTGATGAAAAATTTTTCCATTGAAAAAAATATTCATTAGAATGAGGGCAAAGAACATTTTCTTTCAATGTACAAAATTGGGTTCTCAGTGTATGTGTTAATTACTTCACACAAATATATAGGATAATTATTTTCTGATAAAATTTTTTACAGTGTAGTTTTGACTGCATCTGAAAATAAAGTGCTATTTAGAATGAGAATAAGTTTTCCTTTTTACTGTGTATAGAGATCTTGCCTGAATTATTATACTCGTTGGAGGACTTCAAATTAGACTCTTTGCAAATCGAATTAGATTGAAAAATTGGATCATCTACAATGTATCTTCTACCAGAAAATTCATTTTCCATTTTTCTCGTTAGAACTTATGGAATTCATCGAGTTTTTGGTTCGATTCGCAGAGCTCTTGATTAGTTTGTAATCCCTGTGCACTCAATTTATCTCCATCACTCAATAATCCCTTTGTGGTTTGCGGCGCGGAGCTGCTGACTTGAGAATACCACGTGTTGTCCGCGTTTCTCTATGAGCTGAATCTGAGATGCGACACTTTTTCAGCTTCTAATTAGTTTCTCATCTTTCATCAGTCCCTTTCCCTAGAAGTGAGGGTTGTGTCGCTAGTTTTGAAGATATATCAATTCTTGGATTTCACTTGACTTGGAAAAAAGTGATATGGTTACATATTACTCAAGGTATACATATTTCTCATTAAAAAAATTGAGTATTCGTTAAATATTCGTATCCTTAGACCACAACCTCAGAAATGATTTGTCGGGTCTCATCAGGGCCTGACACAAACTAGGAACTCCTACAAATCATTTTTAGCCTAGACCTTGGAGTGAAATGAGTTTTATGATGAGAGTAAATGAACCTCCCCCTATTAGGTTACTTTCTTCTACACTTTGAATGCAAATTCAAAACTCGACACCTCTATCTTTTATGTGATATCAGTTAGTAAAGTGAGGATGCGAATTCTCTTTTCAATTACAACGTGAAGTCAATTCAAAAGAAGTTGTTTGTAGGAAGAAAACACGCTGTGAAGAACAAAACAACGAATACGATTTCTCAAAAATTCAAACCAAACTTTTCTCCATGTGTTTTTAAAAGCTCTTTCCTTGCGGGAGTAAAAAAATTCACCTAGTACAACGTTTTGCATGTTTTTAGGGATTATGATTTTTATTTCATTTGAAGTCTGACTTGTATTGAAGTGAGTTGGGTTGACTTTCATGAAGAAAAACGTTTCTACAACTTGTCTGTTCTCTTTAAAGCAGCGACATGAATTACTTGATAAAGTTGAAATTACAAGTAACATTTCTCTCGAGTATGCATTTGATGTTTGTAACTGGATAAGATTATCCTGTTTTTCATGGTATTCTGATTTACAAGGAAGTAATCTTTCTAACTATTGGATTATCTTCATATTTCCAAGTGGATTATCCTTCTCTCAGAATATAATCACGAGTTGAGAGTTGAATAAAGAAATTATCATAGATAAAATCTCAATGAATTCAATTATATTTTTAAACTATAATTCAACGATGGAACTATGAATTCAACAAGAAGGTGGTCCCCGAATGATCAGATTTTTCTATTTTACTTTCGTGATGAATGAATGAGGTTCATTTGAAACTCCTGACGTTTCATATGTGAGGGTTTGTGAAAAAAAGTGATCCATAAAAAACTTTTAGAAAGTGAAAATGTACTTCATTATGATAATCCCAGTTTCATCCAACTTTTTTTTTAACATTTTCCGCACACCTGCGAGTTTATAGAAAAAGTTGAGGGATGAGAACAGATTTTTCACTTTTTGTAAAAGTGTTTTTACCACTCAATCCACATTAATCATTTCACATTCCACTACTTTTCTTCAAAAAATCATTACAAACTATTGAAAAATATCTTTCAAGAATCCAAAAAAGGAGCAACTGTATGGAATTCTCATACTCCAATAGCGAAGCTCTTTCATCGTGACATGAGCTCATTTTTATTAATCTCGTGTAAATACCTGATTCAATACAACGTGCAGCAGGGAATAAACTGATGATCCTTCACCAACCACAAGTAATTGATCGGAATATGCATTGTACGTTCCGAACATTCTATACACCTGGGCTTTTTTTGCATTCTATTCTCGTGACAGAATAATCAATATAATTGATTGAAGAGTATGTATCCTACCGCTATAATTCAACGCAATTCTACAATCAATAAGACCAAATAGAATTTTTGTTGCAATATTGGTATTCCGTTTCTAACTATATTCGTTCAGAATGCATACACCACGAACCTTATTGTTTCATACATTGTAAACATGGTTCAATGATATATGTTACTCCCATCGATTTCCTAGATTCAATATTATTCGAAACGTTTGGGCTATGTTCAATAATTCATTAAGTTTGTATGACAAAACACATGAAAACTGAGGTCTCTGGATTATATACACGCTCTTCTTCTTTCCCTTTTTGCGTGTGTCTTACTCAAGCTACCAAATGAAATTTAATTCTCTCATGATTTCAATCCTCTGAGACTACGAATGTAAAACGCTCCTGAAACAGTTTGAATTTATGGATTTTTATAATTTCTTGTTTTATTAAATTCATTAACAAGTTTTCCATATTGATCCGTGATCATGATAATTGTAATTGGTTAATTTGATTCGAAGTTTCAATTTATAGATATATTCCACCCTCCTTCGTACATTTCCCCAGAGTTGTTCATTGTGAAAAATGTTTCTGCAGATTCAGAACAATTCTGCCATTTTTTACTGCAACAGATGTACATGATCAGAAACATTCAACATTCAACGTTTTGATGTATTCTCAAAATTTATCCATTTCATTCTTAATTTTCAGAATAAATTTGAATATCCGGGAAAAAATTATCAGATCTGACCAGATCTATTAAGATCTGAAAAACTGTGATTTTGGCTTGCATTTGTCACAATATAAAATCAAATTCATGTACAGACAGATATCACAAAATTTTTAATAATTGTACCACCAATTGATCATTGAGATTGAATGTAATATTCAATTCAGATCTAACCAACTGTACCAAGATCGGAGCAGATCTATTGGGATCTGAATAGATCTAATGATTTTTCCCGGCCATTAAAATGCACTTTTTCAACAATTTTATTCAGACCTATCGGTGTACAAAATTACAGAATCGATCTGGATTCTCAGATAAATGTTTGCAGTGTTTAAAATAGTATCGATCCTCTGCGAATAATGAAATTTATTCACAAAGATATTCGAGTCGGAACTTCGATATATCTTCCATTCCCCTGAGTTCCCTCATTTCCGATCATATCATGAAACTAATATTTCTGACATCCATAACGTCTTGTGTATAAATTGTCTTCAAATTGTCGGTAATATGTTTTACCGTAAATCAACGATTACTGGGAACTTTGACATTGGGAGAGGTATCAAATCCATGTCGTTACCTGGCAAAAGGTAGTCTCGGCAAGCTGCTACGATAAATGGGTTGTCAGTCGTCAGGCGTTGACTGTTCCTGCTACCTACGCCTAACGTCGAGCAACAATCTTCTATACCAATGCTGAGCCAGTCAGCTTTCTACAGGGAGTTATGAGAGAGGAAAATACGTTTCTTGTCATACATGTTCCTCTCAAATGTGAATTTTATAGCTTCTAATAAATTTTTATGGGAATATAAATCTACACGGAAAGACGGTTATTAATATTTAGAAAAATGACTGATAGTTTAGGGAAAGAGTATCGCTGCAAAATATTGGTAATTTGTAGGGAATTCACCAAAAGTTGATAGTTCCACTGTAAAAGGTAACAACGAAACTAACAATGTTTAGTCTTTTCGATATGAATTTTGAATAACTTTATTCTCTCCGTGTACAAAAAGTAGTTTGAGAATATTTTGGTAAATAGAATCAAATTAATTTTAAACAATTTTTCAATTTTTGCATCAATTATGAATTTACTTTATTCGCATGGGAAAGCTATGTTTTAATGATTAAGAATGTAGAATACATATATCCAATATTTGAATCAATAAATATAATAGTTTCGAGTGAGATAATGGAAAAATAATTCTAGCGAGTGTTGAGTTGATCGAATTTTCGATTCCTCTCTATTCAGAAATTTAGTATTTAATGAACAGATGGAAAGTTCGTTCAACATATATAAAAAGTATACGCACGCGCGTAACGAAGTGATTCTCCGCATTGACATATTTACATGTAGAGTATGTAGATTCGAATAATGTACACTGAAGCCAGCCAGTCGGAACACGATTGCACCCGGTGTTATTTTCGTGACTGACAGATACAACGACGGATTAAGTTAACCCTGCATACGCCGTACTTTCATTCAATGCCATAAAGTGGAATCGTGGATATTCACGGATAAAACTCAACCAATTTGTCACATTGACAAACGTTAATTATTCAAACTTTTTCTTGTTTATTTTTTTCCATATTTCACACGATTTTGTATAGGCGTTGTTTATTCGAACGATACCCATTCATCGAAGTACTTTCCATCATCGGATGAGAGAGAAACAAATGCGTAATATGATTGTTTAATTTATAAAATAGGAATGGTTTATCACAAGAGTATGTCACTCGAGAACGAATATAACGTTTTGCATTGATTTCGAGAGTAAACGTTCTTGTTTACGTAGACGAAAACAGCACCCGTATGCTGTTGCAGCTCCGTTCAAGTGTCAAGTGTCAACCCCTCAGCTTAAAATGATTCATTCAAGAGTTACGATGCCACTTTGAGACAAAGTTTACGTTATCGTCTCGTCTCGTAGTTTCCAACAGCGTGACTAAGTTCTTTAAGGTTCTCCTTTTAGGAATATTTTGATCTATCAATTATATCTTCGAATAGAATGAATCATGGGAAACTTGAAATTTGATAACCGAATAATTGAGTCGCAAGAGCGAGGTATATAATCATTCAAATACGGTGGTTAAATTCGGATCGGCATTGAAAGTCGTTCGCAATTAGCATCACGAGCTGGTTGATGTTTCAATTAAGTGTACGATGTTTTCGTTCTGACATTTCCATTTCGAGATTCGAGGATCAGGAAAAGAAACGGTATTCGTAAACGAGGGTTGGTTTGAATCTTTTCTCTTGCGTTAGTTTTTATACGGTTCGAGTTTCACAGTTGTATCAATCTCTCTCTCTTACCTGAAAAATACGATGGATATACTATCATGCGAATGTGATCTCGGGGATAAAGTCGGAACATCTCGTTCATAGTTTTCTCCTCCAGCTTTCACGATTTCATTCTATCATCGTAACTGGAGATGCAGAAAAAGAGTTTGCGATTTTTCATTTATCGAATCGTATTTCTAGTTCTCAAAATATTAAGAAAGTTTGATGTTTGGTTACAATATCGAGTTCAACGCAGTTCAAACGAACTCCTTTTATTTCACACAATTTTCATTTATGGAGATTCATGCGGAGGAGGAATTTGTTGGAAACTAATCGAACGATTGGATCGCAAACAACCAAAATCCATGTTAGAAAATTAGATTTCACGATACAGTGCTCCAAACCATCTATATTCATGTTTCGCTTGACTGAAAATTGATCACGACAATTTAAAACAGTCGGTCAAATGAATCAATGAATTTTAAATGCATTTATTCAACTCACGTGCGTTGCAAAGAGTACCGCTTTTGGCGTGATTTGTATTAACGTCAAACTACAATGAGACTGCATTAAAATTCAAATAGTGACGATTTTTCATGAAAAATATACATGATGAATGTTGCTCCATTGAGAAAAAAACTCCATGTAAAATTGAAGAAGATAAAAAGTATGATAGATGTGAGAGTCCTCATGCATTTCAAGTTTTTAGATTTTACATGGTTTTGCAAGATGTTTGCGGCGTTGTGTAGAATAAAATCACGTTCACGCCTAAAGATTAAAGATTAATTTGATATGATGAATTACTCTCAATAATATGCAATGTAATTTCATTTAATTCAAACCATATTCCGTATTATTTGAGGAAAAAAATTCCGTTCTTATAAAATATGTTTTTCTCCATCAAACATCGCATATTTGATAGCTTTATTCCTTGCTCTAATGAAATTTGCATACCAAATGCACACCATAGTCATGTCACATCTATAATGCTCGAGTAATAAATACGTGCAATGAAGAAGAATTATTATTTCAAACGAAGCCTCGCATGATCTTAATAATTCATTGAAGTCCCATATATTTTATTTGAGATTCTATTTATTTCAATCGTCAATATTAATCGTTGGAAGTTTTAGCGAATTCTTTTCTTTCGAGGGAACGCGTAAAGAATCTCCTGACACTGATAAGTTGAATTTGATTGAAAACTCTGAAGCAGATTGCATTGGTGTACAACCCTCAGTTTACGCTCAAAGTGGATCATTATTGAAATGATGAAATTGTATAACGTTCTGCTCCATTCATGTTAGCTATTACTGCTTGTATAATTAATGAGATTCCATCAAGTAAACTGCCATACGTCTACTTCCTATCCTGACTTTCAACTGCACACCTCAACGGGTAGCATTTTCATATCACGTGTCAAACTTCTCACAGTTCAGTGATCAGGCGGAAGTTTACAAATTTATTTTATTCCTTTTTTTCATGTTGACTTCTTCAAGTTGAGAAATTTTCATACAATTGTTCAACAATTTTGAATTTTTAACGTTTCTGTTTCCGAGTAAGCCTTTCTGGGAGTTGATTATTTTAATAGTCTCCTGATATAAAAGAAAAAACTCTGCATTTCATTTTGATCATTTAAACAACGTGCTTGCTAAACCCGTATCTCTATAATTTGGATTGCGATCGTTTCGCTTGCATGTCATGATGAATCGCTCATTAATTTAATAGAATTCATAACAGGAATTGACCATTTGGTTGCGTATGAGTCAAATCTAGCCAGTCATTGCGTATTGATATTCACGAATGTTGTCTAATTGATTCATCTTTTTATCAAATCAATAATTATATACTCTTTGATATGTTGAACGATTCCCCAACATATTCAAATCCAATCTTCAAATGATTTCTAAGTTTTAGATAATGAATCGGTATTAAGATTTAAACCCTCGTGGAATAAAAGACATTTATTCACATCAACATAGAGGAAAGTTGCCCAATTCGCACTCTCTCCATATTTCGAAAATTATTGCTAATAGCTGCCACTTGACGGTAAAAACGTGAATTAAAGCCTCTGTGATCCTTCTTTGTGAAAAATTTCTACTGTATTTTGTTAACTTTTCAAGAAATTGAAAAGTTGTCTACATCTTACAGATACAATTCTGGATATACTACATACTTATTATTTTTCAAATTTATATATTTCATGTTCTTTTTTCAAAAATTACTACATTCCTACTGAATTGGCAAGATACGAGGAAATACCACTGTTATTGTTATACAATGTAGTAAGAATTTGTACTCGATCATTTGTTAAGTTGCACGCTTATGCTAAAGAATAATAGGCAAATCATTCATTTTCACTACACTGCCTAACAATAATAGTCGTATTTTCTCGTATCTTGCCCATTTAGTAGAAATGTAGTATGTTTGAAACTTCATTTTTCTCCGTAATAGAAATGTAGATTTAGGCCGGAGACTCATGCCAGTGAATATGACGCGTGACACCATTAGAAGTAAGAAGAGGGAGGAGGCGTTTGAATTAGCGCAATGTAGTTGCAAATGGAAGTATGAATCTTAGTCGAGGTTCTGTTTAACCATCCGAAGTTAAAGTTGAGTTGGTGAAAAATACATCTCAACAGTACAAGAGTGTGTGTTTGGCCTGGCAATAAGTGGAATTCGTCGCCTTGCCTTGCAGGGAGGGCGGGAAAAGAGTAGTTGTATATGTGTTTGAGGCGAGAAATCCACAAATTTTGAAGTTCATCGGATGTCCTCGTGCTTATCGGTCCAATGGACACTCAGGAAGTTGGTATATCTCCGGTCGTTGGTGTCTCAAGTACACGTTCGCCCTTTTTACTGACCGACTCATCAAAAAATGTAGATATTGTATTTTCTGAGGCTTAGAAAAGTTATTCTTCTGTTACTATTCAAGAGATTTCTTCCATTTTAAGAAACCGTCGCAGATGCAAGAGAACCACAAAAGATGTGGCAAAACTTTTTGCAAACATGGCGAAGAAAAAAGCGAAAGGAGAAGGAAAAATGATAGATCAAAAGCCAAGTCTTTTTTATAAAGAAGAGTTACGCACTTTTGAATTGTGAAAATAAGTTCTTCAATAAAGAATGTCTAAGGTTGCAATTTAATGATAACAACAATTTTTTTGGATTCCTTTTGCTTAAATATCCTTTTTACGGAGGAGTCCTGTACGGAGGCGGCATTGCCGATTAGAGCAGAACCTGTTTTTCTCAATTTTTTGGAAGAAGAAACTTTCAATGCGTTCATTTCAAATTTTTTCATGCGGCGGTGTCGATATCTTAAAAACTACTGTTCTAAAATTGACTTCAGATTTCAATTGCATATTCCTCAAATGTGTTGCTACGGTCCGTACTGGAATCATGAAGATTCATTTTCATTTAGCGATGTAATAAGCGATTTAAGTTGCAAAAAGTGACAAAAAATTCAAATTATCACCATTTTGTTATTTCTCAAAAGAAAATTATTCATTGTAATACTCGCCATACCAGAACAATTTTTTTTCCATCCCTATTACAAATAATCTATAAAATCCCATTGGCGAATGGCAAAATTAATAGGTTCCAATGAAATTCAATGATAGTCAATCAGAAATTTCAGCATTCGTAATAGGATTTAATAGAATATTTCTACCTGGGATTTCAGATTACTCGTTTGCGAGTTATGGACCCTGCCAGCGGGGAAAAACAATTTCAATCTGCCATTTTGTTGAAAAAACTGATAAAAGAAAAAGAAATTTTTTTTCCTAGTTTTCATATAAAGTTTTTGATGAAAATATAATGATCCTTTCTATTTTCAAGCAAAAATCATTGAAAAAACCTTGTTTATCACTAGACTGCCTTCTAATTTCAATTTTATTTTATGTTTTATGATTTCTGTTAAGATGAACAAAAATGGGTTTCATAAAAAAAGTCTGAGAAGTTTGGAGGCACAAAAAACATGATACATTTCTAATGATTCCTATAATATGTCAATCATATGTGGCAAGCATTGTTTAGTCTACAAAGCTGCAAGGTCCGTTCATTTCAACACAACACGAAATTTTGTTATTGTTGATAATAATTCTTTTGACTTCCGATACCAAATTTTGTATCATTCGTCACATCAGCTCTGTTTTCTGTCATGCATCTAACATTTATAATCCGATACAAAATTATGGGAAGCATCTCCATGTGCACTTCAATTCATAAATGATTTTTAAATTACCGTTTGAGTACACTTTCGAATGAAATTTCACATGGCCGGTTACTTTGTTTACGTGAATGTACATGATTTTCCTGACGTATCTCATCATCATTCTTCCTGGATACAACGAAGAATGTTCATACATAGATGTTTGTGTAAAGATATACTTCATATGTCCGTCTGTCATAAAGTTTCCACTTGACAAGGCGATTCTATCATAAAGGTCCAAAGTCCTTTTCACTGAGCAATTCTGCTGCATATTTTGTGTTTCCTCGTAAAACTTGTCTACCGTACGTAAAATCCTCTTAACCTAAGAAAAACCTGCATGCAGGTGCATCGTTCGCAGAAAATTTTAGCCATGAACCGTCCGTCTCATCGTCCCTCTTCTTTAATCTTGCGGTACCGTAGCACTCAATTTAGGAAGTTACATACCACAATATCCTTCTCATACCTCATCAGGTATTTCAAAAACATCCTTTCACAAAAGTTCAGTGATTGCAGCAGTTGATAATCTACTGATAAAACATGGACACAAAGAATGCATTAGAGTCGCGTAACTCCGGAAGGAGAAAATGTTGTTTCGTAGAAATCTCCGGTTCATCAGTTAATTTGAATAACTTCACAGAACATGAATATGCTCGATGAGTTAATTCTTAAGAATTTCTCTTTCAATCTTCTTAGGGAGCATTATTTCTTCATTTTGTTTTCACGAAGAGAAAAAAATGCAATAGTATGTTCTCTTAATTTTTGAATGAATGTTAGGAATTGCTGTTAGATCTTTTTGCTAAAAATTTCAAGATCTAGCAGCAACCTCTGAAACTCTTTAAAAAATTTTATTTTAAATATTTCAAGAATATTTATGCAAAATATTTTGCTAAAACATTCCATATTTCATGTTTTCTATTCGAAGAATGGATAAATTCTGTTAAAGTTTCATATTTTCATCAAAGAACTCAGAAACTCTTCCCTATCGGTAGACATTTTTTAAGAACTTTTGGTGCATGAATACTTCTTCAGAACTCACGCGCAGCATTCCGGAAAATTTAGTTTCTGTGCAAACTAAAAATGTAAGAGATGAAGCAATGAAATGCAGAAAAGAGTAAAACCATATCTCATGTATCCGAGTCTTTGAAATATTTCCGCAAATTAAATAAACTGATAAAGTTTCATCCCTCAAATATTCATCAAATAATCTAAATTAAACCGTAAATCGTATCATGTTGAGGATATGAATTTTCAAAAGGTTGCACAGTTCTTTAAAATTGAATCAAACCCTTTAACAAAGGAATCTAGGAAAATTCCAGTATCCTTTGATGTAATACGAGCCAATGACTGCCTCAGAGGGAATTTCCTCTAGCGTCGGACTCGGCCGTACCACTGGTATGACAATGAGGTAAGCACAAAGACTTGGAATTCACTCACAGTTTTCGTTCCTCACTATATATATATACAATAAAGTTAATTGCCATGGACACCATAACTTTTGCTTCATGTTAGTGATTACCCTTCCTTTCCTCAAGGTCAATTCATAAAGTATATCAACATCCAAAGTATTTGTGTATATTTCTTTTTCAAAGTCAAATGAAATTTTATTGATATATCTAGGAAAAGAATATAGCTGTCTAGGAGTTATACGAATTTATATTAATTTTATCGGGAATCATTATTGTTGTGTGATCATCGACTCAAATGGTCAAGCACAAAAAATTCGAAGCCAAGTGTTTTTTTTTCTTTTATGAACACTGTAAATCAAAACTTACATTTACGATCTACGTTATTTTTTATCTTGGTCATGGAAACGTGAAGAACACATCGCATATGAAATGCAAATAGGCAAAAATCGAGATTCGAGATCATACCATATGGTCTTAGGATTCTCGTCCCCTGACATCTGTGTTGACGCAACAATGGTTTCGTCCAGTAGACCATGAGTGCTTCCAGCTACTTGACTTATATAATATAGTTACCGTTTCTAGATCTCCCTTTTTCCCTTTCGATTTATTCATTGAGCTCGATCGAGACACATATGGGTTTTTCATCACGACGAATGTTCAGTTCGAAACTAATTGTTCGAAGTGAAGACGCTTTGAAGCTTGAAAATTCAATTATTCCACAATAATCGAGGATTCACAAAAAGGTACGAAGTTTTGATTTCCTATGTTTTTCACTTCTTTCGAATGGTTTCTTCTTCAAGATATTTTCATATAATGTGACTTGAAAGTTTTCAGGAAAATTATCTAATGACGTTAACGCTTGTTCGTTATCGTTAAAATGCTTAAAACTCTTTTCCTTCTTTTCATTGTATTGTACGTACCATCTGGTCGCGCGTTGGCACGAACATTGTTTGAAAAGTTCATACCGTGATAATCCCATGACGTTTTCGTTGAGAAAACAGTTTGTCGTGACACGATTGTGGAAAGAGAGAAATTATAAATGTATTCGAGTGGAGATTTTCCATGTACTTTCCTTTGAAAAATTGTCGTCACGATACGAATTCGAGGACTAGCTGGGTGGAGAGGCATCGACTCTCTGGGGACTCTTCTTTTAATTTGACCACGTTCGAGATCTGTAGTTCTGGTCTACGGGACAAAGTAAACAAGGGAGTGTTAAATTATATCGTTCGGTAACTATCGTTAAAATCACCTGAAAGTTTTTGTTTATATTTGCTCTCGCATGATTTTATGTATGAGTGAACTCTCGAATGAATTCAATTCGGCTCTTATTTCTTTTTTTTGTACTTATCTTCAGGGAATATGTGAGGTTCTTTTGTTTTTTTTTTTTACGAAGGTATGCATTGCCGCAGAGTTATTCGGTCACTTAAACTGAAAGAGGGAAGTAAAAGTTCTTCAAATTACGTCGGGTTCTCGAATTTCCATCTTGAGGTCTCTTTTTCATTCGATTTTCCGGGCTTTATCGCAAATATACAGACGAAATATTCAAGATTTAAATTTAGAAGAGAGAAAGAGTGAAAAGATTGGATTTATAATACTTTTTCGATAGTTTTCAATAGTATTATTCTTGGAAGTTTTTGCTATCGACCGGGGAAGTTTGCTCGTGAAATAATACTTCGAAATGGTTTTTTGGAGATCGAAGTGGCGGAAAAAGTTGAATGATTCTTGGGTATTATGTACATTTATGTGCAACCAATTTCAATTAAATTTGACATCGATTCGCGAGATAGTGTTCGATAGTTTCAAAAATATCCGTAATTATCTACGAAGGATTCGCTTTTTTTCATTAGATTACAAAGATTCTAATTCTAGAAAAATATATTTGTCTTCATAAGATCACCAGCTGGTTCGACACTGTTCCATTCACAGGTGTGAAAATCACCTATGGATAATCTATGAATTCATCAGGAGTTCTGCATGAATTTTTCAAGAGAAAGCATCTGCCGGTCTCACGGTTATTTCTACATTTTTACATTTGTACATTCTCTTGGGAGGAAAAAAGTTCTAGTAGGAAAATTCTGTTGATTTTTGTTTTGAATATTGAATTAATTCATGGTGAATGAATCCCTGTCGAGATATTTTATTATTCCACATGACAGTTTGATGAAGCTTCAGAAAATTGATAATTTTTCCGTGTAATCGCCTCGCTATTATTGTGTATCTATCGAGTTATTTTGATGCAAAAATAACAAGAATGGAATGGAACTATTATTTTATCTAACGTTTTATGAAATTCATTATTGATTTGGATAGTATCATGCACATCGTGTTCTGTAATAACAAAGTTGTTCACGTAAAAGGACCATCTTTTCAAACTAATAATGATGGAGGTCTGAAGAAGTTTTTCTACCACGCATGCAACACCATTATTGAACTCCCCTGCACTACATTTTTCACACACTTAAGACATTCTCCTCTATCCTGCACATACCAGTTCGATGCACGACTCGACAAGGTTATTACTTGTACCGATGCAATACAGAAGGCTGCCATTGTCGTCATAGTGGAACAACCGTTCCCTTCGACGGTCATAGAATTATTGAGCACTTCCAAGTGCCGAGGGATATATTTTTCATATTATACACGGTCTTTCTCCCATAGGTTCACGATGAAACCTCGGCGTGCCGGAGAGGAAAAAAACAGAGAACGAGGATAAGAAGAAGAAGGAAAAGGTGAAAAACCAATATCTTTGTATATTTTTCCCTGCCGAAGAATGAAAACTCGTAGGTGAAAAATGATACACACCTCATCTGTATCCAAAGCATCGGATAAATTATTATATAGATCGTATTTTTAGATTTCTCTTGAAATATGAACAATGTTTATCCTGCTGTTTGTTCAGTTTGGAAACAATCGTGTAACGATTATTTTTGAAAAGACATAAGAATTGTGATAAATCTTTCTTATGAACAGAAATATTGGGGATGTAGAATTTTGTGGTTTCACCTGAAACTTTTGATACAATTCAAAACTCATAGCCTCGAGCTACTAATGTGGGAAAGGCGAGTGGTAGCACTTTACGCTTATTAGTTGGGAAACTGAAAGTTACTTTGGATCTGCCTTATATCTCTTTTTCTTCCCTCCTCTCTTCTTTGATACTTGATTTCGGAGTATAAGTTACAAAATTTGTTTGATCGTAATACATATCGTGGAAAAGAACAGGACGAAGTGTGGCCAACTGACAAGCAATTTCATTGAGTGTTTTTTCTAAGCGACATTACAATGGATAGGGAAATTTCGATTACCGCGCGGTAAGTTAAACGAAAACAATTTTTGTAACAACTCGTTTGTGATGTATTTATCCTTCGATAAACCGATACAACATTTTTGCTTGTTTTGTTTCACGATTCTATTCAAAATTCACAACCACGAGAATATTATGTTCCTTTTGCTCCCTTTATTCATTGGAAAATCCTCAAACGCCACAAAGATACGAGAATTGATATTCGGTTCATGGAATTTCAGCAAGTAAGTTCGATTTCCTTTCGTATGAAAGTAAGTATTCTACGGGTAGGTCAATCTCTAAACGTCTAACGTGCTATACCGTTGCTTTTTCATTTTTCTACATCGATATCAGAAGCCGCAATAACCAGGAGCCAAAGTAACTACCTTCTTTTCGAGATGAAACGTCAAAATTGATCCGTTTCACGTTTCGCTGACAGAAAAGATATTGAATCGAGATAAAGATCGTACGTTTTCAACCTCTAATCGAATCTAACGCATATTATCCATGTCGAATTATCCTTCCATCGATTCGCTTGGTGACAAAATCATTTTTCCATCCGGAAGATTGTAAAAAGACATTGTCAATTTGTATGAAATGTTTCAGTTCTTGGAACTGGTCGGGAAATTGACACTGTTGGAAAAATTCTTAAATTTAGTAGAAAATTTCTCGTGAAGTTTAATATTCCCATATTGAATTTGATGGAGTTTTTAAACTTTAATATGAGTTATGAAATTTTAGAATTCTTTATCGAGGTTCAAGGAATTCATTATTAAATTTACGAATATCTTGTAAAAAATTAAGAATCATATTATTGAAATTGATATAATATCATGAGATTTAATAAGTTGTGTTATGTAAAAAGGTTCATATAACATGTTTATGAAACTTGAGGAGTTATTAGCTACTACCATTCTCTTCAATATTCTTCATTCTGTCCGCTTTTGAAGGAGTTTGCAATTTATTGATTGAAATTCGAATTTTAGATCAATACAAACTTGAAATTTTCCGTACTGAAACAATTTAAGATTATTTTCTGCAGTAAATTTTTATTCGAAATGAAATGTAATAATGCTGGCAGTATATGATGCCATAAAGCGGATATTATAGGGCATACCGAATCAATTTTTCTCTATTCCATGGAAGGGGCTCTCCCTTTTCTTGTACTCATTTGTATGAAATAAAGGTTGTGGCAATAGGTCACGTGTTACATTCAAACCACCATATATTATTCACCGACTTGTCTGAAGAACGAATTTTTGGACATTCCTCCTTTCTTCCTCTCTTTTACTTTGTTCTGTACGAAAATAAATCGATGTCATGCATCGAGCGTTATTTTGAAACAAAATTATTTTTAGGAAACATATTTCATCCAATAATTAAATCTATTTTAAGTCGAAATGGGATATTTTTTTAAATACAGGAAAATATGTCTTCTTTTTCAGAATAATAAGGTTGACCATTCAATTGACGAGTTTATCGATTACTCCGATGAAAGGGATGCATATTTCGTCACGTATTTCACTTTTTTCATATTTCAATGCTACCCAAGCAGCACCAGAATATACTATGAACGTTCTTCGAATATTCGAAATATGTTCTATGCACATTCGAATGAGACCGTTTCATAGGTGCTATGCACATTCATCGAACGTATGTAATCGAATATACGATGGGACGTCAATCGAACGTCGATTGAATGAATATCGTACATTTCGGATGTACTATGTACGTTTTAAATATATTTAAAACAGTCTCATTCGAATATTCTATGAACGTTCATTATATGTTCTTCGTATCTCATTCGTACATTCTACAAACGTTCCTATTTCGTATATACTTTGAAATTATGTTGCTGCTTGGGTATAATAATCAATAAATCTCATGTGAAATTAAAGAATTGCAATAGAATAACGAATTATAAGTAATCAAATATGCAATAAAATTCTTCATGATGTGCTAATTCTTTTGATGACGACATGTGAATACTTCTATGATAATACACAAATTGCTGAGTTATTTCCAACGCAGGAGAATTCAATGTCGATTAGTTCTGGTAGTAATAAAGATAGTTCAAGAATGCATGCATCGTTTCGTTAATGTATAACACTGTTAAACAGCCATTTTTGTATCTGGGGTTTGAGAACTGATTCGGAGCATTTTTAAAGCACTGAATACGAGAACAACATCAGATTTGTTGCATCAGCTCGTTTCTTATAACTTTTTATATACAAAATTCATCAATTATATGGATTATGTATAAAAAATAATAAAAAGTGAGTTAATCTAAAAAATCTGACATTCATTTCGCATTCAACACGCCAAAAGCACTCCGAATCAGTTATCAGACCTCGGGCACCAGAGAGAAAATTTGTTGTTGTTGACTTGTGTAATTATTGATTCATCATCGATACCTATTAATGAAAACAAACATTATATAAAAATAAATCAGTGATAATTGTCACATATTGCACGAATCACCCTAGCTGCACATCTGAGATTGCTATAAAGATTCGTAAAAGTGAAGTAAAGTTGAATTCAAATGTGACAATTCTTAATTCGATCGAATCTCATTTGTATATTCTCACCGACAAAGGATTAAATTCTTAGAGCGCTCTATGTTAAATCGTGCGTGACTTGAATTATTCATGATATAATCTGATTTCATTTAAATAGTGACAACGACAACGAATGCAAGTTTCAAGTACTCTCCGCTACTTTCATGTTAAATCAAATGTAGGACACGATAAAGCATTTGCACTTGATTTTGTTCGTTATTCATGTGTATATCAAGAAGGAAAAGCAATAATTTTTCCCTCCGTTTTCTGTTTGTTAACTTTATTTGAATATGAATTGAACTTTGCGTTACTCGACCACGATGAAGTATTTTCAATCGTGTATCAGTAATGATATCGAAGAGTAGAATGAGAGATTCATAAGTCTGTATTTTTGCAGCTGTGATTCGATTCATACTCACCTTCAAGTGTATTAAAAGATTCTCATTTCATCATATTCTCTTCCATGAATGGAAATAGTAGTGAAATATGAGACGTCATTTCCATCTCTGTATTACGTGATACACAAAACCAGATATCTAAATATCATTTCAAAAAGAAATAAGCCGGAAAATTCTAAACTTTCAATGCACTCGACTGTCGATTCATAGCATCTCAGAAAGAGTGTATTGAAATCCGTGAATCCATTGTTTTTGACTTCAACTAGCTAGTTCTTCACCAGACAATAAGATTGCTTTTCCATTGAAAGATCTTCCTCTCATATTTTCAAAAAACTTTTCTCCCGTTCTTTTTCTGAAATAAGAATCGGAGGGGAACATTTTTATAAAAGGAAAAATATTTCCTTTGGTTCATCCTTGGATGTTCCATTTTATTTTCTCTTGGAATTCTTTCAAACCCCCATTAGTTCTTCCTTCGAGCTTCCTTCAAACTTCTTTTCTTTCCAAGTTTTATTTTTTCATCTCCCAATAACCATTTGATATGGATACATGTCTTTCGATAACAACGAAGGAAGGTGATGATTTTTGAAATGGAAATATCTACGATGATGCTTAGCATAAATATTTTTATTAGTTCTATTGATTTGGTACTCGTGAAGGTTTCTTGTGCGGTTCGTTACACAGACCGAAGTGTCGAAGCACCAACAGGATTGCACGATAAAACATGTCGACTAATGAGCTAGAGGTAGAACAGAACTCTTAGTGGAATACGTGTCTGCAGATGTTCAACATAGCACCTATCATTGTTTTCAGAACCACAGATACTCGTTTCTACGAGTCCGTAAATTGAGTGGAATGCAGAGAAGTGGAGAGGGAGTTCGGCGAGTTATCGTTATCATTGGGAATTGGGGAGGACAAAAACAAAAGGACAAATAGAACGGAAGGGGGAGAGTGAGTTGCGGTAGAAAAAGGTGTGGATGAACGGATTGAAAGTTCACGTTGCGAAATCATTCCGGAAGTAAAGAGTTTGTATATTGAATCGAAAAAGATACGAAGTACACTATATGCAAAGTACATCAAGACGAGTTCTGATCGAATTAACTGACGGCGTACTCATTTTTTGTGACAAACTTTTGCATAAATTGATGTAATTATTCGTATAGCTTGTTTTTTTTTATGTTTTACCAAATGATTTGAGAGAATTCAGAAATTTTCCAAGAATTCAGATGAAACTCGTATACAGTAGTTCAAAACATGGGTATCGAATTGAAGCTTTTGTTGTTCAATGCTTGAGAGTTGCATCGCCCGAGCAGAAAAATTGTATAGTCAACCTCATGTTTATTATGGGCAGGATCGGGCAGTGATAGGGTTCACCTCATTTTGGCACACCTGATCTGGTCCTGGTGAGGCCATGATTTGGCACGCCTGAAGTAGGGTTAACCAAATCTATACAACGGTGCGTTACATTCCACATCAGGGCCTGATTTGAGATAAGGCTTCCCAGATCTGGTCCTGATCAAACCCCCAATATGAATTTCTACTCTTTCTTTGAAAATATTGTATCAAGTCAAAAGTAAATGAGGTTTAGTTTTGAATTCTACTCGTTGTAAGATGGTGGACGATATCCTTTAAAGAGGATCTTTTCCGAGGATTGAAGTTTATGAATATATTCATTTCGTAATTATCATCCAATAACGCAAAGACAGTAATTAGTAAAACATTGTCACAAAATTGAGGAATTGAGGAAACATGGTTTGCATTATCAGAAAATGAACGAGGCTCGTTCGCATTTATAATATCTGAATTATATGTTCGAACATTTATAATCATCGGGTCCAGAGGATTTCCGCGATCACAGGTTTCGAATAGCGTATGGTGTGTTCATTGTAGATATTTTCTGCGTGGAAACTCTGTTCCCCCTGGGTGGATGAAAGAAGTGAAACGTTCTTTCAGAGAGTAAGATTGAATCCCATTTCTTTTTCCAACTAAGGTTTTACATTCATCCAGTCGAGGAGGATTAAAACATCTAGAGTATACATTCCAGTATAAATGAATATCATAAAATGTTCGAGACCCATCAATATTACCACGAGATCAATGATGTTGATACAATTAATATAGACATTGTAATGCAGTGAGTGACTTCTCGATTAATTTTGTGGGATCTTACCGAACGTTTTGAATGTATATATCATAATTATTCAAATTGAATTCCGGTCAGTTTGTGAAAGAATGTATTTGGTGCACGTTGGCGTATATATCATCGTGAATCGATCAGTATTATTATCAATGGTACTGATACGCAAGGCCTTGTTTATCCGATTGTGCGAGCATTATCCCACGCGCCATGGGGTTCATGAATTTTCATGAGATTCGCGGATCATTGAGGGAATTGATAATTTTCTCTAATCCTTAACTAAGTCTTATTAATGTAAGAGAATAACGCGTAATGAGATTATGTTGATTCGCCATCACCTACTCGTACTCGAGATCAATATGAATTACAAAATTCCCTAAAACATTCCCCAAGTCGGAGCGTAAAAAATCTTGACAATTTGAACAAAGATTCGAGTAATAAAAATTTAATACTACAATAAGTCTTGTACCCCGATATCATCGGCCATGGTCCACCCTGTGACCATGCCGTACCTCATACCACTCTTCTCGCATGCAAGTTTAATCTTTTGGAAGTAACGTAAATGCAGTATCCATCTCTATGTTACTGGTAAAGCCAACAACAGAACGAGAGACTACACTGGTCCTCCTATGCAGACCGTGTGTCCCGAAGGTGGAGCTGAAGTAGCTCTCTGAATAATGCATTTATGTGTCCACGGATGTGTGTTGCGAATCTCCCTCGTGAGGATCCTTCGCGAGCATTCATCTATATACCAAAGCCGAAATAGAACCGATAGATACTACCATTCAACGCGAATGGAATATTCGACTTTCGCGATCTCACTCGTGCTCTCCCAGCGCCGAATGTATTATGCATTTAACAAAAAAAAGAAAAACATTTTTAAATTTTAATCAGCCACGAAACTGTATCGTATCCAGTATTGTCCAACACAATACTTGGTAGGTTTAATAATAAATATTATCGTAAATTCTGTCATTTTCAAGCGTATGGAGAGAAATTTTATGTGTGAAATTTCTCATTCTGGTAGTAAAGAGTCGATAATAAAAACACTGCAACAAATGTTCCCTAGAGAATTTCAGTATTTTACAAGAATTTTGCAATAAAATTTCAATGAAAAAATCCACTATACTTCAAATTTTTTTGTCATCAGTGAACTTACGAATTATTTTCATTGATTCATTGTCACTGAATCAAAATCACTTATTAGGGGTTTTTGAATTATAGTACGCATAAAATAAAGTAATGGTGTAAGAACTGTCAATGGATACGTGCTCGCCACGTTATTCCAAGTGCATTATTTCAACATTTATGTATCTTGACCCTCATTTGAACGATAATCGAGATGATAAATATACGCGTTTGCGACCATTGTTCTTGACAATGTAATTTGCTTCGTAGATTATATCATGTACCGAATATGCGTGCAATGGCAATTGTAGCTTATAGTACGCTGGGGATTCAACTGTACGCATATTGTAAACCCCATTATCAATCATCGTTGAAGATGATACCTCGCAAAATTCAATCGATCGGTTTTCTCACTGCAATATACACCGCTGTACATGTTATATTCGTTGTTAGCACTTTTAAAAATGATTCTTTATTCCCCTTCAATCGTGATGATTCGTGTTATTATACGATAACTGTGAAAACCTATACAGAAATCAGGGAATGATTTGAGATTCTTTTTGAGTGTGAATCTAACGATGGTGTGAACATATTTTTTGTGTGTTGCAATTCTATTCAAAAGTTATATTCTTCTTAATATTATTCAGTATTGGATCTCATAAAAACAACCGCGCAGTAATTTTTAGTAGCGTAGTATTTTGAATATCGGTATTCGATGTATGTGAAATATCGATAGTTCATTATTCTATGATACAACAGTATCTCGATATATACAACTGTTCGGTTTGCATCGATATATAATAACGATATTTTGAGTGCGTATCGTCGACCCCTACAATCCCCAATGGGATTATTCTTTGACGTATCGACGGTTAACGTAGGAGTGGATATTGGAGATGTAAAAGATCTCAGGCAAAAAAATCCCTTTATCGTGTATGTGGAAGTGAAAACAACGTTTCATGTTGATCGAAAATCTCAATCGAATAGTTCGGAATTAAAAAAAAAAGAAAACACATGTTCGCAAAAATATATTGTTCCTCTACTTGAGCTAGAATCTCTCAATTCTTTTCAAGTGCGTACAAGTAAAATGAGAAAAAGTGTACACAGATGTTTATAAAAAATACTTTCTCAGTGTTTTTGAACATTTCAAACAATGTCAATGCACTTCTGAGTGTATTTGAAATTTTTAGTTTGATCAAATATAAAAAAAGATTAAAATTGATCCATCAGAATGGAATATTTGCAAATATAAGCGTGTAACAAACCGAGCTCAGTCCATTATCTCAACTCTATACTATTTCCAGAGTTTCAAATTTGGTCGTATCGATCAGGATGAAATCATCCTTGACACATGAATGAATAATGTTCACGCAAATCTGTGATTCGAAAATCTTCCATTCACGAATTTATCTTCCCTTCTGCATCAAAGCAATCAAACCTGACTGGTGTCCAATCTCAATTTTATGATTCAAAATATATGTGTTCGGAGAAGAGGGAGAATATCCTTTTTTGATACTTCATCATCAATTCCAGGAAACCGTTGAAATTCTTTCACATTATTGTAATTCGTTTAAACGATCCCTCGATCCCTTGGAATGATCATAAAAAATATAAGCAAATTACGTGGAAAACTGACAACTCATTTATTGCATTCAACTTTGTTTTACAAAATTTTCAGTTGATGTGTTCTAATTTGATCAGAGCTGCATCAAAATACAGAATTTTATATAGTTTCCACTTGAGATGTGATGCAAAAATTGATGAATATGAGTTCCATCAGGAGGAAAGTGCTAGTTTATAATCGAATTTCCAACGGGTGCAAGATTCCTGATTGGATCACTTGTTGTTTAACTTGTATTCAATACACATCTAATAACTACGCATGGTTGAAAACTTATAGTTAAAGTTATTACGGGATTATCGCAACCAAAGGATATATTGCCTTTGAGATGAGATTTGCCACTAGCTAAAAGCAGAACAGTATAAATGACTTGCAGTGCCCATTGCTGTGATATACATAATAGTTCCGCTGTTAGTTGATCAACTCTCAGTTATCCCGTATTTTCATTGATTTTTGCTGTCCTTTTGTTCTGCATTGCGGTCAAGTGAATGACGCTTGTTCGATGATCGAACATGTTCTGAAGTTTCTAAACTTGATTTCAGGTCTTGTTTCAAATTCTCCCTCCCTAGGAGAAATGTATAATAAAAATAGAGGGAGCTACATAAATTGAATAATGAGAATTATTACACGGAGAAGAAATGGTTTGCTACTATAGCGCCTACAAAGAAATTTGTTGTCCTTGCAAAAATATGCACTACAGCAGCTGAGACGTTAGTTCTATTAACAAATGTGTTTATGTCAGCAAAAAAGTTCAGTTGTGTCAATCATTTTTCTTGTTCTTACAGCTAATTTCTTTTGTAAGCGCTATAGTAACAGACCTGCTTGTTATGCCAGCAATACTGTTCTCTCCGTGTAGATATGTAATTATGAGAGATTATTATATACATTGTATGAATTGTAAAATCTGTACAAGTGATTGCACAATTTGTACAGTCAAATGCACAATCTGTAAAATTGGTTCGACAATGTGTGGAATCAATTGTACAAGCTGCACGGAGAGAAAAGTATTGCTGGCATAACAAGCAGGTCTGTTACTATAGCGCCTACAAAAAAAATTAGCTGTAAGAGCAAGAAAAATGATTGACACAACCACATTTTTCTGCTGACATAAACAAATTTGTTAAGAGAACTAACGTCTTAGCTGCTGTAGTGAATATTTTTGCAAGGACAACAAATTTCTTTGTAGGCGCTATAGTAGCAAACCATTTTTTCTCCGTGTGTACACTCGATTTTACATCAATTTTGAGCTTCCGGTGTGAAGCCGCGTCTTGTATCGGTTGGTTGCCGACGTTTTGCCATCATTGCAGCTGGCTTCTCCAGGGCGGTATGAAGAATCTCCCTGAAAAAACCAGCTGCAATGATGGCGAAACGTCGGCAACCATCCGATACAAGACGCGGCTCCACTCCGGAAGCTCAGAATTTATTCAATTTTGCAAGCCGCAGAAAACAGCACAGCGAATATTCGCTGAAGTAACTAATACTTGATTTTACAATTCTGAATTGTACAGATTGTTGTATTGCATCTAAATAATACGTTTCATCATATATCTTATAAGTTTCATTATATAATTGATAGCTGTTCATATTTCTATCATACATTTTTCTCTGTTTCCTTCACCCACGTGAACAAAACATGAGATTTCAAAAACTCTTTATCCGTTATCACCTCTGGGAATGAGCGAGGATTGAGATTGTCTAGAACTTTTATTTATTGCAAGGGAATTCGAAGGGGCTCGAACTGAAAATAAGCACCGAAAACAAATGCCGACAGAATGAAAAAGACTCAATTTCAGTCGAATTTTCAAGCAAGATGCAGCCACATTAGGGTGGCGGAAAAAATGGACTTCTTTTTGTTTTCGAGTTTGAAGATCAGCTTGAAAACAATTTCTTTGGGGGTTGTTCAAGAGTTGCTCTGAAATTCTAAAAATAGTTAGAATTCATTTTTTTTCTTTCGTTGCAGTGAAATTTATTTGAAAAATCAAACAGAAAGTGAATTTCTACTATTTTGGGAATTTTTTCAACCCTCGTGCGATCCCTACAAACATTTTTTCCGAGCTGATCTCCAGAGAGGACTCTTGAAACATGAAAAAAAACTAACATCCTTTCATACGAGACTTCAAAACAAAAACAGTTGGTTTTTTTACGCCACTCTTAACCACATTCAGCGAACTTTTTACAGTGCATAAATTAAGAAGCTCTGTTTTTCCATAAAAGTGAATTCATTCCAAGAATTTAGTCATGAAAATTTTGTTTTCGTTCGAATAAAAAATAATTTTGATAAGGTATGCTTAGAAAATTTCCCGCTCAAAACTTTGAGGAATTAAATTATCTTGGTGCATTAGGGAAATGCGTTTTCTTGTTTTATTCAACAGTGGTACGTTTTACACGGTCAATTAATGTATGAATAGAATTCGAAGCATCCCTTCTGAAATCGTGTTAAGCACCCTTGTCACAACCACTGACATAGCCATGTCCTTTCATTGAAATTTTAGATTTTAGCAACAGATGGTGCTCACGGGGAGTTTATTTTTGAAAAAAGAAAATATTAGAAATTAATCTAATCACTCGATGGAGTTTCTAAACACTTTTCATACCGTTTTTGGCATGGGAAATGAAAAATTTATTTTACAAAGAGAGCGAGGTTGTGACATCAGGCGTCGGTGGAACAACGTTTCATTCGATTCCATTTCAACTGCGAAATATCAATTCTTAATCTCTTGAAGGAATAATCAATTAATTTCAATAGATCGTGGATTTTTCTGTTCGTTACGGCAAAGTAAAGTCGCGTGCGCAGAGTTAATGATCATGATACCTCGTCACCCTTGCTGAATCTGCTGCTGCTCTTCTACAGAACAACGACCTGTGGAGCACCAGTGTCAAGAGATGAAAAGCCGGAGGATGGTCCATTGTGGGGGAAATCCTGTCAATTAACCGCGCATGCAGTCAGTACGTATAGACGCCCTACGACACTGACGAGGGTCCACGAACTCAACCTTTCAATGATTTACAGTTCCCCGACCCAATACGCGTGACTTTTACGGCCGTTAGTTTCATACCGTTCTAACGCTTTGTCATACTTAACGAGTATCATACGACCTTTGAATAGAAGTACGACTCGCAAACATTGTCCAACAAAAAAATGGAGCATTATAAAATGATAGAATTGTCAACTGTTTTGACCTTGTTTCGTATTCTCATTTGTAAGATTCATCGAGGAATGTATGCAGGACAAGAACATCCATTTCAATCTTTCAACTCTGTTGGTCTTCCATTCGCAACCCCGTATCCTGGGTGAATCATTTGCCTCTCAACTCTCCCTCTATTTTACCCTATTCCTTCTTTTTACTCTACCGGAAACTTTGTGCTCCGCGATGGCGCCCTTGAGACTAAACAACCAACACAATGAAAATAGTGATACACGTTTCACGAATACATTCCCTTCTTCTTCCGTCGTCACCGTGATTATGAAGTTCGGCTACTCCGAAGTTGACAATTTTTTCATCCATTATTCAAACTCAAATTATGATTGTTAGTTATTTTCCACCGAAAAGTACACCCCTGGTAGAAATTCCTCTAGTAATTTGCTAGTTGTAATACTTGCCCTCGCGAAAAACTAGATTTCGAATTCAGTAACTTTTCAGTTCAATCACCAACTTATAAGTATTCTTATATATATAATATATATATAAATATTATATTATACATTATATATATATATACATGTGAGGTCTCTAGTTTTTCACGAGGGGAAGTGTTACAACTCTTGAATTACTAGACAAATTTCTACCAGGGATTATATCTAGTATCCGATCAAAGAAAATTGAAATAATTAAACTTTTGAGAATCATTGAATTTCTCCAGGCTTTTTTCAATTTAATAATTCAAATTTCCGAACAAGAGAAACCTTTTTCCACACGACTTCGAGGCGGAGGGAACCAACGAAATATCTCATACGTCGCTCGATTCGAAGTTACTGAAACGTAGCAAGCCATACGTAGAGTCTTCTTCTTCTTCTTCTTTCTCTCGTTTAAATCCTGACTCGGCAAACTACGGGAGGTGGTTGGTGGTCGATTTCGATTTCTGTTCGCGAGTTGAAAATAAAACACGAGGCAAAGAAAAGGAAGAGAGATGGAGAGAGGAGAAAGAGAGAGATCGATTCCCTCTGGTGGATGCTTTGAGAATTGTTACGGGAATAGCAAAAAAACAAACAGAAGGAAAAAAACGACCAGTTGAGAATCGGATCTTGGATTCTCGATAAATTATCCCTCGGTGGATTTTCCCGAGATGATTTTTCGTATGAGAAATTATCGCGTCCTGAGATGTGATCGGTAGATATCGAGAATCGTACGTAACGATGACAATAAATTGTGATCTATTCTTCTCAAAATCGGATGGCTGGAAGAATTATTCTTTCGAGTGAAATTATTTTTTATACACCGATCTTTGGAATCAGAGGTGCGCGGTAATTGTAGGTAATTCGTTGAGGGATATATATTTCCCTGTCTTTTATTCAAGTCGTATATCATATGAGTCTCCAAGATGCATTAGCCGATAAGCTCTCCTGTCCAATATCTATCAAACGTGGGTGCATTTACCTTACGTGACCGATCATATTTGCAGTTGAGGAGTGACGGTCTATCTGATAATTACCCTACGAATGCTACCGCTATCCACACACGACGTCGACGACTCGTCGTCGTCGTGGCGGTGGTGTACGTTCGCCGTGCATACGTTGGGGATGTCTGTGTATGCGTGTGTTCGTTGATTTTAATGGGGATCGTTATCTCGCTGAAAAGGGTCTCTAATGAGAACGGTGGTGACGTCATTGTGACGGAAATAGGAACGAGAGAAAACGCGTGCGTGGCAGGGAATTTCCAAAAAAAATCCGTGCTCTTAAATCTCCCAAGCTTTTCTGATGGTTCCGGTTTTCCGATACGACGGAAAATCGTATAAAAGTAATCTATTGGAATACATTTGAGAGTATATCAGTGCTGGAAAGTGGGTGGCAGAGAAGAACATGGTCCGCAAGAATCAAAGTGAATTTACCTCGATTTATCGGTGCAACGCCCACGGCGTTTTTGAGGATATTACTCGGGGAAATAAACTTATTCTTCATACGATGAATCAAATTAAACGATTCGGAATAGACTTTTATCTGGTTTTTTTTTGTTCAACCAATATTCGAAGTGTTAGGAGTTTATCAACGTGAATAACGTATTATGCGTGTGTTTGAATTGTATTCAACATGATAAATGCATTACCTGGGTTCAGCGGTTCGAGTATGACTGGTATACTAATTTTAAATTATATCAGTTGTAAGCGTATGTATATACCCTACCATGTATGCACCATGGGGTCCACCCCGCCTCATCCTATCAATATGGGCCCAAGACTGGGCAACAGTGAGCCAGAGTTCATACACGCTAGGTTACTATAATTTTAGTACGCTCATTCTTTTTCTCGCTTGGTAATTGATCAAATCAAACTCGATCCTGTCCGCTCCCATCAATGGACATCATGTCTACATCAGGACTCAATAAAAGATTCAAAATTCATATCAGTAAAGTGATGGTGAAATAGAAACGGAGAGGATATTTATTACATTTCAAATTACGTTAACACTTCATTAATCATATCAAGTATTGCAGACCACATTTAAAACGTAGTTTTCCATCTAGTTCAAAAAACACCACAATTTTCATTGTATTTTCTAATCTGGTGCACACCGAAAAAAATAATTAGTCACCCTTACTCCAAATTAGTTCCAGCAACTAGACACAGTTGTTGATATTTGGATAACTAAAACAGGCGTTGGCTCAACTAAATTCAAATTTAATTTCTCTGACTTCAGTTTATTCGGTCAAATAAATTTACAGCATTACCGGCTGTATTTTTTTATTACTCGGAACTAATTTTCACAACCAACTTCAGTTCATTCGGTCAAATAAATTCTTTTTTTCGGTGCACGGTTAGTGAACTGCCATAGTAATTTTAAATGCAGTTTTTCATTCGTATTCATTAACTCATCAACTTGAACATGCAGGCATTAATGAGACGTAGATCGCGCACTCTAGATTACACTTTGTTATAAAATTTAATATCAGGGGTAGAAAGAATTATTTACAATCAATAAGAATTGATTTTTGTACAATAAGTGCTCCTATTTTTGTAATCTAATTGTCTCATCGTTCATACACGCTTGAAATCAGTGAAACAAAAATTATTTGGTTAAGTAGTGAGGAATCTGAGAAATATTCTTCAAGGATACAGATTTCATCTTATTGTACATATTTATATTATGATAATCATGAATCAAGAAGCTAAAATTGACGAACAATTACTATAGCTTTTAATATCTACAATCGATTGAATAGCGCGCGAAGGAACATGCATGGCTGTTGTTTCACGCGACAAGAACTATGCGCGATTAATGTTTACACGGTAAACGTCGATACGGAAAATAGATGCGGGGTGAAGACTGGGAATCGTTAGGGAAAAAATACATTCGACAAGCTTTTGCAGTCTCTGATCGTTTCGTGCACGTGATTTGTATCGGAAATCATATTTTTATTGAACTTCCATCGAACTGAATATGGTTATTCATCAAATCCATCTGTGTTGACTTGAAAAGCGATATTTATTACAAGCAGAATATCAGTTCATTCAGTAATGATTTTTCATAATCTTGTCAGAATAAATGATGAAATTGAGAATGATTCGTCATGTTTTGAAATACTGAGTGCATTCTCAAGTCATATAAAGTTGATGCAACCGTGAGCGAAAGGTAAATCACTCTAACATTACCGGGACCACGTTCACACAAAAGAAAATATCTTCCTGAAGTTTGGATCGTTCATTGAAATGCATTGGTGCTTGAACGACGTAATATTCCGCTGTTAGAGACCAAAAATCTTGCAGTACATCCTGAAAACAATGTTTCCAGTTCAAAAGAGTTAATTCGAAGTGGAAAATAACGATGGTTCATCAGATTTTGTGAGTTTAAAATTTCAGTTCGTTTCTATACACGATTCAAACTTCAAGAACATAAAAAAAATGCTCATGTAAAAATTACATAAAAAGTAAAGGTACAATTACAATATAGATCTCATGTAAAATTTACTACACAGTCGTGTTGTGTTCACATTGTTATCATAGTCACTTCATAGCAACACTACTCCCATTTACTTTGGTAACAATGTCAATTCTACTCCATAAATCAACAACAACAAATGTAGAATTTACATTGGATTTTTTCGTTATTGATATCTGAAATCTGTCTTATGAGCCTATTACACTGAAAATGAAATTCTGGGACGGTTAAAAAGATGACAAAATGAAATTGGTAACCATAGAAACATTATTGGCTCATTCCATTCGCATCAACAGTTAATGCGTAACTAATTCAACAGCGATGTACCGGTGAGTAATACCAGATCTTGAAATTTTATTTTCCACAAACATCGGCCATTGATGTACGAACGTTGACTGTTACAGAATTTCATATTCAGCGTAGAATAATTCAATCGATAGTCGCACTGCATTAAAGAAAAGAGCTACACTTACTTGAACACCCTGCTAAAAAAAGTTGTCAGGCTTTCGAACGGTCTCTGTCTCAGGAAATCCGGTCAAAAACTCACAAAATTTCTACCTGGTTTCGCCCGGAATCACCAAATTGGAGTATCCTATCAAAACTTGACAAAATTTTTTCTGTCAGTTCTTGACAGGATATTCCATGTTTCGTGATTCTGGACGAAACCAGGTAGAAATTTTGTCAGTTTTTGATCGGATTTCCTGGGATAAAGGCCGTTCAAAACCTGACAACTATTCTTTGTCCGTATTTGTCTGGCATTTTCAGCAGGGCACTATCTTCAGATTTTAGATTGTGAAAAAATCATGAATTTGGAGTGGTTTACTCCTCGACTGTGAGTAGATTTCCAACATCACTCCTGAATTTCATTGACTAATTGTGGATTTTCTCTCATTTTTATAGAAGATCTAGTCGTGGTTGATGGGAAGTTTGAGGACAAATTTATCAGTTATTGAATATCGAAGGGTAGGTGAGTAAAGATGCAGTAATACTTATCGTTCTCGCTGTTTCATATGGTTTTGTTAAATCAACAGTCTTTATTGTGAGTTGAAATGACAAACTCATATTGTCATCTAAATCAGTGATTTTCAGTAATACAATTCTTGTCATTAGAGCAATATGGTGTTGCTGTCAGAGGGTCATTCTACCCACAGTGATTTACCATGAAAATCTCTGATATGAGAATTTCACAAGCGTTAGTTGGAAACGATTACTGAAGAGACATTTCAAATGAAGACAATATGCATGTATATATTTTCAGATAAAGTACAACAGATATAAACGACTTTGAATCAAAATTCTTGGTATTCGTAGATTCAATATAAAATTCAGGCAGGCCTTCATGTAACAATTCATTGAGGGAATTGGAAAATGCACCAATAAATTAATGAAATCAAATAAACTAATGTAGGAATCATAAATTTAATAAAATAGAACTATTCAAGGAGTACATTATATAGTTCAATGATTCGAATAAATAAATTCAACTCATAATGAATCTATGCACATTTATATAAATGAACAATTGTTTTGAATTATTTGATCACCATTCGCAACCCTAAAATTGATTGAAGCCGAGTTTATTTGTATTCATATGTTTAAACCTTCAGTTTACTGTATTATCAATATTAAACAGTTTTATTTAACTTTCTGTCTTCAATTGCTCTGTTTCTCCCCGTTCTTATCCATAGCACAAAATACGAGAACTTATATTTTTGGGTATTAATATCCTATATTAATTTCTTTTCCATTGTTTGTAACATAGATGAAGTACATGAGGCACATGTGATATATGACACGTGAGGGGAGAACAGACCTTCAGAAATGGATAGCAACAGTCAAACAGGCATAACGATATCAAGAATCGAAGTGGTGACTTGTTATAGTTAATTGGTTAAATTTTATGTTATACAATTCTTATTAATGTGATACGATCAAAAGAAGATCGTTTCATATTATTGAAAGGAATACTCTTTGGATATTTCCAGACGTAACAAAATTCAACATATACCGATACGAATTCTGACCATTTTTGTTAATTTGGACCTAATTATATTTTGTAATCCAATAGAAATCATTATTTAAAGAAGTAACGGTCGTGAAATGTTGATCCCAAAATCTGAGTAAATTATCCATGTTTTGGTGGAATGCAAGAATAATTTGACCTTTTGAGTATCCAATGAATGAAGATGAAGGAGAAAAAGAAGAGAAGAAGAAGGGAAAGAAAAAAAAAACAAATAAATGTCCAAAATAACGTGCCCTCTGAATTTAATTCATATAGAATCCTATATTATGTAGAATCGATATATCGATAATCATTTTTCCACCTATGTTTTCAATCCACCTATTTCTTGCATAGAATTTGTAAACAAACTGAAGATTCAACAATTCCACATTCGATCGTGACATACGGAAAAAAAGAACACACTGTGCAAAATAAAAGGAAAAACTATTGCATTTCTCGAACATCTAACGTTTCTTTGTCTTTGAGGAATCGGAGGTCCGGCTATTCATTCTATCCTCGGTCATCCGTAGAAAGCTTTTGCTTCAGGCTTATTGGAAAATTTTCTGCTGAAGAATCGACTATTCTAGAGAAAGAGAGAAGAGAAGATGAGAGAAAAAATAACGCAATTTTAGAAGCACCCTAGAGATCCTTGGATACTAGAATTCGATGAATTCCTTAAAACATTCTCGGATTACCTGTACGTTCAAGCTTGTGTTGGAAGTTCATCTTGAACATGAAAACATTTGGCATCTTAAAACTCGTGAACCAATAGCGATTGATCTGTGAAACCACGCCCCCAGAAATGCCGTTGGTCGATCGCGGTTGGTCTGCGGAGGTAGCATTTCGTTAATAAAAAATCCAACAATATTCCGCTCACGGAGAATCGCGGAAATCAGTTGTCTCAACTCTCAATGAATATTCGAGATTTTTAAAAACACCAAGAGAAGGAGCGCAAACGAGGGAAATTTGTATTATCTATAAAATTCTCGCTTATATAGTACACGTATATAAATTTTTCCATTGATTCACGGAGAAGAATGAGTTGAACGGAAGGAGACCCAACGGATTTTTCATTAGTCGATTTTTATCGAATTACAAAAGAAGAAATTAACGCTCGAAGGACGCGAAGTAGATTTAGAAATTAGATTTCCTTCAACGCCAGATGTTTCTATCCTATTCCTGTTCCTTTACATCTGCTACTTTCCTTTTTTCCACTACCAGTCCCTTCTAATTACTTTTTTTTCCTCTCCCTATAGCATGATTCACAATAAATGATCGGCGAATTTTTGTCCATTATTCCGCGCGACACATTAGGATCGAGGTTATTAAAAATATGTGATATGTGTCTCGGCAAGCTTCACGCACAAGCTTTGTGTTCGCCGATTAAATTCAAAGACCGCTTTCCCAACTCAAAGAGTTTCGGAAGGAATTTTCATCATCTTAATCGGATCATGAATATAAACCGATGGCGTTAAGCATAAAAGACTTTCTTAACCGTAAGCTCGATTGTCTTCTTCTCTTCCTTTTCTTCTTCGTTGTTATATCCAACGACAGGGTCATATGGATGCAAGAGTGGTCGGGGATGAAAAGAGTTGAAACCGGGGTTTGTAATTAATTTCTCACAAAAATGAACCAAAGGAGAAAAATAATAAAACGTTGATGTTGTGATTTTCAAAGGTGCGTGTTAATATTCAATGATTTTGGAACGGTGGAAATCGCGCTGTGGATAGAATCTTTAATTAAAATGCCAACATTCCTGCCATTCATTTTCGAAATTCACAATAATTAGAGGTATAATCAAAAAATTTGATTCGTCGAATTAATTTTTTTACCGTTTCCATCGACAAATTCTTGCGTATGACGTGCGAAAAATTCAAAAGTCAAAGCATATTTTACGTGAGTCAGAATATCATTTTATACATCGAAAATTTTTATTCACACGAAGTGAGTAAAAGTAGCACGGACAACAATCCTGTATAATTCATCCGAGGAGAAAGATAATGAAATCCATAACGAATCCATATTTTAAGCGCCACACTTATGCCTTGAATGAGGAAATAATTGAATATTGAAACATGTGAGTGTATGATCCAAACGAAACAGAATATCGTTTCATTCCGACTCAATGTAGATGGAAAAAATTCATGGTGCTTGTGATCAGTGATCATGATGAAAGTTGAGCTTTGCAAGTCTAAGTATTCATTATGGAAATTGCAGTATTTTGTATTACACAACGTAGAGCAGTTTAATCGTGAACATGGTGGATACAATCACATTACATGAATAAATTTTCAGTACATATTCTTTTAATATGAATTTTAATGTTGAGCGTTGTGTAACGTACTTCTCATTAATATATATCCTCTCTGCACGTATAGCTTGGGCAGAAGCGATAAATTGATGTGCATAAAATCAATTTTCTTGAAAAATTAAATTTGATGGAAAGTCTTTCAATATTTTGACACGTCGGTTCTCGTATTGAAATCAAATTCTTCAAAAAATTTCTGAAAATAGAGAAACATGAAAGAGAATTTGTACATCTTTCTATTGGAAAATGCTAATTTTGACAACACTATTCTCTACGAAAAAGGACAAAGGAATGTGTTTGTGAGAGTAATTAGATTTTCAAGGACAAATACTGGTGGAAATATGTATTGGATTCAGAACCATTTTCAGATTTATTCGATAATTCAGAAAAATTAGACCAGAAATTTCATCGTCAGGTAAATTATGTATTTGACGAGAGTCGTGTTATCATAAGTTCATTATCGCTGAAAGAATCGTATGTAGTATACAGCACATACTCCTCCAAGTTTTAGATGATTACTGTGGAAGTTACTCTGAACGTTAGGAGAATTTTCATTTTTTTTAAGAGGAAAATGTACTAGGCCCATATTATGAAGCAGATTTTAATTTTTTGGATTTTGATTTTTGGGTGATATTTGGGTGGGTAAATGTGAGTTTTCATATTAGAATATGACGATGACAAAAGTTTATACTGTGTATTCTAAGTATCAAAACTCCCAGTGTGTTGTAATTACAGTGCTATACATGGGATTTTTGTAGACATCTGTTGATACTTATATTATGATGAGTGAGTATTACACAAGTGTGTGATGAAATTTGTACATAAAATTCAGTATACCGTTTTATGAAATCTAAATTACTTGGGACAACATACATTATCACAATTATGATAAGAAAACATAGAAACATAGTCCCTAACCTCATATTCCAACTATATCCCAGAATTACAATACAGTGTCTGCGAACGTTTATCATAAAATTTTCTCCGTGCAGTTTTTTCAGTAATCAATGAATAGAATCAATTTTAATGAGCAGGTGCATCTTCTTAGGCTATTGAAAAAAATGTAGCTACTCATTATTTTTCATTTTATGTGTTCGTTTCTGAGAAAACTGGGGGGAGAAATTTGGAATCTAGTAATTTTTGCAGAGGGTAATGAATCCCCTTAACTTGATTGGAATAAGTCCATTATATTAAAAATTAATGTGGACCATTACCATAAGATATTATTTGAGGCATCATTCTTGATCGATTTTGTCGAAAAATCTCTGACAATCGCAGAAGTTTTTTTAACTTTTCATTGTTTTTAGGTTTGCCAACAAATTGTAACTATTTTTTTGTTACAGAAGTTTCCTTGGTAGAATAATTCAGGTAAAAACTCCGAGCTCCAGAGTGCCCGCAAATTTTTTATGGATTAACTTTAAGACATCCTACAGTCGCCACTTTGCAATGAAAAATTACAAAAAAAAACTTTACCCGCGAAATGAATACACGGAGAAAAAAGAATTCGCTGTGACAGCGAAACCTGAATCTGCTAGGTACCTTTGGCTGGAGCAGCAAACTTATTGCTGTGACAGCAATCTATTTGCCACCACAGCAATCTTGTTAGCTACGACAGCCATTTTTCAGCCATTGCAGCAAAAAATTGTTGCACCTCCAGCAAAATTTCCTTGTTATTCTGTATATAATACTGAAAATTTTGCTAGTCCAGTGGAAAAGTTGTTGTTTTGATCAATCATGTTGCTCTCCCACACAGATGATAGTGTTTCTTTGAATCTAAGAAAGTGTTATTTGGATAGGTCGAAATAAATATTTCTTCGGCTGGAATCAATATTTTGTTAGTTTGAACAAACGTATTATTTTTCCTTTGTTCCAAAGCATACATTCTTTCACATTGAAAAAATATTCATTTCCGTTAAAAAAATGTTTATTTCGACCTATTCAAATAACAATTTGTCAAATTCAAAGAAACAATTTTATCTGTGCAGCAATTCAGTTAGCTGTGGTAGCGAATTTTTAACTAAGTTAGAAAAAGAGTTTGCTATTCTATATATCATACCTCGATTTGCTGCGTCAGCAAATTTTTTTTTCTCCGTGTAGAGGTATACAAAAAAGAAACATGCAGTAAGTTATTGTCACGATGCTGCAGAGATGTTCAATCACATGAATCTGTGACGCGTGAGATCGAGTGATTTCTCAACAACCAAATACAACCTGGCGCAGCGACACTAACGCAGCAGCTGCACTGCATTGCAATTCTTCGCTGTGAGACTGATATAAGGTTTGAGGTTAAAAATTCATAATCGCTTCAATTCTGAGGTGAATTTTTCACATTGAAAGAGTCAGAATTCCTTCAAAACGACTGAAATTCCCGCTTGAAGCGGACAAGCTCACTCGATGGGATGAAAAAAAATAACTCTTGACTCTTTCAGATTTAGAGACCACATTCTATGAATTCTTGCATCCCCCGGTTGATGGATTTATGAAAAGTTTTCTTCATCCCGTTGATTCGATTTGATTCCATATTTTCTATACAATTTGCATTGGAAAAATGTTCTATTCTCCTCAAAAACCCGAACACAATTGACCTATACAGCACAAGAGTTCCCGCAAAGAGCTCCCGTTATGCACAATCTTAACGAACAACCCCATGTTCAGAAATCATTTTGAATTCAAAATATTCATAATGGATACATTCTGATTAGCATAACGGGGACTATTCGAGAGGTCTTTAGGAAGTCTTCATAAATTCAAATTGATCATTTATGCTGGCTGGGGAGGTTATCCAACCAAGTTGAGGGGCCAATTTTTTAGTCGTCTATATGTATCCTCATTCCATTTGAGGTGTAAGTTACAGCAGTTTCACATACTTCATTGACGAAAAAAGTTCCTACTCTCATGATTTCAATAGCGGAAAGGATGTTCACGATGAAATAGTGAGAGTTGGTGCCAGGGAATAAGAATCGTAACATTCTTGGATGGTTTGTAAATTGTTTCAAACAAAGAAACATATAGCAGCATGCTGAAGAGAGCAATGCTTTACGAGTGATAAGGATTCGTATGAAAGAGATGTTATAAAACAAATTTCCCTTAGCGTATCTACGTATATTCGGTTCCTTCTCTTTTGTAAAACCCGTTCACTCTCTCGGACTTATACCCAACGATAAAACGTGAATTACACAAACACAGGGAAGCCTCTATCCCGAGTTATTGGAGAAACTTGCGTACAGTTGTTCGGAAAAAGAATACATCGAACTGTATGACAAATTTTCTAAAGTCGACACGACGTTCGTATTGCAATATTTCAACGAGAATTGGAATTCCATCGGAGAGAAATGAACTTGGTACAATGGTGAAAGAGAACTTGAAAAATTTTGACGAAGAATGAATCGGCATGTAACATCGTTCGGATGAAACATATTCCTTCGAGTGGTTTGTCCCATGCTAAGAAAATTTTGAATTCAAAAGCAGTTGTACATTTGATTTATATTTTTGTTATAAATGTCTCCAGTTGAAGAAGATATTTCCTCAATTTTATCCCATTATCGAGAGCGTGAAAACGATATCTTACAAAACTGATGATATCTTGGATGAATTTGAAGTGACAAAAGAATCATTGCTTTAGTGAAAGGAAAAAAATCATTTCGAGTACCTTGGAACAGCTGAGCAGTTGTGAAACGTATATAGAAACAAAATATAGAAAATTTGATTTTCTGTTTCAATGCCTGTTCACTCGATTCCGCGCTCTCTCCAGGATATTGTGAAAAGAAGAAATTCAATATATCCTACCAATTCCACGATGATATCGGATCTGTATCAATGCATGAATGGAGAAAAAATCATTCGTTATGTACAAATGAATTTTACCTGAGAATAATAATTGATGTATTTCATTATGTCAACAACTACTAGAGTGTCAATTTTCACAGCCTAATTTCATCTTGTTCTTAAAATTGCCGCTGTGTACATTTCACGGCACGTGTGTTCAATTTATCAACGTTCCGCAGCACGACAGAATCAAAGTCATATATTTATATATGTCGAGACAATATTGACTTTTCTTTATATTTCAGGATGAAAAGTACACAAACACTGTACATCCTTTACGATGCATTGTTTTCAAAATGAGGGAAAAACTATTACCAACCACGTGTCAAGAGTGTATTCCCATACGGATTATATCGGTGTGTTGGATGTAACTATTAATGTAGTATATATACTGCGTATATAGGATACTTTCCAAGTACTTTTGAAGATCCCAAGAGTGCAGTGCAATTTAAAATTCCTCACCATCAAGGGTGAAGCCGCAGCTACGGATAAAGAGCATAGATAAGACCACGTGAATATAAACGCAATGTTGATACCACGAAGAAAAGAGGAAAAGAAATTGCCTCGATCCAACTACAAATAACTTTTCTTAAACTCATACGAGATTAACGAATTATCCAACAACGTATGCGTATAGATTATAATTTTACAATTCTTTGAAAGTCCTCCAATATTGTGAGATATAGATATACAAGAGTACAACTTTCATCCCTTACTTCGTATCGCTTTCTCTGTATCATCCACCTCGTGAAATCAAACCGCCATCTCCATTGCGTACCTGGAGGGCGCAATCCTTTTCACCCTTTTGTATATTTCAAGGGATCCTCGAGTTGTGTATATACAGGGTGTCCTAGAAATCATAAGTTGCGCTGAAAAACGAAGTGCCTGCTTTTCAAGTGTTCCAGGTTCAATTCAAAGTATTCCACCATTCAAACATTCTGTTTCATTTTTTTTATTACTCATAGGAAATAGAATTCCTTGAAATTTGAACCGATGAGATGAGTAATTAAAATCGATTCATCGATACAGAGAATTAAAAAACAAAATTGTAGATTCAATGGAATGTTTTCCGGTACTGAATATTGAATCATATTATCGATGATTCCAACCTTACAGTATTTCAGTATAATTTTCGATACAACCTTTGTACATTTGATGTGCAATGTGAAAAAAGGGACGAGGAGAGCACTGGATGAGCGTAAACAGCACACAGGATTGAATCGAGGAGTTCAGGAATCCTTGCCGTAGGGCTCAGGGATGATATGTGCTTGGCAGAGAGTTGGCTGGAGGCGGGATGTTTGAGAAATCTAAAGAGGGTTGTATACAGCGGAAAAACACACAGAGGCCTCCATCGAGGGAAAAAAAATCAATTTGTCCCAACGCCCTGCAACGATATAGGGTTAGCGAGAAGTTCTTTCACTCCCCACCCTTTAGTTTTTTACTCTTTGTCTTAATGGATCACAGGGAACGAGGGAAAGCAGGGTAGTGCCATCGGTTGCAGACTAATGTCTTTGTCGTGTTTACTGTCGACAAATCGCCCTTTGAAGAGGTCCAAAGTGTACCCCGCTTTCCCCAAAAGCGATAAGACTCGGGACTGAGAGATCTAGGTAGTTAGAGCGTTCGCTGCTCCTCAACAACGGTGACAAACAGTTCAAATATATTCCCGAGAAAAATTTGGTATGATTAACAACGAAAATATCCCCGGTGATAAGATTCCGACGAAATTCATCCTTATTATCGGAAGAGCCAATGAGCGTTCTTTTGGTCATGGACTTTGATTTCCTTTTATCACGCGATGACGTCATTTTTTAGAAAGAGACACGAGTTAAAGTGAAAGAAGCACCCCCTTTGATTCACCCTCGATAAAAGGAGAAGATCTAGCACATCCGCTATCGTTCATAATTCGACCTTTTTCCTTTTTTCCCTTCGTCATTCAGGAAATCAGCAGACGGTGGTGGAGTAGAATTAGATCTGGCGTACTTAATTCTATTTTTTTTTCCTTTTCTTTTCTTTATGAGATCAAAGAATCAAAGTGAAGTAGAAGCTTCCAAAAATATTCACCGAATCGACTAATTGAAAAAATTGTTTCTTTATTAAATATACTCTCAGTCAATTACAGTAGTTTTTGAATTTTCACACTCCGTACTGAATAATGGCAATGTTTTTGTTCAAGTATTCTGCTGTTTTATTAAATATATTCAAAATTGTATATAATATTCAAATATATGAACTTGAATTTAATTTCTTAATGAATGCTGTGGATATCATTCATGGGATGATAAGCAATGAGAAACAATACTCGGGGTAGTAATATTGAATTATTCGACTGGAAATTATTCCAACACATCTCACAAAGTGATTTTCATGTTATTCAATCAAATACTTTGATGAGAAGTTTTGCTGTCATACTCCTTATTAGGTAACATCTTACAAGTGACATTTATCAAAGCGCTAGAACGTATTCATGAACGCAACGTACACAAGGATAGAGTACGAGTTGGTGGGATCTCGTAATTTCTCGTAATCTTATTTCCCTACAGCCCCATAAGGGACATTTATCAAGCGGCTACTGTATTTAATGCGTTTATCCGTTTAAACACTTGAATGTGCTGAAATAAAACTTTCAGATTTGCGTGTAATGTAATTATTCGAGTATACAGTTCAAAACACATGTTTTCCTAACAAATGTTTGATATATTTATTCAATATTTCGTATTCAGCTATCATTTTACGAGATATAAAAAGATGTTTCGTCAAAAATCAGAATATCATTATTGCTATTGAACATCATCACGAATGATCAAAATTTTATAGAATGGAGATATGTTAGTAACGTGTGTATTGAATTATTTATGACATCAGTTCATATTCCTTAAAACTAATAAGTCATGCAGTCAGTCACGCTTCGTTATTTTCTAAGCTAAAGTACAGGCGCACCTAATGTGCTAATGCGTGCAGTAGATTGAGAGCATCTGACTTCATTCTCATGCAACCTCGGTGACACGTGAAAGAAATTAAATTAAGACAACGAGACAAAGAAGAGGCCGTCGCGTCTCCATAAGATTCGTTTAGCGAGAGTGTTAAAATTTCATTGCGTCACCACTCTTCGTGCAATACCCTCTCCGTTAAGCGTGATAATAGAAGCCAATTTACAAAGTTATACATTGTGGCAGTAATATGGTTTTCTTTTTAAGTATGCATATGCTTCTTATCACCACGTACCAAAAATGTTTCAGAATAATCATATGCGATGACCACACAATTTTATTCATTTTTCTTGGAAATTTTCAGTTTTACAGGGTGAGTTCTTCCTTGTTGCATTTGCCACAAATTTCACGCCTGGCTACCCTGAAAGAGTTTTGTGATATAGATTACTACAATAATTTTGCAATGATGGACATGAAAAACAATGATGAATGGAAAATTGTAAAATTTTCTGATATGATTTATCCAACATGAGAGATTTTCCTACCACTTTGAGGAATTATTTTGTTTTTTAAGTGTTGAATCCTCTAAAAATGGAGGAAAAGTCCAACAAATTATGATAAAAAATTCCCCATTTATGGAGGAATTTTGCTGCCACCATTTGATGGGGAAAAATTCCACAGTGATTTTTTACAGTGTACTGGCACGAAATCAGGTACCAGGTCGTCGTGTAATTTATGAAAGTAGAAATGAGGTATTTCGATCCACCTAGTTTTTATCATATTTTTTGCACCGAGCATGCACCAAGAATATCGCGCACGCTTTCCCGATTAGAAGGTGTAAAAAGAAGCACCTCTGGAAATTATGGTATCTTAGCGAGGTTGCTGAACGACTTCGGTAAATATCCTTGCATGTTTCTTCTGTAATTGGGCAATTCCGGTTGAGAAACGCAACCACATGCCGTCAATAAAATATTTCCGACAAAAACAAATCTTGTCTGCAAATTGAACGAAGAAGATAGGATTTGTTTTAAACCGATTTGTGAATTGAAATTCATTGCGCTGCGATGATTTCGCAGTTCCGCAATCTCATTACGAACGCACACTCGCAAATATTGGGGATTCGATATATACAGCTTTGTACGTATATATTTTCGGGCTGATTAATACATCGGATATATTTAATTCGCACCGGAATGATATTTCTCATTCGGTACAAACTAAAATAGACGCATCTTTGGATTAATCAATAATTCCCTTGTTGCATCGGTACTGGAATCACGGTTGATTCAACACCCTCGTTACTTTAAATTTGCAGAATCATAGCTTTCAGATCCTATGCTGGTTGAAATTATTCTCAATGAAAAATCGTCGGAGAGATTTTCGATGATAACGTTGTTTTCACATTAATCAACCGAATTAAAAACTCGGCTAAGCTGTTTGTGGATTAATATATAGATGGGTATGTGGTATTTCCTGCCCTTTTAAAAACCTTTTCCATGCCCGCAAAGAATTTATTTGATGAAAGTTTTAATTTTATGTATATTAAATGTACGGAATCATTTTTTTTTACACGAATCCAAAGATTTATTGAGGAGTGTCGAGCGGTAAAATAAACGTGATATATTTGGCTGCAATGTTTTTGGTTATCATTCACGCGTTTATCAACAATTTTTAATGCATAATGTTAAAATCCAAAAGCAGAATAGAATTTACGGGATTCTAAATACGAATTTCGGTATTTTGAACAACCTTGGGGATGATCAGATAATTTTCTAGAAGTAATAACCTTCAATGTCGAAAAATTTTCATAATTTTGTTCCCCGATGTCTGCGAATAGCGAGGGATCACAGATTTATATTCCGAATTTGTATTCATCGATCACGTATAATTTATAAAAACAATCAATTTGTACAAATTTTATTATGCTAGATCGTAAAAGATGGGTCATAAATGTGTCTTTGAAACTTGACTGTAAATTCACGTCCAATTGGACAGGAAATTTTCGCTTGTTTGAATTATCATGGAGCATAGACGTGCTTTCCTATCCTTTCTTTTTCCTCCTTCTTCATATCCTTTTTACAGGAAATGAGGCTATACGTTTTTCTAAGACGCTATCTGGCTCACGGCACGTTTCAGGAGATATTCAAAATTGTGACTAAGGAGAGGAAAGAAATCTTGAATCGAATTACAATGTGCTTTAACGTGATCATGGGTATAGAACGAATGTATTATAACAGACATTCATTTTCAATATTATTTGAATATCAAAAAGCATTTGAGAAGAGTGCTTCATTTCATGTTTAAGATGAAGCGTTGAATCGAATTTTCTTGCGTGTATATCCTGAGTACTGTAAAACTGGATATTGAATTAATAACCGTAGGGACTCGTCGAACCGTTCAATCGATTAGAGAAGAAGAATTCAATAATCTCTTTATTTTAATTCAATCTTATATTGTAACGAAAATCGAATAAAAAATTATTCTCAATCTCTCGTGCTTGAGTCTAGATGAATATTCACGTTACACTTGAACTTTATAAATTTTCAATTCCTAAAATCAAAATCGATATCTCTATCGATTTAAATAACGCGATGTACAGTTTTTTTTATGGTAACTGATACTAGAATCCAATTCCCAGCAGAATTCACTCTATAATCCTTCGGAGTACACCCATTTTTTGATAAATCTCTTAGGATTTTATGTTACTCTGATACCATGTTTGTTTTTCCTGTGTTTTGTATCATGCTTTTCGACATTGTTTTTGAATGATTGTACAAAAAAGTCACAATTCGATCCATAGAATTGGCGAAATAAAACGATGGATATTTTAGATCCTTTTGAAAAACCTCATCGAGTTGACTCAATATTTCATCAGCAACTTGCGAGTTTGGTGAAAATCACAATGTCAAAAAAGAAAAAAAAATATCAAAACCTAGATTTCAATTCTGTTATCGAGTCCAGCGGTGAATTTACCAGTAGGCTCTGTAGGCTTCAGGCTACGGTGGAGCGACGAAAATATGTTCTTCGCTGATTGAATATTCTCCAGAAATATGGTTTAACAATCAAAATACACCAGCAAGAATTTGAATTGAAACTACCAATGCTGTGTGAATAGATTATCTCACTTGATTTTTTTATATTCTTGAAGTTTGAATCGTTTATGAAAACGGAACAAAATCTGAAAAATCATCGGGGTTGATCTTGTTGAATTGGATTGCTTTGGAACTGGAAACATCGTTTCAAGAATGTACTGCGGGATTTTTGATCTTGGTTACTAGAACCTTTGGCAAGCAATGTCGCCGGAAGACAGAAATGATAACGAGGATCAAGATTGTTCACATTGTTCCTGAATATTGGTCCAGCGTTCACATCACTCTTGAATTGACAATAGTTGTTCATTTCATACCATTTTTAGACTGGCCATTATTAATCGATTTGATTTATGAAATTTCTTTTGACAGAGCTAATTGAATTGCATCGAATGGCATTGTACAGTTTTTGACTTTGTTAGGGACTTATTCAAGGATATTCATCATCTCTCCTGTTCTGTTTGTAACGGTTGGTCCAAACTTGACATTTCTGCATTTGAATCCATCAATTCACTTCTGAGAAAGGGGTTGTAACGTTCTACACAAATTTGCAAAGAATAAATTTCATGGAAATTGTCGTGTTTTCGCATTGATACGATTGATAGAATCAATTTGGGTGAAATTATCGTAACGAGAATAATATCTGATAAATTTCACATCATCATACTTATTACCTTCCAGGTCACGCGACTCTAGATTATCGCATTATTGCATACTTTCGGTAGGTATATTTTGTTTTATCCTTTCGACACACGAGGAAAACTCATACCTCAAAGAATTATCCGACTGCGATATATGGCTTGAAATGTTCCATTTGATGAATTAGAAAAATGGATTTTGTATATTTCGGTTCAGATATAAGATATCACTCCGCATCCTTCCCTATTCAGTGAAACTTGATTTTCAGTTCATGAAAAATTGTATTTGTAACAATATAGTAACTCGTTCGAAATGAAAGAACCATATGCATATCATGTATCAATATCGATGTATCATTTTAATACCGAGGGAAACAAAAAATACGCTAACTTTCTAACTTTTTGTCCCGAGTGTAATACACAGCAACAGGAATGGTGGAAACAAACAGAGAGAAGAAATAAACTTCTTTTTACACATGATAAGGTATGGATCGTGAACAATGATGTAAGTTTACGCATATGATGAAAAAACATCGACTTTCTTTCACTCTCTGTTCACGAAATAAAACTATTTGCGATTCCATTTGCAATAAATAATCCCTCTTCCATACCCATGATGACGATAATACGACAAATACTTGAAAAATTCGAACTTTATCTCTTGGAAACTTCGTCGTCGGTCTTCAACGACGCTTCGTTCTTTCACAATTTTTCACCGTTAGTATATGAAGTTTAGCGAAGCACGCGTGCGTAATAAATTCTGTAACCAAAAATACATTTCCTTGTCTGGAAAACACATTTCATTTGTATTCTATTTTTGCTTATTCACTTTTGGAAATTCAAATTTCACGAACAAGAGGTGAACGAACAGTTCGTTGTTCTTCTTACGTTCCTTACATTGCGTGACGAGAAAATTTGCACTTTAAATATGAATAATACCACTGGTATTTCCGCATAATTGTACAGTAGTATGTATGAATATAGATTTTATATCCTTTCGAGATTACGCGGGGTTTGCGTGCGGTTGAGCTTATGAAACGCATGCGCTTGTGGTTCTTGGTTCTCTAAAGAAGCAACTACCCCATGTGATTTTGCATCATTTTTTTCCTCCACTTTTCCATTCCATCGTTGCTTTTATGCATACATATGCGACCCAGAAACCGGATTTCCCGTAATATAAGTCGGAGAGCTTCCTTCTTTTTCTCGACTACATTTTTTCCCTATCATCATCATCATCGTCGTCGTCGACGTCGTCATAGTCATCATCATCATCATCATTTGATCGATATCGTCTTAACGAGCCGGAAGATGGATATTTGGGAGCATGTATACCCACATTATACTTCCTCGCAGAGTTTCGCTTCCAGGCATTCGAAATTATCCCAATATATCAATTCGATGATCACGACAGTATCTTTTTGTGAAATCATTTCATTGAAAGCACACTGTTAGGAAATTCTGTATGAAATATCATATTTCCATATTGAATTTAAAATCATAGTTTCTCAATTCAATATTAATGATAAAATTTCAAAACTTTGTTCTGAAATTTAATAATTGTTTGTGAATTTCCACAAATATTTCATTCAAATTAAGAAAAAAAATTCTTAAAATCGAGAAATGTATTATTGAATTGAATATGTTATTATAGGATTCAATAAACTGTTTATATAAAAAATTTTACAATACCCAATCTGAATCCAGGGTGGGTGCCCATGCTGACCAACGTGAGGCCAAGCTGGGCAGGCAAATAGGGCCAACCTTGAGATGATAACATCGTTCCCAGCTTGGCTGTATTGCTTTGCCCGAGGATTGGTAACATCATGGGCCCAGCATGAACCCAAACTAGGCAATCAATATTTCCCCTTCCTTTTTTTTGAAATTGTAAAAGTGCTTTGAATTCTACCCCAGTGAGCAGTCTTGGGCCCCAGTGTTGAGCCCCATCGTGCCTATATGGGGCCAAGGCTGGACCAAAGTGGGACCAAAATTCATACTCGCTGAGGATTGTACACACATGCTCGGGATATAAATTCACCCAAATCTTGGCCTAACGCTGATCAAAATTGGGGCCAAGTTCAAATGTGCCCGCACTAAGATTCATTATTTCCATTTTTCACAAACCCAATTGTATGGAAAAGCACAACAGGCCCAAGATTGAGCCAATATGGGCCCCATCGTTATTCCCCAATACTGGGTTAAAGAGGATGAACCCAGCCTAGCGCCCATTGTCATTATAGGCAATACACGATTTTAGATTTTTCTGACAGTGATTAGACGAGTGAAAGTTGAAACGCATTAGAATGAAATTTATATGTTTCGAGGGTGAGATTTTGAAAGTTGAAGTGAATTTAAATAGTGTAAAAGTCTTGTAGAAAAAAGTAAACGATGGATTCCATATAATAACAATTGAAAATCGATTGCTGTACTTTTAGTTTGGAATTATTGAGGGGATGGTGATGAAAAGCGTAACCTTCATCATATTTCGTTGAAGAAGACTCAATGCTTGCCGATTTATTGATTTGTGAATAGAGGTGGAACTGTTTGAAATCATTTCTGATATTCCCAACCCCTCCGGTTGATACCATCACACGATCCATTATTTGCAAAACTGACTGATGATCGTACTTCATAGAACAACGCGAATGGAAATTTTGCTCCCAACGAAAGTTGAAAATATCATATTTTCTCGCAGATTTACCGAATTATTCCTGGTACGCACTAATTAATTTCCTAGACGATGATACATGGTGTCATCACACCCTCACGTTTTGTACGTATATATAACGTATATTACATTCCTGACACGTTTTGGATATGTGATAACGAAACGGGACCGAGAGCAGTATTATTGTCATTGCCGAGGATTAATTTGGTGGATAGGACGGTTCCACGATTTTTGGCCAATCTCAATTTCCATTTGATAATTTGAGTGCGAAAAGGATGTGAGTCGATGAAAACGATAGCCGAACAGAACGAAATGGAACGGAATGATCATGAAGGAGGTATTAAAAAGGTAGTCGAGATGGTTCTTCAACTTCGATAACCAACGAAACGAAAAATCATATTCGAAGATTCATTCTCTCACTTGAATGTAACGGGAAAGATTATTCATATCGATCGCGAATAATTACAAATTTCATTTCTAAAAGAGAATGGATGATGCTGGTGTAACGTTACATGATATTCGAATTGAATAATTTGAATGTAAAATCTCTTCACTCTCGTATCGCAATAACAATAATAATAATCTCTATTCAAATTCTAATACGATTCCCCAGAATTGTCCAATCTTTTCTATTTGAGTATCCGTATTGATTGAACCGCACGCAATCAGTTTATCGGTTACATTCCGCGGTTGATAGGGTGAGACAAAAGGGGTTAAAAATTAATTTGCGAGTTTAGCGCGTTGGTCACGTCACGAAATACATAACCGCGTGAAAATCGATGAACTCTAACCAGTCGTGCGAATCGATTTGAATATTAATTCACTGGAATGCGATAAAATCGGCATTCAAAAATTCACAGGTGGAATCAGAGTGAATCGATGAATTTCAATTCTTCGTGAGTCTGATCCTATACGTGGATCCTACGTAAATTCGAAAATAAAATGAACAGAATGCGTTTCTCTCCTCCTCGCTATCTCGAAGGGATCGAATTCTTCGATCAACTTACGATTCCTTTTACGAGTTGGCCCAATCAAGCTGCGGAAGTGTCAGTTCTTGCCACAGAATTGAAAGCATTTGATTTTGCGCGTACACGCTAATGATAAATTTTTCATTCCCCTTCGCTAAGCACTTTTCAAGAACTGTTTCATACTTTTTACGTTTATCTTCGACGTCGATTCTTCGAGTATGTGTTTTGTGGAGTGAAAAGAACGGATTAATTGATCTTTATGGTTTATTCTTCCTCAACGTGTTGTAATTGGTGTTGCGAACGAGATTCCGTCATTATCCCAAATTACACTCGGAGTTTCTACGTTTTCGGTTACGAGCTTGGAGTTAATTCTTCTTTGAGAGCATCCAAGTATCGATTTATCGGGGCATAGCGAGCGAGGAACTGCTGCGTCAATTTGATAATCGCGATAAACGTCGATCAACATTTACAGTGATTTGTACGAGATTTATTTGGCGATTTCCAAGAAAATTTGTGAGATGAGTTATATTCCAAAGTATTCCGCGAGTTACGATGCTGATTAGTTGGGGGATTTTCTTGGTTTATCCGCAAGGAGATATATCTGCTTTATTGATCCATCAACGCGAAAACTGAGGGAAGTGTCGTGAATCAGTTTTCGAGAACACTGAATTTGTTTCTTTGACTAGTAACTATTCGATTTGAGCATACATTATAAACGTATTTTGAATGTAAATTGCGGTATGCGATGTCAGAGAAGAGAGATGAATTTCTTCAAGATTCCCTGTTCTTGGTTTCGTCTTCGGATCATGCACTTTTCGCGCAAGAAAATTTGATTTTCACAAAAATATCAGTCTCTGGCTTCTTGTAAAAGGGATTTGTTTGGATCAAGAAAATATCGAATTGAACTATTCTGGTTCGGTACGTTCTTAGGCGAAGACATGTTATTCTCAGCGTAGAGTTCACTGGTTTTCGATCACCTCGAGAATCGACGACGAACTTCGACACCGAGAGGAGCGAGACTATGGATAGAAAGTGAATATATCTTTTTTAGTGAGTGTATCTCAGTGCAATGAGATTGATATTCTAGTTTTAGGCTGTATAACTATGAGTTTATATAAGCAATTTTTTACAAGCGTTGTAGGGATAAATTGGATCAGAATAATGAATCCTCCTTTTGAATATATAAAAATTGTTTAGTGCTTTCATTCATTTCAACATTTTATTGACACTTATGTATATTTATTTCCTTGTTTGATTTTTTTTTTTTCCATTCTGAATGCGTATAAAATTTTTATCTAGGGATATTCTTCATTTTGATGAACCCCGGTATGACGAAAAAAACGTGAAGAGATAAGCTTATTCCTGTCACAAGCAAGTGTGATCGATTTGACATTGCGCCGAAAATTCGTGTGGTGTGGAAAACTTATCTGAATGATGAATCATTTTCAGATCGTGCAAGATCTCATTAGAAAAACAAAAAAAATGAAATTCATTCGTTTCGAATGTTTTCCAAAGGTTCAGTTGATGAAATAAATAAAATTGTGGTATTCGAAAAATGATTTATTGTGAATTATGACAGATATATTTAATCGGCTTTCATTTAAAACGGTGTTCGAAGTATGCATTACAGAATACTATCAGCTATTTTGTTGTACAAGAAATCGATAAAATACCAATTTACGATTTCAAGGTATTTTAGATTGCTTTGATAATGCGTGTACATATTATGTTGCTCCTCGCAAGAATTTGTGCTTGTTTCCTCAAGAACGCTTCTAATCGTCGCGTCTGGAAAATTACAGCGAATTTCTCGAGTTGGTCATAATTTAAGCTGTCGGTAGATGGGGGTGTAGGACACGACGATACCCACTTCATGCGTACCATACATTGAATGTCAAATGAGCAGGGTTCACTGACCTAGAAACATTCTCCCCCGATGTACCGGTAGATCGCTTAGCCAACCATCCCTTTCAGCTTCCTCTTCCATTTTCTTTTCGAACTTTACGGATGAATATGGAAATGAATGTCCTGAATTCATTGGACAGCGAGGAAATTCCTAAGGTACAATTTTTATTCTCATCAACGCCGTCGAAACCATCTTCACCTTCGAAATTTCTCATTGAACACGGTTTTCTCTGTTTAGTACACTTCATTTCATATTTCCATAGCGCGGAATTCGTGGATCTTGAAATTTTGAGAAACGTATAAATTGATTCATCGAACTTTCATGTAGAATATAAAGTCTGCTATCAATTTGCAGCGATGTGATCGATTCATTCTGAAGATTTGGAAAAGATATGGTTCGGGATTATCATTGAGTTATGTTACTCATTAAATCATTCGTAATTTAGTGCGCGATTTGGTTTACTTTTCAACATTTATTTACTCTTCGGTATATCTACCGTGGACGAAGAATTTTTTCATTGAGATAAAAAGAGAAATTCGAAAAAAAGACATATGAACGTTGATTTTACGGCAGCATTCAGTGCAATAAAAGCCCAACAACAGATACTGCGGCCGAAACATTTCGAAATTCGCGGATGCGTGACTTGTTTATTGCCAAATTTTTTCTTGATAGGTTCAAAAACAAGGAAACGGGAGTGACTACGAGTGAAGTATCTTCCATCAGTTAGAGATTGATGTTTTAGTCTTTTCATCGTGAAACGAGAATGGAGGAAAAATTGAAGCGACAGACTCTGCCATGTGATGAAATTCCCAAGCATAGTAGAATGACGCGAGCAATTGGCGATCAGTGTGTGACGATGGTCATCCAAATAACAAAGAAAATGTATGGTAATTGGTACCTTTTCAAACTATTCAGGGGAAAAAAATGATATATGGATACTGGGCCCACGCTGATTACTTTATTGTGCCGATTATAAAATATCATGCAATTAATACTGCGTTTTATTGATTTTGATCGAATTCTTGCTATCACAATACACTTTTTTTATTCAATTTTTCAATTCGCTGCGCCAGCGGACTTTTTTCCAAAAGTCTCTCTTCTTAAATATCTCTATTCTTGACCATGTCTATTCTTGAATATCTGTATTTTTGAGAGTAATTTTCATTATCGATTGTCATAATCATCGAACTACAATAATTGAAGAATAGAGGTTCACCGAATTGGAGAAATTCCTTTTATCTCGACAATCTTTGAGAATAGAGATGAACAAGAATGGAGATATTTAGGAATAGAAAAATAAAGAACAGAGTTGTTCTGCGACAAAACTCAAGGAATTAATTGATAAACAATATGTCTAATCCTACGGACATCAAAAGCACACAATGAATTGATCTGAATGTTAATGACATGCATGCGTATTGTTTCAATCCGAGGCCAACGTAAGAACACGTATCGGAAAAGTATCGTTCGATTATACCAGAGCCTGGTGACTTTTTCTTCCGCCACAATCTCATGACTCCACCATTCCTTCTATTCATTTGACCTGTCTTCCCTTTTATACTACTATTCATCCTAGTTAATTCAAGAGCAATTCACATCCAGGAATCACGATAGAAATGATTGACAAACCATGTTCATTTTACTTTTTTTTTTAATGAGCTCTTTTGTATGATATTTTTTTTCAACAAGGAATTTTTTTTATAGTCATTCCTTTGAAAAAGGAGCCGATAAGTACTTTGAGTTAGATATCCCTACGGAGTTGATATTTTCAAACATGTACGTCAATAATTGAAAAGGCTATGAATGATTGAATAAATGCATCAATTCGTATCTCCATCGTGGTCAGCAAGTTAAATGAACCGATGAGAAATACGAAAAACCCGTGGAATCTAGATGAGAAAGTTTTTCAAATTCCAAATATTTGAATTTTGCATTACTCGTTCGCCGATTTGTATCCAATGGAGAGTGATGTGCGCTTCGCTTACGTTTTATACCTAATATCACGAGAAACATGAGGATATTGAAGGTGTATTTGTTGATGATGTTCCAACTTTTATGAGAGTTTTGCTTCCACAAGTTACGAGGTATAGTTTCTATTGTGATTTTGAGGTGAGATATTCAGAAGACTCGATAGATGGTAGGTATCGAAGAGATTCGGGAAATTCATTTCATATGAAATTGAATTTCCACTACATGAAAAAGATACATCAATCAAAGAAATATTCACCTCTCTTTTGTAAATAATATTTGCTAGGAATTTTTATCCATGGGATGTATAGAGGAGAGAGTTTGTTTTGAATATTTTATTGCTAAACATCCTTTGATTGTTTCTCATAAGTCATTTCGAAGGAAACCAAAAGATACTCTGGAAAAATCCTGAAACAACAAAGCTGGGTCTTTTGTGTTTAAGTGATTTCTGTAAAAACGAAGTTTTCAGTACGTTTTTCATTTCTGAACACCATGAAAAATCTGAGCGTTGTTTGATATTTGATACATAGGTTTGTTCTAGACAGTTGAAAGTATATTCACGAATTTTGGCAGATTTTTGAACTACGTTTTTTATATGATATAAGCCATTTTGTAGAACGCGCTGGAAAAAATTGATTCTATCGTTTGATTTGGGCATTAACTGAATTGTATTTTAGTTATAAGAGCTTACAAGAGCTTACAGGAGCTTACAAGAGCTTACAAGAACAGCACGAAGCTGAAGCCAGCGGTAAATTGGCTTAACTTTTGATAGAATTTTTTGAATTTAATATTTAAATAGCTAAAGCCCATAAAACCGCTTAGTCAATTTCTGATATGGAAAATATTCAGATCAAGTTCGATCAGAAGTTACATCAATCCGTCACTAGTTTCAAATTTATTTCAGTGAAATTGATAGAGCAACACGGAGAAAAATAAAGAAGTATATTTTACTCCATACGATTAGTCAACATTTTTTGGTAGCTGTTACGGTATTTTCAGTATGGCTTCCTCCTTACAAAGTACATCTTTCTTGTAAATCAGTAAGGAGTGTTCGAATGGAGTAACTTCTACTCCGAAAATAGTCACCCATATACTGACTCGGCGCTGGAGTAAGAGCTACCACAATTGGAATTGCAGTTACTCTTTATTTTTGTCCGTGAACATTCAGTCTTCAGTGGAGAATTCACCATGTATTTGACTGGAATTCCTAATATTTAGTGTTTCGATCTCGTCCCGTCTCGCTGAGACTGACCGGGTCTCGATCTCTATCTCGATTGAGTCTGGGAATTGATAATTTTGTTTCGGTCTGGCTTTTGTCTCGAAAAAATCAGTATCGTCCCAATCTCGAGTAGAGATTCTCGGTTTCTACAATACATCATACGTTTCGCCGGAATTTTTGGTATCGGCGAGGCGCTCGGCTTGACAGGTATCGGTCTCGTCTCGATCTCGGGGTCGATACCGAGACCAATCTCGGTCTCGTCCGAAATACTACTAATATTGTGATTGCATTTGTTGCTTATGTAAATATTCCTCTTTCCTTCACTGTAAAAAATGATTATGAAATTTTTCCCCAAAAAATGGCGGCAGCAAAGTTCCTCCATAGATGGGGAATTTTTCACCATAATCTGGTGGACTTTCTTTCCATTTGTAGAGTATTCAACGTCCAAAAAACAAAATAATTCCTCAAAGTGGTGGCGAACCCCCTCATTTTTGATGGAAAAACAATTCCCCCACGATGAGAGGACGAAATCCACCAACAGCGAGAAAAAAAACTCCGCACATTTTTTACAGCTTTCCTTTTAAAGTGGGAGATTTACATTCTTCCAATAAAAGATACAGATTATCGCAAAAAACATACGAGTGTGACAAAACTTATATCGCGATTCGCTTAACAATTTTTATGAATGAATGAACCAACCGACGAATGGATGAATTACGAATGGATATAATTTATCGCAAGATTACATTTTTCTCGCTGGAAATTTATTTCATCTCTTTCCGTATTATATATCCGCTCCAATTTGATTAAATAAACGTTTATCGATTTCCTGTTTTTCCCGTACTAGGGTGTTCCATCTCTTTCATGAACCTTCAGGCTATGTGAAATAATAATTCATAACAAGCCTCGTGTCCAAAAACTTTGCAGAACGTTTGGAGCCTTGTTTGCTCGTAGACCATTAAAGAAGATTCAGGTCTGTCTGGATGGCACATTCCTTTCTAGAATCAGCGTAAGCGAACAGTGAGTTCTTTATTGATCCATATTTGGGAGGAGCCAACAAGAGATTTAGTAGTATTCTTTTGGTTTTTTTCTCGTGTCTTGTTTTCATACAGCTTGAGGCATTGTGTACTATGCAAGCACATCCATTATTACGTATAATACGTACTACTTGCTGGTGGATACTTAGTTTGGATGTATTCATAGCATAAGCGATTAAGTTATTCGCCACCACACGTTTTCTGATGGTATTTGAATTAATCAATATCGATGAGAAGATTACAACGTAGCTGCTCGTCACATTACAAAAAAAAATCTTGGTTTTACTTTCAGAGCGATTATCATTTGATTTGAGGGAAGTTTCTTATCAAAATATTGTGGTGTATCGAGAATTACAGAAATCCAGGATCTTGAGGGTGATTGGATCACATCATCAATGAGTTCTCAGATCTTACAGTTACAAAATTAAACTACTGCAGCTAAATTTGTTTGTCAAACAGTCCGCAGCTTTGATTAATTCAATGGCTAGAAATTGGTTACACAAGAGAATCAGATTTTGTTGTTTTAGCCAGTTCTTTCTGCACGCTGATGGGAGAATTTTCTTCGAAGTCTATAACATTCATCAAGATGTAATAAATTCAAAGTTGGATATAATAAAAAAAAGTGAATGTTTCTTGCTACAAAGTTGGCTTCTTATCGGATAAATTATTTTATCAGTGTATAGTAGGGAGCTTTTTTAAATTCACAAACAGCGGTTTTGTAATCTATACAAGTGCCCTGGGAATAAATTTTTCAACATAATCGCGTGTCGCGATAATCCATTTTCACCTAGCAATGATATTCTTATAATTCCTGAGATAACGAGTGTCATGATCATTTCATACATGATCGATCACACGCGCCAGGAGATATTCTACAAAATGAAAAATTCTAGTATAATACAATAAAGAAAATGATCTGTTGATATGAAATCTATGATGAATCTTTCATTAATCGTTTAGGATTATAAAAGTCAAATCACAGCGTCTGTACGTGCCAAAGTGCACTCAGGGAGAATGGATCAATATGCGGTCTTCGTTGTTGTCCACAAACCAAAGGATTAACTTCATGACTTTATACGTATATACATATATAGGTATGCATATAGTTTATGCAAACATCTTAGTTATACTTGGTCGTCAAGTGTGATTAAAGCCATAGAGAGTAGTGGGTGAACGAGTTATGTGTCGTTGAACCTTCGACCTCCAACTTCAAATGTATAACTGAACACCACTGTATGACGCAAAGATCCTATAAGTGGCCCGTTATACCTGTCACCAACATTCATGATCTCATGTATATACGAGTTATAAATTTGTCCTCTGATACGCTTGGATTGAACTCGTGTTTTGAATACATTTTTTCATGAGGATTATTTATTCATTTCAGAGAATATTCTAACTCAGAGCACATGGAGTACCTTGTAATTATAAAAGTTAGATCCAAATGGAGATAGCTAACAAAGGCTCATCATTGTCTAGGGTAATTCGTTTGTAGACTGTAGTTTGATGCAACCTTCCATTCTCGTACATTCCCTTAGGGTCTCTTGATTTCCAAATACGTGGCGTATCCCGCGTCTCTAGAATGTTTGCTAAATGCTAATGTAGTTCTTCCTCTTTCTACTTTCTTGCTCGAATGGAAAGAGTATTATTACGGTTTAATACAATGTGGTATTTGGGGAACGTCATTGCGATATCGTCATGGGAATAATCTATTTTTAGCAAGTAGTTGAGGTCTAGGAAGTATTTCAATACCGTTAATTTTTGTATTGCACATTCTAATGTGGTATACTGTATATAAGGATGATCGATAAATTGTCTTCATTATTATGCTATGGATCAACTCTTCTATCCAATTCATCACTTCTACATTGGTTACTTTTTCAATCCATTTAACTTTCAACATCCCTCTGCAACGTCACATTCCAAATGCATGAATCCTCTATCTATCTATTCGCTGTTCTTAACGTCTATATCTCACGAACGCATAGCTCCATACTTCACATTCACCTTTCCAAGGGTTTCTTTGTCACTTGGAAACTAATATTGGAGTTTCAAAGTCGTTCTTTTTGGCTAAAAGTGGTTTTTCTTACGACACTATGATGTTATACCATTCGCTAACCCCATTTATGATAATTATACTTTCCGAACGGTAATATTTCTCTCACTGCGTTTTTGGTAAAACGATTTTATAGTTAAGGAATTACTTCACGCGTTCTCGTTAAAATAAATCCTCTCACTGGATTTTTGAAGCGATTGAACGTTAAATTCTCTCAAAACAGGATCACACTGCATAGGCAGAAGGTTTTCAAGTTCCGTTGGAGAGAAATACAATACAGTTGGAATTCGATTGTTCATTGTTAAACAGTTTAAGCTGTTTTGTGAATAAACAACATTTTTGTCAACTCTTTTCATAACGAATCCAGATTTTTCAACCGTAAGAAAATTATAAAGGAAAAAAGAATGAACCAATATAGTACTTCGTTTTATCTTGGACAAGTAAAGAACGTAGGTTTCATATTCAAAACTCTTTCCTTTCTCTTCCCGAAACTCATTTATTTTGTACAAAACGGATCTTGAAATATTGAACTTGAATTTTTCATGTAAACACAGGAAGAACTTTTACCGTGACAACAAAATCTCTGTTGCAACTTTTCTGAAGAATAAATAGCCATTTTGATGTTTAATAAACAATGAGAGTCTTCGTATATATCCGACTATTCAATAAGTAATCTCGAATTTTCCTTCAGTTTGAATTTCCAAAGAATATCGAACCGATAAAATGATTCATGTTCGGATTTTCCTGTATCGATTTATACGGTTATATTAAAATTCTTCCTCTCCATGGTTATTCAGTATTCAAATCGAGGAAAAACGAGTTTTTACCTAGCGAAAAACTTACTTGTGCGACGCGCGAGTCTTAATGGACTTAATTATATCACGAAGTTAAGACACTGGAACTCATAATTTTTCTTTTTCACATTGACCTAAGGTAAGAAGAGTGTACTTGGCTGTGAATTAATTTGTTCTACACGTTAAAGTGTATCAGTGTATGTGCATACGTATATATTCAAATGGATGTGCTTGACGATGAATGACAAAAAAAACAGAAAAAATGTTTAATCGCTTGTACCGTTATAATTCAATTAAACTGCTTTCTATGAGAAATGTTTCATTAACACGACATGCTAGTTCCGAGAGATAGAGCGAGGGAAAGGAATAAGGTTGTGAAATTATTTAAACGTTCGCCGACATACCGTTTGTGCAATTTTTGTTGAATAAATTCGAATTTATCGTTTATTTGTCTTCTTATTTGTACACGGAGGAAAAGGTATTTTGAAAAATCCCATAATTTATGGAGTTTTGGCGTTGGTCTAACCCGAATCAAAATATTTACGTGAAGATACCTCTAAAAGTAACAAAATGGCTGGGACTTTTATGAGGAAGGTACCATACTTCTTGATAAAAGTCCAAGAAATTATGGGACTTTTAAAGGTTCGTTCACGTAAATATTTTGACTTGGGTCAGACCAACGCCAAAAATCCATAAATTATGGTATTTTTCAAGATATCTGTTTTCTCAGTGTACGTATTTTTGAATACACAGTGCAAACGCTTACCCTCTTTGTTCTTGTCTTGGGTTCAGGAAAGAGAGTGAACGTTCTTATTGAGAGGTTGCACTGTCTCAGGCTATGCAAGGCCGTGTATTGGCCCAGACTATTCCAGCTTTGGTCTAAACGGGGTCTTGAATTGGGGTCGATTTTCATTTTTATTCAAGGCATCGATAACCAATTAATAACACGCAATTTTTGATGTGAAAAACGATTATTCGACTTTCTTCTAAAACGTGAACTTTTCTACATGAATTCAAATGAGACAGGAGGGTAGTAGTTAGCGAGCACCATTCAGATCATCACAATGCAAGTGCCGTTCAGAGCATCAAACGCGAGCGTAATCTAGATATAAAGATACGAACGTTGTTTAGATTATATAAATCTCCAAAGCATAAATCAAACTCGAATTTCTCCCTAATCAAAGGAAGTACAAGAATATCGATATACTTGTCACATGCAGAACTCTCAAACGACGTGAAAAATTGAGAATTTCAAAATCCTCGTCTCACGTTCCACGTTAATAATCCTCTCAGTGCAAGTTTCAATTGTCTAACCGCTTGATAACAGTCACGCTATTGCGGATTTGTGTTTCATCATTGTCCACGGCTGTTATACGACGTTTCTCGCTCATACCTTTAATTCAAGTTGACCGAATCGTAAAGTCTGAACGTATACATATCCAAGATGGAATACGAAACACCTGGACACGTGAAACATGTTACTAGGATTATTTTCCCTCGTACCCGCTTTAACCTAAATTTATGCTCGTAAGTAGTTGCCTAGATATCCACCACGTACAATTACCTTACGTTATACGTACGTTCGTTCGTACAGCAGAAGAACGGACACTTAACCGGGATTACGGAGACTAAAGCGTTCACGTGTAAACTATCGCGGTGGTCTTCCACGATATTTTAAGAGCAGCGAGCGTTCAGTCTTCTCTTGGATGAGAATAGCTTATGGAAACAATGAATGTTCATATTGAGGTATGAAAACAGACAATGGATTCAATGAATTGATGAATACGTCATTGTCTTAACAGAAGAGTATCGAAGGCCCAGTATGTAACGATAGAACCGAATACTGTACATACCTTGGATTTTTAAAACAGGTCGTTGCCTAGTTCAAATCGCTCCAGTTATCCTCTATGCCCAATTTTTACTAGATTTGATCATCAGTGTACCAGTGGAGACATCTGGCCCTGTTAATTTTCTTTCCGATTGGTTGTTTTTGCTTATAAAGCCAAGTGATTAATCACTTATATAATAATAAGTCACTATTCATTCATTTGTTATCAATGCATTTGCACTTGACATCGAGGTTAAGAAATTTGTTTTTCTCCGTGAAATTGTTGACTCTCGATGAAACAACTTTGATATTCCTATAAGAATTTCATACGAAAGCATCGAAGTGTTCTACATAATTTTTTTTTCAATATTTCCAGTCAAAGCGTTTAATCCCGTTCAAGATATGATAGTCCATAAATATTTTTATACTTGATGTAAAAATTATCATACCTCTCAGTTTCTCTTCCCACTCGGACAAAGTTCTTCTTACACCCGCATAAAGTTTAATGTCTTTACCATTATAACGCACATCGAACGGCCCTTATGAACGCGCAACCAGTGCTTCCGTACGAGGTGACTAAGGAAAAATTATCATTAAAGTCAATTTGAACTAACCGTCCGCTGCTAGCTCCAGAACAAAAGAGGGTATTCCATCGAATGAATTTGATCATACCGAAGCTTTATAGAATTTAATTGTGGGAATCTTCAAATCTGATGACATTCTTTTCTCGCGATATACTGTATGTTGATTAATTCTAATTATTCCTGAAATCTTATCAGAGTATAGAATTAATTTCCTTGAACTTTGTATTACGGAAAATGATTAATCAATGTTTGAGAATTCATATACACCCCATCTTTTCATCCTCGACTCTTCAAAGTTCTTTTTGCGTATATAATTTCTAAGCATGCGATACGAATGAGCACGAGCAGGCGAGTTATGATAATCATTCGGGTACTCGGCATACGAGGTAACGGAGTTCAAATGGATTGAGAGGAGTTGACGTGAAAAGAAAAATTATTCACTCTATGTCATTTCATTCATTGGGGAAACATTGAGAAGCATCATAAAAGAACTGCTCTATCTTTTTTAATGGGAAAATAACGTGGTTGAATATAACTTTTATACGATACGTGTAATTTTGCTTGCATGTAAAAAGGAAAGTTGTGAATAATATGAGGTTTATGTCATCGTGCGATATCGAATCTAGGGACACGTCGGGTACCAGCAAGTTTTCACGCTTTGCATTCGTTTGCTTTCCATCAAAAACAGAAATTACTCATGCTCTTTTAATGTTCATAAAGTTCCAGTGAATTACTTTTCTCCGTGCGGTATTGAAATTCTCCTTCCTCCGCATCGAGGGAATGTATCTGAAAGAAATATCGTAAATTATTTATCTCTGTGTGTATTTAAGCGTTGGCGATGGTATCGAGAAACTTCGAATTTCACGCATCGTTGATATTTGTGAGTTTAGGTTCGAATGACGCTATCATTTCAAAGTTCGTGGCATGCTTGGCGGTCTTCGCGCCAATCTCACAATCATGGTCACTTATTATCCGATTAGACATACAATGTTACTCAAAATTTGAAGTGGAGGTTGTACGTTCACGTTTGTTCTTATGAAACTCGTGAAACAAGTCCTCAAATTTTTCTCCAAAAGACAGGAAGGTCTGATAGATTTTATCCAACAAGGAAACTTTGGCAGGTATTCATTAACTTGTCGGTATTTCTTCGTACGTAAATTTTGTTATTAAATTAATGAATGTTTCGTGAAGTGAGTTAACTCAAATAGTTGACCTAGTTACTAGCTGAAAAAGTCGTTGAATACACGACAAGAATTGAATAATGAAATTACATTCTGACAAAAGAATCTAGTTATAGTTACCAAATTAATTTGGTTTCCTCCATTATGTGATTGGTTTATCATTACTAAGATTTGGTAATCTTAGTACATTTTTTTAAAGCTTATTCTACAATGAAGATCACCTGTTGAGTAAAAGTTCTAGGTTCTTCACATTTTTATTACACGATCGATTGTTTGGATTTGAATAACAATGATTCCAATGTTACATCTCCCACTTTTCTTAATATATCGTTTGGAATTGTTGTACATGTTGCTTAAAGGAAATATGAATATCTTCAATTTATATTATAAAACCAAAAAACAGTAGATATTTTTGATTCACATCATACCAGAACAACAGAGCCTTTATCGTGCAGCATTATCTGATTCTTTCACCAATGATAACATGAATCGTTGTTTCATTTACATTGAAACCTGATGGAAAATTCATTATCGTTTTTTACAAAGCGTGTCTGCGAATGACAACGAATAGACAATGAATAGACGAAATCTGAAACTTTTGAGGAAAATATAGGCAAGATAACAACATACGTCAAACGTGTCATGGTGTCTCCAGATACCTGTATCGTGCTTTGACTTTCATTTTCTCATTTTCTTTGATGAAAAATTGTCACATCGGTGACATTGTATATGTACATATACCGAAAGGAACAAAAAGCTGGAGAGAAAAGGGTTGGATTAATGTTTGAACAAGCGTATGTGGATTTTTACAACAGCATGAGGTAAAACGACTGAAGAACATCCGGAAGCGGGATGTGCGCAGGACAGACACAGGGCATTACGTTTGAATTATGCAGAAACATTGATTCGAGAAAGGAAGAAGGAAGGAAGAAAGAACAGACGGCACACAGGGACTCTTTTCATTCAATCTCGCGTACATTCACGTCCGGGAAATATTCGATGTGCATTGTTAAAGGAGATTGAAAATACACTACAACAATATTTTATACTCTTCTTTTCCTCCTTGATAATGGATTGATCATCCGCAAAATGGTGAGGCAAGTCATCGGCGTGGAGCATAGTTTGCATACAAACTCAGGTTAAATACATTCCATCGAATGCAGTATGAGTGGATTGTGAAAATAATTGTGGCAGAGATTTATTTCCTTTTTTTGTTCCAACAAACATGTGGGAATGAATTTCCGAATGATCGTTGTGAGAAATTCATCTATATACGATCGAATGATACGCGAATTTGAAATGATTCGGAGGTATTCGAGATGACAAGAACCGTTTAAAATTAGAGAATCGATCAGTGATTGGAAATTATTCTCTTTCCCCGCAATTCGCTTCGATCAGTAGATTTGAACTTTTTCGTAATAAAGATGACAGTTTTCCAACGTTAATATGATATTATGAATATACTCCAAAGTTTGAGAATTTTTGTAATATAATCCAACACGGATAATTAGTTTCTCAGCAAAACTCTTATAATAACTCATTATAATTTTCTAATGTGATAACGAATTATATCAATCAGATAGAATCGTCATTGATTCTGATTATTCGTTTCATTGTTAGTGTTCACTTTCCTATACATTGTCATTATTATCATTTACTCTGAAATTGCCAATTGTATTCGCATACATACCGCAATACCACAAACGTCATTTGAACATTATATGTATGAAATATCCTCTGTTGTACCAAGTCCATTGAGGTCATAAATAATCCCTTGATTTCAAAACAAGTCAATATGATAGCTTCATTGAAATACAATATAATTCTTCTTCCATTTCCTGAAACATTCGAGTAGAAGAAACAATACTTTCTATATTTTTATTCTTCAAAAAACATGAATCCATTCATTTGGAAAAGGTTTTCGTGTATTTATGATACAAGATATCCTTTCTCATTACGACAATGAGAGTTAGTATCCACATTGTACAATTTGACGCGAATAACAAAGTGAAATACTATGATCTGCTTTGCGTGCGGTTAGTCATTGTACTGTTTGTTTATAATTATCCATCCGTGCATACATCAAGTGTTTAGTCTAGGAAAGGATATTTTATCTCATGTTCTGTAGTCCGTTTGGAATAATTCCTATTGCTATATTACTCCCCTTTCTGTTTGTAATACTCATTTTATATCCCAAAAAATAGCCTTGATAAAAATGATGAATACCGCGAGAGAGATTCACAACTCATGTTTGATTCCAAATTCTCGGAAATATCATCCTTTTTTCATCATTCGCGATTCGATCCATAATAGGTGGGAAATACGATGTTCATTCGATCGTAAAGTAATTCCCAAACTTCTTCGATTCTATCCTCCGAATTATTCGCAAGGATACACATCCACACAACAGTTTTTTCTTCTTTTTATTCGATATTTCGAAAGAAGACATAATGATAATTTACGTAATACGCATTTCTTCGAACGATTCCAAGAATATATCCTTTTTGAACGTTGGAAGAAGAATTTGTAGCCATTCTCGAAGGGACACAAATGCAATGAAGTTTATACATCGTTTCAAAACGTTGGTATTGCCAAATCGAGCGAATACAAACCATTTTCGTTTACTCGAGATACTCTCGGTAATCGGTATCCGACATTGGAATGAATCGATACATCTCGGAGAACAAATCGCGCTTTATCGATTCAAAGAATTGACGCATTTGGAGCGATTAAGGACTTCCGAGTTCAAATATTCAACGAATTATACCTGAGTTTTGCAGGAACTTTAGCTAGTGTCAATGAAATGAATTCCCATATATCGGATTTTGAAGTTCACATAACCGGTGAATATGTACGCAGAATCCTCTAAATTTCATACACCTGAAAGTAAGTCCTCTTGAACAGATATAATTCCTTGAATCTCTGCAAACGAGTTAACTGCGGTTCACCGTGCAGTAAATATCGTTCAAAGAGGTGTGAAACAGGTGGGTGAGACACAGCGATGTTGGTCGTAGTTCCGTTGAAAATCAACGTCTCTCTCAACTGCATCGTCTACCACACTTCATCCCAGACACATCGTCGTCGGCTTTGCTGACTCACAAAAGAGAATAAAACTCGATAGACTGTTGTTTGACTCCCCGTCTGTCAGGGTATCGTCTGTTCGATATGATATTACTTCGAGGCTCGAACAGGTGTCAACTTTTGTATCAGAATGCAAACGGATATCGCCAATAAAAAAGATTGCGAGGCATCGAGTTGTATGAAAAATTGGCAAACGAGGAGTCCCTGTGAATATTGGTTTCCCATAGTAGAATTTAGGTCAACTTTGATTCCCATATATTTCCTTTTATCGTATCTCGTTGTACTTCTTAATACGCGGAAGAAATATGAAACTAATTCAAGCATATTGAATTCTACGAAAACCCTCGCTTTGCCACGTTGTTCCATTTTCATTGCAATTGGCATATTCGTTCTACCATCTCCGACTGAAATTCTAAAGCCTATTAAATACAGTGAACTCAGTGATGTCATTCGATTCAATCGTTGACCCTGGGATACTCATTTACCCAAGTATCTCCTCCACGACTCTTCTCGTAAATTTTTCCGCCTTGATGGAGTTTCGAATTTTACGAGCACTACTACTCAGTGTAGCAGAGAAATCATGGAGTGCAGTCTGATCTCGTTTCTGATAAATCTGATATCGCGATAGAATCATCAATTCGCATTATCGTCGATTTGTTCAAAGATATGAGCATGTAATACTTCATGAATTCGATCGATAAATGAAGAATTTCCGAGAACGAGAGTAGTGGTGAATAATTCATTAGTACGTCCGATTACGTGCGATGAAAAGTATTTTTGTATCACTCTGTGGTAATGTGGATCACGAGGGTTCTTTTTATTACTCTTAATACGAATCGAGGATTAGATTCAACAAGCGACAACGAAGACTTATTAAACCGATTTGATGTCTCCAAACGGTCTAGCTTAAACCAAAGTCTTGAATAGTCGTCACCTCTTGATCGTTATTCAGAAGCTATTTCTGTCCCGTATATAGAGATATATACCGGTTGGCGCCATAGAATTGTACGTGATCTCATTGTGCACGCACTTTGCGTTCCCACCCACACAGGGTGTTTTATTAATGGATTCTAGAAAGCTAGTCCGCCATAATCAAAGCTACCACATCGTTGGTAAGTGTTTGCGTATCCCCAATGATTTTCAACTCTCCATCTCGAGAATATTAGAAGCTTTATAACGGACACGTTTCTCGAATTGAAAATTTCATTCGTGTATGTTATTGGTTCATTCGAATTCAGTAGCGAAATATAAATTCATAGGAATAGCATTCGATCTGAGATAATTCACTGTATATTCAAACGGAGCGTATTAAGACAAATACCAAACCCACTCAAACAAATCCAAGAGGATTGGACTAATTTGCAGGGTAAAATGTTCAACCCTAGTAATCCGCTCCTAACTGTGTGGTCAAATCGATGATGATTTGATGCCCGATCAATTGAATACCACAGTTGAGTCAAGTATTGCAATGCAATTGAATTCCCTGTTATCGCAGTAGTTAATGAAATTCAAGGAATTTCTGTATACCAAAGTGACGCACGAATGAGAATTTTTCAACCGTTTTGTAATCGATAGTTGAACTGTGAACAACTTGATTACAAATTCATGAAGAATCGATGGAATGTTAATAATCAAAAATACGGAAAATGATCCTTGTGAATTACAACGATGAGATATATATAATTAGCTATAGTCAAGATAATATCATGATTTCTAACAATACAGATTTTATTGAACCTCCTCCATTAGAGGCTCCTTTGATATGTATATTCAAAGATTTCGTGCATTCGAGGGGATGAAATATCGGTACACTTTCTTCAATGATATTGGATTCATTAAAATTCAGAATATTATTGAAATATTCGAATCTCCGGAATATGGTAATATTTTCGAGTCGATATTTACGTGGAAAAGTGGGGAACTTTATGGAATAAACTTACGAGGATGGACCGATATCGACAAGTTTCAAAAGTTTTATTAAGGCGGTTCGGAGGAATATTTATTAGGAATTATATTGAAAGATTATGACTAGATATTTCCAATAGCAGTAATAACCCCAATCAAAATAATCTCTAAATTCCTCTACATTTCTCTGAAAACGTCCGAAATTTCACACGAATGTCTTTATTTCTTTTCATTTCTGTCAGATTCATTTTGATTAGGGAATTCATCATCAAAACTAGAAAATACGAATGGTTGAGTGATTGAATAACTAGATATTTTTCATAATTCAATTGAATTAGGAGTGTTTGGGGAAAGGTATCCCGCGAGGGCTCGGAGGAGGAGTGGAATTTCGTTAGGCCAATCGGTGCGTGAAACCGTCACCGACGAGCAGATCCCCCTCAAGGCAACCAGTTCCCGTCAAAATGGCACCCTTTGGTCGTTACCGCGATAACGATGGCGTCCACTTCCATTCTAAATAATCAAATTCAACTTTGAGGAATATTAAATTTCCTACCATGAATTTTAACTCGAGGATTATCAGATGCAAATCTGTCATTAGGATTTTCAAAGCTTTTGGTTAAAGATTTATTACGCGAACCGGATTAGGTTAACCTCCGTTCTCTTCGGGTCCTAGTAGGGAGTGTGGCGCTTGACTGCTACTCGAACCTGGACGAAAAGACTTTGCTAAAATCAAGACTCGATCTGAAAATTCAATACAAGATCTTGACCAATGAAATTAGAACTATGAACTGATGGAGTATGTAGTTTTTCACCCGTTACGCTTGGATTTTTGCCTTTTGAACAGGGAAATATCGCGTCACCTACGAGTTGTCCTACGAGTTCTTTCAATGCAAGCTATTATCGTGCAGGCTCCAAGTAGTGTTTCATATGCGTGGTTCCGTATTTTATATGTGGATTTGCTGCACCTCCACGAAAATTTCATCGATTTTCACTCCATCGAGTACACACGGAGAAAAATAATTATTTGAATAGCTAAAAATTAGCTACGGGAGCGTTTTTTTAGCTGTCACAGCGGTAGTAGCGAGAAATGTAGCTGTCGCAGCGAAAATTCAACAGCTAAATTATTTGGCTATCCAAATATCAACCACAAAACCTGTGCAGTTACAGCTACAATTCCCTACTGCGCTAGCTAAAAAATAGCTGCAGCTGCGATCAATTTAGCTACACACGGAGAAAAAAGAATTCGCTATGACAGCGAAACCTGATTTTGCTAGGTACCTTTTGCTGGATCAGCAAAGTTCTTGCTGTGACAACGATCTATTTGCTATCACAGCAACCTTGTTAGCTACGACAGCAATTTTTCAGCTGTGGCAGCAACAAATTTTTGCTCCCCCAGCAAAATTTTGTTTGCTATTCTATATATAATACTAGAAATTTTGCTAGTCCAGCGAAAAATTTGCTGTTTCAGCCAATTATATTGATCTTTCAGCAATTCAGTTAACTGCGGTAGCCAATTTTTAGCTAGGTTAGCAAAAAAATTTGCTATTCTATATATAATACCTTGATTTGCTGCGCGAGCAAATTTTTTCTCTCCGTGCAGCGGTGAAAAAAGGGTGCTAAAACAGTGAGTAGCTACCACAGCCATTTCTTTTGATTCCGTGCACAGTTTTCTTGATAAGTCCATCAAAAAGTTCCCAGGTAGCAGGGTAGTGTATTATATAAAAGCAGGAATCGGTAAAAAAATTTGCATTTTCCATTATCCAATTGCCTGAATATACAATAATCCCCTCAAAGTATTATATCACCAATTAATGGAATACTCGGCAATTTTCACAGAACATTATCAATTAGCCAACTAACGAGTAATCGAAAATCTATATAATATCAGTCATCGAACCAATTAATAATTTATGATTCATATATTATTAATTAAATCACTCAATTGGTCAATTACTCAACCAGTTCATGATCGTTGGTGATGACGTGGAATGTAACCTTCAGAAACATCCACAAATATTATCATGAAGTGTTCGGCAGGGGAATTTCCTTTTTCAGGATGTTTTTTCATCTCCTATATGGGAGTATGTCACAAAACAAACTGACAGGCAACGATGATTGCAGAAGATCATTCGCTTCTATCACACATCATTTGAATAATTCGAGAAATAATTTGGTGAAGAAGTCATCAACTTCTCCGGTAATTGACAATTTAACTGTATCCAATTATTCATTATTCAAATAATCGACAATTCGGTTTCATCGATTATCAATTATTCTCAGAATGGAAATGGATTATCAATTACTTTGACAATTGAAATTTTGTTAGAGATGGAATATCTATTCTACAATAATTGATAATAAATATAAGAATTATTGAGAAAAAAATCATTATTGCTGATAAGTCTTTGTTGATTAAAACTTTTTCAAAGGTTGTAATTGTTTGATGATACTGTATTTCTCTGTTTCCCTTCCGTCAGTTCACATTACATTCGGAAAAATCGTAACTGATCTATCATTAAGCGAAGGAAGTTGATACAAACGTCTTCAGATGAACTGGCACAATAGATAAATTCGAAAAGAAAAGGAAGAAGTAGAAGTAGAAAAAGTGATTCGGTGAAGATAATATACCTTATACAATTTAAATGGTACGAATCAATGAATTGGTTGATTATCCCAATGAACTCGATTGTGATGAACGAATGAAGTCACTTGATTTTGCAGTCATTATATGTATCAATGCACAAAAAGTACGCCAATTAATTAAGTGGAGGAGTCTCGTTGATTGCAGAACAACGTGTCTGATAGTCTTGTGCAAAGGGAGTTGTATTGACAGACCTCTGTGTTAGCTTTTTATTTCGATATCAAGCTCATCGTGATTCATCAGATCACTTTCCAAGTGATATTGGATATTGTAAATGACAAAACTCAAGTGATTGTAGAAGAATGGAAATAGAATATTAATGAAGTATTGTACTGAATCTAGTAAGTACAGCAACCGTAGCTGGTTTTTTCAATTAGATAGTTCCTCAGAATAATTCGTTCAAATTTGGTTTCCGTAGATCTCAAATGGTATTTGTGCCATCCTTCAACTGCAGCATTTATTACAAACAAGTGCTGAATACATTTTCCCACATTTCGGTTTAATGATTTTGATGAAGGTAACTTTGTTAAAGAAGTGATCTGTACCCATCCAACCAATCAGTTATTTTAGCAAATAAAAATTAAATCACGTAGCTCCAAAATCGATGAGAATGAAAAATTCTGAAAATGAGAAGGATCGATCGAGCATCTGAACAATAATGGTATTGAAATTCGAAATACATCACTATATAATCCACAATCCTTGTCAAGAGGATTTTGAATGAGCTGAGTCGTATCATTCGGACATATGTGGATGATAATCAAGTGAAATGGTTGGGAATACTCGGACGAGGAGAATGGGTTATCAACGTTACGCAATATATACTGTAATAGTGAATTTCCATCAAAAGTATTCTACGATTATATGCACGAAGGTAGTATATCTGTATTAATACTGCCAACTGAATTGTTTTTCTTCTTTTTTTTGTTTTTTTCATGCATTCGAGGGTCGAAAAATAACATTAATTCTGGAAATGTCAGAATCTGATTAAATGTTGAATTTTAATGTTTGATACAATTATTATCCGTTTGATTTGAATGAATTTTTGAATATTTGAACAGTTGTTTTTGGTTATTTGCATTGAAAAACAAGTAACCTCGTTATTGTGTCGGATCTATTTAACGAGAGAATACATTCAAAGATGATACAAACCACGAAAGCTTCATTCGATCCGAAACATGTTATTTTTTATTATTATTATGAACCATTATTTGCTTCTGCTGGTATCTCCTTCACTTTAGAAGCATTTAGAAGTTGTTAGTGTTGAACATCAATTCAAGCCAAGCAATAAAGCCGAATTGAGTCAGACTAACATGGTTTTTCATTGATTCATCAGCTTGAATTGTGATAATATTTCACTACAGCGAGCTAAAAACCACGAATTTTAATTATCAGGAAACAACATCTCCCTACCAAACGTTGGCAGGAATGGAGCTTTGATATGTAATAAAACAAATGTTCATTCGATAAAGAAAATTGCCATGCAAAAAAACACAAACTGAATCCTTTATTTGGGAGGCAATTATGTGAAAAACTTGAATGTGGAAAACTATTCCCCAGCCAATTTTTGTACAGAAAATTGCTGCATGAACAATGAGCGGGTAAAATCGTTTAGAAAAGAAGAGAAAGGAAGTTACGTTTATCGCAATTTGGAATGAAATTGGGGCCAGGTTGAGTTTGAAATGGAAATTCATCGTAATCATTGTTTTTCATTTATGTTCTAATTTCCCACGATCATCAAACTTATATGTAAGAATACTCTGTGGAAAATGATAATTTATTGAATTGAATCAATCAGATGGTATCAATTAAATGAATTTTAACAGAAATTCTTTCATTTTTGTCCTCAAGATTATTTTATTTTGACAAGAAAGCGCTTAGCAGACAACCCCTTCTGTACAAACTCACTCATGCAGAATATTGTTCAGGGACTGGTATCCTTAGGTAGAAACTTTGCCGGAAAATTTAGAACTCCAGTCATAATCTCGAGTATATCCTCCAAGTACCGTCTGACAATCTTCATTTCGAGCTTTGTGCGGGCCAACTCACGAGGATCGTATGTGAATGTTCCGGTACATCTAGTTGATTATTGAGGGAAAAAAGGTCAGTTTGTTTCACATACATTCTCACTTCGTTTCGTAACAGAAAGAAAGAAAGGAAAAAATGTTGAAAAATATTGGAGATGAAGTTTTTTTTTCTTCTGATTCTCGTGGGTAGATATCGATATCGTTGCTCGTTCAAAACTACACACTTGTGAGTTCAATTTGATCCCCTGCCCCTTAACCACCGTAGTATACGTAGATAGTCATTTCGTCGAGAATCGAATCTCGTCCCAAACTAATTTCGTGCCTTTGTGGACTCATGCCATTACCGCTTCGAGAAACGTCATCTAGAGTGGAAAGAAGGAAGGGAGAGAGAAAGAGAGATAACGGGAATAGGAGAGGAGAAAAGAAGAAAGGAAGGGCAAAAAAAGAACAAGGAAAAGAGAATAGTTTAGATTTCCGATACTATTGAAATTCGTCGAACCGAAAGGCAAATTATATGAGGCAATGGGACAGGACCAGGTCCTTTGATGTTTTCACGACAGGGAGTCTCGCTGCGCTTTCTACGGGTGCGTTCTCATATGCGATTTATCCGTACAATACATCTTCTTCTGTATCTTTTCTAACACGCCCTTCTTTCTTATATATCGGAATTCATTTTACATCCACGTCTTTGTTGGTTTATTTCTCTCTTCTCTTTGCGAGACCAAGAAATCAATAAATAAGGATGGAAAATGAATCGTTTGAGCATTTAAAATTGTCGACGATGAGAAGATATATAGTATAAAGCTCAGAATACGATTTGAAATGTTTCGAAGGTTTTTTGTTTTCTCGAATCAAAGATATATTTGATAGTCTTTAATTTCAATCGCTCTTCAGCCTCGTGAATATCGAATCGTTATCGATATATCTGTCGTAGGTTTGCCGATACGAGTAATACCCGGTTGTTATCATCAACTGGAATCAACGAGAGTTTCATGAAGAATAGAAGAAAAGAAAGAAAGCTATATTCCCTCGATACCTGACTTGTAAAAGCTTTTCCACAACCAGCTCCAGAGAGACTTTATTTTTTTCCTCCCTCTTTTCTATCCCTCATCGTTGATTTCATCGAAATCCATACCTTTTCTCTCCTCTCTTAGGTACAGCTGACTTTCTAAAATATCTCTCCACGTCAGTTTGATCATTTCACAAATGCTTACGTACATCAAAGTCCATTTATGTACTCAAGTATATGTTTTCTTGTCCAAACACGTACGCCATGACAGTATAAATGTACCAGAACAAACATCTGTCTGATGTGTTCATTTGAGACCCTCGCGTATCCAATAGCAATCGATAATCCAAGAACAAGAAGAACGAGCATTTATTCACAATCTGTGTTCCAAATGTACAATTATGTTATCGATAAAGAGAAATAAACTACTACTACTGCAACTACTACTACTACTACTCCTGACTCATTTTCATTCTCAATCAAACAAGGTGGATTGGAAACCGTTTGACCGATTCAATTACGCGGTTTCGAGGGGAGGAAAACGGTTGGCTGATCCGAAATCGTATTAAATATTTCTCGAATCATTCGAGCGTGCCTTCTTATCATATTAGAATCGGAACGATCAAAGGAGTTTCCACTTTGATTCTTATCTTATTAAAAACTTGAAAGATCTTACGTATTATCGTGGAGATTTAAATAGTGTATTATAAGTTCAATGTATTGGCGTATAACTTTGCTCGAAGGTCTAGTACTTTTGAGTACTTCGAACAACAATTTATAGCGGGTTATGAATCTTCGGACTTGATTTTGATTGATCAATTTTATTGAAAATTTCACGAAAAGTGCAATGTATCGGAATGTACACGAAAAGAATTCGCGGTTTTGTCTTTCGAAAACTGCGGTAGATCCATAACCATTCTTCGTGCGAATTTATTGAATGATGACGAGTTATATTTTCATCTCATCATTCATCACGCATCTCTATTTTTCGCATGATTATCGGAGTGAAATCGGTAAAGGTAGGTAACTGCAAATTCATCGATGATATATGTTCTTCGCTTGAGAACAAACAGAGCAAAAAATTCAAATTACCTCGTTATTTTGAATAACTCATGTACGATTGTAGTATAACAGATTAAAATCTGTGATAAATGTTATGGAACCAGGTTGACACATTTACAAGGAACCTCTTTTTCTACCTAAAAATATTACATGTAATATAGTTATATCGTATATAAGCGATCGTAAAATTGTTACCAACAACAGTATATCTCGATAAATCGTAGTCCTTTGAAGATCAGCTAAGCTGTTTGTTGGATATTTTTCATCATTTTGTGATGTTGATTTGATCTCATTGCATTGATGTGTAAACAGAATGGGAGTGGGATCAATGGCGCGATACGATGGTATCGACATTCGTTTTACGCACAAAAAATCGTGAAACCAGGGGTTTAGAGTTTACGAAATCGTGAAAAAAATGTGCTTTATAGAAATAAATCGCAGAAGTACGATGAAATATGAATGTAATTCACATGTGTTTTTCTTTTACAAAATATTTATAAAGTTTTGGAATGATATTCGAATCGTTGCCATCACCGTATAACATTTGATCGAGGAGTTTTTTCCGATTATGAGGATTCAACGATTTGAAACTTTTCAAACCATTTATAACTTTTGGTTCTGTTTTTTCAACTAGCTGATAGAGGATACAACAATTTCGCAACATTTCGATCGATAAATATGATACGTTATTGAATTTTGTATACGAAAAGCGTGAGATTACTTCACAACATCGACACAGCATGAATTTAATTTAGTCGACCTTGAAGAAGAATCGATGCAATATTCATACACCCTAGAGATGTATCCTACGAGTGGGATAAAGATAAACAAGATGAAGCTGGAACTTTTCGATTAACATCGTTGAAGCTTGGTTTTAGATCCTTGATAAAAGTTTTTGAGTGAAAAATTGTGACAGTGGGCTTCTAGCTTTATGATCCAGTTTCAACTTCATAGGAGCAAGAATAATTATCTCCAGTTTGATTAAAGATTCATCCGCGATAGGATTACACTTGATTATTCGCGTATTATCTCAAACAACTTTTTCCAAGAGATTTTTTTCTCGTAGAATCGTTGACGATTCGATTCTGAGTGAGACGGTTCTTTCCTTTTTTAAAAGGAGAAATACAAGATGATCATAAATCATATAGAGATAGTTGGTGAAACGTCTGAAAAGACGAAAGATTATCTTTATCGTGGAACACGTGGGGTATAGGTTGTATGGGTCCATTCAGGGTACCAATTTTATGGAACTAGCAGCGCATGGTAAGGGATCAGACAACGTGACGTAAGAGTGAGATGGATGATTATTGCTTTCAAATAGTTCCACGTTGTTCGCAGTTTTGAATAAAGCGAAAGAAAGAAAGAAGGAGTGAAAAATCCAACCGATAAGACATTTATTCAGTAATCCATAACATTCATAACAATCTTCTTGGGTCGAGAAATCTCAAGTTGGACAGAAAACAATTTATCCGTGCTCGTTTGGCGACGTTAAACATAGGTGGAAGTATAGATCTCGTGACAGATATATGAAGTTTGCATCAACACGCGAACAGTAAGATCGTTATGCAATCCCTTTCAATTTCAGTCAAACATTTTTCATACATTTTCATATGCAAACACAGATTCAAGATACGTGGGTGTATGAAGAATCTTCCTTGCAATCATATCCAATTGTACACCTTGTTGTGTTGATGTTGGGGAAAGCATTAATGAACAACGTGGTATCGCGTTTCCAAGCTCGTTCAGGTAACGCCTCGTTGAATGTAATGCTTCGCCATATAATACGCTTTTGCACGCCCTTTCCTTCTACGAGTTCCATTCATGATCTTATTATACGTTTCGCGCGTTCAAATCGCGTTTTATCCCTGAATCGCTCAATCCCCAGACGACTGAATAGCCTCGCGCTGATAACTTCTTTCTAAACCTCTTGAGGGGAATATCTTGTTAACATATTCGCTGCCACTGTGTAATAAATTGAACCATAACATGTATACACCTCGATAGGAGCTCGAATCAAAAACTTTAATAAAGGTCTGACGTGAAATCTTTGACACAATTTCTCAATGATGGCTGCTGCTGATGTTGTTGCGCTTTCTTTTTTCTTCTCTGTTGTTTTGTCACCGTCCCTGGTGTTCCTCTCTTTCTTTCTCTCTCTCGTTCCCTTGCTTCCTTGCTTAATCTTCTCATCGTCACACCTTTCCTTCTTCTTTGTGGTTCTTGCGAGGAGAAAGAACCGAGGAGCCCTCATCTCTTTTTGTATCAAGGTACTACCTTTGCACAGATGCGCTTTCTGTTAGAACGACGACAATGCAGGCAACGACCAAGCCGTAATCCGTCGAAGAAATATTTCTCTTCTGGTAGATAGAGGTGACTTTTTCCTCCACTACCAACAGAACAAAGGATGGCTTCTTCGGTATGATGCTATTGACATTCGTATGTAGAAAAATCGTAAAACGCTATGAGTTTCAAAATATTAGGAGCTCGAGGGTAAGATATTCTGGAATTGAATACCGTGAGTTGGTCCCTCGTACACCAACGAACAAACCTTTTCACGAAATATCGTTCGCTTTTTTTTTCTTCTTTTTTTCTCTTTATTCTCGATGAAAGTAAAAGGAGAAGGATACCGATGATTATTTGTTCTTATTTTTTGTACCAACATTCGAATATGAGATGAATTATTTAATTGAGTTGTTACGAGGATAGTAGATTCGGGAAGGGAATTGAATGAAGATTATTTCAAGTAGAGTTTCTTCCTCCTCTAAGATGGGAAGGCCATTTTTCCATTGTCGTTGGAACGCTGTACGTTTTCTCCGAAAAATTTGGTCACAATGGATAAAGTTTTCCTATGGACTCAGAATTTCAACATGTCAAGAATGGAAGGGAAATTCATTGTCACCTTTGAATTTTCAGACTTTGTTCCGTAGTTTTCAATGTGTGATTTGAGATATCTCTATTCAAAGGTTGGTCACAGAATTGTTGAAACGAGATTTGGGAACGAAATTTTGTTACATGAATGTTACTTAAATTGGGAGTAACGAATAAAATTACATTATCAATGGGCCAAGAATTTCGTTAACTTTACAACATCGTTTCAGGAAACAATGTTTTCTCCTGTCTTCTCTTATACAGTTATCAAATGAACTTTCTCTGTTATTTTCATTATTTATCATGTGAAAGTCAAGAACAGGATCAAAAGATGCCGCGTCAAATGTGTATCATTTTCAATCCCGTGTAGTCTCCTATGTAAGTATCCTTAATGGCTATCTACATGAGTGGATAAGAGGGTTTGCATGTGTTTGTGTATCGTATCACGTTACCAACCTCGTTCGGGCAATGTCTCTTGAATGCAAAGCAGTGCCACACGATACGGTTCTAGTCTACATTCTCTCTCTTCGACAATCGTTATAAAGTATACGTGATATCCCTGTAAGGTCATATTATTCCATGACAACAAAGATTCATTCAAAACGAAAAATGCATTTGAAAGAACATTCTTTTGTTGTCTTTTTCAAAGCCTGTTCTCTCTCTTTCCAAAGGGATATTCGAAAATCGTTATAAAGTGTAATACGTGATATTCGTATCATTCGGTACATACTTATTTGTCTTTCAGCGACGCCCTCGCAAACTCGATTTCATTATCACGGAATGAAATTACATTTTCTAATGTTCAATAACTATCCAATTCTCTGGGAAGTTTGTGAACTCCATGCGTGTGTAATATTACGTAATGTATATTGTTTCATAATAATGAGACGTTTTAATTAAATATGATTTCATTAATCATACGAGAGGAGAATGGGAAAGATTTTTCCATGATCGAGAGAATGGAAGGTACATGAAAAATGAGTATTCTGTATTGGATGTATCCATTCTCATTCATTATCATGTCCAAATTCATACAAAAGCAATTTCGCTTCCTGTAATACATATTCTGTTCTTACTCGCGTTGAATATCACGTATTCGAATTATACAGTACGTGGCATAATAGTGTTCAAAATGCAACACAATTCAGTCGAATGAGAAGATATTATTTTATTGATAATTAAAATTTTGATCGGAGTTTTTCTTTGATTGAATTCATCATTTTGACGCTTGATATTTTTTTGGAGAATTCAAAATTTCGCTGAATTGATGTACATACATTCCTATGTTCGTAGATTGAGATTTTCAAACAGGTTAAAGGGTCAGATTCAGTCAAAAGCGTGGAAAAAATGAGAATTTTGATGAATTTTTTTCACAACAATTACATTTATTTTATGAAACTGATTACACAATGTTTCCCTATTATGTTTCAACTCAACTTTTTCTAAATTAAAGGAAAAAAATATTAATGGAGTCGAATTCTACACGAAAACAAAAACCTTGTTAAATCACCAAGGAATCCCGTTAAATTTCAATTTTACAGGATTTTCAATGTTGCTTTATTGCTGTTAATTCATAACAATAATCCACAGTTTAACCATGTAATGTCAGTGAAGAGATTCTAGATTTAAATTCTACAGAAAAAAATCATTGTCTTCTTCTGATTCTTGCCCATCAAATTGCTTTTATTTGATACGCTAAGAGCAAAAATGACACTCAAATTGTTGTCAAGCAAAAACAAGACAGGAACTCTTGAGAGCAAGAATGGAACATCAAGATGACTCGGGACAAAAGAGCAACCACTGAAATCGCTGGGCAAAAATGAACTGAAAACACTGAGAAGCTCGAGCAACAATTTGAGTGTCACTTTGGTTCTGAGCGTATGATTTACAGTGAAAGAAAATAATATTGAATCCTAAGAATTTCGATGAATCTGGGAAGAACTGCAAGATATCTTGACAATAAATACACTGTAAAAAGTTAAATTCGACCGAATATGGCTGCATCTTACTTTAAAACTTGACTGAAGTTCAGTCTTTTCCATTGTGTCGGCATTTGTTTTCGACACTCACTTTCAGCTAAAACAGGGATAGTTTTGGCTGCATTTCACAAGAAACTGATATTCAGGTTGAAAGTCAGTCTTATTGCTTCCTCGTTTAGAGGGAAGCTTTGTGATCGTTTCGAAGAGCCGAATTCGGGGAACAATTTTGTTACCGTGTCTGTCTGTCTGTCTGTCTATCTGTGCAGTTGCAGCCCCCCCCCCCCTAAGTTTCGTACGCGCATATCTCCCGTTCTGCTTATCCGATCGTTTCGAAATTTTTATAATGGTTGTGGACTAGGGTGATAGTGGTCCCATATAAGTTTCAACCTGATTCATGTCGGTATCATCCCAGTGCCATGAAACTTGTACACGGAGAAAAATTGTCTATTATAAATTACTAGACTCGCTAGTATATTGCGGATATACTTGCATTCTGAAGTTATATACCTATTCAAACATTCTCTTCAAAAGTACCAGACTTTCTGGGAGTTAATGATAGGATGATGACATTTTATAATAGAAAGTCTGATGCTTGTGATGAGAATGTTTGGTATATAACCTTAAAATGCAAGTATATCCTCAATATACTAGCGAGTCTAGTAATTTATAGTAGATAATTTTTCTCAGTGTGAATTTCAAACAAATCGGAATTGAAGGAAGAAAGCGGTAAGCACTGAGCTTCGAAACAAAATTTGGAAATTTCGTGAACATCGTTAACATGCGGATAACTTCCGTTTCTATCATCCAATTGCCATGAAATTTCCACCATAGCTTTATGCAGTGTTTTTATTTTGCGATCGGGCATGTTTCCGTTCCCTGTTATACGATTGCGATTAAATTTTTATCATCTGGTAATTGTGATTCAGTGATGTTCTTAACGGGATACCAGCGTACCATCCGGGTAAAGATTTTGTCTGTAAGATTTCTCCGAACTGAACTCATGAAACAGGCACAAATTTTCAGGGGATTTCTTCAATACTCTACAGAAGAGGGGGACGAAGAATTATAAAAAATTTATATATGTATAGTTTTTTCTAATAAAATGTATTATAAATTCAAAAGTCCCAACATAATTGACTGATTAAGAACGAGGAAGCCGTGTGCCAATTGGCAGAGTTTTTTTTACAGTGTATGCAATAAAAATATCACAACTTGATATTGAAGAGACTTTTTCTACGACAAAAATACATGCTATTATATCTCGTTCCAATCTAATTTGTTAGGAGAAGGACGGATGGGAATCCAAAGTACAATATTCTCGATTATGTTTTAATAACGAAAAACCTGAGCTTGGTATGAATAAAAATCAAACATCATCTCAGACCTGAAAAGTTCATTGTTCTATATAATAATCATATCCACGCGAAGAAGAATGTCTTGAAAGAAATAATGTAATTTTGAAGAAATTTTCAATACTTGGTTAATACCAGCACTTTGGACAGTCAATCTGTTTGGAGGTTTGCGATAATTTCATAATCAGTTCGGTTTTGGATTTCTCTCCGCGTAGTTCTCAACTCGGATCGGTGACTTAATTAGTCAGAAGTCTGTCATTAGTTATCGGTATCTTCAAACCTCACACCAGATGTGGCTCCGTAAGGGCTCGTACATAGCCCTTTACATATGTTCGATCACCGATTTCATATTAATTATAACATGACAGAGAGAACGTGACCAAAGAGCAGATTCAATTTTAATCACCGTTAGGTGTTAGAATCAGCAAAATCGAATTCACTATTGGAGAGAAATTTCGAATTCATTACAATCATGCGATTACGATGTATCATATCCCGGTATATCACTAGGGGATCGCAAAGTTTAGGAGAAATTTTGATAGAATAACTGGAGTGTTTCCAGGTATCGAGGACATTAGATTTAGAAAAAGATATTGGAAGTGTAATGGATGAATAATTTTATCGAACAGAGAATCTATGGGAAAACGAGCTTGTGGTATTGTTTTGATGGAAATATTTCAAAGGGTTGATGTGAAATTTAACATCCACGTACTGAAAACAAAATGACAACAGATAATGTATATATTCATAATTTTTTAATATTCTATAAATATTAGTGATATTTGATCAATTTTATCAAATATTTCATTGTTCATATTTGAGGATATCTCGATATATTTTGTAACTGTTATCAATCTTTTCTTTCGGGGGTGGGGGGGGGGGGAATACAGACTTGTAGCGGAATTGAAATTTTGACAATGTTTTGATCACTTAGAACTATCAAATGCTCAGAATGAGCAAAAGATGAGCAGAACTTTCAAGTCAGCACACACGGAGAGAACAGAAGGGCGAACGATCAGCTTCGTGACTCACGCTGTTGAGGCGTGTGAGAGTAAAAATGGATTTGAAAATATTTGGCTATGTGGGACAAAAATGTTTTGAAGAAGGCCGCTTACATTTGTCACGTGCACCAGCCACATGAGACACACTTCACACTTTTATGGCATCAGAAGCGTGATCTCGCGGCACTGCAGACAGTTTCGGCACAGTCCTCCCTGGTTAAAGTCTTATGGAATTTCATAAAAAAATGGAGAGATCAATTATGAAAGATTATGGAACTCGCAACAAAATATTCATAAACGATATATGGAATTTTGTTATGATTCGTTATAAATCTCTACGAAATATTCACAGCCAAACATATGAATAACATAACAAATCAGTGATGATTTTATGTGATTTAATAAGAAAATTCATACACAGAGAAAACCGGTATCTTGAAGAATATCATATTTTATAGACATTCAGCGCTGGTCTAAAGCCGAGTCCAAATATTTACGTGAGCAAATCTCTAAAAGTACCATAATTTCTTAAGCTTTTGTAGATGAATATGATATGTTCCTCATGAAAGTCCACACTGACAGAAAAACGACCTGGTTGGAACATTCATGCTCGCAATAACTTGAAATCTGGTTCGATTCACCAGGGAATGTGATTGTGATGTCCAGAAAAAGTCGTTGAAGCAAAAATTAACTATATTTTTCAGGTTAGAAACACCAGATTCTTTTCTTGTTGTAATATTTTGCTTCAACCACTTTTTCTGGACATCACAATCACATTTCCTGGTGAATCGAACCAGATTTCAAGTTACTGCGACCACGAATGTTCCAAACAGGTCGTTTTTCTGTCAGTGCAAGTCATTATGGTACTTTTAGAGTTTTGTTTACGTGAATATTCAATCTCGAATCAGACCAACGCTAATTCTCCATAAAATTTGGTATTTTATTCGATTAGGACACACCCGGGGAAATCCGAACGGTTGCCAACTCTAGTTATCAGTTCTGTTTCTGGCTATTGATCGATTGTGGATAGATTTCTGTTTCTTAAAATGCCCTTCAAATAATTATAAAGCTTCTATCAATTTTCCACAAATTTTGCGGCAGATTCTGCTGGAAGAATGGATCGAAATAGATTCTTCTTTATTCTGAAAGATTTTTCTACATCAACCTTGATTACACTTTCCAAACAAAACTTCAAGGATTCCAAATATCATAAATACTTTAAATTCTGAATTGGATCCCAACCATCTGCATTGTTGAAAATCTATAAAATTGGCACAAATTGCAATTTATAGGTTTGAGGGGATACCAATACCGTGAGATCAGCTGATTCTCTTTTCAAAATTTCCAAAAGGAGTTGAATCTCATGAAGAGGAGCAGCGAATTTTACAGTACTATTACCTTCTTTAAGGGGATGGAGGGGGGTTCTCATCAAGCACAACTTGAAATAAGGTGATTTTCTTGAATTTTTTTTCATGGAAGTAAGATAAGAGACCCTATACCCGATCAGTCCTTATATTCTAGATTTTTGTGTTTCAGTTGTGTAAAAACTCTTCAACCAAAACAATTTTTGTAATTAATGGATCGAAAATTGACTTTGTCATTCGAAACTTCTAGTTAAATTACTTCGTGAATTCATGTAATAATGAAAATGATCGGGTATAGGGTCTTTTACCTTACATAAAAGATTGTGTTTTTAATAAAAAAAATTCCTATACCGAAACGTTGATGGTGTTGTTCCCACAACCATGGGTTTTCAAATTTGTCTGCACGATACGTTGGAAACTAATGAATAAATCGGTCCTTTTTTTTCAAAGTAATTCAAATTGATTGGAGCATGAATCTGTTTTTTTTCTTTTCGAAGCACTTTGAAGAGTGGAAAAAAGCGAAAAATTGCGATCGAAAATTTGCGTGTCCGCATTTTGTCGTCTCTTTTTGTTTCAGTATGTGTAAACAATTTCCATGATATTATTTTTGATTGCAGAAAATTTTTTCATGTACTTCAAAATTCATCAAATTAATGTAAAAAAAATGCGAGTTCTTGATTTACTTCCTTCCATATATAAAGATTCAGGACAATCACCTTATTTCGGGGCCACTTGATGAGACACTTTCCTGTAATTCATCTTTTTAAACTGGACGTTTGTCAAAACAATCATGAGAAAACAAGTATAATTCTAGTTTATCCAATAAATCTCGTAAAATATTATTAAATAGACAAATCTCGTAAAATTCATGAAATAGACAAATCAATATAGACACTTGAATATTCCGTTAAATTACCATCATTATGAGGTGAATAAAGTAGAAACTTTGAGATGAAATTACCAAGCTTTTATTAGCATCCCATAGCATTTTAGTAATGCCACTGTTTCGGTAGTGGTATTTAAAGTCGATCTTGTACCGGGACAGGTCAGCGCATCATCTCCGAATACCAACCCGAATATTTTCATGTACATTCCTGAATACGATAGGAAATTTTCCAAAGAATGTGTCTGAAAAGGTGCTGTTTATAAATATATAAAGGGTGATTCAGAACTTCTTCACCGTATTGCACCAGCATATTCTGCCTAATAGAATGTTCCCTACAAACACTGATTACTGGCGTTTCAATGGACCGCTGATGCCCCTACCGATGCCAGTGAAGAGCCATTACTGGCTCTTTGAATCGCCTGTAGTCGTGTTTACTGGGTTATTCGAGGCTTTTCATATATGATAATTTTTTAATTCTTTGAGAAATCCAAATTCACAGAAAACGCTGCGATTCACCTTTGCTTTTGAATTAAACGGAATTTTCCAACTTGCAAAAAAACGAATTCCTGGAAAAATAATTGATTCATCAAAACGTCCTCCATTTGGAGTTATATAATTTGAAATTTCTCAGATCCTAGCGAGTTAAAATTCAAAATTTGAAATTGTTACCATCCCAAAATGGAATACGCTAAGATAATTCCATTATTCTTCCAACTTGGAAAATGACAACATACTCACAGACATGAATTGTAGCGTTTTTAAGGTATTCAAATCTTCCGAAAAATGAAAAATATGCTTATATTAAAAAAACTGGAGGTGGTATGCATTGTCGGATTAGAATGCATAGGCAACACTATTTCGGACAGATCTTCAAGTGTTTCTATCATCTTGAAAATGGAAGATCCAGTTTGCTTCTTTGTGAGTAGGGTGATAACAAAATAACGATAAAGGAAGTGTTTCAACGATAACAAAGCATTGTTTCAGGTTCAAACTCATTGAAAGAATAGTTTGTGCTTGTGATTTGAATAGGGCTTGTGATCAAGTCGCAGGTAATTCAGTATTCAACCAACAATAGATCGTAATTTTACGTCTTTTTGCAGTTTTTTGCAACACAAATCCATTGTAAATACCCTGTACAAAAATTCAAAATTTGTACTGGAATTTGAAATTTTCTCCAGACATCATCACATCAATTTGCAGTTTTTACATCGAGATGATGAACGTACAGTAAAATTTGTGTATACGTTTCTAAGCCTCAAATAAAATGTTGTCAAATAGGAAAGTTGCTCGATTATGAAGTTAAATTCTATGTATTTTTCATTTTCATATTCATCGTTGAACTTGCTTCAAATTGATATACATGCACTTCTTGAAATTGCTCACAGCAAACAGTTTTGCACGAGTTTTATCCTTTTCATTCATTCTACACGAAGAAACGTGGAAGTCGACTTAGAAATATAATAAATGGAATATTCATTTCATTTCCTATTTGTACACTTGATACCACGACAAACCTCATTTGTGAGAAATAAAAAGAGAGATTGTTCACATTCCCATCTCATCTTAACCTTTTAGTCAGCGCGCTGGTAATAATCGTGAAGTGTCTCCGCGCCCCGGTTTGTTCAACGACGTGCCGTCATCGCATTGAATGCGTGAATACGTAATGATCTCTCCCGACTCTCTTCTCCATCCGAGAAAATTGTTCCTCGCTGTATAATGATCGGTACTAAGGTGCATAAGTTAGTAATCAATGGAATGGGACTTGCTTGTTCGCGCACTCCAAAATTAGTAAGTAAGAAGTTTGCGAAGTAAACTTATACGGTTATTACACGAAAATTGGAAAGGAATGGAAAATAATTAATGCTGCTGCAATTTGTTTGTTCGATCAATCTTTTTGATCCGAATTTCCTCTCATATTAAAATTATCGATAAAGTCCGTTACAACTTGTTGAATTATTTTTATTAGTTTCTAGATTTTTGTCAGTATCAGTTTTACTATTCAACATAAATTTACCCCTTTCGAGAACGAGAATTCATTATAAGAGACTGATTTATTGTTATGAGAATATTATAAATGATTATTTTCGTTGCAAATCGGTATATAGAGTGAAAATTTTAATAAGATGATGAATTGTATGACGTAAGTGCAGTGACATTGACATTATACTGTTCGTGTTTGCGATTGTTTCATTAGTTCGACTGTTGATCTTCGATAAAGGGTGTAAAGATTACCTGTCGCATGAATTAAATAAAAGAAAGACGAGTTATCGCATTCTTCGTGAAATTTAAGAATGGGAAGGGAGTAAAAGAGCGTGGAGAAGAAGAATGAAACAAATGCACACGCAAGCGAGTCGTCCACATTCCCATCGCAGCAATATTTTCTCTGAGCTAATGGTATTAATTATGCAGGTAATTAACATCTAAGCATCACCCCATACCAACCGTCACTCGACTCGCCCTCGTTGCCATCAATCTGAACGTGTCAACCGTTAGGAAGGGTATGAAATGCACAATAAAATATACGTGCTGGTGTATGAGTATTGTTGCCGCTACATGTACGCACGGAGTTCGATAATACTCCTGCCACGTGTAAGCTCTCTCTTCTCTACAAAGCGCGTTATCGTTAATGCTTCTTGGTGAATTCAATTATTTCGCATCGATCCGGTTAACTGGAAGGATTCGAAGCATTGACTGCGTAGACTGCGTCAATTAAACGAAAAACACAGCAACGAATCATGAAATCACATGATGGAAAATCTGAAAGAGAAGAACTTCACTGTCGCTATTTGTTTTATCTCGAAGTTGTTCATGAAAGTAGATGAGTGAGAGTCGCAATCGCTTCGGCATTCGACGAATCAACTTAATTATTCCCTGCCAAACTTTTGGACTTGTTCGAAAGGTCTTCTCCTATGAATTCAAAGTTGGCAAGGTCAACAACCGCATTTTGCTGCCTATGTACGGAGGAGAGAAACTCTTGTCGACCATGTGAATATTCATAAGAAGATCCAGCGCGCAGCTTGGAGCAAGGTAGTTCACATGGCATATTGTCACCCTCCTAATCACAGTCTGCGCTATTGAGAAGATGTCAATTTCAGAGTCAATTAAATTTTACTCTACCACAAAATATTTCTATCAAAAATCGAAATATTCACGTTTCTAGTTGTTGGAGAGATGAACAAAGTGAGGAATTATTTATTGAAATCAAATAAGTTGATTTGTTGAATGTAACGTAACGTAAAAATATCAATTTTATGTAGAACCACAATGTTGAAAGAGAAAAGGAATGTATATAAATTATATACAACCTCAAAGTACGGAGAAGGATCTGTGGAAACGAAGACAGAGTTTAATCCGTTCAGGAAACAGCGAAGAGGAGGAGAAGCAGAAGCAGATTCACCTATATCCAGAGAATGGACGGACTGAAATATACAAACATACGAATGGATAGAAAGAGATACAGGAATGTGGACAATGAACAAGGTTCAGGAACCTACACGGATAGTGGAGAAAGAGACTGGTTAATGTCCATAGTCCCTGTCGGACATTTTTTTCAATTTTCCGGATTTTTCAAGTATATTACTGCATTGAATTTCTCATTCCCTTATCTTACAGCGAAAATACTTAACAACAAGCGTAAAAGTGTATGTAATTCGAACTCAATGTACAAGTAATTGAAATGTCAATCATGTGCTCGAATACGTGATTAGAAAAAGCTTCATTTGCATGCAACGGAAGTTTCATTTAGAAATATTAAACGGTGTATCACATAATGCTCGAGAGTCTGGGCAACGAAGTTGACTATAAAAAACAAATTTTCAGCTCTATATTTCAAATGTTTTTCAAGTCTTCTTTATGGAACAATATGAAATCAATCCATCGAACCATAAAAAGGCTTCAGAAAATCAAATAACTTTCGTGAATTTCAAATATCAGGCTCAAAGAATGGATTGACGAGAACTTCTCCCAACACAATAGCCTACAGCATTCAACATTATTCCTAATCTTCAATTTCAATACAAATTCCTTGTTGACTGAATTCGATTAAATTCGATTATTCTCCATGAATCTCTATTACGTTTTCATAAGGTATCTCAAGTACTTGTATTGAACTCTATTCCGAGGATATTGGTTTTATCAACGCGAACGATGAAATCTCATGAATTTCAACAGGAATAAAATCTCCAATTGGTTCCTACATGACTTTTGTTGGGAAATTTCATTCGATTTTATTAGAACTTATTCGTTTTTTTTTTTTTTCATACGAATGATTTTGGAAATAGAATGCCTGCACGATGACACAACTCGTAGGAGAAACTATTATATCTAGATATGGTCAAGGGAAAGAAAACTTCTCTCGTGTGTACTGTGTCGGAGAAAAAGAGCAGAAAACTTGTGGCGTGTCGACAAGGAATCAAGATGAATATCGTGTTGTCGGCAAGAAAACAGAAAACACAATCAGCGGAGAAAAAATTATGGAGACAAAGTGAAGTGGACGAAGGAAGAAAAAAACATAACATATATAATCGCATTCTCCCGGCATGTAATGTAAAACTTTGCGTGCAGACGTGCATATTTTTCCCCCCTTTCAATTTAGAAAGTAGAATTGTTAATGTTCAAATTTTGTCGGTTTAGGAAAAAGAGGTGGAAAGAGTGAGAGAGAGGGATCAGTGAAGTAAAATTATTTCTTCTTTATTCGAGATCGGGGATAAAAATGACCCTCATAACTATCAAGGACTATTGGTTGCATCACCACGTACGATGGATAAAGGACTTTTTCTAGCTTGTATTGTCGTTGCGGAGGAAAAAGTTTGAATCGCTGCCGACAGCTTGCAATAGCACGTCGACTCTGCTCTCTTTGTAAAAGTATAATAGAATTCGAAGAAGGAATGAACAGCGATGCGAGATAGAAATACTTCTCCAGTACAAGCACTTGAGGTTTTGCCTAGTTTTCAATTGTTTCTGTCTCGTTCGTACTTGAAAACATTACAATCTTACTGTTCAAATATTGAGAAAAAGCAGGGTTTTCATTGTTTCGAATCGTTGGGGGAAAAGAAGATACTGCGAAAAATATCATTTCTCTGTTACAAAGACCTTGCACTTCTTGGGATTGATCAGGTGAAATGGAATTGAAGGAATGTTTGTCGCGATAGAATCTTATATCTGTATCGAACGCGAGCGTGTCAATTTCTTATCGATAGAGTTCTTTTTTCTCTCGATTTTAATCATCGAGTTGAATACCGTATCCAGAATCGAGTTAAGGATTCGATGATCATCTCGACGTCTGTGAGAATATTTCATGGGAGGTATATCGAGAACTGTATTTCTAGCCACAAAAAGAGAATTTCATACGCTTAATGAATCTGTGAATGTGTATTTTATGTGATTCATATGCACGACCTTAACTTGACGTGAAAGCATACGTACGATTAATACATTCTCAGTTGAAGGCTTAACACCAAAATGCTTTAACAGCTGGCCGCCGTAGCGTAATTCTCGTAAATCACATGACGCTGGTACCATTTCGAATTCCCACGCATTACAATAGTTAGTTACATCTCAACGTGGTCGAGTGGTGTATATATTATTGTATTTGATAGGCAATATTACGCGTTGAATCTCCTATAATCGCGGTTCTATTCTTGAGGACACAATTGAGAATTCATAATGACTGCTACTGTTATTATGTATTTTGATGGAATTCTCGATATGCGAAATTTATGATATTCCTCGTACAATTTCCAGTTATATTGCTCTGATATAGTATTGAAGATTTGAATTTTTGATATATTTCCAGATGATGTGTATAATTCTAATAAATTTAAATTTCCATGGGGTTACCAATATTAATATTTTGTTAATCAAGTTTCTCTTTTGATGCAATGTGACTGATTATACAGGTTGTACTGTACGAAATAATTTAGATTTGTAATATAAATAATATTTACGTGGAGAGCTTTGGATGATTCACACAATATTTACTATGAGATTATAAAAGAAAAAGTAGATCTTTGATAGAAATTCATTACATTCAGGGAAAGGTTTCAATTTGAATATAAAAAGTTTAGTCATTTGGAATGAAAGTCTTCCGTTTGCAGCATAGACAGTAGAGTATCATATCACGTAAAAATTCCTCGCGAAGTAATCTCTCGAAACGGATTGGATATCTGATCACCAGAAAAAAACAATTCAAGGAACAAGAGGAAGTTGTTTGCCTTTCGGGCTTTGTCAACCTGATAGGTGAGCTTGATATGTTCACTTAAATCGAATAATAGAGTTTCACTTGTGGGTTTTTTTTTTCGTAACATGCTTCTGACGTGAATTTGTTCATATTGAGGAATTAAAAATGAAAAATCTTGGCATGCAAATTTCATCCGTATTTTCACTGAAATATTATTTTTCTCGAGTCGTATGAGTGGTTCGATAACGAACACGGAGGATATCGTTACCTCGATGTGAGAAGCGTTAATAAACTTGACAGTTTCATTGATTTAACTACGCACAGTTGAGCCTGTTATATGAGACAGTTGGAGATGCATAAAGTCATTGTTATTGGAGTAATAACAGTAACTACGTGGACTTCTTCATTTAATGTGAGATAAACCGATACGGAAATATTGAAATGATGAAGAATTGGAAGTGCAACAGTTTTCAGTACTTCAGCATTCATTGGAACCGACCAACAAATCATGTATCGAGAAGGGATAGGGATTTTATATTCAGGCCACGTTCGAAGAGACGACGAAGAGACCAAAGGAAAATCGAATGATAGGTCACATTTGAATCGTTTTCAGGAAAATGACTAAAACAAACCGTTTGACAGGAAAAATGGTCTCGTCCGGACGAAATTCGGGTCATGTGTGATCAATCAACCGAAAAGAAACCGTATGATGGAGAAAATGTGTAGGTCGCTTTTGAGGATTTTTTGAATCGAATGAACAAAAAAATTGCTCAATAGGAGAAAATTCGTGTGGTCACAGTTTTCATCGAAGTGACTCACATGTAACTGAACAGTCTCTCTCTTCTTCAAATGGTATTTTTTGGTCATTTTGTTAGGAACAATTCATGCATCGCCAAGCAGTTCACTCTGCGATGAACAGGTTTATTTCATTATTCCATCGAAGGATAATTCAGATGCGATTGAAATGGAGGATCTGGATAGTATTCAACAGTCTTGTATCAGGTTTGTGCATTGAAGATGATAGATTTTCGAGCGAAAAACAAAATGAAAGAATACAGGAAGGTATGATTTCTTCTCATCTCTTTGGTAATTTACGCATTCGATGTCGGAAGCACTGCTCATCCTTCCAAATGATTCATGCATCGAGCTAAACTTTGATATTTTCAGAAAAAGTGAAGTGTATTCCGGCCAAATCAGTTTGCATGCATCGGAACAAGAAGAAATCAGAAGTTGCAATGCCAGGAGAATACAGCAGGTGAGGTAGAACATTCCATCGAAGCGTTCCTAAATATACTTTTTGAAGACTATAGCAACATGTGGTTGAGCATGGATATGTTGGAGGGTTACTCTGTCGTGTCTCTGCTGGTATCCTGATCGTTCTCTATCAATTGTAGCCGATACCTATCACCAGTGATCATCTCTTCAGGTTTCAGCAACTCATAATGTACAACACCTTTCATATCCCACCAAATACAAAGCATCACCAGATGAACCATGAATATTTCCAACCGGTGGCAATGATTTTCTGGATTGAGAATAGTCTTTTCTGCGCTTGAGGTTATCGTAATCAATCCATTCCTCATTGCCAGTGATAATTCGATACAGAAACCCTTTCTTTTTTTATCGTTGAGTGAGCTGTTCACAAATCAAAAATCGCCTTTATAATAATATGGGACCCAATTTCCCTTGCTTCTGAATCATTCCAAAAGCCTTTGAACGTTCCAAAATTGTTGAATGCTCAACATTTAACGATCCTGTGAATTCTCACTCGGATCCTTGATCTTTAAATTTTTTCTACTTTTCCCGGGCGTTAATTCCTTGACTTTAACATTGAAATCATCATCTCTAAAGCGCATGAATCACCTTTCACATGTTCTAACAGTTCACTGAGAGAAAAAAAATCTTGAACCAAGAAAATATTGGATCGACCGAGTCTAATCCGATATTTTCTTGAATCAAGAAAACTTTCTTCAAACGGAGAGGACATTTACCCAGTTCGAAGCTATATACGACGTGATATGGAGACAATTTTCTTACCCCAAGTCTGTATCTTCTTTAGATAAGAAAAAAATTTATATTCTTAGACCAAGAAAAAATGTTCTTAAGAAATAAGCTGATTTGTCTCTTAGCGTTGAAGCGTACTCTGGATAAACTTCCCGCATCACATGATGACTTTGTTGCGGCATTTTTCTTCCGATTAAACAACAAAATTGAAGCTTACTGCAAATGGTGTTTTTTTGTTGAAACAAAATTCGACATCATTGAAGGAGAACATACTCCTTTGAATTTATCATTCGTATGGTTATTTTTGATCAATTTTCAATCACATCGAATCGTTCTGGTTGTAGCTACACGGAGAGAAATTTGGAGGACTAATGACGTGAAAATTCCCCATACTTTTATCGCTCAAAGTATCCCGGAATAATCGCGGGGTTTCAAGGGGTGATCGCAATGCGCTATCCTTCAAAGCCTTGAAGCCATGCATTTGTTTCATGTTATAATCCATGCTTTAGACCCGTATCTGTCTTTACGCAATTAGTTCTCCAAATTTCTCTCCATGTATAGACACTTGTACTGTTCCCGATGAAAACTTTTTTAAATTCAATCCGAAAGACGGGTAAGTCAATTTCTTTCCATGAAGAGAGGTGGCGGACTTCAAGATTGAACTTCCAAGTCTCTCGCAAGGCGTTTAAACACTTGAAATAATGACATTCTGGTTTATGATCTGTGTTCCCACTTTTTTTTAATTTGAATAAATTGATTACCCCTAGATTCAAAAATACGAGAAAATTTAAATAATTTGTTTTTCAAATCTTTCTTCATCGAATGAAATTTTCCAGTGTTTTTCAGTGTATATTACCTTAATGATGTTGTAACGTAATATTGGATGACGAAAACATTAGTGAGAATCCGATCAATCGCTATTTCCGTTCTCTGCAATCAGCAAATATTCCTATTCTCCATTAACTGAGGTAATTAGAAACACAATGTATGGCCCACTCTGATCGGTAATTCAACGTATATGATCATCAAGTACCGATTATTGATGAATCTCTCGAACTAGGTACTCAAGATGTTACGACGATACCAATCGAAAGGGAAAACAACGACACCAAGATTAATTGAAGTTAACGTAGCTGGAAGGGAGTACATAGTTCACATCATAGATCACTCCGTTCGTGTGAAGGTTTACATGTCGGAACATACACCTCATGGTTGGTCCAACTAGACACGCTCGGAGATTGTGATCGTGAATCTACCGTTGTTCATGAAATCAATTGATGCTCGAATATTATAGTAATGTACCTTGTTAAGTTGAAATTATTTGAATTTGTCATTTTGTTTTTGAACATCATTAAGGAAATTTTCGTTATTATTATTCTATGTGATATGGGTTGGATTAGGTGATATATGAGAATTCATCATTGTTGTTGACTCTGGTTTAAAAAATGTAATTGAATCTTCCCTTTTATCGAAGTTTGTATAATATTTCGATTCAAAGCAATTTGAGAATTTTTAGTCACATTTTGTAACTTTTAATATGCTTCTTGAATGAAAAACCTGTTGAATCTTGCTAACTTTCATCAACAATTGGACAATGGTCTTACAAAATGATATTATAGATTTGTTTATGCGTACATGCATTGAAGTAGAGTTGATATTAGAATAAATGTCATATTTACTTTGCTACTGAAGTCAACGGGAGTAGTGTTGCTATGGTAGCATGGATAAAAATTCACATTCAACAAGAATGTTTTTAATAGATTCCACATGAGACACATATCACAGTCGTAATATCACTTTCAATAGAATTTATACATGGCAATTTTTTTTGCACATATTGTACTGTTTCAGCTTTATGGACAGATGAAACCGCCACTGTACGAAGATCATAAGTGTTTTGAAAAAGTGATCACAGAGGATTCAAGTGGTATTGAAATACTCATATTCAAAATGTTTTACGAAACAACTCGTAGCGATTCCCAGACAGTTGAACGCATCAAAAACATCTTGAAAATTCACCTTGATGTTTTGAACGTTCTAAGAATTCTTCAGAGACACATTGTATTGTTACGGTTTGCACTTTGAGACATTTTATCTTGTGGCGACTGGGGCATTTCAATTCATGAAGATCTACACATATAAATATTATAAAAGGCTATTCATTCAATTACAAAGATTTCACTCACTTCAGTTTTATTTAGAAAGAAATGTTAAATAGATGAAGAATTATCTAATCGGATACAACACCTATAATTCAATTTTCAGGATGCTTATTATCAGTATCAATTCGTAGATCACGATACAATGTTCAAGGAAGTATCAAAGCGGCAGTTCAACGAATTATGCTCCTTTGACATTCTATTCAAAAATACTTCAGAGTAATTCAAGTATCCCTCGGTACGAACCTCCTGTGTATGATAAAATGTATCTGCAGAGTGATAAATTTCAATTATCGCGAAGCGTTCTTGGAACTTCAAAAAGCAACTCGGTAATACCGGCGCTGGAAAGACTTTGAATATCATAGAATACATTCACATTATGATTCAATATCCAAAAATGTTATCACAATTAAGAAAACCCACAGTTAATCTTTGATTAGATTATCAAATTTCAACTCTCAAACGTATATCTATCATTTCATTACACTGGAATTTAGGATCACAGAAATCTCGTGTTTTTTTCCCTGTTTTTGAACAATTGAATTTCATAACAAAATTAATAATCGCATATTCAAATGTACAAATGTCACGCATGACAAAGACATTCCTATTCAAAGTGGTTATTTCATTTTCCATTGTGCACCTCGATTCAAGTTTGTATACGTGTTGACGTTGAAAATTGTAACACAACCGGAAGAGAACTCGGTCTGATTTCACTAACTTTTAGAAAATTCTCCTTGTCCCTGGATAACGTAAGCTTTCGCTCAATTATTACCTAACTTCAATAAAGTTAAACCCTTTGTACCTCTACAAACCCCTTTCGGAGTTTTCTTTTATCACCCATTCGCTCTCTCATGCGGGAAACTTGTTATAGTGAAATACTATTTTGTAAGTCCAAGGTGTAAGCAATTTCACCTACAAGAGAGTGAAACCCAAAACCGTTCAATGAAATTGTGGAAATGATGTGTATGTTCACATGTAAAATATATTTTTCATGCACGAACAAGAATAAATAGGACGAATCATTATAATACCAGAAATTTTGGGATGCATGAGTACTTATGGATATTTCTCCTCCCAATTATGGGAAGTCTCATTTTGTCTTGGCGAAACAGACTTTATGCATTCAACTCCCCAAGAAATTTGTATCCTCAAACTCCTTTCATTATGGAGATAGATCCGTTCTATATGTTTTTCTTAGTACGGAACAAATATACAGGAAAATGGATGCAAGGTATACTTTTAATTTTGTAACAAGTTCTATTATTTATAGTATAAGATTTTCTTCTGAATATTGTTGTAATTGTTATCCTGGTTGAGAACGCTCATTGATTCTCATTAACTAATCCAAGCTTTGCAATGCTTTACCGACCGAATTCAGTAAACCTTTTGTGTCTTGCGATATTGTTTCAACCGGTTCTAGAACTCTCGCATAACACGTTTGGATAACCCTAGTAGAAAACATTCTAGGCCTTCTTTTATCCTTCACCTGGCATTCTCGAGGCAGACTGGGCGTATTCTTGGCACTGATATGGGCCATTGAACTGCCTAATATGATTTCTACAAGGGTAAGTTTCAGATCAATTCTTGTGTAAAAGTTGTCTAAAATATATCTTGAATATACTTTGCATCTAAAACTTTGTTTCAATACATCTTTACATCGTTTATGTTTATTGGGTTTGAAAATAATGCGTTCGAACGTATTCAAAACGTGATTCTCAATAAAACTGAATAAGTGGCAATGATAATTCACACTTACGATGTTTGGGTTAATGAATGAAATCTCTCTTGCGATTTGAATAAATCGCATGTTCCGGCCAAAATAGCTATTTGTGGACTAGGGAGGAAAGTGAGCAATTTTCAATTAGTGCTAACCAGCACACGAGTGGAATATTGCCGCTTCCTCCCGCCTTACTCCGGGTACCCATGTTAGCGATTGTCGCGCGCGACATCATCAGAAGGAAAAAGAGAGAGGAGAGATGAAAACATCTTTGATAATCGCTAGCATGAGTCTCTGGCCTTACACATGCTATTTTTCATGTCACCTGTGAGGAAACTTTGATAGAGAGAGAAAGAGAGAAATTACAAAGAGGACCCTCAGTTTCAGCGAAGGTATCTGATAACGTTTGCGCGTGTGCCAATTTACTTTTTCTCCCTGTCACTTTTCTCTAGGGGAGGTTATGATCAGTCTGCAATCGGTCCCTTTCCTCCCTCTAAACAGGCATAGAAACTTGAAGGCATGGGATGTGGCACTTCCTGCGCGAGTGTTATGAAAAATCATGTATCAACGTTTAGAAAATATGAAAAAATTTATTTCATACACTGAAAAAATTACTCAAAGGTTATTATTTATAATTATCAAAGAAGCTTCGTGGCGAGATAAAACAACTTCCTCCGATGTGATTAAATTCTGCCCTGTTTGGTAACTGTATACAAAACGTTTTATAAAACATCTAGAGAAGAGCCTGGAATGATTTTGAGCCCAGTTAGGATAATTTCGTCTTGAGGGGTCATTTTAGACACTTTTTCCCTATCTGTTATTATTTATCATTCTCTAACTGTTGATCCTGAATTTTTGCACAGAATGATTCATTTGACAATATCGATAGGTCAAGTTACGCGCGGAGCATACTACAGCTTTTCGGTCGATTTGTGAAGAAAAGTTTTAGATAACCGGTGGGGCCTGGTCTGGTTGATTCTTCACAAATTTCATTGAATTATCTTTGAGCATATTGGGTAAAGAAATCGAGTCCCTGTAAGGTCTAACATACAAGATACCCTGGATGGAGATATCTCTTATTCATCTGAGTTGGGCAACATACGAGACAGATTCATGACATGTGCGGCACTTCCTATTATACTCTACCATGCTTACTTCTCCTGCAGGGATAACAGTAGCGCCTAGCGGTTGGAAGTGGAAGCTGTCGCGTTAGGGGAGACTTCACTACGATTGTGTTCGCCGCTGGTGACTTATTGGTTTTTTGCCTCTTTCTTTTTTCTGTGGTACTCATCATACAGTTCAAGATATATATATATATATACCTACAAATATCACAATATGGACTTGTCAAAATTTTATGAATGATGAATTTCCCCGATCAGAATATACAGTTCTTGAGACTTTTATTTCTTGAAAGTTCATCTCGCTCTTCCTACATCGAACTTCATAATGAAATGAATAGAATCCCCTCGTGGGGAGAGTACAACCAAGAACGTAGCACTAAAAAAGTATATCTTCATTCATTATGAAGGCAAATAAAACCTTGAATTCCACCTTGTCTTCTTTCATTTTACATCGAATAGACAACGCCGCAATTACCTAGTTTGTAACCTCTCCCTCGTTACTCGCTCCCCGAGAGGTGAGGCTCGGTTGTTCCCTTCCTTTGTGAATATGAGGTAATATGACATCTTTTCATTCGTAACATCAACTTCTCACAGAATGTTGTTATTTTCTTTTCTTTTAGATTATTTTTCTCTCTATATCATTGTCCTTGCGTTTCAGCTTTTTTTCATAAAAGAGGTCCAAACAAAAGTGCGATAATTGTAATTATAGAAAAACAATTAGTGATATGTCATTATTTTGCAATTATTGCTCCAGTACATGCAGAAAATATTTAATTGAGTCATTTTATTATATTATTCAAATTTCACATGAAAATTTGTTTCCAAAACAACAGCGTAATCAATGTTGAGAGTTCTTTTTTGAATTCGGAAAAATTGTTGTGTTGAATCGAGTACAAAGAGAAGGGTGTTTCCCTTGCGTTTGTAATCGAATCAATTTATTCGGATACCTATTACCGAGATTGTAACCATGACTGCGATGCCGATGGCTGTTTACGCTGAATTATATTTGGAAACCAGCGGTCAATCAATAATCAGACGTTATATTATTAGAGTTATGATAGTTAATGGTTATTCTCAGTTCGGTGAGAACTGAACACCAGCCGGAATTTTAGCCAAATCTTATCTTTAGGAATCTAATGAAAATATTACTCTGTACAGACTTTTTTAGCCACACTGTTAGGAAAATCTCCCTGAAGACTTCATAAGAATAATATAAAGTTTTTTACATGAACAGTTCATTGAATTTCGTTTTCAAATATCGAATTCAATAATATAATTCTTAATGTTACGAATTTTTTTTCTCAATTTTGAAAATTTTCTCCTCAATTTTAATAACATATTTGTGAAATTTAATGAATAATTGTTGCAGGCCGAAAAGAAAGTTTGAAAATTCATAATTAATATTAAATTCAAGAACTATTACCAAATTTAATATGAAAATATGATACTTCATAAAGAATTTCGTATTAAATTCAAGAATTTTCCTAACAGTGCAGTGTCACAACCTTGGTCTTCTCAAGATCACACTGTTGAGAATAATCGGAATTTTCCTATGTATATCAATTGGAAAATTCCAATTACTGATTGGGAAAACAATATCCGTGACATTTTTGTGAAATTTCCCATAAATTTATATGAAAATTCCAAATTTTATGGGATTTTTCCCAACATTTCAAAGTAAATTTCCGGAACCGGGATTCCATTCCAATACCGTAGAAGCATACAAAAGTTCTGTATATCGACGATGAATTTATTGAGATTGAACTAAAATCCTCTCACTTAAAAAAATTCATTTGTTCTCTTTTCGAAAGACAAACAGTTTTCATTTTTTCTTTTCCGGCCATGGTAGGTATGAACGTTCGTGATCTCAATACATATCCTATCTCACCTGAATAGCCAAAAAGCAAGGAAAAAAAATTAACCATTTGTCGAAAGTTCGTCATCGTGCGGTGAACTGGATTTGTTCGATAATAACTAACGTTGTACCGTGCTGTCGATGGTCGATATTCGGTGGCTCGATCGTGAGAGAACCCCGGAGTTTCGGATATTGGAACTTACCAGGTACTAAAGAGTTCGCCAACAGCCGGTAGCTATTCCAATTTTCTTCATTCTCTTTCATTATGAGTGTTCTATTTGATGGTTTCTCTTTATCGAATCATCCATCTTTGCACGTAAGAAAAATGTTCGAGGCATATTGGAAAGGAAAATGATCGTTTGAATAAATTCATTCTCTGTCCTTCGTTATTGCAGATTTGTCGAATGGAAGTGTAGAAAGTATTCTCAGTTTAACTGATTTCTCTGAAATAGAATAAAAAGAATTATTCTGTGATAAATCCGTCTTATAGACTGTACATATTAACTCAAGGAAAGTTTATGACACAAAAGAGGTAATTCAATGAGACTCTACCGTATGAATGAACCCAGGGATAATCTCTTCCATACAAGCGCGTACGCGTGATTCAGTACCACTCTGTTTGTCTGAAAAGTGGACAGGCGTTTTTCAACGTTGAGATTAAACCTTGAAAGGATACTGGAAAGATCAAGTGTACCGTAGAAGGATTACAATTTTCAATCAAGTAGGTATAGTTTTTCATGAATCTGCGTTTTATATGATCGAGATTTTGTATATAAATCTTTTTTCACATCCTTCCCAACTCAAAAAAAATTCCTAGGATTCAAAGGATCATCAAAGACTGCATCGCAAATTGCATCCACTTATTTTTGTTTACAAAAGAAAAAAGAATTCAAATTCATCATATCTTCCAAAAAACTTACGACAAAAGAATCCGAAAATCTCTCCTCATTATTTACGCATCAAATAAGTGTCTACGACGTCAGTCATTCTCACACGTCCCTTTGACCAACCGATTCTTCAGTATCATTAAAACAATAATGGTGTTCCAGGTTTCACCACATGGAGCTAGCTGTTGATGGAAATCCACCTCCTCTCTTTCCATCGTCACCCTCTTTTTTTTCATCCCTTCTTAAAATTCTGTCTCGTTATCTCAATAGCTGTACGATAAATAAACTCAATTCGTTTGCCTTTTTCATAAGTTCTTCCAACACACGTTCATTTTGATTCCTTTGATGATTAAAATTTTTCATCATAAAAGTGCGTAGTTGAAATTGAAGTCGTTTTCATATAACTTTCCACTGATCGAGATTGGAAAAAAAAACTGGATTAAATTGACTCAATGCGCACTATTGTTCGGTATTGGGATTGGGAAATGAAATTCGGAACGTAAAAGAAAAAACATGGAGAGAACGTCGTATTCCATTCTATTTGGTATGATTTTATTTTTTATCTAATCCCTCGGAGTTCCTGCGAATCAAAATCCGAGAAAAAAAAGCAACAACACGAATTCATTAACGAAAAAAGAATAATGCCGACACATTTTCATTCATTTGGTTTCCAATCAATTTCCTCTATTGCGAAATTTAATTAAAGTCAGAGATTATACGGCAAGCATCAGTGTTGTTCGACAGAATTTATTACTCCGTTTGTGTATATCATATGGTCGAACGACACTCTGGGGTTCGCATAGTGGTTTGCGTATGAACGATCAAAGCGAACCTCATGATGACAAACTTCACGTCTGTTTGATCCACATTGTTCACAAATTTGTGACTTGTTTCCATTTCGATTGTTGATCATTTTCTTTACACGATGTCTTGTATATAATTTTCAAATACATGTACAATGCCAAGTCAATACATTCGATCGAATATTTATTATGTTTTGAAATCTTCATATTTGGATTTCCCATGTGTTTCAGGTATTTGTTTGTTTTTTGCTTATAACTGGCAAGTGAGATCCTACTGGCTGGTTATTGGGTGAGTAAGACAAACGACAACAGTTTCCCAGTTACATTTATCAAACTACCACTGTTTTTCTCTTTTCGATACCTAGTTAGAAGTTGAACCCGTATTTGAAACTATTTGCGAAGTGTTTTACCGTGTTTTCATACGTGACAACCTAACTATGCGCATCCTATTCTGTGGGAGTAAACAAAATCTTTCTGCCTCCCTTTTTCTCTGTCTCCATATCGATTCAAATGAATGAAATTTATCTCAGTGCAAAAGTTTTCTCTCTTGCGTTGCTCGTTGTGAGAAGGCAAGTTCCAAAAATACAATTTTTCTCTTCATTTTGTTTTGATCGAATCAAGACAGGGGTCTTGAAACGATGCGATGGGACGCGTAAAATCTAAATATTCACGCCATCTAATGGATTCTGTAGTCCGTTATCTTTGGAAATAACGTACGTATACACACGTACCGAACCATTATATTTAATGTCAGAAGTCACGTGCTATACACTGTGACCAAAAGATAAGCGTTGTATACATAAAGTCAGAAACACGACAGTCCGGAAGTTGGGTAAGGAAATTATTCATTGCGAGATTACGTATTACTAACCGTAGAAAGTGGTGTACTTTTTTTCCTCCCTTTACGAATGAGGAATAGCCGAGGGAGGATTGTTTTCCCTGATCGATGAGTTATCTTGTGCTAATATTACGTTTACCGAATGGAAAGCGATGAAACTTTCGTTCCAACAGTGTACGATGATCACTTTGAATTGGATAATTAAATGCATGTTATATCGCTTGCGTGAACTCTAAACCAGAGATGCAATTTTAATGATTCGCACGTTGTTTGATTCGTGATAATCTATCCACCGACGATGACTAGGATGACGACACAATGAAATTTTCTATTTCCCGAACAAGCACGAACGCTAGACTTTTGAACATGAAATATTCAAATTCTTCATCCAGCAAACACAACTCCTCCAGTTTCGAGAGGCATGAATTAGCGTTGCTGAAATTATATTAGTGTCAGATTTTCAAGTTTCCATACGTAGAGGAATTCAGAAACCGTATCGTCATTCTAAACTCCTCTTCCTCTAGTTTTCCGCATTTGGGACGCATTTGTATCAACTAAACTATTCGCAATTCCCGCATGTGTTTCGTCTCAATCTATTTTATTCTGCACGTGACAACCAAATGCAAACTTATTCACCGAGAGTTATAAGTTCCGTAACGAGAAGATTTTGTAAACACGTAGGTAACGTTCAAAATCATGAACGTCAATGGATTCTCTCCGAGTCATTGAATATCAGACCTGAAAAGTGACACGATCGTGTACACACGTGTATCCAAAGGCTTTACGTCCTCACTCTTTCGTTTGAGCATCTCATTTTCGAGACTTTGTAGGGATAATAGTGTTTCTATATGTATGAGTCGAAGGTAATTCTTGCTTAAACGTCGAAAGAGGCCGAGTGGAAGCTGAATTGAATTACCATGGCGCGTAAATTAAGGGTAGCCCTTCAGGCTCTTGTTTAATTTGCTAACCCCCTCATGTCGGTTATGCTTCGTCAAGATACACACATTTTGCAAGCTTCTCCCTATTCTCCTCTTGCTGTTGCTGCTACTCCTCCTCCTTCCCCGTTTTCTCCTTTTGTTTGCACTAATTCGTGTTCTCTGCACGCTTGAAAGACTGACACGAGTCACGAAGATACACCATTCAACCTGTTTCGGCAATGTACATTTTACTCGGGGAGGATATCCTCCTTAATCACGACAGCTAATTTGTAATTGAAAGCCTTCCATCTTTCCAAAATGAGCATCCCAAGGAAAGTAACTTTCAAGAATATCGATATATACTTAAACAGTGTTGTAGAGAAACATATAAGAACCGATGACTTGCTTAGTTTTTTCCCTAATTTTTTGAAATTCGATTTGATACGAAAGGAGGTGCGGAAAGGGGGTTCGTGAAAATGTTCACCAGCTAGATTACAATTGTAATTAGAGAAGAGTCGAGTAATTAAACGCGCGCCAACGCGCACGATTTCTCCCTATATACCACTATATTCATGGAAAAAGGATTCCTCGGAATCTTGGAGAGGAAGGAAAAAAGTTGTCTCCGAGGTGCAGCTTAATTACTATTTGATCGATGGTGATTACAGAGATAATAATCCGAAACGATAACGATAATACCAATTTACGTTGCATAATCCGATACGATTAGAGGTTGGAGGAGAATTATCACTTCCCACGTTGCTTGGACTCTCATTTTGGATCTCGTCGATTCTTAAAAAAGAAAAAAAAAATTTTATAGACAACATCCCCAGTTCATTCACCATCGTATCCGTGAACGCGACCCCTCAAGAGCTTTGTAAGTCTCTATTATATACGAGTAAAAAGGGAGAGTTGAGTGCGTGGTTAGCCCATGGAGGCCCATAGGGGCTTGGCACGACACGCCTTGACATTTATACCTCGGTGTACAAATCGCTTTTCTCACATGTACAAGTTACAGCATCAACGATGAAAGCGAACGAGGTATCACGACAAGTCTCTCTTGGTATACCGGGTGTTGGTAGAAGGGGTGGAAACACGACTGTGGAAAGTAATATCGTGGTGCAAAGGGTGTGGTTGAAAAACAGAGAGATAGAGAGAAAGAGAAAGTAGCGGAACATTAGGATAATTATGCATCGTCGGAAAAGAAAACAAATAGAATGAAATGAAGAACTTTTTTTCGGAGACAAAGGAATCAGATGATTTAGCATGGATAAGCGAGTACCACGTGACATTCTTCTTTTCTTCTACATATTCTATATGTGGTATCGAATATTTTATTCATTATTATAGATATCGAATATTTTATTGGTTCTATGGGACTGAAATTTTATATTTGTGAAGTCAGTATATAGTGTCACTTGAAAAAGTAGAAGAGAATGAAAAAGAGTTTTCATACAAATTTACTATAGAATTTTCACAGCGATAGAAAATCGTAGATAGAGATAGATTTCTTTTACTTTGCTTTGATTGAGGAGATTTAGCTTCCATTCGATGTCACGTTTTTGTCAAAGTCTGGTAAACATTGGAATTCCTCCAGGCTTGAGAGAATCAACGCAATCTTTGGAGTCTCACTTCGCTTCGGGGGTTGATATAAGAAACACCAAAAAGAATCTCTAGACTCATGCGTGGAGTCAATCATTTTGGAGGAGGGAATGTTCTCTAACTTTAATTGTCAACTACAGAGAGGGAGATAGAGAGCCAAAAATATCGTAGCTTGATATAAGAAAAACATCATACATATATGTTTCAACGAATATTAGCTCCTTCAGATTTGTTTTAAAATATGCAATAGAATTCTCAATATAAAGTACAAAAGATAGCAGAATTAGGTATACAAATTTAGACATGAATCGCTGAGTTCAATTGGAGTTTAATCCAATTGAGAGTCGATGATTATGTGGTTGCTTTTATTATTCTTCCTCTCGTCTTCCTTTGCAATGACTATTTCAGGTCAATGCAGCGGTCTTCTGTTTTATCTTCAATGTTACCACTCCGTAATTCATTCCATTGGAAATTCCTCTCAATGATCGTATATATGTTATTTTCTCCGTTGGCTCTCATCACATTATTCTTCACATCGGTGGTATTTATTCGCCACTGATCTCTCATTAATCTTCATCGATTTTCTAGTTAATTTCGACTCTAAAGCAAAAGCAGTACCATTGTCATTTCATCTCTTATCGTTTTTCACTTCAACCAATGTATTGAACAACGCGGTCTTTGTCGTTCGTGGAGTACACAGTTGAAAATTTTGTGTAAATGTGTTAAAAAATCCGTGTGTCATGAATTTTCTGTTCAATGTTCAACACAAACACGTGTAACTTCTACAGACAGTCCTTGTGTAATCAGGTCTCAACTGATTTATATAATGTGAAATCATTCGAACAAGTGAAAAAAAGTGTCAAAATGACGCAAATCTCATTCAACTCAAGATTGAACATAAAAATTGTGTTATTCTCAACTACCAAGGGGAGATCGCCAGTGGTGGGAGCTATTTTTTCATGAAACTTCCATGTGCGTGTAACTTTGGTAGTCTCTGAAAGAACTATTCATCCATTTCCATTCATTTTGGTTCTGGCTTTCATTCTGATGGGAATTCGTTTTTTAGATATGTAAATTTGAAGATAGAGTGCGAGTTGATATACGCAAAGAAAGTACACTCAACCAAAGGACCGGCAGTGGCTTGAGTGATACAGCTTCAACATTCGGTCCCGACGATCCATGTTCAATGCTCATTGAAATACTGTTTTTTTTTCAATTTATTCTTATGCACTGTTTCCACACGAAAAAAGTGTGATTTTCACATTTGATTGATGTAAAAAAATCCATAAATTACACTTGTGAACTGTTGATTCACTACTTATTTTGGATTTCATTTGACAGTACTTATGTGTTGAATTTACACGATCGGAAATTCCAATCAAAATTTTATCAATATCCTTCTGTGTTACATTATTTATATCAAGCTTGAGTTACTAGCTAACACAAACACATCATGTGATATCGACACAAAAATATGTGTGGACCGTTTGGGACATGTGAAATGTGTTGAATTTAACACAAAATTTCCAACTGTGTATAGTTTCATTCATGTTCAGAGTTGTTCTTTTAATTTCAAAACTCATTATTCATAATACTCTTACTGCTCTTGAATTTCTCATCGTGATAATCCTTGCATCAACAAGGAAAATCTGCAAATCATTGCCAAAGTCGCTGTCCGGGTATTATAAATATTGTAATTCCTTATGCGAAGTGAAAACAATTGATATCCGATTACCAAGTTGTCCGGAGGTGGAAAGAGACGCCAAAAAATACTTTGATTCTCAGAATACATATTTATGTACATCTCATATCGAATGCGGGAGGAATTCTCGTGTCGCGGGAATTTTGTTTACACGGGATATGTGTATCTTTTCCTAAGAATGTATTGAATATACGTTCAACTTTATTTTGTAACGTACTCTTGCTCCCTGCGAATGGAATGTTTCTTTTGAAAGAAAACAATCGTAAAAGTCTTTGAGTTTTGTACAAATACGTTGGCAATCTTTCCTAACTCATTTCTGCTTCCACAATTTTATATAAAACTAGTAGGAAAAAAGTTGATTCCATGCTACGTCAAACGATGTTTCCTCTTTGATCGCTCAAAACGTTTTTACGGACGTAAACTCGTCTTCAATAACTCTTCATCAATTTCGACAATCAACCGTGTTTCTTCTCTTTTCCCAGAGATTTCTCTCTTCCTGTTTTACCTAGAATTTATCTCTTTACCTGGTAATTATCATATACGGTCCGTTGTATGCTGTTAACGAATGATTAAGAAATTATGCAAGCCACTCGTGTGCTTTAAATTTCACTTCAGAATCAGAATGGTAGAGTTAGAAGTTATCTCTTGGATTTAGTCGAATTGATCTGAATTCCGTTTGAGTTATTCTGACAAGCATTGTTTCAGAATTTGGATACCATCAGAATTTTGTCAGAGAGACTTTTCTGAATTTTAATCCTCGATATCATGAGAATCAATGATAGTCAAGTAACTCCACAGTTTCGTACACGTGTTTTTGTAGTTCACTTGATGCTTTCGCCTTCCTCGTACACTTTGGATATTCTAAGAAATTTCTCGCCCTTACTTTTATCAAGTTTATCGAAGAAATTAGGCATCTTTTTCTCCGTAATTAGTCAAGAATACTGTCATTGTATCAAAATTAACACCGGGCGGATACTTCAGAAGTCCAGCCCGAAATTCGATGTGGACTGTTTTTTATTACCGCTAATTTTTTTTTACAGTGTACAGAGTTGAAATGAGAGCCGACCCATTCAAGGTTCCGTTCAGGCACAAGCTGGAGCGATGTAGGCAAAGACAGGGTTGAAATTGGGGCAAAATTTTTTGAGACATCGTAATGAAACGAAGATGAAAAGAGATCACTCTAAAAAATATTCGAACTCATCAGAATAATGCGTGAAAATCCTGGATATCATTTCATTCATATCTGATCCTAGTCTTTGAAGCATATGCCCGAGTTTGAACAACCCTGTCAGGTCTTGATGAAATATGAAATCTACCTTAGAGCGATTTCTAGTCAAGTATGTGTTTGCGGAATAACTTTCCATTGAAAAACAAAAGTAACACCTCACAGCATAAATTGCAATCTCTTTCTTCTCCTCAGTGATTTCAATTTCCTTTATGGACTTCATGTGTCTTTTTCTCTTGAATGTTTCAGAATTAACGATCTAAGTGCACATACACTATTGCGAAAACAACGGAAGAAAATTATTTTCTCCCCTGGTGATGAATGCATTATACAACAGTCATCTCCCTCATAATAATTCATTTCAGGTAATAAAATATACTACTTTTTCTCGTTAGTCTGCTTTTAAACGATCATCCACGGATTGGGTGCAGCAAATCCAGCGTATTTTTACGGGTCATTTATTATATATTGAGACACAAAAATCGGACCCAATGCTTAATATATCTTAATATCAATTGAGCAAACCCGTGTAAAAATTCAACGATTTCACCGGTGTTGACGATGGTCAATGATTTGGGCCAAGCCTAACAGCCAAGCGTAGGAAATTTATGTTGAACCAATATTGACTGATAACATAGGGGTATTATCGTTCTCGTGTTGGAACACGAAAATGAATTATGTTGGAACAGCATTGGCGCAAGTTTGTATTCAGGCTTGGATGAGCATTGATTTCATACTGAACTATGGATTCAATTTGTGCCAGCGTTGATGATCTTTTCCCAGATCGTTGGCTCAGATATCAGAATTGAATATCGTTGATCGCTGGAACAATTTCATCACTTCCAAGGCTCTGTTAACGTTGGTCAGGTTGGGGTGAAGAATTAGACTTTGGTAAATTCTTAAATGGACAACGTTCAAATCACTTTGTAAACATTCATCCGTTATGGATTTGAACAAAGCATTTGTCGATCGGATGTCACTTTCAATCCAAATTGAATCGATTATGTGATAAATTTCGCGCCTTATCTAGTCAAGGGTTTGTACACGTGTTATCTTCCAACACGACACCATCATCAAATATGAAGCATCGGTGGAACGTGAGAATTTCTTCGGATAAATCTGCATCAAATTGATTTTTGTGAGTATTGGAATGTGACGCGAAATTGTTAGGTGTAGTTGGAAATTTATCCAAAGCGTCGAAGCATTTACAATTGTATTCTGTTCATCACCTGTACATATTGTGGATCGAGACCTCACGATACAGGTATCTGTCACACCAACGCAGAGTTTTGCATATTTGGCTTGTGATTTCGAATCCTTGATTTGTAATTCAATTGTTCATTCACATTCAAATGGTTTTCTCACATCCATTTCTCATCTTTCAAAATTTGTGATTTGAAGAACCAGGAATCGAAATTGTCTTGTGGCACAAAAGTTATTAAATATCGTGATTGCAATCCATGCCATTTAACCATGGTTTAAAATCACAATTACAGATCAATAAATACAGAATGAGAATTGTTGTTCGATGTATTAAGTCACTGTCAGGGTAATTAGTTCTATTAGTTAATGGATTATAGTTTTAATTATAGTTGATTACGATTGATCACTCTGATTACTGTATTAACTTTGGAAGTAGTGCTTTCGTAACGAACTGCTATTATAATTATAACAGCGATGAAGCTAACTGAACAGATAACAATCGGTACATGGGAAAAAGTGTTTCATAAGATTTACTAACGCGTTCAATGAAATACAGAACGACTAAAATTTGTCTTGATATTTATGAGAGTTCTAGTAAAATCTACGAAGGTCGCAGTTAAGATTACTACTTCAGTAATAGATTTGACTGAAATTCTAGTAAATATTAACAAAAATTTCAATCGTGCTGTATTTTGTGAAGCTGATTCGTGATTGGAGGCAAAATCAACTCATAAAATGTGTGGAAAATTAAGAAAGAATCTCAAAATGCATCAAAAACAGAGGTATCTGTTTGTGGTTTGATAATCAAATAAAAATAGATACATTTGTGAATGTACCCCAAAGTCGCGTTGTCGCGCTGTGAAATTATCATACAGTCAGAGGCGGACTTTGATTTTTGCCGCCCCTTATATGACAGCAAATATTAATGTTTCACGAAAATATTCATTACCAAAAAATGTTGTTTTATTGCTTAGAATTTATTATTCTCCTGAAAAATATTTTTGAATGATTAAAATTAAAAAAAATTGTTTTCCACCCGATTGCCGCCCTTTCACGGCCTGCCATCCCTGCGCCATGGCGCCGTTGGCACAGGCCGTAGTCCGCTCCTTGCATACAATATACGAGTTCAATTGCATATGATCATGTGATTATTATATTTCATGCATGAAATGAAAATATAACATTCCTATGAACATATTTCCGAGATAACATCCTAATCAAAAAATTTCATCACAAACAAAAGGAACGATCATAAATAAGTTTCGTGAATTGATTAATTCCAGATTCTAAGAATGTCTCGTGGAATACCTTCGAATATTCTGTTAGCATATTCCTGGAATATTTGTACACTGAGAAAAATATTTATCTGTCCTCTCTGCATAAAATATTTATTTGTGGAAATTGAATATTCAATTAGATGCGAGAACTGATTACTTGTGGCGAATAAATTATTATTTATTTAGAAGACCATTATTCGATTCGATTAAATATCTCATCAATCCTAAGAAATATTTTATGGAGAGAGGACAAATAAACTATTTATTTGGTTGGAAGAATTTTTTTTTCCAGTGTACATCCCTCGGATATCCTAAGAATTCGTGTGCTGCATGGGACACCACGTTCATTTTATATAGCTCTGTATGATCGAAATCATTTGATTTCATTGAATGAAAAACAATTATAGCAATTCCAGAATTCTATATACACTTGGAGAAATCTTCATAAGAAAATGCGGAGTAGAACTAAAATCCTAACCCTCTGAAAGTGATATCGGTATTAAATTGAAACAGTTCAATTCCGTGTGTTGCGTTTCGAGATGAGAAATATTTTCCAACTCGGAGTTTTATTTCTTTGTATAAACTATGTTTTCTCGCACCACGGGTTTATGGACACATTCGATTACAGTAACGTTGAAGCTCTCGTATTCGATTCATAAAGCGAAAAATAATAATACCATGCGAATGGTCTGCGATGTCGAGAAAGAAGAAGTTAATTACGTGTACTAAAATACTAATCAGAATATCCGATGAAAAATCATTGGTGGATGCAAGTTACTTCCCTGCATTTGGCTTCATACCGCATGAAAACCCAAGCACGTCAGAAGTAGTCAAAAGTTCAAGTATCACTTCCATTTACGTCTCCATTCTAAGTAGGGATACGCCGTGCGACGAATGTCTTTAATTAAAAGTTTTCCGTCCATCATATCACCGCGCGGAACCAAGTCAGCCAGGTGCTAGGGCTTGAAGAGGTATATGAATAAGAGAATGCGGTGTAAAAAATTAATCACGGATTAATTCAATAACTTGGCGAAATCGTAAATTAAATCCCCGAGAATTGTACGATACGTTGTTACAGTATTACCGGAGAAATCGTTGGAGTGGAAAAAAATCCCTATGTAAAATGAATAAATTCTTCCACTCACATTCTTACGTAGTAATTATACGTGAAACTTGATGAAAGTACGATGTAGTTGATTACAGAAAGGAAAAAGAAGTAATAATTAACTCAACTATTTCAGTACGTTTTGCTGCTCTCAAGCTTGTTGCAGCAAACTTTTTTCCCGCTAAAGAGTTTATACGAAATCTGAGCAATTTATTGGGTGTGCGCTGAAATTCATAGATATTATTGTACTGCATCGAGGGGAACAGAGTTCCATGTGCTCGACCGAACGAATTTGAATAATTATTTTTTCAAACAAATGTAAGAGAAACACTTTTGTAAGAGAAATCTAATTACTATTCCTACAAAGCTGCACTCTGCTTAAAGAATCGTACAATTTTTTCTGACAGCAATGGTTCTTTCACCACGGTAAATCAGGAAGTACCTCTTTATGTGAACTTCCACATAATTCTTTCTGCATCAGTTTCTACGAGAAGAAATATCTTCTCTGGTTTAGAGTGAGCATTTCTCATTTCTCCTTATTTTCTGAATTTTTTGAAATGAAATTTCACTTTCCATATAGCCAGGAGCTATGTAAGTGTGTCTGCGTTTTCCAAATGATTGATATACTAAAATTTTTAGTCAAAACGTTATGGAGTTTCATTTATCAACGAATCTATTGGTGCACTAACAAATTTCAATAAATTTTATTCATTAAAAAGTAAATGAATAAATAAAATCGATTGATTTTTTGAATCATGAAAGTTTTCTAATAGAATTCAATAGCCTATGTTTCATTAAATCAGCAATAACTTTGAATATCGATGTTTGATTTTCTCATCCCAATGTTTTCCGGCGTTCATCATCCAATTCTATAGATATAGTCGTCAAATTGATGCTGTTCGATACCGTAATTAATGAAATTAATCAATTCGTCGGTAAAAATTTGTCACTATTTTCACGTGCAATTGAAAATTATGTAATAGCATAACAACTTGTTGCTTGTAAATCTTCAAAACCTTTTGAATTGGATACAAGTACGTTTCGTTGTATAAGTTCATTCACTTTAGTTAAATTTTCCAATCTCGACTTCAGTGAGAATTTCACTTTTTATTGCGTATCTCGCCGCATGGAATTGAAAATGTTTTTTAATCTGAGAGAAAAAGAATGTTTATTGAAAATGTTTATTCCGAGAAAGAAACCCATCGTGATGTGCTGATCTTGAATTTGGCTAGAAGATTCTTGAATTGATCGTATCTCACTCGTTCTCTCTTCGGAGGTACTTCCCGTCAAGTTGGAAGCTTACGGATAGTTGCACACGTCTGAACGAGTAAGAGTGATTGCCGATAGCAGCTTCTCTTATATGCTCTCTAATCGACGTTTCCCGCCATATTAACTCCTTGAGCTTTAACACACGATACTCCACTTGATCAATGCAGCTTCTGAATTTGGAAAATTCATGTCCAAAGAATGAATTAATTTAAACATTTTTGTGATTTCCTTTTCTACAAATTCGAAGCTTTACAACATTTGATTTCAGATTTGTTCTACTAAAATCGTTATTCAACTGATCGTGAGATGGAATCCATGATTGGTGAGATGGATTATGCTCTATCTGCTAGTTCAAATATTTATAATCTGTCTATGTCGATACTTATGAAAACTTCGTTCCCATCCTGGTGGTTGATGGCATCAATCCTAAATTTTATTGCTCTTCCCTGAATGAATACCGGAGACCGTATAGTTTTTTCACTATCAATTTATTCACCAGTTGAATAATTGAAAATACCATGTATCGAATTTGCAAACCAGTCTCATAGATCACATCTCCATTCGTGACGTATCAAGATCATTCCATCACCATCATTTCATCTTTGCACATTCCGCACGTCACTCCACCATATGGAATAAAATCAAACAAAAAAAAGACTCCAGGTCTGTCTGAAAAATCGTCACATAGCAGTTTTGACACGAATGTGTTTGACGACGACGACGACGACGACGATGATGATAATAATAACATATTTCATTTGAAAAGTCAATTAATCTCGTCCCGAGCCTGACGTAGAATTCATCGCGACCAGATATTGTTTTTAATTAAAACCTCGAATGCTAGCAAACGGGAGAAAAAGTATCGTGATAGAGAGAGAGAGAGAGAGAGGGAGGGGGGAGGGGAAGATACAAAAAGGTGGAATAATTTTTAATCCGTCTCTTGGTTTTGGGATTTGAATACGTATGTGCCGTATGATGTAAAATCCTGGAGGTCAAACACCTATAGCGTGCATCACGTGTCTTCCTTGCTTGATATGATGCTTCAAATCATAAACTAAGCTAGCTTTTTGTTTAATGAAATTTTTCATTGTTCCACGTCCTGCTACTACGGGAAGAAGAATATTTCTCGAGAACAAAACATCTGTTGTTTTGAAAGGCTCACGTTAACTGAATCTTGGCTTCCTCGCGCTTACGTTTCATTCGTTCAATTTGCAACTTTTATTTTCATCAAGGAGGAAAGAGGAAGAGTGTATTGAGATAAGCAGCGATGAAAGAAGGAAGAAAAATCCTGAGTTCATCAGTTGGTAGAAGAGTGGATAGATCTTGGTAGAGCCGCTGATGCCATTGCGGTTACCGCTACCGCCACTTGAATGAATAATTAGTCGAATTATCGCAGGACACGTTGAAAGAAGCCGAGAAAAGAAAAGCTTGATGAAAAAAAGTAAAGCGAACTGGCATTGCTGCTCAGAACAGCACCACCAGTAGCAGTAGCAGTAACAGCAGCAATGGCAGCCTCTCGCTACCATTGTCTTGTTGGATGCAGACCGTTTCGGTATTCTTGTTTTCTTTCCCCTGCCCCCTCACCCTCACCAAACTATTTTTTCCTCCGACATTGTGGTGGTAGCGTAGCTATTCACCCTCAATTAGGATTATTTATTTTTCTCGTTCGAACTACCTTCTCTCTCACCTGATTCCTCTTTTTTGTTTCTTCATATGCAATTGGAGTACCAAATGAAAAACTCTGGGATGTCGAGTAATATGTTTTGAGGTGGAAAAATTCATCCCCATTTTTTCTTTCTCTTTTTTTTTGTCCTGCAGGAATATGTAGCCGTGGCAAGGATTTGGCAAGAATTTCAGGGTAGATGAAATTCTGGGAAACTTTCAAGTACTACGCGGTATGAAATTTTTCTCATTTTTCGTTGGATATTTTCTTTCGGATGTTACAATTGCTGCTTGTGGATTTGAAAATTCAATCGATGAGATTGATATGACCTGTTGTGAGAGTTTGTGAATTCTTCGAACTTATAAACTCCTCATTACTGGAATAGTTGTGAAAATTTATTAATAGACAACTATGGCTTCAATAGCCATAGCTGTTTTAGTGTTTTTTGTTTTATAAAAACTGAATTATAGGATTGGTTTCCTCTGAGTGATATTAGAATTGTGTAAATCTTGTTTGCACATATTCTCTGATGGAATACATCAATTTCAAAACACATTTTTTTTCACTCTACTAGCACTGCAAACTTCATTATCTAAAACTGATGAGTACATGTGAAACGATTCGAATGGACGTTCTCCAAAGAATATAGAAACGGAGAATCAATTTCATGGATGGATCGTTAGCGTGAAATTGGAAACGTGACGAATATATCGTTCAACAATAACCACAAATTCGTATGAAATCATCAATTTCAAACTAATCAATAACCTATCAGAATCCATAGTTAAACTGGCATCACGTTTGATATGACCAGGTTAAGTCTATTGTCAACAATCCTACTCGACAGTGTATGTTCTGCTTCCATCATTACGTGTTGTCTCCTCTGTAGTAACCTGATGGTGTGTCAAGTCCGTTGTAATCCGTACGTCAACAAGATGATTCAAATATATTGGATGTTTCACAAATGTTGAGAAAAAGTGCCTGTCAAACGTTTGTCGTCTGAAGAGAACGGATGATGGTTGAGAACTTTGGAAAGCCAAAAGTGGATTGTTCAGAACTAGAAATTCATCCAAAGTAACTCGGGATTGTAGGAAGATTATGATACCACCAGAATCTTGTCAGAAAGACCTTGTCTACATTGGGAAGAGCTTGAAATTAGGAGTTTAAGGAATGAAGTGACATGATGAGAAATTTGTATGAAGAACGAACAAAATTCCATGTGAAATCTTACAAGGGATCTCAATGGTCGCACAAATCAAAAACAACGGAGTTTGCTATTCTAGTTTAGATAACAAACCATCAACGAAGCGAGCCGCATTTATTGTGCGAAATCACAGATTTTTCTGATGATTCAGAATTCTCACTTTTGATACCACGTTTTATAGCAGTGTTCAATTCGGGTTTTATCATCTTCAACGTGCAATTCACTGCATCGGCATCAAAGTCGATGGAAAATTTTTAGCGTTCTCGTAAAAAATTGTTGACAAAAACACTATTCAAAAAATCTTTAGAGCAGGACATGAGAATCTAATTCTAATCAGACTCTTGTCACTTCCGCCTGATTCAGAATAATATGTATGCTCAAGCTCTTGTGACTTTTAGTTAAATTGGAGTAACATAATATATCACATGACAGTCAATATGAATCAATAATTTCACTCCATCATGGAATCTGGAATTAATTCAATAGAAGACTTGAAACTCATTGATAGACATCTGTGAACGTCATCCAATTTGGGGAAGAGTTATAGTAGTTAGCGAAATGTTCATCGTGCCAATTACTCATAACAAATTGAGGTTCTCTTATTCGTTGCATAAAATAAAACAATAACTCATTTCCAAGTCCCCTTACTGCTTGGCAAACTATGTTTTCCTTCAACAACCCGAATAAAAATCCAATTAAAACGATTTATGGGAAAATTATACTACAATTACCTTTCACAAAAGTGGTTTCTGGATCCTATAATATATCTTATATGATACAACAGGCGATTAACAATTATCGCTCTATTAGATCCTTTTGTATAACAAACCGATCGAGCCGTCACCCTCCTCTCACTCAAAGTATTCATTTGAAAATATCGTACGAAGAATCGTTATCCTTCAGAAAATAATTATTCGTATCAATGAAACATCAACGTATTTCAATTGTACCTGATTGATACATCGCAGATGGAAAGTGAATTAATGATCTGGAAAAAACAACTGTCTGCACGAGTTTTCAAACACATCACTTGTCCTCATAATTGATTCGGAGAAGGATAGAAGTACAGTCTGACACTGTATTATAGGTCATATTCGTATCAAATGATACTTCATCATTCATTTCTACAATATAGAATGGATGAAAAATATTTGAGGGACACAGATCTAATTATTCATACTGACGTACTCAGTGTCAATAAATCCTCGCTTGGGATTTAGTCGGGGATAAGAAGACAGGTTGAACTCTGTTCGTGTAATTAATATGTGTCATCATCGTTTGGACATCAGCACAAGTTCGATTATTCGGTACTAAGATAACAAATTTATCCATAATTCCTGTCACAATTTTCCATTGTAATTAAAATCTCATTGATCATCAGTCACAGATGAAAATTCAACCTGTTCCAGATACATAATTTAATCATTTTAGAAACAAAACAGTATATGCAGGTGATTGATGATCATTGCATCGGAATATTGCAATCATTTCATTCATAATTGGTATTGATTCCTGTTTTTTTAATTTCCCGTAATCGTCGTGTTTACCTTTAATTCGCTTGCTTTCAGTCTTCAAGTTTTACACAGAGAGAATGTTACTTTTAAAAATACTGTAGCAATATTTCATTATTCGTTCTGTCATGTGGAAGGATACATGCTGGTAAAGTACAACCCTATCTGGAAATGTACCTTTGGCACAAGGCTGGTCCAGCTCTGACAAACATCTTGTGAGATACAAAAGGTTTTTCTGATGAATAATAGCAAAATGTCTTAGGAAAGATGTAGACTGTCGACATCAAATGAGGAGGAAGAGGAGGTGATAACTGGAAATGCCTTTTCGCGATCACATCGAATTCACATGGATTTTATATACAAAATACTTCTAACGAATAGCAATTCAAAGCTATCCATAAGTTCTCAGAAACAAGTGATATGGAACCCACAGCTCTCGACTCGAGTTATTCCTATGGAAATCCAATAAACACGAATCCTTGAAGATCTCTTGAAGGTTTCTTGAAGTTGTCTGATGTTTAGGCAAAACACATCTTTGAGCTCACTTTCAGCTTGAAGAGCTCTCCAGGCACGAAGACATCATGGAGATATCTTTTGGTTAGATATTGGGCAACTCTGAGAAATCCTTCAAGGCCTCTTCAAGATTTGTGTTCATTGGAACATGATTCAGAGCTTATCACGTGACAGTGACTATACTAATAGTTTCTCTTAACTGGAACACTCCGTTTGTGTTGTACAACTTCTAGATCAAAAGAGGAGAGAAAGAAATTCATATACTGTGTAATTTAACCACTCAATCCACGTGAAGAACTATACTTTCCAAGTATTCATCAAATGAATATCTAAATAGCGAGCGAATTTTTTTTCTCTTTCAAACACATCGTAGAACCCGCAAATTTTGTATTCATCAAGTCAATCAAGACACAAGATAAGAGAATTACATAATCTCTCATGTCTTCGTGAAACGTATGATTTCTCTTTCTTTCTTTTTTCTCCAAGGGAAGAAGAGACTTCTTCTACCAGGCGCGCTAATGTTAATGTTATAACCGTATACGTTCCTATCTCTTTCCTTCCTTCCGGCGTTTCTCGTGGAGGACGTACGCTGTAGGGATTCATCCTTTCGAGGGTTGGGTTGGGAGGAATTAAATGAGCAAAATTAAATGCAGTGCCGTACCGTGACCGTAGCGACCCCGTGCATCTCGTTCTCTCTTTCTCTCTCCTTTGAAGGTAGTTAGACGCATACACATGGAGCCTCGAAAACAAGCCGTAATGGAAAGGTGGTAGGTGGTGGTTACTCTCGCTCGTAATTCTCTTCGTTCCTTGGGTTGCAAAGCTAAAAAGACCATCGTTTCGTATTTGTATTCGTGCTAAGGTTTGTAGGTATCCTCATTGGTGTGTGGATTAACATTAGTGGATGTACGTAGACGTGGATGAAGAAACATAGGTACAGTGAAGCAAGGGTCTTCAAACGCGTGTACGAGTATAGATACCTATGCAGAGGACACGTGGGGTGTTTCTTATTACCATCAGATTGTTATACAAAGCCGTAGATGTGCAATTTAAGATTGCTTTCAATGAGGAGACAATTCTTCACCTCTTTTCACAAATCAATTCGATGTATCGTGAACTATGGGTTCGTAAGTTCATGATTTATTCTTTTTGACTTATTATCTGTAATATTTTTCAACATATCATGTATGTTCTTGTTCTTTAAGTTTCAAAAAAGTATCGCTTTTTGCAATGTGCACGCAGAGAAAAATTCCCGCTGAAATAGCGAGTTCAAAGAATCTGCTCCGCTGAATTAGCAAAACATTTGCTATTACAGCAAAAATTTTGCTGTGTGGCAAGATATTTGCTAATTCCGCGAATTTTTCTAGTAGTCTGTATATCTACAAAGTCAATTTGCTGGATCAGAAGCGCTCGCTGAAAGAGCAAGATTTTTGCTGTAAGAGCAAAGTTTTTGCCAATTTAGCGAGAAGATTTGTCATACTAGCAAAGCAAATTTTTTTTCTCTCAGTGTGTTGTTTAATTTGTAGAACATCAAATTTCAAATTTACAAAAAAAATATTAATTGTTTTCAATCTCTTTTATATTGCTTTTACATTCAGTATGAATATTATTTTAATATTATTTTGGCATGTGATAATGAGAAAAGGAAACAATATTGAGTAACGATATCCAAGAAAATTAAATGTGTAGACGTTATAAAAAGAATAATGACTTTAGCAAAATTGCAAACTTCGGCGTTGAAAACTACGGATACTCGGAGATATCGTGTTATTGGTGCACGTACAGTTTAAAAGTCACGTACTTTTAGTGATGAAACTTTATGTTGAAACAATAATCTTTCGAAAACGCTTGCAATCAAGAGAATCCTCAGAAAATCGCTGAACACGTTAATCGATGTGATTCTTTGAATTCTTACGTAACAATACCGACTAGATCGAACGACACGTTGAACTTATGATTATTGATTCATAGAGTTGAAAGAGTTTATATAGATAGAAAATCTGAATATTCCATGATCTCAAGCCAAATTATTAGACTCCCTTTAAACGTTGCACAATTTGTTTTGTTTTCTTTTAGTCGCAAATTGCTTTTTCATGACAAATTTCTCAGTATAATTTAAATGTTTTGTATTCTCCTAATGAATTATTCCTTCACAAAATTAATGTGTGAAGTGTTGTTTTTTAATTATTTCGAACATCAATGCAACGGTGAATGACTATTCAAAGCTATTCAATGTTCATTGAATCTCACTAATTTAATTGTTTCTAATAACGTTCAACAGGTTGGAACTAGGCTGAGTGGTTATTTGATGTATCAAATTTCATCAACCAAAGGGATTCGATGAACTCTTATAACTAAGAGTTGTAAATGACAAAATTACTGGGAAATTTCAAATATTTTTGGATTATCCCATTCATAAATAAATAAGGGTCTCAGAAAAATGGTTGTAATCCTAAATTATAATTTATTAATTCAGCAAAGTCTAGTAATTACGTACATAACCGCAATCGATATCAGGTCAGTGGGTCATTTGAAGAAATATGATGAGAGAAATGAAACACGTTTGTCAAAAATGTTGTCTAATTTTGTGCCAGTTTACATCGAGGCTTTACGTGGCTTTTGCGTGACTCGCGATGGATATCAGTTTAGGCAAAACACATTTGGCATGTTGAACAAGGCAAACTAAACTCCCACCATTGAACTTTTATTCGTACTTTCGAATACACTTTGAGCAGACATCTGTGCTACCTTTGTAATACTTCAGGCAATTCCCACGAATTGAGAAAAAAGGTCACGGAGTAACCTGATTGTTGAATTATCAACCAAACTGTGATTTTCGTGATGATTTTGAAAAATTTCTCCTATTCGATCAACGTTGACAGTAATTCTCATGGTAAAATCAACTATTGAGCCTTAGCTACGAGTTCATATCGAATATAACAAAGATTACCAAGTTGGCTTTGTTGTAAAAGCCAACTCTACAGCATAACTCAATCCATTCTTCAATCCCAAATCGAATATCAACTTATAGTTCATGAGAACTTTTCTCGATTAAGTCAACCAGAAACAGGAGCCGGAGACGGTTGATTATTCAAGATTTATTTCATTGATAATTCATTCATAGAATTCATAGGGCAAGTGCCGCTCCTGAACCTCCAAACGAATATTCAAACAGAGGAAAACCATCTTGAATGATCTTTGTATTGTCTGATCATATGGATAGCATATAGCTCTTACATTTCAAATTAAAGCTGCACCACTTGATTAAACGTTCAATGTTTCTAGTAGAAATCACTCTAGTCAGTCTCTATCGGCCTCACAAGGCTTCATCACTCCCTCGTTGGGAACTCGCTAGGCCTAGTAATAAGGTAAAAGTAGTAAAAGTCAAACCTACTTGCTTTGGGTTGAGCTCATTCAGTACATTAATTAACTCATCCTCATGCTTTGATTGGACACTATAATGTCACTCTGTACCAAGTTGATTCCTTCCAAAGAGGAGGAAATTCAATCAATAGAATTGACAGTAATTGGAATTCTAATGATAACTATTATCTCCACATTTCATGAAAGATCGGTGAATGAAATTAAGGAATTTATACCGTCACCCAGTTCTAGTCGAGTTGTAGAAGCCGATACGAGGTGATGCAAAACAGTCTGCATAAATGATAAAAAATCCCGATCATTCTAACATAACATCAAGCGATAGTTCAGACGGATGAATCTCAATATTAGAGAACTCGCGCAATATCTGTTGTATCATTCTCAACCATTCATCAAGATATTCTGATGAATTTCTGCATAAATGATGAGTATGACGATTATTTTCTCTACAAACTACCTCCAAAGTGCAGACATGTGGATCCATAAGCACGAAACAATTAACGATCTAGATACGATAATTTGCCGTGAATAATTATTCACTATAAAATCAGGTACAGATACAATTAGCTTCATCATCGCGTCGAAATTATCGCTTTGTTTCCCTAATTGCCGTATATTTGAGTATAATTGTCCTAAGTTTTATTCCACTGAGTATCTGTCAGTATCAATGATATTCGTAATTACGATAATCGTCATAGTTTTCACTTGGCGTGATTTATTCAATTCAATTAAGAACAAAAATGAATCGAAACTCCGATTAAATCTCAACGAGTGTGAAGAGAAATGAATCTCTCGATTTTCATAGATGCTCATCAATGAATATGATATCCTCAAACATAGAGAATATCGGCTGAATGAGCTGGTGCGTTGACACACACACATTTTAAATAAGATCTTTTTCTTTATAAATGAGCACCAGAAAGAGGAGGAAGAGGAGGGAGGAGACAGAAGAGGAGGTCGGTCATTTGCTTGCTTTAACTTTCAGGTCAATGATGATTCACATAAATTCCTCTCTTGACTTCAGTTTGTACAAAACGTTTCAATACAAAAAGCAAATGGTGTACGTCGTACCCTCTCAACGAGGAAGATGAGATGTGCGAATTCAAGCGTCGATTAAAGACATCTTGAATGGTGACGGTCATTAAAGTAGGGTTTACAACGCCTTCAAACTCGTGTCACCCGTATAAATAGCAATAATACCGCTGGTATAACGTCAAATGAGAAGCGTAGGAAGTCTGTTAAGCGTGTGCATGTAACGTGACGTCACATCGGGTGAGGATAATTCGGATTAACACTAGAGAATTCCTCGACTCATGAGACCGTGAAAAGATACCACCCGGAGAAATTCTACGGAATTAGATCGTTCGATGTTTTCATACATCAGAAGAAAGTTTAGCTTAATCCTCATCTACGTTTTTGGTAACAAAGGCAATTGTGCAGTGAATATTTCTATAACTCGCTTTTGAAAAATCGAATATTTGAATTTTCTAAGAACAATTAAATACCGTCTTTCGAAGATTTAGTCCGAAATCAAGCAAAATGCATCTGTAATTTATCTATGATTTAGTTGAATGTCCAAAGTTGGGTTTCGGTTTACCGCCGAGTCCTTCGCATTAACCGAGTCTTAGACTCGGATAATACGGATCATCACCGTTGCGTTTGTACTCCAACGTGCATAAAAGAACAGTCAGATACACAGAAATCCAGCATGGAACGAGAACGGTTGAATGAAATTTGCAAGTTCTGTCATTTCCAGCTTGCATGTGGAATGGAGGTTTTTCAAATATATTTCTGTTCAAGGATGGTTCCTTTTGTTGAGATAGGTACCTATAAAAAAGCAGATTGAGAAACAGGAAAAATTGATCAAATTGGAATTTCGTTGGTAAAAGTTTTATCATTCCAAACCTAAACCCGAGTTGGATGTCTTTAGAGGTAAAAAGTATCGTAAAGGGTGGGTCTTTCGTGTCCGGGCGAAATAAACAAATTTTTTTCACAGATCGTTGGCGATTGGTCTTTGAAGGTGAAGGTTGAAAAGAGTGATATTCATCGTTCAACATTTCTGACATATCTTGATGTAATAATAACACGCTGGACAGAACGACCCACCTCTTTGCGATTCATGGGTGAGTCAGAAAACCTTCACAAGTAAGGTCACTTTGGACTTTCACTCTCCGTAAACACTTGAGATATTTCCCAAAAAGCTTGAAATTTTGAATTTTTTCACAAATTCTTGTTACAAGAGGGTCCGTTGTAGTTTTGAAGAGCCCCTTTTAGTTGACCTAGCTAAACTTCAACTGATGTAATAAAAAGGCTATTTGTCTGAAATATGGATGAAAAATATGATTTATCAATAATCCACTTCATAGGTTTGGTCTCACAATTTTAATTTCATTTCCAGAACAGAAGTTTGAAGACTAATGAAACAAAAACTACGCTGTTGGAAATTTCTTCAAAAATTGATAAATTTTTCAAACACACTTGTGAATAACATTCTCAATTTGTGGGCATTGAATTGAGAGTTGATTGAATTTTTAATTTTTGCTCAATCATATGAAATTTCATTCAGATATATAATTTAGCTGGGAATTGATTTTTCTTCGGCATGAATGACTTTGATTTTCACCGCTTGTAATTGAAAGTTCAATAAAGAATTTCCAATAATGCAAGAATCAAATATTCCAAAACAGTAACACACTGAAAATTCATCGAAAATTTACATCGACTCAAGGTTAGCGACTTTTGCTTTACTTTTAAGAAATCATTTGCTGTCAATAATGAAAAACTTCTTCTGGAATTTCCGAGATATTCGTCTCAACGTCAGAATCGATAAGGAATCTATGTAAAATGGATGTATGCATCGTGTATCGTATACGCATGTATCTCATAAGCCATGTACAGTACGTATATATGTTATATGTGGTACATGCATACATTCTGCATACAGACAGTTTAAAAGAGAATAGCTGTGGCAGTTATTTCAAACAGTTAACGAAGGTATCTGTTATATCTGTTACGTTGAAATTGCAGCAGCTATTCACATCGTTGATCGAACTAATGGCCCTTCTCCAACAAGCACACACCAATAGCTGTAGCAACTTCTTCTGTTAGATTACCAAAAATCTTCTATCCAACTATCTAGATACTTCTTGTTTTTTTTCAGCTGTCAATTTTTGGTTGAATTATTACAAAGAAAAAGTAATTAAATTCGTGTTGTGGCGTACGATTACAGATTGCCTGGTCTTCCGATGAATAACAGCGATAGAAGAAATCATAATCAGTGTAGTAGTTGGATATTACGGTGAACAAAAACACGAATATACATTAATCAATTGCAACAAATCTTTTGATACAAAGATTAAATTTCAATATCCTCAATCGATATAAAAATTGGCATATAACAAGAACTGTTTTGTCTGAACTTTGTTGGAAATCTTCTTGATGAAAATCTCTGATATTAAATTTGGATACGGATTTTCGTGTTGTATGAAGGGCTACGATTTTCTCCTTCTCGATGCAGTGAATCATTCTAGGAAGTAAAATTTGGATTTGTGTAATCGAAAAACTGACAAACCTTTTCGATAATATTTATTTATAACGCCATTCTTCAAGATAATTTCGAATTTCTCCTTACAAATATATTCGTTGGGTATAACAAAACGTTATCAGGAATCCATATAATGATATTCGTGATACTATTTTCGCTCTCCTGATAATTCGGATAGAACTCAAAACCTTTGCCACTGTACTTGATGAATTTTTCAAATTTCTCACATGAACTCAATCTCATAGAAATTCGTTTGGTATTAAAAATCAAAAATGTTAACTACAGAACCATCTTTCACCGTAGTTCATATAAGAATTGATACATTAGAATTTCAAGAATGTTTCGTATAAGCTCCTCCATTCAGATTCCCGATGAAATCTCTTTACGAGAAAGAAGAAAAGCAGCTTCGTCGAACTTGAGGAAAAGGAAAAAAAGAAAATTCTCCAACAAGATTCTGTATTTGGATCTCGTTTCGATGTGCTGATTTAAAACGACTAGCGAATTCATCTTACGTGTTTTGTTTTCGAACCAAGAAAACCTCTTCCATCTTCTTTTCCTCGGTACAGGTTATTATCGACGAGAGGTTCAGTTATTGCCGAACCAACTGCCTCGGCGAAGAATTTTCTCTCCATCTTTTTTTCATATTCTTTTTCCTCCTCCTGTTTTCTATTTTCAACGTCAAGGAAAATGTCTGCACGGGTCTCGAAATCGATTTATATCGTTCCGAACAAGTTTCTGATGTAACAACGTTGAAGAGTCGCTAATCCAATTCCCCCCTGAAAAAGTACAAGAATATTGTTTTCAATTTCGAATGCAAATCATTTGAAATTTACCATACTTATAAATTGACTATCTCTTCTTTCAAGTTTCCTGGAACGTACGTGGATAGAGGAACAACTATAAACACAATAACCGAAACAAATAGAATATATTACCTCGCTCTCGCCAATCTAATTTCTCTTTAATTTGTCTTTAGACAGTTGTCGTAAGATTATGCCTAGACACGATCACGTTACGTTCTCCTAGTCTATGCAAATCCTTGTGGCAAACCGTTCTCTTCGTCTTTTTTGTTGAAAATTTGCATAAGCTTACAGATAAGGAAGGCGAACGTTAAAAGTATGCATTTCCCTCGAATTCGTTCCTGTCTCCGACTCGAGGGTAGTTGCACTAGAGGGTAGTAGAGGGAAGAATCAAAAAATTGCTAAAAACAAGGAACAAGAGGAGAAGAAAATCGATCCTACGAGACGGTTAACGTCTTTTTTCTTCTCCTTCCTTCTTCACGTACATCCATACAAATACATAGACACACGTGTATAAACACTCTTGGAAACGGTCTCCTTATCGATAATGGCACGCGTTTCAAGTACCTTCGAGGAGTAGTGGTGTTCATTTATCGAGATTGCAGGAGAAATGTAGAGACAGGTTGAGAGTATTCTTTTATCGACTTTCGGTCGTCGCCAATATTAATGGTGTAACTATGAATCAGATTTATCAGTCTGATTCTCATCGTTCCGTGCGATTTAGGCCAAAGAAAGGGGAAACAGAAGCAAAATTCTGGCCAATTTGCAGGTTGCAACTCGGTTTATGTAAGAAAATTTACACGTAACAGGGCGCGTGGCAGTTTCATATACCTAATGTAAACATTCCGTTACGAGATGGTATATTCTGACCATGCAGTACATCGTATCGTAAACATTCAACCGATCCAGATACGATCTGACTGCTTATTACCTTCTATATCTGTAGGGATACTCATTTATATGCACCCATACACTTAAACCTACCTCGACCTATTCACTTGAGATGCATATTCCGAATATCCGCGTTTCAGGTTTCGACGTTAATTCAAACGAAATTCGTGTTGAGCCGGAAGCATTAGTAGCAGAAATCGGACTTGCACATTTCCTCACACATGAGTATATAATCGGGATGTGATGTACATGAAGTTCTGGGTCCATAACCATATATCTTGAACTGTTTCATATTTACCCACGATACGTACGTGTTGTGAGCCACGGATACTTCGTATCGAACATTCAATTCCTCAATCAAGATATTTTATTCGATACTTTTTATAGAATGAAACATACGGTTTAACGATTAATCGAATGCAATAACGAAATATTTAACTGTTGAGGACCTAAAATCTGGCAGTATATTTTTTAAACGATGTTCCCAGTTCGTAAGAGTTGATTCAAAAAAATAAATACTACCGATGATAGATCAGACTCCTGTCAGCTACTATGGTAGCTAGGAATTAGCTGTGGCAGAAAATAATTGTTACAAAAGCTATATTTCAGTTTCTACAACAATAATTTTCGTTGGCACAGCTAATTTTTAGCTATCCACAAAACAACTACATGATTTTTTCCGTTTTGTTTCTATAAACGATTCAAACCTCAAGAACATCGAGAAATATACTTGTAGGCAGAAATTTCAGTGTGAAAATATAATGTGTGTGCTCATTTTCTCGAAACGAGGCTTTGAAATATATTCTCATTCAAAATCGTGAAGAATTTATCGAGAAAAAGTTTCTTGAGATAATCTGAAATGAATTCTCGTAACTCAAGATAACTCATCAGGAAAATCCAAGAATGTATCGACTAGGAGATTTATCGAACAGGCTAGATGCCAAAGCAATCTCTTAATGCTCTGCTGAAGACTGTCATTGATGGACCAGCTGAGGAATGAGAAAATATGGTACCATTGATGGATCGTGTGTGTTAAACTTCCTTGATATACTTTCTCGAATGTATTAATCGTGAGTGCCTTACTTCCAACTTGAAAAACGGATTATCCTAATTCCCTTGCATACAAGTTCGTGGAATCTTATTCAAATTAATGTGAAATTCTATTCGATTAACAACAATCTCCTTCAAAATTTCAACAAGCACAAGAAGAGTCATGATTGGAAATCATCTTCAAATCCTCGATCGATTTTCCACCGAATCAAATGTATTATAACTCTCATGTACGGACGAAACCAAATCCGTTGGAACAGCAAAATATGGTTTAATTGTCTCACTTTTTACTGGAACGGCGATTTTCATGATATATCCGTATGATTAGAATTCATTATATTTTCAAACATCGATACACATTAACCTACTAGATTTGTCTTATGCGCAATGATCAGACTCATATAACCTATGACATTAATAAGCCATCAGGAATTTATCATGAAATGCGAGCAAAGCAAGCGCCATGCATCATTGAGAATTGTAAAATTGCTGCAACGCGAGCGATGCTATAGATCACAAATATGCACATGGAGTTAGCAATATTTGAATCGTTAAGTGCGAGTGAAACGTACGTTATTGGAATCACAAGTTTAACCCTAAAACACGAACGCGAAAAAGATTTTAATTTATTATGGGTGATTTTTGTTCGCCAGAGTGTACAGTTTGAAAATATTTGGGTTAAAGACTATCTTCAATGAAGAGACGCTCAGATGCTGAGAAAGAGAAAAATTCTCTGTGCACGTTCTAGAGTTAAAGCTACTGAATTGGTGTAATCGAACATCATTTATGGAATTCCATACGTGTGAAGATATATTTTGAGTAGAATAGAATCCTTATAAACCAATAATTTCATAATTATATTATACAAGTGGATTACACCTTTTCAACTGGAGACGATACAATTCTAGACATAATTAGTTTCACGAAGTCCAGGGAGGTTTAAGATACACGTTTCGGAATTGTATAATGTTATTCTGATCCCACAATTCCGTATTATAATGTTCCTAATGAAACGATGGGTAATTGAACAATTCTGGAGCTTTCCTCGTCAACAGACAAATAGAGGAGAGTCGGCAGCCTTGGGACACATATATTTTATCGAAAAGGATTAATGGACAAATTTTGAATATTTCACAGGCAGTGGAGAAAGTAATTTTGGTGATATATATCCAAATATTTTATTGAAAAAATTGGATTTCCCTTTTTCCAAAAAATATATACCTCTCATCCGGAAGACAATAGTAAATTTTTTTCGATTAAAAGTAGTAGTGAAACTAAACCGTTATTCCTAAAAAATGGATTAGGAAATTGAAGGAAGCATCTGAGAGTACATTCCAATAAATTCAAGGATGGCATAATTGTTACCCTGAGAACCCAATTTCTCAAACATGAAGCAAATTTCTTTGCCCTCGTTCTGACAAATCTTGTTTCTAACGGAAAAAATGATCCATTTCGATGAAAAAATTGCTCATTGAATTGAAATCACATCCTTCGAATTCAAAAAGCATTATATTTCTGTTTCAATTTGAGAATTTTTCATTTCAATCTGAAGGAAACTTTTTCCATTGAACGGAATATTTATTAGAAAGAGCACACAGAAAAGTTTCTTTCAATCTAAAAAATTGAGGTCTCAGTGTACGAACAATTTTATATGAAAATAAATATATCAGAGTTGGAAATCGAGGGCCTTGGAACACAATGTCTTTGGCTGCAGGTGGACTCGATGATTTCCATTTTTTATAATATTTTTATGGAAATCAATTGAAATAAGCAATCAAAGTCATGGAGAATATCGATGTTCCTAACAAATCACGTTCCCACAATTTTTTACTCATGGAAAACTAACGCCAAACTAATTTGGAGTTCATCAACAACCACTTCGATCATTTTTGCACCAGTCTAAACAATATTGCATAGAATAATCGATCGTTCCTGTGGTTTTTATCACGCAGAAGTGCATAGAACATGCTGGTCCAAGACACGATGTAAGAAGAATAGGTGTGTTATCTTCCCTGTCGGTGTGAACATTCTTTGATGCAGGCTTTGTCCTAGTTCCAATTTCGCCACCAGTTGGCGAAAGTGTCGTGAAGGCCAAATAAATTTCGATTTTTTAAAATAAAATCAAGTTTAAATGAAAAATAAGTTCCCTCTGTAAATGTTATGTATTATAATACGATTTTAATTTCTTTCTTTATCAATTTGGATTAGTATTTCCGACATCTAATTTGAATTGACCGCTTTTTTTTGGCCTTAGCTACTCGAATTTCGTAGTGGCAAAATCAAGAACTAGGACAGAAAAATCTCACAACACATACAAAAGATAACACACCTATTCTTCTTACATCGTGGTCCAAGATATCCGCCAAAGAGGGTACCGTGAGCCGAATGACAATCAATTTGCAATCCTAGCATGTATGCACCATGAGGCCCACCTCGGCCCAGCATGGGTTCCATCCTGGCAATATGGGGCCAAGACTAGGCCAAAATTCATACACGTTGTGGAAATTGAATTTATACACATGAATTTTTCGAAAAAACAAACAGACAAAATTTCATAATAAAGTCGAAAAATCATACTTTGATAGTACTACATGTATTGTTCGATCCTTCATTGTTTACGCTGAAAAAAATGTTTCGTTGTGGCAAGGAAGTTTTTATTGTTTTATCAGAAAGAACAACAAAATTTTCTCTTCAGTTTAGTAGAGTTCAACATAACAAAATATCTCAATTATAGTGTCAAAACTGTACGATTGATGACATTTTCTAACAATTGTTTTCAGTGTACCAACCAAAAAAACAGGAAATCAAAAATAACCCAAAGCTGTCGATTTTCACTTACTGGTTCATTTGTTCATCAATCAAGTCCAGCAATAATTCAAAATATTTCAATCTTTAATGATGTGCTTCAAAAACAAAGTGAACTGAAACCAACTTTGATTTTTAGCATACCAAAAGCAGGGGATATTTATTTGAAGAAACGTAGATGTGTCAAGGAAGAAAAACGGTTCACGAACGAATTATATGAAATCCTATATTCACAAATAACTTCATCCAATTTATGTACAATTTTCTTGATTCTCATACATTTGGCTTACATGTAAATTGTATGAAACTATTTCTCAACACAGGATTTTATACAATTTTTATAGAATTCACGTATAAAGTTTCCTATTTTATCGAAAAGTTTCCACAAGTATCGAAATCATTCCAAGAACTGTATACTCTTCACTCAAATATCAAATATAATATCATATCATATTTAATCTTCGATTCGATGCATTCAAACTTTAGAATGTATTCGCTATGGGAAAATCGAAGAAGAAGAAGAAGGCAAAGAAGAATATCAAGAACGGAAGGATAAGTGATAAAATATTCCATCCACGATAATTTGAAAAGTAATCAAAGCCGGTTCCCCGTTGATAAGACTAAGAATCAGCATCGATACATTTCATAATATATAAACTCAATGATATTGTGACGCAGCACGTCACACAATACTTGCCCGTTCACCCTCATGCATTGAACTCACTTACACATGTACACGCTAGGCACATCCCTCCTTTCCTCATCCCCACCTTTAGTCGAAAGCAAGAGAAACGCAAAGGGAGTCAGTCCCCGGTGTGCGACCGTACGGTTAATTTCAAATGGTATCAAACCTCCGAAGGATATACGAAAATCGGTCTCCGATCTGTCGATGGTGAAAAACCAACGAACAAAACTTTTGGATAAAGAATAGTGTGTGAACACGTGTTTGTCGAAGTTCCAATAACGAACGATCGTTAATTGTTGATTTCATCGGGAAATCCCTTTTGAAAAATTACATTCAGTGAAAGTGATTTGTTTTTGTGAATATCGTCGTGGTTGATTCGGGTTTCTCTTTTGTTTTCGTCCTTTTTTTTTATGCGAGAATAATCGGATTTTGTGAACCAAGTATATCGCATGATAGATGTATCATATCGCGGTATCGTTTTTCAATATCAAACATGATTTGACACCCTCTTCGATAGAAATTTTGTAATTATCTCGAAAAGAGGAGTGATGTGAACAGAGTATAGCTGTACATACCGGCTTGTGCGTGCTTTTGTTTATGTTGGTTGAATAGTCACATTCATCGTCAGTTACAGGTGATGTGTTATCGCTTGGTGCTGTGAACAATAGTCGACAGAGAAAAGTGAAAATTATCTTTCGGATATTTGTGTTTCGAGGTATGGGATCTCTCTAAAATTCAGAACGAGTATTTATAGGTAAGTTTTGTGTGATTATTTTCATTTTTACAGTGAAATTATAGATTTTTCTGTATCTCGTGTGAAGAAACTACAGTGTTTCGAACAAAGTATATTTTGCTGTGAAGAAATTCTCAAAATTGTATATAAATTATATATATTTTATATATAACCTATATTGAATTATATATAAATTATATATAATTTTGAAAATTCTTCCACTCAAGCTTATAAACGAGCTGTGAGGAATAATGTTATATAAATTGTATAGAGTATTCTTCGATATAAGATCGAACATAAATTATCTATTCGAAAAAATGTATGTAGTGATGATATAAAATGAGAAACACTAATTTCAATTGATCAGAGAAATGAAATAATTACACAGAACGCTTCGTTATATTTTATGAGATGAACACGTGGTATAAATACATTTGTATTATCAATGAGAAATTCTGAATCTCTGTGAAAGGGTCTGATTTTTCATTAACAGATACAATTGTAATGAATACTTCTTTCCGCGCGATTTGAAAAATGATGGTTGTTAAATTGATATTCGGCCTGTACTCTACTGATAATATACATTTATATATTAATCATCATCGCCATTCATTCTCATGTTTCATAGTATTATCAAAACCCTTTTAATGTGAATTAACAATTATTCCAGAATATTACAGAAACTAATAATTCAAAGTGATATCGATTAGTTGTTACATTTTGGCTGCCATTCAGGTTCATGAAATTCATAGATAAATACAGGGTAGAAATTCAATGATAATTTCAAAATAAACTATTGTTCGGTAAAATGATTCAGAATATATCACAAAGATTATTTATAAATGTTTTTTCTATAAAAAAGAATATACTCACTACCGTGTACAGGATCTTTGATAGTCCCACATTCCAATGGACAAATTTTGAAGACCATAAGACTTGATTGCGATTTTCAAGTTCCAATGAACGGCTGTTTCAGTTGCAAATCTGTACCCCTCATGATTCAGTAATTCATTATTATTTCGATATTTTCGAACAAACAAGATGAACACGGAGAAAAATAATTAGCATTATTTCGTCAGATGTCGTCACAATTGCCTGACGGTCTCAGAGGCTTTCTTACCGAATTTAGTGAAAATTATTGCAGTTGTTTTAACATTCTATCCCACATTTGAGAAGTCCTTCTCAAGAGATCAGAGCTAATAGTATTAATTCGGTAGAAAATGTTGCACGGAAAAAATCAGTGATCCAAATTTTCGTTGACTAGTATGTCACTTCTGGACGGAGCACAAAATTTGTAGAAGAATTCGTACACTGGATTTTAATAATTCGTTGACTTTTTCCATTATTTCGATGATGAAAATAAAAAGTGGATCCCATTTTTTGAATAGCGAACACAGTTAACGAATTATTGAAATCCAGTATACGAATTCTTTTCAAACTTGTGCTCCGTCCAAAATTGGCATACTAGTCAACGAAAATTTGGACTACTCATTTTTCCCGTGTGTAATTTTTATGGTATTATTTTTCTCCATAAACATGAAACACGTTTGAATACATAAATCGATCGTGTATTTTGGTGACTTGCAGATACAATTCTTATTGTATTGAATCTATTGAATAATAAATGATAAAGAAGCACGTTTTCGACACCCTTATTGTTTAAATGATTCCTAAAAAGTACTCAATTTCATTAAATAGAATAAAGATATGCTAGATTTATTTTTATAATTGAAACCTTGAGACGAATTAATTGATTCATAAATGTATAGAATGCATATCAATAACGTTTGTGATAGATCGATAGATTGCGCACAACTGTGTCGTGGGCGTATATGTTCAGCAAACAGATTCAATGCAACCGTGTTGATACCTCGTAAGACGTTCGATGTACGCATCTTGTGACGATTTCAATGGTTTTCACTTGGGAATAATTCAGTAGAGAATGTAGTAACATGAATTGATTATTCCGTTTCATGTATATAATAAAGTGGGCGATCATTGACACACTTCTCTCTTTTTCTTCTTACATTCTAGATGATAATGATAGCAAAATTTTCAATACGATTTCAGTATCATTGATCATTGTCAAGAAAAGTATGAATTATACATTTCGCAACTGTGAAAATGATAGATTGAAACTTTATTATTCACGAAAGACGAAATTGCACAGAGAAAATATGAACAATTCAAGATTACACATGCTGAGATAATGTTTTTTTTTTACTCACTCGTTTAAAATCTCCACGAATCGTTAATGATTGGAAGGAATATTGTTCTGACATTGCTTATCGAATTATAGAGAAACATATTCGAGAAGTTCAACAAACAATAAGTACATTTGAGCAACCACTAGTCACGATGCGACAGTTGACTTGACATAAAATGACCTCAATGCGAATGATTCCGGTCCATGGTTGTGGGTGTGATTGGATTCATTCTTGACATGTCAGTCTCTCACTATAACCCGCATGTATTCGTGCTCGACGTTAGGCGGCATGGATGATGGGCTGTAATAAAGAATTTTGTACACGCATGACACGTGAGAACTGAATAATCTTACCATCAGTCGGGTTAATCTCCGACGAGAGAAAGAAGTTTTTGTTGTCTTGGATTGAGAAAATTAATTACTGTGAGTTTAAGAAGCATATATTTTTCAATTTGTTGAAGAATATCAAGCTACTATCGTGTCTGAAAAATCATGAGAATTACTTATTCAAAATCCAGGGGGATTGGGTAGTACTGTCCTTGATATCAATGTACAATGTATTCAATTGCTACAGATTAACCCGTGTTTTGGTAAACATACGAAAATGAATTTATCGATTTTCACTATGTTTGATTTTGTCGAGGAAACAATTTTCATGAAATTTTGTTTCCGGAATGAATATTTTACCGCGCAAACGTTGAGGATGTTACAGAAAGCCTTCGGCGATGAAGTTAAGTCGCAAAAAATGTTTACAAGTGGTGGGAAGACTTTAAAGGAGGCAAAGGAAGCGTTAAAGATGAACAGCGTCGTCCTGGACAACCATTAACGTCAACTGACAAACAACTGATGATCCTAACTTTAAATTGAACCTATCGTTTAGTCAGTATTGGACCAAAGATTCGAATTGATGGGAGGCCGACAACTGAAATTCTTTGAATACCGACTGCATCCGTGCAACATTTCATTTGTTGTCAATCAACATTGAATATTTACAAATTGCCATTTCTTTCCTGCCAATATTGTGCCAAGCTACATCCTACCGTCCGTATCAGAGTTTTTTGCAAAAGCCCGACCCAGACCGGTCTTTTTCGGTTTCTTTTTACAATTGAGTGGACTTACGAGGCTTTTCTGTCCGAGTTTTTTGGGTTTTATGTGTTTTTGTAATTTGGTATTCTGCTTATTATTAGATTTATGTTTTTGACAGTTTCAATTAATTTTATAGCTTTGTTTTTTGTAATTCTTTCTCAAGAATATGAATAGATTTCTTGTGGTACTCTTTTCGTAGTTAAGAATTCATGAAGAATTCTGAAAATGTTCTATTGAACTAAGAATTGCTCTCAAAGAACGCTGAAGTTCGCACTTTCAGAGTTCTTGATGAATCTATCAGTTTGAAAAGAGTTCAACAAGAATTCTATCCACATTCTGGAGAAAGAATTTTGTGTGTGTCATATGGGATACATTGTTGTTTATATCACGTACATTTAATATGGCAAGTGAGATACGTAATTGAAATTCTACCACTATACTTTACATTTCAATGTCATATTGTTCTTTAAATGTTCTCGAAATATTTTGATACTAAACATTAATTATATTCTATTTATGAACTATAAGATTGATTGGAAATGCGTTTTATTTCACTATGATTCTGTACTTATACTTAGTTATCCTTTGGATTTCACTTCACTCGCATTTGCTTTTTTCAGAAGTAATGTGTTATGTCCATAATTATAGAGGTAAATTTTGAATAATTAATCGTAAGTAGGAATAACAGCTTCTTCGATCCCTTCTTCCCTTTTTTCAGGGTTTTTTGGGTTATTTCAAGGGTATTTTTTCCGAAAAAATCCGGTGGGTAAAACTGGGTCCGCATTGGCGAAGCCCAAAAATTTTTACATGAGGTCATATTTTGGACACACGGTTCTATTCTCTTTTTTTGAATTTAATTTATTTTTTGAGTGCAGTTGATTATAGTCCCTGATACAAGAATCAATTCTTCCCACACTTATTCTGAGTATGACAGACGGAATCGTCAAAAGAATCGTCAATCACGAAAAAAACTATCGAAAAATCAATGATACTTCTATAAAATAGCCGAATAAAATAATGTTCACGTTCAGTTTCCTATTCACGTATTCAATATTTATCGCATTGAAATTTTTACAAAATCCTTCCCATCCACGACCCCACGTACCATCGCTTCGACCGAATATTTTGCGAGCGAATCGAAAAATTTCCCATGCAAAACAAAGGGAGATCTAATTTGGAATTCGCCTTGTACAAATGTTTGACCTCTGTACGTGGAGAAAAAAGTGATCTCATATATAGCGTCGGTATTATGCCGGATCGCGTTCATATGGAACCGATCGACGATGAAAAGAATTCGGTGCGTGCAAAGTATGTGAGAACAAAGTCCATAAAAAAATTATTTCTCAAAGCGGAATCGCGTGAGCAAGTGTGTGATTGGTTAAGTTTTCACATACACCTTCATGTTCGAAATTCCTGTATAGATCCATGGCTTATCGAGTTTCAAAGGAAAGATAAGTTATCGTGAACAAATATTATCTTTTTCTCATCTCCATCGAAGGATCACTCGACGCTTTGGTAGTAAAAGATTAAATAGCTTTATTTTGTTTATAAGGAGAAGGATGGAATCGATATGAAAAACCGTACATTACACCCGTGTGTTTTACTCCATGTCTTTATACATTGAGAGGAATTTAGAGTTTAATTTACTATGTAGTTTACTTTGTAACCGAGGGACGGACGGACTGACCTCATAATGGAATTTACTATGATATGACCATAAAATCCTGAACGCATTCACAATTCTTTATGGTGATATCTTCTCGCGAAGATTAATAAACTGGAGAGGAAATTCTTCTAATTTATGTAAAATGGGCGTTCAATTTTCTTCCGCCTGGTCTCTCTTTCTAAATGATGGAACACGGAGAAAAAGATTTGGCTCACGCAGCAAATCGAGGTATTATATACAGAATAACAAATTCTTTTGCTAACTTAAAGCTGAAACTAGCCGCCAAAAAGTTTGCAAAGAAACAGTTTATTGAGAATTGAAGCATTCAAAAAGTATAGTTGAAGGCTGCTGAATTAATTTTTGATAAAAAATTCTCGTTAGCTTTTGGCAGTTAGTTTCAGCTTCATTCCGCTAACCTAGGTGAAAATTCACTGCCACAGCTCACTGGATTGCTAAGAGAGCAACATGATTCACTTAAGCAGCAAATTTTTCGCTGGATTAGAAAAATTTTCAGTATCATATGCAGAGGAAGAGTAAAAATTTTTTGCTGCCTAAAATCGCTGTCGCAGCCAACAAGGTTGCTGTGATAGTAAATAATTCGCTGCTTTAGCAGAAAGGACCCAGCAAAATTAGATGTCGCTGAATTTACAGCGAATTTCTTTCTACTCAGTGAAGGAAAGAGAAGAAAATCGGACTCCCTACTGTATTTTGAAGAAATCTAGAATGGGAACACTCGATCAATTGATTTCTTATATAAATCAGAAATTACAACAACCATCCGTTAATTCCGACGTCATGTTTGTTTTTGATCGAATGAAAACAATTGATGAGTAGAATATCGTCACTATATCAGAATCATCAAGATTCAAAAGCATACACCCATAAGATATTTCGTATCAAAGAGGCATTGTTATTCTTTAATGATATAACGATATTTGATATCAGCTATGCGAGTCATCATTTTGGAATGCCTAGTTTCTGTGAGAAGACATTAAAAGGTGTCAAAGGGCTTGCGAGTCTCTTCCATGGATAACATTGATACTAGACACCAGAAAGATACCTTCACCTTTTACAGGGAAATATGTTCCGCATCTAAAGTTACATTATTCGTGAACACGATCGTAGGTCATATAATACTTGTGGAATGTTCGTGCATGTGTACATACGTATACAAAATGTACTTGAAGTTTCTAATTTTGCTGTAAATTTGATAGTATCTCTAGTTTTAGACGGTTGCAGTGTTCTCCCCGGTCCGAGGATGTACATAATCAAGTTATTTACAATCAAAACAGATTGGAAATCATAAAAATGTACTGAAACAACAGGAGAAGTTTATTGTTATGAACGATATTTGGACAAACATCAAGCCTCGATTTTGTGCAGAATGATTGCAATTATTTGTTCAATTTTGGTTGTTATCCACACTGCACCGTATATCTTAGGAACTCTGCTGAAATATCCAGTTTAATTATACTGGCCACAAAATTTGACGACAGGGGTAACGAGAATTTTTATATTTTCGTACAATGAACAAATCTTGCTGTGCTCGCAGTTTTATCATATCAACGATGCTTACCATATTTGCGTATCTCTGATTTGAATGGGACTCGTTTCGCTCACATGCGGTGATGAATCACTTGTTCATTTCATAAGATTGATAAAAGAAATCGAACACCTGGTTGTGTACGAGGAAGGTCTATAACGAATTCATGCACATTGATGTCCACACTGTTGAAGATTTCAGACAAATGAAATTTCGGTTACGAAAACTTACATTATTTAAATATTCGCGGGTGCAGTAAGTTGAGGTTATGTATAGAATAGTACATGTTTTTTGCTGGTGTAGCTGAAAATCCGCTGCCACAGTCAATTCGTTTTACTTCACTGAATATTACAAGTGACCTTCTGTTTCATTCGTTTTGAATGAACTCTCGCTGTTTCAGAGTTTAAAATTCACGCTAGATTTGAAGTGGTCATGAATTTCTAACCTTCAACCTTAGATCACTGCTCTGAAACAGTAGAAATTTCACTCTAAAATTTGACCCGCTCAATTCTAGCGGGATGAAAAGTGAAATTTCACTCTAAAAAATTCCTTTCTTTCTTTCCACGTCATCTCCAGTCTCGAAGAAAGCAGAAATTAGTAGCCAGATGTAACTTTTTTGATAGAATGGTTTCATTGAGCATTCAAGTAGCCTAACTGCCTATTTGAGAGCCACTCAATCAATTCTTGATATGAAACATATTCGAACTAAGGTCAGAACTAATATCAGAACTAGTTACAACAATCGCCTGCTAACTTTTGGCCGCTAGTTTCAGTTTGATGAGTTTTGACTCAATATGTGGTCCAATAATTCGCCATTTACAAGCCATGGCTCATAGAGCGCACTACCTGAGAAGGTAGCTCTTTTTTTGTAGTCTTATCCAGGATTTTTTATTTTATATTATTACGTGGTCGGGCTCATTTCAGCAGCAGCGTCCTTGGAAAGAGTTTTTGAAGAATTCACTTCATTATGAATTCTTAATAATTCTTTTTGAAGTTCTGTGTTATTTGATCACGTTCAAACCCCATGAATTGGGATTATAAGTTCAAATCATTGATATATTATCATTATTGGATTCACGAGCGCTATGGATATGCGATCCAGTCAGACTTCTATAATCCTGTAAAGTACCAGTATTGCTCCGATTGATGCACTTTGTATGGGAAGCAGCAAAACGAAAATGCATTTCTTTCACTCTCAAGTAGTTGCTACTCATTCAATTTCGAAGAAATAGAATTGAATCAGATTGCGTCTCCCGTTACTCAGAGCTAAAAGATTATCAACTCATCGATTGGCTAATCAAAATGAACTCAGAAAATATTGATTCTAGATCTTTTACTTGAATATCAAACATAATAAATACATTCTAACAGAATGAACTCAAGGAATGTTATTATCTAACGAAATCATAGTCGATGAATCAACAACTTGTGACAATTCTTGCAAGATTGAAGAGTTCACGGATGATATCACACGCAAACTGTATATAGAATCCCAGACAGAACCGACACATGTGATGATTCTTTGTAGAGCGTTAACTGGTAAGAGATACACACCTTGCTCAGGTATACGATATCCTGCCATTAATACGAAACTCCAGCATTTAATAATTGTCTTCGAAAACCGGTTAGCACAAAGACGACGGGTCTTTCGAGTCGAAGCACATGAGAAATTCTGACTCTTCACACTGAGTATTCTTTTTCCCCTTTATTGAACATTCAAATATTCAAAAATGAATTTTAAGATACTTTTCATTCATTTCTACTTATGCAATATTCAATGACAATGTTCGAAATAATTCTGAATTCGATCATGAAATCGTTCGCTCGTTATATTGGATAGATCGGGGAAAGAGAACCAATTTTCAACTTGGCTACATCATTCACGTTATTGTAATCTCCTTAACTACGCGAACAGAATTTTAAGGTCATCAATACAGATATTTCAGTAATCCTCAAAAGCATCGCCAGGAATTACTAATATAACACATCGTTAAGGTAAAAGTTACATCATTTTTGCGGTGTAGTTGAATGGTGAGGGTTCTTCACGGTGCAGAATAGTTTCAAAACTTGCATTTGAAAATTTGGTAATGTCATTATGATTTTTATTTTTCATTGTACTGAAGGATTGATTGTATTAATACGAATTGGAAGTATGTGATGAATGATTATCACTTGAAGTTATTAAACGTTAATTACCTTGCAAAATTATTACGCTCCTTAATTTTGTAGAAAAATTATCAAAATTTCAAGTACCTTCTGATTAAATTTTTGATCGTTAACGTATATTTGGATCATTATTCCCTACGTTTTGGGAACTCATGGGATTTTAAATAACTTTTCATGTTTTTATTAGAATTTTACCTAAAATGAATGTTCTACACCTGTTCCTGTTTCTAGGATATTAAATTAATTTCTTGCATAATTATTACGCAAATTAAAGTTGAATTTTCCATGGCTTGCACAATTGTTGAGTTCTCCATAATTATTCACATGTTGTTAAAGATTGAAAGAGTGAATAATAATTGAAATATCAAATTAATACAATATCGTAAAAACTCGTGATATTTTCAGCAATGATTCCACGTAAATGTAACAGTTTGAGCAAAACAAAAGTAGAGTAATCATAGTTTACACGTTGAGCTTCATTTTTCGTTATCATTTACTCGATAGAGGTTAAGACAGATTGAATAAATCATTAGATCCTCACTAGGGGATTAGAGAGATGTGGATGTACCTGTATGCTATACTCTGTGTATCCAATACCTAATACGTGAACTGACCGAACTATAACGCAATACATCATTTGCGAGGCTACAGTTGAAATCATACTCCACGCTTGTGGGACTGCTCATGAGTAAGATTAACTTGAACAATTCATCATCTTTGCTTGAACCATTAAGCCAAATCTTCGTTCCATTAAGATTTTCATGAGTATAGTTTAGGAATTCCAGTTGGCTTTAATTCCAAAAGCTTAATAGAATTGTATATTTTGTTTGTGATGCAATACGATACCTCACGATATGCATACGATTATGATATGAATATTATCCATGATGTTGATACAAAACTTTTCCCCTGGCTATTGAATCCATCCGTAGGAAAGAATATATCGTTGTAAATATCTCCTTTTGAGGAAAATCTGGAATATCACATCAACTTTTCTTCTACATCAATGGAATTCTTATCAGAATGATTAATTATGTTTTTGTTCTGCATCTATCAAATTATGTGGAATCCAAAGAAGGCTTCCTTATCACCAAGGCTTAAAAAGAATTATTATATGTTGTATAAGGAGATAAATCCGTTTGTTCAAATGAGGAGCGTGGACCTGTCAATGCTTCTGAGATGGTAACATAACGTGAGTAAGCAAAGAGTATATCAAGACTCGGATTTGAAAACATTCGTAGGAACAATTATGCTCAACCAATACAATAACGTTTACGTGAAAAAGTGTATTCATTCATCTTATTTTACGGACATGTGCATGATGGTTATATGCACAAACGGAAGTTTTCACTCAAAGATAAATCGAAAGATTGAAAGATGCCCCAGATGAATCGAAGCAGCGACATCATTGTCCCCCCCCCCCCCCCCAAAGACTTTATCTGTGAATCCATTTTTTTGATCTGTCGATAATTCACTTTGAGATACTCATGATAAGTTTATACGTGAAAGTAAACTGGTACGCAAGGGAAAGTATTTCATTACATTCCTGATGATAAATTGCTCTGGATCTTGAATATCAATGAGACTTCATATAATCGGATGAAAAATGTATAAGAAAAAGTTGGAAATGAAAACAATTTTCAGAGATAATTTCACGAAATAGTTGCCTTGAGATCATAACTCTTTGTAATTTATGATTTTATATAAAGTTTCCATTCCGCATTTGTCATGGAAATACATCTACTTCGGGCGAAGAAAAAAAAAAGAAAGTTCATCAGTTCCAAGGAGGTGATGATCGTTGCGAAAATATAGTGAAACATTCGTGAAGCAAATTTATAGAAATTCAAGTTGGTTTGATGGATTTTCTTTGGAGTGCGTGCGGAAAATGATTCAACGTAATAACACTTTTGGAAAAGTAATTGAATATAAAAGCTTCTCGTAGATCCCTCGAATCGTAAATTCAAATGTTACATGCAGGAAAAAGCACGTTGAGAGAGTGAGAGAAAACACATTCCTTTAGGTATTGAGAAGCAGAATTTTGTTAACAAAGATCAGTGAACCGCTGTGAAATTATTCATCAAAATATTGAAACTACATTTGTAAATGACGCAAAAAAAACGAAATTTCGCATTTGTTATATAATTACAGGAGAATGTTAATTTTTTATCAAAGAAGTACCAGTTTTGACATTAGAATTATGTGAATATATTCAATGAAAGGTGAATTGTAGAAATATTTCCATTGAATATCCATCAAACGTTGAACGAATTCATACAATGAAAGTAAAACACATACACCACAGTTGTGCGATTCAAAATTCGCTTTGAAACGACTTTCATCGTGTTTTTAGTTCGTCGCAAACGTTTGGAGGATACGAAACGCATGAATTACAAATTTGAAATGCCCATTTTTCGTCACGATGAATGTTCAATATTTTGATACTTCTTTCATACAGGGTGGATCAGAAAGATTTTTCATGTATCAAATTCAATTAAGATTTTCCATCTTTCAGTTTTATCCATGAATTCTCGTATACGTTCCATAAAATTTGTTTCAATACAAACCGCGTGGTAGAGTAGAGAGAGAGAAAAAAAACAAGTGAAAAATCGATATCCTACCTCCACCGTACCAACGAGTTCAAACGGTATTGTTAGTTGTTACTGCACCACTCGTGGGAAATTTTTATTTCCCGCTCATTTAAATTTGAAATTCGGTAACGAATTTCATTGTTCTTGAATCACTTTTCAGCACCCATTGAACCGAGGTTCTCTCGTGAACTCCTGAGAATGTGAATGGTGTGAATCTAACGATAAACCGTGTAGATATATATATATATATATATATATGCATCTCGAAAAGTAGCTGACCTTACCAGAACTTGCGGAAAAGATTTTCACCTAGACAAGTTTCTCTTATCTGACTGAGCAATTTTCAAGCGCATCGATCTTTTTGTGTTTGAATTTATCCTATCAAAACTCTTCTTATTCGATACAAAAATGAGATTATCACGTTCAATTTATCACAATCTTCGATGAATGAAACTTGGCTTTCACTCAAATTCAAATCGGGATGAAAAGTTGGTGGGAAAAATAATTTCAAACACGATTAATTCATGAAATTCACTTCAAAGTTCTTTGTATCAAAATTGAAGATGTTTTGAACAGTGTGTCCTATGACGAGTGGTACGAATTTTAATAATAACTCCTCATGAAAGTTGTTCTCAAAGACTTGTAGTTCAATTTTATGTACATGTATACATATTATATTTAATTTGATGAGAATGTATGTAAAATTTAAATATTGCATTTCATGCACGTGCGCGAAGGAAAAGATTCATTTGTAATTAGCAGATTTGTATTTGGTTACCAGAAAAGATTTATTTCATGCAAACTACTGATGAGTCTGGTTAACGTTTATTTGTTACATTCATTTGTACATAAATGACCATTTCTCACTATAAACACATCCCTTTCTCAATGTGTATTTGAATATTCAGATGTTATTGTTTTTAGAGTTTGAAACACTGTGTCATGATTTTTTCATGCGTTTGCATTTTTATAAGAATATTCCTGTTCATATCCTCATGCTATATTTCGTTTTAAAACAGCCATTTCATGCGATTTCGTTGTTTGATTGCGACTGAGAAAAAAGAACATTAGCTCGGTATTTGTATCGTTGTTTGAATTGTTGTGATTTGTACGCGGTCAAGCTCGAAATCCAGCCAATGGAACAATCAGAGCTTTCTTGAAAATGGGGCAATATATTTCGCTTTCTTATTGTCTCCAGTGAAAGAAACATCTCGCGTCATTTTTTTCCATTCAAAAACTCTTTTGGATAACATATTCCTACTATCAAATACGAAAATAGCCATGATAGAGCATTGTGTGTCCTTCACATTTATCGATTAACAGATCGGTTCGTTAGTGCGTGAGAGAGGAAATTTATGTCAGGGAAAATGAGTTCTCTCTATAATCAAATCCTTTGTCGAAACGAATGAACTTTACCGTTGAACAATCCTCTATATCAGTCCGTATAACAGTAAACTATCGCTGGCTTTGACGAAATCATTTTTCGCGAGTGGTGTTGAATCGAAACCACACCTTGGATACATTCCTCATTCAATCACGAATTTCATCCAAACTCGTGACTCTCGTACATTTTCGCGACACCTCGCAAACAATATTCTTCACTGAACAAAAAAAAACACAACTCTCATATATAGTATATATTCTCTCTCGAAAAAGTTTTTCAAATCTTCTCGATTTGAATAAGAACATCGATTGCTTGTCTCGCATTTGGATTCTCATTTTAAGTTTCCCGATTGAGATGGTATTGCACGCTGTGAACACTGTCATTGCAATTTATTGCGATTTTCTCTTCCATCCAAGAAACAAGAACTCGAACGAAATTGTTTCAACGCTTTCAGAAACTCCGTATTCCACGTTTGGCACGTAAAACGGTACATTTTTCTATATTTTATTTCGTCCTTTCGTTCCCCGACCTCTTAAAAAAGAATACCATTCGTAACAAGAATTATTGTTGAAAAAAAGTGAACTAATTGCAAAATCGTACACAACTTGACGTATCCGCGGGACTTATATAATGTATATGGGCTTCTTCTGTTCTTCAATGTTTTATTTTTCCTCCGCACAGTGGCAAGTTCGATCTTAAGAAACTTTTGGGAACGTTACAAACCCTGAGGTTACTCGAGATTGAGCTGCGGAACTAGACTCCACTTCATTGAGTTGTAACAATCTGGAAAAGCTTCGTGCTCGCCATGCAGAGGAAAATGTTTTGCTTCTATATAAAAACAAATTCTTTCAATATGAAACATTTCAAAAAGTAAATTCAATACGCCGAGAAGTTTTACCGCGCGCTACGACGTTTCTCGCATAGAATCAAATTTATCATTGGAAACTTCACTTAGACGGGAGTTCTTTTTGGCGCGTAAAATATATTTTAGATAGCAAAGGATTTTTCGTGATGTCTGAGATGTTGGTGCTGCATGGAGAATGGATGTCAAAACATTGGGGTTGGGATTTTACCGGGTGTTGCACAATTCTCAAGCCAAAGGGAATTTGTGTGCCGCGAAACGGCAGAGTGCGACGTTTTCTATCAAAGCGAGAGAATTCAGGTATGATTTTAACCGAATTTACATGCTTCGATCGTAAATGTTGAAGTTTGCTTGTTGGATTTTTCTTCTCTCAACGAAGACGAAATGTAGTTTGAATGGACGTTTGTTGCGATTTATTTAGTTGATAAATAAATCGTGTTTGAAATATCCAAGGCGCGTGCGATTATAAAGATAATTTAAATATTTCTTGATGTTTTGATTGAGATTGAATGTGGGTTGAGGTATGCTCTGAGAGCTGCAAATGAAGTCAGCAGCCCCACTCTCTAAAATTGTTAGAGTGGTATTTCACTCTTTAACCAGCCAAAAATTTCGAGTGAAATTTTCACTCTTTTAGAGCGATAATCTAAGCTTTGAGGTTATAAACTCACAGCTAGTCCAATCCTAGAGTGAATTTTTCAATTTAAAAGAGCGGGAGTCCACTGGAAACGGGTGACAATCCCACTCGAAACGGACTGGCTCACTTCTGAGACTTAGTGGAGTGAAACGAGTGATTTTGCACTTTTCCAGATTTACAGAGCACATAAAATTTGTTTATTACAATTCTCATGAGTACAAAAATCACGAATGAAGCATAAAAATACTTCGATACTTTGAATTTCGTTAATGGTGGGGCCTCCTTCGCAAACCTTCAGATTTCTTAAAGTACTCGATTGAACCAAAATACCTCAGTTGCATTTTTCACTCGAATTAATTGCCATTCATCCAAATAGTTCATTCATTTGTTGAAACATCTCGAGGATATTCAGGAGTTGAGTATTTAGATATCAAGACGGTAATGTTTGAAGAAATGGGAATGTAACTTAGGAATCCTCTTCTTTAGGAGGGAATTTTCTCAGTATGAAGATATACTGAACAATGAACGTAGAAGAAAGAACAAAAATATTTTTTCGTATCACTATACGCGGTATATTTGTTTTGATTGTGCATTACGAGGATATACTGTAACTCGGAACGCATCGTTCATAAATTCCCATATTACAAAAATCCGTTCAGAATTCTTATCGCAACTTTTGTTCCACGTAGCATATAAATGGAGTTATAAGTAAATTGTGAAGTCGAGATCGTACGAAATTGTAATGTATTCACATTGAATCGGATTATTTTTGAAACTCTGTGATATAACATAATCGTATAACGAACTACCATGAATTATCATTATTCTACAGAACAGCTCATCTTTATATCGATTTTCATGACGTGACTTCCTCTTTAATAAGCATTATACTCACCAGTGCTTGTACTCCCTTCTTCTGGTTTCTTCCAACCTTTCTATTAGAATGCTAGTTTCGCGATCAAAGATTACGTCTACGTGCTACACACATAAATTGATACCAAGGATTTCATCCTGAAGAACTCCACGTTGTTATCATCTCATATAATTCTATAAGTAAGGAAAATTCAGATTTTATTGTACTTCCTTTAAAACATTGCCGAGTCCGCGTAATGCGAAGTCGTAGTCGTAGTTTCACAAATGATTCATGTTTATGCTCTCCAAATGTAAAAATATGTGGAAATTGTAGTATGAAAAGAAACCGAATAAAGCGTATTCATGATATTTCGATAAAGGATCAATATTTCCTTGTGGAATGCTCGTTAAAACTTTTCAACTTTATGTTCTTGCTTCACATTCGTTTCATATACACGTGTGTAGACTGTAGATATACACGCATCATCAAACCATCGAACCCTCAAAAGAATTCTCTCTCTATCTTTCATTGGCCATGCAAATTCAGATATATTTCTTTCTCCTCGTTATCATCTTACAGAAACATGTAATGTATCATCTCGTAATCATTGGATATAAAATTCAAATACTCGACGCGTGGATTCATCTACCGTAAAAATAATAATCACGATAATTTTCTTTTTTAATGAATGACGATAATACCTTTCTCACGATATCTTTCCGTTATCGGGTTCTTGTAATTGAACTCGGAAAAATGTTTGCAAAATAATTGTCGTTGCAACGGGTACAGAGGAGATCTCATCTAATTATAATATAAAATATTTGTATAACGATTTTTCTTCGAAAAACCCACTCATTCGACCAAGTACTTTTACTTTCCCTCGAAGTACACAGAGGAAGGAAAAAAGGAGAACAGAATAATACAAAGTAAGTTGAAATGGAGAGAAAGATGATAATTCATCATGAAATGTGGCACGTGTGGGGGAAGAGACGAAGGGAGAAAAAAAAAGTTCAAAAACTCATGAGAGCGGAAAGAAATAAATAACGAACGAAGTAGGTGAACGCTCCGCGAATCATAACTGCCCCAAAAGGGCGTTCACACTCGCGTATAGTTCATCTTTTTCTTTCTTATTTTCCATTCCGTGATACAAGAAAAGGGTTGGGGAAGAGACATATACCACGTACTGCCACGAGGAATGCGAGAAAAAGAAGAATCTGAGAGGAAAATCCGTGCATCTTCAGACTCAAAATACAAAATACCTTGGAGTTCGGCGAGTTATACTTTGAGATTTAAAAGAGAGAGAAATAAGAGAACTCCGCGAAGATGAAAGTGGATAATATTCGAACTATTTTGTAAATCAACCACGGTACGAATTTACGAAGATTTTCATGGTAAATATCGTCTTTGGAATTTCAATAACAAGGGGGAAAACAATCGGGTATATATATATATATATTTTTTTTTTAACAGATAAAATATGTTGCGAACGATCGTTATCGCGGGCATTTTTACGACTGTTTCTCGTTACTTCGACTTGGCCGGTAAATCATCCATCGGGAAAAATATATACATTATGGCTGTACCGAATCGAAGAATTGTATTGAGATCACGTGTCGAGAAACGAGCTGTTTCATTTTTCTAAAACGAGAAACGTGTGGTAAGTCTACTTAGGTTGAGCTATCGATGTTACTACTAGACACTCGTCGACCTATAACTTGGCTTCCTAATTGGACGTTTGGGAATTATTGTATATTTATGGCTATGGCCATTCCAAGTGGGTGAAGCCACGAAAACCGAAACGATATTTCACGTTGCCGGTAATTCCGCATCCATCGAGCGACGTGGATCCTATTCGTTTTTCTTCGTTCTTCGCTAATCAAATATATATCTCCCAGGGAAAAACACTTCGTTTAGACTATAAAAAGAAGAGTTAAAGAGGATCATTGATATTTATACTCTCAGATTCAAAATCATGAGCTATAGCCTTGCTCGCTCTCGTTATTTTTCACACCTTAATCCTTCCTTTGTCCATTTCACCGTGGCGTGATACAACTTGTATTGCTCCATCCCTTGTCACACGGAATTTCAAATGAACTGAGATGGTTAATCTTCACGCGACATGCCCTCGGTCATTGTATATTCTGAATCTGAATAACCACCCCCGTATCAAATCGATTCAGAATGAGAAATAATTTCAAGATTACAAGACTTTTGTTTTGAGATAAGTTCTATTTTTTTCTTCGCTTCATCATACCGATATTCGTGAATTTTATTCGTCCAGGGAACTTTCATTTATAGGAATAATGAGTCGAAAGTGTACACTGTAAAAAAAGAAACTGCAAATTTACTGTGTCAGTACTGGAATATGGATATTCCAGTACATGTACAGAGATTTTGTTGGTACGGTATTGAAAAGTTACCAAGCATAACTGAAAATTCAGTCCTTGTACTGGAATTTTCAAGTTTGGGATTGTGTACTGAAATTTTGCCATGATTTCGCGAAAATTTGACTGGCTTGTACTATAATTTTACAATTCTTGTGCACCAGAAAAAAGTATCCCCTCAAAAAGGACTTAGAAAAAATTTCGAATTTAGAAAAAAAAATCTGATTGTTGATATAATGGAATTATACAGGTTTTGAACTGCAATTTTCAGGTCGTGTGATGGAATTTTCCAGTTAATCACTGTTGCACTGAAATTTCCTACTTCTATTGGACTTCGTCATTTCTGGCAGGAAAAATTTCAAGACTTCATATTAAAAATTTCCTGATTGAGATTTTGAATAATAATTGTAATTGTAGCGAACAAAATGGATATATGAGGTTTTTCCAAGACTTATTTCCTTGTGTAGTCTAGATATTGAACATATGTATAGTAACCCAAGCTGGCCTTCCAACATGTTGCGCTATAGCTCATCGGTTAGGTCTTACGTTTTAGTTGGGAGGCAGGTAGAAAAGTGTAGGTTCAAATCCCGTTAGGTAGACATGACTTTCTGTCCATCAAAATGAATGATCAAGGTTCTCAATCATCTTGAAACACAAGGACCGTCGTGCAAATTCACTTTGTGTGAGCCATTTTTTTTCAATTTTCATAAAATATTTTCAGCATTAATTTTCCAGTATGTTACATGTCCTGGAAAACTCCAATTCGTGTACTGAAAGATTCCAGTACTGAGGCTCAGAAAATTTCCAGTTTTGATGCTGAAATTCCATAACATTTGTACTGAATTTTTGCAGTACAAATGTGCTAAAATTTTCCGGTGAAATTTTTTTACAGTGTATGAATCTTACGTGCAAGCACGATGTGAGAAGAATAGGGGAGTTATCTTTTGTATTTGTTGTGAAATTTCCCTGACATAGTTCGAGTAATTCAGGCTAAAAAAAAGCGGAAAATTCAAATTAGATGTTGAAAATATTAGTCCAAAGTGATGAAGACGAAAATTATAATCGTGTTATAAGACATAACATTAACAGAGGGAAGTTATTTTTCATTTGAACTTGATTTGAATAAAAAAATTGGAATTCATCTGGCCTCAACGATATTTTCGCCAACTGGTGGCAAAAATTGAAACTATAACAAAAACTCCATCATCCCAAATTTCTCACACCAAGAAGGAAGATAACCCACCTATTCTTCTTACATCGTGCGTGTAAGAGAGATGTGTTGCAATTTCTTTCGAAACTTTACATATTCGCGCATGCATATATTTACATTACAATTTAATGATGAATCAACAATATTTCTGTTCCAGGTAAGGGGAATTAACTGACAAAATATCAAAATTTTGAACCCCCGATATAACGAATCGGTGAGTACTCGTGCACTATTTGAGAAAAGAATAATTCTAGAATAATCTTTTCATAAGATTGTTCTCGTTTATGTAATTTATGTCTAAGAACAGTGTGAGAAATAATGTATTATCAAGAACCGTGAAAAACTAAGTTTTGAATCAGTAAAAAAATCTGATATTCGAAACTCCCGAAGTTTGTGGTGATAGTAAAGCGCGCGTGAGACGGTATAAATTGCTGCAAATGACACTAACTGAGACTAATCACGGTATGTGAGGAAATGGGTGAAATTAAGTCAACTTTAAGACACTGCAAGCATCTCGGTATATCTCGGTATACCTCGGCGCGCAGTTTTAGCGGTAATACAAGTCTGTGGAATCACGAGAAAAATATTTCTTTCTTTCATTACATGGAATGTCTCATTACGACTTTACGATGATCGAGAATCACATACAATTTCACTGAGATGAAGTCTCAACCGTGACAAAAAATATTTTGAATTTTATTCGAAATCAGTCTAATCAAAGTTGATATCATAATGATTTGAAATTTCAATTCCCGATATTTCAACAAAAGATTCTAAGAAATAATGTTTGCTGCAAAACATTTTCATATGCTCTTTGTTCAACTTATTTTAGAATCCTCTTCTGAAGTGTCCTATATTTTTTCAAATAAGGAGATTCTCAAATGAATGTCGATGGAATATCTCAACGCTCGTCGGACCTTTCTCCCTGATGTCTGATAACTAATCGATATAACTACTTATTAGATCTCCCACTGTAGCTTGAGAGTTTTCGTTCAAGTCACACATGAGAAGAATATATTTCAATATGTAAATTTCTGTATATGATGGCATATAAATTCAATCGAATAAAGAGTTTTATGTATAAACTATGTTGATGCTCGTACAAATTGAGAATACTATGGAATCTGATAACTTTTTGAACTTTGTTCAGATATCAGATACGAATGTATAAAACGTAACAGGAGTGAAAGTGAGTGGAGAAGAGAATAAAAAGATAGAGGAAATTGGAACAGGTGCGGAATTCACATTGTTTCATGAAACAGCGTCTCAGTATGAATTGGCCACCGGAATCTCATCAGTAAATATTTGCTTTGAGGTATCTCAGGAGCAATTTGAATGATGATTGGCTTTGGAATTGTGAAGTATGAATGTGGAAAGAACCATGTACTCGTCAACAGAACAATAGCTCAGGGAATGTATGTAGAAAAAATCTTCACCACTTTTTCTATCTATCGATCTCTTCTTTGGAAACATGAAAATCATTCCAGAAAAAAATTTGATACATCTCAAACGTGGATCAACGTTACTAGACATCATTATAACATTGACTTGATACTTGATGGTAGCCTGACAAGTGTGCGAAATCAAACGTACCTCTCAATAGATGTGACATTCGCATTTTGTTCTTGTTTCTTTTTTTTCATTGAGTTGCTTTTGGAGGGTTTTTAGAACAGTTTTGGAGATATAGCACCAGCCTTATAGCACTGATAGAATCAAATACACAAGGAAAATCATTAGAACGTGATGTAGATGGCGCTGCTCACGCTCAGACGTCTATATTGCGAATGGAGCTCGTTTCGCTCGCATTTTGTGATGAATTGATTTTTATCCTAATCTTTTATTTCTTAAGAATTGAAGGGTTTGTACGAATTCATGATGGATTCTGTTTGACAATTTTTGAATACTCTATACGTAGCAGAATGTATTTGAGGAAGAGTCTTATTATTTATTGAGGATCAATTATCAAGAATACAAATAATTATGATTCTTTCAGAGTCAAATTTCAGAGGAAGTGAATGCTTTTTCCCCATTGCAAAGGGGGAAAAGTGCATATTTCCGCCACTAGAGCGGAAAGTAAGTATTTTCTTCCCGTTTTGGTGCATTCGTCTGGAAACAATCACTTCTTCTCTTAAAAATAGGTTTGAAAATAGGAACTTCCTGACCTTATGTAGAAACAACACAATTGGATTGATCCAAATTCTTTAACAATAAAGATTGCCAATAAAATTCATTTCAAAGTGTTGGAAATCGATTATTCGTGGAAAACATTGGTTCTGCGAATTTCACAAGTGTTGATTATAGGAACAGTGAAAAATCGAGCATTGGTTCTGAGGTTTTCCTGAATATCAATCGAAAATTTCTAACTGGAATCAATTAAAAATTGGATATTTACAGGGAAAATTGGTTTCAAGGATTTAAAAAATGTTTGATTGGATGTATGAATGGTATATTCCAATTTTCTAAAATGAAGAAAATATATATTTCTAGTCAGAATATGACTGATGTGAAAGGAAGAATGACATATTCGGTCACAGTTATCAAATCCAACGAGTCAATTTGAGTTCAAAACAAAAAGTGAGATTCTGAAAAACAAATGACGTTTCTCGAAAAGTTCAAAGAGAATTCAGGAGAAATTAAATCATTTATCGAGAGGAACAGAAAGTATAAATTGAAAATCCAACAATAAATTCAATTCAATAGTTGAATGCAGGAATTGTGAAATGAATAAAGTAGAATTCCTTAATTGTAAATTTTGTGTAAATTCATTTGAGAAATACATCCAAATTCAATAGTAATGAATGAATTGATGCATACACAGAGAAAAAATGGTTTGCTACTATAGCGCCTACAAACGAATTTGTTGTCCTTGCGAAAATATTCACTCCAGCAGCTAAGACGTTAGTTCTGTTCACAAATTGGTTTACGTCAGCAAAAAAATGTAGTTGTGTCAATAATTTTTCTTGCTCTATCAGCTAATTTTTCTCGTAGGCGCTATAGTAACAGACTTGCTTGTTATGCCAGCAATACTTTTTTCTCTGTGTATAAATATAAATATGTAAATGTACAATTGTTCAGAATTCTTTTAGAATTAACTGTAACAGAATGTATATTAATATGTTGGAATCTTCAGTTTAATGAACATTATTCAACTTTTCTCCCTCGAGTGCTCTGTTTTTCCCCGTTTTTGTTCGTAACGCAAAATAGAGGAAATATATTGAATGCATTAATATCATACATCATTTCCTTTCTCATTGTTATTGAGAGGAATATTATTTGAATATTCCTGGACGTGAGATAAAAAACTACAAGCACATCGTGCTTTATGCAAATCATCAAGATGCGAGCGCTGTGGGTGCCCTTCTATTATAGAAACGCGAATGTAGTGAACGCTATTTAGAGCACAAACATCCTTGCGAGGCAGACAAAGATGCAGTCATTAAAATGTGCGTTTAGCGAACTTCATCGTACGAAAATTGAGAATACTTTGATGTGAAGAGAATACAATAAAAAAAAACAACTCTTCAATATTGTCGAAATCAACATTTTATAACCAAAAATATCATCTTTCATCCGCAGAACTCTTACATTTCGACTGCATAATTGCTGAATTTTGAGCGTTGTCGGAACTTGGACGTTTATCAAAATACTTCTCTGGGAACAAAGATGAGCGTAAAAAGTGTGTCACAAACAGGCTTTTTTTATAAATGAATGCACGGAAGAAAATAATGATGATAATCGGATAGTTGAAAATAAGCCATGGTAGCGATTTTTTAGCTATGCCAAGAGAAATGATTGCTACTGTAGTTAGAATTTTGATGTTGCAGCAATATTTTTGACTATCCAAATACTAAATACACGGAGTAGCCACACGGCTGAATATTTTAAGGGACAGCCAAAGCTAGCCTCATTTTAGCTGCATCAAGAGGAAAAAATTGGCTGAAGCAATCAATGTCAAAAATTTTGCTTTGCTGATATCACAAATCCTTTTGCTGAATTAGCAAAAATTTTGTTTTTTTATGATCCAGCAATTCAACATTGTAGATGAACTGACTGCTGGAAACTTTGCTGAATGAGCAAATATTTTTTAATATAAAAAATTAAAATCTCTCATATAACGATCCACTCAGAGAATTTGAATATAGAAATGGAAAATTCAAAGAGACAGAGATTTATATGACAGTTGAATGAATTTAATAAAAGTTCGTTTGACAACGAGGAAAAATATGTTTCATTAATTGAAAGCAGTGAGATGATTTTCGTATTCAAAAATCAATTTACCAGATATTAGGAATAAAGTAATTTACAAAATTGATTTGCGAATGGGAGAATTCCAGATGGTAAAAAGCATATAAAATCGGATACAATGAATTCGTCTTCGAGATATTTTTAAATGTGTACACGAAATATTCAATGCAAAACAAAAGTTGATATAAATCTTTTCTATTTCTTCCTCTCTTCAATTCCCGTGGTCAGACGGATGAGTAGATGGATGGGGTGAATGGAGTTTAAAATCAATACGAAAATGTGGGTTTGGACGACGAAATGTGTATCACTTTTCATCTGGTTCGATTCGATCTAAAAGTTATCCGAGGTACTGACGTGACGCAAACACGTACATTTACACATACACGCACGCACAAGAAAATACGAACATTCGAGGAAAGACGCATTTGTCGATTCAGGTTTTGTGCCTGAAATTTCATATGACCGCACACACATTCGAGTGAAAAACCGTCTTTCTGAGTCTTTGAAATTGGTATATCGATTTTTCCTCTCGATTCAATGTTCACTCGTCTGAAAAATGAATTATGATATGAAATTCTTCTTAACCACCTCAAATGTATCGATCCTACAGAACCGAATTAGCGGGAAAAAAGAAGCTTTGTTCACGTAAAGAACTCGGGACTTTCATTCACTCACGTATCAAGATTTTTTCAAAACGAACTTGATCAGATATAAAAATAGATTCATATGAATCCAGCAAATATTGAAGCATCAAGAATTTTGGCGAAAAGTCTACCAGCTGTTCATGCGTTGCCTACGAATCGTTGGAAAAATGTGGGGGAAAAAGAAACGAAAAGGAAGAATGAAGTCTCGTATGACGTACGATAGTCACGCTTGAAAATAAACGTGACTGGCAAGTGGAAACCATTCGGCCAATTTTCCTTGCATCCTTGGACTGAAATTCACATTGTGTACGTTCACGTATACCTGGTAACAATGATAATTGCTGTCAACTAAAAGCATCCGCGATGTTGAACCGTTTACCGTATCAATTGAGGACAACTCAACGAACTATACCTACTACGTGTCAAGTACACATCGGTTCATCCAATTGCATCAGAAAATGATGGGGGGTTGGGACGTGGTAATGAACGATGATGAGAGAAGTTGAATGACAAATGAAAGCTATCCAATTAAATTGTATTATAAGGGAATTCATGAACGTATTGTTCACCTCAAGCAATGCAGTCCCCATTCTTCGTTGGAACAGCAGGAACATCAATCGACATCGATGCCTCTCTTCACACGATTCCATGATGACTTAGCATCAGCATTCGCGTATTTGTATCAGCCAAGTCGAACCTTTCGCTTCAAAGAACAATACATTCCAGTCGAGTGATTCCTCGTCAATTATTACTTAACATTCAACAGACTATCCTCGTTTATGTTCACCTGAGAGTTCCATAGTCGTTCAAAGTCTAAAAGTCGAAAGCTAAACGAGCTCTGTTTACATCCGGTCTTGAATTCACTCTTCTCGCTCATTTCTGAGCATTCGTTCCGAATATCAAACACGATTTGTTTGCCATTTCCTAAATGAAAGTTCCGAAAGCTTGAAATATTGTGAATGCATTTGTGCATACATTGAAAATATGTATGTTCATATTTCATGAGGATAGTTGGAATGAGATATGTTTATTTAATGCAGAACTCACAAATACATCGAGACCTTCCTGCTAGTCGTTGGATATATTTTTTATACGCATACGTTGGGAGGACTTTGACTTCCGCTCTTAATTAGTCTTGATCGATCAGGGCTCGTAGTAATTAGTAAGGACAAGTCGTTAACGAGTCTCCTGTCGCCAACGACGACGACGACGACGACGACGACGACTATTAAAGTGGCTGGAGATGTACCAGCGTGATGGTGCAAAGCAAACGTTATAAAAGAACGGAGACTGGACAGAATTTGAAAAAAAAAGAACGCGTTGAACTGTGAATAGAACGGTAAGCGTGAAATATACGAGCTTCGTTCGTGGACTTCTCAAGATCAATTTCTCATGGTAAAGAGTTTTCTTTTGATTTTCGCAAAGCGGATAGTGGTCTTCAAATACGAATGACACGTCGAAGATACATAGAGATGGAAGAATAGTTCGATTATATCTTTCAAAATAACTTTTTTGTTGTCCTGTTCATGAAAACTGGGGAGAATTGATTTGTCTATTTGTGGATTTGAAATTGTCAACTCCAATGGTATGAAATGGCAAACATTCATTAATTTTTTGACCTAATTTGACAGTGATTTGCACAACAGTGTCGATAGTTGACTTTGTATTCTTATTCGTGATATTGTTAGATAAACTATTGTTTTGAATTTGTACTTTTTCAACGCGTAACATAAAGCATTGATGTTCGCCTCGCCAAATTTTTACTCGGGGATATTTTTAACGCAATGAAGTTGTCAATACGCTACAAGATATGTAAGATAGTGAGATATTCATTCAATTTGGTTTGAATAATCAGTTATTGGCATCTAAAGAACCTCATTTAATTCAGTCTGTTGCCGATGATATCGAAAATGTAATATAGAATGGAAATTCAATATCATTACTTCGTTAGATTGTTTTTCAAAGTGGATCGAATTGTCGACGTGATCTAATTCATGAAATTCATCTGTATTCTTCTCATGAGGAAACTTTCAATTAGATTTTTCATATTTTTTACCAATCTCGAAAAACAAGAGAAAAGAAGATTTTAAATTATTTGCGTACTTTGTGTCATTATCGAACTGAGAGGTACGTTTCTTCAAATCGATGAATCGCGTTTTAAATTTTATCTACGACATATTTGATCGATTCAAAAAACTCACCATTGAAATAATGAAATCCATGATAGACGTCATTCTATTCTCTGATTTGGCGTCAAAGAGAAGCTAGCGAGACATTCCATGGCGGTTTTCAGATCCAATCTAACGCTGAAGAGCCTTTTGTAATCATCGAAGTATTATTTTCGTACCATCGAATGACGCATTTCTTTCCTAATATATATATATATACGATTAAATTCTAATTTTGTAACTATTATTCAATATTCTGAACTTTCTATGAGCTGTTTTTAGAAAAAAAAAAAAAACTCATCAATTTTGTTTTTTTTATATTAATTTATAAATTAACAATAAAATTTAATTTCAAATAATTGAAGCGTCAGTTAGACGTTCTAGGTTCTCAGTTGAAATTTGATACAGCTCATGTTCCAAGCAAATATTCTTTTGTGACTTAACTTGCAACGTTGGATTTATTTATTTCGTCTCTGTTTTTGGGTCAAGGAGCTCGTTTACGATCTCTACTTTGAGAATTTAAATAGAAGTATTTGAGACGACTTTAATCAGCGTTTCTCCATTACCTAGATTTGTTGAATTTATTAATTATCATCTTTATCAATGAAATTGTGAAGATACAATGTTGACATTTATCGAATCGTAATATCCAATTTGACGTTGATTATGTTTTATGTGTTTAACAAAGACAGCAGGGGAGGATGATCGGGATATATTGATATAGATAACACAACAGAAACACTTCAAATGGCTTTCAACTATGATTTCACATATTCCAATGTTTTGATAGATAAGCTAATTGTTGATTACTCAATCCAATTTTAGTAGCCCATTCGAGACATTTTTGATAATTCAACATTGTTTTGAAATTTTCTCGAAGTATTGGAAGTTTCATTGGTGGAGTATTAATGTTTTTTTTTTATATATAAAATTTAACTCCAAAGAGTTTGAAGTGACCATATAGGTGTCGCTTAAGATAAAATAAGGATTAATGTGATTTCTCTTACTTTCAGTTCAAATGAGAACATTTGAACCCTCCAAAAATGTTTCGCTTGTATTTAAACTCATGCCGAGATGAAAGATAAAAGAAAAAGAACAAGAAGAAGATGATAAGAAACGTCTGAAAAGACTTTGTACAGAATCAACGTGAAAAGGTAAGGATTCAAGTTTTTTGTTTGAATTATAAAACCGTCATGGCTGTTCATGGAAGTTTTGAGATAAGTAATGCACAGCATCGAATTCTGGTACGGCTTGATATTCTACGAGTGACGGAGCACCTTCTTATTTGCACCCAGAGTTAATGCTTTTGCTGGCATCCTTGCTTGGACGAAAGAGATCGATGACCTTTATCACTGTTACAGAACTAATCCATTCATCCGCCCATTCAAAGGTTACATCCGAAAACCAATCTGTTGATGTACCAGCGTGGCGATGGTGAATTTCTTTCCTGATACAGCAGCAATAATGTAGTTGCACATTCACTCATTTTGATATTCATTTCAGGAAAAAAATATCGCATCGCAATAGTGGACTCATTGTAGATTAGGGTGTCATTTATGTAGAAATTTATCTTTAATAAAAATTTGAGAATATTTCTTAAAAACCGAGAGTTCTTCTTAAATGCATAATAAAGATAAAACGGTCCACTTTTTTGTGGAATTGTATTCGAAAAACAATGAGAAATTATCAATACTCAATGAAAAATAGAGGAACATATGAACTTTCCAAAATTTGCGTATGAAATTGCACAAATATTGAAATTTTCTTATTGTCTTTGTGAAATTTCAGGCGCGACTCTTGGAAACTTGATATATTTCTCTATTTTCTTATTAGGTATTGATGATTTTTCATTATTTTTCGAATACAATTTCACAAAACAGTAGACCGTTTCATTTAAGAAAAACTCTCAGATTTTAAGAAATATTTCCCACCTTTTATCAAAAGTTACTATATTTTCGAGCTGCATTTTTCTCCGTGTGTGTGCGGTGCAAGGAATCGCGATTTTACTACATTTTTATATTTACCAGCTCATAGTACATATAATCACGGTATTGAATTTATTTTGATACGACAAAACGATTATTCGTTGATGAAAGAACGAAATTTTTGAAACATCAATGGAGTCGGTTATCAAAAACATCGAAATTTCAATAAATTCAATACGATATTATTGCGAATCAGCAGACTTTGACGCGGACAGTACAATTCGAATGCGGTATCTTTTTTCATAGATTTCGTCCACTCGTTACTGACATATTCGTAATTTATCAATGCTCTCTCATTGTTCCAATCCAAACTCATCACAATATCAATTTTCTCTTGGTAGAACATTAAAATTGTAGCCTTTGGCTACTAACGGTTGCCGATACGTATCAATAGCGTCACTAATATAATCGAACAGAAACAGCCTGAAATTGAATTTTGGTCAAGCATATCACGTACGATCAATATTCTATTATACCAAATATTGATTTAAAAATCTATACTACGTGGTCACCCGTATTAGAACTATTGAAGAAATCTCTTATTGCACGTTCAAGATAGATCTTCGATTGTATGAATTTTAAAACGAATTGTTTGATATTTTTTTATCCACACGAAAGAAGAAGATTGGTTGAAAAAACTATTTAACTTGCAAGCGCATATGGACTCATTTTTTTCGTTGATTTGACTAATTTTTCCAGTAAATTCTTCAGGGCATATCCTAAGGAAATTGAAGAATCAACCGAAACGGTGGACACTCGGTTTCTAAAAACAGAAAAAAAAGAACATTCCCTGGTAGAAATTTTGAACGGGACAGTAGCAGGGTCTGACGAGGCATGCTTGATTTCCTATCAGGTCCCCATCAGGTTTCGTTACGATTTTCCCTATTCCACTCGATTTTATGAAAGCCTCATCAGAACCCTATTGCATCCCTGCGTTACAACCCTGTTTGAATCCTATTAGGGGAATCTGATAAGTCCCCTGTAAGGGCCTCATGAGATTCTCTTTATTTACGATTTCCGGATTCTAACCTGATCAAGACCTTCTTCAAAATGAGGAATGCCTGATCAAATTCATACTAGGGTTTGTGTGACAAGTATTTCTTGAATTATTTGATACTTCCTTAATTTTACTTTTGGCATGAAGTCTTATTATTGCAGGATGAATACACGGAAAGACCGGGTCTATTAATATTTAGAAAGAATTTATCAAGCTTCAGAAAAATGACTGTCAATTTAAGGAAAAAGGGGATCGCTGAAAAATATTCGTAGCGAGTCTACCAAAAATTCGTAGTCAAAATATTAACAGTTGATAGTTTCATTGATATTTTTCACAGTGAAACTATCAATTGTTGATACATCGACTACGAGTTTTTAGTAGACCCACTACGAATATTTTTCAGCGATCCTCGTTTCCCCTGAATTGACAGTCATTTTTCTAAATATTAATAGACCCGGTCTTTCCGTGTATCATTACTGAATTCACTATACCCCTTGATGTGGAGACGAAAGGTTCATTCTGCAACAGGGCAATATTGGGTATTCAATTTAAAATAAGAAAAAGAAAGAGGGAAACATCTCACTAAGAATTGGGTAATTTGTCAAGAACTAACCGTTTTTACGTTTTGAAACTGATTGTTTACTGTTAGAACTAACTTTATGGTAAGAACTGACCATTACAATATGCCATGAAATTCTTATCCTAATGAAAAAAAAATTGGTCCATATGCTTACAAATTGAATAGTTATTTCAACGAATCTTTTTTTTTTTCGTGTACGTTTGAATCAAGTCGAAGAAATTGGATATATTATTCTTAATCTCTCATTCGTGCTTTTGAATATAGTGATACGATGATCGATATCATGCAGCAAAAATTATTGTAATAAGGACTTTACTTCCACTTTAAAAAATCTAAACCGATGTTCCTGGGAAGTGTCTTCGAGGGAATTTTAATAACATTGATCGTGTTTCATTATACACTCAATTTCTTGTCTTCCTCCACTATTTTATGCCTGTTCTGTCTGATTAGCAGCCGATGTAACTACTTTATTCGCTCCCAAATTTTCATGTCGTTGTATCGCATGTCTGTTTCTACTTACCGTTGTATCCATTACTCGTTCGATACCAGATTCTAGATCCCTCGCCTTTTCGTGTCGCTCAACTTTTCCGGTGAGTTGTTACACCCACGATAAAGAAGTGTAACATCCTGGAAATTTGAAACCTTATTCTTTAGATCCGATGGTGTTTCCTTCAACATTCTTTGACAAATTAAAGAAACGTTGAAAATGTATGGAAAATATGGAATATGAGATCTAACCTTTTCCAGAAAAAAAAATTGAGAAACACAGCAAAGCAACTTCTTTCATTTTTAGACGAGTGATTTTTGAAAACTGCAGTGAAATTTTTTTGAATCAAGTTTCGCTTCACGTTTCATGAGAATCACAAATTCACACACGAAATAGGAAGCGACGGTTTTCTCAATTTCCAGGATATGTAAGTACTCGTTTAAGCCCTGTGAGGGAATAATTATAAATTGGTACAGGGAATCTACCTTTTCAAGCAGATACCTTAATTTCAACTCAGATGATTGGGATCTTTATTGAGATTCCCTTGGAAAACAGGTAACGTTTATAATTTGATAGACAATACCATTAAACTTTCCCACAGTAGATTCTGTAATCAAAACCTTATCTTGAGAATTTATTATAAGCCTCATGAGGAATCAAGTATTCTATTTAAACAATTTGAACAACCACCACTTATCGTACATGTATACTATTGTTATATATCTGTTGGAAAAAACAATAATCATTCTCAAATTCATGTGTAAATTCATGTAATCGAATGTATAGTAAACAGTTTATCATGAGCTCAATGTTGATGTAATAAAAATTCTAATCCCTATTGGCTATAATTCCGTTCCTGATAATCCTGTGAGATCAGTTATGTTTCAACGATGCACAATACCGCTTGGACTGTGCACTTCTGCCATCGAGAGACTATTATCCCGACAAAGTTCATCGGTCAACCGCGTTCGAAATCAATCCAGTTGGAGTCGAGAGAAAGATCATAGAAACATGATATTCGAACCTCAGTTCCCTGAAATCTCATGTTCTCCAATTAGATAAATATCGTAATTGATATTTACTAAATAAATTTTCTTGGAATCGTGATGATCTCTCTCCTCCAGATTGATTCCATCTCTTTTTTCCGGATTATGGTGACGCTGAAAATTTCAAAACAGATACGCATATTTTTATGCAAATATATCCAACTACGTGTCATTTCAATTTTCTCTCGCAATTCAATCGATGAAGAATAATATATCAATTAAACGGCATTGTGAAATATGACATTGGATTTGTGCGAGGTGAAATATTGATAATTTTCATACACACGAAAATGATATATCAAATAAATATGATTGAGGGAAAATGTTTCATGATATAAGAGAGTTTATACTGCTTATACAGCCTGCATCTATGGTTTTTTTTGTACAAGGTGCAATTTAACCTTCCATCTCCGATGTATGTGCTTGGTTTCTTTTAGACCTGTTGCTTCAAAAATATACACTGAAAGGTTTTTCTAACGATGACCTACGGCCTGTAACTCTATTACTCTTGCTTACATTTGACGTTAAAGAAACGCAAACAGAAAAATAGAATAGTTTAAAAAAGTGTGATTATTATGATAGGATTGGAATTGTACGGATTTTTGAAATCAAAATATCAATAAAATCTAATGATTCATCGAAAACTGATCGAGAGAAGTTCGTATGATACTGTTGTTGGCATCGAAGTATCCTTTGCCATTTTTGTCTTTCTTGTCAATCAGATCTAATAGGGAACTATGGAGAAGTTTTATGCTATTTAATTACTAATTGTGTTCTCCAAATTCGAATCAGTGAAATCTCTTATATTTCTGCAATTAAAAGTCGACCACTGAATTGAATCAGTGAAATATCGGTGAATAGTCACTGTTTATGCAGTTTCTGATCAATTGAATCAGTAAGATTCCACTGCAATTATCAGTTAATATTCACTGATTATGCATTGTATTGTATATGCATTGATTCGCAGTTGTCGACTTTTCACTACAATCAGTGAGATTTTACTGTTTCAAATTGAGGACCTGGGAGATGGGATAACGTACTTTGAGAGATCCTCTCCCAGAAAACTGTTTACATGGAAATCAGTAAAACAGCTGAAGTTTTTTGCTGAACCGTGCTGTCACGGTTGTTCAGGCTAAAAAGATTGCTGGGATAGCAAAAAGTTTACTGTCACAGCAGAAAATTTGCTGGTTCTCCTTGCTTCATGTAGAATACGATTACATTATTCAGGAGAAAAGTATTTATAATCAGAACTGTCTCAAGTTTCCTTATCTAATAGAATTCTCTCTTTGAAATGATCCACCGCTGTGGAAGAGTAGAGGAAGATCATCTCACCTCTCTAAGTAATTTCAGAGATGAATTGGACAGATTGCTAAAGATGTACAGTAAACATGGTCCATTTTCTGATTGGTGGTATCCCGTTCTCCGGTTATATCCTTCAATGCTGATTATCTTTGAAGAAAAATACAACCAATCACATGAGTTTTGTTCAGAAGAAATGAACGCGACACGGTTCACGATTTCACAATTGCGTTAGCAATCTGTGCAATTCATCCCTAGTAATTCTAATGCGAATCAACAAAAAAGGAAAATAACCAAGTCATACGGAGAGATTCTTCCATTTTTTTTAATTTTAATTGATATGATTGGAACATCGTCAAAGAGATGGTTCTTTTACACAAAGTGGAATTTAGCCGTCTGTCTTGGAACAGTTTTCTAAAGTTGTAAATCATAAAAGAAGACGAAAGGAGAGTTTCACTCGCCAGCTAGAGACAAAAAGATCGGATGAGCGAAGAGTTCAATCAAAAAACTGGCATAACACAACCCAAGTGTAATCGTATATTCGAGAAACTGGGAATGATTGGGACAAACACACTAAACAAATTGCAAAACCTGGGAAGCAATAAGAATCGGGTCCTGAGTCCTGAAGATCTTGTTTCGAAGGCATGGTTATCATTTGGGTAAAAATATTCTATCAAATCATATTACACGGTGAAAAAGGAATTCGCTGTGGCAGCGAAATCTACTTTTGCTGGGTTCCTTTTGCCAGAGCAGCAAATTTTTTGCTGTGACAGCAAACTATTTGCTGTTCCAGCAATCTTGTTAGCTGCGACAGCGAATTTTTAACTGTGGCAGCAAAAAATGTTTGCTATCCCAGCAAAATTTGTTTGCTATTCTATATATAATACTGAAACTTTTCTGGCGGAGCCAACATTTTTTGCTGCCACAGCTAAAAAATTGCTGTCGTGGCTAACACGATTGCTGTGATAGCAAATTTTTAGCTAAGTCAGCTAAAAATTTTGCTATTCTATATATGATACCTCGATTTGCTGCGTCAGCAAATTTTTTCTCTCCGTGTACAAATGGTGAAATTTCTAATTGAACATCATCGAATTCTATTGAACCTTATTCATTTTCCCATTCGTCGGTAATATTTTATAGATTATTTGTAACAGGGCACGAAGATCGTCCGCACTTCGTCGCTCTACAGGTAAATAAATTGTATTAATGGAGTGGATGACCGTCACCCACCACTTACCGTGGGATTCGGAACTCCAGAAATACAAAGGTCGATTGAGTCATCCTCTCGAATGCAATATCGCTTCCTAGAAAGCTGTCGTTTGCGGTGACGTTGTCTTACACAAGATTTAACGCAGAGTGACAGTTTCCGTCTCCGTCGTCTTCTCCATATGACGGCACGTTCGTAGAGTCGATCTTCCTGGCGAACTGATATCCTCTTCTCTCATTAGCTATTTCGTGTACTTGACTTGATGGTCTGACGGAAGTGGATTTTCTGAAGTTCATTGTAAGGAATATGAGATGTTTTTGCTCACTTCGAGATTTGATTTCATCCCCTGATCGTGGAGGAATTGTCTTCTCACCAATAATCCAGGGTGTTTCGTCCATTCTGGAGGACTATTCTGCTTTTTTGGTGTCGAGTCCTTTGGAAAGTAACGAAAAACTCTTTTAAATCCACTTTTTTCTTTTTTTTCTTAGGAAATCTGCCTCAGATGCTTCGAAAATTTGACTTCCGAGAAACATCTTGTTTTAGAAAACGTTCAGCAAATACGCTGGATGTTGGAAGTTAATGGATCTTTTCTTTACAAAAAAAGCGACTCTGAATTATCGCTTAGAGTATAGAATATCAAATTGCAAGCGTACCCTAGTAGAAATCACTCTAGCCATTCTCTAGGTGATTACAAGGCCTTACGAGGCTTTGCAAGTCCCTCACAAGGGCCTGGTGAGGCCTCGCAAGGCCTAGAGAATTACTAGAGTGATTTCTGCTAGGGTAGCGAGCGTCTTTCTGGAAAATATCAAATTTTGTGGGAATATCGAATACAGTGCCATAAATCTTCATTCCTTGATGTTCTCTCGTTCTCTCATGTTCGTCGAATATCATGAAATGGTGGATTCAATGTTCACGCGTTCAACTTTCAACTTCCGATTTGTAAAAATTAATTATACAATTCACCGATCCCGTTACCTGATTTTTTCATACTCGTGCACTTTTGGAATCAAATAAAAAGTTTGTTATTCCATTCTTCACTTTGAAAGTCATTTTTGAATATTCAAAATGCATTGCTGTAGAATTGAATGTCATTCACACGAAACGATATCCATGACAAGCTTACATGTAATGCGTGGCGTAAATCGCGATAACGTTTGCTATATAAAACTTGAAGGACATACCATGCGATTGTTTGAAGGATGAGATACATGGGTTTGAAATCAGAAATACTGAAAATTTATAGCGATGACTCGTCAAACTTTTAATGAAACATTGAATGACAGTTGGGTAAACCAGCCATCACCGCATCGGATAAAGATATAACATTTGAATGGATACGTGCAGTTAGAAGAAATTGTCATTTCGCAGTGTATATTTCATACTTCACTCTACTTCAAAAGAGTGATTAATACATTTCATGTTCAGCTTTATGAGAATTATCAAAGAAGATTGCTTCCCGGTATCCAAAAGAGGAGCAGAGAAACAGCATGATGAACTTCATAAAATCCACGTACGTTTTCAAAGTCTCCTCTTCTCAATGTTTATAGGGGGTGTTAATAAATGCATGTTTCATTGGTTTCAAACTGTATCAGACTTCCACGGTAATTTTCAACTCAACATTTTTCTCGTGCACGACTGACGGTTATTAATTCCGTATCCAGCTCAAACGATTAAAAGTAATAATCTTCCTTGGCGTAGTTTCGGTAAGTTTGAGTTCTAATTCCTGTTGAAGCGGTATTCGATTCCCGCAGGAGAAACCCGATGATCGATATGAGAGAGAGTCCAGCTTCTCCGGTTTCTTAAATATCCTCAAGAGTAATCGTGATCCCTTCAAGAAAATATTTTTATCAATCTCTTTTACAGCACATTATATCTCATCACGATTTCGAGCATTTATGCCTGATCTCATCAACGAACGAACTATACGATCAGTTTGTTGTGCTTCAATCTGTATGTACTGTCTAAGCCACGTGAATCAAGATCAAATCTGACTAGTTTGAACGCAATGCCAACAATTTCACATGACTGGTTGTGAATTAGGATGAAACTACTGTTCCGGTCTAAGTGAATCTTATCTCTTGTGCAATGAAATAAATATGATATTCAATCGATGAGAGGATTTTACAAAACATTTTGAAATCACGAGAAACACACAATCAGAGATATCCAGAAGCGATTAAGCATTATAACACGAGCAAAAGCGTAGCCTGGTTGCTCAGCGTATGAATAAATCATTCAACTGTTGAAATATTCTGCTTGGAGGAGAGAAAATCTACTTATAAAATGGAACATTCGTACTAAAACATCGTGAATTTGTCAGACGATGTGAGAATTGATTAATTAATCAATTAATTTTGGAAGTCCAAGATTCTAATGCTTTGGTGAAAATTTGGCTAGTTGTATGTTTTATAATTGAATTTAGTACCACCCAGCGACAAGTTGGAAAACTATGTATTCCTATTAATATTCCAACACATCTGATATCGTGTTTTCGCTTTATCACCTTGAGTTCACGTCATCGTGCAATCTCTGATGGTTACATGATCGAACGTCTCTCAAGCACAGCGTATCATCCGAAATTCCTCCAACGGGAGAGGATTTTCTCTAGATATGAGAAAATGAACGCGCATAGGTTATTTTCAAGGAATTTCATTAAAAACTTGAATAGATACGGTCGTCGGGTGACAAAAGGTTGTACGCCTCGCTTTCCACTATCCCACACATTTGATATAAAACTCCAACAAATTCATCGATCGATTTTATTGCACCGTGATACGGAATAGAAAAGAGAGGGAAAAAAATAAGAAGAAGAAATAGAGATCAAGAAAAATAAGACGAAGAAAAAGCATTATTCGTGCATACACGTGGACGTGCACGTACGTGTGTGAACGATCCTGATCGTTGGAAGTATATCTCGTAAAACGAACTCACTCTGTAATCGCGGAAGACGAATTTCCTCTTTCTCTTTACCAAGTTTCACCGTTCAACCGAGTCTTTGGTTCAATCGTTTTCTCGATTGCTCCAGAGTTCGTGTCTCAACGTCCTCTATTCTTCAACTTACACCAAGTTTATTAATCTTCAAACTGTACGCTTTCAAGGAGGTTCATCAAATTACACCGATTGTGGTGAAATTCGTATAAATAATCCTTTTGTATGAGGATAAAATCAACGAGGTGTGTGTCTAATGCGATCCCCACCTGTTTTTCCTGCCTTATTTATCGTTCCTCCTTTTTTTTTTATTGCTTTTCCTCACATGGTTGTTCCGTTACCGTCGAAAACAAAAAATCATCTCAAAACTATATATCAAGCCTCGAACGTATCACCCTACCCGATCACCTTGTTTATTATTTGTTGAATTTTCATATTTATTTGGAATGGACCGATGCCGTTTTTCCCAACTATAAGTATTCTGAGAAACACAGTAAAAATCAACGAGAGCGCTGTTCCAAAACTCGGATTATCGACATCTCGTCAATCATCACCAATTAATGTGCACGAGATACAACTTTCAAGGAAAAAACGGAAAAATATCATGCTGCGTGTTTGATAGATCGATGCCGTTATTCCATTGTTATTAGATGAAACAAAAAAAAGGACGAGTTTGATTAAAAGTTCTGACATTTTTCATTCAATCGTCATAACCATTTGATATAATTGATTTGGACCTCAATTTTACTCTTTTTCCAGCATTTCGAGTTATTCCGTGGAATCAACTTTTTACGTTTCAAATGCAATAAGCGATTGTACTTTCGAGAATAGAGTCAACTTGAAATGTTCGGGATTCGTGAGTTGCTATTGTTGTTCATCCTTTTATCGATGCTACTACGGTGCAATTGATACAAAAGAATCATTCGATTTAGAGGAACAAAGTTTCGTAATGTATAGAGATAAACAAAAGGTTTTTCAAATCCAAACAATAACGATGTTTTGTAATACAACGTGAAATTTGCCTCTACGTTCAGGGATTCTTTTATCCCTCTGTTCCCAAGTTTTAGAGAAGATTACTTTTTTATGAGCCATCGATTTCCAACACTCTTGCGAATATAAATTACGTTTAGAGATTATGCGAGAGTACTTGAGCTCTTGCCGAATCACAGATTAGACAAAGTCAATTTAGCATTATTGTCCCCGATGCAAATTTGAGATCCAAAAATTTCCAAGCAATTAAATTAATCGTGTAAATTCAACTCTCATGCATCAAGATATATTTTATGAGGATCGGAACGACAATTTCCTCCCGTAACACGTAATGAAGAGTAAAAGAAGGAAATATTGTGGCTCCATTAATACAATTTTAATTCCCACTGCAATTTTTTCTCCGTGCTTATATTCCTCGTTCACTGCACTTTTTCCCACAGTATCGGAGACATTATTCCTCTGATACGATCGAGCTCGTTTCTCTGTGTACTCGGATCTTCACTATGTAAGACTGTTGATTTATTAATTATGGTTTCAGTACGTCTGCCAATATAAAAACGTGTGCTCATCGATCGAAGGTACTCCTTTCATTCTTATTTCAGTGATGGATGATTTCATTACGTTTTCCGTGTGTAAGCTCACCACGTACCCAACGAATATACCATGAAATATGGAGAATGTATGAGATACCATCTTCTCCACGTATACAAGGTTTCGTATTGTTTTCTCTTCTCAAATATTTGCCATAATTTTTTTTTATGGATGACTTCGGATAAATATACCTTGAAAATCAAATTTCCAAGTTCACTTCAATATTAAACCTTACTTCGAACGAGATAAAGAGAGATATTCTTGTATCTGGGTTGAACATAGCTTCGAGAGCATGTAAATTCTGCAACTTTTCTGAGAAATATTTATGGAACATCAGCAACGAAATAATTTCATTCATTCCATGAAAAACACGAGAAGGACATTTATTTAAACGTGGGAATTCTTGAAATATTAAGATATGGTCTTGGAGAATGGATTTAATGCAAAAAATAGCTCATAATGCATCAGAACAAATGACTTCTCGGTAAAATGTAGGAATCAGCTTTCGCACACGCAACTTGTTCGTATTTAAACACTGTTGGGGACTAAAATTCATCTCATTTAGTTATATTCTCTATTGAAACACCCTGAATCGCATTCCTTCCTCTCATAGTTTTGTTGCTTCACCGTACACACATACCGGTAACATTCATTGTTCATTCAAAAATATCCATATCTGTTCTCTTTTGTTTCAATTTTCACTCCTGAATCTCAACTCCTATTATGTGACTTTGTCTTGGTGCATTTATTTTATGAGACATGTTTGTGTAGTATATTCATACGACCGACTTGAAACGAAATTCAAAGTTGTGATTTTCATTATCTGATGCGAAGTAATAGATGCAAGATTATGTACAATTATAACTGTAGAGGCTGAATTCTAGGATTTGGATTCGTGATCACTGGGAGGAACAGAAATAATACATTAAGAGTAATAGTTGGTTAATTAATGGTTGCACTGACTATTCCATTGTAAACGTAATGAATTCAAATAGTATTAATTCCCACAATCAATATTATTATTTAGACTACGAAGTAGTAAAATTCATTATTAGTCATAGTTGACCCCAAGTATTCTAATAGTTATTCCGACAATTTTCTCTTGTGAGTGATAATATGAAAATTCTCCGAAACCTCCATGGTTTTTGACTGAAACAGTAGATTGAATAGAATCCTGAACAATGAAAATCATATGTATTTACGCGAAGAGGACCCAAAAGGAAGGTCTTTACAACCGAATTCTAATCGAAACTTCAGTTTATGATTGATTAATTTCCCTCCATTTTGGCGAAACAGAGGAATAATTCAATAAAACACGATGCAAGAGAATGGTTTGGAAATTAAAAACGATTCTCCTCTAAAATATGAGAATCTAATAATAAGATCCACATTCATGAAGTGAGGCTATCATTTGCAACTCTGTGATCTGTGCGCTTTAAACAAGCGATCGTTCATTTTCCATCTCATTATGGGTGATCACTGCTCGAATACCTCACTCCCTTTAGGTGCAATATCAATATTTATGACTGTGAATTCTCTTCTGCTCAATTCTGGATCGTTTATTGGATAACGATAAACGAAATATTTTCGTGAATTCATTCAACATGTCAGACAGATAATACGTGTCTTTCATGAGAATGGCGAGACATGTGAAATATCTTCCAATAAGATACTCATCCATTTACTTCACTTGTGGATGGATTGAAACGTCTTGGAATTTAAAACAGGAGATTTGAGATGCGACAGGCATCTTCAACGGAAAACGTATGGATTAAAATAAAACATCTCAGTGATATGCAAGGATGAATGTGATAAAACGTTTGAAAATGGTTGAATATAAAATCGTATACGCGAGAGATAAAAAATTGCAAAACTGACAGGGTGGTGCTACAACGTGGCACTTGGAGTGAAACCATTCAAAGTTTCATACATTTCTGTTCTATTCTAATTTTTATTGTTCTTATCCTGCGCAGAATTTTCCATTGTCATGGAAATATTTTTCATGCGTGAGATCTGTTTAAAACACAACTTTCATATTCCTGATGAAAAAGAATTGTGGAAACCGTTTATAAGTTTCTCTTCGTATGATTCGATTTATTGCATTCGATTTCAAACTTAGGAGCATTTGATGCGAATCGATCATGTAAAGAGGAAGTACAGATTATGTACAGTGCAGGGGAAAAGGAGCTTTCTAGTTGTTTCCCACGAAGGAGGAAAATTAATTTCAAAGTCTTTTGGTACGCTATGGATTGAGTGTTTTCAAATATGAATTGATCGTTGGTTTTAGTGATCCGTAAAATAGTCTAAGGTTGGGCGATTTTCAATGTTAGGATGGCGAAACTGTGAAATCGTAACAATAACATTGGCAAAAGAGTGAAACAAGTTTGGACCAAGACTGACGGTTGCAGTTTAAATTGAGCCTGACTATCGTGAATGCTTGGTACGATACTCATTGATTTTGTTCCTCTGTTTTTATTCAATCTATATTGGATTGAGGATCGATGGTAGGGTGCAACAATCGAGGATTGACAAAACCAATTTGCAAAAGTCACACATTTTCCTATAGGTTATTTTGTATGTAATGTATTTTTCATTATGAATTTCCCTATTTTACATACTTTTTTGGATTGTAACGTGAAAATTTACCAGTGAAGATACTTCTTTGACATCGTCTTCAGTGATTGAGGAGAGGAGGAGTTTAATATGATCAGAATTATACTGGAAAACGAATTTCATTTCAGGTGATAAGAAGAATTACTGTAGTATAACATCATGATAATTCAAGCCAGAGCAGTCGTTTGTTATTTTATACACGTTGACTATTTTAGTACTCACTACCAAAGATGAGTTGAAGAGATTGCTAACGATATATGAAAACCATGGTCAAATTTTTGGTTGGTATCACGTTCTCTGTTTATCCTTCCATGTTGATTGCCGCAGAAGAAAAATTCAACCATCACCAAATTTTCTTCGAAAGAGAAAAAACGTGATACGGACCACAATTTTAAAAATTCCGTTAGCAATCTCTGCAATTCATCTTTGTTACTGCTACAAGAGTACGATAATCGCGTTTTCCATGACTGAAGCACGCGACTAGCTGCACGTTTGAATAATCCTTAGAATAAAGTGAAATGGTGTGATTTAATGAAACTCAATCCAAATTTAATGTAAAAGTTTAAATCTGATGACGAGAATGAGTGAATAAAAGATGATTCATATATTATATAAAGCAATTATTTATGACTAAAAATACACAGTAGTTTTCACACGGTCAGTGGAATAATAGAGCAATGTGAGCTTTTGAATTGCAACTTTTATGATACGCATTCTGAATTGATAATTTTCATCGTGGAACGGCAATTTTATTCATTTATCATACGATAAAAGCTGCACTTCATAATCTAGACATGAAATCTATCAATTTAAAAGCACGAACCACCCCGTTTCCATAATGTGCTGTGAATTTTATAGTTCTTTTTTACAAGATGTCCCAAGAACGTCATTTGATTTCCGATTTATGTTCGTAATGTCCGTCAACGTTTTACAACCATCGAATGTCCGTTTTATTTCTCCCCCACACTCCGATCGCAGTGCGGTTGATGTTGAGCTAAATGCGCGGTCAGAATCTACCGAATATCAACCTTGACTCCCATCAAATGTCAATTTTACATACTTCTGTTTCATGGTTAAATTTTCAAAATAGCCTACTGTGTGTAATGAATGAACTAAGTCAAAGCGTGTGAAAATATTATCAATCTTGACAGCTTATATCTGAACTGAAGCATCATTTTATAGAGTTATCAAAGATGGAGTTTATGAGGTACTTATACAGATCATATTCCTACATTCGGGCGTGGTGTGGGATTTCAGAAAGAGGTTTCTGTATAACTCCCTCAATTCGCTTCATTCACATTTGGAATCTGATACGAAGCCACGTCCAGTCCTAAGAAAATCTAATGAAACCTCAAATGAGGGTCTAGAAAATCCCTGAAATTACTTCTATTAGAGTGTGTGGACGCATACATGGCGAGAAGAGTCCTGAAAAATTCTCGTCAATGTTGAGAAAATTTCATTTGAGAAATTTCATGTTGATCTAAATGGAAAAAATTGTGCGGTTGTCATAATCAAACTTATATCTGCCTAAACCAGAAAATTGGTTAATGCTGTCAACTTCTGTCACGATTATACTTCGGATTCTAGCAGTCATGAGTTTGGGGTGATCCAAATAAAGCCATATAGTCGGCTGTGACAACCGTACAATTTTTTTCCTGTAAGCATTCAGATTTCGTGATGTTTTTTTTTTCATGGAGAAATAATAAGGCTGTTGGAAATCAATGTAGAATGTGGAATTGAGTATTTGGACACCTTTGAAAAATCAGTAAAAAGCCCACCAGTCAAAGTTTCACTGTTGGACACTAGGCGTTGCGTGTCGCTGCTTCGCACACAGCAGTTGGGAATACATTCGCCCGGATATAAAGAGAGGTGCAACCAACACACAGGGTTCGACTTTTCATTGTTTCGTAGCTCTTCGGCACGTTTCTACCAGCTAGTGAGCCAAAAGATGAGAGGATACCTTCACCGCAACTTTGAAAAATCAGTCAGTTGTTATGAACAACTATTTTGATACATATATCCGGAGGGAAAAATCACGCTCTAAAATCATGAAGCACCCGAGAGAAAAAGATTAGTTGAAATATGGACCCATTTTTTCGTTAGAATGACAAATTTATTCATTGATTTTCCCCCTCCGTGTAGAGAATTCAGAGGCGGATTTGGGAATTTTTATGTTCCTGTCTCTTCGTTCATTCTAGCGTGCAGATTAATAACGAATAGTGAAGAGATACAGTTGCTATGTAGGAAACCGTTGAACTCAAACCTGTCCTCTTGCTTGATTGAATGATCTGTGACACGCGTTCCCCTACCTCTAGAAAACTCCTACAATCCGTTGAGGCAAAGGCATTATTCGGGACTAATTATTGAATTAGGAATGATTGGTATCACTAATGCGCTAGCTGACAAACGGAACGTCACAATTTCTATGTTACCTCAACGTTGCGTCTGCATTGAACGGACGTTCTTTCATTTGGGATTCTTTTCCCAAATTCTACGTGGAAGCGACTATCTCATCGATAGCGATTCTCTACGGTAATCAAAACGTACCATCACGTCTGCCCTGCTTACGACAACTTCTTCAATATGTATTGAAAACTGAAATCATTTTCAAAATCATTCGGCGTGTGCATTCAAGTATTCAATAAAACCCTAACAATTTTGAACTCACATAGGCGTTGATGGAATAATAAATGGGTTGGATTTCGCACTGCCATCGAGTTCGGTATCAAAATTCAGGAGAATTATTAACAATGCAAAGATTCCGTACGGTACCAAAAATCCAAGTAGGATTGAGGTTAAACTAACCAGACTTAATCGGCTTTGGAATAGGAGAGTTTGAATGCTTTTCCTTATTCTACAAATTCCTAACAATTCAATTCCAGTCCTGCGATCAATCAATTATTTTCGGAATAGACTTCAATATAATTAATCGATCAATCCTATTTTGTACTTACAAATTTGATTAGTCGTCGGGATATTAGTTAATAATTCATTATCCATTCTATCTGTTTTTCTCATATTTAACTCTCAGTGAATGATTAATGAACGCTCAGGATATAGGACACTATTAATCGGGCAGACAAGTTTCCACCATTTTTGTTTTTTTTAATGCTTCGCATTGAATGAGAATCAATCGACATCAAAGTTCGTAATGAAAATTGACAGCTACTTCGGTCATCGACCGTTCATTATAATTTATTTCTTTTATCATGTACTATTTCACCTCATCAGAGCAATTTTACGAAAATTTAAACTGGCAAAACAAAGTTGATATCATCAACGGTCTTTGCAAATACGTATCGTTTTATGATACGAAAATCGTTCCATTCGAAAAATCCACTCCCTTCTGATTCATGAAACGTCCAAACACAAGCCAAAGTTGGCCGATTCGATTCCATACAAAGCAGAAAAATCGTTTGCAATTTGTAAATCACAATATTTTTATTCTCCCCTGTTTTAACCCGTGCACGCAGATTGAATTTATCAAAAAGCGTCTATCCCCATGAGCGGATTAAAACATAAATTGAGATAAAACATTGAATGACCATTTTTAAATGAAATCGTAGAGAAATATGTATATCGAGACTTTTGCGGTCACGAATTTCACGTTAAAATTGCCCAATTCTGATTCGGATGGGATGATTATTCACCGTTTACGGAACAATTTTCAATTTCATTTCCAATGTTCAATTGGATCGAAATCATATGCGTTTGCATTGTGGAAAATTGGCTTAAGGTGGGATGATGAGGAATAATATTCATTGTTCTTTAAAACAGGAAGAAAAAACAGGATGATTACTGGAAAGATATTCACATGGTCGAGGGTTTAGTGATTCGAAATTTGATTATGTGTGACCGAATAATTAGAATGATGGAGGCAAAATGATTAGATGCAGGGGCGGGCTGGCCAGGTTGACTGGTCGATGATCGTCGAAGGCCTCGGGGAGCCACATAAAAGCTAAAAATAGGGTCGGGACTTGAAGGAATACCAGCCAAAATTTTTCGTGTAAGATTTTACAAGGAAACATGAATATTTTCAAAATGTTGCTCTATACAGCAGATCCATATAGAGGTTGTATAAATACTGTATTTTGAAAATATCAGGGCATCTTGGATAAATCTTACACGAAAGATTTGGCTAGCATCCTGGTGCTGGTATTTCCTTAAGGAAAGCCTCTCCATAGACCATAACGAATGTTAAATCCTAGATTATCTAGGTTAAAAGTAAAACTCTCTCAGCGAACATAGTTGGTCTGGAATTCATCCATAACTGAACATGAAAGTTTGAGTCGTCATATATCTTAATTGAAACAAAATTTGAATTAATTATCGCATATTAAATTATAAGTGATACTGTTCCTTGTTTCTGGCCTAGTAGATTTTCATTATCTCTTTTATATTATACATTTCGTTTACTTTATAATTATTTGACAAGACGTTTTTGTGGACAATTCCTCTTGATCAGTTTGATCACTTTTATTACATATTTAATGAAAGTTATTCAACTTATTCGACTTGGAAGAGGAGTTCTTCTATTCCTGAACCCTGGAACTGGGGAGCGAGGGGCATATAAGGGACTATTAATTCAGAGGTAATTGGATTTACCAACGTGATTTCTTAACAAAACATCACAAATTCTCAAACCAAACGGCAGGTCAACCCAAGCAATTATGGACTCAATATTCACTTCCTATGGTCTTAACTGAATCCAGTTGAGATCCGAAGCTCGCTTTGCGGCTCGCGGCAACCTCGCCAAAAATGTCGGAAAATTTCAAAAGAAAATGGGGCAGAAACCGCCACAAACCGCTGAGGAACGGCTATCCTTCCCCGTTCCATGGCAGTGTTTGTTCCAATTTTCTCCAAAACATGTCCGACATCTTCAGTAGAGAACACGAAACTCAAAGCCCGCTCCTCCGGGATAGATTAATAGCATTGAACGAAGAGAAGAGAAATTCAAAGAGAGAATTTCCGTATAATATATAGAATAGCAAACAAACTCTGCTGGGGAAGGTCAATTTTAGCAAATGGGTTTCTATCACAGCGAAAAATTCGCTGCTCCAGCAAAAGGGACCTAGCAATTTCTTTCTTCTCCGTGATACATTCTCATTGAAGTAAACAGATACTTGATTGATTTCAGTTTGAATTACAGTTTTGTGGTTGTTCTGGTTGTCATCCTCAAATATCCAATTATTACAACCATGAATTTTTAACCATACTGTTTTTCTTCCAATTTACTCTTAAATTTGACGTGAGATGGGTACATGTGAATTTAAGACTGGAAATTTGTTGTGCATTCACACAGACCAAACTTTCCACAGTTTGTTCATTCTCAATGACGATATATAATACGAAAGTCCAGACACAAGAGTAAGATGGGATGAAAGCAACGAATACAAATCCATGAGAATAATCATTTGCATGGAAACTTGTCCACCACAGTTTAATGCCTTTCCTAATCCCATCTCAACTCACTTCAGCCTTTAATGCCATGACAAGCTGTTGTTTTGTTATCGTATTTGCATCAAAAGCAAAACAACGCCAAGAAAAATTTTCATTATCCCTTGTTTTTCAATTCTATTATTTTCTGTATCACTATAAAATTAAGTTTTCAAATTCATTTCATAACTTGAGATTCATCCCCTACACTCTACATTCTCATGTTTCAAAATCCTTATTTCATTTATTCTTGGCGCATATAGCGTCATTACCATTCGAGTAGTTGAGATAATATGAACAGGGCTATCGGTTCGGAATATTGGTATGCAAATTTTTGAAATGTAATAAAATTATATGAAATCTTCAATCGCCATGATTAAATTTCGATATGAAAGAATTCGTATATGTACAAAGATCGTTTGAAAGGTTCTCGGCTTAATAAGTGCAACCAAAAGACTTGGATATGTTTGTTTGAGGCGATCGAGTACAGTAAACATACTTTGAAATCATTTGGAAAATAAAATTCAAGTTAGAATTATTATAAAGTATTTTGTTTGAAAACACTCTTGAAAAACCCTGGAAGTCTGCAGGGTTTAAGTACTAACAAATGTTTGTAAATTCATTTTCCAATACATTCAATGAAATTTTTTGTGAAAAAGTTTCTGCAAATGTACCGGGATTTTCAGTTCAATGAACTAGTCAATGACTTTTAGTAAAATGCTGAAATTTTTCAGTGCAAATTTTGAACAGTGCATGTTAGAGAAAAATGTCCTGTCGGATTTGAACGAGATATAATTAACGCTAATAATTGTCACAAAACTATACAATCATTGGTTCTAGGTGTTCCATTGATTTTTATATTCTGTCTGGAAGTTGTTTTGAAATACAGACTTGAATTGAATTTGATATAAATTTTTATATGTATACTGAACGTACAAAAATTATTCAGTTTCCATAACCAAAAACAGCAGAAATGAATTAGTTAATTTGTTTGAACTAGAATATTGAATCTTCGTCCAAAAATAATTGTAATCCATGATCTATTTTCATTTGAGACGATTGCATTGCTTGACCTGGAATGAATTTATAAACATTGATAGTGATTGTGGGATATGCGATGTCTGAATGAATTCGTTCAAGTATCATTCCATTTTTAATGATATTCATGAAGAATTGGGAAATATTTTTTTCTATCGTACTTCGAAGATTGTTGAACGTAATCGAATTGAATTCATAATTTGTTTTGGATTGATTGAGAAATATTTTCCTAGCAAAGAAGATGATATCATTTGATATTCTTAGAATACCCTGCTCTAATTAATTTCATTAACTTCAAGACACCCTGTACATAATCCATCTGTAACATTCTCACATTCATGAATCAACGATGATATTGATACTTTCACCATTCGGATTCGATGTTCGCGTTGCTTAGAGTAAAGTTTGGATCTAAAATTCTCAAGCTAATGGAAGCCTCACAACTTCTCTCTTCGAACGTGTAATTATACGCACACTATTTTCATTCAATCGATATGAAATCCTTCCGAATATCGCATCAACATTCAATGAGCCTACGAGATGAGCATATGCATTGCGAACTAGATAGTCGAATTGTATATTTCATGAATCATGACTGTGATAAATTTCAATGATATTTTTTGAATTGTGAGTAAGAACTTTTTTTATCGTGTTCATCAGTTTTCTCAGCACTATAATTTGGTGTTAATGGATAATAAAATTCATTGAGGAACCATATAAAAATCACGGAAGAAATTTTATGAGTCTCAACCACTCTGAAGATAGCAGGAAAAAGGGAGAGAAATTGTGAATTGTCTTGCGTAATTTATGCACGTCCTTTAGCGTCGGAGAAGCTTAGCAATGAGGGTAGTAATTTTTTCAAAGTTATCTGAATATACAATGGCACAAGGTAGATATATCTTTATTTAATATTTCCAATTAACAAAACGATGATTAATGGTAGGATTTTCTCATCAAATATTTTCGAAGCGAGTTCAATTTTAGAGCTTGATCACTCCGGCACCCAGCGATGGATAACTGGATGCTATTCAAAGTGAAGTCTAGTGGAAAGGGAAGCAGGGCAGTTATGATGAGTTTCAATCATCTTGATGTTGAATTTCCTAAGTAGATTGCGTTTTTCAAATGTAAAACTATTGTTTAAAAACATAATTACACCAAGAGAGCCCAGTCGTTTGAATTTTCTATTAAACACAAGAAAATTCAGTTTACATCATGCTCACCCTGGTCGATGGAAAATTGACGAAGCAGAAAGTGGAGTGGAGGTTTTCTCGAGTAAATGGGTTGGTAGGTTGGTGGGAGAGAAAGCTTATAGGTATTCCAACCACCTCACTTCGTCGTAGACGATCCCCAATAAGTCTCCTTAATTAGAATCTTATCAGAATGTGAACCAGACACACGTACTCTTCTCTCCTCTTCTCCTCTCCGTGCAAACTCTATCGGGTGTCTTACTGCAAACTACCCCTATCGTCCTTCGTCATACAACGAAGTAACTAGCACTTGTTGATGCGTTCAATCGAAAGCTCTTGTGTATAATCTACATTCAAGATTCGAAGGTGCATACGAAAGTTCGTAACGATAAGATATCTTTCTAAAAACATATATTCTGAGAAAGATTGAAGAAAAATGATAGTAGAATCGAAATGTATAACTGTATTTCACAGACGCATGGTTTCTTTCGAAGAAAATATACCTCGAGGGTTCGAAAGTTTTCAGATGTAAACCATCATCTGATCGGTCGACGAATTCTCTCTTCTCCACTTTGGTCTTCCCTGCTTGTGGTAACCAACTAGCCAAACTATTTTCTATTGCCGCAACGGTGGTTCCCACGAGGAGGGATGAACAAATTTCTTGACCCGAGGCATTTTGCGAAAATACCAGATATCTAATGTTGTATCAAGTCCCCTACAACTTCCTTCCGAATACCGATTTACATGTATGTAATGAAACTGATAATTAACGTGGGACTATGGACATTCGCCGCATAGGTATTCAATTTTATTCCACATTTAATTATAATACACCCATCTAATGGATGTTTGAGAATTTCTCCATAATACATCCTAGTTGAAAGTTTTTCTATACTTACAAAAGAAAGGATTAAACCTTTTTCTCATAGGGAAAGAACAATTGCACAGGTACAATGATAATTCAAGTCCGGTGATATATGATGTGACAACGAGTATCACGAAAAGCTTCTCACACAGCATCGTATTTCGTTTGCTTTCGAGCCGAGAGAAAATAAGACTGGCTGTTTTTCTTTACACTTTTTGCGTTTAGTAGTAAAAGCATCTTGAAAGTCTGGTGGAAAAACACGACTCTGGGAAAGTATAAATAAAATTCAACGTGGGAATAAGTGCGCGTGCGTGTTTGGATCTATTGATACTAGACGTGATTATTTTTTCTTTCTCCTGGTTGTAATTTATTACACCTGTGAGGATATATACGAATTCGTGTTGGACTAGCTCGACGAATAAATTCCTTCAAATTTCTATTTTTCATTTCGCATACACTGAAAAAAAACAATTTATTCCAGTCAAATAAATATTTATTTGTCCTGTAGCAAAGAAATATTTATTAGAATTGACAAAATATTCTTTGGAACCAAAATAATTTATTTGAATCAAATAGATGGTTTTAATCGTTCATTTGATTCCAATAAATTATTTTGGTTCCAAAGAATATTTTGTTAGTTGTAATAAATATTTCTTTGATACCTGACAAATAAGGAGACATTGAAATTCACTTGATAAATACTTTAGTGAAGTTTACTTGAACTTTTTACCATCCTGATGAATTTCTCCTTCCGAATTTCCAATTCTCGACTTCAGATATAGTTAACAATTTCGAATAACTTGAGACAATTTTGTGCTTCTTTTTTCTTTTCATGAACTTTTTGATGAAGCAGATTGCTGATTAAATAAATGAACACAAGGAGCAGGTGCTGCGGATTAAAATCTCACGACTTTTTTCTTATCTCTGGGGACTCTTTCGGTCGAGTTTACTTCACCCTCAAAGAGATCGAAATATTACATGGATTTTTTTCGTTCAAAATATTCCTTGTAACCATCAACGTTAAAATGACGATAGCCATTTCGCGATTCCGTGAATTCTAATTTTTAACTGAGAATAAATTATTGCTTATCATGATCGATTGTGCAAGAAAAGTAGGATAAACTCCGGATAAAACGGAGCAATGCTGACCATTGAACGGCGGAAAATTCTGTTTCGTACTTGGTTAGCCTTTGCACGTAGACTGACCTTCGATTTCTTCAGCAATGTCCACTATTGCGCTGGACACTTTTCGAATGAGATCGGTCAGCATCGCACGGGCATTGGCTTTCGATTTTCGAATATTGGATAACAGTGAATACAGCAACGCTTAATAATGTGTGATTATGATTTTTTATCGTGTGCTGTCAACAAATTTGCGTATCCATTCTATCGAACAATGATCATCGTCACGCGCCCATTGCTTCTCATTAGCTGATAATCACGTAATCATAAATTTTTGCGCCGTATTTTTATAAGTGTATGAAGAATTAAGGCTCCATCAGCCGATGAGATGAGACAATGCGCGCGTGACAATGATCGTCGTTAAATGATATTTTTCCATCTTAAATGCAAAAATAAAAATACTCTGGTACATACACCAGTGATTACACTTATATTCATCACGCCTCGCTTCTTCGTTCTCGTATTAGAACGAAAGAAGAGTCAAGAACGTAAGAACTGAGCGTACGAAGAAAGAAGCATTAGAACATTCTACCTTCTTTTCATGTGAAAAATTGTGTGATACCGCATCAGGATTGATTCAAACAAAGTTATAACTATTGAACTACCGACAAGAAAGGAATTGATTTATGCTCCGATGACCTGGAACATGTTACATTCACACTTTATAAATGTGAAAAAGAAAGAAAAAATAACGACAGTAAAAAGAAAAATCAGAGACTCTGGATACATGTTGGAGACAGTGGCATAACCTCGCGAAGATCCCTTTGAAAAATTATTCTCCCAAGTGGAAAGTCGCATGATACCCTTGTACAACGTCGTTGTCTCGGCAGAGTCTACCTTTTACGATCTATTGTTTTTTTTTCACCTTCTTCCTTCATAGACTTCACTGACCGAATGAATAACTTTGTCCCATCACGCGTGTCGTGAACTTTTAGTTAGGCGCTGCGAGTCTCCTTCAGTTCTTTTCCCTTTTGTTGAGTTAGGTCGGTTGCAAGGGAGGAAAAAAACTGTCTTGACTCATCCAATTCCACCCCTTTAATGACGGTCCTAGGAGAGGTGGAGGGCAATGCTTTCTCGGAAGGAATAAAAAAGAAACAAGAGGCGGAATGTTGCTGATTCGGTGAAGCTTATTTAAAATTTGCTGTCCTTGAAACGGGATGAGAAACGAAATGGGACGATCAATCAGAAATAAATGTCCCATAGGACATGAACGATTTTCCGACACAATGATCGCGAAATCCGGTCGATTAGAAAGAGTACTTGGCGAAGCAGAAAAGGGGATGCTGTTGGCTGAATTGTTTCCTTCCTTCCGTATCTTCATCGATGCGTCCGTGGCCAATTTTCTTAGCATGGAACAAAGCTCACGATTTATGGCTGTAGTACTGCGAAATGCCGAGGAGTTGAATGTTTCTTGTGTCGTTTCGTCACAAACAATTGATACGTAACTTCTGCTGAGAGGAAAAAAACTGAAAATTCATTCAACATGAAATAATGAAACTATTCCAATGATTTTGATTTGGTACCATTTCTGTGATCCTCCTGTTTTCATGAACAACATCCTCCGTCTCTTTCGACACTTGATCCAATTTCATGATTATGTTGTTCTTTTGATTTCAGAAATCATCATGAGACCACGCGTGAATTTCGTTCTCTGCATCACTCTGTCCTGTCTGTTGTTCACCTTGACGACCCTAGCAGCATCGACGAAATCGCGCAGTAGGAAGAAGATATCGAAAGAAATCAACGCTTGCGATATCAAGGAGCGTGACATACCATTTTTCTGTTATTGCGATGAGCAACAGATCAGAAATGCGTCGAACGCCGATTGTTGGGTGATGAGCGAATTCGATATGAGCGACCCAAGTTGGAATTACTTTTCATCGCAGATTTACCTGAAGCGATTGTCGTTCACCATCAGGCACCCGGGTAATCTCGGTTTCGTGCCCACTCAAATGATCAGGCAAATGAAAAATCTTCAAGTTTTCAAGATACAGTACGCCAAGATCGACGATCTCGTCGAAAATGCGATATCCAACCTATCGAGCGTTTATGAAATCAATCTCAGCAAGAACTCGATCGTCCGTCTGAGGCAGTACGCGTTCCAGTACATGAAGAATCTCACGATAATCAATCTTGATGAGAATCATATAACAGAGATTAACAGGTGAGTGGAATTATGGAATTGGAAAGAATATAAATATTCATGATCGGTAGTTTTAAAGATATGAATAACATGTTTAACGAGAAACTTGATGAGGTTCAAGAACGAAATTCCAGGAGGTCTTGTGTGGGTACTAATGTATATGTATATGTACGTATATGGACGTACGTGGGCGTTGGTTAGATTCCCTTTTAACCTTCCCTCTAACTTTGTAATATCGACTTTGAGAAATACCGCTTCGATGAAATTTTCATTATTCTGTATCGGATTCTATAAACATCAAAGAGATATAGAGTTCACAGTTTTTCACTTTTGATTATCTTCTAGAACAGAGTTTCATAAATTATTCATTGATTCCTCGCCATGCAAGCTGATGAATATTATCCGATCCGGGAGTGCAATTTTCTTTTGTTCATCCAGGATGTGCTGTGAAATTTGTCCAACGTAATTCAAAGGATTTTTTGGATTGACGAAGTTTTATTTGGTGTCTCGGTACAAAGAACGTAAGACGATTATCGATTATGTTATCGTACAAATCGGTGCTACGTATTTCACGTGATTCATCGAGGATGAAAAGTTTGTTTTCGTGTCAACGAATCGATGAGCTGGCTTTTTTTTCTTATTTTCATCGACATTCAATATCGTATTCATGATAGATAAAAAAAGATTGTAATATCTTTCAAATAGGTGTACCTGTGGTTCATTAATGTCCCTCGATTTTTTAATTTCCGAAATATTTGGTTGAATTGGTCACTTTTACTTCTCCAAACATGGATTCGTTATAAAGGGTATAGTACAGCAAACGTTCAGTCCACACAGAGGGTTCAAACGAAATATTTCATCGACTCATCACGAACCTATATGGTTTAAACGTATTTGATATCTTCAATCAAATGTTTTTCTCATGGCCCGAATGATACCTTGTTGAAACTCACTCTCATTTCACGCCCCATTGGTGACGATAAACGTTATACGCGATGCAATAATCGGATACCGTGAGTTCAAAATTATCTTCGATTTGCCAAATAGGGGCGATATACTGTACTGTAATTTACAATACGAGCATTCATCGAATTTCGTTAATCGTAATTGTTGAATCAAGCATTAAGAGCAGTCCGAGGGGTCATGTTGTTCCCAGAAGAAAGAAAATTACCTTTTTTATGTTCGACTGCGATCTTTGCTTACTGTAGTTATCAGATTTATTACTTGTTATACATTGAGAAAAGTAATTACTTCCATTGAAAAGATATTCGTTTGTTCGGAGGGATCCATTTCTCCAATTAATCGAACGTATGTATTCTCAAAAATATTCAAGATGTGTACTTTTTCTTGGGGTTAGTATTTATTTCTCTCAGGGTATCGTGATAGTTCCATTTAAAATTCAATTATTCTGAGTGATTTCACGATATACAGGTGAGTTTACTTTGCAATTATAAAATATCTACAACTTTCGAAGATTCGCAACAGTTACTAACTAAGTTTTCAAGTATAAAATCATAATTGAAATTGCTTTTGATTGCTCTACAAAATAATACAATTTGGAGAATGATATTCGATTTGAAATCCATCAAGTTTTTGAATACAAAGAAGGATTCAGAGAATGTATTAACGCGTGTTACGAATAGGAACACAGTTCACAGAATTTGAAGAAGACTAACATAGATGATCCTATATAGAACATCTCAATACAGACCAGCATAGCTTGTGAAATTCCAAGAAGATTAGCCACTTCCTCTCGAAGAGTTGCCCCTATTATGAACTTTACTAGTCTCTCCTTCAGAGAATGCACGCGGTACCTCCCAAGCACGTTGGTTAGATAAGAACACACCTACACAAAAGAAAAAGAAGTTCAAAAAAACACTGGTTTCCTTTTAAAAACTTCAGGAACTGTCCCAATTGAAGAATTCCTGGATAGGCAGAATCATGAATTTCGCTTGCAGGCTGAGATTTCCACCTCAGCTTCAAACTCATCAGCTCCGGACAAGGATTCAAAAACCCCGGATTTTCGGCTTAAAATTCGAACATTTCATAAAATATCTTTACTACTGGAATTTTTATATTCCGAATAGAAAATCCTTTTTTCTTCATACATTTACTTCTGGGGATTGAGAAATCCGGACGATATTGAAAAACGTTTCCCGGATGTCCTCGAGATTAGAATAAATCCGGGAAAGTCCGGACGTTTGGCAGAAAGTTCGAAGAGTAAGAGTCCTCATCTGTTTGTCATCTGGGGTGGCATTTAGCGCTCTAAGGCCCTCCATCCCAGCACTCGACTGTGCGTGGAGCCGTGATTCGCTCGGCCAACGCAGACAGCTTCAATGGTGTCTTAACAGTTCACCCCTTTCTAGGTATCCCCAGTCTAGTGTCGTAATGATGGAGGCGGATCCCCTCTGAACCCTACAACTCGCTAGGAGTCGGTGAAATCGAAACCCGCTCGTTCGGCATGAGAGCTATCAACCCCTGCACCAAAGTATCGACACAAGTCTTACGTTTGAAGCAGACCTGGGAAACTCTCAATCTCAATCCTCGATTCCATTAAGTCAGTCGTATCGTCAAATGAGATAGGTTGTCCCAGAAGGGAAGCACCAATTTAGCTACTTGACCAGCGCACGTACGAACCGGACAAGTGATGACCAGTCATCGGATTATATGCACTATCAAAAAAATTCAAATAAGAAGATCAGAATATGCCCTGAGTCACAATTTGATTTTGAATCAATATGTTATTACTTAGATATCGAATCCAAGCTTTATAAATTCAATAAATCTCAGCAAATTGCACAATGTAGTACTTTAAAAAAAACGAAAACTCAACAATACAGTCATTTCCAATTAATAGAGTTTTCAGAATCCAAATATGAAGACTCTATTAGGAAAAGAGTTCGATGGTAGTTGTGTCTCAATTTTTGGAAAGTCTTGACATTTTTCATTCGGTAAATATCGTTATATGCAACATTCTTTGAAAAAGAAACAGAAATTTGATTCAAAGTTCCAAGTTTTAAATTAGTTTATATTCGAGCCGACATTTCGAACTAGACCTATACTGTTTGATGTATGAACCGGTTGAAAATTCAAATCCACGGAACTGTGCATTATTATGAACTTCCAAACCGAAATATAGGGCCATTCAACCAAGTATTCAGACAATTTTTACTTCTTATAGTCCTAACTGGATCCAGTGGAAGTCTAAAACTCGTTACAGCTCGTTTTGCGGCTCGCGGCAACACTAGACGTGCCATATTCTGTATTTTTTTACAATAGATCGAAACATTAAATCATTCAGTAACTGTGTATTGGTATAGAAATTGATTCGGCTTCGTGAAATCGGTGTCGAAAACAACCAAAGCTGAACAGACTTGAGAGGTTTTTCTGGCGATCCACTGATACAGCATTGTCGATCGTTTTGGAATCCAAAAATAGTGTGGTAGCAAAATTTCTGTTTCAAAGTTAATCGTTCAGGTGCGTATACGTGGGTGTTTTTGCGTGTATATATGTGCACGCGTGCACAATCAATTCATGAATAACAAAACCAGGCTTGGTTGAAAATCGTTTGATCAAAATATTTTTCATACCAAAACTAAATGATTGAGGCGCAGTCTCTCAGCACGGAACAAAAATGTAGGAATTGCCTGCATTGTATGACAATCAACCGCTTCGAACCTTTAAATTGAAGATTTAAAAATAGATATAGAACTTAATATCCTCCATAATAAAATAGAACTACCGGATCTACGGTTGAAAATTGCAATTTTCCTCGACCACTTGACTTTTGGTGTGATACCTATATGCTGTAACACAGAGGATGGAATGATAAAATTTACAATTTAAAGCCTCGAAGCGTAGCGTCGGGCTTTGTAAAGAAATTTACAATGTTCTTCTTTCCATGTGGATAGTCTCCAGTAACAATTTGATAAAAAATTTTTTTCATCACATTCCACATCGCCTTGAAATAGAGCTTGGCATCCGGAGAATGTAAATCGGTCGCCGCCCAGGAAACCGCCCACGGGAAAAACTCAAGTGCGGCATATGGAGACCTCGGTAACTCGAGGTTTCTCTTATGTATGTTCCCAGAGAATTCAGCTAAGCAAATATAAGCGTCTCCAAAAGAAGATACCAAGTCGACTTGAACTATTATTCGAACGAACGGCGGAACAAGAATTGTATCCTTTATTCATTTATTCCTAAAGAACTATATCCTTAAATATCTCTATTCTCAAACAATTGCTTTTGCAAAAAACTGTATCCTTAAATATCTGTATTTTTGGAAAACTTTTTTCCTAAATCCCTCCATTCTTGAATATCTGCTCTCTAAATTTGAAAGAGTGGAAAATCACGTGTTTCACTCCACCAAGTCTCAGAAGTGAGCCAGTCCGCTTCGAGTGGAATTTCACTCGTTTCAAGTGAACCCTCACTCTTTTAGAGTGGAAAATTGACTCTAGAATTTGAGTGGCTGTGAGTTTCTAACCTCAAACCTTAGAATATCACTCTAAAAGAGTAGAAATTTCACTCAAAATTTCGATAGCCTCACTTTCGGCTGGCTGAAGAGTGAAATCTCACTCTAAAAATTTTAGAGAGTGTATTCTCCAAAAAACTGTTTTCCTCAAGAACTGTCTTCTTGAAAAAGTTCATTCTCAAATTTCTGTGTTTCCCGAAGACCGTCTTCCTCAATAACTGTATTTTTAATACATATATTTAGGTGAATGACTATTAAGGAGGTGTTGTTGATAGAATGAAAATTGATGATAAAGATCACTCATTGCAACAATCATCATACAACAATAGCAACATTGGTAACAATTAACAACTTCTCAATAATCATCCGCCTGAATATAGGTATTAGGAATACAGTTTTTGGAGAATACATGTGTTGAAGAATGGAGATATATAAGGATAAAGTTTCTCAAGAAGACAGTTCTTTAAGAATACAGATATTCGAGGATACAGTTCTTTACGAATACAGAAATGAATACTGCAGTTCTTGTTCTGCCGTCGCGAACGACTCATATAATCCTAATCATCAAGGGGTCATATCTCCCAAATGCTCTAAAAAAGAGAACCTTTTTTCAATAATTTTTTCTTAGCATTTCTTTATGATAATCATGAACAATCAATACACCAATCAATTAAGCAACTCTTCAGGAGTGAAAGAAAAGTTTTTTTATTGAAAATTTGTTGCAAAATGCCGGCTGTTGGAGCGTTTTTCTGAAAACTATGGTTTGAATTCGGCGAGCAGCAGAAGAGTTTTCATCCGATTAACTTGAAAATTGAACTGTAACTTTTCTAGTGCAGTACACACGATTTTCACAATTGGTCAACAGGATTTCTCTTAATGAACAATCAGAGTCGATTTTTTTTCGAAAATTCGAATGTTTTGTTCAAGGTCTGTAAAATTATGATAAAAATTATCACACCGAGTTTAAAATAAAATGGGGTCTGATAATTTCGAGCAACTACTTCAGTCTGGTCACATAATTCCACGTAATTTCATATATACAGTGATGTAGGAGAAAATAATTTCTCTCGTGCATCATGTTTTCGGCATGAATCCGTACTCTTCCATTATAGATGAAACTCAATTCCTCACAAAATTATTCCATGTTCTATTTGAGAACACGTAACTCAAACTGGGAACTATTTTGCGCTTGCGAAACCCCATCTTCCACTTTCAAAAGAATTTCATATCGCAACGATATGTTATATTTTCCGCTTCAACCTCATGCACGTGCTTATTCATGACGGAAATATCTTTGAACTTTTCTCCTTTTCTCATTCCATTCGTTCTGTTTTGGGATAATTTCCGAAAAATGTAGAAATCAATGAGGTATAGGGGGAAGAACTGTTCAACTCGTATATGCATACAAACGACAATATTTTCAAGTATTAAATACTCAACTAGGGCTGAAACACGGAATAATTTTGTTGCTGAAGTCTCCGATGGAACAATGTGTCCGCTGAAGTCAATTTGCGGAGAATATAGGTATAACTGAATTCGCGAAAGTATCGATGGACAGAACTCGGAATAAACTTTTTGGAACAAAAATTCTGCTGTGACGGACAAAGATACATCGGAAGAGAACTCGCGAGGGGAGATTAAATTGATTTTTCAAGAAACTTTTTTAATTTTTTTCAAGATAAAATCGTACTGGAAATTCATTCAAAGTTTGCGAGATGTAGTGTCAGTGGAGAGACTTGTGACAAAGTCTTCGAAATATTGCATCATCCAGAAGTACATCGAAAATTCGTGGGAAGTCTAGAATGAGATATTTCTGGTCGAATTTTGAGATACTTTTGACGGACTTCTGGCGATATTTCAAAGATCTTATGTGACACAACGGTACATGAGAAGTTTGGAGAGAGTTAATCATAAAGAATTCTTGGTGCAGTCTCGGAAGAGAATGAATAAAATGTAGACTCTCAGTATTCGACTGGATGGATAGGCCTGGAATTTTGTAATCTCCTCATTGGTGATTTTTTTTTCAAACCAAATACGCGATTAACTCATTCCGTTAGACTTCCCTGACCCTAGTAGAAATTTTGATATGGAAAACATCAGGTCGAGATCAGGCATGCCTGATTTCTGTTCAGGGCCTGACTTGAGTATCTGATAAGGCCCTGACCTAAATGTAACGCAGGGAAAAGACGAGGTCCTGATCAGAAAAACCAAACGTTTCCCAATCAGGATCTGATCAGGGTAGTAATTGAATTTCCAATCAGGACCCGATCCGGGTGGTAGCGGAATTCCCAATCACGACCTCATCTAAACTATATTCTAACATTCAATTGAATTTTCATGGAATTCACTTTTCGTAAAATTTTTTGAAACTCCCCTAACGGAAGAAATTCTACTGGTGATCCAAATAGACCTCAGTTGAACATTTAAAAAAGACAGGTGAATTTCTAATGAAGCCTGTGAAAATTCTGAATAGTTTGATACATTCATCGTTCTGAATTGATCAGGTCCGGATTCGGCTGTTTTGTCGGTTATCACATGATTGAAATACGGATGAGCCAAGGCGATTCCGGATCAGGTCCTGATCAAGATATCTTGACAGTTACCTCACAATTCAAATACGGATGAGTCAAGGCCATCCTGATCAGGTTCTGATAAGAATACCATGTCTGAGTTACTGAAGGGGAAAATCTGACTGGGACCTGTCAACAACCTTGTGTTACATTGTTGTAAGGTCCTAAACAGGATGCCATGTCAGGACCTGATAAGGTAATTAAAAGTTTTCCTCAATTAGGAGTTCCCTATTGCAGCCTTACGAGGGCCATGCTTCTAATAGGGAATTCTCTGTCAAATTTCTCCTAGGGGACCGCTGGCCACCCTGATTTGAGGTCAATAATTGAAAAAGATCTGAATCTCTCGGTTTTCGATTGATAAAATATCGTATGCTTTCAAATTACGTAGTATTTGGACAAGTTTGTCAGAAGTTTCATAAATTCATTGAGGGGATACCAGCGGCCCCTGGCGATGCAACCCGAGCAAGATCTTTTCTGACAAATTATTCGAAAATAAAGCAATCAAAGTAAAATATCGCTCTGTATGGATGGTCGCAGACCATCTTTATCGATTGAAGAGGGTCTGTACAGAGCGATATTTTAATTCAATTCCTTCGTTTGCGAGTGATTTGTCAGAATCGTTTTGGTTGAGTTCTTTTCTAACCACTTCAGGGGTCGCTGGTATCACCTTAGAAGTCCCTCAGGAATATTCCAGACCCGCTCTATTTCAGATTGCTCATGGATTTTCAATATATTTCCAGACGATGTAATAGATTGAAAAGTTGGCCAGAAATTCCCCACAAGTTTCCTATGCTAAGAAAATATTCTCGATTCTTATCTCGAGGAGATGCGTACTTGATGTGAGATCTCTGCCCAAGTGTGTATTAACGGTGGGCCCCATCTACGCCCAGGGTGGGTGCCCTTGCCACCCAACGTGGGGCCAAGCTGGGCAGACAAATGGGGCCAACCTTGGGATGATAACATCGTTCCCAGCTTGGCCGTATTGCTTTGCCCGAGAATTGGTAACACCACGGGCCCAGCATAAACCCAGACTGGGCAATCAATACTGCCCTCTCCTTTTTGTTTTGAAATTGGAAAATTGCTTTGAATTCTATCCCAGTGAGCATGAATTTCAGCCCCACTTTGGCCCAGTGTTGAGCTCCATCCTGCCCATATGGGCCCAAAACTGGACCAAAGTGGGGCAAAAATTTATACACGCTGAGGATTGTACACACATGCTCGGGATATAAATTCACCCCAATCTTGGCCGAACGCTGGGCCAAATTGGGGCCCAGTTCAAATGTGCCCGCACTAAGATTCATTATTCCCATTTTCTACCAACCATAATTGTATGGGAAAACACAACAGGGCCAAGATTGAGCCAACATGGGCCCCATCGTCATTCCCCAAGACTGGGTTGAAGAGGATGGACCCAGCCTGGGGCCCATTGTCATTAAAGGCAATCCACGCTTGGGTGGTAGAAATGTTCTATTAAATCTTATTACGAATGGTGAAATTTCTGATTGAATATCATTGAATTTCATTGAAACCTATTCATTTTCCCATCCGTCGATGAGATTTTATAGATTATTTATAACAGGGATAACAAAACTCAGAAGATGTTGCTGAGGTTTAAAAAACATTTCTTTAGTTCAAGATTTTTCCTTTCATTGTCACCTTCGGGTGATATCGTACCTTTTGAAAACCCACTGAAAATATTATGCCTCCCAATTTTCATTCAGTTCCTTATGAAATTAGGTCAGCCTAATGAGAATTTCCTGTCACACACTTGATTCGCCTATCCAACACTCTTTCTATTCCTCATCTCTTTCAAATCTGTTGGAGGGATTTGATGAGATAAATTTTACAATTCTCAAAAATCGCCGTGGTTCAATACCTTCTATTTCATCCCATTTTCATTCTGCACAGGAAAAGAGCTTTTCCATTGCTAATTCCCGAATAATTACATTTACATCACGTCTTTAACATACGGTAACAGAAGTTGTTGAACGAAATTCCAACATACGTAGTTCATGATTTGATGAACCATAAATTCTCAACAGCTTGTAGTAGAGCGATATTCACATTTTCAAGTTTCAAAATGCGAATAGTGGATGTATATCACAACTGTTCAACAAATTCTACCGTGCAACACGTCATGTGATGAATTGTCCTCGGTTGAGCATAGATGTTGTTCCATCACGCCTTGTAATTGCATAAGCTCTGAGCTTCACCATTTTGGTTATTTATTGTTCAGAAGATTCTTCAGGGAACGAAAAGTAAAAGTGAATTTGTCCTCAAATTCAGTTGCCGCGAAAATCCTCCATGTGGGGGAAATTCATCTCTCATATATTTTGGAAAAATTCCCCTCCATTTGAAAGAAATTTATCTACAAATGATGAACAATTCTTACAGAGTATTGGGGAAATGAACTTACCTCATAAATTGGGGAAAAATTCAATATTTACTCTTCACAGTGTATTTGGTTTGACACTTCGGTCACTCGGTGTATGCTTCCCGGGTAGAAATGATTCATGCATTCCCCAGTTATTCTCAGCGCCTGGTCATGGCTTGGTCTGATCAGATCAGACCTGATGAGGCCCAGAACTGAACTAAGGAATATCACGAATCATTTCTACCCGGGACAGAATAAGAATTCCATATGAGAATTCTTAACTTGTTTCTGGAATAGCTTGTACAGTACTCATTATTCAGTATTCATTGTTTACGATTCAATTTTGCATTTGAACACTGATAGGAATACGTCACAATACAACACAAGAAACTCTATTAAAATTTTACGCGTAAAGTTAGACATTTTCCGAAATGAACCTCCCTCGTATATCGTTCAAAGTTCATGAATCTCCAATTTTACTATGAAAGAGAATATAAATTGTAAATGAATCCATCATTCTGTTGGATAGTGAATAGGGTGGCAACCATCATTTAACCCATTCAACCATCCACTCGCTTGGTGCGTGAATTGAATAGATCGATTTTGTTTGTCACAGGGACGTTTTCATTAACCTACCCGTTCTGCGAGTGCTGTACTTGAACCACAACAACATCACGATAGTTCATGACAAGGCATTCAAGCACTTGAGTACCCTGCAAGAACTCGAATTGAATACCAATCGAATAACCGTCATTACAAAGGACACGTTCTACGGACTGAGAAATCTGTTGAAACTCGATCTTCGTAGCAATCAGATTTCCATGATCGGGGATAAAACTTTCCTCGAAATTCCGGATCTTCAAGAATTGCAACTCGATCAAAATGGTATTACTTTTATCTCGGAAAAAGCTCTGGATGGATTGAGGAATCTCAGAAAACTCTGTCTGAGTGAGAATAATTTGGTGACTTTGGAAATGAACGTCCTGACAGGCGTACCGAGTATCAACTTCCTCGATCTCCGATATAATTCATTGAAAACCATGACCTTCGATAACATCAAGCCCATCATCACCAATCTCTACAACACCAGCAGTCATCTCTACTTAGTCGGTGAGTACCTTTCCAACATTTTATTGTTAATATCTCCAGAAGGAGTTCTTCAATTAAGAGATAAACTCATAAACTACTTACTTTTGAAATCTACGAGATGTCGAGTTGAAAAACACGAAAATTCCACAATTCTTTTCTTATCGGTTTAGGATTCTTTGCATTATTGCCGATGCGAGATGAAGGGAACTTTTTTGAAGTGGTTTTCAACGTTGTTTCGGATACAATAGGACAGAACTGTGATACAAGTTTGAACATAATTCAAAGCTCAGTTGGATATATTCGAAATATAACTTCATATCATGAATGCATTTGGAAATAATTTTCACTAAACTCCAATGCTGTAGAACATAGAATATCCGGAGGATATGAATATTTGAATACTTCTCAAATGTAAAAGTATTGCGGGAGAGAAAATCAATAATTAATCTTTGTCGGATAGAATGATACTGCTTTACCACTGATGCTGTATAGTTTATTGTTCAGTTATTTTTTTCTCGTCATATTCAATTCTGAATAATTCAAGAGGGATTATACATTGTATTAATATATCATATAATTCATCCCATTTAATAGAATCGCTTGCAATTAGGATAATAACTAATAATACCTCACTGTTACTGTTTTCATGTTTCAGTCGCAGAATACAATAATTTTACATTAAGAATTGAACCTACGAATACTAAGTTGCTTTTCGATGTTTTCTCACATCACATCAATTAGATTTTAATCGAAAGGGTGTGGAATTATCACTTCGAATGCTGAACGTTGAAAAAGTTTTTCTCGACTCGAAGGATATCCTGGAGATAGACAACTTTGATCACCTTCTCCTTATCCTTCATCAAATTCAATTACACTTGGAAATGTTTTCTGAAATCCATCGATTCCTGAGTGTAACTCGCGAACATTTCTCTCCTTATTATGCAAACCTATTCCTTCGATTTGACTTGTCGAGAGCCAGGTTTTCTTATCTCTGTTTTTTTTTTCTTTTATTTATGAAAAAAGTACGAAGACAGGGTTCCCTTCTGATTTCTTCGAAGAAAAATCGAAGATTTTTATCGTCGCATAACCGTTCAAAGCTCGTCCATTTTTTATCCCTCTCGCGATTCTATTTTATCGTGGAATTCCCCGTTGGATGATTGATATTAATAATCTGAATGTACTCGAGTTACGATTAGCATTCATTGTACCGTATGCTATTTCTCCTCATCTATTCAATTACTCTATTCTTCGTATTCGTATAGATCTCCGAGGCGCGCTATAATTACTATCAAGTGGCAAAATCAGCTCAGAATGATTCTACAAATTTCCTCGCTTTAAAGTCCGTTAATTTTTCTCGTTAAAGCATTTCTCTCCTAAACTCAAATGACATCATCCGTTCTCCTTGCTTCATCGCTTTGAACAATTCTCATAACCCAGAAAGATCCTTCCCTCTTCGAGTTCACCAATTTCATTCAACGTGACTGTGGAGGAGCAGCATCATCTCTTTCACATTATTTCCTCCACATTTTGTGATTGTTATCGCTGTTCCTAAATAACGTACGCCGAGATCAAAGGAAAGATACGTGATTCGTCGTTCAGTTAGTTACGTTATTGAGATATAAAGAAGAATCGTATGAGGCTTGTAAAAAAAGGGAAAAAAGGAAATATAAATTGTACGGTCCGATTGTAGAAAATTACAAGCCCAATAACTTTTGTCAGACACCTGTTGCCTGTACGGATACGAGGGCGTGGGTGCGTGTGTGTGCATGGATTGTTTCTCGTGTGCGCGCAAATATAATGATTTTCATATCAATTCCTTTTTTCTCCTATGAATTAATGATGCTTGATTAGATGCTAATGAGTATGAGAGATTCAATATAAGGTATTTTGGTATTGAATATGAGAACGAGTATCTAGATTGCACCTCTTCGATAACTTCCAACATATCTTATCACTCATTATAATCTGGTTCAATACTCCTTTATACACGGATATTAGAAGCTCACGCAAAATTTGCGAATAATCTATTTTTCTCCGTGTATCAGAGAAGCATTTTTCTCATCTCATTCCAATTCATTCATGGTTAAATAATTCTCCTCATCCATGTTTACACTAATTAGATTTCGTTACATATCATTCCCCTCGGTATCCGGTTTTCCAGTGAACGCAATGTTTTTTAAGATGAGCTTTAAAACTGTATTCACATTTTATCAAACTTTTAATTGATTTCTCACCGATTATGATTGAGTCGAGAAAATGAAAGTACATATTTTTGTATTTCAAACATGATTTTATTCGAATAAAACGTTTCCTTCGTAAGAACAACGTTCTTTGCTTGTTTCATGCGAGGGAAAAAAGCTTCTTAGTTTCAAGAAGATTCCATTTCATTTGAGTTCATCCAGCATAACAAATTCTCTCGCAAAGGAATTTCTCTTCTGTATTTTTCCTTCTCTGCCTAGAAAATCCACTGGAACGATAATTAATAAATCATCTCTCCTCGTATTCAAATGAGGTATTTGAGAGTTAATGACACATGAATCAATTTTTATACAATTTTTTCTGCGGGTTATTTTTCAATGAATTCATGCTTGAAGAGTCAATAATAATTCTGCAAAGAAATATTCGTTCTCAATTGGAGAATCTGAAGGGGAGCATATATCATTATATCACTTCTACGTATTCTCTATGCGTATTTTTGAAAGCATATGGTAATTAGATTTTCGGTGAGGAGATACATTTTCAGATCCACGTGACGTGATTATATAATCATTGAATTGTTTTTATTATAATTATCTCTTATTCGGATGTGAGATATAATAATTGTTTAATGTATGGAGATAATACGTTGCTGATTTCAGCGCAAATTCAAGCATTTTATTTCAATACCGTAGAAGTGTTTGGAACGTGTAATTATCGTGTAAATATGTCAATAATTCAAATGAAATGTTTCGTGATGAAATCCTTTTTATCGTTAGGGGAGACTGGGAACGGGTGAAACACGGGGTTCGGTTGGAATATCGTGAATAATTAACGATTAACTCGCAATAGCTCAGATCGCTGGAAGGGAACGAAGACCTCCTCGCGTGTACAAACTGATTTTCATATAAAAAATTAATTTTGGGTATATTCGAATAAAATATTTGAATCTATACATAGTAAGATATTAACAACGATCACAGCATGGAGCTAAGATGTCACTGTTATCTCTTATAACCTCAGTCTATAGCCCACTGACGATCTGAATCTTGAATCGAAACTAAATGTTATGTACACACCTTATGATGTTCCTCCTCAACCGTTTCATGTCTGAAATCTAAGTTTCTGGTATTATTCAACCTCTTCTGCGTTATCGATCCATACCTGGAATAATAATAGTTATTCATCAGAAATTCTCTTGAATTATCTCTCAGAGAAATCTGGACTTGAACTCCAAATACTTTGAAAAAAAAGAGTTCCAACTCTAATAACTTGCGTATAAAAGGAAGAAAAATTTGTGCTTTGTATTTACGACGAATCGATCATTCGTGGACAATCGAACAAGTGGAAGAACAAATTCCTGATCCAGAGGACACGCTGACACTTCACTTTGTGTTCTGGTTATTGATTTGAAACTCGTTCATCATCTCTTGAGACTTATATCTGTTTCTCTTCGGTTTCGTATTGCAAAGGGTTCAAGAACCTTGCGCGGCAACGATTTCTATCGTGATGACACACGTCTCACGAAAGTTTATCGATCCATCTCCACATATAAACCTTTACATAGGAATTTACAGGTCTAATAGATCCTCTCTCTCTCTCTCTTTCTCTCTCTTCTATGGCTCGTAAATCGTAATGATCATCACTGGGTCTCTTTACGAGACATGAGTAATGGATAAAGTCGTGCTTGCACTCTAGAGATGATGAAAGTGGATCTTATGAATTTTGAAACACTTTTTGAAATGCAATCGTTATCCTTCAATTGATCGATCATCCACGCTTAAAGTGTAGTGCTAATCAGCATTGATAGTTTGTCGTAAATAATTTAGAAACTGAAATATGATTTAGATATGGACTTGGGAAATTTCATTTATCCATGCGTAGAGAAGAGTGAGACCAATATAATTGTTCTAAGGAGTATAACCGTGAGTTGATGCGACATCGATTAGATGTCCTGAATGACCTATCATTCTGACGTTTCGAGCCTCGATGGACACATCTTGGGATAATAAAATAGAATACATCGAGAAATCAGTGGAAAATATGAAAATTTAAGGAGTCATTCTAATTTAATTCACCTGAAATGGTCAAATTATAGTAAGAAAGTCAGAGCATTGGAAGGTAAGAAGCCCAGGGTATGCTTCGACAAATATAACATGCTTGGTGCCAAGATTGAGTCAATGCTATTCAACATTGGGCCTAGCTTGGCTTTTAACATTGGTACCAAACTAGATCAATGTCTGGGATGATAAGAATGTTCAATGCTTGGCACCGAGCTTGGTTCAATATGAAAATTCAATATTGGTTCCATGCTTGCAATCAATGTTGTTGCCATTATTGATATGCAAAACTCACATTTGAGTAATTGACCAACCTTGGTGACAGGTTTGAGTCAATACTAATGAGTCTAATTACCAACAATGTTACCAAGCTAGGTAAACGTTTAGGATGATAATAACGTTCTCTGCTGAGCATTCAGCTCTCATTTATATCAGAAATCCAACACGGCAAAATATGCTTGGTGCTAGCATTGATGTTCAAAACGCTATCAAGGTTTGGTTAGCTATGGCGAGCCACGCTAAGGCTAGGGTAACCAGACTTGGCATACCAAGCTTGACGCCGATCATGGTGCAATTGTCAGCCTTGACATGACAAACCTAGAAGAAAATCATAGGGAATAGAAACATCCAAGAGAATATACAAGTTATGTAAACAAAACGATACACGGAGGACAGAGATTAGTTGAAATAACTATTTAAATTGTAAGCGCATGTGAACCCATTTTGTTTTCGTTAGAATAGCAACTTTAATCAATCCAGTCAACCAATTTAAAATCATATACTAGGAAAATTAGTTGAATCAACGAAGAAAAATTGTTATTCTAACGGAAAAAATGGGTCCATATGCGTTAACAAGTTGCATAGTTATTTCAACTAATCAAATAAAAGGTTCGAATTGAACCGGTTATTACCGAACTTTGAATATTCGTATATCAACACGGAAAACAAGATTAGTTAAAATAACTATTCAACTTGTAAGCGCGTGTGGACCCATTCTTTTCGTAAGAATAACAATTTTTCAAATTGATTCAACTAATTTTAAAGAATATTTCAAGAAAATTAGTCAAATCAATGAAAGAAATGACTTTATATGCGGTTACAATTTAAATAGTTATTTCAACTACTCAATCAAAGTATTCGAAGATTTTGAATCCCTGCCACCAATTAGATTTCGAATTGATAAAAGCAGCAAACCCTGGTGGGAAATTTCACTGAATTCTCTTCAGCTTCGAACACTTTTTACCCATTTGTTTTTCATGAAAAAAACAGCAAGATTTATCGGATTGTAACAAAACTTGGATAAAATTCAATAACAGTCGCACTTTCACGCTCCTAGTGACGCTGACTATGCTCCCATTTTCATAATTTAAAAATTCGCTGTGCTCACATTTCTTTAATCGCAATGCTGTATGTCAATCATTCCGTCTGGAATTTTCAAGTCCGGTAACGCTCGTGCTTGTGTAATCCTATTGACGTGCACTGCATTCGACAACTAATATTTGAAATAATGCCGAGGATACTTGCCGCGCTCGCGTCTCTCCAATCTGAATGATTTATAGTGCTCATTTCGCTCGCAAAATTATAGGCTCATCGTGCTTGCTCGGCTTGTCGTCTAACATTTAACAATTCCATGATCCGACCATAATCTCGCTTCGGTTGCAGTTCGTGTAATTCGCTGATCAATTCAATGGCACTTCTCAAAGGTACTACATCTTTCATAATAATCAAGATCTAGTCAGCTAACGCATGTTGATGTTCATAAACATCGTTTAATGTGAAGAATCTCACAACATATAATTACTCCCATATGTTCATCCCATTCTAGATAATGTGTTTTTTATGGAAATAGAATGAATACAGTGTTATATCAAGGAACAGTCGATTCGAACATTACCAACTGTTGAATTACTACTGACAAATACTTAATGAATGATGAATGTATGTTAAAATCCCAAACTTCAAAAGATGAATCGAGGAGTTGAAATTTCTTCATGCAAAACGAGATGCTTGGAGTCTTCAATAACTTTTATTGAGTTGTCCAGTGTTGCGAACCATCCAGTTTGGAAAAACGCGAGCGAAACGAGCACCAATGAATGATCACTTTTGGAGAAACGTGACTGGAGTTGATTGGAGTTGGACTGGCCCAGTTGATTCAACACCATTGGCTCAGGATCGAAATGATAACAACATTTTATATAAGGCCCAATACTGGAAATACTATACTGTTCGCCCTGGTGAAAATATACGCTCGTAGTAAGCACACTCGAAGCTGACAAGAAACGTAAAAAGGTTCCAACCTTCTCTTACCGTTATCAATACGCTTTATAAACGTTCAATGCCGTTTTGGGAAGAGTACTGTTACGTTCCATGAAAGGTAATGCGAATCATTTCATACAGACTTCGAGTATCGGTTTTAAACTGTCAGGAATCACAGCATTCCACGGCTAAATAAGTAAGACGCTGGATCGCAATGATAAGAATCATAGGTTCGAATCTCGTCAAGTGGTTACAATTTTTATCCTTTTATATTGCTCATACTCTTCATGGAGCGTTGATTTTTATACGCTCCCTTTGTTCTAAACTTCGCTCCAAATACTCTTCGAATCCGTTCCATTTACTCTTTGTTCACTTTTCATTAATGCTTCTGTTACGCTCCACCATCCTTCTCGTCTGGGCTTCATTTCAGTTTCCATTTTCACCAGGGCGTACTGGCAATTTATGTGGATTTCCATTTTTACAACTTTAGCATTCTTTATGGTGGTTAAAGAAAAAGTTTCGACCGCGTGTAGGTTGAATTTTTTAGCCTAGCCCTGGTAATGGCATTGAATTTTATCTTTGAAAGGATCAACCATGTTTGATAGGCTCATTGTACAAGTAATTCATCTGGCAACCTTTCAGGAGAGCAAAACACCTATGTAGTTTAAAAATTTCCAAAATGCGAATTATTCTCATCTTATGATTTTGAAACATTTTGATATATTTTATTCAGAGATACATTGATAGAATAGCAAACAAACGTTCCTTTCGAATCAGAACGGCCTAGGCGCGACTGTTCCTTTTAATATTCCAGAGAACGTATTTTTGTTCTCACGAGAATTGAATTGAAATGAGCAGAAAAAAAAGCCCTTCCAACTTCTGTCACGGGAAATCACTGGAATAGAATGTCACGAACCGTTTTTGACAGTTGAAATAATAATGAGATTTCATTTTCGCTTGATTGTTTTTTTCTACATCCGAAGAAGATGTCGTTACTCGTCGCTATCGTTGCACAATCCACGACGGTGAAGTAAAAGTCATAACTCTTATTATAATCTTGGATAATATATTGTAGAGCGAAGGTTATTAAGTGGAGCATGAAATCGTTCGATATTTCAAGTGGAACAAGGTATATAATGCTGAAAGAATGGTATTATTATTTTTTATGTGTCTCGACTTCGTCACGGCACGTAATGCAGAGGAAGAGAAAGAGAGAGAGGAGAGTTGGAATCAAAAACCCATTTCTCCTCTGTATTCTCTCCCACGAAAGAACTATCCATTGTACGAGCGGGCCTTCTTCCACATGCGAGATCAGGATTACAGTTATTTGACAAGCGAATTAATTCTTCGCCTAAAACGTTTTATTTGAAAATTATTCTAGAATTGAGATAAGGAATCCGAGAGGAAGAGAGAAAACGGAGGTTCTCTCATCCTCCCGCGTATCCCCCTGGATGGACTTGGCGTTCATTAACCGAGAGGAAAACAGATACAGAGGAAGATTTTTATAATCTGATATTTCTTTTTCCGACGTTAGTCACGTAGTTGAGAGGCAAGGTAATTTCTAAAGGCTTCGGAATGGTATAAAGGAGGGAAGAAAGAGTGAATTCCCTAATTTATTTCACGACTTTGCACGGACCAACGATCCGGCAAAGGCTGCTCGGTTAATGGGATGTATATACATACGATTCTTTAGGGTCAATGGAATCCGGTATCGGAAATCGAAACTACGCTCCGAATAATTTGTTTATTTTTATCGTATCAAAAATATGAATTGTATATGACGAATTATAGAGATGAAATTGTTTTTCGATTTCAATGCCCGATTCGACTGAAAATAGCCGGGGCGAGTGGAAATTGATGAAATGTTATTCAGTAATTTATGATATTGATTGCATTAATAGAATGAAAATCAATTTATGTGATTGAGGTACTCGATCAACGTGAAAGGCTTTTGCAATGCATCTAGATCACTGCATTACGAATGATTCAAACTTCACCGATGTGTTTTGAAATCCTGCTTTCGTATTGAATCAACTTCATGTGTTGTGAACGATTTGATGATTCAAGAGCGATTTCGCATTTTCGAATGTTCATTTCTCATGTTTTATTGTCTCGTGCTTTGAGAATCATATGGAGGATATTTTATTATCTCTGGACCAAAGTTGAATTCATTGAACATGGAATTCTAAAACAAATGTGGAAACTCTTTCGTGCGAGGTGAGAGAAATACGGTGGATTGTGGACGGTCTGCAACTGCGACTATTGCAATTTTGATGCGGTCTTTTGTGCGGTACGAGGTCGCGCATGGTCATGCAACAGGATGAGAGGAGAGCGATTGACCGATCGTGGTTGTTGAATTACAAGCTTCTCCATCATGGTTTGCAGTTCCCTACGGTAGACACCTGCTGTAATTGAAGTCCTAGAATTCATGAAGCTGTAATGAATAACAGTGACAGAGGACCACCAAACAATCACCATAAGCTTCTTTTGATGAACATTCTCTTTGCCCTGTTTTGTCGTCACTTTAACAAAATTCATTCATCGCAAAAGAAGATTCACGATTGTCGTGAAATAAATATTATTCGTGAGGGGTAACAATTTCTAAGATAAAGTATTTATCAGACGTTGATAAATTTCATTATCGCCACCTTGATAATTCCTAATTGCTTCTTATTCGGCGGTTCGGGATAGAAAATACGGATCACGAGAATTAAATTATTTATACTTTGAAGTGAAGGATTAAGTTATAATTTATTATAAATAAAGGAAAGCTAGCTATGGAGTTGATTAGGTGTGGTTGTCTGGTATACAATATTAGCCTTATGGAGTAAAATGAATTCACTTCTAGTATTCCACAACATCAAACGGACAGAAAGGTTCGTTGATAGATTGGAATGAGTGATTCTAGCACAAAGCGTTGATGTTTTCATTATAATAGATTAACTAAGATAAAATCTAGCAGTATTCAGTAGGTGTCATGATAGATTTATTCGATGGAATGAAATGCTGATTCATGCCATCGCATATCTTTTTACATTCTAACAAACTTATTTCTACAGCAACGAAAGACGGCAACCGACACGCAACGACACGCGACACCTATTGTTCTACAGTAGTACTCTGACTTTGAAGCAGATTTATCGTTAGTCAGATTAGGGTTACGTCTTTACGTTACACCGAGGCTGTTCGCATCATCGGAATTCTTTGGATTCTTTATTTGACATGACTCGTTAAGAGACTGTGTACCCACTGTTATAAAATTAAATAAACAAAAATATTATTCATGTGGAATAAGATATCTCATACAAATACATTCATCTATCTGAAAACAAAACTGAAATAACTGACGCGAACGATTGAAAGCTACTTCTATTTCAACTTGTATTCAAGTCGGATTTGTTCGAACTTTTCCTTTTACCTTTTTCACCTCTTTTCGGTGCTTTGAAGAAATAGATGGGAAGTTGGGTTATCTTTTTTTTTCCACGAATGATGTCGTCTGTCGTGGTCGGAACTACTACCAACCACTTCACGGTTCAAAGGGAGAAGGACATCCATGTTCTTGTATTTGTATTCAGCAACCATCGTTACAAAGTTTCGCTAATGAAACCAATTTGAGACGCTTGTCGTCACATTAACGCAAATCGTTTTTTGATATCTCAAATTCTCAGAAAGACGTACAGTACGGTCTTGTGAATCTCACCCTCTGTAATTTGTTTTGCTATGAATCGTGAGGATTTCTCGGAGATTTAATGTACGTTCTTCTGGAGTTCGTGTTGATTCAAGGTTCATAAAAATATGGGGATCTAGTTATTATGTTGACAAAAAATCCACAAAACAACGGAGGATTGACAAATTTCGTTCTTTCATGCATTGATCGAGAAACAACTGGAATTATATAAATTATAGAAAAAATACAAATCTTCATTAATGATTTCGATATGATAAAATAAACATCGCTAATTATTCTACCTGGAACAATATTTCACTATTTGTGGTTTGCCAAATTCACAATTCACATTTATAAAAAAGGTCAGTTACATGCATTGTCATTGTATTGTAACACCCATTAACTCACTCACTTATTGTTCACTTTTATACACTGTAAAGAAATTACAGTTCTCATATAAATACTGTATGCTATTCAAAAGAGAAGACGAGCGCATTCGTATGAAAACGAGAACATAATTAACGTAACGATCCAGATAGGTGCAAAAAGAATTCGCATCGTTGTAGAACAAATACCAATTCTGTATATCAACTATGCTATTGTTGCCATAGTGATGCATTTCAATAGTTTTCAGAAACATAAAGCGTTTGTATAAGAACTATAACTTTTTTGTATATAATATTTCTAAGAGATTCAGAATGTTCATAAATTTTGCACAATTTTGAGTATCCATGGGAATAATCAGCGAACATTTTTATGATATACAACATTCTAAATGTTTCAAAGTACGTTTGTCGAAGGCGATGGCTCTTCATGCGTTGTATGAATTCTAATAATAATCGGGAACTGATTCATGCAACTTGGGAACGCACAGAATTTGTTCCTGGTCCCCATCTTCTGAAATGCAGAGAAGATGAATTCGATAATAAATTATAAGACTTTGTGAGGTCATTGAAGCCATTTCTAGGCAGGTCGTACATACCCATTCAAAGATCCAAAAAATAACGGAAAGAACGAAATGAGCAGAATATAGCCTTTGAATGGAAAATACAATCAGAAACACCCGAATTTTACAATGCATCCAAATCGCCTATTCGTTGTGCCCATCTTTGTCTCATCTTGAATTTTCAGTCTTCCATGTTTAGAGTATTTGATGAATAACTTTATCAATTCTTCAATGAAACCCCTTATCTCGTTGAATACTTCGAGATTCCGATTTACAGTATGGAGTTTGACAAACAGGAATTCTGAAACCGCGTATTCATCATTCCAGAACACGTCAAATAATCTGATACGCGAATAAAACAGTTCGAAATTGATCGATCATCGCAATTTCACTCTGATACCGATGCACTCATCAAAGTATGTAATAAACATTCTACTTTGAATCGTTAAAAACATTTCTCAGAGATGAAAACTAGATGGAATGTCGATCCATCATTTTTTCGCTCGTCGACGTGTCGGTTCAGGAGAGCACATGAAACATTCTTTACGATGAAACGAACGAGCACAGACGAACGAGCTAATTTTTATCTGTTTTCGGTATTCATATTTGATTTATCCAACAAACAACGGAGTAATAAAGTTCTGTTCAATTACATAGTCTGAGTTCGTAATTTTTTTCTCTTCTTCTTTTGTAATAAAGTCAGCATCGAGCGATAATTCATTTTGAAGCTCTTCTATTAGAATGAATCGCTCTCGGTGTATTCTCCAATCGATTCCCCATCTTCGCGTGAATATGGAACTCAAATTTGATGAAAGTATTCCACGTTACATTCTCCTCTCATCCCATCACTGATAATAATCGTTGGAAAATGTTCGAGGAGTGATATGTTTGGCATGAAATGCATTCTTTCTTTCATTCATGTCGTTGTACGTCCGAATTTCTTTCGCTCCGAAAATTGAATAATCAGTTTAAATGAACTCTAAATTTCCTCTGAATTTATATTTCATATAATACACTTGTGGGAGTTAAAATCATCTGTATATGATGATTTAAAGTTCATGCCGAGTACACGTTCTCGATTCATTAAGGGGTATTATATGGTAGCATTCGTTATAGGACATTTCTTTTCTCTTGAAAAATATATACACGTGAAGTTAATAACTTCAAAACATTCTTACGTCGTCGGTATTTCATTTCTTAAACTTTCATTCTTCATTTCCGACTTTTTATCTTGAGTTGAACTCAACCATGAGATGGAAAATAATTGCTTAAACAGTTTTCATAGTTAAATTTATTTCCCTTCTTTCCTTCCTTTCTTCTCTAATCATTTATTTTTTTCAGACCTTTCTCTCGGAAACTTGAAACAAGATTCATACACACCTGTATATACGATCAGTAATAAATTTCAGAGATTTATGAACTATTCATTAATACTTTTAAAAGATTAGACCCAACCTTTTCTTTCACATACTTTGTTTGTATAGTATCGTTTAAGGACTCGGACAAATCGATTGATATAAGAAGCAAGAAATAACCCTTCTTTGGATAAACAAATTTTTCATTCCGCGAGCCATTACCTCAATATTCGGAAGGAAGAAAGAAAGTTTGTAGGAAATGAAACGCATTGAGGGTATATCATGGTATCGCGATACCTCATCGCGTACGGCCTTCCTTCCCGATGCGTGAAATTAGAACCTCCCTCAGCAGTCTCATAAATTCATATCAACATCCCAGAGTTTTCCGATTCTTCGTCTTGAAAATCAACTCCGTTCCTTTATGTCCCCGGTGAACAATTTCATCCCGCGAATAATTCAATGCACAAGGGGTTGTGCTTTTTCTTTCTCTCTATCTCTTCTCTCTCGACGTATGTATGTACGGTCGACAGACATTTATGGTGAGTTTTTATGGGAAAATGGAAGAAGGGTGTCAGAAGTATGTCAGTCTCGTTCATGAGAGATCGTTGTATAATATATGGACTCACAATGTGTACACGTATACCTCCACCCCAGATGGATGAGTAAACGTTACAGTTGAGGGATCGAGAAACGAGCCATGATTTTCTATAACTTTTTTCCTCCATTGTCATTTTATGGTTATTGTCCTTCTCTCGTAACTTCTCGAATGTGAAACAAGAATTCACAAATTTCTTCCAGCCACGTTTCTCGAAAATTCATCTTATGAATCTTGAATACTAATAAGAGAAGGGGGTGGGGAATGAGGGAAAGGAGATCCTCGTAAAGGAACTAATTATGCATTATAGATCCATAACCGAGTCGCTAATTGATCGTCTCCTGCTGCGAAATCAAGCTGTAACGCGAGCTCGATGATAATAATACGTGAAACATTGATAGGGGGCTATGGTTGAAAATTAATCCCCCGACAATGTTCTCGTCGATATTTCTCTCTGAATGTTAACGGAATTCGATACGTAGACGTCGAGAAGGTTTTATTCGCTCCGGTTGCACGATTGATAAGATCTACGCACGGGAAGTTATATTGTAGAAAAATAAAATAGCAGGGAAAATTGGAATCTTCGAATCGTTTAGTAGGAAAAAAAAAACCAAGTGGGTCTTTTTTTTCCTAGAATATCCAGCGAGGAAAGTACTTGTGTTTAACAGCAGTCGAGTTTACTTACGAGGGTGCACTCAATTCACGAAGCCTCGGAAAAGTGTTCTCTTACGTTTTGGAGGACTTCTCGCACGTACGTACGAGTACGTAAATTGAAAATATATAACGCTCGATATGATGAATGATTCATTGTGGTTCACACGATTACTTTTTACTCATTGTCTAGGGTGTGGCTCTCGTTGAGCACAACCTGTGAGAAAAGTATGTTGAACAATCAATTTTAGGAATATTTTATCTCATTGAGATAATCATGCATAAAAATCGTGATAACCTTGTCAAACTCTCGTGAAGTATCGACTCAACCTCGTCGGGATAATATCATTAAAATTGAAACTCGAATCACGATAATCTCATTATATCGAAGAGCATACGTTGTAGAACGAAATGACAGGTTTTTGAACGAGTAAATATTTCATGATAAATATTTATAATGAACTCGGATAAATATCTCTTATGCTGGAATTTGATAAATCATTAAAGTAGGGAACAAATATTGAACAAGCTTTAGGTAATATTCAACAGAGGGTGTTGGATATTTATTCGTTCCGGTGAAATTCTCCTCTCCACATATCACCCTTGATTGTATAAATGATTCTTCACAATATCTATAATCCATCATTGAAGGGGTTACGAATAATATGAATATGAATTTCAAAATAGTACTGTAAATTTGGAACATTTTGTTCTGATACTCACTCTATCGTGCATGATTCTTCTTTAGCAATTTCGAGATACCGTTCCATCGTCAACCCATTGTTTCATTACACAAACAATAAATCCTCTTCCACCTAAATTCTCATTCTCTACCTACCTCTAATGTACTAAGAGATTATTTTCAAGTTAGTAATTCCTATTAATGATAGTATTAGTATTCAGATTAAAAGGGTGTTTTCTGAGCCCGAAAGTTCGAAGTTTATATCGTATGACGTATCGTGGATTGTTTACCCTCTTCGTGAATTGAAGTCCATCCTCGAGAGACTTGTGGACTAGACATGGACAACCTCACTTGTCCTGCTGATGGTCCTTTGTGTAACTATGGTACAAGTTACACCCCAACTTGACCTTTTCGAAATTCTGTCTAGAGTATATACGTACGAAAAGTGGATAACAAGAACCGAGACAAGGGCTCTCCTAATAGCTTTTAAATTTTCTTCTTCGGTTACCAAGTCTGATCCCTGCTGTAAATTCGATCGCGTGAAGAATAGTACCCTGTTGAAGCTGTAACGGAGGATTTTTGTATGTATCTGAATCGTTGTTCAATCCATTCTCTTGCAATTTCATTTGATTTGATCAGAGTCCCCCTTCTTTGTGCGTTAATTTCAACCTTAATTTCCGCTACAGAAATACTACAATCGGTCAGTACAAACGTAATTATGCATCGAGAAATAATCACATGATCAGCATCAGATACGTGGCGAATCCCAATGCTGCATTTAAATTAATTGAATATTCGTTACAATCAACTAGATGTCGTTTGTTACATCGGAGGGTAATTGATTACATCGAATATGTGATTATTTGAACTTCGAATGAGAATTCGTGGTATTTAACCTTATTGTGATTGAATCCAGTATTCTGGTTCTTGATTTTATTGGATACATTGAATTCTGATCAAATTTCTCCCATTCTTTCCTCACACTGGTTGAATTCAACTCTAGATCAACTCGAATTATGGATTTTTAGTTGTAGTATAACCCCACTCTGGGGTATGTTATATGATTGAAAAGCGTTGATCAACCATTGACATAGGCATATTTTGCCTAACAGTTATTGATTTAAATCCAGTGTTGCCACCAAATCCCGGAATCTATCGGAATTAGCTAGTTCCGTTTATTTATTAAAAAGAATGACAAATCACAGAACAACAGAATTCCCGGAATGGTAACGCTGTTTAAATCATAATTCATAATCGTAAATTTGGAATTGTGCAGTTTCGGGCTTAGAGACATTCGGACATAGAGCGACATGGACATATGACAGTTCGGAGTAGCGGGTGTTCGGACGTAGGAACAGTCAAAGTTATAACATTCTACCCCTCAGTTACTCTAGTTCGAAAGATGGAATCATCAGTGTTGCCAGAAAGTTATGAACTTGCCGAGCTAGGTGGCGTGGTATTCGGTGCTATTTGGAGCTAGATTCGAATTTGCAGTATAGTGCTAGATCGTTGCCAGATTTTTTGAAATATTGCCAAATTCAAGTGCTAAAAAAGAAGCGAAAAATAAAAAATAATTGCTCATTCATGAATTTGATGCACTTCTCTATTTCTATTTGCATTTTCGGCAAACTATCATTGCTGATAAGAAGAGTTGTTGTACTAGATTCAATCCAATCCCAATAAATTGTATTCGTTATCAGCTACTCAGGAACTTTTGTGCTATCTGAAATACAGGGTTGGGTACGCATAATATGTTATGCATAAATATGTTATGGTCTGTATACACAGCTTGTGCATGGAATAATATACGCAATAAACACCATTTAGCCCTGATTCTCCTGATTTGTGTGAAACTAGTACTTTTCAGTAATTTCCCTGATTATAATTTAAAAAATGGGAATTTGTCATTTTCTATCATGATACTTATAGAAGCCTTTCGAAGTAGCTGATCTGCAGGGTGATCGGATCAGCTTCTCAATCAATCAAAAAGGTTGAGAACCGATCCCGATCTTATGTTCTAAATTTTGAATTTCAAGTCAGAATTAATTTTACAATGTTTTATGCATTTTCCGCATTTTGTATGTATTTTACATGTTCTATGCATAATCTGCGCAGAGTTGGTCCCATATAATACACGAAGAAATCTTTCTCCAGAACGTGAATAGAATTCTTGTAAAATTGTTCGAACTGATGAATTCATCAAGAATTCTGGAAGTGATCAATTTTGCTGACATTAACGAGTTCTTCTGAAACGTTTTTCGGATCTTTTCAATGCTGTTAAATAACTCCTTAATGTCAGTGAAATAAAGCACTTTCAAAATTCTTCATGCATTCATCAGTTTGAAAAGAGTTCTATAAGGATTCTATTCATGTCCTTGAAAAAGAATTCTTCGTGTGTTATATGGGATAAAATCTCATGGATACTGTTTCAAGTACACGTACTAAACCTTATAAAAACAGAATTGAAATTGACAAAATCGATTCGCTGGTTTTAATATTGCGGAAGTTTGAATGGTTCATCAAAACGAATTCAAAATCAAATACGAAAGAATCTAATTCGAATTGATGAGAGTGTTCAAGAATCAATTCTTTTGAATGGAATTTGAGAATTTGACACGTTATTAAAGAAATCACATATATGAATCCTTCAATGACCGAAGCTTTTTCGAAATATATGGAAGCTAAAAATAGTGCCGGATATCGAATCCAAGTGCTATTTATAGTGCCCAGTGCTGGACCTGAAATTTCAGTGCTATAAAAGTTGTAATAGTGATAAATCTAGCAACCGCGTTGCTGTTCTGGCATCACTGGGAATCATCAATTGTGTCACAGCACCTATTCTTATATTGTGCTGTGCTCATTCTTTCTATAGGGATACTGATCGCGACTAGCGGTTAGTAGTGAAAGCTGCTGCCTTCAGAGCGGACTGCACAAGAATTGTATGCGCGTGTTAACTCTTATCAGACATCGGTGAGTGGCGGCATCTCAATAGCTTCTCAGTTCTCTGCCTTTCCCTCTTTTGTTTGTCAATCATCATATTCGTATATATTTATATATATATTTATATATATATTTATAAAAGAGTAAGCACGCAAATGCGCTAAGACACAGAATAGCATAAGCGTAACCGGATGCGCTTATGTTAACACTTATCCGTTTGTGCGTCAAGTCCTTAAAGAAACTCGATGCAAATGTAGCACTGTTCTTCAGTGGAATTTTACTGATTCTCAGCAATTTTGATTGATTCGAATTTAGAAAAGGTTAAACAATGAGTATCTGTTGAGAAACATTCAATTAAAATTCAAATATTAATTGTTCTTTCAATTTTCGACTTTTTATTAATATCAGAGCTTCAGACTGGAAAATTTTTGGTTGGGTAATTTCAGATAATTCTCTAACGTGCTAAGATGGAGACTGTTTGACCATTTTTTTGTTGAACGGTTATGTTCCAGCCAGCGTTACCAGGGTACAGTCGTACGACTTTTTCGTATCGGGAGTTCCGGTTATTGGTGTCCTACGATTCGTCATCCATGGGCAAAAAAAAGGACCGCTGATCCCAGCCAGTGATGCCAGAAACCAAGTTTTGCCCCATCTGTATAGAAATTTCACGCACACGATGAAGCCGCCGACAAAAGAAATTTGATAGTTTAAAGCAAAATATCTTGATGAAGGGAGCAAAAGTTGGCGAAAGTTGAAATATCTGGCATCACTGAATTCCCAGCCAGTATAAATAATTTTTTCAATACTGTTTTTTTACTGGGAAAATTTTTCTCTTGTACTTCAAGACCTAATAAATCAATATAAAAATTTGGGTTGTTCATAAAATTCATCTTATTTTTCCATCGGCTGATGGGGACCTCTCTCTATGGAAAATAATAGAATTTTGCCGGTACTACGGCTTTTGACAACACTTACTGTTCTCACATGGACTGCTCATTCATACATATGTTCATGAAATTCCAACTGAATACTCATACTTTAGTGTGGCAAGAATAACTGGTACGAAAAGTATCATGGTGATCGAAAAGCATTCTGAGGAATGTGTGAAATCCATGCCTCTATTCTCATGTCGCTAGTTATTCTTCTCAGCCTTCCCCACGCGTTATCCTCGTATCTCAGCAACTCAATATACGTGTGCTCTTTTATCCATCTCCTGAAATATTATCAATCGTTCTATATATAGCATGTTAAGATATTTTAACGATTTACACTTTGAATGTATAATGTTTGAAACTTAACTTCCACGAATTGCAATTTTCCTCTTCAACGACGGTTCTAACGGTATTCCGTTGTTTTAGCACATATAACTACTTCATGACAAGAGATCTTTCTGAGTGTTATACACATTCGTCTATAACTCGTCTCTGGAGTCGTTATTTCTCCCCAACGTTATGATGCTTCCACCGATGTTACATGTCATTTTATATTCACACGTGCGAAGTATTTTTCTCTATCAGCATAACATGAGTTGCAATTTTCCCGTCATTATAGAGAAGACTGATTCCAATGATAAAAAAATTACGACCATTTTGTACGTGTGAATCGACAAATTCCTATGGGTAATGAATAACTTATTCCAATAAGTCGGATTTCAAAACTTCCTCTATTCCGGATCATTCAGAAAAAATGTTACCAGCATACCTTCAGAGAAAAAAATAGTTGAAATAGTTGGAGACAGACTCAACTGTGACCGATAATAATAATCACTACTTCGTAATCTAAATAATAATATTGATTGTACAAATTACTATTCAGATTATTATAACGTTTACAATGAAATACCCTGTCAAAAATTTCTATGAGAAACTTCACATAAATGTCACATATATGCGTTCGGAATTTTCCGTATTTTACCGGAAATTCACTGGCGAATGATAGTAAAAATCCTATAAAATTTGAGATTTTTAGTTAAATTTGTGGGAAATCGATTTCCTATCGCATGATCGGAATTTTCCGGTTGCTGCGTATAGTAAAATTCCGATCATTCTTCACAGTGCAGTTAGTGTAATCATAAATCCGCTAACTATTCATAGTTGAGCCGTTTCCCAACTATTCCTATTAATTCACAATTTTATCTTCTTCTCGGTCTAGTTGAAAATTTTCTCTCTTAAACAATCCGCTTGAAATTGATACTGAAATTCAGTACAAAAACTTGTCAAATTGATAGACTTTTGTATCGATTCAAAAGATTCTTTGTATTAATGTTGATCATACATTTTGGGTGGGCGTTTGAGATATAGAAGTACGGTAAAAATACACAAAAGGATTCTTCAAGGATGTTCAAAGAATACTCCACTTGACATGTCTATTATATATTCCTTTAGAATACAGTCTTATTCACTATCCCAAGTTACCCTTTTGAATGGAATTTGTTTCATAATATTAAAAAAAGTATTCATATTGTTTTTCATTATGCAAATTCAAATCACTGATTAGGAAATCAATTCCCGGTACATTTATATGAAATTTCCCATACATTTATCTGAAAATTCCTAACGCATGTATGTGTTGATTACTTCACATAAATATATAGGAATTTTCCGATAAAATTGTTTACAGTGTACACAAAAAAGTATTACCAGAAAACCCTTTCATAAGATCATTCAGAAACCAGACAAGTGTAATTTGTGGAGACGTTGTCCGTCGCAAGAATCAATGAAAATAAGAAAAACTTCAGATATTTCGCATTCAATAAACGTAAATTCTGAATATTAAATTACAAACCTACCGCGCATTCGTTCGATTGCATCTTCTTCTGTTGAACATTACTCGACATTATCATAGATCAATTGATTCAAAAATTGAGAAGAAAAGTAACCGCGAAGGAATCTTTGGCCACACTTCAAAGAAAATGATACTTCTCCCAACCCCTAATAATACATCTTTGACGCATAATGTAATTAATACCTCTCCTGCGGTATCTAAATAAATACTCGGTGGTGAATAAACTCTTACCTTCACCATTAACGTACACCAGTTATAGTATAATATAGTATAGTGTAGTTCTATATGATTAGTAAATAGATTCAAAGGACACATGAAACCCCCGTGTTTATTCCAACGCACATACATCGAGTATGTTCATGTACGCATCATCGGTGCGATGTTTGAATTTAAGTCGATGTACTTTTGCCCATGGTTTGATAATTAATAAGTATACAGTGGAAATCATGTTCTGGTTTCATGAAAATAACCTCATCCGATAAGACTCATTATTATGTTCGATGTATAAACGACTGATACTAGCCAATTACCAGAGAATCTCATCAATCTCTTATGCCTCAGGTGTTCTGTTTCACTGGCATGGATAATGTAATCGATTACCAAATGCACTGAACAAAGAAAACTTTTACGAGAAAACATTATCGGAGATATAGTACTTTTATTATTTTATTTGGGTACTATCCTTTTTTTATAGACATTTATCAAGATATGATTCTTCTTTAGCGAGATGTATCCGGTGGATGAATCATCGAATCAGAAGTGGAGTTACGTTTTTATCGATCTTATCCGTAATAATCATGAATAGATTCGTAACTTTTGCTCGAAATAAAATTGAAGTACATTCGCAGAAATATATATATAAATATAACAACAATGACAAATGCTGCAACACGATAAGGACAATTTATATTCTTGATAATCTCCACGATATCACGTTCTTTTCCTCCCTCAGTCTTCACGAATATAACATAATCGTATCGATTTTTCCTTTACCTCGTTTCGAATATATAAGATCTTTTACTGTCCCTAGAAACTTCATAAAGAATAATATATCATCCACTATCAAACACCATTCCCGATTTTCATCCATTATCCACTTCCTGGCGTGTCTCGTATCGTGAATTGTCACCCTCTTGGATGAGTCACACTGCGTAGGACAATCGCTACTAGGGAGTTTTTAAATGAACTCTCACGGATTATCCAGCCACGTTCAATACTCAATTGTTCCTCTTGTATTTTACGACTGCATACAAATCAACAAATAATCTGCTCGAGAAAGGCAGGAAGAATAATAAGAAGAAAGAAAAGAGGAATATCGTATATCAATATGGTTAAGGGCCGCAAGATTTGAAAATAATTTTAAACGAATGAACGTAAATGAAGAGGATAATTCCACGTGAAACGACGTGACGTATACATGAACTCTGACATGAATTATTTTATTCAATCTCGTTACGAATGTACGTGATGCGGATTACGCATTGAAGATCGCGAGAGTATAAATTCCATGTTCAAATGATCATGCGAAATATACAACCTCTCGATTTATATTTGAACGTTCTATATTTTTGGATAAATGAAAAAAATGAATTCAGCGAATGCCTAAAATCTTGCTAAATTTCGTTGAAAAATTACTTGGAAAATATATATTCAGATATAGAATTTAGAGTTTGTTCTTTGAAAGAGGAGTATTCTTTGTTTCATCAAGATCAAAAAACTACGAACATGAGAGAAGGATTTCTTTTCGAGACACAGCGTCATGGCATTTCATATTAAAACTCATTTTGGATTTCACGTTGTACACGATTTTGTTTTTTTTTTCTAACAATACGCGTCGTACGCTACCGCTTCGCGGGATGATTCGTAAAAATATGACATATCCCTTTGTCTCCACTAAGAAAAATTCTATGAGAAAAGAATAATTTAAAGGTAACGAAACTTTTGGTGAATGCGGTTTAATGAATTTTATATATGCGCAAAGATTTTCACGGGTCGCAGGAGAATTTGTTACAGTATATGCGCTTACGTGATCGATGTAAAATGAGCTTAAGCAGAATCAAGTCTCTGGAACAGCGAGGAGAAAAAATGATGACAAATTCACGGTGACAAAAATCGCTGCTGCGCCAGAGGCAAAAATGGCAGAGGTCTTTTTTTGGCTCGCGCGTATATTGATGAGACCTGTGTACGCCGAACGCTGTATGGATATGATACATATTGTAACGAATGATTTTTGAAATTTTTGTCGAGTTAACGGATTGGATGAATAAAAATGGAAATTCACTTTTTCAATTCAGCAACGTATATCAAACTTTCATATTTTCGAGAAACAATGCGAATTCTACTTTTGTGATAGGATTTCACTGTTTTTTCTTCCGATTGTGGAAAGTGCGATTGATTGTTATCGTTTTGATTTGGAAAAATTCATCTTGATAAAATACAAGAAAATTGTATCTCTTTGAGTTTGAATCAATTGAGTCAGTGGAATCGAAGTTGATGATAAATTCGATAAAAGAATTCAACGCTCGTTGAACAGCTATGATAAAGGTACGTACGGCTTGAAACATTGTTGATTCAAAGAAGAATACGATGTTCTGGATGTTTATGAGGCAATGGAGAAAGAGAGAAATGACCGCAAGTAAAACTGGCCGAGTAACAGTTCTGATTTATGGTATTTTCTGTATCGAGATCACATCCTCGCATCAGTTCTGAGAAGTAGTTTCGCCGCAGTGGTGAGGAATGTTGGATGGAAAGTGGAATTGTTTCAAAGATTCAAGAAAACATGATCAATAATGAACAATGTTATTGTTACAGGAGAGAGAATGTTATAAAGAGCTGTCAAGTGTAAGTGTCTTTTGAACAATGGAAAAAACTTCTGAAATTCCTACTAGTCTGCACGGAAAAACAGAGGTTATTAATGTTGAGAGAAGTTACTGACAATTCAGGGCAGAAGAGTACCGCTAAAAAATATTCATAGTAAATTTACCATGTAGTATTTTCGTTACGAATTTTCGGTAAATTTACTATGAACATTCTCCAGCGATGCTCTTTTTCCCTAAATCGACATTCATTTTTCTTACTGTTAATAAATTTTTCCCAAATGTACATAACTTTTTTCTTTCCGCGTGTCTAGCGGGAATTTTACAACTTCTGTACAAGTTTGGGGAGGATTTTATTAAAAATATTCAACAGAATTTATGGAGGGAAATGGTTCGTCACTATAGCGCCCACCAAAAAGAACTTTCTTTTTTCTTACAAAATTATACACTTTGACAGCTAAGACTTCACTCTTCACATTCGAATCAGTGAATCTACACAGTAGTTTTGTTGATAACTTTTTTTTTTTCTCTTGCTCATGTAGCAATTCTTTTCTATATAGGTGCTATATTAACTGATCACACAGAAGAAAGAAAGTGGATGAATTTACCATGAGTCTTTGAATGGAAATTTTTACAAAATATATATTGTCAAGCAGTTCACATTATAAAACAAGAATAAATTCATTCATATCCTTTTCTATGCAGTTTTTTATGCCAACAATACTGTTCTCTCCGTGTGGGAAAGATCAGAATTCAGCTCCGGATAGAATGTAACTCGAATGAAACTTCTAGATTTTGTGTGTCCAGTGGAATGAGGAAAATTGTGGTACCTTCTGGTACATCCTCATGTCTTCTTCTAGGTTTTCATTTATTGAGTCACCTCCTTTGGTTTTCTCAGATTTCGTCCTAGCATTGGTCAGAAGAATTTTCGAAATCTTCTTCTGTCCACATCTGTTCGCATCGAGAAATAAATTTGTACGCGCCTGGTATTCGAGTGGATAAACATTGACCATGATGATGGACTATTGTACTAACTTCTGAGAGATTCGTTCTGTACTTCGACGAAACTTTGTTTGAACTTGTGCTCATTCATCTTGCATCACCTTGCATAAACAAAGATCTAATGGAGGATGTATAGAATTATTATAAAACCTCTCTGAGAGTACGAACAAAACGGTAGTTATATTGATAGATTAGATTTAATTTTTCAATCTCTCGTGTTTGTATTAATTTTTTCAGACTTCATAGATCTTAGAAACGTGATCTTCTGAATAAATCTCATTGAAGATCTCTGGACAATCAAGACTTCTTCCTAATCAGAAAGATCCGAATTATGCTAATGTTGACAACAGATGCAGCACAGTGCCAGTATTGGATCTTCAACATTTGGCCACCACTCACGGGATCAGTACTGGATACATAGAAATACAGTACTATGTCTTCACTGATAAACCAGTACTGAGAGCTCAATGCCGGCCAGATACTGATCCAGTACAGGCACTGCACTGATTGCGAATAATAGTATTAGTACTCAATCCTCAGTACAGAAAAGCATCAACATCCCAGACAAATGTCAGAACCCTGCCAGTCTTGGCCAATACTGGTGCGGTACTGCGGGTGTTGTGAATTTTTGATTGGGTTAGAGGATTCTTCAAATTTTTCGTATTAGTTTTGCAAAAGCGTATATGGAATTCCCTCCTTTCGACCTGAATTGAATTCCCCAACTTTTATCGAATTTAGAAGAAAGGTCACAAAGATCCACCACCCGACATAGTTAGATGTAGCTCGAATTTTTCCGTGAGTGAAACGGGGTAAGATGACGCCCTTTCTCGCTCCGGTAGCGCATAAAATAATGAAAATTTTGAATCTTGAGTGAATGACGGTTTATATATTATTTTAATAAGCGGAAAAGTGCGTTATTTCACCTTACTTTGGTCCAAAAGATTCTCATATTAATTCTGAAAGTGATTTCCCAAGTTCGGAATGTCTCTTTGATTGTAGAGTTCCTAACAGAATCCCCTCCATCCCTGTAAATTGAACTTTATTTGGAAAGATAGTGAACCTGACAATACTTTATCTATAGAATCATACAGCGATGCCGCAAGTGTTTCCATGAGAATACAATTTTTCAGTGTAGGACTTGACTTTTCCAATGTTATTTATCAATGAATCAAAAGTCGACTAATGTACGAATGAAACTCTATCCAAAGTCCCAGAAAGCTATTATCGCTCCAAACAAACCTGATAATAGATGATTTCGAGAAGTTTTCAGTCAAAGTAAAAACTGAGGTCTATATTTCATGATTTTTTAGTCGAAGTTTCACTGAAGTGTAACCAAAAAATTCAGCTGGAACTGTACGCAACAACCGGAAAATTCAGATCATAGCATAGGAACTCAATTTCCGGTGCATATGTGTGGAATTTCCCATAAATTTAACTGAAAATTCCAAACTTGATGGGATCTTTACTATTTTCCAGCAAATTCCTGGTAAAATTCGGAAAATTCCTAACGCAAGTATGCACGGAAAAAATAATTTAGCTACTTAGCTGCTGCAGTTAAATTATTTTGTCCGCGTGTGTTAATCACTTCGAAACATTTATGTGAAGTTTCCCATAAAAATTTTTACAGTGCTTACGAGTTTGGAAAATTCGATCTCTTAGAAATACATCTTACTTTCCATATCACATCAAGTTCGATTCTTTGAATCGCCAAAATGTTGGAAAAATTCCATTGAAAAGAGAATGACGGAAAGAATACAGAAAATCTTATCGCTTGACTGCTTGAACTCAGTTGGACGTTGAATGTTTACATGTGCATCTTTATTTTCTATCAATTATGCGAAAAATTGTTGACTTTAGATAAATTTCACAAGTGCTATAATGCTTCAGTGCAGATTGATTAGTGACTTTTTTTTTAGGTGATCATGTTTCAGCACTTGTAAACAATTCAACGTGCAAACAAATTTTTTCATTTGCCTTCAGAATCATTAAATAAGCGGCAAAAAATTCAAGTTCTTCATTCACTTCCTTCTATGAAAGAAAAATTTGAGAAAATTACCTTATTTCCGGGGTTGTTTGATAATAACCTTCCCTTAACTGAGAATCAATTCATTACTTGGAGATAAATAAAATTATCAACCTGTTGATAGATAAAACGTAATAGAAGAGTTAATCGAAGAATTGAACTTGCCACCTGAAATTTCCTATTTTCCTTAGGAACGTCATATCAACGTGCCATGAAGGCTGCTGTATTTACTGTCAAAGTGACTCAATGTCACTGCGAATGTAGTTACACATAACGTAATGACGGACATGTTTTCTATTGGAGAGGATATGAATTTAGATAGTATTTCAGCTAACTTCCCTTGTTTGGATAGTGAATATTGTAGTTTTGTACAATATGTCCTCATTCCCACGGTAAACTTCGGATGAAAATCTCCCTCTCTCTCTCTCTCTCTTTCACTCTACGTGCACGTCACATTTGAAGATTCAATTGTACGCTTCGATTCGTTCTATAGCGCTGAAATTGTTTGATTTAATCAATTTTCGTTGGAAATTTGGATTGAGAGGTTCATTCTAAATTCTATATTAGAAAATTCAACTTGCTTAGAATGAATAGAATTTCAAATACGAAGTCATACATCGCATAACGTTCGTAGTTCCCTACATGAATTAATCATACACGGTTAATTAGAAAATTTCCTAAATTTAATAGAAGATTTCTTGTGAAGTTTAATAATATTCACATATTGAATTGATTGAAGTTCTTAAATTTGATATAAGTTGAATATGAAATTTTGGAATTTCTTATGGGAATTCAAGAATTATTCATCAAGTTCGCAAATATCTTATTGAAATTGAGAGAAAAATTCTTATAATTTTATGAAGCTCAGAAGAAATTTTGTTTGTACAAAATTTAGTGAATTTCTTGAGATGAAATTTTACATTTTGATCCCCTTGACAAATTATTCGAGTCCCAAATTCGACATTGGAGAAGAGCTACTGTGTCAACATCGATCCTGAAATTCACTTTTATAAAACTTATTAATTGAATTTGAATCAATTAATAAATTTCACTTTGAACAAATAAAAATTCAACTGAAATCAGATAAATTAAACCCCGCTAATTTGAGTGCTCCGTTTATTACAGAAACAGCATAATTTCCCTAGGGGTTCCATGCGTTTCATGTTCAAGCAACATTTAATAAAATTCTAGTATAAATAGGATAAAAATATTGCTGCATAGAGGAAAACACATTTGCCTTGAAAACTAAATCTGATTGTGTTGGGTACTTCTGTTGCAGTGACAGCAATCTATTTGTTATCTCAGTAATCTCAGTAGACTCCTTCAGCAAAATTTCGCTAATCCAGCAATAAATTTGTTGTTTCAGGTTAGCGAAAATATTTGCTATTTCACATTTAATGCTTCGATTTCCCCGCATCAGTGAATTTTTTCTCTTCGTGTGCTTATACATCAATAATTGTAGCTTTTCCAGGAAGTTTTTTCATACAGCGGAGGATCATCAGATATTCCCTTTTCAAGATTCGGAGAAAATTCATCTCAAACGAGGCTTCAGTGGTGCTGTTGACTATCTGTACTACTATTAATTACTAAAAAGCAACAATTTGTTGCTTTCTAGAAACTCCAAAAGAATACAATTTCATAGGGAAAAAGGTTGATATATCATAGGTTTGATAAACGTTTACTCGTTCCCAGCCAATTCACTATCCAATCTCCACTGCTATCAAAGCAAATAATTCACATCGTAAGATAAGAGTTTAATTACACCCACTGGAATCCCAAGTTAAATACGTTGACTCGAATATTTGTTTACATCATTGAATTCCGTTAATTGAACAATTAAGTCTCACGCGATGTAATTAAACAGAAATTTAATTTGATAATGTGTAACAAGTTTCAATTCGCCATACCTCGAATACAAAGGTAGTTAATGTAATTTAACTCTCCTCTCGGTAGGTGAATCGAAATTGTCTCAAATATCGACCGGTATTCTGCAAAGGTCACAAAACATATGTGCGTACATGCACGTGCCCACTCGTGCGTGAACACACGCGAACATAGTTTCAGTTCTCACAATGTATCGAGGTTATTCATACGTATGTATGTACGATCAGATATGTATGAAAACTGTACAGTCACGTTCCCTCAAAAAAGAAAAAAAGAAAACAGAGTATCTCCGATTTTCCCCTAGTTCCCTCGATTGAATGACTCATGCGTTAGATGAAAAACAAAATTCATATCCTCCGGAATATGAAAAACATATGATTGCAAATATTATTTCCTATCAATTTCCAAAACGTTTTCCAATACAATCGGGAAACACAGTTGTCGTCGACATAGGTCTACTTTGTTCACAGCTTGTTGAACGTGGAAAATCCTCCATGGACCTAACTGATCCTTGGATTTGCATTTTCAATGTCGCCCTCTCGAACTCGTCGATGAATGATTTATGTTCGAGAAAAGAAGAACGCAAAACGGTACAAAAAGAGGAGTCGACTATCGGAACCAAAGAGAGAACAAATAATTGGGATAAATATGTATGCATCGGAAGTTTGGGAAACAGTGGAAAATCGGAGAAAAACTGAAACTTGCCGGATCAAGTCCTCCGACGCTTTGATGGAATCAATGATATGAAGGTTCGTAAGGAGAACAGAAATAAAACATATTCCACGGGGGAATGAAGATATACGGAAGTATGAGTGTTCTACTAGGATAATGCTATTTAATTCGCACCTTTCTTTTCCTTCCGGTGCTATAATACGATGAAAGCGTCGAAATATTGAAGTTTGCCATTCACACAGAAAGTATGTACGTACACGGACGAATGGGAGCTCCGAGACGCATACGGTAGAAGCTTTTGTAGTGGCAAGCTCTGGAAATCGAACACGAGAAATAACTTTACATCCATTTCGGTCCTGGATTTATGCATACGCGAGTTGTGTCTCGTAAAAGTTTTGACCATATACTATAGATAAACGTACTACGTTACGCTCAAACACGATGTTTTTTTCTTCCATTTGTTTCGGGAGAGAAAAAGGGTGTAGAAGAGGATTCCGCGTTACACTCGTTCTGAATCATAACCGAAGGATTAACTTGCCAATTGAAACAAAAAATTCAATTACATTCCCTTGAGTTAGAGAACCATTGATATCATGAATATTGTGGAATTTGATTCAATGGGAATGACAAACAAGGACAAAAAATACAACGAAAATAGAGGTCCCTTAAGATTACGTGATCGACGCTCTGTCGCTCGCCTGGATATTATACTTTCTTTCTATTTTTTTTTGTTCTTTTACCTCCGCCTGTACGGTATAGTTTTCCCATTTCAATTATTAATGTTTACGGCTGGTCAACGATTTACGGGTTCACGTATGTCCCGAGAGCCGATGCTCCGTTCGTAACGTTCATGTATTCCACCTATAGACCCGCGCTCCCACCTTTTTTCATCCTCACTTTTTCCTTTTTTTTCTTGGTCTCTGTCTCTCGTCAAAAACAGCCTTCGGATGTGTTGCTGCATAAATTAATAATTCACATTCCTCCTTTGCGATGTTTTGGAAGAGAAATTCAAATATCGCCTACATGTGTGTGTGTGTTTTTTTTCAAAGTTCATTTCAGGAATGAGAAAATGAATTGAATTCCTGTCAAGAACGTTGAGTGTTCATGACATTTTTTTTCATCATTTAAACGCTTCTTCTACGATATTTACAGAAATCTAAACTGGTAGGTTATTCTCCCGAGCAGAAAAATTGTATGGCCAGCCTCATGTTCATTATGGGCCCGATCGGGCAGTGATCTGGTCCTGGTGAAGTCATGAATTGGCACGCCTGATTAACCAGATCTGGCCCTGCTAGGTCTGTGATATGGCATGCCCTATCATAGTTCATTACATCGGGCTCTGATACAACGGTGCGTTACATTCCATATCAGGGTGTGATTTGAGATAAGGCTTATCAGATCTGGTCCTGATCGAACACCCAATTATATTGAAATGCATAATTGTTCTTAGCCGATAGATATTTCTTCCTGCACTGAGAAAAAGGATTCGTTGACTCAAATGAGATTTGTTTACAGTAAATAAATCGTATATTTGGATACGAGCAAAGAAATATTTACTAATATTCATTTTATCACATAGTTGTTGAATACACCACATATTTCTTTGAGTCAACTTCATACCGATTATGATTCGATAGATCTGCATTTGACAAGAATTCATATTCATTCACATCAACTTCAATCACTTTGAATCAAATGAATGATGTGGTTATAGTTAATAAATCTGAATTTCTCGACTCAACACAATGTTTGGTTATAATCAATATGTCTTATTTGTATGGAATGATACTTCTTGAAAATGCTCCACCAAATGCGTTGATTTGTCAGAAGAAAACCTTTTTCTCAGTGTGGTATATGTACCAACTCTGAGAAAAGCTTGGGTTTTTCTTCAGACTTGTCAATACCTTCATTCTCAATACAGTCTTTCGATGTGAAGTGTACAAGGAAATCTTTCTTAGAATCAATAAAGTACGTACCGCTTCACTATCATCAGAGGAAATCCAAAACAGAATATTATTAGCCTCGAAATGCTTCATCAAATTTAGTCAGATAACTGAAGCAATTTTTGTGCTAAAAAATCCTATTGATTCGTGTAGTACTCAAAAGGGAAGCGATACAAGGAAAAGATGATGTACAGGTCGATCACAGCGATACCAGAATTCATTAGGAACGATTTTTGTGACAGGAAGTTGATATCACATGGAACCCGAAATCCCATTCGGAAGCATATCATTATTATTCAATGTATATAAAAGACAGATGTCACCCTCACGTGGCGGACATGTGCACTTAATGGTATCCTTACTCGCCTTGTATAGTCACCTTACAAATTTGTATGAATGCAATAACAGTTGGCGGTTGGATATATGATCATAAAACATGACATTACATTATTCTTGAAAGAAAAAAATAGTAACGGTAAGAAAATTCCTTTATTTCGTTTCTTTTACGAGCTTCTCTCTCGCGGTATGTTGGAGAGATGATACCATGATGACCGAAGTACTGAGGATAAAGCCTAAAATGGTATAATCAATGTTCCGTTTCATCCCCATAAACGGGTCACCAGTATATTTTTGTCAAACATTCAACGTAAAATATCAAAAATAGAATTTCAGTAGATTCGAAAAATATGATTCTCAACAGTTTTTTTGTTTTCACCAACGATGGAACAAAATTAAATAATTCCTTTTTTCCCAAACTCTTGCCAAATGGGAGAGAACTTTTGATTCTAATTTTTCATTATGAAACTCAAGTTCGCTCCTGCTTCTGTTTTTGTGGATTACTCCCTGCGGAAACCTTCTGTTTCATGTCGAAAGTGAAGTGAAATTTTCTTCCCATCGTTTTTTTTTTGTTTTTTGAATCATGAACATGAAAATAATATCCAGCCTTCGTTGAATGATTCATGAACCTTAGAGGATCATATTCCAATATTTTAGTATCTCGATTGATCCGATATATTTCATCAATCTCTTTTTATTCCTACTGAGTTATTCTGAACGTAAAATCAATTTTGTAGAATAAAAAAGTGTTTCAATTCTATCTTGAAAATCTTCCCTGGACTGTCCATAGTATTTGATTTTTCTTTTTTTGAAGAATTATATCCTTCCGAAAAATTTGATGGAATCAGTTCTTTGATCAAAAGACTTGACTGGACATTATCATCAGGTTGAAACAATATTCGATAGAAACCTAACGGAATTATCCAGAATTAGATGCTTCTTTGAAGGACCTGACTTGGATTAGATGCGAATGACTTCCATATTTGTATTGTTAGAAAATTTCTGCAGCAAATTCCATGCGTGAGTATGCAACAATTCTCACGAACGTACATGAAAATAGATGAACACTAGTTTGGAAATAAATTGAATGAAATTTTATGGATTCGTGTATCATGTACGCGCATCTAGAATGTCATGGAAAAAAATGTATACTTTCTAAATTTGAAACAGTGATCAGTGAATAATAACTGATCTTTGCAGTTAAATCTCACTGATGCAATTATTTCAAAACACTTCCAACTGTATAAGCAGTGACTATTCACTGATATTTCACTGGTTCCATTCAGTGGTCGACCTGTAACCGCAGAAATAGCGAGATTTTACTAATTTAAATTTGGAGAATATGAAATTCCTCTCAGATATTCATTCGTATACATCAAACACATATTTTTAATTGATTTGCAATACCGTATGGGGATTCCGAATACCAAATAATGCGTCTAGTTCACCGAATTCCAAGGTTCTTCTCAAAAAAAAAGAAACGTAAATCACAGCAGGGCATATTCTCAGGAAATTCAAAAACTAACCGAAACGGTGGACATTCTATTCATTTGAATCATTTGATCCCACACAGCACTACAGTCCCAGAAGAATTAATGAAGAATTCTCATTGATTTGATTGGGTTCTTTATGAATTCTTTGAGAATTCTTCTGGGACTGTGGTGCTGTGAGGGATACTCCCTTAATTTCACTTTTGGCATAAAGTCTTATTTTCTCAGAATGAATATCACTACTGAACTAACTATGTTCAGCTAACGAATTATCAATCGACTACCAAAATACTCTACCGTTGAATACCCAAAATCTTATAGTACATTCTTTAAATTATGTTCCAATTCTGAGGAGTTCAATCGAGAAGATGAACATCAATAATTCAATACATTTTGTGAATTTTAATTTTTGTTTCGTTTTCATAAGCGATTCAAACTTCAAGAACATGAACTCACCATACCCCCTTGATATGAGGCGAGAGGCTCATTCTGTGACAGGGCAATATTGGATACTTGATTCAAAGAAAAGAAAAAGAGGAAAACATTCCACTAAAAATTGAGTAATTTTTTAGTTTTAGGACTAACTTTTTGGTGAGAACTGACCCTTATAATATGCCCTGAGTCACAGAGTTCCTGGAGGAGGAGAGAAGGATGAAGGATTCAGAGGTGAAAATAAATTTGTGAAAAAGTTGAATATGTATATAAATTAAGGGGCTTGTGTTTTAGAGATCTAAATTTCCAGCAGATTGAAATCAAAACACTGGCGCTGAAGCATCTTTTTATATACTCTGAGTTATATATTTTCCTTGTAGGGAGGCTGCAATGACTGCCGACGCCTGGTGCTTTACAGTGGTACCTACCACCTCAAGGTAGACCCACTGGTGCTTAGCCAAGCAACACACTCATTCACGGCGACTTCACGAAGCCACTGTGGCAAACATGTTGCTTGGGTATATATATATTCGTGTCGCGTCCCTCATCCGCTTCTAGTCCTTGCGAACACGTCATGCCTTGAATCTCTTTTTTGCATGCACGTCAATGGAACGTCTCGTTACACGGTATCGTGATCAGATATTCGCATAGCTGGCTCCAAATGTTGAAATCCAGACAATATTTTTCTTTCAATCTTGCGTTTTTTAATAATTCACCATTTAGGCTTTGTAAAAATGTAGGTGAGGCCTCCAAGAAATATGTCTAACAAGACTAACATCAAATTAAGTCAACTATGCACTCGTTTCCTCTCGAAACTGCATTGAAATCCAAGAAATTTTCAGCAGTGTGAATTGTGTTATCAAACCTGGCTATTGAATCTAATGGATCTGTGGTCTGGTTATAGTAAGACTCTTTATCACTCCTAATTCTTTAATCAGGACCCCATTGACTCAGTTTACAAGGTCCCGATGATTCCTCTCAGACCAAAGAACTGTGATAAAATTTTGTATCATTATATTTTTAACAATTTGATTGACGAATCCCACAAAATTTGTGTATCTTTACTCGATGAGTCTTTCATCGCGCATGAAAAACACGTATAATCACATCCCGATCACCATCAGACTCCTTCTAAATGAAATGAGAACAAAACAAAACAATTCCACCCAATTAATCCTCCCCTCTTTCCACTCTATACATGTGATATTCTCATCATGTGTTACGTCTTTTTTTGATTTTTCATAAACCACTTATATCTTTTGTCATTCATGCGAATCACTCACTTTGTCTCATAAATTTTTTCATAAAATAAAATCTACACCCAATTACGTATTCCTTGATTCTCATGTGATCCAATTGTTTGTTTCAGGTACGTACCTTTGAATCAATTCACCAAGATCACGTAAGTACGAATTCGTTCTTTAAATTGTCAAAATTGAATGAACGAGCAAACCCAGAAACAACCGTGATGCAATACAAGTAATGATTCCCAGTTGAGATCGCGAATAACGATTGTCATGATTCACATGAAACGCCATCGCCATTTCAATGAATGGAAATCGGAACTCTCCTGTTAACAGCAACGCGGTACTACAAAACATTCGACTCCAACAGTAAAAATATATCAATAAATAAAAAATCGATTTCAAATCTTGTACGGCATGGAATCGGTTGATCTCGCTGTCGTTTTACAACTGATTCGAATAGAATTCATCCCTCGCGAGATTGTATCGATCAATTCGTTAGTCTTGGAAATATCCATATGGACGAATAAAAAAAAAAATCACTCAACGATTTCGAATTGTTGAACGAAATTCGTGCATCTGAAGTGTTCCATTCGTATACCACTAATATTCTCTACAGACCGCAGTAGGATGAACAGAAATTCCTTTTTGATCATCCGCACAATACTCTTTTTCTTTCGGTAAAATCAAAACCATACCATACATATGAATGGTAAATAAAAGAGGAGAGAATAATAGAATTCCCGTTCAACGTGAAGTCTATTAAAACTATATATGGTGGGATATATCATCCGTTCGTGTAACCACAATGTACGGTAAGTACTGCATACCGCAAAGAAAGAATTTAGCCAGGATCGATATCGCCCAACACTGATTTTCATAAGGTATTACGTAAAATGAAGACTAAAGAATCCTCGCAAAGTTATTGGCGCATATCTTTCTGGACTTCTCCAAAGTTTTGCCAAGAAATTTTTATGTACAACTCTCACAAGTACATAATACTCGCGCGTGCACATGTACACGAGAAAACGCCGAAACATCATAAAATTTCTCATGAAAGGTTCTACTTTGAAATATAAACACAGGTTATGCTGGCGTCTCAGTTGTTCACGCGAGGCAAAATGTGAGAACGAATAAGACAGTTCTTCGAGATACGGGAACAAATATTCCTTCCAAATACGGAAACGAAATATTTCATTCAAAGTTATCCATATCTATGCAGATTAATCCAACTATCACATGATGCCATCCGAACTCGGGCTTGATACAATTCCACTCAGTAGAGAGGTCTCAAGATTACATACTTTAAATCAACTCTCCCCCTCTCTCTTCCTCCCTCTTTCCCTTTTTCCACGAATCGTACAGGGGTTTGAATGTATTTGATTTTTGAACGAAACTTCAACTCGGATCAATTTCTTAATGGGAAAAGTTGTACGTCTTTGGAACTACATGAAAGTAAATAAATTTGATTATCGATCATAATGACTGTACAGTCAAGGAAATTCATTATTTAGTTGAGAATTATTTTCATCGTTACTGAATCGAAATTTCAGCTCTGTTTCAAGATTGTGGCATCATGGAGCAGTGAAATACTAAAATGAGATTCCAAACCTCTTTCGTTAGTGTTGCGAAATTTATTATATCCTTGTGTACATTGCAGAAAACAATTATTCATATATAATCAATGATTCTTTGTTGAAATATTGTGGTGTAACGGATAAACTCTAAAAAAATTCTGGTGGCAATTTCACCACGATATCCATGGTAACGGAAAATGAGGGAATCCCTTGATACATGTGCATGTGAAAATTTACCAGCGGCGCAAGGCTGACCTTTGTCTCACGAACATGGAAGAACCCTTGGAAGAAAGTTTGACTAAAACCTGGAATGATGACATCGTTCCACTGATCAAAAACCTCAATTTTGACGCCTGGAAGGAACAACATTGGTGAAATATTGCTGAAGTTGGGGCAAGCTTGATCCAATGCTCCAGCAGCTCCAGCGATGGACCGAGCTGAAGCACCAGGCGGAAAACGTCCCATATAAACAACGTTCGCGTAAATAAAAATGTGATGAAATTTAGATTGGACCCAATGTTAAATGTAGAGGAAAGGGTCTGAAAATAGACTACCACTTTGATTTCATCTCCCTCTGGCCAGTCTTCACGCGGAAAATCCAAATAAAAATCACAGCAAGAACTTACAACTATTACCAGAGGTCTGTCCCTGGTGAAAATCCAGAAGTAAAGGAAGCGGTCATTGAAACAAATGAAACGTGGAAATGTTTTAATTCCCTCCTGAATTACGCTTAGATCACTCTTAGCTTATGCTTTCGTGGTGCTTCAACGCTTCATTTTCACCAGGGGTGTTTGAGCAATATATTTTTTTCAATGAATGATGAAGGAGTGATAAAATTTTCTCTGGAAAACGTAAAAACTATGATTTTTGAGAGTGGGGTCCGAATATAGGCTACCCGTAAAATTTTGTTGAAACTTTTGGCGGAACTGGTATGATATCATCTCATCCTTCGGGTAATTTATACTTTTATACTTCCCTGATAAGCTACATATCGTGTCAGATCCAATGGAACGGATGACTAATAATAATACATCGCATACCTGAATAAGTTTTGAGAGGCACCGAAGAATATAAATTCACTTGTGGAAGGAACTTGTCGGTGATAAGGAACATGTTGAATCAGTCATCGCCAAACGACAGCGCCATACAAGCCTACAACCTTCGATTGCCCACTTTCGAACCATAGTCCATTTTCGGATCGATTCCTCTACATTGTTACCAAAATAAACGGAAAAGTAAGTGCTGCTATTGTAACCATTATAACTACGTAAATTCCACAGCACTCTGTAGTAGATTCCACGTTAGGGCTTCCGTGCAATTTTTTCGAGATTTTTATACCTTTAGAGTTCAAATGTTGTGGTTCATTGTTCGTTTGGACGGTGCAAAATTGCAAAGTTTTGAGATTCTGAGGTGAGATAATGAAATTTTTCTTATTTGTCCAAAGAAAAAAACCTACTTGAGACTCGAAAAATTGCCAACACATCGCACGGTCTACACTGTAAAAAAATTTCACCGGAAAATTCCAGTACATGTACTGGAAGTCATTAACCTGTACATGTACCGGAAAATTTCAGCACATTTGTACTGCAAAAATTCAGTGCAAACGTTATGGAATTTCCGCATCAAAACTGGAAATTTTCTGAGCCTCGGTACTGGAATTTTTCAGTACACGAGCTGGACTTTTCCAGGACATGTACTGGAAAATTAATGCTGAAAATATCCATGAAAATTGAAAAAAAATTGCTCACGCAAAGTGATTTTGCAGGGTCCTTGTGTTCCAAGATGATTGAGAAACTTTTGATCGTTCATTTGGATGGACAGAAACTCATGTCTACCTAACAGGATTTGAACCCACACTTTTCTACCTGCCTACCAACTGAAACCTAAGACCTAACCGATGAGCTATAGCGCGACATGTTGGAAGGCCAGCTTGGGTTACTACATATGCTTCATATCTAGAACACAAGAGGATAAGTCTTGGAAAAACCTCATATATCAATTTCATTGGCTACAATTACAATTATTATTCAAAATCTCAATCAGGAAATTTTTAATATAAAGACTTGAAATTTTTCCTGCCAGAAATGACGAAGTCCAATAGAAGTGGAAAATTTCAGTGCAACAGTGATTAAATTCCGTTGCATAGCAACTGGAAAATTCCATCACACGACCTGAAAATTGCAGTTCAAAACCTGTATAATTCAATTGCATAGTAACTGGAAAATTCCATCACAAAACCTGAGAATTGCAGTTAAAAACCTGTATAATTCCAGTATACCAACGATTAGGTTTTTTTTTCTAAATTCCAAATTTTTTCTCAAGTCCTTTTTGAGGGAATATTTTTTTTTGCTGCACAAGAACTATAAAATTGTAGTACGAGCCGGTAAAATTTTCGCGAAATCATGGCAAAATTTCAGTACATCATCTCAAACTTGAAAATTCCAGTACAATGACTGAATTTTCAGTTATGCTTGGTAAATTTTCAGTAACGTAACAACAAAATCTCTGTACATGTACTGGAATATCCATATTCCAGTACTAGCACTGGAAATTTCCAGTCCAGTTGCACAGTAAATTTCCAGTTTTTTTTTACAGTGTACAGTGTGTCACAAGAGATTCCCAGCGAATGTTAAATCGATACTTGCGAGATTCTTCCAAGCTTAGAGCATATACTACTGGAGCGAGCATCATCTATGATTTCAATAGGAATAAGTGTGGTTGAATTGAGAGAAAGAGAGAGAGAGAGAGAGAGAGAGAGAGAGAGAGAGAGAGAGAGAGATCCGACTTTTAGGCAATTGTCTCTCTTTTCATCCAATGAGAGTTAAACAAATAGATAGCACTGCCTACACTGAAAAAAATACTCCGGTTAATATATGGACAGCAAGAACAACTGCTATTTTAACCGGAATTCTAGTTAAATGAATCAAGTCTCCGGCAAATTTAACAAGGGCTCCGGTAAATTCAACAAGAATTCCAGTAAAAGTCACAGATATTCCTTGCTGTCCATATAGTAACCGGAATTCTGGTAAAATTAACAGTTCATTTTTTTCCGTGAAAAGTCTGAACTCTCATTCTATCTTTAATTCAAACTAACCACACTTCTCCGTAGCCTTTGCTCGCTCCAGTAGTATATGCTCTAAGCTTCCAAGCTCCTCCCTAGCAGCTGGACTCTCGCTAGTCCCTAGTGAAGTTCTTGTAAAGGCTTAGAAAATTCTGTGAATCGTGTCATTAGGGATTCCAGGTTTCCTTATGAAAAAGCATTCTACACGGAAAAAATAATTTAGCTGCAGCAGCTAAATGGCTAGCACAGACACGGATAGCCATTAAATTAGCTCCTGCAGCTAAATTTTAGCTACCACCGCAAATAAATTAGCTACAAATGCAAATTTTTTTGCTATATCAGCTAAAATTTAGCTGCAGGAGCTAATTTAATGGCTGGCCATGACCGTGCTGGCCAGCCCATGAAGCAGAAGCATGTAGCACATGAATTGCAAGAATTTTGGTGTTAATTATGAGTCATGATATTTTGTAAAATATATCCTGTTCAAGGTTACACTGAAAAAAATGAAATTTGCTGTGATAGCTGTGATAACTATGGCGACGAAAGTGACTGCTATTATAGGAGCTAAAATTCACCTTTTACAGCCATTTTTTTGGCCACCATAGTGAATTATCTTCTTCCGCGTACTCGTTAAGGTTAGCGTTACTGCACGAATTTGGAAACAAAAAAGAATAGAAAGTTTTATGGTAACACTACAATGGCTCCATAGCAACATTATTACTTATTAATTCTAGTCACAGCGTGCTGATGCAGGCGCAGAAGAGAACAGTTGCTACAGGCGGGTTTTAGAAGTCGATAAACTCCTACGTCCAATGAATGACCGTAGTAGAATGTGCTGGAAATTCGAATAAGTGAATTTGATTTTCCTTCGCGAATCATATCAATTCTGGACTCTGATTTGAAGCGTGGAAATCTATTACAAGTAAAATGGGCCTTTCTTTTTGCATATTGTTGATGAAAAATTGGAATCATTCAAGAAAAATTTCTGAATATCTTCAACCCTTTGAGGAAATTTTTACAAATTGTCTCTTTTCAGCTCATCATTCCATCTCGTTAATTCATTCACTTCTAATGAATTGTTTACAGTTAGATTTTTTTTAGGAGCACTAGTCGATGTCCTCACGGAAAGGAAAGATTCTCAAAAAACTAGCATTGGTCGCTAGAAATGATAGTAAACTGGTGACAACTGCGTATTTCTGTACACAGTCACTCGCAGAGTCAAGTCTCCAATTTTGGTATACTAAATTGTATTTAAACATACCAAAATCGGGACTATTACTCGTCTCTGATAGCAACTGTGTACAAAATCCGTAGTTCTCATCAATTTACTATCAGTCAATTTTTTTTTTTTTTTAAAGATTTCTAGTAATCATTCCATGGACTTTCTTCTGCGTGCAATTCAAATTGTCCTTTGCCAACAACCACAACGAAGTGGATCATTATTGTTTATAACTAGGGGTGCACAGGAAACTAATTACAACATCGGCATCAGTTTGTGGACACCAAACTTGCTTCAATAGCTTCATCAGAGCAGGACTATCAGCGAAAGACGTTACGTGATCCCATGGGTGGGTGGGCAAGGGTGGCACTCATGTTACAGTTAGTTCATCGTGGTTAGTGCCGAATGAACGACTAAATATTGCATTGGCTATCTACTCCTTTGATTTCTCAGAACTCTTTTTGGAAACAATGGGAAAGACTTTCGTCATTCTATCTGAAATTTCAAAAATGCAACCGACAGGAGCGGTCCTAATGGTTTGCGATTTTGCACTATTCGTAAGTATCACTACCCACAACATTTAAGCACCTGGGGTAAACAAATTTCGGGGAAGATTGAAATTTTCGCTGAGTCAATTCTGCAAACTTGGTGGATATCAAACTTTTGCTATAAAATCAATGCTGGCACAAACTTGCACCATTGATGTTTCAACATAATTCAGCAGAATTCACTTCGCGTTCAATCAACGTTGGCTGAATATCAATTCCCCACGTTTAGCTGTCATACTTGGTCCGTCGTTAGGATTAGCGAAATCGTTGAATTTTCATACATGTCCATTCTTGTTCACCAGTGCCTAATATTTATAAAATAATCATCCCAGTGTTCAGGTGAATTTGCAGGTCATGTACCCTGGTAGAAATTCCTCTAGTAATTCGCTAGTTGTAACACTTGCCCTCACGAAAAACTAGAGTTCAAATTCAGTACCTTTTCAGTTCAATCACCAACTTATAGGTGTTCTTATACATATAATATATATACATATTATGTATATCTAATAACATAAAATATATAAATAAATAATAAATATATATATATAAATAATAAATATACATATGAGGTCTCTAGTTTTTCACGAGGGGAAGTGTTACAACTCGTGAATTACTAGACAAATTTCTACCAGGGTACAAGTATTCAGGGCCATCTCAATTGTTGATGAAAATGCACTTTACAAAAGCAGGATAATTGAAGCACTCCAATAAATAATTATTGGTATCACTGTTAGAAATTTCTGCATCAATTTTCATGTTTTTGCTGGGAGTTTTTTTCAAGTACGTGCATGAATTCAGTTTCATACACACACGGAGAAAAAATTATTGCTGGCATAACAAGCAGGTCTGTTGCTATAGCACCTATAAAAAAAATTAACTGGAAGAGCAAGAAGAATTATTGACACAACTACATTTTTTTGCTAACATAAACAAATTTGTTGACAGAACTAACATCTTAGCTGCGGGAGTGGATATTTTTGCAAGAACAACAAATTTCTTTGTAGGCGCTATAGTAGCGAACCATTTTTTCTCCATGCATTTCACATTAAATTTAATGTGAAGTATAACATAATCTATAGTCTCTTCATGTTTTTGTACATTAAATTTGACGTAGAATGTGTATGAACCTGATTTCATGCACGTAATTGAAAAAAAAAAACTTCCACACATTTTTGACAGTATAATTTTCAAATTCTCCATTGATATCTCATTTGCCGCGAGTAAATATTTCACTCGTCATATCCATGTACAAGTTCATCTGTTACGAATAAACTTCTCTTTCATTGTATGCGAGAGAGGATGTATGGCGTTGGAAAATATTGATAAAGAAGTTATCCTTCTTGATAGCTATCAAACTGCTCTTACAGAACGAAGGGAGTGTGATCCAGTGAAATATAATATTCCTTAAATATTCAATTCACGCCACGTGCCTTGCTTAGGGCGAAGAGAGATCTACTTGCAGGCTTCGCCTGATAAACTCAATAAAACACTCGACGAGAGAAGGTTCTAGATTAAAACAAAAAAAACAACAAGAGTATTGTTAGATGTGATGAGGTCGTCGTGCTTTGATATAGAGCTTAATTCGTTAGCTAGGATTCTCAAATATAAAACCCCGATGGAAATCCTTATCCGAATGCAAATCCAGAGCATGGTGAATCATTCGCTTGAAACTTCATATTCTTTGATCTCAAATATGTTACGTGTTGACTCAGAGACAAAAAGTTGCTGAAACAGCAAACCTCGGAAATTTGCTTTGCCAATGTGGCGAAACTTATTGCTGAATCAGCAAAAACTTTGCTTTGACAGCAAAAATCTTGCTCTTTCAAGGGGTCTTCCTGATACAGGCTTTCAAGAAAAACGTGTTTCTTTCAAACATTTGTTCCTCATAGGAAAAATTGAGATATCGTTTTGAAAATTTGTAGGTATATTTATTCATTTAAACATTCAATATTACAAAAATATTTTGGTCAGATTTACACAAATTTTCTTTTGGGGCGACCGGATGATCTGGAAAAAAAAAAAAGGCAAATTATTCCTTATTGAAGTGGCTATCGCATGAACTAGGATCTTTTCGATTGGTCAAAAATTCTCCGATTTCTAACCGATTTTCCATCCTCAAAAATCGACTTTTTCGAAAAACGGCGGCCATTTTGTTATTTTTTGATGGAAAACAATATCCTATTTCATGCGATAGCCACTTCAACAAGGAATAATTTACCATGTTTTTTTCCTTTTTCAGATCATCCGGTCCCCCCAAATCACTCCCACCGTCATTTTTTAGTGCTTTTTTGTTTAAATTAGTGGAACGATAAAAAAATTTGTTGAATCTGAAAAAAAACAGTTTTCGTAATATCTAATGTTTAGCAAACATACCCAAAAATTTTCAAAACGATATCTCAATTCTTTCTATGAGAAAAAAATGTTGGAAAAAAAAATTTTTCTTGAAAATCTTAAGACCCGGAAGACTCCTTAACAAGCGCTGGCTATTCAGCAATCCGGAATTGTAGATATACAGACGGCTGGGAAATTTTGCTGTAACAGCAACCGTTTTGCTCATTCAGCAGCACAGATTTTTCGGAATCGCTTTCGAAGTCAATAAATATCGAATTTTTTATTCTTTCAACCACAACTGATGGATATTTTCTGGAATTGAATTAAAAAAAATCGTCTTGATTCTCTGAAAAAATACAACATCAAGAAATATGAGAATGTACGAAATTATTTCCCTAAAATGAGTAGTATTGCCGCGATCTTCGATCCAGATCGAAATTTCGAGCCAATCTTCGAGCCGACCTCAATAATTCTATACGATCTTCAAGCAGAGCTGAAAAAATCTCAGTCGATCCAAGTTTCGAGCTAAGCCAAAACTATGAGATCGACGAGCTAGTCACTGAGGACGAATTTCCTTTCAGACGAGGAAACAAAAAAAACATGTGATGAAAAACTACTTGATTTTACGCATGAAACAAAATTGAGATTTTAATTATTATAATATTGAGATTAAATATTGAGATTATCATGAAATAAGTCAGAGTGTACTTTTCTTTTATATTTACTACGGTTTATGAAACAATATTGTGTTCAATTAGCAGCAAAGTCAGGAATTTCATAGAAATATATTTACAAAGATATTTTTCTATCATAAAGTTGGTTTTTCTTCATCACCAATCTTCTAAGGATACATTCAATGATGTATTCACCCACCTATCCATTAGGAGATGCATTCATTGAGTTATTATGATTAACACATTTGTAAAATTTGATTCAATTAGTCATGAAAATTTCGAGAAAGCGTTGATTTATACTCCAGCTTCAAGAGTACCAGAAATACGTTCCATTCCAAAGAGCTTTTGAATGCAAAATTTTTTCATTAGCATGTATTTTGGATGGAGATCGTAAGATCGTCGATCTAGCTCGACGATCTTCGAGCCAATCCGAGCTCCGATCATTTTCAAAGCTTTCATTTGAGCTCATGCTCAAAACTCGGATTAGCTCGGATCGCGGCAACACTAAAAATGAGTATTTTTTTCTACCACCGCATGGTACTATCGCTGGTATTTAAATTTGTCGTTCATATTTTCCTCCACACAAAGTGCACAAAGTATTGAGAATGTACATATGTCATGTACGAGTAAAGTATATCTACATTGTCAATATTCTGTGTATTTATTTTTTTTTCTCTTCTTTCGTTTTAAATGCACAGCTCTTGGAACACAGGTCTGATTTCTCTCTAAAACAAATGCTCGAGATTCGTTATTCACTTATTTTATCTGCTATAAACGGATTGAAAATTCTAAATATGGAGTTATTGTCATGAAGTATCATATATAAAAAGTGTTTTCTGATTTTTTTTGTCAACAAACAAGTTTTCTGTACGGCTGACCCTTTAATTTTGTTCGGTTTTCGGTAAAACAGCGTTTGAAACCGTGAGCGACTCCCAAATCTCTTTTGAAAATTATGTAAAAGATATTGTAGCACTCCTTCATGATGTAGAACACAATTAGGGGGTCAGCCGTACAGAAAGCTTGTTTGTTGACAACAACAAAATCAGAAAAGACTTTTTATATTGGGTATGGGAATAAGTTTCCGCCCTTTTTCAAGCAAAGTTGATTTGTACTCAAACAATGGATTATTACATAATGTTATTCAAAGTATGCACCATTGGAAGCAACCACATTTGCACATCTTTCAGGCAGCATACGGATTCCTCGGAGAAAAAAAGCAGGTTCTTTTGACTCGATCCATTCATTGAGCCATTTTTCGACACTTTCGTAAGAAGTAAATCGCTCTCCAGGTAGGGCTGATTGCATAGATCGAAATAGATGATAATCTGAAGGCGCAATGTCTGAGGAATACGGCGGGTGGGGCAAGATTCCCCCATTCACTCCTTCCAAATATTTTTTAACAGGTTGAGCGACATGTGGCCTAGCATTACCATGCAGCAAGATAAGTTTATCATGTCTACCGTCCCATTCCGGTCGTTTTTCTTTTAGAGCTCGATTCAAACGTATTAGCTGTAATTTGTAACGATCGCCAGTGATTGTTCCTGACGGTTTAAAAAGTTCATAATAAATGAGACACTTTTCTGATCCCACCAGATGCACAACATAATCTTTGAAGCGTGGATATTTGTTTTCGGTGTCGATGGACCTGGTACACCTGGCAGCCCCCAACTTTTTCGACGCTTAGGATTATCGTAATGGATCCATTTTTCATCGCCAGGGACAATACGATGCAGAAAACTCTTTCTCTTCTGCCGTTCAAGAAGCATCTCGCACGTTACCAAACGTCTCTCGATATCTCTCCCCTTTAGTCGATGCGGCACCCAATTACCTGCTTTTTGGACCATTCCCATCTTGTGCAAGCGTTTACCGACGGCCGACCTGTCAACACCCAACTCTTCAGACAACTCATCTAGGGTTCGACATGCATCTTCATTCGATGATTGTTCCAATTCTACATCTTCGAATTTTTTCGGTGCCCCTCCGCGTTCTTTATCACTCACGTCAAAATCGCCACTTTGGAATCGTCGAAACCACTCTTAACAAGCTGTATTAGACGAAGCGTGATCACCGTAAATATTGCACAGTACACGATACGTTTCAGCGGCACTTTTCTTCGAAATAAAATAATGAAGCATAACTTCCCGCAAATGCTGTTTTGTCGGGACAACCGTTGTCATTTTTGACCCCAGATAAAAAAAGATGTTCACGCTTGTAACAAATGTCAACTACCGCAATCGACACCTTACATATACACTTCCAAATCACAAGTATAGCACTTGAGTGAACTCAAAAATAGTATCAGCAGCAACACTTTTTCCAAGAGAGCGGAAACTTATTCCCATACCCAATATATAAAATAAGAACCACCCTGATGATCGTTGAATAATAATTACAAAATATGATTGAAATATTGAGAATTTATGCAGATTCGACAAAGACCATTCTTTTTCATGTGGAGAAGGAAAGAAGAAAGTTCTTCCTCGACGGTGGGTTTATTTAAGAAAAAAATCCATTTCCAAGTTGCAATGGGAAAATCTAGAAATTGGAGTGGTCAAAACGCGAGTATCGTCGAATTCGAGGAGAAAAATGTTTCCCTCGTATTGTATACAACTACTTGACGAATCGTGGAACTGCGAGGAGGCTATTTTCGTAGTCGAAGTGAAGATAAACAACTCCTACCCTTACCTCTCGAGCGAGACCGTGGAAAAAAATTTTTTTTACGCGTACACGGATACGATGAGCGAGTTTTTAATCATCCAGCATGTACGATGCTATTGTGCACACAAGTTTATGGAATATGAAAAAATTGTTTGTATTCCATCTTTCAGCGTTTCTCTAGGTTGACATGAAAACAGTCTCTCTGCTAATGTCGCATAGTCGGCTGTGCAAATATTTGCATTTACGTTGTCATGTGACAATCGTTACCGTGATCCTAAAATTTAGAGAAAAACTCATTTCACTCGGTATTCTACCACAGTACCGGTACTTAAATTATCAATGCAAATCAGGGAAAAAAAACTAACAAAACGGTACGAGAAACAAAAAATCGATAAAAACAATAACAGGATGAGAGTGTTTGAAAATTTGTGCACTCATTTCTTGTTTTCGGTTCACTAAAAGTATGTATTTCACGTAAAAAATATCTCGTTTATGATGTTAATTAGGTAGCGCGATATGAATTCTACCAAGCAAACATCTTTCAAAACAATCATTCGAGGTACTTCGTAAATGAGAGTTATCGAAAAGTTGTTCATTCTTTGTTTTTGAAATACCCAGCAGGATATTTGAGGTTTGAGATTATTATTGTGTACCCATCAGTAGAAATGAACAATCATTTCTGAAAATTAATCGATTATTCCTATCCAACCGATATGAAATTTTCATGTTATTTTCACCATGTCGAAGCAAGTTAATTCAATTTTATCCAACTCTTGCGTGATTACTAGTTGATAAAGTTTGTGCAAAGTTTGTTTCTGCCGAGGTAAATACACAACAAGTTTCACCAGTTGTTGCGTATTTCAATTTCAAAGTATAAATCGATCGCGTGTTGGGTCGAAAACAACCAAGGGTTTCCTTATAGCGATATTTGTAGAACTTGAAATCCCTGTTTGGTGGATGATAGTTGGACACTCGGTATACCCTTGTCGCGTACATGTGAAATATACGGGACCTCGGCGTCGATCGTCGACGCCATGACGCCATGTGGTTCGCGTCGAGACGCATTGTGTACGTTACAGCGGGTTTGCCTTCGTAAAACAATAGGGATCGCTTTTTAATGAATGGAAAGGATTACGTCATACAAAAAGGACGGACGAACGTGTCACCTCGAGAACAGTATTTTACATGCATACTTGGTGACTAATTTCTCTTCTGTCCCGTACAAATGTCACGACAATCGTGTTATACCAACGAAAACACAGTTGGTATGGGAAGAGGGATTTATTAGACTACTCACTTTTATTGTACTTTTACACCCATCTGATCTGCTTTTTGTCACGGTTTTACTATTTATAAATTCCTAAAAATTGAATCAATTTCCAGTTATTTGATTCTTCCTTCATCGATTTCGAACACAATTAAATTCTGTGGCAATGATCAAATTTGATTTTTCAGATATTATCACACATCTCAGGCATGAATTTCAAAACGAAATCAAGTTCATAAAGAATTCTATAATGTGAATTTTCAAAGATATGCAGATGAATAGTTTGAACCTTTTAATGAATTTATTTGAGAATTCATGAAGTGTTTAACAAGGACTTATGAGAAGTTCTCAAATAGCACTCGTTGTGTTTGATCGAGAGAGAGAGAGAATTCAAGAATCAAAGGCAAAAGCCACGTGCTCATTCATTGACACAGTATTTTGTTATTTTAATGAGGATCCTTCGAAATTCAGTTGAGTACATCTCATACGTAGAACGATCGTTGATGAGAGGGAAAAGAAACATGGTACTTTGATTTCGATACCTGAAATTTGCATTGGGAAATGCTGTTTTTCTGAACATTCCTTCAAACGTGAATTTTATATCTTTTTGAGTTAAACAGTTGCTACAAGTTATATACATGAAGATCCATTGGAAATTTGTTTATCATTCGAAATAGTATTTCCTCGCATCGTTGCATATCATTAAACGCATCATAAATCGATCGATTTGAAATAAAAACTGAATCTCTCTTCGATGGTTGGTAGAACATTTTGATAACGTAGACGATTTCTATCACCAATACAATCGGTCTCGTAATACTGTGGAAATCATCTCATAAAATCATTCATGCCGAAGAATATCTCCTCCGAGCGAAGATATGGTGTATCAAATCTAATTTCACAGAATCGTATAAATAACCTTGTGTTTTCCACCGTATGTGACATCGTGGAAACAAAATTGATCACTTTCAAATGAAATTGTTACTAAAATTTTACTGGGAAAGTTAAAGTTTTGCAATGAATGTATTGAAATTCTCTCCACTTGGTTTTTCAATGCTGAATTTTTAGCGTCGAACGATAAATTCGATGCATTCATCTGATGAACTCGACTCATTTTTTCTTTATTTTCCTCCTGAAGATATTTGTAACATTTCATATGCATATTGCCGTGAAAAGTAGATTTTGATCCCTCCGTTTGCAGTTTGTAATGTAAGGGATCACGATGGTGTGATAATAATCTCATATCATTGTCCAATGTTTTCGTGAATGAATGAGACTATTGTCACTAAACGATCAAATTTGGCGATGCTTTTGATGTTTTCCAAGTGTTTTGGGTTGATATTTTATGGACATATACCGTGAATCCATTTGAGAGCCTGAGCACACAAGAAACGTCAACATTAGTGAACGTGGATGTAATGAAGGCAAGGACGAGCACACTACGTAAATTTGGACAAGTACAAATGCGTTTACATTTACGTTTACGTTCGCGTTAACAACACACGTGTGTCTAGACTTTGATGTGAAAAAGTGAATCAGAATGTGGTGTTTGCAGAATTCCTGCACTAATATGTATTCTCGGTAATTGAGATTTGGGAAATTACTTGAGAGATGAAAATTACTAATATAGCTGATGGACTCTTGGAATTGTTATTAGATTGACTCGATATTTCATAAGAAAGCTGACGAAGTAATTTGAATTTGGAATCAACGCAATGTCTCCTCAATGCGAGGAGAGCTTATCTGGAGTAAGAGAAATAGTACGTGCAGCTGAGATGAAGTTGAAACGGCCGGTCGTAAAGCTAGCGGTCGATGGTCATCACTTTTTACAGGAAATTTTTATCACGAATTTGAACATCTGAAACTCTCAGGGGAATTCCACTCAGTCGGTTCCTAGTGCAAATCGAGTTTGAGCAATGTTGGATCTTATGTTAGAACAATTGGTTGCTATGGTTACGGCCGACAGGTTTCACTTCATTAGCTGCGCAGGAGCATAAGCGAGTATTGACAAGACTTAAAAGAACCAAAGCTTGTTCCAGGATTAGCACATGTGTCGGGAATTAGTCAAATATTGTTCCATAATTGTCCCGCTGTTTCCAATGGATAGTCAGTCATGGTACATTTGTTCATATTTTTGGAATGGCCATATCACTTTGTACAAGCTTGGCACAAGCGTTCGTTAAGAACATTAGACCGATGTTGTCTACACGAGTCCCTGCTGAAAATGCCAGGCAGATCCTGACAAAAAATAGTTGTCAAAAACTGACAAAATTTCTACTTGGTTTTATCCACAATCACCAAATCGGAATATCCTATCAAAACCTAAAAAAATTTTTTCTGTCAGTTCCATGTCCAGTTGACAGGATATTCCATGTTCAGGGATTTCGGAAAGTGTGGCTGAAATATGAATCAAATTACTCTTTTCAGTAATATCTGTGATGACAGAAGCATTGGTTGATGTTTGTCGAATTATTTGGAGCAGGCTTGAGAAACCAAGCTTGTCCTGATCTTATCATTTCCATATCTGGACCAACTTCGGTGAATTGTTCCAGACAGGCCTAGCCAGGTCTTTTGCCAAGCTCGGTCCATCATTGCTCGAGCATTGGTCCATACATACACGGGAACATGCTAATGCAAAATTCTGGAAAACTTACAGTATTGAATTTGAAGCATTTATCTGTGCATTTGTGCAGAACAATTATGTTACAATCTTTAAAATCCCAGTACAGGTGTCGAAGAATTGTTGCATTTATGCAAAGAAGTAGAAGTAAAAAATATGAGATCCGATGTAAAATACAGGATATTCTGATACAACAGAAATTTTGCTTCATGTCGTTAGTGAAAATTCATTATAAACCAAAGTTGTTCAGCCCCGCGGTACTGAAGAATCTCCATTTTTTTTAAACAGCATACTTCGAACCCCATTCCGTCGTAAAGTTCGATCCAATGTACATGATTTGCATCACATCATTTCCCTCCCATTCTAGCTGATGAATCATACAGCATCGCTACTGATGAGACTATTCGCCGGATGAACGGAACGTGGAAACGACGCGCAAACGACGCAAGGGCAACGAGGAAACGTAAAAACAATCTAAAGTAAGGGGAATATATATATTCGTTATCTCTGCGTCATCCCTACTTTCTATCCACCGGAAATCCACATAGTGGTATTTTGAGGTGACGTGTCTCATCATGAACCAAATTTCATTTCTCAAATCTTATTATTGAATCCTTATCAGGCAAGATTCGCCTGACAAATAACGTTCCGATAGCGATCAAGTTACTCAAGCTTTGTCAAGACCAGAGCGAGATCAAGATCAACTTGATATGAAGTTGAAAGAAAGAGTCGAAGAAACTCCTCTCCCGTGCATGTACAAAAATTCCAGTCTCGATAAAAGCAACCAGAATGCAATTCACTTTTTATTCGTAATATGAAAAATATACCTCAAAAATAATTTCAAAGAACTGATAAGGCCTCTACTACTCGTTGTACCTGTACTCTGAAATCCAATGAATTGTTGAACAATTTACAATTCCCTTTTGACGACTCAACAGCTGATATTTTCTAGAAATAATTCATGGTCTTATTCGAAAAGCTGAATAACAATTCCCCATCCATTCTGGGCTGAAAGAGCAATAAATGAATAACAGGTTGTCACTAATCATAATGCACTCAATGCAGGAATCGTAGTCCCTCGCTTAATTGTAAACCATAAGGTGAATTTGTGCGTGTTTGCAAACCAACCCTCGTGTCTTACCCGTTTCTTTGGTTTCTCCTCAATAGTGTAATGACAATTCTCATTTATTAACATATGTTCTCAATAATCCACGAGCTGGCCATCGAGGACAATTGTTGGGTTCTCTAATCGATGACAAATGTAAAGGGAAATTATGCTGTTCCAGGGGTATTATTAGCAATTTCTTCTTTCCAGAATAATCACTTTCGCATGATGTACGCGAATAATAAGGTCACCAAATTTCGAGGAAAAATAAATTTTTGTCCCTCGTATAATTACTGAAGTGCAAATTTTGGAAATATGAAAAGTATATAGCTTCAAAAGGGGAGCAATCCATATGAAATTGAATTGAACATTGAAATTTGAGTGTTTTAAATCACAGTGGAATTTACAACATGACGATATCAGATGGGAATGATGGAAATCTCCGTATCCATTGATTCCCCGTATGAGAACAATAATCCTCTGCATGATTATATACCTATAATATCAAATTCTATCCCTTTATGGAAACGCATTAACGAGGATTTGCTCCGTTTTAGAATATTTCATAGCATTCGGGTACGTTACGACCATTGATTTCTAGTATTCGAGAGAAAATCTATAGTTATGAACATTCATTTGGAACATCGAATGGATACCTACGCAGCAGTTAAGATACGTTTCAATGTCTCCATATGCTGTACATTTGTCAAAGAGGGTTGGAAGATATGAGATACTTAACACGAATAGTCTCATAATTTATAGAATTTTGATGTTCAAAGGGTGAGATAGTTGTCGTGTTGATAGTCTTATGACAACATTATATTCCCCTTGTGTCTATCAACTCGATGACAATGAGAATTTGTTACGATGAGAGAGAAAAAAATCTTGAACCAAGAAAATATTGGATTGACCGAGTCCAATTAAATATTTGTTTGGTTCGAGAAAACTTTCTTCGAAAGAAGAAATCACTTACTCAGTTTGAAGCTATACATCATGATATCCAGGAGATTTTCTGATCCCAAGTACACATCTTCTTGAGATGAGAGGAAAATATACATTCTTATAATAAGAAAATATGTTCTGATGATGAGGACAATTTGTTCTCAGTGTTTGGATAGATAAACATATCATGATCCAAGTACGTTGTTCGCTGTTACCACATTAATGCTTCAATAAAATTAATGAATCAACATATTCCACTGAGACCTAGGATGGCACAACCTAGCCGAAGATCATGTGATTTTTGACATCTTACGCTCCGCCAAGTCTTTCTACCGAGATAGAACCAACATTGGTAAAACTGCATGCACTGGACCAAGTTTGGACCAAGCTTGACGGTCAAAACCAAGATTGAACCTAGCTATTGTGTATGCTTTGCTCAATAGTTATCTAATTTTATGGAGTCTTTGGAGTTTATGGAATCCATGCTAAGAGAATCATAGGTTGACAAAAGCAATTCACTAATTATCAATAATGGTATTCAATTTGGACATGTTTTAATCAACATTGACTCTACATAGATTGCCAAGGCTTGGCAGTCATCCATCCAAGTGTTGAGGAGACTGAAAAAAACTCAAGCTCGGTACAAGATTGGCACATGTGGCAGATAATTGGACCAGTATTTTTCCATGTTGTCTCGCTGTTTCCAATGCACTGAAAAAAAAATTTCTTCCAAACAAATAAATAGTTTGTTTGTCCTCTTTCCATAAAATATTTCTCAGGATTGATGAAATATTTAATCGAATCAAATTATGGAATGCTTGTCCCAAATGAATTGATCTTCTAAATAAATTATTTATTCACCACAAGTAATCAATCTTTCCATCTAATTGAATATATAATTTCTACAAATAAACATTTTATGGAGAGAGGACAAATAAATATTTTTTCCAGTGGGATTAGCCAGTCATGGTACATTTGTTCATATTCTTGGAACGGCTATTCCCGAGTTGACCACAGCTAAAAATTTCTGCATGACCATCGGGCCAAGACTGGTCCAAGATCTTCTTCCCATGATTGGCCTCATACCCTAGTTTCGCACACTAAGATGTGTTAAATGTGATCATCCATGGAAATCAACTGATCTTGAAGAACTCTTCACAGAATTCCAAAATGTCTTTCCTGTGCAGGTATTAACAAGACTGAAAAAAAACCCCAAGCTTGTCTCAGTCTTGGCAAATTTACTCCATCGTTTTAACATGATTCATATACGGTATTCCGAAGGAGGAGGTCAAGCTGAAATATGGATCAAATTACTCTTTTCATCAATGGCTGTAATGAAAGAACCATTGGCCCCAAGCTCGTCCTAATCTTATCAATCCCAAGCTTGGACCAAGTTTAATGAATGGTTTTTTGACAAGGTCTTGTGCCAGACTTGGTCCATGATTGTACCATTATATTTTATTGTCAGCATTGGTGAAAGCAAGAAACTTTTATATGGGTTATTGAATTTTTCTTTCGATTCTCAGTTAAAACCACATGTGCTAAATGTGAACGAAATTCAACAAACTCTTTTCAAAATCTCACAAAGGGTTGATTGTTCAAATATGTTTTCAGCTGCATAGTGCAACCCTCCCGTTGTTTTCGTCATTTTCCTCCCATAAGATTCACTCTTAATTTGGATCCCCAGATAAATAGAGAACACGATAGAAAAACTCGTTAGCAAGGGAGTTTTCTTAATCCATCCCCTTTAAAGCGTATTATAGAGTGTAGTCACGGTAAAACGATCCCACCCTCATAAACCTGCTGCACAGACTATAAACAACAGACCACGTGTAACGTCATACTCATGTTGTTCTGAATTATCTTGATCTCATTTCCGTTGTATTTTCACAGAAAATAACCCATTCAATTATTTAAAATCTCCTATTAGATTTTTCCTTCCAATATAGAAAAATATTTATCACAAATCACAACTTATGCTCCACAATTGATGCCCCGTAGATAAAAATAACAAAACTGAATTTGATCGTAACGCGTGCTATTCACAGCGTAGTTGCGACAATCTCCCTCGCTCGATTAGATGGAATCAACTCGACGGAGATACGAATACAATTTTCCAATTTAATTTCAAGCTAAGCGGAAATGATCTCTCAAATAAAACTTGAATAAATTCTGACTTCGAGTTAAGACAATTTCAAATATATACTGCTCGCGCCTGTTCATCTTAACTTCAAAAGTATCAAATTCATGATACACAGTTCTAGAGTGAGTTGAAAGACAGATTTGAAGTGCTCTCCGAGCAAGAATAACGAAATATTCTTACGATCGTAACTTGGTAACATTAAATTAAGTATTTTGTATTGCTCGCAGTTGAAACTGCGGTATTAGATATGCTCTTCCGTCTCATTTTCTCAAGTCGTTATATCCTGAAACCACTTCTGCGTTATTCATTACGACATTACTATTGACTTAGTTTGTAGAGTATCCGGAAGGTAGAAGCAACGTACGGAAGCACGATTCTGTGACCAACTCGTTTTATCTTATTCCTTCTCGTCCCTTCAACTCACACGCCATGAAAATATATGTTTCCTCGACTTTCTTGTGTATCACAATGCGTATGAAGGAGTGATATTGCAATTGCAAAGTTGAAAAACAAAAAAAAATACCTCGTGACATGAGATTATGTACGAACGGAAGCGGAGGAAGAGAATGTTGTATATTCGAATTGAAATGAAGACGCTCGAGAAGTCAAGAATTTTAATAATTCAACGTATCGTTTTATAGCGAGATGATATTAAAATTCATACTTTCAAGATGACTGTACAAATTATTGTGCAATCGGAGACTTATTTTGTTCTTAAAGTTGACGAAAATCTTCAAGCTTACCGTCTTTTTTAATGGAATTAATAATCATCTCACGGAAGATGTGAATATCTTTCCAAAACATGTTATGTGTTCAGGAAGAGAATGAATCATACTAGACGAGCTATGTCCATTGTTTTGTATATGCATATCAATTAATTGGGAAGATTTGTGAAAGGAGGGAATCTCTCTCCTTCGAAAGTCTCCACACATCAACGAACTATAAAACTGTCCCTGCTCTCTGGACTAGGAACTACAGAGCCAATACGCTATAAAGTTTTATACGGTGAATTTATTTATCACCACGTAAAACCAAAAACCGCGACAACTATGGTTACAATCCTTGCAAACCCGTTGATATGAAACACGATATTCCAATTCTACTCACTCGTGAATTATTCGTGGTGTACCAACTTGTCTCTGTTCTCCACCAGCTTCACTGTTACATATTCCATATACAGGGTGCCTGGAAATGCTGAAGAACACCTGTATGTACAAAGGAAAGGATACGCTGTATAAGATATACACCTTTATGAAGATTTCATCGTGTACAGTTTATATGAATTGTACATGCGTGATGTACCCTAGGAGGAATTTATTCTCACTTGGATATTCTTGACAAGTTTACGATGTTTGTCCAACGATAAACAATGAATAAATTTTTGAAAAAGGCCCTCAACATATCGAATTATAAATTTTTTCAAGGGTCATGCTGCTCTGGAACAACCAAATGAGTCAATTTTAGAATTATTCCTTACAAGAATGAATCTGGAACACAACACTGAATTTTCTTCGAGGTTGCCTCAAGAAAGCTGATAAGGGACATAAGATTTATTTTGGAATATTGATTTTTACGAAAATAACGCATGAATTGAAGGAATGTTTAGAAAATTGAAATAATCCTATGTAGAAATTGGTGCAACGTAGATAAAGTATGGCCGAGGCTTGGCAACCAAGCATGGCGCAAACCTGAAATGATAACATTATTTTATGATTCACCTACGTGTTTTTCCAATGAAATCCCATCATCGATAAAACAATAGCAAGAAATATACCATCATTGGCAAACAATTGGAAATGTTGTTTATCAATGCTGCGCCAATGATCAAAGTAAAAAATATTTAACCCAGAAATATATTTCTGACATATGTTGTTTAAAGTCTTATTTGTTTTCCCCTCATTTTTTGGTGAACGACTCGGCGTCGATTGTCGGTAAATTTTGCCATGAGAAGTAGACACAATGTAGCTCAGCAGTAGGAGCCCTCTAGTGTGACTCATAGTAAAGAGCGATTGACTGTTCTTCCAAAGACTTACTTAAGCCTTATATATTCTTCGTATACGCGTTTCACCACACGCGAGAAACACTTGATTAGTGACGTAGCAAAAATATCATATAGGTTGCCAATATTGAGCCATGCTATTACCAATGATCGGCACTACATTGAAAGCTAATTTCTACCGAAACTGGGCCAAAGTTTGGGCAATACTGAACCACATTTTACATGATCCTGGCGTCGAATGGAATCTATCGTTTAGTCAATGTTGGGCCAAGCTTGGCACAATCGCGCCACAATAATAGGCTGACAAACGAAATCCGTCGAACACCGACATCGGTGGAACATTTTATTTATTGTTAATCAATATTGAAGATTTATAGATTGCCAAGCCTTGTCTGTCAACATCGCGCCAAGCTATATCTTATTGTCAGCATTGGCGAAGCTCAAAAATTTTTGTATGGGATATGAATACATAACTCAGCACACAGCCCCCCCATATCTCTACGTAGAATTCAATTTCATCAAATGATTAATTATTCACAAAAGATTTTCACTCTGAATTGAATTCTGTAACATGAATTTGATTCTATCAAAATATTACGTTATTATCATCAATATGCGAGCATTGATAAAGATATTTTCAATGTACATAGAAGTTAGTAGAATCATGTATCCATGTTAGTGACTCGTTTCACGATGATTATTATCAAAAGTTATTACTTCATAAATTCAATCTATCATCCATGACGATAATTATTTACCGAAAGTTCGTTATTGAATAAATATATTACAATCATTATTGGAATTGATTATCAGATGAATTTGTCATGATAATTATCAATGGCTTATTTATCGTCTACACGGCAGTGCGATAAACTGCCGTTGATCATGGAATGAAATTCTATATTTGTTATATATAGTTCATCAGTGCCTAATGACGATGATTATTAAAATTCATAATTGAACGGATTTACCCGGTAGTGTTGTGACGAATGCACGAGGTGATAAGAGTTAGCCGTATAAATCATTGCGTTCGTTTCTCTTTTCCCCTTCAATACGATACGTTTCGATACGTGACAAGAGTTAACCGCTTCTCTCATCTTCCTGTGCACACACACGAGTCTCTGGATTATACGTGTTATACCTATGAACGGATGTATCCACCACCAACAGTCGCTTACGTTCTTCGACAGAGATAAGACATACAATCATCCACACTTTATACGATATTTGGGGTTTTTTTCTGTATATTTCGAATGGGAAAAAATATCTATTCTTGTTCGACAATTCAATTTCATGGACATTTTATGAAGTTTATCGGGATTCGGAACAGTTATGTGTTACACCGAAGAAAATGTGTTCACAAAACTTTGATTTGCTATTGAATACGAAAAGATAAGAAATTTTAGTTGTTCATATTTCAACAAAATGCTTTTTCCCTTGCATCGCCGTAATGATTGGTTGATTCTCCAGAGACTCATCACTATGGGTTCGATGACACATTTATCAGGATCAAGTATGATGTTTAATAACTGAATTGATTGAAATTTCATTCAATATAACGATGAAGAATGATCCTATTTGATTAAACCGGATCAATTTCATGGATGTTCTTACGAGTTTCAATGGGAAAAGAAAAATCAATTCCATCGGAAAATTTACAATGAACGAATAAAAATAATTGAAATTCTAAAAGAAGGAATAAATAAAAGGGTGGAGAAAATCCTAAATACCACTCATAATTCATACCATTACTCGCTGAATATCCGCTTGGTCACACCTTATTAGAATTACCCTCTCGTTTCTGCGCTAATGCGGAGAACCGAAGAAACATATTGATACGCATACACACACGTGCACGTATCTGTTGAAAGTTCCCCTAAGTAGAGCGTTTTCTTTTTTTGTCAGATTAGAATCCCTGGTTCTTCTAATCGCTTTAAAAGCAACGTCTAATTTTTATTCGTCGCACGATTTGACGCTCGGTTAACTCTCAGGAGAGTATTATATGGCCGTCAAATCGAGGGTGAGACCTCAAAAACAGCAAGAAAAAAAAGGGATCCCCAGGATCGCAGAGATTACTTCACCGGTGGTAGAATATCGATGATACCAGACAATGTATTACGCATTTCGTCTAGTATGCGGCTTATTTGAATTTCGATCAGTTTTCGCGTGAACGATCGCGGGACGCATTGTGTCCCTTTTCTCTCTTTCCATGTCCCTTGTTTTGTTTGTTTATAATCCAGGTTTCCAGATTCATTCTTTGGACGTGTTCAAGTTAACCTCGAGCTTGCTTGGCAAATTTTCTTATCAGGAAAATAATAAAAGATTTAAAATCAGGTTCTCGATGAAGAAAAATAGATCGATGAGACAATGAAAAGTTCGTATCGACTCATCAATCAGTTCGCGGTCTCTGGATTATCCTTGGCTGTGGAAATGGTATCAGGTGTTGCAGGAATTTTTGAAAATTGAGAAATTTCGTGTAATAAACGCAGCTTGCTCCGTTCATTTATCCATACTCGCTATTTTCGCATCTTTATAATTCAAATAGCACTCGATGGATACGCGACTTTGTAACTCGAATGGCGCTCGTTACGTTCGCAACTTTGGAATCTAAATATCGCACGCTCCGCTAACATGCAGTGTTATACCTTTCGCTAGTTTTATTGTCATGGATTTTCCATATTTTAGGATTTACTAATGTACTCAATATGGAATGAACTTGAGAAACATGCTGTTTCTTGTTTAATGTTGAGGAAAAATGTATTTATACTGATTATTCTGAATTACTAGACCTTTTGGAACATGTGTTTTATGCATGGAAAAAGATTTTTTTCTTACGTATAAGGAATGCAGTGTATCACTTGAATTTTTTAGTGCATATAAAGTAACTTTCGAACTATATCACGTCAAATTTTGACGATCGAATTCCGAGAATTAAGCCAGTTATAGCCATTTGTTGGAGGCATCTCGAAAAAAAGTGGGGGACAAGATTTCTCGAAAATCAATAGACCGATCTCGCACTGATTTTGCACACTTCTTTACAATCAAATTTTCTGGTACTCGAACGAAGGATTTCTTCCCTTCAACTACAAAAAATTTTATCACGTAATAAATACCGGAAATTTTACCTAAAGAATGCACTTTGTGCTAAAATCTCTGCTAAAAATTCGATTTGCAATTTTTTTCAAAATCCTCCATTCAAGTACCAATCAATGTGATTATAAAATAGTGTGCAAAATTTTCAGAGAGATCGATCGATTAGTTTTTAAGAAATTTTATCTTCCAAACTTGGCAAAATATAGCTCAAGAGTCACTTCATATGGGCTACAAAAATTCAGTAATAAATTCCATTCCTTATATACGTAAAAGAAATCGAAGAAATGAGCTTCTTTTTGGCCTCTGAAACCCATGCAATCCTTTAACGGAAGTTATGAGACTGCTCAAAATTCAATGGAATAGGGAATTAGAGACTTCGGATGTTCGCTTTTTCGTTTTTTTTTTCCCCTCAAGATTTTCCAGCTCGTCAAGCTGATGCATTTATCAGATACACTACTTCTCCAGAATTCCCCCTTGAATTTTGTTCTATAAAGTCTTTAGAAAATTCAAATGTAATCGGTAGAGCAATTGGAATACTGGAATTGTTATCCAAATATATTGTAGCTTCCAGGAAAACCTCACCTGAATCATATAATTATTTGAAATTGGAACAATTTTGAGACCGCAAATTTTCGGAACCCAAGCTAAGCTTCTTAATCCCGATTTCTGTAGAATTTGCACGGAGAGAAAAAATTTGCTGACGCAGCAAATCGAGGTATTATATATAGAATAGCAAAATTTTTTGCTGACCTAGCTAAAAATTTGCCATAACAGCAATCGTGTTAGTTACGACAGCAATTTTTTAGCTGTGGCAGCAAAAAATGTTTGCTCCGCCAGCAAATTTTCAGTATTATATACAGAACAGCAAACAAATTTTGCTGGGATAGCAAACATTTTTTGCTACCCCAGCTAAGAATTCGCTGTCGCAGCTAACAAGATTGCTGGAACAGCGAATAGTTTGCTGGAACGGCGAATAGTTTGCTGCCACAGCAAAAAATTTGCTGCTCTGGCAAAAGGAACCGAGCAAAAGTAGATTTCGCTGCCACAGCGAATTCCTTTTTCTCCGTGTGGACCGTTTATAAGAAACTATCAAAGTAAATTGCCTTTATTACCATTGATGAATAATAATTTATTCAAATCACTGAAAAGTTTGAAGTCCTACATAATAAAACCAAGTGTAATAAATAATCGAAATAAATAATATCATAAATCTTTTGAAACTGGATTTATCGTATGAAGATGATGCAAGTTCCGTTAAATTGGTCGACATAAGATTCACAGCATCTGGTTCATCGAATACAATGAAAAATATTAGGGGAGTGGAAAAATTACAATTCAAAATGCAATGCCAACAATTCATATTAGAAATTTGTGATAAACTTATTGAAGATTCTCCACCTGGTTACAAATTATTGCAGGGTGCCAGTTGTCTCGCACCAGATGTTATGTTATTAGAAAATATCGCTAAATTACGAGTAGAGGCAGTTCTTAGTTATTTGGTTGTGAAGAAACGAATTAGGGCTATTAGGGATGTTGAACGTGTGAAGAAAGAATATTGTAATTTTATCAATTTAACAAATGTGAGGAAGAAAATTGGAAAAGTTTGATGGTGAACAACATAAATGAGATGATTTTTTATCCAGATTTCTGTTCGAAGATTCTCACAAATGATCCTGATTTTATGTTATGGTAACGCTGCAGTGGAAAACAATTTCTCGTGTGACAAAAAATTTTTAGTAGAAAATTTACATGAAAATGGCTTTATTGCTTCAAAAAGTGTTCACGACGCAATTCGCGGAACTGGGAGGATAATAAAAAATATAATAAAAAGTGATATACTCTGAGAACAAAGAATTCAGCAAACTATTTGCTATCACAACAATTTTGTTAGCTACGACAGCGATTTTTTTGGCTGTGGTAGCAAAAAATTTTCACTCCTCCAGCCAATTACCGTATTATATATAAAATAGCGAACAATTTTTTGCTGAAAAAGTCAACACAGCTGAAAAGATTGCTGTGATAACAATTATGATGCTGCCCCAGCAAAATCAGATTTCGCTGTCACAGCAAATTCTTTTCTTTCCGTGTATATTCAAAAACGAACCAGTCAAAGCCAAAATCAACTACATCGCTTGGTTATGAGAAAATTCCACGATTATTTTCCATACGATACCTCAGGTTTTTATATTTACGCGGAAATATTAATACAATAATATATATCTGGTGATAGAATAACACTTCAGAATCAGTTCGGAATAAACACTTTCGGGAGAATGAAAGTTTGCAAAGTTTTGTTGATGAATACCTCAGAGACTGTTGTACCGTCTGGGGAATTACTGAACTCTATCAACTTCCTACCGAGGGTTCATACCTTGAATTTTTATGCAATGTAAGTTAATAAGAGACATACAAATATTCATGAGCTAAAATATAATAATGAAATAGAATAAACCCTGCCGGTCTACGAAAAATATTCAACAATGGGTCATTGAAATGAAATAATTACGCTACCTCCGTCAAAGGAACAGAGAGTATTAAGAAAATTCCTCTACTTCATAAGATCCGGAGCCCTAATTTAGTACCGACAGGACGCCGGGATGTCTGCATTAAATAATTTATTTATTCATGGACTGTTAAGAAGTCCAGCTCTGTGCTGCATACCCTTCGCCATCCGACCCTTTTGTGGCGACGACTCCTATAGTTGCCCGCAAAGACCACAGGGGGTTGAAAAGTCGAATCAGTTGAATCTCACCCCAGGTGGTCAAAGATCAGAGTCTAGCCAGATGAAAAACGAAACCCACGGTAGTATTTTTCTATCGATGGTGGGAGATATTTCACAATACCCCTACTGAATATTTAATCAACAATGTTCGTAATCGTATCATGAGTTCCAATGCACATTAATTATCGAATGATGAGATCACTCATTTCTCGAATGTATTTTTCTGTTCAAATAATTGTGATGCTTGCACTGATTCTCTCTCCAGTTGGACATCAAATATTTTAGATAACGTTGTCCCAACCAACGACAGCATGGTATTAAAATCCTTCTTTTTCTGAATTTTGCCGTTTTTTATATTTAACTTTCAAATGACTACATGAATTCAAACAAGTCAATATTTACCAGTCTATTCTGTAGTAAAGTTTACCGAATTCAAATAAATATCGATTCATAGTGACTGATTTTGGTGGATTTGAATATCGTGTACGTTTTATTCCTCTTGGAGAACGTGTATTTGTCTGGAAAGAATTGACCTTTCAGTGTGTAAAATACCTTTACTATGATGAAACAAATTCCAATTACGAAGAAATGGAATTTCCGTGAGAGTTGATCGAGTAATTTCTGAATACGTAAATATAGAGTTACATTATTCCATCTGAATACTGATTTAGTCAGTACAAATACCACTTTAATTGACTCCACCTAACTCAATAGTAGTTGCACTGAGAGATCGATTTAGTTATAATTACTGACATAGAGATTCAAAACTAAGACCTCTGGTTATTGTTAACAATATCTTGATAATGATAAACCAATCACACATTCGAGAGAACCAAATTCATTTGGTAACCCTAACTCTGTTCTTTTGTCAATGTAAGAAGTATTATTTATGTTAGTTAGTACAACTATCATGTTAGTCGAGGCAACCAACTATCCAGCTAGAAATGTGACTCTTCGGCATCTCAGGTCCTGTCGTGGGCCAAGTCAGGGCCTTTGATGGTCCAATTCAGAGAAATGGCAATTTCTAGTTGGGCAAATAGGTGCTGCAACTATTTTCTTTCCATGAATAATGAATTTCACACGTTACAAGGAATGTTTCGGTGGAAAGATGAATGGTAAATTCACGAATTCAATTAGTATGGTATTTGATTTTCATATATTGATTCGTAAACAACGGGAACGCAATCGCGGTTGGTTCCACGCTTGGAAAGACCTCGCTGCATGAATTTGTCTGAATCTTACGTCCGTTAGAACCGTTCCCACTCTATTTTATGTATTAACCTTAATTAGTGACTTTTGAGAACATTCTACTGTTGACTGTATTCCTTATAACAAACCTTTACTGCTCCTTTGCTGATAACAAACGTTGGTATAGCTGCATCGCGTGCTTTACTTTTAACGAGCGTTGGTAACCGAAATCCAAAAGTACCAAGAATGAGAACTCTCAATTCTATTTATCATGAGACTGCATTGTGGATAAATCAAGCATGATATTCTAGCTCATTTTGAGCAATCAAAAGAATGCAAATTCAAAACATTCAGTCGAATATGACCTACAAATATGAGAATAACTGATATGCAAAGAGTCCAAAGAACAAAGCCTTCGCGATACTGTTATCACCGTAGCCAGAATTATGAATATAAAAGAGTTTAATCAGAATTTCCTTCCCACAACCCAGTTTTTAAACTGGTTTTTGTACTCAGAATGTATTTCGACTATGCTATTGATTAAATATAACTGTCTCTTAGATCTAGAATAATATCGTTGAGGCTCAATTCATATTTCAATCAATAATCATTTAGAAATTCATGAACTGACATTCAAAGTTCTTCCATCTTTTGTTGATGTCTTGAAGCACTTAAACCGAAGCGTGCAACCGAAATCATAGTGTAAACACACATGTCTCTCGTCATCTCGTCCACTCAGAACCAGTTTGGAAAACCCGTAAGATTCTTCAATATTCAGTTCACGCTTATAACGAACGAATTCTTTGCCAAATCTAATTTTAATTCAAAATCTACTACCACCGATCGGAGCTGAATCAGGTTCCAACATTTCGATTCGAAATAGAATGACTTCGCGATACAATGAAATAACATATCCCCTCCGTTCCCATATCAATCCCATCAATTCTATGGAATATGTATGAAATTCTTGCGAAGATTAGTCAAATGTGGATGACGATGGAATGAACGAGGAAATTGTATAAAGGTAGGAAACAGAGAGACATGACGAGAGTGGATGGATTAATGAGAGAAATATGCAGCATCCCTTTATCCGTCGAAAGAAGGAGAACCCGAGGGATGCGATGAAGCGAGCGACAAGAGGGCGAGAAATGACGACAGGATTAAGAATTAGAATTCAGGATTTAGGTTAAGACTTGAGTTAGGATGAGTTTGAGGAAGAGGAATCTAAAGAAGATTGTACTCGAAAGTCATATAATGAGGACTTGTACAAAAATAATTATAATATTATCGCTGACATCCTCTCCCTACATTTCATGATATGAATGAAAATACAAAATCCAGCGTGGAAAGTTGGTAATCCTTGCCAGGATCAGGGAATATAATTTGCGATAAGAGGTTTTCCATTCACACCAAAGTTTCTCATTTTTCTTTCAATTAAATGTGAAATCAAATCTTTTGAAACAAGAAGAATAACAAAATGCATTCAAAATCCTCAGTTCTCGTTTCAAAAGCGTGTACCGAAACACAATGATTCTTGTAAAGCATAATTAAATTTACACGTGGACATATTCTATTTCCAGTGAAACACGATGTTAAAAGCGAACATTTTAATGCTCTTCAAACGTTTTTGTAATACTATACGCGAGATTTTTTAGAACGTTGTAATACTCGTTGATACGTTGTTGTTTTTCAATGCGAACAGATTGCTGAATCACTCAACAATGATTTATCGATGAATTTGTTATTTTTATACTACAATATATGATATTTATACGCAATTAAGTGAACTTGATCGATTTGAACACTCCCATCTGCTGCCGCATCGCCATGAAGTCGAATAAATTTGATCAGTTTTGTAAATTTTCGTGTATATCGTTGATTTCGATCGTCCAATGAAATTGAACTTGAAGCGATATTAATTACTCTGCCTCGAGTTTATAGAACGCTGTATACTCTTCAGAAGAATGTGTTCCTGGAAATACGGTTAATTACGTAAAGTTTACCGTCTATCCTGGAGTTGTTTACAAGAAGCTTTCAACAGAGTATTAATTGATACACCATATCGTACATACTGCGTAAAATTCAAACGAAATCCATTTTATCCCAATACACCTCGCAAATAAACGAATAACAAGTTCCATCTTTTCCACTGATTCCTCTCGTGAAAAATGAATTGAAAAAAGCTTTCAAAAACATTATTCCATTCTTTTTTTTTCCTTTCGCGTACAATCGTTTTTCTTTTCTGCCTATAAATTTTGATAGAGAAGAAAAAAATGAATCACAGCTAGTACAGTACTCTTCCGTCCCCTTTCTACCGTGAATCTCATTCGCACACACATATTCTCAAATTATATCCATTTCGTTGAGCTTTTTCATCGGCAAATATTTTTCTCATCCCTCTTAATGGTACCAAACAATCCTCGATACACTCCTGGATCATATCCCTTGTGCACACCGACCGTGGAACGTGCATGCGTTCGTATTATAACGCTCTGTGTTCACAATGCAGCGTTGATTTTGCATTCGCTAAGGGGTTAGCCAGTCTGGTTTGACGGGGGTCATACGTATATACGTATGTATGCCACCCTTTTACTTCATCTCCTCCCTACAAATGCACGGTTAGTTTTCTTCCTTTTTTTTTTCACCCATTGTTATATCTCTTCTTCTTTATCGCGTAGCCAACGATGATGTTTTGACGTAATCCTATAAAGCGCGTTATTCTTGTGTAAACAGCCATTTTACCGCGGGACCAGAGACGAGGGCAATCTATGTGAGAAAGAACTAAGAACACATATCATACGTACACTTATTAATTCTCCAAATATTCTTTCCAAATTTCCATATAAACCATGTGAAATATTCGCTTTGATTTACTGGAAATCTCTTTGGAGCGTAAAGAACTCGTCTTGAATTCTGTCTTTGTTGGCACTTTATTACCGCAACCTTCTGAGACGACGGGGCGAATTTGATAAACACAAGCAGCAGGGATAATCCTGATTCAAGACAGCGTCGCGACACTCCCGACGAAGACGACGAGTGTTCCGCCTGTAGAGACTTTTCCATTATTACGTAATTCGATTTATCCTTTCGAGTCCAAAGAGAAACTGAAATTACAATTTTTCTACCGATAAAATATGAAGAAGGGTTTGAAATTTTACGATGACAACGTTGAAGCTGCGAGAAAATATGATCCTCCTTGCACGCTCTTAGCTTACGCGCGTAAAGTGTTTCCTTGAGTGTGAACTTTTTTGAGAAAGAGAGGGAGACTTCCATTGAGCCTTCTAATCGCGTTCGGTTCTCCAAGCTGTTACAAGTAAATTCGTTACCATTCGTTAAGCAGCGGGTCTCGTAGCAATCCAAACTTCCACGAAACATTCGCGTAGCTGGAGGATTATAAGGCTATTGAAATTAAATACAAATCCAGAGACTGCGCTATTCTTTGAATTTTCAGCAACTATCTACTCACTGCAGCACTTTGTATGGATTTTGAAAAGCTCACGGTCTGTTTATTCATCCCTCTCGTCGTCTTTTCAATGTACTCGAAATCATTTGTGTGTTCAAATAATATAATCTTATCAGGTCTTCGCAAAATATGAGACCAAGGTAGGTGATTTACATATCCTTGTAGCCAACTTTTTACAGTCGCTAAAGTGAATAAATGCTCAATATATCTCATTGTACCATACAATTTGTGTTATCTATTTTTCTCTCGCGTGTAGTTTCAACTTTTTGACAAAAACTCATTTCACCTTCTCTCGCGCTGAACAACCTCCAAGAAAGCTGAAACATATTCAATAATTCCTCGAGTGTGTCTTCCTCTAACTTGTTGGGAAACTTTCAACCAGCTTCTTCGTTCGCTTCTCACATTCTTCAACCATCCTTCAAATAATTCAACTCACTCGATCTACTTCCAACCACCTCTCAACTATTTTCAATTATCTCTAGTTCCAATCAAAATTTATTTTCTTTTATGTCCGACAAATTGTTATTCATACGATACTTTGATAGTCATTTATTTCCAGTCAATTCACAACAGAAGGAATTTCACATTCGAAACTCGATATGAAATAACGATCGATAGGTACTTGCCTTTTTTTTTTCTCCTTCATATCTCGTTCCAATCTTCGTACTAAATTTTCATAGATTTTACGATAAAATTCATATACAGGTGAATGAAGTATACATTCAATATCCTCTCGATATAAGGGAATTCAAATCATTCTTCACAATATAAGATCTTCCATGAAAGGAAGAAATCTTTTCCGTCAACGAAATATTTTCTTGTCGCTTTTATTCCAAGAAAATGGGATTTTTATCAAAGTACGAAACTTTAAACTCGAGTAGTATTTTTTGAGATTGAAGAAGATTTTCTTGCATCAGGAAAACATTGGTTTAAATTGTTCTTATCCAATATGTACTCGGCTAAAGATATTTTTTTTTGTCTCTCATTGTAACAGCGCTCGAACAAACATGGAAAATCCCGTGATCCCGTGACTACGATAGTGGTAGGTGGTGTAGGTGTCCAAGCGAATTCGAGGGAATTTTATTTCTGTGCGGCGAAAGATGTTATTTCACGTTGAATTCCAACGTATGTTGACAACAAAGCAACGCGTCCAAACCGCAAACTTTTTCGCTATTTTTCAAATGCAGGGTTTTTATTGGACAACTGTCAATCGTTTCTAATGAATTCTATAATCAACGATTATTTTTTCTCACTTTGAATAAACTTTTCCCCGCTAAAAAGTATAGAGAGAAATCAATCCCTCCCTATTGCTTCCATTAAACTCCGTCTGCCGCCGCTGCTGCCACCGCCGCCGCCAGTTTTCAATGCTGGTCAATTTCTTTCCATTATCTACTTCTGCTTTCTCCCTCTCTCTCTCTCTTTCCCTTTTCTCATTCTTTGTTCGTCCCCGGTTTTATTACTCAGTACCCTATTCCATGTCCCAACCACTTCCTCGCTCTCAACTTCTCTCTTCTTTTCGTTCCCTCTCTTCCTGTTTGCTTCCACTCACACTTCATTTCAGAAAAATATTTTCCGATATCTTTCGTTTTTCTCAGAATATTTTCTTGACAGCATCACGGGATAGAGATAACTTCTGCATGGGACACGAGTATCTTGTTATAAGGCATTGTTTCGAATGGAAAAACAATCATCCGTCATTAATTGGATATTGCAACAATATTATAACAGCATTGGAGCTTAAAGTAATTACAGTGCCTGAAAATTAATCGAGATCAAGATAAAAGTCTCCTTTTCTCCAATTTTCCACAGCAGCGAAAGAGAATATTTTTATTTATAATAATGATTATAATTCATCTCTTCGAAGAATAAAATAGTAGTCATTGATTCCGATTGGAATCATTTGATCGCTATCTCTCGGCTGTTAGTTTTTGTTATTCTGCCTTCTGGAATGTAAGCTTTGACTTCCGGATTGGAGTCACATTCGATATCGAAAACTCGTGTTGCTGACGTTTCATTGCAGTTTGCTTCTTCAAGATAGAACACGCAATCTGGAACGATTCCAATGGAATGAAGAATTGTTATTTTAAACTGTAACGAATCAAATTCCAATTTTCATAGAGTTTGAACCGTTGAGATCAAATCGATTAGATCTAATAGTAAAATTTAGTGTAGTAAACGAGGAGTGAAAATAGGCTATCGATCTCTTTGCTGATTCGATCTGTATTGATCTGATGTAATTTGAATATCAAACACCAAGCAACCGTTATTAAAATTACTTAGAAAAATATATTACCGAAGTATTGAAATTCAATGATCAAGAACAATCACATCCTCGCTCTTCGTGTATTCCACAACGTAATCCATTCTTATCATTATCATTCCACCCTCGTTCCAACACATAGATCGATATATCTCACTTTCAAGAGAAAACAAACTCGGTGTATCGTATTCAATGGTAACTACTAAGTCCTTTCATCTCATAAAGTCAATACGGCATAGTCGGAGGGTCAACATAGAAAATCGCTTGTGCTACTCCACGGGGAGTATATCTTCCCAATGATATATTATGTATCTACTTAACGGCGATCACAATGTACATGAGAATATAGTGAAACCCGTGGGAAAAATTCGCATTGTCGATCAGCAAGTTTCGATTCTATAGCTGCAATTTGTGTCTTCCTTCACTAAAATTCCTGCCCATGGAATGACGTAATGACCTGTGATGCGATGAAATGGACGTTTGTGAATGTTCAACTCATGGATGATAATCACATACAACGAGGATAAGAGGGGACAAAGAATGATATAAATCTTGTGAGATTGGGGAAACTGACGCTCCAACGATATTCAATTTTGAAGAAGAAAATAAAATAATATTGAGATTAGAATAGGGAATGTGAATTCCATCCATTTGATGAGAATTTTTCCCGTCCTGTGCAGATGACTTCATGAATTTTGGTACGACATATTAAATCCATATGAATTGCAAATAATATTTTAAATTCAAGCAAATTGCCTAAAAACAATTCGGTTATTACGTATTCATGGATTTATCATATCGATTTGAATATTCGACATGTTTTCGATTTATTTATAATCCGAGCGAGGTTGCAAAATTATTCATGGGATGTCGTATTTGTAATAAATGTCATTTGTTCATTGAGGTGAATTTTACCGCATAAATTTCTATTTTTATTTAGAAGGTCCGAAATCATTCGATAATAATTTCAATGGTGAAGGTGAAAAATCATATTTTCGGATAAATACGTGTGTATACTTTGAATAGAATTATCGTGTGGTCGCAAAATTCGAAGTTTTCACGGTTTCGCAAAGTAGATGACAATGATTTTAGTGAGAATCAAATTATTGGATTTGAATTCCTGCATTATTTCGATGAGGTAAGCAGTTTTTCTGGTCAGATTCATATATTATTGTGAGAAAAATTATTTTTCATAGTATCGATCTTTTATTTCTATATTCAAGGATAATTCAATGTATTTTTCATTTGAACATTCATTTAGAAACACTCTTCATAAATTATTACAATCCAAGCTAAAATTGGAATCCTGTGATTCGCTAAATCCAAAATATGTCACATCATAATTTGTAGAAAATACGAATTTTGATAAACTTCGAAATCATGTCATTCTCTGAAATTCACAATTCCCAGCCATCCTCCGAACGCTGTTTTCCTGTTCCAATTTTATTTTTCCAAAGGAAAAATTGATCAGAATAAACGAATTTCATTATTTCTTCGACGGATCATGACGGTTATCGCGTACACGTTAATATTTTGATATTCTGTTTTATAAATATTTGATCAGCATTTGGGTCTTCCATAATGGTTTCGTGCAACTCGAACGAATTCGGGAAGTATTTGCAGCAAGCGTTTATGCAGGTGAAGGTAGAATTATTTTTCATCAATATAGGAAAACCTGTGTACAAAAATGAATCCACACAATTTCACGGTGTATACACGGATAGACCGAGTTTATGAATATTTAGGAAACTGACTGTTGATTCGAAGAAACAAAAAAGCACCGCAAAGCTATATATGAGGAAAATATTCATATTGTAAACATATTTTCCAAGTACACGCTATAATCAACGTTAACTCACTTATTCAAAAGGTACTCTTGCAGGAAGATCAAAGCGTTCACAAAGCTCCAAGTAACATTAATTTATTATGAATTCGGATAAAAAATGTAAAAAGCAAATCACGAACATCATGAGGATCATCAGGTTATAGGTACATAAGGCGTGTCGCAGCTTGATCAGTACTTGATTACTTTCTAACAGTACTTTCTAACATCCAAAACGGTTTCTTAATGAAAATTTCAACTTATCAGGGAATATTTTCTATTAGCTCAATTTCAAGACGCGAGGGTTGATCTCAAGTGATGTTTCATGTACCAGTTTCTGTGGAGTTTATTGATATTTTCTTACGCGAAGTGGTCAAATGTGAAAAACTTACTAGAATTTGACAGATATATTTGACAACCCATACAGCAGAAATTTTGCTTCGTCTAAAAGATTTCTTATGCAATAGTTTTCACTGTCTTCAAGATGTCTTAATTTAAGAAATCTAAAAGACATCTTTCAGACGAAGCAAAATTCTTACTTGTATGGGAATGTGGTGGAATATTTTGAATATCGACTTGTCATAGGTTCATCGTTTATTTAGGTGGAGGAGAGAAATAAATATAACCATGGCAATCAGCTCACACGTCTATATGTCACAAACCAAAATACCCCACGCAAATTTAACATCGAATAAATCAACACGAATAGAATAACCGACAGGGATATAACATGTAACAGAATGACGTTGAACAAAACAACACGATATTACCTTGAAACAAAAAACTACATGACATACCACATAGTAAAATAACTGCATCAAACCAAAAAACATAGTGAAAAATTACTGATCACTACATTTGATTGTATGAACGCTCACTTAGCTTTACCATCAAAAGTATGATCAGTATTGATACATAGCTCTTTGTCGATATTAACAATAATATCCCTCTGCTTCCGCAAACTAAAATTGACAATCTTACTGCAATCGCGATACAAACGATTACTCGTCAAACTAATGTCTGTTGATTCAAAAATTTTACTAATGAACATATCCCCATTGTTAACAATTTCATTATGACGAATGCAATTCTTGAATGTTCATTAATTTTGTATGTATTATGATTTTTATTATCTCCATTATTATTCTCTACAGGAAATAACAGTCACCTCGAACAGTTACCTCAGACGTAACGTATAACGAACCAATGCGATCCATATCAATCTGTTTGTACCATTCGTACCATTATTGATGAGCAAATAGTATTGAGTGGTTCATAAAATGTCTCGACAACACGGCAAAATCATCATTTTATCATCAAAGACTTTAACGAAAGTTATCTTCATTATATATCATTTGAATCACTCGAAAGTAGACTGATGAAATATTTCACATTCTCACAAATTCATATTCGATGTATGACATAGGGCGCTCCTCTGGAGCGATAAAATTTGTAATTCCGAAAGAAAAACTTTTACGAACCTTTTTGCCTCTCGAAAATAAAACATCTGTACAAAATGAAACGATGGTGCTACATTAAACGTTCATTCATGGAAATTTCAGACATCTTCATTAGCTTAATTGTACGTAATTAAAAACAAGCGGAAATTATAATAGTCAAATTCACCAATTCGTGAAAGTATTTCAACGTCCCTTTATTATTCTGTTCAAAAATTAAACAAAATCCTTCATATGAAATTTTGTTATTTCCACACTCTTTTTCTGTGATTTCTCTTCCAAGGGAAATAATGAAAAATTCATGGCAATTATCTTTCATTGAGTTGATTATAACAGAGGTTTCTTATCAAGTATATCAAATCACTCGAATGAAATTCCATGAATTTATTCAAAGTACTTCATGAATACCGTTCCATTGATTCTCTCAAATTTCGATATCATAGTTCTGGTTCATCAAGTAACTTGATAATGATTTCAATTTCATGAATGTATTTTGAAACTCTTAGAAAATGGGTCAGAGGAGTTTATTATGAATTTCTGTGAAATTCAGAAATTGAAAATAATATATAAGAGTAATGAATAATCCTTTGGTTTTCTTTGTTTTATTGAAATGAAAGAAGCTATCCGAACCGCAAAGTTCATAATTTTCTTGGATATTGTCATTGACGTCAGACACTCGCCGGTAACCATCTTGACGATCTTAGATTAAGTACCATAAATCTTATATATATATTTAATCCTTGTTTGAACTTGGTTCGGATATTCACTCTATTTTATATATCATTATCTAGACTATATTTTAGATTCATAAATTCAATATCCCCAAGCTTATCACGAATTTCATTAAACTGCGGTTTTGTTTCGATGATATTCTTTATGGGTGCAATAAAAACTTAGACTCTTTGTGACTCTTTAAAGTTCTTCTTCTCCCAATTGGATTGGACCAAGTGATTAAATTTTCGTTATCGAACAATTGATTTTTCCATTGTTTGGATTGAAACTGTACAAACTGAGAATGAAAACTGCAAGACTCATTGAGATGGGCCGAATCTAGGTTTGAACTGATAACATCATTGGAGCCCCAGCCGAATAGCTTCTATAATCAAGACCCAACCCTGCAGAAAGGGTTGAATTACAAGAATTTATTTATCTAGGACGAGCTATCGCTGTTTTATTTTTCATTGTAATTAAAAATAAAATCAAACCTTAATTCTGTAATTTAAATGTCAACGAAATAAATGTCGGGGAATTCCAAGAAGTACGGCATATATTTCTTCTGATCAGTGTGAACTGACGAATGACGCAAATACAGTGATCCTGGCGTCTTGAAACGGCTGAAGAATTCTTCCTGTCATGGACTCTTTAGAGGAAACTTACATATCCATCGTATGTTTAGTCTGCCATTCACAGGAAACAAGCAGCACCCTGGGGAGAATTATTGCAATTCGCCACTTCAAAAGGGAGATTCATCCTTGGCCAAGCTGGGTCCAGTTATTGCCAGTTAAGCTGGGCCAAGCTACCACCAATGCCTTCAGGGTTACCTGATACTTTGCACTAGAAATTCTCCCGGAGAGTCTTATAAGGTGAGCCATTTTCGACATAAGGCTTGGGTTGATGAATGGGCCAGGTGTTTTGCAGCCTATGATCAATGATGAATCAACAAATTTGATGTTATAAACTATTGTTAACCATCCTTGCCTCCACGGGTATTGCCCAGCCTTGCACCCACCTATTTTTTATCATCAACATTGACGGAGCCCGAAGATGTTCAAAAGGGTATCGATTTATTCAATCACTACAATGGTTTGATTGTGGATGTAAGTCGTGAGATATCAAAATTCCTGGCATCACAGAGTCAATTGAGATATTTTAGAAATCATTGTAGTAAGATTTCATTTGTCGATATGTGGTGTTTATAATGTGATTCCACAATTTGATATCAGTTTCCACGATAAAAAGAGCAGATAATCCATTTTAGGGAAGAGAATCGAGAAAAATAGACGTTAATAGAAACGCGAATGAGAAAACGAAATAGTTGGATTGTGGAGAAAACAGGAAAGAATTTTGAATGGAGACTTGAGAAGTTGAAGGATTAAACGAAGGCTTGTAACGACGAGATGCGGACGAGAATGCAAAGGAATACTTCAAGAATATTGCAGAACATGAATGCAAGTCGCTCGTGAAAGATGGGAGGAGGAATTAAAGTCTTAAATAGTTAACCGAACGAGGAGGAAAAAGAGAATCGATACGTGGGTGTGAATTGAAAATGCAGCGATAAGTGTTTCTAGGGTGGTAACCAATTTTTGCCTCGTGAGGAACATTCATCAACGTTACGCATTCAAATTCTCAAGCACGACAACATTTCGAGTCTTATACTGTTATATCAGATCGAATCGTACCGAAGACACGTCGTCGTGTGTTTAATATAGTAACAAAAATTCGCACAATAAGGGAAAAAGAAAGAGGGGGCGAGAGACGGAAGACTCAAACAGATCTGGCCACTATATAATTCCACTGCAATCTATTCTTATGAATGGAACCACGAATTCATAAGAGGAGAATAGCTAGAGAAACAAAGTTGTAGAAACTTAATTAGAGAGTCGTATAGGTTAAATGGGAAGTCGGTCAAAATTTAATCGGTCAGAATACGACGTAGCTCTTATTGAGAGAGGGAGAAGTATATAGCTTGATATCTAGCTCGCTGCCAGCTCGTTACCCATCATTCCGTGTACGCGCAGCTGAATCCCAAAATCCGGAAACTCTTGAAAGCGGATACCTACTCTACGGGAGAAATATAGAGCCGCGAATGTCTGTCCGGATGAAATTCAATTTAAACGTTTCATCCGCCTTCACCCTGTTACCAATTCCCTCCTACCCTTTATATATTTCTCTATATCTCTCCCTCTCCTTTTTTTCCGAACTATGTGGTGATTCTCGGTACGGTACACACCCCGCGTTCAATCGCGTAGAAAAAAAAAACACAAATAAATACTTCCAATTAACTTGCGGTGGTTTGGAATTGGGAAAAGAAAAAAGAAGGAATAGTTTTCTCGAAGAAGGAAATTTCTCCTGTCCGTTTCATTCAACGAGCAATGGTAAAGTTATTTCAGAATTTCACGAATTCAAATATCACGAAGAGCGCAAAAACTTCGATCCATTCCACGTCAACTACTTTGCAGAAGCTTTTTAATCTCTGCAGTATTTTTTTGGGTTACGGTCAATCAAAGAGACGTTGATGGGAGAAAAATCTTCTCGGTCTATCTTTGTTCCACTTTGAGAGGAAGACCGGAAGAGCATAGCCGTGAATATGTGTCTAGTTGGAATTCAATTTGACCGTTCCATCCGTCTTTACCTTCCCTCTTCTTCCCTCGTATTGTATGTGCGTTTGTCCTGGAACGGAGTACGCAGCGATGCTGGTCTACGTAGTTTCCAGTAAAACCTTTATTAACGTACGTAAATCACACCTCGGTATTCGATATAATGATCCCCCGCTGAGATTTTTGGGCCTCGGTCCGGGGGAGATCTTGTGCTTTTCATCAGTTTTCGGATACTTTTCTTTCCCTTTCAAGATTTTCGAGGGTTCTTGAGAAATACTTCCCTACTAGAAATTATGATCTGGTTGAATCTTTGACCGGCTGGGTCGCCTCTAGGTGGACTTGAAATGACCACTTACGTTTTTCACGTGGCAAGGATTATCAGCAAAAGGTTCGGCATTTCACAGGGAGGATAATAATCGAAATTTTCTTGGATACAGCAACCGGAGAATTCCAACCGTTGGATGGGAAATCAATTTCCGATATACAGGGTGACCCCAGTCGGGTAGATTATATTTTAAGGGCATATTCTGCAGCGAAAATGCAATAATTTCCCGTATGGAGAAAATTTTTTTCAGGTTTTGCTTTTGAGTTATGAGCATTTTCAGATTTTTTGACAAATCCAAATCGCAAATATTTGAACTTGATACCATTCGCTAAGTTGGAAAACGGCAGATCTCTGAAGAAAGAATTAAAGTAACCTGCCATTTTTCAATTGGAATTTACAGCGATTTGAAATTTTTTGGCTTTTAACCAATCAGAATTCAGCAACTTCGAATTATTGTTGAAGCTCCAAAACGGAAAATGATAAGATAATTCAATTCTTTTTCCCGGAGATCCGCCGTTTTCCGACTTGCCCCATAGTGTCAAGTTCAAGTATGTAGCACACAACACTTTTGAGTGATTTGAATTTTGAAAAAAATCTAAAAGTGCTCATAATTCACAAACAAAACCTCAAAAAAATTTGTTCATACGGGAAATTATTCCATTTTGACTGCAGAATATGCCTTTAAAATATAATCTACTAGGGATGGGCGATGTTACATCGATTATTGCAACATCAATGCTTTTTTTTTATGAATAATCGATTTTTTCACTCGATGTTTTTGAAGATCGATACTTTTACATGAAAACATCGGAAAATTTATTGGATGTTTGACTCAACACACGAGCTGCGTAAGCGTGAAGTAATAAGAAAAATAAATAATGAGATAGATTCTGAACTAAGCGACAATCAGAACGAGACGCCAGTCGATGAACATGTTTCGTGTGATGAATCTGCTGCTGATAAGTTTTGGGCGATTCATAAGAGTATCGTTGCAGTCCAAGCCAAACTAAAAAATCCTGATGAAGAAAACGTTGAGTTGAAACAATTTTTAAGCCAATCCGTGGTAGAAAGATCGACTGATCCGCTTCAATATTGGAATAACATGAGAAACGCATACCCCAAATTATACCCAATTGCGATCAAATATCTCTCAATCGTAGCCACTTCTGTTCCAGCTGAACGCTTGTTTTCGAAAGCAGGAGTCGTGAAAAACCAGTTGAGAAACAGATTAACAAGAAAAAGATTATCAAAACTTTTATTCCTCGGTTCTTTAGACGAGGAAATGTGGAATTTAACGTAAGATTGAATCTTTATTATTAAAAGTTACCAAACTTGACCAAAGTTGATGTGACTAGTCAATAAATTATTATCGTTACATACAGATAAATTAAAAAACTGATGTAAATTATTATGAAGATAAAAAATATAATATATGCATGAAATTTTCCATGAATTTAACTGAAAAGTCCAAACTTTATGGAATTTTTCCCACTGTTTCACAGTCTATTTCCGGATAAGTACGGAAAATTTCTAACGCTTGTATATGTTAATTACTTCACATAAATTTATGAGGAGTATACTTGATCTGAATAAAGTGTTATTGAATTAATTACGTACAACGCAAAACATTTTTTACTGAAAAATGTCAGTATTTCACTGCAAGTCATCGATCAGTACATTTGCAGAAATATTCCATCACATTCACTGAAACTTCACTGTAAAAATGGGAATTTTACAGTGCCAAGTCGCAGAAAATTTGCAGTTTTTCCTTCCAGTTTATCAAATAAGAAATAAAATTGCAATAATTCAAAAATACTCCCATACCACAAATTCATATAATCTATTGTATTTGTTTCAGGTGAGTGTACTCAATTTTTCCGTTCAATCGTTCGGTGAGTTTTTTGACCAATATTACAAAAATGTTCTCCGCTCGGCATGATTAGTGATTCGCAAATGAATCAAAGAACAGACGTTCGTACCAGAACCAAATACCACACTTTTGATCGCAAGAGATTCATTATGAAACACCGTGAATGGAATTTAATTTCTCATCCGAATCAGCAATTGCTGATGCTGTGAAACTGCATAATTGAAAACAGACAGTATAATAGATAACAACCACGAATGGAAGCGTACATACAACTGCGCACAGTACAAAAATATCGTGGTGAAAATAAGGGCAGCAATTTTTCTAGAATACAATGCCGCGGCACATGCGATACACATTGCACACTACGTACCCAAGTAAATTTTTATTTCCGCTGACCCGCTTTGATAAATTCAACAAAAATTGCATTTGCGTTGATTACGTAAATTTGCCGTTGCCTATACATTTATCGGGATTTCTATAGTATAGTTTTTGTATAAGAATGTTTTCCGTGTATCTTAATTGAATCTTCGAGTGATCAACGATTGGGAAAGAAGAAATAGAAACAACGCGAATTGCGAGCACGAATTCTTCGTCGACTTCGAATGGAATGGAAATTCTTTGAACGGTGATAGATTTGTTCAGAGAAGAATTATTCATACAATCCGGATATGAAAATTTCTTGACAGGGTTTGGTGTTATCTCGTCTATTCGATAAACTGATTGTGATATGAGTTCAGGACGGGGTGATGAATATTACGATAATTGTGGAACCAGTGGAACCTTGGAGAGGAATTTGGCTCAATGTGAGGTAAATGATAATAACATCGTTCCAGCAATCGACGAGATCGCCAACGCTGGTGCGAGTTTGATTTATAATTGTTTTGCAACGTTGGACGATGCGAAACTTGTGGTATGAAACCAATGTTAGTTCAAGTCTGAATAAATGGTAGCACAAATTTGAGCCAATACACCCAGAAAAATGGAATTGGATTCTATTGAAATCTATTCGAAATGAATAAAAATTTATTTGGATGGAATAAATTGTTTATTCGATCCAACTAAAACTCTTTCATAGGGTTCATATTTGAATAGAAATTTAGTTGATTTGAACACAAAGCAGACACCATAATATGCCGAGAAAATAATTTATTTGATCGAACGAACCGAAGTTAGTCGTGAAAATTAATTCCGAATAATAAAATAATAGAAGCTTGGTTGCTGTGCTTGGCCTCAACCATTTCCTGTCGCCACAAATATCCCAGCTAGAAATTGTCCTCTTTACAAATTCAGAGCATCAGAGGCCTTAACTCGGCCCGAGGCAAGGTCTGGGATGCCGAAGAGTCACATTTTTAGCAGGAATTCATCCCTGGAACTCTCTTTTATCCAAATCCATAGTCGGTTTGCTAATAAATATCTTCGAAAAACATTCTTCAATCTCCGCATCAACTTCGAAATGGCAAAAATGTAATCATCCACTCTTCTCCAGCTAAATTCTGATTGTGTATTGTATTTGTTAACGCGTGGAAATGAATTACATTAATTCAGCAGTTATAACTCTTTACCGCTCAACATACATAAAATCGAATGAAGGACGAACAGAATCCTCGTTCACGAATATGTGAGTAGCCGCAAGCTGCCGTCTGTGATCCTTTCTCCTTTCACTGATCTTCAATTGAAGGTCTGCGGGTACCGGCTTATCTGGTCATGCTACATTTCCATATTCACACACGCGACCACACATACACTTCATGACCGAAACTACCTTTTATTCAGAATAAATACAAAATGTGGTGGTTTTCTCATTGGATGAACTATCAATATGTATTCTATTTTTCAGTGAAAATTCAGAGAAACTTCAAACTTCGATCCTCAATTCAGTTGAAAATAATTCTTCGATTAAAAGGACGATGAAGAAGAGTGGTGCATAATGATGATTTGTCAGTTACCGGCTCATCCCTCACATTATTATTTATTTTCATCAACATTCCTCCCTCAAACGATGTGCAAACAAGCGAACAAGCTTAATGCATGTTTTCGTGATCAACAAACGTCGTTCGTAGAACTTTATCTACTGTGAAAAGATAAACGACAGAGATTGTTCTTTACGATTTCGATGGAGTCACTTACAATTACTACCAGTAACACGCTTCAGCTCTACTGAAAAATAGACTGCATTTGTGAAATTGTTGGACGGAAAGATCGAGTTGATTAAACATCGGAAACACAATTGTCAATTTAGAAAGAAAGAGCGTATATACGTTGTTAGTGAATTCGTTGAGGAATTCCAAAGTTAATAAAGACAAATTTTTTCTATTTGTTTTTTCACAAATTGACAGTCAGGTTGCTAAATTTAAATAGAAAAAGTCTCCCCACGTAGCGTTGCCTTCATCAAAAAATGATAAAACTGTTCTCATAACACTACCCAGTCTAGGGAATTAACAAGACAATATTTCGACTCGTTTCTTGAAACTCATGCATTCATTCTATCCCAACAAGGAAAAATTCTCTCGAAATATTGTATCAATTGGAATTTCGAATCATTCCAACAATAAATTCCAAATTTCTCAATAGATTTGATAACTCTTGTTCAAGGAATCGTATTGATTTGATAGCGTTATTTCAACACTATATCGATATTCTTGGAAATTCAATTAAATTCTTTTGCACTTCGAAACAGTATTGAGCTTATCCCTTATTGAAATTCCATTTACTACAGTCTTTCCAATTTTATTTGGAATTTGAATTTACCCGATTGAAAAAGTCTTTTATTGTATCTAGTTTGCTGAATTCGGAAGACAGAACGTAACATGACGGCGTTATCCAACTGTACCATAGAACCAGTTACAGTAGAAATCGAGAATCACATGAATATCAATGAATGAAATGATTTCATAGCTTTCATTGCAGCGTATTGTCAGGAATTTCTAAAAGAAGGGGAGAAGAAAAAACAACACGAACTCAACCGCTTTTACAGGATATTTTATGCAAATGATCAAAGCTGCCAAATTGAATTATATTCGCATGGTTGAATTTGAGTCAAACGATATTTTCACATTTATTCAACGCTTCAAAGTAATCATTGATGAACGTTCGGTTATTTGTTCCGTGCAAACGTCATTGCGATGTTCGTAAGCTCATTTGGATCGATATACGTATTTTGACGGCCACATGTGATGAATTCACGGCAGATTATGAGCTTTTCGTTCAATGAACATGGCTTAGATTAGAGATAATTACGATGGATTTCACATGAGCAAGTGCAAGATGAATGGAACTCTGAATCTCCTTTTGATTAGCTCTATGTGAAAATGATTTTATTCGAGAAGGTAATTTACTTCATTTGGATGTGCATCGTTTAAAGCGAAGTGGTTTTGATTTTTTCATACGACTATTTGAAGTTTCATCGATTCTCTCTCACTTGAATTGAAATTATGACGTTTCGGATTGATTTCGTGCGGTGGTATGGTGATGTTCAAAAACAGATGTAGGAGCGGTTCCTATGACTTAGAATGTGGCTTTCTCTCGGTGTAACATTATAAATCATGACTGTTTGGAAATGTTGAACCGAAGTTTTATCACAAGTTTTGATCTAGAACAGAATTACAAACTTTCCAAATCATTAGAGAATTTCTACGAAGAGCTTATATATGATTTACAATAGACAAATTCCTATCCATAGCATGAATCGCAAAGTACTGTAACATAAAACATTACAACTCAATTGGACTCTGCGAGCAAAAGTATGATCGTTAACGGCACTGCAATTCTTATCTCGGGGAATGAGTTTTTCAATCCTGTAATAAATCCGTCTCATAAATCCTATCTCGACGATTTAAACTTTATACTTGAATCGAATCCTAATGATATTTCATCAAAAATTCGAAGACATACGAAACGAATGATTTCACGTTTAAGAATCTCATATTTCTTCGGATTTTTATGTTTCCCCGCTATTCTTCTCTGTCGTTTTGTTATTATATAGTCGCGCGAGGTTTTGAAAAGAGACGGCAAGCCGCGGGGTAATAATTTCATGATTATTTCATGCATACATACAGGTGGGACGTGGCCTGCAAGGGGTGAAGTATAGCCCTACCACGGTGTTTGAATATGTATATACATTGAAATTTATAGCCTGTGAGGGGAGGATAATTGTAGAGTGCCTACGGAGCCTCGAGTTTCGAGGGTTGTTCACTTTCTCTCTGCGTGTATGTTATTCATAAAAGGGCAAAATCCCCTTTCTTCTCTCTGTCTCGGGTCACAAGCAGCCTCATAATGGAACCAAAACATCCCTTAGGCCGAGACCGACCTTTTAATAATTATATTTCACAATGTGTTCGTTAATAAGGAGGAGACTGCCTACAGTTGCAAACTCACTTTCCATTATTCGTTCTCATTTCAAAAAAGAGAAAAAAAAGCGCGCCAATACCGATTCAAAACAAAAGCAAAAAAAGAGGGCAGAGAAAGGGTCATGAGAGGGAATTCACATCCCCTTCTCCGGTTTCGCTGCACAGTGTTTTCGTTGTTCATCGCCGGTAATGGGATTTGAGTTACGGATCGCGTTAGATGATGATTCATCGTGATTTCTCGTCTTAATCCATTAGCGGCACTTTATTGAATTGTCAAACGTATGAAACATCATTCGCACCTCGCTTTTGATTCATCATAAACGATACGTCGAAATATTTATTTTTGTGTTTATAACGCGGAACGCGGTCCTCCGTGCTCTTAAATCGGATAAACCAGCGGGAAGAGAGATTGCATCGTCAAAATTGAATAAAATGATGAATCATCCGCGTGAAAAGAACTCATTTGACGTGCTACGAGACGAGGAAAATAGAATTCTTTTATCCCGTAGCATTGAAATAAATGAAAAATATTGATCAGTTTCATCTCGCTCGTACTCAATTACGTGACATATAAATCCTTGTTTTTCTCAATGGGGTTTTTTTTTCCTAGATGGTCGATATGTGGTATTTTACAGGATTTCAGAGTTTAAATTTTTACTCGGGGAATGACTGGACGCAATATGAATTGGAAACAAAAAGTCGAAACAAGAATCAAGAGGTTTCTTTGGGAATTTTAGTTGAAAATTGATTAACCGTAGTCGTATCTCGCTTCGATTTCGAATACGTGAGATTGTGAATGAATCGTTACCGGAGAGCAATATAACGTCAATATAGTTTTTTATCGCGAGAATATCATTCATCTGAATTTTTCTATACATGATTCAATCGAATGGAATACGATTTACTGGTAATAAATAAGCAATCACACATGTTTTTTGGAATAACAAACCTTCATTGACGATAAAATCTTTTCTTTTCTCTGTCGAACTTTTCATAATGCAAAGTTTCCAATTTCAGTTATTGTATATTCGAATTATTTCATTTCGATCCTAATATCAATGAGAGAACAGAAGAAAGTCCAAGAAAAATAAGGAAAAAAAGCTGCGAAGAAATCATAAACACGAACAACAAATATGATAACTGCAAACGAAACAACAAATCCCAAGATTCAATATTTTCTCCTCTCTCCTTCCACGAGAGAAGAATTTTTTTTCTTTCCGATGCCTCGGAAACAACAATTCTCGAGAGAATATCGAGAATACGAAAGATAACAATGGGAGTTTGTAATTCATTCTCCAATTAAAAGTAATGAAAAAAGAATTTTCCAATAATTCAGCGAATTATTGATGCCCCCCTGATTTCAGGCCAATTAAATACATTTACAAGATTGCAAACGATGTATTGTATGTAGATGAATCAGTTTGCGTAACATAAGGTACGATGCATGAAAAAATACGTTGATTTATCGTAGGGAGGAACGGTGGTGCACACGTGAAACCCGAAGTTTTCACACAATTTACAAATGCACTTGAACTGATTTCTACAGTTTTCACGGGTTTCAACCAAACGAGATGACAACGTTCAAACATCCTGCCTTGTGAAATACTACACTTTTCAACGTTTTAATGAATCGTGATAATAATAGACGGAATATTTCTCCTCTATTTCTTCTGTGATTTTATTTTTCTATATGAGTTTAGGGGGACAGATTTTCGAAAATCGATGTGTCCTTGAATTTTGTCACTCATCGATAGGACAATCAACAATGACGAATAAAGGAATGAACGAATAAAGGTGAATTGTAGGTATCCAATGCAATGGGAGTACGTATCAATTTTGTAAAAAGCCACTAGTTTCCGAGCAGACCTCTTGAAGATTTATTTCTTCTTCGGTGAGACAATTTTTGTCGTTCCTTTTGCACCCGCCCTCGGTTTTATTCACTCTCAGACAAGATGTTTATTTCGCTTGACATGGACCATTAACGCAAAAGTACTAGAATTAAAAGGAAACATTTTCTCATTCTCACTTACTACTTCGGTTAGAAGAGTTCTCGATGTTTTCAGTGGATGAAAAAGAAGGAAATAATTGAAACGCGTTGTGTCACGGGACTCACCTACCTTTCTCCTACTTTTTCTCTTCACTTAATTGAACTCACAGCTGAGGTGAAAGATACTGGAAAAAACTAGAAAAGAATAATAAACGAACTTTTATTCGAAATTCGTTATTTTCTTTCTTCTATCGCAAGACATCGCTGCAAAATAATTAATTGTTCCAAGTTTTTATTAAGAAATGTTGAAAAATGTGGCATTTCCTTCTCCTACTATCATGAAATTTTCTTTATAGAAACTCTGACAATTTAGTGCCAATTTTGACGCCGATGGAATGAATTGAGGATGTTTTATTGAATACAATGAACTCCAGTAGCGCGATCCAGAGAACTGTCTGGACCCTTTCGAAAACTTTGACAGGAGCCAACAAGAGTCCAGCCGCTTGGAAAGGCCTGGAAGCTCTCAGCTCCAGTACGAAGATCTCTTTTTATTCTAGCCAAATGGTATCACTGGGATTCGTTGAAACTGAAATTGAACTTCAATAAATAAACTCAATTACAGATGAAATATAGTTTTAGTCACTGAAATATTTAGCATGCATGGGTGTGAGACTCGAACAGGTTTGACTACAGATCATTCTGATGTAGCAAAAAGGTTTTTCACTACTCTTTCCAGGTCATGAGTCTTTCTAATCATGTACCTTTCATTTACATTAACCTTCCGTAACCCCAAATCGTTATTTATTCTAAGTATAGTTGGCCTAACTTTGAATGAAACTGAAACCAGGGCTAATACCGCTGTTAAGTTCTGGAATGGCTAAGCATAAAACGCATTGTTTGACAGAATTTTGCATAGTGTAACCCTATATGTTCTGGAAATGACAAAAATCGAGTCCAAATTCGAAATGAATGAACCATCTGGGTGTCGGAATGTTCCCCACACGGGATCCAATTCACATAATGATGAATGAACTGCTCCTAAGATTCCCGGAACACAGTATCTATGAACCTGCTAATTATGAGACTAGGATCCGTTGTGAATATTATCATCCATGAAGTGGATATTATCGCTCCTCCCTGCGCACGTAGTACGCTAATCACAAATAAACCTCATGTCATACTCTCGCGGTTCGGTTCTTCTCCCCTCAAGGATGGCATCATCTCTGATGAGTTTGATTCAACCAAGAGCTTTTCCAAGACGAACGAGATTCATCGCTTATATACCAACCGCTGAGGTTATTTCCACGTATTTTAGGTTGAAAGAAAAAAACCTGCAACGAAATAAATTACCCTTGTACCTTTAAACTGAGAAAATTAGAAATGCCTAGAGAGAAACAGCCGTGTAATTCATGTCTTCATTATTATAAGATACAATGTGTTGTTGATGTTACTTACAACCTTTTCCTCCCTTTTCAAGAAACACAAAAGCTGAGCTAACCTAACGTCGACTAACGAGGTTACAGGAAGCATGTCAGAGCTACGACTACTGCCGCCACTATGCTACGTTTTTCACGACTTCCGTCGTCGTCCTTGTCCTTCGAAGCACTTCCGCATTTTTCAAGTCACGCGTCTCGCTCGTACCCCCTCGAGCGCCATCTATTTCTTCTTTCGCTTCCTCCTCGGCATTAAAGTAGCGCACTAATTTGCTGTTTCGTAAATGGAATCTCAGAAATCTTCGTTCCCTCGTAAATATACCATCCCTCCTCCGGTTTTTTATTCACAAAGGTTGGTTCGATCTTATTATGTCGCATGTGCGGGAATCTACGTATATTCCATGCATCGACGATGACTGCAAAATACAGCAACGCGTTTGAATCAATCTTGAGTCGTCCCAAGGCGATCGCTACCGTTACCGCTCCTGCTTATATGCAAATACAAGTGACGTGTGTATTCTGCGCGTCTTGAGGTGTCAATGTACACAAGATGATGCTACCACAATCAAAATGAAGCATCTAATTGTTTATCATGCATGGAAATATAATGAAAATCATGAGAATATTACGAGCGTCGAGAGAATTTCTATGAATTTCTAGATAATATAGTTTTCAAAATCATTTTCTTTATAGAAGGATACTTCTTCCAATACATTTGTGATATAAAATTACTCGAGGGACTTCACATTCTTTGCTGGTATCAGCTACTTCGATTCCATCCTTTATAGCTTCTAAGGCAATTTTCATCTATTCCTCTACATATCGCAGTCTTTTAGATTCCTTCCCTTTTTTCCTTTGAGAATCATATATTATTTTAATTCTCAAGAACTTCCACAGGAAAAATTCAAACTGCAATATCGAGTACGATAGAGGAGAGTTACTCAAGTATTTACACTGTAAAAAGAAATTGCGGAGATTCTTTTCCACGAAAAATCAATTCTTTGGAATGTAAACGATATCCGCATCGAGATTTTGAATCTGTGAGAAGATTCTGTAGGAATCTTCGATACGATGATTTGTTAAAAAAACAGTGATAGTTCTTTCCCTGTCGAGATCTTCTATTTTTCAGGCCTAACCAACACTTTTCAAGGAATGACACGAAAATAGTACCAATACCAACCTTCGCCTTTTCGCCCTTTTCTTCCGTCGATGTATGAGAATAAAAACGATAGAACAAGGAGGGACTTTGACGTATATTCAAACATATATATATAGATGTGTGCGAAAAGATCGAAACAAGGAAAATCGAAACCAAGAAAATCGAAACAAAAGAATTTGCGTGCCAAGAATGGTGTACAGGTAATATCTCAGTGAATCGATTGTAGTCTCGCGTTCAGGGGAAGAGGTTAAACTCCATTCGATCGACAGGTACCTGACGAGAATAGCATCAGATATCGGTTTCGTGTATATGTTTCTTCGACAATAAGTTATGGACGAAGCGTGACTTGTAAATATTGCCGAAAAGAAATACCAAATAATGCTTTTGAACTGGGGGAAAAAAAAGCGCTTAGAGGAGAGTAATGAACTCTGACACCGGTTTCGATATATTTGCTTATATGAATATCGATGATGTTGGTTTCGTTTTTGAAATATCACGTTACATGATAATCGATCGATCAGCTCATCGAGAAACTCGTACTCTTGTGATAACACTCGTATAAGTTAACCATCCTAATTTATGGGAAATCAAAAGACCTTCATCTCGGCGTGTAGCCCTCGAGGGTACATGTACATTAATTATACATATTCTACCACGTCTGATGGAAATGGTACACGATGGTTCTCGATTACCAAGGGAAATTAATTAATCAAAGACCAATCGATCTACTCAATTGTCGTTTGAATGTTGTATGGATTCTGATAACCCCTTCAATCGAACCATTTTATTGTATCAATATTTTGAATATTGTTCATTGTATTGGAATTTATTATTTATTCATTCAATATTAGTGTATCTCGTATAATTCATTCCAAATCAATTATACGAAACTATAATACTTTTCAAAATACCTACGAGATCATTCTTGGTTGGAAAAATCATTCTAGGTATCAAAACTTTGTGTGTTAGATTGTGAAAATTAGCGAATGTTTTCAGTACTCAATGGTCAGCTGTAACAGGGCCCAATTTTGGCCGCATCAGAAAGAACTTATCTGAAAATTTGCAAAGAGTGTCTCAGTGAGTCACAGAAAGAAACACAGAGATGTTCAGAGGTTCCTTCAGTATTTCAGAGTTCAGAAAGTTCTCCAAGTTTCTCCATAGGAGAAAATTGGAGAACCCACGGATATTTCCCGAATTGAAAAATCTTGACAAAATCATTGAGGAAAATCCACGTAACGTCATACGGTGTGTATCTTTCGACTAGATAACCCGGAAAATGCAAATCATAGTGGCGTGATAGACAGGTAGGATGGAGAAATTGAGATCGTTGAAAATACCCGGCGGCATATCCAAGAAGACGGCTTGAGTCGTGATAGATATTTACGCGATTGTATGTTGTATGTCTTCTTGGCAACTTGGGGCAATCTCTTTGGAAGGGAAATTGACAAAGTTCTTGCGGCTGCATAAACAAAGGCAAATTCGCCCTTGTGAGAGCAATAGTTTCCGTAAACATAATTATTATCGTCGTTTGATTTAATCATACTTCACGGGTTATTCCTCCCTCTACTCCCTGAACTTTGTTTTGCAAATAAAACCAAAAATCAAAAAACACGAACCCTGTAATTTGTCGGGAGAATAATACGGTATCACTCCTGCAGTAGTTAAGGTCTGTATTCTGGCAGACGCAACTATATATATATACATTCCCACCGCAGCTATATCATTAAACGATTAGTTCTACTCTGAAAAATAAACTTCTCTTACAAGGTTAATGAACTTTATTATGGATTCAATTATCTCGTACGGTATCGATTTCCCACCTCCCTTTGTATCAAATTCAAAATCATTCCAACTTCGATAACGAGTTTTCCAGGTAGTCGGGAAAACTTTGTTCGTATTTGAAGAGATTGAATCCGCTGTTTAATTATCTACAGCCAAAGCGGGAGAGCACATGAAAAATTGTACTCGAATACGTGAATTTTTAGTACTATCCTTGATTTTTCTTCTCCGGTTTCCTAGAGAACAGATAAATCCTTGAACTCTTCGTTCACGGGGGAAGCATGACGAATTCAAAAACTGTGACATTATTTTTGCTTTCTCTTATATATTCTACCTCCTATGTAAGTGAATAAAGCTTTTAGAGAGCCGATTTATGTATCGAGGGGTGAATAACGTATTAGAAGAGAAGCGCGATACGATTCTTGTTGAAATTTAAGCTCCACCTCCGTTGCTGGTAAGAAAGGGAGAGAAGGAATCAGTCTCCTTCGTCGGGTTAGTCGTCTCGTTTCTCGTTTTCTTTCTCTTCTTCTTTCGTCCTCGCTCGTTGACGCCTCCGTAGGAAAATGCAATTTTGTCACGCGGTACCTAATGTCGCACCTCGACAAACATTCATCAGGGGATAGTGAATCAGGACGAAGGTGACAATTGCCCAGACCAGGAATAAATTTCATTCGTCGCTGCGATTGCTAATCATTTCTACTACCTAACCCTTCTCAGAGTTTTCGCTCGACGTAAATGGATCCACCCGACCACCCTTGGTATGGCGGAAATTGGAAAATTGAATTTTTTCCCTTCATTATATTCCGTGGTACTCGACTGATATTCAAAACATGGAGAACTTTGAATGATAATGTGGAACTTGCGCTGTTAAAAATTTTGAATTGTGTTAATATACATACACCACTGTGTTTCATTCCATTTCACCTGTGGATACAAATATATTTGCACTCCGTGCAGCATTCCAACTGTATGTTTTTGAATATATTTCAAAGAAGAGGAAAAGGAGATCGAATATTATTTCGATTTCATGGAGAGGTAGTGGACCTCGTTCGTGCAACGGGTAAAACAAATCCCTCTTCGATATATCCTTTTGACTCCCAATGACTGAAGAATTATCAAATACTTTACGTTTTTTCATAATGAAAGATTATTTCTATTCTCTTATCATAGGCAACCACAAGAGTATTTAACCATAATTAAAGAGAGAAGTGACTAATTTATATACTCCATCTGATTTTCAGCAACCTAGCACGGGGCGATCGTTCACCAACCGTTCACCACTATCAGTCGAATTGTTTCGTTAAAAGCGTATAAGCGGTTTAACGGCGGCCAACGGCAAATGAGAGAGTTGAAAGTGCAAATTTTGTGCACATCGTACTCTGATGAGCCTTGCCACTGCTGTTGCCTCGGTACAGTTACTGCTATTACCTCTCTGTTCACCAGTAATTTCGATTTTACTAAACACAACTGGAAGCATCATACGACTCTACAATACTCTAACGAACGAGTTTGTTTTGTTAACTACGGTGTTGGCAAACTGGAATCGAATTACTTACGTTTCCCTCTATTCTGAGCGTTCATTCATTCATTTGTTCATTCGTTAACCAAGGCACGTTTTACTCACGTGCGCATATTTTTTTCTTCCCTCGTATGGAACATTTCTGTACACATCGGATAGAAGCCCTCGAAATCCCATGAGGAAATTTTGAGACACACGAATCAACAATGCCGAGCGTATACGCAAATGTATGCTCGTTAAATTTTTCATATTGTTTACTTTGCTGATGTACAATCGACAGAATGGATATTCAGTTATTTTATCATTTGAGCTGTACAGGCAGGAAAAAGTTACCTCGGAACATTATCACTTACACTCAACGGAGAGGCGGGCCTCTCGAGGACCAGAACAGAACTCAAAGATTCAATCGTCTCGTTGACAGTCACTGAAATCCTTCGTTTTACCGTTTATCGTGAATACGTGTATAATGATTCGTGAAACTGGCGAACATAACGCTAGGTATAACGATAAAGTACATGTTTACGGGTTACATACATACCCAGTTGCCCTAGTCGCGATATTAAAAGAGAAAAGGCGTGAAACAATTTGAACTTTACTTTTGTTTTTCTTCTCTTCTTCCTTGACAAAACTTACTTGGAAGACCCACCTGCTATATAATTTTCCGTTTGTGCAAGTCGTGTCCTCGAAACAAGAGAACTTGTACCGACTGCTGACTCTTGTACGGAATTTCTATTGAAAATAAGCGGAAAAGGGAAATAGAGAATACAGAAGAAAAAAGAAAAGAGCAAAGGAAAATGTCTACGCTTAAGTTTGAATGCAGTCAAACAGCTTGCGAGCAGTTATACTCGCAGTTTTTGTGTTAAAGTTTTGAAAGCGGCGACAAAATCGTTATCCTAAGATTGATTCAAGGAAGGAAATAATAATTCCATTGTATCGATTTATGCGATAATCTCGTATCTAAATTCTATCCATGTTTTAATTGAAGAATTATATCTATGCGTGTGTGTGTGTGTATGTATGTATCTATAGAAACCTGTTGCGATATTTTCCGCGGTGTATTGTATGGAAGGTATAAACGGTTAATACGATCACTCAAGCGTTCAGTTTGGAGCGTACAATACACGGGATGTAACGTCATGAAAGAATCGATTAATTATTTTTAGAGTTACGTTGAATCCCAGCATTCTCGGATCAAATGTAATACGAGTATTGATGTACATCGAATGAATCCTCATAAAATTTCAAAGTGGGAATAATCGAATTAACAAGATAGTTTGATACTACGAAATCATATAGAATTCATTGTGGTAATATTTTTCAACGTTTGAAACACGCGTTTTGTACTTTCAGTCGGAACAGTTGTAAACAAAAAAATCAAGACGATAAAGAATACCGTTTTCCATTTCCATGCTTATAGAAGCGTTCACTCACAAAAGCCACATTAATTTGACCGAGAATACTTCAACTGTGCGATGAATACAAAATGTTGTTTTTCGTCAGTTCAATGAACACCTCTAGCGCATAAAAATGAATTTCCTCAAATTCAGTTTCAAACAGTAGAATTTCAGTCATTCCAATCATCGTTCGGGCTGAATGGTATTCACATTTTTTTTCTTTTTTTATTGCTGTGTACCCTCGTAGTTGAATGTTACAAATATGCCAGGCGAAATCCCTAACGTGCAACAAGTGATTAATTCGTATTGTTGATGAGAAATAGAATATTGTATGGAACAAAATAATGTATCATAAATAATTGATTTGATTCTTTATGTAAGGTACCTATAAGGAGACGTGCTCATGGTTTTTTCAGGATATTTGTTATAGAATGTAATTTTAAGAACGCCCAGAATCAATACAAATAAGTTCAACACGAATTCATGTTGAATTAATACAATTTGGAAATGATTATCTCACTGAAAATTGTTGGACTGATATGCACACTATAGTTTCAACAGTTAACTATAACGATGTCACTGGATACAAAGTTTTTCAGAGCGACAGGACACTGTAACGGCCGTAAAAAATAACCGATTTTAAAGAATTTTTCCTACAGGCATAATTGATTGTTAAAGAGATAGGATTTTGCTCATTTTATTGAGTAGATATTGAGATTTGTATTGGGAAATATTGAAAACTGACAGAAATGTGGACTGTCCCTTAACGAGAAAAAAAATATTTCATCTTCATTGTGGCGTCGATATCCTGGTACCGAGATATCTGAGAAGAAAAAATACAATTTTATCAATAATTGGACGGATGTATAATAGCTATCATTATTCTTTTTAAAAATGGTGACGAGTTGAAATCTTCCATTACTTTCAGGGATTTTTTGTATCCAAGGTGTTTGTAAAAATAGCAGTTCTGAAAATTTTGAAATCGGCCATGTGCAGCGGGAGCCATTAAAATGACAGACGTTTGGAAAAAAATCATAGTAGAAATGCTCTAGTCATTGACAAGTTTTGTAACGCTTCACTAGCCAAAAACTAGACGCTTCACTGTAAAAAGGAAGTCTTAAATTCAGCTCATTTCATGGCTGAATCTATGATGCAAACAAATTAAGCCGAAGAAACAATCACCGACACAATGGAAAAAGCATTGTTTGAAATTAAGATGCAAACAGATTAAGACTTTCTTTTAACAGTGTTGCAAGTGCCTCGTAAGGTTTTGGTGGGTTACTTGCAACAGGGCATAATCTAAGAGAGCAGTTGTAACTAACAGTTTAGTTTTACAAGGAAACGATTGAATACTGATTTGAAAATGCATACAGCATACATGGATCCTTTTCACGTTTTAGAACTAACCGTTTTCTTGTAGAACGAATATTTTGGTTACAACTGCTCCTCAAAATATGCCCTGACTTGCAAGCGTCTAGTTTTTGGCTCATAAGTTCCTGCTCAACCCTTGCCACGGAGTCGGAAAAAGTCGTTTCAGGAGACACGCATTCAATGTTTTCGTTGCGAGATTGATTTTCTTGATACATAAATCTTCAGAATGTTACCTTGAAATTTTATGTACATATTTTGGAAGATGCAAAAAAACATTCGTTTACCTTGATCCATGGCGTAAACTGCATTCTTGGAAATTTGCCCTCCCGCAACCACTTGTGGGTGTTTGCGAAAGTTCATAAATTCTGTGTTGAAATTTTGTTGGTTTGTCTCAAATTTGGGCTGCACGTATTTCCGGAATTCAGACCGATTTGAGGGTCATTTTTACACAATTTCAGTGTAGAGAATTTTCCTTCAACATCAAAATGAAATGTTAAATTTATACATTTCTGTTTCTGAACCCTTATCTTCAATTAATAAATTTGCAAAGTCCTTCGGGGTAGAGATGAATAAAGAACAAGAAGAAGAAGAAGAAGCAGAAGAAAGTCCACTACACAGTATGAAAAGTTAATTGGAGCTGTGAAGTTAATAAAAAATTAAACTTACTCCACCTTGTAAAGTTTAAAGCAAAATATAAAGAATTGTTCGTTCATTAAACCACAGTGAAAGTCTGTGTGAATTGATACTTGGAAGTTTGATGAAATTATTCTTTCATTATCCTTCAAGTTGCACTGTAAAAAAAATTCATGCCGGAAATATAATTCCAGGTGATGCTCCTGAAAAACAGGAATTGAGAAAGATAAGTTTTCAAAGATTTATTCAGTTTTCACACTGCCAAAGTGTGATCGGGGTTCGTGACGAAATGATCAAACATGGCGTAATTGATCTATGTTTTTGGATCATCTTCAATTCTGTGAAAATTGATCAACCGAAGGAATGTATAACAATATTTTCTTACGAAATATGATGGTAATAATTCAACTATAATCAGACCCCAGACAACGCCATTTTTCATCTGTCCCTAACTTGTCCTGAAGGCGCACAGTAGTTGAGAAGCCCAAAAATATGAACAGTATTTAAATTCGCTTAAATCTCAGTAGTCGGCAGCCCTGGGCCGGTATATGCCTCGGGCCACTTGTATCTCTTCGAAAAGTAATGTTGGAAAAATTTTGATATCCTCACAGGAAGTGAATACCTGTAAATTTGATTGGAAAAATTAAATTTTCCTCCTTCCAAAAACATATCTCATATCCGGAAGACAGGAGTATATTTTTTACTCCAACTTTTTCTCAATTATAAACAGTGGACCTAAATTTTTATTTTTAGAAAAATGGATCAAGCAATTAAAGGGAGCACTTGAGGAAATCTGGTCCTATAAATCCTAGGATGAAATAACTGTCACGAAGAATTTTATTTGAAAAAGAAAGCTAGCTAGGAATCATCCTTCCCCCAAATTCGACCATCAAAGGCCCAAAAGAGGGCCTGAAATACCAGAGTGACTTCTCTAGCTGGGAATACATCGAAGTTCGAATTCGAGTGGCTTAGGCCACGATGTCGTCAGCTGCATTTGACTTTGATGTTCTCTATTTTTTATGAAGTTATTACTACGATGAATGAAATCGATATAAGCAATCGAAGTCATGAAAAATATCGATTTTCACGACAAATTACATTCCTAAAACTTCAAAAATTCACCGACTTCCCCCTACTCGTAGATTCTTGGGATCGCTGAATCAAAATCTGAAGATAGGATTCCAGAATTTCAAGTGGCTGATTTAAAGTGGCAGATCGAAATTAGAAAATTCATCAGATTCCTTTGATACTTGAGTTACCCAGCGTTTTTTGAGGTTGATAAATACAAATCTCCAGTCAAATTCAAAATCGCGGTGCCAATATGGCAGACATTTTTCCGAAAATATTTTTTGATATTACTCAAATTCAACACCAAAGGAATTTTTGGATCGCTAATAACAAATCTGACATCTCACACTGCCGGTCAAAAGTTCGAAACTACCTCCTGGAACAAGGGAAATTTTTGAAATTTCATACCTCAGTGGGAAAATTTTATAGAAGAAAAACATAAAAGAACCATTTCGGAGAAAAAACTGTATTTCAAGCCGACATTTTTTTCTATTTCAATTTTCCAATGAATTGAATGGGATTACATTGGAGTGTTCTCTCCATTTTTCTCTATTGATTCAAACTGCTGTTTCTTAACAAATAATTACCCCATTGGAAAATGATAAACAACTTTTTATAGGTCATTCTCTTAGCTTTGAAGGTGAATATATCTTTGTAAAGGCAAAATCAAGAGTCATTTTTGACAATTTATTCAAGAAAGATGTAGCAATATCTTGAAATGCGGTTTCTCACGCGTTTTTATATAATTCTTGAAGTAAGAAAAACATTCTCAGTCAATTATTTGAGAACAAAATGAACAGGGAACTGGAGGAAAAAAATCGCTGTTTTTGGTTCCTAGCATTTCTAGCACCCTCAGCTTTGAACCGACCGACTTGGAAGTTTAGCTAGAGCTTCCTCATTACATTTTCTAGAAAAGAACGTAGGATTCTTTACTGAAGTCAAAATTGAACAATTTTATTATCGAAAAGCGACCGACTTTTTCGATGCAAAATCCACTTTTTCTTGATATTGACGCCATTTTTTTAAAAATGAATATTTTCGAGAAGTCCCCTGCCTTTTGCTAGTTTTTTATATTCCATTTCCACATTTTTTTTTGTTTTGTCTGAGGTTGAAAATTCTGATCTGTAAAGAACGCCCGTGGAGGATTATGAGAAAAAGGAATTTTTCCTCTTCAGCCACTGCGTCGCCATTTCATTGCCAAATGATTGAGATGAAAAATTTTTGTTACCTCAAGATTTGTATAAACATGTATAAAAAATCGAATCAAAAAATGTGGTTTTGCCTGTCTTAGATCAATTGTCAAAAATGACTCTTGATTTTACCCTCACAAAGGAATATTCCTTCTTGAAATTGATTTTTATTTCTCACTCTACGATTTTTTCTCACTGGGCTATTGTATTTTTGAGAACAAAGTCAGTTTTTAGAAAATATGGTGTAACTCTGAAAATATCGATTATATGGAAAAATGTTTCCTCCTAAGATATTTTATATACGCAAAATGTTTGTAAGTCGTGTCACATCCCATCCATATACTAATCACAAGCTACAAAAAGCTTGACTTATCGCGGTCGCATCTGACTTGAATAATTCACCAAAGTTCAGTCTTTCCCATTCTATGGACGTTCATTTTCAGCGCTCGCTGTCACTGGAAACAAGGCTAATTTTGGCTGCATCTTGAAAAAGCTGATATTTAAAACGAAAGTAAGTTTTACTTTTTACCGTGAAGCACCCTACAAGCGGTGAAAAACTGCAACAATTTACGATGTCGCTAAACTAACGAGAAAAGTATTTCCATTAGCTTTCACGCGATCTAGTATCACTCAATGTTTCAAAGTTACGTTGCCCTCTTAATGAGAATATCTCTAAAGATAATGAATTTTTATCGTTGAATGTTGCTGATCGTTTGAACGTGGCAACGGGCGATGCTCTCTAAATAGTGGCCATTAAAACTTGAATGTATTGGACTATGAATCAATTAGAGGACCTCTAGAACTGGATCACAGAGAGAAATCGAGGAAAGGATAACAAATCTCTGGAACAAGCAAAGGGAAAAGAATAGATTCTCATGCTTATGAAACAGTAAGGAATACTACATCAAGGAGGTGAAAAATATTATTTCAAGGCATATTTCTATGGAATTTGTCTCCTATCAATTATCTTATGTAATTTTCAACATCGCGGAAAATGTGGGAACCTTACTAGGTTTCCTTTGAAAATTCCTACTAGGAATAATGTGAAGATCATAACAATACATCGTGAGGGGTGTCGTTTTAATCGCTTCTCCCTTTTATCAGCGCGTCATCCGGCCTTCGGACAAACTGAATCTCTACAACCCATCATTCCTTCTTCTACAACATTACCACAAAAGAGAAGAGCAAATGGATTAGTTAGGGACTCGAATCCCCATCCCTATCCAACCTCCACATCTGAAGCTAAGTGCGCTAACCGTTCGATCACGAAGCAGGTCAACTTCATCTATTTTACTCGTTTACATAAGTCAACTTACTCATTTATGTTATATTACCAGTTTTACTTTCACGATATAAGTGATGAGTACAATTCCGTAATTGAGAATGAATATCAAAGAAATACGAAGAATCTTTTAATTAAAATTCACAACTGAAATTCGTTTCTTCAAGGATAGATTTTTCAAACTGGAGTTTCAAGCCTGAACCTGTCAATTTTGTAGAAGAACTTCACTTATCAATAATATAATTATCATCCGAAACAAGAAATACTAATGGTCTTTTACTGCTCTCTAAAATTTTGGGAGTGAGATATCACTCTTAAACGAGCCAAAATTTGAGCCTGTCGAAATTTTGAGTGGAACTTCCATTCTTTTAGAGTGATATTCTAAGGTTTGAGGTTAGAAACTCACAGCCATTGAAATTCTAGAGTCAATTTTTCACTCGCAACGAGTAAAAATCCCACTCGAAGCGGACTGGCTCACTTCTGAGACTTAGTGGAGTGAAACACGTGATTTTTTACCCTTTCAGATTTAGAGAATCCGCTCCTGGTGAGTAACAGTTCAGATTCGAACAAAAAGAAATATATTTAAGTGTTATAAAACGGAGTGAACAAGAGAATCTATATGGGGAGGAAAGAGTCCTCACCATTCAAGAAGCATGTAAAATATTCTTTGAACGCTCAACAAACGTTTTGTACCACCAGAGCAATTTGTAGATATTACACTATACATTACTTCAGCTCCTAACGTGGAAGCGAGCGAGCATAGTTTATCATCCTAAATGTCGTTACGCAGTAGTTGGCGAGTGCCTATTCATGTACCATAGGGTGGTACGTGGATAGACATTCTATGATAGTTATGAGCTCCATTCGATACCTCATTTTCCAATGGGATCGCAGAATCAGCGTTAAAACAGTTAATCGAATGTGAATCAGGGTATGACCGATCGGTTTATGTTTATTTACGTGAGAACTTATCGATACATCTAACAATTTACCACAGAAATCGAGTGGGTAACTCTCAGATGTTCTGTATACACACAGCTGTAAATATAACTCACAATTCGATTATTTTCACACTAACTCGAGATGAAGTACCATAGTTTAAGGTATCAGATATTTCCCAAGAGGAATTTTCCCTTCTCCACTCTTCTGTTTTTCTCCAACCATCGTTGTACAATCTAACAACATTGCATTGAGACAGATTCCTTACTAGGTGGTTTCTATTCCATACTTCTCTTCTTGTATTCTTTCTCTTTCCTCCATTCAACCAATATTCCCTCCATTCTAGGGGGAGTAGTTATTTGGTTGAAAAAAACGAAGAATCAGAGAATCCACATGAAAGATCTGAATGGACCTCTTTGAAGGAGGACGAAATCTCTTGGAATTTCGGTTTGCTTTTCCTCTCTTCTGCACTTAACTATATATCCTTCGCGTTCGACCAAGAATGTATGGAAGGCAAGTTAGTCAAGAGCATATATATATATATATATTCAAGATTTTCATTCATCCCATCATTTGATTACTCTTCTACTCGACTAAGTATATCAATGTACGGTTAAATCCATTAAATTTCCGACTGTTTTCATTTCGTTAAACGTGTAACTGTACCATATTATTTCATGCATACGAATGAATCCCTCGATACGCAAAATTAATTCCCCTTGATCTCAGTTTCTTATTATAATTAGAAAAACCCAGAGCACTCGGAATAGAGTATCTTCTTTCAGAAAGAAGATAAGCGAAACGACTCAATCAAGATTATTTCGAAGCCAGAAGGAATTTTGGATCTTGAGAGTAACGAAGAGATACTTGGAATACTTTACAAATAGATCCTAATACGGATGATGATTAAGTGTTCGACCCTATCAACTTTCAACAATTTTAATCAAAGATTTTCTAGAATACGTCGACGACAGCGTTATACGAATCGTTCATACGCGTAAGATCTTGCGGTATAGTAAAGAGGACGTGACGGCGAGTGAGAGAATTAATTTCAAGAAAGTAGGGAAGGGAATAACGAGAATTTAACCCGCGTTGAAGTTATGGAAAGTTTGTTCAAGTCTTCCGCGAGATGGCAAGGAAATAGTTAAAGAGATAGAGGTCGAAGGTGAAGGAATGAGCGAAGAATTTCAAAGAAAGGATCGTGTGTAACGATTTTGAATATCGATTTGAAGAAAAATGTAGGTCAAATGATGTTTCAAATTACTCCTTTAAAGTTGTCACGTTGCGAGGTTGTGGAGAAACAACGATTTCCACATTCGTTTGATTCGAGTCAGGTTCAGAGTAATATGAGCTGCAACAGCTGTGACGACAGAAGTTTCGTATAAGGGGGAAGTGGCCACCAAGAAGATCTTACGTCGAGGTAAGTTATGGCAAGAGTGGCGAAAGATGACAAAGTCGTTGCTGTACAAAGCTGTATGGAAAGAGATGTTATGTTACATCCTACGAAAAGATCTTTATATTAATAGATCCGAGTGGAATAACGAGAGGATGCGTTTTGGTAGAGAACAGGTGAAACTTCAATATCAATAATACAGACACGTAAACGCGTAGACGTAAAGCAGGAAGAGGGTGTTGCCGACAGAGTAACAGACTACCACGCCTTCGTCCCTAAAATTTCATCCCCTGAATGATTAAAACCTAATATAAGGACACGCCTACCGGGGAGGGTTACAGAATCAAACCCTACGTCGTGTTTTCATTTCCATCTTGCTTCCTCTCATTCACACAGAACGACCGAACGAGGGTGATGCTGTAGCACCCTCGCCGCTGCAAATCCAAGCTGAATTTTCACGGTCACTGGCTTCAATTTCGCTTGGTGGTGGCTTTTTGCCCTCACGAGACCGACAAACGAGCTCTTCACCGTTGCCGGTTACCGTAAAGGGTATTCGAATTGCATTCTCAATCTCATCCTCCATTTTTTCGCTCTTGTCACACGGTTATGCGAATCGATAAATAAAATAACTTCAAACGAGTTGTATTAGAACGAACCGGCTCGTTTGTGTATATTATACCTTTTCAGCATTAAATCGCAAAATCGGGATTGGTTTCAAAATTCTGGCCGCGAAATCGAGTACCAAGCGCGTGTTTTTTCTTCAAACGGGAGCAGTCGCAATGCTCTTTGACGAATCTCTTAACTCGAGGCATCGAACGGCACAACGTATTTTCATTATCAGTCTCCACCTCGATTCACGGTTTCATATTTTATTCATGTGATTTTGTTTTGCGCTGGTTTCCCTCCGAGGGGCTGTGGAAAGATCAAGTCGAGCTGGAATTTAAATGAGGAATAAATCATTTAATGAAGAGTTCTTTCAAGGAGAAAAAACAAAATGTTGTTTTTGTTTTTTCCCATCTATGAGTCTTTCAATTGCGAGATCCTGCGATCAACTGAAGAGACACTCGAAAATGAAATGAGACACGATGCTGATTTTTTTTAAAGAGAAGTTTTTTCCCGATGAACGTGAAATTCAATTGAATTCGAAAAGTGTAAAGGAATAAAAGAAATGGATACGAAAGTAATGAGAAGACGAAGTGAATGTAATACTTGAAACAATGGAATGGAAAAATGAAAAGAGAATAGAAATATATATCAATGTGGGAGTGGGGAGGATGAATGGTGAGTGCGAGTTAGAGTGAGTAAGTTAGAGTATATAATGTAAATATACGATGGTATCGAGTGAAAAGGTGGTGTAGCGTAGAGTTATATCGCTCGGTAGAAACCAGATGAATATGAGTCTAAGGAGTGAATTCCCCGTGTATTGATATATGATTGCATATATTTTCATGATCATTACAAGTTTTGAAAATTCAATCCTGAGCGAGGCGTACGAAAACAAAAGTTTTCCGTTACATCATCAGGTATTGAATGTGACATGGTGTATTCTTTGATAACACCAAATAAATGGAAGAACGTTTAATTGGCCCTCTGAAAACTTGTGAATATTCAAGCAAGGTAAAGTAGTTGTACGATGAAGAGAAGCAGTTCGACGACCACACAATTTCCTAGACTCCCACAACAAATCTGCATAGACACTTGCATTCATATTCACATCGATGTATCTTATACCTCTCACAACTGCAAGAGACATAAATTCAAGTGGAAATCTCTTAGAAACATTTGGATATAGTTGATACAGTTTGTATAGATTATGAGTTATAAATATTGTTGAGAAATGACGTTGTATCAAGGATGATTTGTCATTCTTACATAAATTTCATGAATTTCAAGATCATCGGAATAGAAATTTATCCTCTGAGCTTTCAAAGCTTCGAGCTTTGTTGAATACGTCCCCAGAACTCCACACTGTAAAAAATAATCGCAATTTTCCCATACGCAACAAATTTATATAAAATTTCCCATAGATTTACTAAAAATTCCAGACTTCATGGGATTTTTACCATCATTTTCCAGTACACTTCCGGTAAAATACAGGAAATTCTTAACGCGTGGATGTGTTAATTACTTCCGAACATTTATATGAAGTTTTTCATAGAAATTTTTCACAGTGCACGGAACATTCTCAGAACGTCTTGGAGTATCATTTGAATGTTCTTTGTGTGAGCAAGTACGTAGCAGGAGGTGGGATCCATCACTGTAGTCAAGAAAAACTCATATTTTTGAAAGGGTGGCATCATTTTTTAAGCGGATTTGTTTTCACTAGGCTCAAAATTTTCAAAACTATTATAAAAATTCATTAATATTCAAACTCATTGGATTCATTAATAGAAATCCTGATCTATATTGAAGTCATTATCACTGAAATCGACCTCATGTATTCCTAATCAGATCCATGAGGATTGTCCCTGATTTCAGAAAACCTTCACCATACAAATTCTCATGAAATATCGAATTAACGTAACAATAACTCCCACACTGAGAAGACAGATATTTTGAAAAATACCATATTTTATGGAGATTCAGCGCTGGTTTGACCTGAGTCAAAATATTTACGTAAACATATCTCTATATGGGTCATTCCACGTGGTTTTTACACTCAAATTTTGGAATTCAATCGGATAATTTTTTTTCGATTCTTGGTCAAAAAATATTCGATACATATTTTTCCTTTTTGTTTTTCAGAGCTTTTTTTCGAAAATATGATTTTTTGAAAATCTAACGCACTTGAAATCTCCTAATTTTCGAGCACTCATTACTCGAAATCTGTTCGTTGTATCAAAAATTTTCACAGACATGAAAGTTGGAATTTTTTCTCTAGTTTTCAATTCTTTGAGTTTCATAATCAGTATAATTAACGTTCATTAAGAATTTTCCAATTAAAGAACAAAAAGTGAAATTTCTCAATATAAGGTAGTTTTGATTTTGTTCATATTTTTACACATTGATCTGTGAACAATAACGAAAATTTAACAATTTTTTTCTATGATGGCAAGTATTGTAGTTCCCGAGTTATGAATTTTTTTGTGGCCGCGTTCGAGTCAGATACCGCACGCGCGGAGCGATACCGTGCACCGTGTGTCGTGTGTCGTGCCGTGAAGCATCACGTCTTCCATCCTTGAAACAAAGCTAGCTAAAAGTTAATTGTACACTGAGAAAAATGAAATGTAAAAATCACCATGATCTCGTATATTTTTCACCCGTAAAATGATGAAAAATGAAGCCAGCCTAACCAGCGTTGAACCTATTGACAACTATAGATTGAGAGTCAAACGATATTCCGACTGTGAGATTTTTGAAGAAGTTTGTTTTTTGAAAACTCACAAGGTTAAGAAGAGTAAACCAATTAAACTCAAAAAAGCCGTCCAAACAGTTCAACAAAAACGTAAGACTCGGGATCAAAATAAATAATTTACTATCACTACTACTATTTTACACTACTATTACAGTACTATCATATTGTATATTACTATTATTTTGTATGCTGAATAGCTTTAATCTATTCTTTTCAAAGATATGGTGCAATTTTCGTTATTAATTCTACTATTTTTCACGAATAAATGATACTGAAGTTGTGTTTGTGGCGAGTTATTTATGAATAATGTGTTTCTATATAAATGATTTATTTTTCGATGATCATCCCTGATTTGATCATTGATCAATTGATTCTATTGATGCAAATTGAAATTAGAAGGATGGAAGACGTGATGCTTAACGGCACGGCACACGACACACGGTGCACGGTATCGCTCCGCGCGCGTGGTATCTGACTCGAACGCGGCCACAAAAAAATTTATAACTCGGGAACTATAATACTTGCCATCATAAAAAAAATTGCTAAATTTTCGTTATTGTTCACAGATCAATGTGTAAAAATATGAACAAAATCAAAACTACCTTATATTGAGAAATTGCACTTTTTGTTCTTTAATTGGAAAATTCTTAATGAACGTTAATTATACTGATTATGAAACTCAAAGAATTGAAAACTACAGAAAAAATCCTAACTTTCATGTCTGTGAAAATTTTTGATACAACAAACAGATTTCGAGTAATGAGTGCTCGAAAATTAGGAGATTTCAAGTGCGTTAGATTTTCAAAAAATCATATTTTCGAAAAAAAGCTTTGAAAAACAAAAAGAAAAAATACGTATCGAATATTTTTTGACCAAGAATCGAAAAAAAATTATCCCATTGAATTCTAAAATTTAAGTGTAAAAACCACGTGGAATGACCCATATGTATTATAATATTTGAATTTTTATGAAAAAGTATGGTACCTTCCTCATAAAAGTACAAGCCACCATGGTACTTTTGAAAGTTTCTTCACGTAAATATTTCGATTCGGGTCAGACCAGCGCTGAATCTCCATAAAATATGATATTTTTCAAGATACCTTGACGGTCAAAAGAAAACCTTAATTTCAGTTAGAATATGAGCTGAATTTGAGATGCAGCCAAAGGATAACTCATCAAATTTGAAGTCAGCCACTGGAAAACCTTCTCAAGCTCGAACAAAAATACAGCTCACATCAATTTCTGTTGAACTGAAATTCAAAGCGAATTGTTCCTGATAAATGGGTTCGTTCGTTGTCTTGTGTTTTGTTCTACTCAACATGGCGTTATCTATCGACGATGAGGAATATGTTTGTGTTTATTCGGAGGATACAAAAAAAATAGTTCCCTTTTTTGTGAATTTATTCACTTCACTTGTTAACTGTTCAATTATATCGTGATCATAATTTTTGAAGATTGAAACATCTTTAAACCTCATCGGTAGAGATAGGAACTTTATGCTAGGAGCATAAAAGCATAAATTCAAATGAAGCGATTTAAGCTTGATATTTCTATTTTACTGGACTATGTAATTGAAATTAGCCCGAAATTCGTAAGCATAATGAAGCATAATTTCCCACTCGGAGCAGCATAAAAGAGTTTCAGCATATTTGCTGCATAATCATTTGAAAAAATCGCAAATTTCAAATTTCCAACAAATTTTATCCCTTAAATTTCGTTGAAGAATTTTGTTTCTAAAATTCTAAAAAAATCTTCCTCGAAATTTGGACTCTGTACTGTAATAAATGCATTATTAAAAATTCATCTCACGAGAGGATGAAGTCAAAGGCGGATTTTTCTCTATGGATTCATCAAAATTGCCCACTGCAAAACAATCGATTTGTTTTCATCGATGAAAACAGGGAATCCGAAATACTTGGAGCGATTGGGGGGGGATCTTTGGGCGCACATAATGAACTTGACTATTATTGAATGATTTATATGATTGTGACTGTATGGAATCGTATAATATACATATTTTCAATAAAAGATGAATTATCAAGTATCGAATGAGAATAAAAAAGAATAAAAACGGAAAATCCGATGTCTAATTATCAGTGACGAATATAGTGATAGAAATGATTGGTAATTTATGTATCGGTCGCTTCATTCTCCTAGTTCCATCGACATTGTAGAAAAGTGTAGCTAGCACAAATGGAAGTCATGATCCGTTCATGTGAATTTTGGTTTCAGAATATCAGCCTTCAAATTCACTAAAATGATGAGACTTCATATTTCAGTTATTCAATTCTGAATGAGGTATGTTCAAAGATTGAAAATCCATTATTTATGGGTATTTTACGTCGCATTGACTCACATAAGCAATCTAAAATTAACAGGACAAGCATTGTGATAATCAATAAGGAAATATAAATGAAAAATGTTTGCAGCAAATATGAGCAGAATTGAAGCATAAATTACTGAATTTTGGAAGCATCAATCGCTCTTCAAAAAAGCAGAAAGTTCCTATTTCTACTCATCATTCTACTCATTTAACCACTTCGCCATGGTACCGTTTCGATAGACGGATCTGATACATCATTCCATAGTAGTATAATTTGGTAGTATGTGTAGTGTGAAGTCGAATATAAATTTGGAAAACATTTCACGGGAACTCAGAATTAGTACAAATGTGAAATAAAGTTTGAATTGATTCCAGTTTGTGTTGTAATGTTGAAGTGAAAGTGTCGAAATAAAAAATAATATCCATGACCAGTGCGGAAAATCCAACAAAAAACTTTTACGAAGTTGGTGTTACAAACTGTTATCGAATTTGTTAGGCACCTTGAATATTAAATGAAAAACCCGAAATAATTTGACTGAATTGAAACTGCCCGAGCAGAAATGCGAATCGGCACATTTCTGGCCCCGTTCAGCCCTGGTTAGAAAGGTTTGGGCCCGGATAGGACACGGACAGGACCAATTTTCAATTAGGGAAATTTCTACCTGGGTGTAATTAATTATATGCACATATATACGTGTACGTATAAACAATTGTAACGCTGCCAATGGAAGAATTCTAATCCTATTTTCAGATATTTTTGACAGGATTATCCACACGCAGAGAAAAATTCTTGCTGAAAAAGCGATTTCGAAAATTCTGCTTTGCTAAATTAGCAAAACGGTTGCTGTTACAGCAAAAATATTGCTATTTTAGCAAGATATTTGCTAATTCAGCAGAATTTTCTAGCCGTCTGTATATCTACAATGCTGAATGGCAAGCGCTTGTTAAAAGAGCAAGATATTCGCTGTAATAGCAAATTTTTTACTAATTCAGCAACAAGCTTTGCCATGTCAGCAAAGCGAATTTTCGAAGTTTGCTGTTTCAGCAACTTTTTTTCTCTGAGTGCATAAAACTCTACATCACTGACTATAAGCTATATGCATTGCCGATAATCAGCACATTATCCGATTCAATCAAATTTAATACGGCCATAACTAATTTTCATCCCATATCACGGCTGAAATCGTAAAATTGCTGATTTTAAGCCTCATCTGAAAATTAGTCGATCATGGAATTAAGATTTACTTTCGACCGTGTTTTTCTCCGTGTACTGACATTTTTCAAGGTGGACTTTTGAGTGACGACTAAAATATATTCATCACCGTAATATACACGATATTTGTCGCTTATATATCTTTTGTAAAATAACATTTTCAATACACGATGAATACTTTCGTTCATGCGTGGGCGTGTGTGCGGAAACGGTTCATGTCAGTACATCACAGGAATGATAATGACACAGAACCAACAACCATAATTCTATAGGTAGTGTTCGCGGTAGACGGTACAGTATTCGCATCGGGAGGTCTTTGTTTCAAGTATGCAAAACAGGTGCAAATTCAAAGAGATCTTCCGTAGTTATGTGGGAAGCGCGACATTGATTAGACTGTAACAAAATTCAGATAGCAAACAAACTGAAATTAGAACTATTGTACATCCGAGTTGACGAATTTTCATCTCTCAGTTTCGTAACGATGTTTCTCCCAATCTCCTGTAGGAACGGAACGTGCGTGTGTCAAAATTTATATAGTATACGTATCGCGAAATTGTAAGAGAGTTTCGTGAACAATCAAAGCGAAGTTTCTTAGCTGAGAATTGGAAAGGGAGAAATTTGTTCGATCGCATCTTAATTTGTATGAATTAATTTTTTTTTGTCACGATATGTGTGAATCCTTTCAGTATCTATTGAGGATCCTAATTCGTGGGATGAATTAGAAGTGTGGATAGGTGAAATGGAGCAAGAGCCATTGTTACACCACAAATTAATGACAAATAATAGAAAAATAGACTGGATAGATGAATAGGATGTATGGAACGATCATTTTGCTTCGATTCCTTCATCGATAAGGGGTGAAATTGAATAATAAGAAGAAAAATGTAGGAAAAGGAACATTTCGAAGGCTCAAATACGACAGAGAAAGAACAAACTCGATGTTGATGCCTTGAAAAAGAAATCTAGTCCATGACTGAACCATTCATTAAAATGCATCAGAAGAACATATAAATTTTACTTTGAAAATGCATTGAATCAATTGGAATTGACGATTTTTATGTTCTCCGCTTGACGTTCCATGGAAAGGTAAATTTACCGAGACATTCTTGAGTAATAAGGCAGCAATTCAACCGAAGAAACAGAAAAAAATATGATAAATATACCGATTCTCCGGTGATTCTACCAAAACATCTGGTAAATATACCGCTTTTTCGATCATTTCCATAAAGAAACGCGGTAGATTTACCAAATATTTAGGAATTTATACCCACTGTAATCAGGTCAATTGCTTCCAGACAAATTTCGCTTAATCTGTGGCGTTTTTGTAATAGAGCGTTGAAAAAATCTAGGGGAATGATTTAACACTCGGAGCTCGACGCTGTGTGAAATTTCAGCCCTAGAGCGGACCAATGTCCAAGCGAATGATGTCTCCAAGCTCTCCTTTGTCTCGAATCGTTTTCTGAGATGGAAGCGGGCTCGAAAATGCCTGTGGGTCGGACATTGGGCACTGCTGAGGCCTCTAAGAACAGGCTGTTTTAATTTGTGTGTATAGTAGATGAATTTTCACTTCGAAAGCCAGCCTTAGAGATTAGAGGGGGTGTAATAATAAGAATGAGGGGGTCGATCAATAATAAGAATGAAATGAAGAACTGTACAATCAAGTGAAATTGCTATACTTTTGTGGGGTGTTTGCGAGAAAAGTTCGTTCCAACATTGTGGAAAAAGTTTCGGGAAGTTTGGAGCGTAAATGAGAGAAAATTCTGGAATAGTGTTGGCAAACACTGCATGCTACCCACCTCTCTCCTACATTGATATCGTATTTAAAACTTATGTATTACAGAAAAATATCGAACCTCAATTATTTAGAAGCCAACAGTTCATCCTGAGTGTGCACGAACAATTCTCTATGTCTCTAGCATAGAAACACAGTGATCTGGATAAAAAATGAACTTTCTGCACTAAAAGACACTCCTTCGCTCGTCAACAGTCTTTTTTTCCCACATTTGCATTTGTTAACAGAGCGGCTTCTTCATTACTCGGAAATTTTCTACACAAATGTTCCATTCATTATCAAGTTGGATATTTCATTTTTCACACACACATACATACACACCATAAAAGTTGAGAAACGCTTCATATTTGTTGACTATTATTCATCACAATTGAACGTGAATTTTCGGAAAATCTGTACTAATTTTGAATTCTTCTCAACAATAGAGTGTATAAGTAATTTTCTGAAACTATATAATTCTATAGTTTGCAGCACTTTTCAATTTTATTAACATCATGATTGTATATTTGTCTGTGACTCTAGCCATCTTATAGTTGATGTCAATGTCCTTTCTAGTGACCAGCTTCACTGCAAATGCCTTCTTGAAAAGTGCTAGACAACCAGTATTATCATTTCAGCTTGGATTAGTTTCAATTGATTACAATATGTACATACAATACACGACGAATTACACGGGTATTACAATATCTATATGACTCCTGTCAGTATATTCAAAGGAATAATTATCAGCCTGAGAAAATGTGACCTTTTTCATACGAGAGTTCTATTTCTTAGGGTAGATAGAATGCTTTTCCATTAAGAATATGTTCTCTTGAGGCAAAGTTTACTCGGTTGAAGAATAAGAGCAAACATGCAACTATCTTAATGTGGATTGAAAAAAAAAAATGAGGTAAAGATGAAATCATTTGTTTATATTCATATTCTCTTTTATGGCCGCAGCACTTGGTGGTGTGAACAGATACAATATCATTTGATGGAATCGTTTGGGATTGTAATTACTCTTTCTTTCAGAAAGGATAGATTTATTCTCTGACTTTGGAAGAGTGAAAATTCCACTTGAACGAAGAGATATGTTTCCTCCTGGTTACCTGATTTGTATACAAGAAGCCCGGTCATGAAAACCTCCACCGATAACCGGGCAATATATGACTCGTGTTGAATGGCCGATGATTGATTCCTTATTGCTATGTAAATCCAAATTTCTTCATAGTAAATTCAATTCTCTAATTCAGATTTATAGGGATCATCCCTAGCTAGGATATTGCAGATTACTGACTGAGACAGAGTACTCAAAAATGAAAATAGAGCCGATAATCTTTCCACCACTGGGTCAATCATACATTCCGTCATTGGTAAATTATTCTCTGTTATTGGAAAATCCAAGTTATCATCCAGCAGTCGACTATTGATGAGCAGTAATCAGGGCCTAATCCTATTAGGCAGAGAGTGAAATTTTACTCTGTTGAATTGAGGAACCACTCTTTCAGTTTCACAGAATATGAGAGAATGATTTTTTTCTCAAACGCTACCACGAATCCCGGATGACACAAATTCACAAAATTGAACTAGATGCTTATCAGGTAATCGACAGTCAATCGTTGAGCGACTGTCCAACAAGTACAACGTCTCAAAATAGTTGAAAAACTTTACATATCAGGCGTCTTGAAACGTCTTAACCCTCAGCTCACGAATAGGGTTAGCGTAACTCAGGAAGTATTTGGAACATGCGGAATTAAACAAAAAGTCGTCATTTTTTAATACAACAACTTGGGTATGAATTGATGGATTAGTACCACTTTATTAATAAATGAGAGAATGCAAGTTCATGTTACACTGAAAGGATTTTGTTGTAAAAATGACCGTGGAATTCCAGTGATCGAAGGACGAATAAAAACTTTTTAAAAAATTGGTGAGTTTTTGAACAGTTGAAAGTGATATTTTCTATAAATTTTACAAAATGCACAGTAATATTTTCAAAAAATCCCTACTTGTCTCTGGATCATTGAAATTTTCAAATAAAATTTTGTATGCGGAAAATAGGGCAATTCAAATTCACGAGGCTGAGGGTTGAGCAACATTTTTCAATAATAAATTCCAAGCGTTGTGTTTGTCGAATGGTCCATCCCGTATTGGTTCCAATCGAAAACCATTCAATAAAAACTAATTCCCACGTAACCTTTTGTCTCAAACTTGTTTTTTCATAGTGGTCGCAATTTTTATTGAACTTGGAATTCCTTCCATCTCTCCAACATTCATAAAAACAAGCAGAAGAAATTAATGTTGTTGCGAATAAATGATAGAAAGTAAACATAGCGACGAAGATATTCCCGAAAATATTTACCTTTCACTGGAAGAAAAAAAAATCCAACTTGACTGAGAAATAACCTTCTTGTGAATCCGATGAAACTCCTCACCACGATAGTACAATAATTTACGAGAACAGCAGTTGTTTATCAACTGTCTGTATAATTGCCATTCTCGTTACTCTTACTACAACTTTTTTCCACATACCTACACACATGAAGTCTCTTCAAATTCTTCATCAGGTTCGAATGAGATGCAAAACTATCCCACTTTCGGAGGGATTACTCACATTTTGTACAAAACACATTCAACCCCTAGGATAACGGGCGCAATAGATATTCCGTGCTTTATACTCGGAATGCATTAAACGAGATACCGTGCAAGCTTTTCCTTTAGTGGAATTTTATAGGAATTTCGATTTTTAATGGAAGTAATTCTCATTCTTTCGATGGATCCGTCGAGCGAAAGACAAACCGTTGATATTTTTGGTAAAGAGAATGTCGGAAATAACAGTATTCAAAGGGTTTATCGAGATAAAGTTAAGGGGAAGATTAGAGACTTGGATAATGAGTACAAGTAGAAATAGACGAATTTGTACAGACCGTTGGGCGGAGATACGTTGCGATAAACCGAAGGTGAGAAGAGTAGAAAATGATGCTTTGAGTCAGACGAGGGAGATGGTATAATGATAGAGATCGAATTGAGGTTCCGTTTGGAACGAAATTCAACATTAGAGAAAAGATAGTGATCGAACTTGGACCTAAGTGGATAATTGATGAATTTGTTTACGTTAGATATTTTTTTCGATTAAATTAGGTAGTTATTGACGATTGTTATTGGCAGCGAGTTAGTTACTTTTACGCATATTAGTGATAATTATTTTGAAACTATTATTCCAAATCTTTCTAATCGTGGTACCGTCATTCCTTGAAATCCTTATATTTTCAGAAAGGAAATTCCAATGTATAGCAAGTTAGTCACTCCATCGTTTATCTTAGCGGAATTCTCCAAATGTTTTTAATGCGTTTTTTAAATATCCTATGAATTCTTCACAAATTCACTTGACAGAGTTTTTTACACAGGATTGAACCCGAATTCATCGGGAACTTTATTTATTAGGAGGCGATGGAACAGCGGTGAAAAAAAGACAAGAATTCGTCATCAATCTTATGTTTTTTTTTCATCAGACCGAGAAGTTTTTGCTCCATAATTCCAAATTGCAACGTTCCAAGATAACATGAGCTCATCTTCGGACAAGAACACGACACAATTTTGAGGAAATATGTACGTCGTAATAAAAACAGCTAGTAAAATAGTAGGTATGTTTTTATCAAGCGAATAACCATAGAATCGATGGTGCAAGAAAATTTAATAATATCTCATGTTTCTGGAACAACTATTGTCGCTATTCGGATAATGATTCTCCTCCACCACGAGAATTATCAACCGCAAATTGAAAATAAATAATAAGCTCCCATCTTTTCCACAACGAAAGATGAAGACTTCGTGTAATTCATACGAGAAATGAGGAACGATCGTGCATACATCGCTCTACATTTTGTGCGAAATCTCTTAGCTTTCAGAGTTGCATATTCAGAACCGATCATCGATACGACTTAGATGAAAGCTTCACAGGGAACGAGAGAGATCTTCTACTTACATCAAGTCAAAAGAAAGATTATTTTCCTTGTGCCGCAGGTTGAAGTAAAAAATTTCTCCTTCGAGTTCATCTTCTACTCGAATAAAAAAGAGAGGGAAAAAACGGTAGATTGAGACATACAATTCGTAGGGAAGAGTTACTACGTGTATATAGATTCACGATAGAATGTTTGAAAGGAATTTCTATGTCGATAATATGAATAATCCATCGATGTGAGATTATACAAGGTGTTCCAGAATACCCTTCGAACCCTCTCTAAGGGGTGATTCTTGAGGCAAAATCAAGAACATTTTCTTCGAAGAAGGAAGAAAGAACACAGTACTGTACTGCAAGAAGAAAGATGTCAATTTACTGATATCATCTACAAGTAATATCATCAAAATATAATGGTAACTGCCAATTACCTAACAGTGTAAGAGTAAATGCTGTTCACTAGGAGTGTGCGAACCTTGCATTTTTCAGTCGAACCGAACTCCAAATTTTCTCAGTCGAACCGAACCGAACTTCAAAACGTCGAACTGAATTCGAACCGAACTGCAAATATATTTTTCAAGTTGAACCGAACTTTGTAATTTCGAACTTTCAAAACGTCTAATCGCAAAGCCAAAAAAAACTAAATTGGAAATATATTTGGGACGTTCTTTAATGAACCGAATGGATTTCGCTTGAAAAAAAAATCACACCATTATTTTTTTTTTTTTTTATTGCAATACACGGGTTAGCACCCTTTGATATAAAAAGTAAATACAGAGTCAATACAAGACAGCGTCCAAAGACGCATAAAATACAATTACAATATGGTCATGCATTAACCGACAGTTTAAACCGATTCAAGGAAACACCAAACAATTCCATCGACCGATCGAAATTATTTGCTAATTCACAAATGCGAGAAATCGGATCATAATTTCCAAATCTAGATCTAAATTGTACAGGTCTAAATGAAAGCGCTCTCCTAACTGGTCTACCGGGGATGTTGAAATTAACTTTACTCAGCAATGACTCGCAATCAAGAAAACCATTAATCAATTTAAAAAGAAATAGATCATTCATTTGTCTCCGCTCTTCGAGGGTAGTTAGATTCATTCTGTGAAGAATTCTGGAGTAATCATGGTCAGAATATCTCATAGGGCAGCCTATTCTAAAAGCAGCAAAGCGTAAAAACTTGTGTTGCACACTCTCAATCATTCTAATATCCTTCTTCAAGTACGGAGACCAGATAGGGGACGCATATTCAAGATGGGGTCCAATTAAAGAGGAATATAGTACTTTTAATGACCTAACATCTTTGAAATCACTAGAAAATCTTTTGACGAAGCCGAGATTTCTCAGCGCAGTACCACAAGCTTCCACAGAATGCTCAGAAAAATCCAAATCATCATTTATAGTTACACCAAGATCAACATAAGATTTAACAGTATTCAATGTAACATTTGCAATCTTGTAGGAGAATATGAGAGGATTCCTTGACCGCGAGATTCTCATTACACAGCATTTTTCTAAGTTCAGATGCAGAGAATTACGGGTGCACCAAGAATCTAATCTCGATAATACTGACTGTAAGTGATGAACATCCGCAAGACATTTTATGTTCTTGAAGATTTTTAGATCATCAGCAAATACCAGGAAATCACAATTATTGAGAACCTGTCCAATGTCATTTATGAATAGCAAAAATAAAAGTGGACCAAGGTGGGATCCCTGGGGTGCACTCCCGAAGAAGGTATAATCGGTTCAAAAAAACAGTTCCGAACTTCTACCATCTGCACCCGATCAGTTAAGTAATTTTTGTTTTTTTGTTTGAGAAATTTTCTGTGGGTTCTACATATGAAATAAGTCAACACGTTTCTGAGAATTTGTCATTTCTTTCATTATTCTCATTAATTTGAATTTTCGAAATTTGAACGAATCGTCGGTGATGTTAATCTTCAAATTCTCATAGCTCCGGTTCTAACTCACTCACAAACTTTCCTGAACGTTCATTTCAATCGGAAAAGAATAAAATTTATGACAGAATTTTTTATAATTGACAATTGAAATGTTTGACATGGATTTTCACAACCGCCCCCAGTTTTTACAAACTTGAAAAAAATACTATCGTATTCCTCGTTCAATTTCCTATAAAAAAACATATTCTTATTTCATGGGGTCTCCATGGGCATTATTATAATTTAATCAATTGTCATAGCTTTGAGCAATGCTCGGTTGCAGAGAGTATCACTGGTACTCGCGTAAGCAATTATATACATAATTGGTTGATCATACAACAGTTCATTACGGATTGATAATTTTTGCGCGTTCCAACACTAAAAAAGTATTGCACAAATGATTATAATCATTGCTCGTTATTTCGGGGAAATTATATTTTTTTTCATTGAATGATTCTTTTACATTCAATCCTCCTCTGTCCGAGGAATTTTTCCTTCTTCAATATTGTTCATTTTACTCATTAGATCACACAATGAATCCCTAGTTCCGAGGAATCCATTTTCAAGTGTTACAATCAGTGATGATTTATTGGAAGTCAGTAAATATTCACTGCACTGAGAGAAAGTATTAGTTGACATTATCTGGAAAAATCAGTAAAATAACGTCTCGACTATTTCTTTTCAGTATCACTTACCGATTTTAATGGTACGATGTAACCGAAGGTTGGGATCGAAATCAGTGTTGCCAGAACAGCAACACGGTTGCTAGATTTAGCACTATGAAAACATTTCTAGCCCTGAATTTTTAAGTACAGCACTTAGCACTATGGATAGCACTTAGATTAAATATCTAGCACTATTTTTTCAAATAACATATATTTATAGGCCATTACTAATTGAAAATTTTAATTATCTAAGTTATTTGCATAATGGAAAGTTCTATAATTTATATGAAGAGTTTCCTTCTATGCCAAAGGATTATTTAAATTGAAATTATTCGTTGGAATAAAAAGTATGTATTGTATCGTGATTGAGGATTATTATTGGAAATATGTTGATTATTGAATAAATGATTACCTGATGGCAAAATTTTCAAGGATTAGTTTGACTCACCCTAAGGGGATAGGTCTTGCAGCATATCTATTTTGAAAAGAATCATTATATATATATATATATATATATTTTTAGTCAAATAAAAATATTGTTTGGTTAGAAAAAAGTCCAGTTCACAGCAGGGTTGGAAGTCATTCAATTAAAACTCATTTGAATTGTCGTTCAATGAACAATAAAAATTTAATTTTCAATTGAAATTTTTCTCAATTAAAAATTAAATTAAATTCTTAATTGAAATTTTTTTGCAACAAACAATTAAATTAAATTCTCAATGGAGGTAATTTCCATTTGACAAATCAATTTAATTGATTCAAAATCAAGCAATGGTTGATCCATTTTTCTTATGTTTTCTTGTTCTTTCTTAATTAACAAATACAGAAATACAAGAGCGCATCAGGAAAATCAATCAATCATTGCTTGATTTTAAAGCAATTACATTTATTTGATAATTGGAAACGACTTCAATTGAGAATTGAATTTAATTTTTAATTGAAGAAACTTTCAAATAAGAATTAAATTCTAATTGTTAATTGGGTGCTTCTTCAACTAACTAATTTACAACCCTGGTTTACAGTATATTGATACATGATTTTGGTCATTGAATATCGAATCAAATATCCCTGAACATCTATTTGGAGATGTAAAATGGAAAAATAAATATACAAGGTATCTCACTAAACACTCTGACCCTGCTGAATGTAAATTCCTGATATAACAAAATGTGCAAAATTCACAAATTCAAAATTCTCTATTTTTCCCGCGTTTTTTTTCAGCACTAACATTTGGCAACATCGAAAAAAATCTAGCACTGTTACCAATTCTACTTTAGCTCTGAACAGCACCGACTGCTGCGTCATCTAGCTCTGCGAGTCTATAACCTTCTGGCAACACTGATCGAAATTACTTGATTTTTAGTAAACAGGACTATAACATTTCACAACTACTTTTTAATAGTAAGCTACATTATAATAGGATGATTTATAAATTCTGGTTTAAATGACTTGTAAATGTGTACAAAATGATAACCTAGATAACAATCTACGAAAATCATATGACAAAGGTTAAAAAAATGACACTAGGGTTCATTTTCGTCTTGTCCTTGAACATCTTATCCACTTTTATCGCAATGTCGACCAGGGAAACTATATCGTTTGGTTCCAATTTATAACCTATATCAATACTCGTTACTACGTTTGTACATATAAGAGTGAATGCCTTTTGAAGATACCACTCCCATTGTAGAGAAAAATACGCATTCAAAATCAATTCAGCCTTCAGACCCCCGACAATCTAAATTGCACAATTTGAAGTAGCAATTTTGACAACTTTGTCTCACGCGTTCTATACGTTTGAAAGGAAGGAAAGTGTCCAAAGACATTTGAATACGAAAACAAGCTTGATTATATCGACTATAATTTTTTAGTTGAATCATCCAAATTTTTAGTAGCTGTCATTGAAAATATTTAGTTGAGACGTTTTAGTTACAGTCACTATAAGAATTTTTTTCAGTGTGGTTAGAAAAATATTATTAAAGAAAAAATAATCAACACATGGCATTGGAAAACATTGTTATTAAATCTCAATCCTAAATTGTGCTTCACACATAGATGTCAGATTCATTCTGGGAAAGAGCAGCATATTTCGTGACTGCAAAGTAGATTCTCAAAATGCTTACAGGAATGAATGTTGTGCAGAGTACAAATATTATTATGTTGCATGTATTCATGCTCAAATTTAAAAAATGTAACAAATTTCAAGCCTCAGTAGTAAATTAGCAGTTTTGTCGCAAAAATCAGCCCTATAAAATCGATATATCGAAGAGTAGATAGAGTAGCAGCAAAGCGGTTTTCTTCATGTACAGATTCATTCGAATTCAAAATAATTGAAGGAAAAAGAAATTGATGTATCCCATAGTGTTTAAAGATTTTAGTTGGCATCAAACCAGGCCTGATTTTTGCGAGAAAACTGCTAATTTACTACTGAGGCTTGAAATTTGGTACATTTTTAAAATGTAATCATGAATACACAAACACAATATAATATGTGAACATACTGCCGAAGCTATTTCCTTCCCTTTCGTTTATCCAAGGTTTAAGAATCTCGTTGAAAGTAGGAAATTTAGATAAATTGAATTACTCGAATGTATATTAACCGTTGGTTGAACACTGGCATGATCTCAACCCATCAGAGTTGTCTGATATATGTCAAACAAATAGTGCTGATTGAGGAACAGTAATGATCCAGTGAAGTCTCAATTGTTTTTGCAAGGATCTGGCAAATTAATTCCCGCGAGTACCGGATAGTTTGTTCATTCTCAGTAATTTGCTCATGGGAATGATAATTCTATTATCACTCAACGTTGGCTCAATATACAAATTGTCATGCACTGCTCGAACTCTCATAGTAAACGTAAATCTCCACATGAATGAATTATATCATCAGATGAAATCATATAAAATTCTTAGTTCAAATACGTATATAGATGGACTGTAATTTACCGCGGTTTAGAATTTTAAGATCCCTTCTTTCTAACCATCCACATACATATACATGTATATGCAAAGAAGTACGTTCGTATCTGTTGAGCTACCCATATAACAATCAACCGACGAAAAATATTTGCGAGCCACCAAACGACCCATCCCCGTTCTTTCTCTCATCTTTCATATTCGCCGTTGCACTCGTTGGACTCGTCCCTCGAGTCCTTATGGAATCTCTTGTTCTTAAAATTGGAAGACGATGTGTATACAATAGCCTCCTCACAATTTCATGGAATAATAACAAAACGTTATTGGCAACGAAAATAGAATAACTAAGCGTTTTTTCTCACAAGACAAGAGCAGAGAAAACTGATAAGAAATGTACAAGTGTATATATATCTAAAAAATTCATGTACAATCGATAGCGCGAAGGAACATTTATGGGATACGCACCTGCGAGTAGACATAAATGCTTTCATAAATTGATCCAAGGGTTCCGTACGTAAGACCAGGTTTGTTACAAATACCTTATATAATATTGCGAAAGCTCTTCGTAAAGGCCTCTCTACGTACCCGAATATTTACGGGAGATTTTTTTCACGCGTAGGAAATTACCTTGTCTCTGGGGGAAAGAATTTGACATCTAGAGTAATTTAGTCCGTGACGGGTCTTGGCTACACGATCTTAATACAGCGGACTTTATTTGGATAACACTCTGTAATACACTGAGAGGAGATTTATTTATTTATTCATTCAATTACGAAGGAAACTCTTCAAACCGAAAACACATGTGTTCGAAGTCGCTTTGTGGTTGAAATTAGCTACGAGTCTTCGCAGATAAATAACTAGTTTTTAAATAGTTTTGTGACACAATTTCTAGCTTGTGGTTTTTTTTATAAAAGAAAACAGTGGTTTGCAGTGGTTTAACTATCTCTGCGATCTCGAGCTGTACAAAAAATATATTACATGGAGAAAATATTTCATTAAATATTACAGTGTATCACAAAAATTACTGTGTGATTGCATAGAATGACACTGTAATATTCAATGAAATATTTTCTCCGTGTAGGTAGAATTGAAATTTTAAACGCTGAACGTTAAATTTTATCAAGCGTATAGTAAAACTTGGCTGTTTTTTCTCAATCTCACGTATTTTCATGTGAACATTCATTTTACAAACCTTCGCGTTTATGGTTTAGTATGAAAAATAAGAAAAAGTGAACTAAAAATAGCATTGTTGAAAGGGATTGAACATAATCTAATGGGACTCATTTTATGTGAATTTTTGTGATCAGAATCCATGAACTTCAGACCAAACAATTAGCTCCAATTAGAATGTTATCGAGAAGCAGGAACCAGTTGTAAGAAATAAAAGTAAATTGAAACTCTTTATCCCTGTTACTTGATTCTTATCAGAAGAGGATAATAGACTTTGATAAGCGGTTTCGAATAACGAAGTATATCTTGTGGCAATCTCAAATGCCAGACGAAATATTCTCACACGTACGGCACGGCAAAACAAATCCAACTCACCGCTTAGTCCATTCGAATGTTCTTTTATTATAAAAATCTGAACAATTTATTTTGATACAAGGTTTTGTATAATTTATGTAATATAAATCTTCCTGTATTTTTATATGAACATTCAGATGTAATGGTACTATTTCGATTGATTGAATTGTACAAAATATTCAAACAAAATTATGTATGTAAAAAGATCATTTTATTCTTGTTTTCAGTTTTCGTTCGAGAACAACAAAAGCAAGGGATTTAACAATGCTCGTGAACTCTGAGCGATCTTTCAGAATAAATATTTGGAGTTGTAACTTTGAGGAAGTTACTATTTTTCTAGGTACTAAATTTCACCGCAATGATAGAAAAATAGAAAGAAATTAATTGTGACTATTTTTTAAATCAAAAAACGATCTTGAGCGATAATTTTTTCCCAGCTGATCTTGAAAAAAGATTGCCGAAACATGGAAAACTAACATATTTCCATACGAAACACGAAGATAAAAATACTTGGTTTTTTGCACTACCCTGATGTTTACCTATATTGGTGTGAAAAAAGATCCAAGGCTGTGACTGAAACTGTTCATTAATCAACTGTGATTATATTATAGATAGAAGTATTAACGAAACGGATCAATTAGACGGGATATTCCTTCTGATAAACTCAACTTCGGAAAAGTAAATGGTATACTTTAAGAATCTTCCGTGATTCTTCTGGTTTCAAATTGCAGGTACTTTCTGATTTGTTCAAAGTGAAACAAGCTTCCATTAGGACTGTAGCAGGATTTAAATGGTATTGTTATGCCTTCTAGGTCTTGGATTGTGTGAATTTGCTATGAGAGTCTGGTTCTAATACAAATAAGGTTGAATTGACGAGTGTTTTCTTCTTTACGTAGGCGTGGGTGGAGCTTCTAATAGGAGTAAGAAGATAAAACCATTCCTGTCCACTTTCCTCTCTAACCAGATTCACTCTGGATTGTTTCGAGTGCAGGAGCTCTTGGTCCCAGGGGCCATGAATTGACCAATGGGATTTAATTCTCTAAGCCCCAAGCGCTATGAATGACTGCAATCGAAAGCATTATCTTCAAGCGGGGTGATACACCACTCTTCTCTACTTTCCCTAGCCAACTGCAACCATGACAACTCTTTGCCTCCTCAATTCCACGGTGAAGATATTCTCTTATCTACTCGGCTATCAGGCAGTTAACACCTCGTCTGAGAGTCACAAAATATGGAGTGTCGAAATTTATAGTTGCACCTCTTCTTGTATCCAAGTCAACATATTCCTAACTGCTGGCGCGAGACAGCAACGCGCGACGTCTAGTGCTCAGCAGAGGAACTTGCTAGTTTATGTGTCCACGTCGTACGTGGATTCTGGTTTTACTGGTGGGGTTTAGCGGGCCTCGTCACGCGCTTGACTACCGATTGTTTCTGACGAGTTTCATCACATTTGTTCAATCAATCGTTAGTGCAAAGAATTGATTTATTTTATTAGTAAATTTACAGTTCACTCCTTTTATCGAACATTGCTTTGGGACAATTCTTCTTCAACTAATCATAAACATTTTGAAACATTCATGTTAACATTTATCTAACATTTTTTGTTTAGTCTTCGAGCTAGAGTATTTGGAACAGCACCAAGAACACTCATTGATGTTTTATTATCTTTTTTTTTATATAATCGTATCAGTAAAAATTGGAGTCATTAGGAATTGCTTATTACTTTAAGAAGTTTAAAATTTCATTTGGGACTAAGATTAGATGAATACTCTCCGTTTATGTTTCTCAAAGTAAAATTTCAGGAGAATCAACAATTTTTCCTTCACATATTGCATATGTTCCTTGAAATATAGAGGAAATAAAGTTTATTGCAACAATTTCAAGTATGTATCATGTGAAATCCAATGTGAATCAAATAAATTCGTTTATCCGGTCTATTCTTTCAACTGTATCTCATCATTATTATCATTATCTCTTCTGAAAATAGCAATAATATAGCAGAAGAAAATAATTATTATACATCAAGCAGTTTATGAAATTAATGTTTGCACCATGTAGTTACATTTTTGATTTTTGTGTGCAAGATGTTCTTGTTCAAGACATTTCTGTTTGGAATACTTTTGGGTTTGATGTATTCCTCCAGAATATTTTTGTACTTAGATATTCGACTCTGCGCTGCTCTGAACCACTATTCGAGATGTTAAAATTAAATTATAAGATTTTATAGCAACTACGTCCACAGAGAAAAATGGGAAACCTTTTCTCTCTAATAAAACTGCGACACCTTTTTTTACACTGTAAAAAATTGCTTCCTAAATTTCAAAACTTTTCTGACTTTTCATTTGATATTTTATGATATCTTATACAGAATTATGATTCTTCATACATTTTTATATGAATTTTAATACGTTTTGCAGCAAATTTCATGAATTCATGATTGAACTTTATTTTAATTACAAGTTTCAGAATTTTCATATTCATCTGTCATAGGAAATTTCAGACTATTTTTACAGTGTAGTTTTTTAATGAACCAGAAACAATAAAATTCAGAAAATGGATTTTTCCATAAAAATACGGAAAGTCACGAATATACAACAGGATGAAAATTGACAGATACGATTAAAAATAAAAGCAGTATACGTTAGATTTCATAAAGCACATAGTAAAATTTGGCTGTTCAGCATTTTGTTACTTCTCATTTCGTATTCATAATCTTCCATATTTTCAATTAAACATCAATTCTCTACAACTCTGCCGTTTCTGATTGAATAAAAAATAAAACTAATGAAAGGTCTCAGATCTTTATAAAAATTATTATGTTTTCGAGCTCCATTTTCTTCCTGTGTGAGTTACGCCGTCACCTGACCAGATTCAGGAGATAACTTCCTAATACAGAACTTGGAAGACTCTTCCACAAATTCGAATCGTTCATCAGTATTTTCAATCATTCATCTCAATAGAATGACTATTCGAGGCTTGAATAGTGTGTCATATCCAGATAAGAGTTTTAAAGTTCAATTCACTATGAGATTATAGCCACAGAAGAACATACCGATTTTCCAACGTAATTCATTATAAAACATTGATAATGTGATAAAGATTTCATTGTAATTTTCTTGTGAATTTCATTATAAAGTCAGTTTATTCCTCGGTTATAAAATACGATGATAGATTCAACTCTAAATTTCTCTCCCTATACAACACGTAATGAAAGTTAAATTGAATACACGAAGAAGAATATTTAGAAGCTAAAGAATCAATAATTTGTTTATATATGATATTGAATATTTTCAAACCCGTAGTCATTATGGGAATTCAATAAAATGTTTACTGACGTGGTAATCGATGCCGAAAGGATTATTATAATCCAAAATCTATTCAACGATACGTTGAAATTTCAGCTGAACTTGTGCGAGAATAAGATCTTTTGAATAATAATGATACATTATAAATTAGAGCGAATGTATCACTCCGTTCAGGAAAAAATGAATTACTCATACAAAAGGTACCGAAACGTAGCGAAACCCAGAGAGCAAAGCAAGAACACAAATTCGAATAAAGTTTTCTTCCGCCTTAATTGGAGCAGAACCAGAACGGAGCTTTATTTTCCGGAAAATTAGACTTAGCTAGCTAGCTAGCTAGCCGGCAAGCAGCTAGCCTCGCTCGCTCTCTTCTCTCGTCTCTTCTCTTGTCCCTCGGGGAAAGTCGCTCACGTATTTTTCTTCGTGCTGCTCCCTCGACACAGACGGTCGCGATCGGTGAAAAAAGAAAACAAAAAACAAGTCGAGGAGATAAGGAGAGGTAGACAAAATGAATCCTCGTAACGTTTCTCCCCCTCGACGAAACGTACGAAAGAGATGAGAGGGAAGACAAGAGAGGAAGGAAGAGTCACCACCCGTAAGGCTAGCTGTGCCAAGCCAGAAAATTTCGTTGATATCGTCGTCCACCGTTGACGACGATGCAGTCGTATGAATTCCTGAGGGTCTCTTGAGATACGTGAAGATATCTTTACCATGGCGAAAGAGTGGAATACGAGCTGCTCTTTCGACGGAATTTCATCTTTCATTTTCAAATAAATTCACACGACGAATTATAAATTCTTGTGGGAAATTCATTATTTCTTTGATTAATTGAGCGAACTTCTCTCGAACTACTCTTTTGTATCCAGCGCATAGCTTTTCTCCCTGCTAAATTTAAATTTGCTCGTTTGATATGCTGGAATCAAAGTTCGATGTGCTACGAGTATGGAGATAAAATAATTAAGGAAGGATGTGGAAAGCGTTTAATCAGAGGAAGAGTGTTATCGAGTTTTAACTGATCAAAGCATATTTTCTTCTTTTTGCAGGCAACAAACTGATCTGCGACTGTAGGCTCGCTTGGATATGGGGCCTCAGGAACGAGACGAAGAATACAAAGCTGAGAGAAGCTTTGCAAGAACTCACATGTTTTCTCGAGAGCAATAACGCCACGGCAATGCAACTGAACAATATCAACAGCGAGGACCTCGAAAGGAACCAGGCACTTGAGATCGCTAGGAATTCCGGTGAGTTTTATTGGCTTTTCAGTCTAAAGGTAATTCACGCTCCATCTTTTTCTCATATTCTCAAACCGGATGGAGTACAAAAAGAGTTCGGAAATGATTATAATTCAATTTCTCGATAAATTGAATCCTCCTTCTTCTTCTTTTAGGCGTTATTCATTGTAATTTGATCAAAGTGAAATATGTTCTCATTCATGTTTTTGTATTCATTTTAAGAGAGAAGTTGAAGAATCCAAAATAAGGTAAAAACATTGTCGAATAATGCTGTTTCACGCGAAGATGGAATCTGGATGTCATTTTTAGAAGGTTGAAGGGTAGAACATTGTGACATTCTTTCCAATGTCGATAGAGGAAAGAAGAAACCCTTCCAGTACTATGAAATTTATGACTTGCAGAACAAATTTTGCCTTGACAAGTTGACTAGATAGCTCCGTAAACGTCGACCAATTTGCAATATTTCTTTCTTATAGGTTTTCATTAACATTGGAACGAAGATAGTGCTTTTTTCAGTGCATAGATCCTTGAATTTGAACATTTTATACAATTTACTCGAAGTTGGCGCCACTTTTCTGCGCTATTTCAAACACAGTAGAGTGTTGGAAACAATCTTCATCCTCTCGATCATTAAAGAATATAATCGCGAAAGATAAACTTAATGAAATACAATCATATTTCCTCTCAAAAATCAATAATTTTCCTTTATCGTTAAGAAATGGATACAGGGTAAGGATTTTATTACAAAATACGCAGGGAGATTCAACAAGACAGTAAAATTTTAGTAACCTTTCCCCGTATAATCTCAGTCTTCATTAGTTAACTCTTCGCAACTCGGATTCAACATTTCGCAATCTCAAAATGAAATAAAATTTCATTCTGTCCTTTGCACTTCGTCCAGTCGTGAACGAGTAAACTTACGCAGTTTTATCGCGTCAGTTTCAGAATTCTTATCCGTCACACGACTCCAGCAAGTTTCGTATCCAAGACGAGATACTTGGCAGATGTCTGCTATCAGCTTTCCTTTCTCTCTTTCTTCGCCCTCAAGTTTGAGGAGAAACCTCGTGGAACGTCAGTTGTAAAAGAACACAACGAATTCAACACTCTTCCTTCCTTCCTTCCTTCCCCCCCCCCTGCCCCTATTTCGTTCCGATTCTCCGACTCTGAACATAATAAAGAAAGAAGAGAATATTCGCTAAGAATTGTGGAGATTGATATTTTTGTTTTTATTGTTATTATTTTTCTTTTCTTTCCTCGATTAATCTCGATATTTTGTTTTTCCCTTTTCCCGCAGGACAATTTCACATCAACAATTTAAAAGGAAAAACCAGCAACGATAACAGCGATTACATGGGAGACGACGCGGAAGAATACGAGGATGAAGAATACGACGATTTCTCATCGAATCATCATTCCAAGGTAGTACGAATCCTTTTCTATTATTTTTTTCTACCGTTCTTCTTATAATCATACACAAACATGATGCTGCGATACGTAAAATCTTCTTCAAGAATTGAATTATAAATGTCACATGGGAAACCAACCAACCAAGTGCAATCACATTATTCTCAGTTTGAATGGAATTTTAAATTCAGGGTACGTTGGTTGTAGCGCGGTGCTCTGAACTTTCCTCTCTTCGATATGAATGTTTGACCCTGAAATTCGACGACGCAATTAAATTTTGTTATCTTTTTTCATTGTTTTCATTGTTCACAGGTACAGATAATCGATGGTAAAACGTATTACTTGAAACACCTGTTCGAGTTGAAACCGGAGGATCTACCTTGTCCTGAATCAACGAGGGAGGACCTGATGGCCTCGGAACAACCCTCGAGCCGCCACGGAAACGCTCCCATGGGCTCCTCCATCTGGTTTTCTTCGTCGGCCAACAACCTCGTCAGCTACAGTCGACGATCCGTCCTTGTCTACACCGTTTTCCTTCTCGTCACTTCATCTTTCCTCTTCCACACGTAGAAAATCAGATAAAAGGGCTGAACGGAGAAGAACGAGAGGAAAATAAGTAAGACCAAAGAGACGTTGTGGTAATCGTTTCTTGCGATAACGACGAGTTCTCATTATCCTGCATAAAAGATGCGTGAATGTGCGTACACGATGTGTTGTGTATATGTTAAATATGTTCAAAACGTTACGCGTAAGCATAAATACGTCGTATTATACTTCGAGATAGTCGACGACGATTCTATTTGAAACATCATTTCTGAACACGATCATTAATTCCCCTGTCTTGCGTTGTTATGAAATTTCGCGCGATGATAGCATTGAACGGATTCCACTCGTCCCATATAATAATGCATTATTGTCTTGGGGAAATATTGTACTCGAATTGTAGTCGATTGACATAAACCCTGACTCGACCGCGAATTCAATCACTTTCGTGTAATAGTTTATGCACAATAGATTCCTTGATTTACGTTGATGTATCAATCTTTATTTTATTTTTTCATCATCAAATTTATACAGGTTTACGAATAGAATGGATGCAAACAGATAGATTGCCATACATATTGTGAGCAATCACAATACGAGTCATTAACTTTAAGAATTATTTTTGAATTTATTATATTCTATAACAGTTTGAACGTCGTCGACTTTCCACTTCTTTTTTACTCGCAACACAGAATTTTCTATCAACGAAAAGAACTGTCAACCCTCGAATCCAGTTACCAATCTCCGCACAAATGTTCACTGCCATTTGAAAAATTTCTTACAGTAATGAATATTAACTGAGTATCAACGTTCGGTACGATACTTTTGTCCTATATGTAGACTCGACAGGAATTTAATTAGAGTCAATGGAAAATGAACAAGAAACCAAGATGTATCATCAAAAGTCTAATTCAAATGTAATTTATTGAGATAATGTAAGCTAAATGATATAATCATTGCATTAACGTAAATTCTCATTAGACTCTCTACGGTAACAACACGATTCCTTAAACAATGTATCACGATCAATGCTTTCAACCCTTTGTTTCTAAAAGTGTTTTTTACTGTTGGAACTTATCGATTCGCTAGCATATAAGTGTGTACGTGGGTGTGTATATGTGTGAAGACGCGTGCTTGTATATCATTGAATGACTCCAGTGGGTATCAGTATTTTTCATATTAAAATAAATTTCAACTCCAACATTATAAATTTCCTAGATATTGATTATCATTCCACGTAATATTATTATTCCATAACACGACGATATAATTTGTCTTGGATATTTTGGATGTATATCACATCGATCATGATGTCGTTCAAAGACTTCATAAGATAGAATATCTTTGATGAAAGTCTTGAAGAATTTCTGCAAAAGGAAACAAACACGAATGACTGCGTTTTGTATCAAAAGAATTTGATTGTCGGTTATTTATTTTTATTTATAGTAATCATCTTTTTCATAAGGTTTAGTTCAGTATCGCCGAAGAAGGGCAATGTAATGATTAATTGAATTCTGTCAAAACGATATCTCGAAGCGAAAACGATAACAAAAAAGTTGCAGTTTACATGTTACAGGTTACACTTTTAGATATATATCATGTATTCGAATTATATGTCGTCGGACAATCCAAAGAATTAAAAGAAAGATAGGGGAAGGAAAAAAAACAATTGCCAAGGGCGAGAACGCGTTTATAAATAAATATAAATATAAGATAATATATAAAGAGTGTATATCGAATGTACCCAAAAGGTTTATTATATATATTTATGCATCTTCGTCACTTTCGAGTCGATGATATTAAGAGAGAAGTAAAGATGAGGGAAGAAATGCTTGAATGATATGGAAGATAACATCAAATGATTGCTATCCTCGTTGTGGAAAGAGGATTTCATTTCAAGATGATGCATATAACGCGGTATATCGGCTTGCTCTACAAAAAGGGACACTGCTAGGGTCAAAAATGAAAACTATCAATAATGTTGAGATTGTCATAGTATAACCTATTCCGTGTTATCGTATATAATTTTAATAATATGAAAACATAGAATGATCGTGAACGATGTTGATGTCACTTTTCGAGAACACAGGTTGATATGGAATATTTTATCAACTCATAACATTTCGATGAAGTGTTATTACGAATTGAGGTGACAAATCGTTTATACGATGTTTCAAAAATTTGTGAGAGAAATTTTCATATAATGGTGTTCGCACATTTCGTATTGAATCATTTGGACTTTGATATAATGTATTGTATTATACCGTGAAGAGCTTCAAAATAGTTGGAATTTTCCGGAAGATAGAATCTGAACGCAAGAAATGAACGATCAAACATATCTTGAAAACCATTGATGAAATTTGCAGAATTCTTCGAATGAGAAATAAATATTCAACATTGATGAAAATTTCCCTCGCGGAAGGATGATCGCAAAAACACAAATGAACATCAAAATTTGAGAACTCACGAATTCACTGCATTATCATTTAAAATCTAAAACTATGGAGAGATGGAGTACAGAAAAAACAATGTACGTATAAACTATTCCAGAGATAAAACAAAAATTCAATCGTTATTATAGGAACCAAAGATAAGACGAATTATTTGAATGTTAGTCTATAGATATTTAACCTCTAATCACTTTTTCCTCCTAGCGATCTGCCTGTTCGAGAAAAAAAATCACCCTAAATAAATAATGAGTACTCATTGTTGTTGGAGATAAATATGACTGACCGTCTGAAAGAAAAATCTTTAATTTCGAATAATAATTTTATCTTTCTACTTTCTCACGCGATGAATAATTTTAATAACTATTGATTCAATAAACAATAATTTTCACTTATATAATATATTAATTAGACCTAAGATACACGAATCTGATGTTGTGTTCTAATAAAACTCACTGTTCGTACCTTAACTTTTAAGTAGATTAACGCGATTAGAGTACGGCTCTGGTGGAAGGATAAATTTTAAAAAAGAAGGTATGAAGATGAAGGTATGGAGAAGGTCATTCGCGTAAAGGTACAACGGATGTAATTTTTAAGATTACGAATACTTATTCTTAATTCATCGTCGATCTGTCATATGTATTATATATGTTCTTTTATAATATTCAGCAATAAATCGGAAATAAATTGTCGAAAAGAGATTTGTATCCTTGTCGTGGAAGAATACCAACGTAATGCTTTTGCATTGGAATTGCAAAGCTTACCATAAATCCACATCCATGCGTATTAACGTACAATAATGCAGCACATATCACGTGAAGGCAGCGATGAATATGTATTGTGAGGTTTAAGTTCAGTTACATGTATGTAGTCAACGTTGATGGAAAAATTTACAACCCCAGGGTTAATAAATTCTAACGGATGACAACCTATCGTGAGAATCAGGAACACTGTTGCAGTTGAGGGTGTAATTATATTGAAATTAGCCGAGTAATGGTATTTGCTTTATGAATAGCATTTTTGTTCGCGTTCTATAAACTATAATTTTCTATGAAAAGAAGTATCAGTAGAATGGCCGAGTTGTTTGAATTTTGATTTACACATTAATTGTGTAAATGAGTTGCGATACTGAAACAGGGTATAAACTTGCATCTCATGTTTGTAAATTCCCATCATTTGCAAGATAAAGTTGAGCATCTTATGATACCCCATACTCCATCATTTTACGCAATACGGAATCGAGAGCTGAATCGTCAACTTCGCTGCAACCACAAATTTTCACGATTCACCTTGAAGGTGAGTTTTTACTTTCATTCGAAAGCTTGGAATAGAATTTTTATATCATCATGTGAATTCTAATGATAGTTCGATACAACTACAAAATCCAACTTCAACGGTACAGAATCAAGCTAAGAGTGTGTTCAAAAGAAAAGATTTGAATTGTTTAGATAATTTCACATAATTCCTGTTGAGTTTGATTATTTCAACTGAATTAAATTTCTTTGAATGAACATATTCGTAACTATTGGTACATGCTCATTTAAAGCTGTTTTAAGTATAACATGTGGTACAGTGATCTTCCATTCCGGTAAGCTTCTGTAACCGAATAGGGGAAGGTTACGACTTGCGGATTATGGGATTACCAAATAGAATTCCCGATCAACCACACAAAATCCTTAGCAAAATTTCTGCTCGGGTTATGCAACACTTTCGAATGTCTTCTAGATATCTTAGACTTGTCTTTCGTGTAGAAAATATTTCAGAAGTAAAAGAGACGGGAGTTTGGAATGTCTGAAAGGTTTATTCAACTGCGAGGATATTTGAGGAGTGTTACAATATGTTTTTGTATCTCGTATAACGAATAGGATGACAAGATAGGCATGAATTCAACTATTCGTCGTGGTTATCGATTCTGATAATACATTTTTCGCTTCTCTCACTTCAGTAAAAAGTTGGGAAAAAAGTTAACTTAAGGTTTGTCAACCATCAACAAATCTTATTTGATCCAAATAAGGTTTGTTTATAATTAATAAGTCTTCTTTGGCACAAAAAAACTCTTCTCTCAGTATATATTATTCATGAGTATTATAGAATTATATTCAAACTGTATTGAATTGTATATAAATTATATATAATCGTGACAATTTTTCTACTAAGGTAGTATGCAAACTGTAGCAATGCGGATTCTTGAACGAAGTCGATTCTTTCTCTTATACAAAAAGTGTTTAGTTTGTATAGAGTTGTATAAAATATCGATAACAATTTGATGTATTTTGTATGAAGAAGAATCGGCATCACTAGAGAACTATCAAATTGAAACGGAAAAATCAAATTGGAATGAATTGAAATTATATGACGAAATTTCCGGGATTCCATTCGAGCGCGTCTACGGGTTTTGGGACAAGATATTTTGTGAAATCCCAAATAGAACCCGAACAAGAAGACGGATGAATTCTATCCAAATTTCGTGTGGGATTTCGAAAAATATGCAGTATTAAAATCCGGATAGAGTTGGGATGAAACCGTATAAAGAATCACCGTAAAAACCATATACGCGCCTGGATATACTCGGATGGAATTCCGGATTTGAGTCGGCTTTTTTACCAAGGAATGCTGTTCTGTATTGGATAGTGAAGGCTTATGAAAGATCAAACTGAATGGACAAATTTTCAAGATTATATATGACTTATATATAATTTTGTATGAATTATATATGTTTTTGCAAATTTTTCTACTCAGCAGACTCTCCCAGTGATGAGAGAAATGACGAGAACGATCGAAAGATGGCAACTCGTGAATAGAAATCTGAAGATTCAGTTGATTGAGATACGATGGCAAGTAATTTTAAAATTACACTGGTCAACAGCCATGTTAGTGCCTGAGGTTTGAGAACTGATTGAGAGTAGTTTTAGAGCACTGAACACGAAAACAACATCAGATTTGTTGGTTTTTTATGATTCTTTATATATAAAATTCATCAATTATATAGATTATGTATGCAAATTATGTATAAAAGATCAGAGAGAGAGTGAGCTGATCCAAGGAATCTGATATTCGTTTCGCATTCAACACACCGCAACCACTCCGAATCTGTTACCAGACCTGAGGCACCAGAGAAAAAAATTTTTCTCATTGACCTGTGTTATTTGTATTCCAGTTTCGATTCAAAGTAACTATCCCAGTTATCAAGAAAAAGAAATTGGTAAGGAATTCTGGAAATGTTGTAGTTTTGGGAATTTTGTATCAGTTGGTTGCTATATGATTCCATTCTGCAAACTCAAGATTTGTACTTTTTTGAGAGTCGCGAGAAATTAGTTGGCAAATCATCGCCTTCAAGAATCTTCGTTTCTAACGAAAAGTTGATTCAATAATTGAGTATCTAGTGACAATACAGTTTTCGAGATCCATAAAATTCACTAGATCTAGCAGAATTGGTTTTTTGAAAAAAAAAGCAGTTTTTTTTTGTTTTTTCATAGAAATCGCTTTTTTAATCGCTCCCTGGTGTGTGGGACTCCTGCTGCGGCTGATGATGTTAAATGCCTATCGTAGTATACCTCACTAAAACCCACCTCCTCCCTTCTCGGACCCAGCCCGGAACCGTTTATCACATTACTTCGAGCTGGGCCCTTTTTTTCTAGAGCCGAAAGACCGCCGCCAGTTATGCTACCCTATCTAGGTCCGCCTTCTTCGGACGGAGGATGGATTGTACAAAGGATTCCACCGCCCGCCAACTGGAGTCATCTCGGAGCATCAGACCCACGATGTTCTCGGGAGTGATGTCTCCGAGCTCCATTTGTAGCAGAATTGGTTTTTCGAAAAAGGAAGCAGTTTGGAATCGGTTCTAATGTTGATATTAGAGTGTTTTATAATCAGCGATATTTTAGGAAACAATTAGGCGGACAATTTCAATTTCAGATTAGCTTGTATCAAGGCCCCTGGCTGAGAATTATGTTTGGCTCAGAGATGGCATATGTGGATCCAACCCGGTTGAACCCACTGGGATTTTTCGAGTGGTTACTGATTGAAAAAACTCTCAAAAACTCTTTCAAAAGTCTAAACGGTCCGGAAGGGGGAGAATTTTTCAAATTATATATGATTCATGTATAATTCAATGTAATTTATACCTAATCCGATTGAATTGAGTATTTTTAATTATCCTCCCTATTCCAAATGTCCGACAGATAATTTTCTGTCAGGATTTGGTCGGTTTTTGTCCCAGGCATGATGATTTCTGACGGAACCAGACAGAATTTTGACCGGAATTTGTCGGGATTTGTCGGACATTTTTAATAGGGCTAGAATATGCACCATAAGAATAGATTCAAATGGATTAAAGTGGATATAATTTCAATCTATTTCTATTCTCGATTTTCACAAGGGTATATTCTAGTATGTGATATTATATAAATCATATGGATCGTTAAGAATATTATGCGCAAAAAGCGATGTACTTTTATCTCTCATTCAACTTAAATTTTACAGATTAAAAACGTGATTTGATAACTCACACAATTATGCCAAATATTTTCATGACATGCATATAATAATATGCTGTGAATATTTTGATATGACATTGTGGGTTTTTTAATAAGTTGGATACTTAAGGAAACGAAGAAATAGTTGCAGCGACTACTGAAATAGTCGTTTTTCGACCACCCTTTTAACTTTCCGGCGGGCGCGCTGGTGTACAAAGTACACAGAAATCACTTTCTCCCTGAAAATTCATCTGAAACAAAATGCAATCGGCCTGAGAGTCAGATGTATTCCTCCGTTGTTGATCATTTCTTTGCCCAATGACATTCGAATTTTCCTAAAAAAGTATGTTCCTGTAAAAAATGGAAAAGCATCACAAGAGAATCGAAAGCGCGGCAGATGCAAGCTTTGCGACAACACAAGGACTACACAAAAATGTATCCAGTGCCATAGATTCATATGTGAGAAAAATTCTTCAACGTCCGTTCTTCTTTAACTTGTCAGAAATGCTTGGTTGAAACATCAGGTAATGATGTATGATATCACATATCCGATGTTCCCTGATTAATAACATTTCATTTTGACATTCTTTGATTTCTCATGATGTATTTTATTTTACAATTTTGATACTCTGTTTTTTTTTATTACTGCAAATTCAACATTGTCAATGCCATGAATTCTACCATGAATTGTCTCCTCGTCCCATATTTGTATCAATATTACCCATGTAGAAAAAAAATCGCGCGCCCGCCGGAAGGTTAAATAGTTGCTGCAGCTGAGTAACACGTTAGCTGCATCAACTGACTCGATAGTTGCAGTAACTAACGTGAATACCTGAAGTCTTTTGAATTAGTTGAGGCAGCTAACGTGTTGCTTGTCCTCACTCACTCACTCCTTTTTCGATTTGAAATAATTGTGATTCGAAAGTGCTACAGTACGGACAGATTGGTTACTTATTTTTGATTGAGAAATATCATTGGATGTACCTCAAGAGTCATTAATTAAGTATCAAAAAATTTAAGTTCTCTATTCACTTTTCTTCATGAGGAAAAAAAACTTATTTCGGGGTCGCATGATGAGAACCTCCCCTCCAGTCTGAAAAATCCACACCTTTTACTAGCGGAGCTATACAATCATCATGAGTAGGGCGGAGCGAAATTCCAAAAAGGTTCAGAATCGAAAAGTAATAGTGCGGAAAAGTTGCTACAGATCAAGACCTTCAAATTAAAAAAAAAGAAAAATGAAATTGGACAAGATCTTTCGCGCATTGCGTTCAAAGTTCCGAAAAATTGCTTCACTCTGAGCATTGTTTAGAATTCTCGCAGGAGATTCGTAAATGGTCGAATTAAAATAAGATTCGGGTTGTGACACCCCAAGAGAGAGAAATATTGTTGAAAATCACTGTATTGAGGGAGGGAGTACAATCCCCCCCCCCCCTCCCGAGAAAGAGCGAGAATGACCGAGAACCAATTCACAACGCAATATTCAATTCATCATGTTGTCATGTTGCCGAAGTTTGAATCGTGTATTGAAACGAATTTGTAACCGAATATCGAAATACTGAGGTGTTAAAGACCCCAAATCGTGCAGAGCATTCTTTGAACGAGTTTTCCGGTTCCAAGGAGTTTATTCGAGAAGATAAACACTGGTGGTTCTCCGATTTTTCCGATCCATGAGTTTCAATTTTCGTTTCGCTTCTGTGAACGATTCAAACTTCACGAATATATTTTGTCAGCAGTAAATAGCGGATCATACTAATTCCCAAATAGAATTGATCATGAATTGATCAAGTATAACATGTGAATTGATTCTCGGTCATTTTCATTTCACGATCTATCCGTTCGTCACGTTATCCCCAGCCTACTGAGCGCGTATCCCGGTCTTCGGTCCGTGTACTCACTTATTTTTTCCCGAGCATCGGGTATTATAGATAATTGGCGTGGTCTCACGATTCAAAAAATCTTTCCTCACTGACAGGTTCATAATTATCGGCGCAACGAGAAAAGTCTAGTCAACAGTGAACTTTTCTTGTCGTGTATTTTTCTTATTTGACAATCTTCCGTCTCTTTGCATTGGGATTGAGATCTTTCCCGTCCTAATATGCCTAAGGTTAGGGTCAGGTTCCGGCAGGGCATCGAATGTCCTTTTTTCGGGCAACCAAAAGATTTAAGCCCTCAGTATCTTCCGTCCAATGCTGACGTGCTAAGATCTTGTGCTCAGGTGCGATATGACTTGGCAATGGCGTCAATCTCTCCAGCTAGAGATGTTAGCTTTTCCACTGTAGCTGAAATTGTTGCTCAGAAAATAGAGGATCTTCATTCGAAGGCATCAATTCCCACTGTTTCACACAATCGAGTGACGCAACTTTTGAAATCACTTCATGAAAAATATTACAATCTTCGAAAATCTCACAATAGAGATAAGCAAAACGATAAACGCAACCATACCCTAGCAAATGCGATCATACTTTGATCATACTGAAATTATTCGGTATGTTTGTGAATTTTCCATACCTCAATTTTGCTCAAATAACACTGTTGCCGAAATCTGACTTGATTTATACCAAAAATATACCGAAATTTGAAAAGTTTTCGGTAATAATTGGATATGGAAGATCCATACCAAATTTATACCGAATGTGTAATGAATAGATACCCAATGATTGAAAATATTGCGGTATACTTCAAGTATATAAATTTCACAAGCATACGGTATGTTTTCAGTTTACTTTTCATTACAATTTGGTATTTTACTGAATCACCATTAGATTCATACTGATTAAATACCATACGAAACTGATACTCACGGAATACTGAAAATTTCGGTATGATCAAATTCGCTAGGGTACACGGAGAAAAATTGTCTATTACAAATTACTAGACTCGCTAGTATATTGCGGATATACTTGCATTCTGAAGTTATATACAAAACATTCTCTTCAAAAGTACCAGACTTTCTGGGAGTTAATGGTAGGATAATGACATTTTATAATAGAAAGTCTGATGCTTTTGATGAGAATGTTTGGTATATAACCTCAAAATGCAAGTATATCCTGAATATACTAGCGAGTCTAGTAATTTATAGCAGATAATTTTTCTCAGTGTATCTATACTACATACATTTCAGATTCAAAAAAAAAACTTTTGGATATTCCTTCATGCAAATGCCATATGACTTTAGAATGCAGCTGTGCTAAATCATTTGAGAAATGCACGTGTCCTCATCCTATTAAAATGAACTGCTCATGTTCTGTTGACAAAAAAATCCCTCTCATTGAAAGGAAATTTCTTTAAGACCAGAGACATAACAGACAGGGAAAAATTGGTAATGTGGATCTCAAAGAATCTGAGAAGATTGCAAAGAGAGCAGCAAAGAAGGGAACGTCAAAAGTTGAGATCCCCTTTAACATTCAATCATCTTCTTCAGTAACTGAAGCAGATGAAACTGAATCTGAAACAGAACTTGATTATGAAGAATCTTCATGATGAATTGAATATTGCGTTGTGAATTGGTTCTCGGTCATTCTCGCTCTTTCTCGGGGGGGGGGGGGGGATTGTACTCCCTTCCTCAATACAGTACTTTTCAACAATATTTCTCTCTCTTGGGGTGTCACAACCCGAATCTTACCCAGCAAACACAATTGCAGGCGTTTCAAAGGGCCAGTAGCGGTTCTTCACCGGCACTGTAGGACCATTACCGGCCCATTGAAACTCCAGTGATCATTGTTTGTAGGGTATTTTAATTTGACCATTTACGAATCTCCTGCGAAAATTCTAAACAATGCTCAGAGTGAAGCAATTTTTCGGAACTTTGAACGCAATGCGCGACATAAAGATCTTGTTCGATATCATTTTTTTTTTTTTTTAATTCGAAGATCTTGATCTGTAGCAACTTTTCCGCACTATTACTTTCCGATTCTGAAACTTTTTGGAATTTCGCTCCGCCCTAATCATGAGAGTCACTAATTTGTTTTCGCGTTTAAATCCATTCGAGTCCCTTTTCCGTATTCCGGGGCAATACACGGAGAAAATTTTGTGGTATAAGGTAACTGACCCCATTAGTGAACATTTAAGAACACAAGCACTCTAAATATAAATTATTTCATGAATAATTTCTTTAAAATGAATTTCCACGAGTAAATGAGGTAGATTGAGCATTTCAATTTCCTCTTACCGTGATTTTTTATTCATTTTCTAAGTGATAACAATAAAAATAATGAAATTAATGAAATGTTAACAATACCCCCATTAGTGAACGGGTCGCATGAATTAGTGAACGCTGATTGACCCCATTACTGAACGCGTAGAATCTGAGGTTGCTCAGATGAGTTATTATCACTTTCCTGATGATATTCGAAATATATTCTGTGCACATTCTAATGAGACCTTTTCATAGGTGCTATGCATATTCATCGAACGTATGTAATCGAATATATGACGGGACGTCAGTCGAACGTCGATTGAATGAATATCGTACATTTCAAATTCATTCGTATATTCTATGAACTTTCATGATATGTTCTTCGTATCTCATTCTCAAATTCTACCAACGTTTTTATTTCATATATACTTTGAACTTCTGTTGCTGCTTGAGTTACTTTGGCAAAAAAAATTGTGAATTTCAAGTAGAGTTTATAATTTTACATGTTTATTCCAACCCTTGGAGAAATGTATAGATTGATTGAAAAATTATGCGCATTATGAGAATTCATGAAAAATTTTTCCTAGAGTAGATACCTATGATATGAATTGTTACGTTTATTCGTTCAGTAATAGATTCACTGATCATTTTCGTGTGTGTATTTCTGAACGCACAATTTTCTGGGTTAGCGACTGACAGTTATTGAAAATAACCCTATATTATCTTAATTTGAATGATATCAATGGATTGGATACATAAAATAGTTCAATGGTCGCATTAATACTATGAAAATGCACAATTGAAAAAATGTCCATTCTTAACTCATCTTGTAAGATTCACGAAGGCAAAGCTCGTTGTGACACTCGGCATGAGTCTTTATTTATTTCATGAATTACATTTTTCTTTCTTCCATTTGTTTTCGCATTCGTCACGAACAATAATGTTTGAAGATTGAAATAATATTCACAGCACGTAATAGGTAAACACTTCTTGTTCGCCAAAGAGGTTTTATTATCTCGAGGTTCACTAAAGGGGTCGCGTTCGCTAATGGGGTCAGTTACCTTAAATTGTAAGAAAAATGTATTGAATATTACTATGTTTTTGTAGAGTTGGACCATACCGACATTACGATGAATATTGCTATGATAATGATTGAAATTACGGTACAATGTAGTAAAGTTGGACATAAAACAAAGAAGAATTACAATTTTCCTCCCGTGAAAAGAGATGCTCACGAAGTATTTTAAAATCAACGTTGAGTGATTTTGGTCACAGTGTCAGTATAGTCCAACATTACAAAAGAATTATAGTAATCGATACTACACTGAGAAAACAGATATCTTGAAAAATACCATAATTTCTGGATTTTCAGCGCTGGTCTGACCCGAGTCGGAATATTCACTTGCATGAATCTCTAAAAGTACCATAATTTCTTGGACTTTTTGAAATAAGTATGGTACCTTCCGTATAAAAGTCCAAGACATTATGGTACTTTTAGAGGTTTTTTCAGGTAAATATTTAGACTCGGTCAGACCAGCGCAGAAAATCCATAAATTATGGTACTTTTTAAGATACCTTTTTCTCCGTGTACAAAATTCTCTGCGTGTAGCCCTTCGAGCACACAGCATTTTGTGCCTCAAGATATCTTTAATGAAAATATCGAGAATTCTTCCGCAACACCAAAAAATATTTCAAAGACTTCAAAGATTTCTTCAAAGACATCTTATTTTAAATATTCTTCTAGAAACTTTTCAGGTATCTCATAAAAATTTGAACTCGCTTTTTCGGAACAAGTATAGTAAAAAGAAAATCATAAAAGACCAAGGCATTATCTTTTGGCGAGTCATCCAGTATTGTCACTGAAGTAGAATATCGTTCAATTGTACTACTCAACTGCGCCTTATTCAAGCCAAACATCCAGGGCCGAAAGATACCTTAAGCTTTCGTTGGGATATCTTCTGGAATCACACCAAGGTGGATGTCTCAATTACCAAGTAGACCCAATTAACACGCAATCTCGTTTGTTTTCACTAAATGAAACGACATGTCAAAATGAATTTTGTGAGAGAAATTTTCAGTGGTGCAATATTCTGATGCTATGATGGGTGCCCTGATAAAAACGCGGATAGATCTGCGGATGGATACAAAAATGAGATTGAAAAGGATAGAAATGTAATCCACTTTAATTCGTTTCAATCCTATTTTTGTATCCATCGGCAAATTTTTATCCGAATCTATTCGCATTTTTACTACCGGTGACTGAAGAAAAAAATGAACGCATTCAACTTGTATAGTTTAGCTCGTTCGGGTGCTTTTTCTGTTTTATGGAGAAATTTTCAAGGGTAGGTATATATAATTTTTGTATAATTTTATATAAATTCTAAATAGTTTTGATAATTTCTCCACTCGTGTATCATAATCGAGAGGGTGCCATCGGATAGACACTCTTGGACCCCCAGTTGTTGCGCCTCTGAAAATTTGGTTCATATTCTATAGTTATTTCACTACAAAACTGATACGAATTCAGTCACACAGGACTTTTTCTGCACAATGCAAAATGGCTTTAGCTTTGTTTGACTTGATTGTTAGTACGATTTATTTGCGCACGGTGAAAAACGAGTTAAGGTGCGTGGTCTTGAAAATTATTGTTAATAATACCAGTTGATATCGACATCTACTCTATGTGTGATGTATTTGAACTAAACTCGAGGTAAGTGATACATAAAATATAGGTACTTATCTGTCCGTATAACGAATTTCAGAGGACGTCCGTATCGAAATTGATACGCAGTACAGAACAGTAAATCGATGCAGATGAAACGGATGTTTTATTTTTAACCATTTATACAATTTTCACCACATCGAATCGGTATTGCCGCGTATGATGATCTTTCTTGCATTTTGTGACGAGTTAACCTAAATAATTCACTTTGCAAAGTCCCAGGGTCGGCATTTCTGTCGTTATTGAACGTGCTAATTAAGACATGTTGTGTTTCTGTTCCTATACGGAGAAAAAAATATACTACTTTTTCTTATTTTGCTTGCTAAACCAGGAACAAGAAGGTTCGTAAAATGGATTCCCACATAAAAATACGGGAGATTACAAATAGATAGCTGAATTTTACTATCCCTTTATAAAATTGAACATCCAGCGTTTGAAATTCCAATCCTACCTATTGATTTTTCTATATTATTCGTAATTTCCCGTATTTCTTTCAAGCTTCCCACATAGCACCAATGTCTCAGCAATATTCCTAGAATATTACAAATGTCTCATTTGAACAATATTTCATATAACATACTCTGACAATCTTCCAATTGAAACATTGTATATTTGATATTTTGCGTACGTAGAGAAATGTGTAAACTTTGTCGCAAATGAAATATTGTGAGAATATTCTGATAGTAATATCCTTTATTTAACCTATTAATGCTCATTGCGAAACTGCTTGGCCTACGGAAAAAAGTAACTATTGGAAATAGGATATCTAGTTGGAGGATGAACATCCGCATAAAGAAAATTTCTCACAATTTGTTTGAACAATTATTTCTCATAATCGACTCTCAATGTAGGTTTTCTTCTACAAAAAGTCGTCCTGGTCAAGGTCACTCAACATTTGTAGAGGTAAACTCTGAAGAAATTTTTTTCCAACTAAAAGTATTATTTTATGAATTTGTTAATATACGTAATTTTTGAATTTTTTCCGGTACAGAATATCGCTGGAATGATCTCAGCGATATTTCAGAATGTCTCCAGAATGTTACCAGTAGGTGACATGAGACATTGTGGAGACGTTCTGACAATATCTCTGAAATGATCTCCAAAATATTGCAGATTTCAAATGTAATATTCTGGAGATATTGCTAGAATATTTTGTGCTATGTGGCGTCCATCAGATTCGGAGTCGTTTCACTGAGATGCAATTCGCTGGATAAGGACCTATATAGTAAAATACTTAATCATAATTCTTGATACTTCGTTCTGTGAATCCAAGAATTTTGTTTTCAAATGTCAATTATTTATCATTCACTCAAGGAACAAGGAAGAGTTCGTGAAACTCCATAAAAAATTCAGCACTTAGTTTGGGAATTCTGTTAACAGTGTTGATTAGGATGAATTCCAATTTGATGATTAGTGCGGTATCGATTCACTCGATGTCTTACGTATCAATAGAAACAGTTATGGCTTGTTAGTAGAGTCCAAACAGGATCAAATACGTGTTAATACCTTCATTAGTACCACCCACAATATGCTTCCTCCTTTATTATGAAGTTTATTCAGGAATTCGATAAACGCATCATACTGAATAGGAAAATTCTCAAGTTTTGCCCTTATATCATTGTTTATATCGTTGTAACGAAAACACGTATTTTCTGTATCAATGCCAACCGTTGCTGTTGATCACTGAAAGTTTCAAATATTTTCATTGAAAAGTTTTTTAAAAAATTTCAGAAGTATTCATAGTTTCTCAAAAAATTTCAACAATTTTCAGAAGAAATCAGAGTTTTTCAAAGATATTCATAGATATCCAAAGAAATTTTGAGTAGAAAAAGGTGCTGAAGTGAGCAAGACTTTTTCAAAGTTTTTCAGGTTTATTTAGATTTTTCTTAGCCTCCTTCGAAGTTTCTCTGTGAGATTTTGTGTTGCATAAGACTTCTTGCATTGTTCCTAGTCATTTCAGAAGATATATTTTAGAAACTTCAAAACGTCTCATGTGGCGTTTGTAGACGAATTCCAAATGTCATATTAATTGGACATTCCAAATAATCTACACGGAATATACTGAATCGTGGAAATCTACCAAGTCTATCAAAGAAACTGAGTTTATTTCCCATAAAACAACACGATAGAATTTCGACTCTTTAGAATAACCAAAAATTTTTCAAGATATCGAGATATCCTTGAAACGTACCCATTTCCATCCCATTTACTCATCAAACTACAAATAAAACGAACCTGATATCGCAAACTTAGTTGATAAATCTTAGAAATTCATTCCTCTGATAGTTTTCGAGCAGCAGGCTCATTTCGTAATTTACTTTGACCATTCTTTCCTATCTACCTTGAATAGCGTTTAAATCGATCGCGTGTTACTTGGGAACGAGTGGTAAATCGGAAAGCCCTCATCATCGTGTCCGTGGAGTTCCGATTCGATGCTCTTCGAAGGAGGCATAAGTTCTGTTCGGAGAACAAGACTGTTCCAACTTTGAAACAACATAAATCACGTCTCGTCCAATATTATCTCAACGCGATACATAAGTTACTATCAATGTGAGTATATTGAAATCTTATATTCCAAACAAATGACACTGAATTTATGTTAATAATAATCACGGTTGACGTGAACGAAAGACGTGAATAGAAAAACAGAGCATATTCTTCTTTATTATTCACAACTTCTCTTCATTAAGGAGGTCAAACGAGGCGGTGGAAGCACACAATAAATCATCATTCCTCTCAGACTTTCATCTCACTTTCAATTAGACTGATAGTTAATTGTTCGTCGTCTCGCGTTACAGCATCAAAAAAGGAGGATGAGGGAAGAAAATGAGAAAAATTCTAATAAAGAAGTCTAGTTTACGCAATTCTCCATATACGCGATTCGAGGGGATTTCTCCCATATGACGACTTATGTAAAAATCTTCCAATTATCTTCAATTTCGACGAGTTTATATAAAAGAGTCTCAGCGTCAGAAAATTGTCTCGGGAGATTCTAGCGTGGAACGAGTGAAAAGTGAAGAGTGGTTCGAAATTTTGATGTGTAGTGTATGGTGCGAAGAGATGAAAGGAAAAATTCAATGATCCCTCGTGTTCGACGAGATAAGTCGTACTCCTGGTATAGTAGGAAAGAAGAGAAAATTCAATTTTTGTCCATCTTCCGTATAGTACATGGGAAATATATTATTGAAATAGACACGGTCGTGGATTGATTTCCAATCGAGAACGTGGAAAAGGAGAGAAAGGAAACTCTTACTTGAAAATGTAGCTTGGAATAAGTGAGAACTCCATTTCCTAATCTTATTGAGGATCGAACTTTGGAAAATGTATTGTATCGTCAGAGTATCGTCGGAGTCACACAAATTGTTCTTTTGTGAGAATTCCACGTGTCTGATCTGGTGCGGTGAATACATGAATGCACGAAATGACGAGTCTTTACAGGGTTGCATGGGATTTTTTGTACAGTTTACTTAGGTGAAAGTCTCGAATTTCCGAAATCTACCCTAGTGAAAATGACTTTAGGTATTCGCAGATTTTATAATACCACATGGTGAATTCGATTCTATTCATATTCTCCCTAAAACCACCGTTAACTTCGGGTTAAACGTCCGTGAATTATTCATTCTTGACTGTTTTTAACAAGAAAACAACCAAAATTCAACTCTTTCCTCTGTTTGTAAGTTGATATTCAGGGAATATTCTAAGAAAATTTATGAACTAACCGAAACGCTGGACACTCGATTTCTGAAACAAAAAAGGAAAACATTTGTGTGCTTGTTGCGTAACTCCTAATGATTCGTCGAGTAAAGCCTCCAATTCCTCGTTTTCGAATTTTTCTGGTTGTCCTGAGGGAGGCTTGTCTTCGACCCTGAAATCGCCATTCTTGAAACGTCGAAACCATTCCCTACATGATTTATCAGTTGGAGCATTGTCACCATAAACTTCCACAAGCATTCGATGGGCTTCAGCTGCACTCTTTTTCCAATTAAAACAGGAAACTAGCACCTCCCGCAAATGCTGCTTAGTTAAAACGAAATTTGACATACTTCACTGAGTAAAAATTGGGATTCTAGAAGGAACTCGGAGGGATATCAACTGAATATTATTCACACGTGTTTAACCTCTCTTAAACAATTGGAATCGGTTGTGACTATGAAACATTCATGAGAGCGAGAGTCATATTTTCAAACCGGACCGAACTAATTTGTACTCCCAATATAATAGAGAACTTTTTACCAAATTTCGATACATTGTTTAGTTTTCATGATAAAAAATCCCCAATTTTTTCTGTTTCCTTCGACCTTCAGAGTGGTTTACCCCCTGATTATTGAAGATCTTGTAGGACCTTTTATAAACCTGAGCAATAGGGAGACAAGTGGTCTCGCGAGCATATTTACATACGAAAAAATTCAGCAATTTATCCAAAGAATTTCATACTAATTTAGATTGAATCTACTCTTAATCGTGAAATTTCGCTAATCCAGAGATTTGTCCAAACATACCCTGCTTGAAGAACCTCATTGAACCGATTGATTCTCATTGATTCCGGTGCAGAAAACCGATTCAAACTCATTAAAAATTCATTCTCAATGGGTTTGAATCAGTTCTCTGCATTTGAATCAATGAGAATCAATCAGTTCAATGAGAGTCTTCAAGCAGGGTATCCGGTCAAAGGTTATTAAACTTTTATGAAGGAGATTGCTTACACTGAACAATATTGCATTACTTTCTCACAGTACATGAATCATCCCTTAAGGGCATTCATCAGAGGCAAAGTTACTAGATCTCTCCCCCCAGTTTTCTCAACGATTAATGAATATAATCGATTTTAATGAGCAGGTGCATCTCCTTAGCATATCAAAGAAAGTGCAGCTACTCTTTATTTTTCATTTTATTTGTTCGTTTCTGAGAAAACTGGGGGGGGGGGGCGATTTTGGAATCTAGTAACTTTTTGGGAAGGTGGTGAATGCCGTTAACTTCGATTCTCCTTTATTTCTCAAGTGATATCTAAAATTTGAAAGTACATCCTTCAAATTCTAATATGTGATTACATGAATGCAATGAATAAACTTACTTATACGTATAAATGACATACATAAAAGAAAGTTAAAGAAGAGGAACAAAGAAAGAGGAAGTAAATTACAAAGAATGAATTTGTTAGCCGTTTCGCGAAAAACCATTTGCCAAAGGTAAAAGTTCCTTACTTGAATTCCAAATGAGGTACCTTCGATGCTTTAAAAACCAAACTGAGAAATTTAGTGGAGACAGAGTTTTCTCAGTTCAACATGAAGAATATCTTATGAAAATTCTAATAAAAGATTCTAACGTATATCGATTTTGTAAAACATCACTCAAATAAAAATTAGATCCAATGGAGAGTATAAAACCTGAACATATTCAAACTTCATGATTTTCAATGGTATTTTTATTACGTCTCTGTGTTCAGATTATTTTATTTTATTTTTTCGAATAGAAAATCATTTTCGTGTCAGTTATATACGTTCATTTTGTTATACGTACGTTCGGAACAGAGGAAGCTGAATAAACAAGCGAGTTAAATTAAATTTTCACGACTCGTTTGGATATCGCGTGACATGGATTCTGTTTCGAATGAACACAATCGCGACCACGATAGCTTATCGATTAGCATATGTTTTTCTTCCATCTATAGTTAATGAAATTAACTTGACATTTGGAAAACAAAAATAAAAATCATTCCTTCTCGGAATCATATGAATTGTAAAGAAGTTCTGTAAATCAGGAATTTTGTGATTCAGTATTAGCTGCTTAAGTCAAACAGCAAAATCTCAACTTTCGTTTTACGAGAAAGGAGTTATTTTCAATATTTTTTGTCAAAGTATTTTGAATGGATTCTTCCTTATAAATATTGTGTAAATAAACATCTCTGAAACATCGTACAAACATTCCAGTAGCACGTTGTGCGTTGTCATTCAATGTCCTTTTTGATTGGGAATTTTTTCTATCGAATATTGTTGAAATTGAGTAGAAATTCGCCAATACTCAAAGTGTTAACCAGAAGCGAACATAAAACGATGTTATCAATGAGGATTTAGATGTGAATTTTATTTCAGGGTTCGTAAATTACGATTTAAGGTTATTGTATCGCTTTTTATGAAAAATTTATCTTTATACACAATAAAATATTTTTTAACACGAACACGATGAGGATCATTGAATTCAATCCATCCTAAAAGCATCATTTTTCGTCGTTTTGCATAATCACGATTGAACGGGATCCCTCTGAAAATTTCTGGCCCCCCTCGATTTTCAATACTTCCTGATGCATCATTGCGCTTGATTTAAGAGTTTATTACTTGTATTGAGGCTCTCTCGCGTACATCGACGTCTATTTGGGGCTTGATATACGGTCCGGTATGATTCGAACGTGAAACCATGCACCCACATTAAGGGAATAGCGTATATCCGTTGGAGTGATTTAGAGGCCTCGAGGTCAAGCGAAAATTATCCGAACAAGTGCTATGTGATTCTATCGTGGATTAAATAAAAATAAATAAATAAATGAATAAAATTTAATAACAGGTTTTGGAACATGTAGAACAGAATTCGAAAAAGGTAATGGCTGATTGGGAGAGGTGAATTGTGAGCAAACACAGTGATAACTTACGTTTAATTGCCGATTGAAATTCTACGAGGGAATACAATTATATCATACAAAATGGCGGAGGTATTTGAGAGAATATTTATCAAGTATTTTTAAATATTAGTGATTGATTGATTGATTTGTGAATGATTTTATACAATTAAGCGATATGTGACTCCTTTTGAATTTACACGAAGAAAACAAATTTACTGCGACAGGGCCTACTACGACCATAAAATGCAACTATTGCAATTTTTTAATACTTCAAAAACCAATTGAGAATTCCGATACAGGGACTCATTATAATAGCTAATGAGAATAAAAAAATCATTGCAAAAATGGTAGAGAATTTTACCTGATTTTAATGGTAGATTCCATCGTCAGATTCAAATTGTTTTGTTATCAAAAGCTGCTAATGTCCCCTAACTTCAAAGGACTATTTCATTTTGCAGGGCTGGATTCTTCGAAAAAAAAGGTAAAATTCACCATATCGTAGTGAAAAGTTCCCCAATCTTGAAAGAAATTTGCTGCCACCATTTTTTTGGGAAAACATGTCACAATTATTTTCTAGAATTTACATAGTGGAAACAGATTTTGCTATTAAAAAGAAGATTTTTTTCTCGGTGTACCACGCTGTTTTAGAAATTTTTCATCTCATTCCGTGTAACTCTGTTACACGAAAAAACAAAGTTAATTAACCCTCGAATAGTAATGAAGGTGCTTCCAATTGGTTAGTTGATTTCAAGGTTGGAAGTTCATGATTTTGCATGTTAATGTAATAATTATGTAGAAGCGCCTATTTTTTTCTCTCAAAGGACGTTAAAATACAAAGGTTGAAGTATCCGAAGTCAAGTTTGGAGAATACAGTATTATCTCTTGTTGAAATTTGATATATCTTCTCCATGTGACAATAATGTGTTATTTTTTGCCGAAAAAAACAATCTTTCTCCTTCGCAAACTAGGTTTCATTATATTTTTTTCGGAAATTTTCAAGTGCCTAAAAATCCTTTGGAAGAACAAAGATTTTGTCTTCGTTTTGTTGCGTAAATGTTGAAGAAATACATATTTAAACAATTTCTTGTGACAATTCAAATTCTAAACCCTCAAACGGACTAGAGAGTTAATATTCAGAAAAGTGACTGATAATTCAAGGAAAACGAGTACCGCTGAAGGAAAACTTCACTACTTTCGGTAGTGGATGTACCAAAAGTTGATACCCTGGTTAAAAGAATCCATTGAATCTGACGAATGGAATTCAATGAGATTTGGTCAGAACATTGTCCAAGTTTAATCGTAATTTAGTGAGATTTGGCCAAATTCAACGAGATTCACATGAAAGTTCTGACCAAATCTCATTGAAAAATCACCGGTGAGATTTGATCACAACATTCTACACGTTTAATTGTAATTTAATGAGAATTGGTCAGAATCAATGGGTTCCTTTAACCAGGGTAGTTTTATCCCAGGTAGGAAATGCCAATATTGACAACTGGCCCATGCTTGGCAAAATACTGGGCTGCCGAGCATCGCGAACCAATATTGGTTCAATATACAACCGTTGTTCATTCTAGAAACCATACCGGGTTCCATGGGAAATGCCAATATGACAACTGGTGCAAGCTTGGCAAAATATTGGGCTCCCAAACATGGCGAACCAATATCAACCCAATATAAAACCGTTTGTTATTTGAGAACCCACACCACGTTTCATAAGGAATGCCTATGCAACAATTGGTTGAAGATTGGCAAAACATTAAGCTACCAAGCATAGCTAAACACTATCGGCCCAATATCAAACCATTTGTTATTTGAGAATCTATACCACGTTTCGTAGGGAATATAATTACAACAAGTGGTTGAAGCTTGGCAAAACATTAAACTGTCAAGCATGGTGAACCAATATTGGGCAAATGTACAACCAATGTTTATTTGAGAACCTATGCCACATCTCCATGTTTGTGATTTTTACAGAGTTGTACCGATATCCCTGCTAAAAATCTTATCGTTTTCTATAGGAAATTTTTCGCAGGGATGGCATGAAAAATGACGTCATTTTTTTCTCCAAGAAGTATGTTTGAAGAATCAGGTTGAAGCACGGCAAAAGTTGAAATACACAACTTGGGCGATATCCGGTTTAATCGTATGAGCCAAGCTCCAAAATGCTCATAATACATATATCATGAGACATTGGGCCATGCTTGGCATTGCATTCTGGCCCAATATTGAACACCAAGCCTGGCACGAGGTTATCATCCCAAGCTTTCACCAAGCTTGGGCCATTTTTCCTCGTGGATTCTGGCCCAGTATAAGTCATAATTGGGCCGAAATCGGGCCAAGCTTGGGCCATTTGTTAATTCCTACCTGGGATGATGAAAAGAAATAATGAAACGATCAACATTCAGTATTTTCACTACGAATTCTTGGCGAACACACTACATTCTTCAGCGCTCCTCTTCTTCCCTATGTTAGCAGTCATTTTTCTAAATATTAATAAATTCTTCTTCAATATCGAGCACTTTTTTCTTTCTGTGTAGAAACACGGACAAAGAACCCTTTACGCAAAACTTCTCAAAATTTTATACAATTTATATACAATTCAGTATCGTGTGAATATAATTTTTATATAATTCTTTTCAAGTTATATATAATTTTGAGCATTTTTGCACTCGGGTATCTACAAGTATGAACGAGTGATGCACGAAAGAATGATTGAGAACCACACGCCCGTAGCGGCAACCGACGTGCGATAAATATTGCCGGGCAAACAATCCCATAAGCGAGTCTGTCTTTGTATAGCAGCCGCTAGGTGCCACCACTGTCTCAGCACCGAGAATAATCAAAGAGGAATATAAGAGTGAGAACCGCGATGAAAACGAATGCATGATTGTGTGATTCTCTTAGAGTTTGGATTTTCCAACAACACTGATCCTCACAAATCGCTAAAGTTTGAATCATTCATGGAAAAACTGAGACTTAAATGAAATTTAGGAAAATCTTTAATGAACGTTCTCTGCACTTTTCTTTGAAATCATTCTCGAGTATACATTATGACGCTCCCCTGGCGAAGCCAATGAAGCGTGCTTTAAGCGTGGATATCCGCGAAATTATTCTTCAGAAATTATCCAACACTTCTTGGATAATCCGTGTGGAAAGAGATGAATAGTAATTTGGAGAATATGCACGCTTAGAGCTCGCTCCATTTTAGCCAGGATCGTCAGAGATTCACAAATTTGAACTATAGCTTCAATACAGATTCAGACTGATCAATTCCAGTAAACAAATGCACGTTTCAAAAACGTCAAAAACAGTCAATAACCACACGTTGTGAATTAGTAATATTCTTGTGTCGATTCAACGTAAAAATGTTGCATCAGATCACGTGTTTTTCAACCATAAAATAACGTCATATCAACGGTTTGAACATTGTTTAGAAGACGTTAAATATTGACGTGTCCTAATGATGGTTCTAAAACGTGAATTGAATCTAACAAATTATTTTGAAAACTTCTCATTCAATATCGAGAAGAATAGTATTTCTGAGTATGACAGAATTTGGAAAGTATGCCACACTATTTACTATCTTGCTCTTTGTTGAAATTTTAACCATTGTTCGGGTTCGTTCGACATTTGTAGCAGAATATTTTCAATTGAAGTTCAAACACAAGGTGTTATAAACACATTTTAAACGCGTGCTTCAAACCCGTTCAAAACACGTTTTTTGAGGACGTCGTTTGATGGTTGTTTTTGAATGTTAGTTTAAATTACACGTCATCAATACGTAATTCCTGGTCGTTCATTTCCCTATCAAATTTCAACTAAAAATCAACGTTATGAAATCAACGACTGACGTCCGTTTGACAGTTCAACGTTCTTTCAACGTTGGAATAACGTGTGTGTGTTTATTGGGATGTTGATCTGCGCTGAAAGTTTGTCGAAGCTCATAATCAGTGTCGGACTGGCTTGCATCAAGGCCCCCGGCTGGGAAATACGTTGGACCCCCTATACTGAAAAAAAAAGTCTTCTCACTAAATAAATATCTCATTTGTCTTCTCTCCATAGCATATTCCTTGGGATTAATAAAACATCCGATCAAATTAAATAATGTAATGCTTGCCCCAAATAATTTGGTCTTCTAAATAAATAATGTATTCGCCACAAGTAATCAATTTTGGCACCCAATTGAACAATCAACTCCAACAAAGAAATATTTTATGGAGAGAGGACAAATGGAGGAGTTTTCGTACTGTAGACGGAGCATATTTTCTGGGAAATCACAATTTTATCATAATTCATAAACAAAAAGAAGGAAAACTGAGAACTGAACGGGCCCCCTAATACCGAACGACCGCGGGCCGGTCCGACACTGATTATCATATAATTATATATAAATTGTATGTCGAGGCTTGAGCGTTAACAAAAGAATGACTTTTGAATCCATCAGAACTGTTGATTCAACAGTCGATCAGGACTGTTGTAGTCAAATATATTTCATCAGAAGTCAAAACGAAATTTTCTTATATCAATCTGTACATCGAAAAGTTATTATAGAAAGACAATGTCATGAAACTTTGATTATGATTGTTCAACAGAGTATGTTTTCCCCGTGCAATGGAAAAAAGCGAGAAGCGCTTACGTTATTCTCGATCCAGATCATCGTCATCATTATACTTGCGAGTATTTCGACTTATGGACCGGAAGCAGATCCTAAAAGTCACACCTATGGTTAGTACATCCATATTATCGGAATAACAATAATTTATTTATCATGACGTATTCATGAAAATCATATAAAAATTGTTTAAAATTAAGGAAATTTGGATATTTCAGCAAGGCTGGGTGCTACTTCGAAGAAGGACTCGTTACGGATTTATCCAAGTGAGTTTCTTAATCTTAAAGATTATATACTTCATCTAACATTCATACGCAAATTCACAACCCAGATGCTTTTGGACACGAAATAATTCCATGTCCCTGTAAAGAAGAGCCATTTACAAAAACTTAACCATTGAAGCCTGAGAAGAGAATAACATTAAACAAAATTTAAAAAACATTATACACACTGCCCTGTTGGGAAAACTCAGCTGGGTTCCAGCTAGGTTCGACCATGCTGGGTAAGACCAGTAGAAATTTAGTTAAATGGTTGAGCCATGCCTGCGTAGGATCAACCTGCATGGTTCTCCCCAGTCTTGGTATCAATTTGGGGCAGACCATGCTTGGTATGACTTCAGATAGTTATACATGAATCTTGGAAATTCCAGTAGAACAAAACTTCTGTACGATTTATCCAGAGTTTTGACATTTTTATCAAATTGCATCACAATTTTGTCTCACTGGCATTTCGAGATTTTCCTTTAATTTATGATTAATTTGAAGGATATCGTTCCTTTAAATCTCGCAATTGGGCAGATTTCACGATTCGGTCATCAGTTTGTAAGGCTGTTTGCATTTACAATACACTTATATTTGTTAATATATTTGGATACCGTTCTTCAATCAATCCTGGTATTAAAAAAACGTGCAGCATGTTGATTTTTCAAAATCCCTCTGATATTAGTGCACTTGAAATGAGTGAAGTTTGAGTTGGTACGATTGGAATAAGGTGAGTCTAGGTGGAACTAAGTTGATCCTATATTGGGTGTTGAGTCAGTCGACATGGGTTGTAACTAGCACCAGCTGGGACCAAGTTGGTTCCTTGTTGGACCATGTTGGGTTTTTTTCATCAGGATGTCTATTTGTCAAAGCAAGTACTTACTCTGATTATCGCTAAATCCGCCTTTGCCAACATTACGCGAATCAAGAGCCAGATTGGAAATTATCAGCAGGTTGACCCGATATTTCTCAAAATCCTGACAAGTTTATCCGGAATCAGACGCACTTCTCAAGGACTTGACGAGGATTATGTGGATATCACTTTAGAGAGATTGGAATGATTGAATTTTTCTTTTGTATTTGACCTTAATTGTTATCAATTCTTCACAAAAGTTTCAAAAATTTTGCTCCAAATTGTCACTAGGAAAATAAAAATTCAAAAATGAACAACCTATATCGAAATTAATTCCCAATACACTCCAATAGATAGGAATCTATTAGATAGGTCTGTAATATTCAAAATTATTAACCGAATATAGCGTAAAAAGTACTATAATTTTTTGTAGAAATATATCTAATTATAGTACTCTCAAAAGTAAATTCAAGTAAATAACTTTATCCATTATGGGACCTTTCAGTGCAATAAAAATCTATCGATTCCGATCGGTTCCTATTGAGGTTCATCCACAGAGACATTTATGAATACCATTCAGCGTTAAATAGATTTGCTAATTAGATTTTTATTACAAACAACGGAATGTTCGATTGATACATTCATAAATTCTATAAAATCAATAAAATTTCTGACAATACAAAAGCAAAGGGAGTGCCATTTCAATCACAAACGTGCGAACGTATAATGAGCACCGTGCAAATGATAATAAAAATGCGAGCTCCGTTTATCACACGAGAATGTAAAATTTCTTAGTTTGCTAATAATTCTTCTTCGGGAGAACACAAAGCTTTGAAGAATGGGTAATGAACGTTCAATAAACCTTCACTGAGCATTCATTTCATGAATTCATTTCATGAATTTGAACACCTCATATTAAACTTTATAGCTCAATGTAATCAAGAGTGTGATTTCCTGTACTCCAACTGATGAATGTTCGCAACTTTCCGTCACCTCATGGACCTACTTTCATTTTTCATGGAGTCCTGATTTTTACAAAGTTCTACTGCAGGATCGAGGGTCACCTGAATGTCCTCCATGCTTAAAAAATCTTATTACAAACGATTTACAAAATTTAATCGAAATGTACCCGAATTTTGCATCGAAAATCTCTTAATCACCCTTAATTCCCATGTATTTATGGACCAAGCCTGGCACAAGACCTGCCGAGACTTGTCTTGAACAATCCACCACACTTGGCCCAGGCTTGGGAATGATAAGTTCAAGACAAGCTTGGGCCAGTGGTTTTGCATCAACCAATGCTTCTTTGATCACAGATATGGATGAAAAAAGTAATTGATTCATATTTCAGTTCATGAGTTTCTCCGTCGGAATACCGTAAATGAATTATCTTAAAACGACAGAAAAAATGTGACAAGACTGGGACAAGCTTGTATAATCATTGGAAAATTTGCGTTCTTTGATATTTCAATCAATTTTGCTTCTATTGTTGAATTATACTTTTGATCAAAATTCAGTCAATATTTATAAACATTGTGCCACTTATGTGGGCAACATTGGCACAATTGTTCTTAACGAATGCTCGATTTTCACACTTGTGCCAAGCTTGTACCAAATGTAGTGACCATTTCAATAATATTAACAAATTTACCATGATCCATTGCGAACAACGGGGCGATCATGGAACAATATTGGGCCAATTGTTCTTCACGGAGGTTTGTTTCTGACACATGTGCCAACCATGGGACAAGCTTGGGGTTTTTTCAGTCTTGATAATACCTACATGGGTTCTTATTCAACATCTCCCGATTTCCTATTCCAGGGGGACTTATTTTGTTCAGATATTTCTGAACCAGTCTTTGATTTAAAATGCGCATCTGATTTATCCTATGAATCCTATTGAGTCTTATTCATCGTCTAAATCTGGAAGAGTGAGAATCACGTGTTTCACTCCACTAAGTCTCAGAGGTGAGCCAGTCCGCTTCGAGTGGGATTTTCACAGTGAAAAATTGACTCTAGAATTCGAGTGGCTGTGAGTTTCCAACCTAAAACCTTAGAATATCACTCTAAAAGAGTGAAAATTCCACTCAAAATTTCGACAAGCTCACTTTTGGCTGGGTGAAGAGTGAAATAAGGAATTTTTGGGCGTCGATTACTTCTTATTACCACCGATTTATTACCACCGGATTACATAGGTTTGAATCAGATCTTTTAAGCAGGGCCTGGTGAAGTCGATATTGAATACGATATCTCACAAGAGAAAGGAGGGGGGGGGGCCCCTAAGCGAATGATGAATTTTCACAACCCTGGTTGAAAAAATCTATTAAATCCGACTGACTAATGAGATTTAATACAAACTTTGTATCGGGAAATGTCCATTCAAAACCCTTTCTAACCCATTCAAAATAGGCTTTTCAATGGATTCATTGAGTTTTAATGGTCATTTGGCATTGCAGATTTTGTATTAGTTGATAAAACTCAAGAAATTATTTTCACCCAGGAAGCTCCTAATCCAACCTTACCGGCTATAAATATCACAAATATTGAGTTTCATCAGTGTTCTACACATATAATAATTACTTTTTCCTCTGTGTTTCGCTGATTCAGATTCACAGAGTGAGTTATATCTTCTTTTATATTTGAAAAACTTGGGAAAAATCATTTCATCTGCTCATATCATAAATACAGCATATTCTCAATATTCCATAAAATATCTGAGATATCCCCCTCAAGACCGGAGATGACTTTTCCAAGTATTTTATTGACCTCTTCTGAATTATTTGTCCAAGAAAAAAGTTCTGTACATATCTCTTGATACCAAGCAAGTGAATTGAGATGTATTTCACTGTTCACGGAGAAAGAAGACGAATTGAAACAACTATTCAACTTGTAAGCGCATCATATAAATCCATTTCTTTTCGTTAGAATCATAAATTTGTTGAATGAATGAATAAAAAGAATTGTTGTTCATATGAGCTCACGAGTCGAATAGTTACTTTTCTTCCATGTGAATTCAAAATTTGGCAACTCTGAAAAAAAAGTTAACTATCAATCGAATCATATTCTCGAGGCAAGGCATTGAACTGGATTATTCTGAATTGGTACATGGTGTGCATATGTATATACTTCAGGAGAAACTGGAATAGATATTCTGGCACGCAGCTATCACCTCTCACACAAGCAAACTTACCTCGTTGTTAGGTTTTAAGGAAGCATTAGCAAGCATCCTAGTTTTGGGCTCAGTTGTTCAACCGTCGTTCGAAACCCGACTACTATGCAGCAGAAGTGTTAGAATACGAAAGACAGAAGAACACAGAAAGAGAGAGAGAGAGATGTTAAAAGAGTCTCTGTCTCGTACATATGCAAGAAAACGCATAACGTACGTAAATTTGCAGGTAACAGCGGCCTGCTTTGTATCCCTCGCAACTATAATAAAGTCGTGTAAGGATTATTTCAAGTTGAGAAGTCCTTACACTTTAGACGTTTTCAAGGTTTGAACTTGCAAAACAGTTCGTCGTTGCACACCATTGCTAGAAACTTCTCCAGAGGAGTTTTGACAACTTCTCATCTACGTTTATTCAGGAAGAATATTATTTTTCCTTCTCAAATGTTATTTATATAACACTCATAACATGGTGGAATATTATCATAATTCTCATAACACATTATGATGCATTTTTGATAATTATTGCTGCAGAAAATGATCAAGTTTTATTTTGTGTTTGAATACCTATGAACTTTTGCTCGAACGCAGAAAGTTCACTTTACTTTTGAGATACCAGGATTTCATTCTCATGAGAGTAATTTCATCCCTCCCTTTCAATGACTTGTAAAACTCCACGTAAGAAAATTCTAATTCACCTTCTTGCGTTACTACTTTGAAATGGTAAACCATGATAATAAAATATTTTTCATTATACTTGAATACCCCAGTTCTCGAGGTCAAGAAATTTGAATTCATTTATGAGAAATTCTGAATATTCTACTCAGATATCTTGACACGTCGATTATATATAATTTCTAGCTCTTCCCTGGTACACAAAATTACTAAACTCCGTATTCATTTGAAGACATTCATATCTTGAGTATAATTGAAGCTTTTGAAATCCAAAATTCTCTGTTACGAAGTCCTTATGAAACGTTTTGTATCACTCTTGAGAGCGTTCCAGCGGCATCTCCTTATTATAAAACACGATGAATTTATCAAGACTGTTACAAAGGTATTCAGAATAAACACGTCTTTTGAATAAATCAAACAATGCAAAAGAAGACAAATTTATTACCAAAGAAAAAGTTCGCAAACGTGAGTATATCTCTTCAACACGAGAACGTACAAATAAATAAATAAATAAATAATACATTCATCCCAGCAGATCAAACCGATAACCTCTTTTTTCCTTCCAAATTGGTTAAAAATATCTCAAGTTTTCACTCAACTTTTTTCTCGTTCTTGTACCGCCTATTGCGTACAATATAATACCGCTCTTGGAAGAGATCGTTATCGATTATATTAAAAAGATTTCTTTGCTTCAATAAGACACTTGGACGGCGTGAGGTTACCTTCAGTTCAGTCAATCGATTCTTTGAGAAGAACCACTGGATCGCGTGAGTTTGTTTTTGATCTCTTTGAATCTTCCACCGTGTTGTAGAGGAAAAAAAAACGCATATTCGATAATTCTGTCCAATAAACGTAAATGGAAGCTTGGATTGCGAGTACTATTAAAATCGCGATAGTGATGATAATAAAAATATTATTCGTTTCGATTCGTATTTGGAATACGCAACATCAAAATTTAACATTCAAATATTACGGAACGGGAGGAATAGAACGTAATCAAAGTTGAGTACAATTTTTATGTAATTTCGTATTTCATTATCAGAGTAATGGGATTGAACGTATAGATCAGCGTTATGATTGTTCGTTTTATACAATGAATAGTATTCGATGTCGTCTCTTTATGCAAAATCATTCGAATTGCCGAGATAAAACAGAATGATTTTCATGGAGAACAATTAAAATTAATCCTAATAGAGATCATTACGTATTGAAAATATTCAAATTCGCGAATATCAAACTCAAAATATGGTGATCGTTATGTGAAATCGTAGTTTAATTTCGATAAGAATATCATGTCACCGATTACATTTTCATGTAAAGGAATTCTTTTATTTGTGGTATCGTTATCGAAAGAAAATTATCGAACAGAAAACAAAGAAATCTTTCGTCAAATCTCATGAAATCAAACCGACCATTTGTTTAGCCAAAATTTTGATACGATAGAAATGGATATAACGATCAGAATCGATCTTACGGAAATATTGAATGATGCAGTGCATCGATGATGACAACCATGAGTAGAATCGCAGATTCGATAGTCCTTCTGTTCATCCAAGGTTTTCTTCTGTGTGCTTTTTTGGCGATTTTCGATTACGCCCCTGAGGCGAATGCCGGTAACAAGCAGAACAGCTTTGCGCCTCATCTAAATGGAAAATGGACTTCTCTGCCAGTCACGTACACACGTAAGTCTCTTTCTCTTCTCCTCAGCCTACTTATTCCTTTTGCCCTTCCTTCATTCTCTCCACCCGAACCCGTACTCACAGACTTCATTTTCCTTTCATTCATTTTTCTTTTCCTCCTAATCGTCATTATTCCCGTTAACGTTACTTTCTCCTCTCACTCTCTCTCTCTCTTCGTTCATTGTCTCTCAACGAATCGAGTTACAATCGAGTCTCAATCAAACGATTGAGAAGCAAATCTTGTAGTTACTCGAGGTTACAATATTCCCAAAAATATGGAAAGGTAATTTAAATGGGATTGCGGTGGTTGATCGTTCATAAAACATCTATCAACGCATGATGAAGTTCTTCTGAAGTAAAATTGCTTTTTTGAATGAATTTAGGGGTGTTTTAAAACGATTATACAGTCGAGTCACGTATACTTGTAGTAAATTATTCGTGGAATATGAACCATTTCTTTTCATATGAGAAAGCAGAGGTGAATTTACTCAGCAGAACAGTTTGATGAACGATTGCGAAAGGTGAAGAGTTTTTGGAAATTCCAAAAATAACGGGAGTTTGTTCCAAAATGTTAAGCGAGAGATATTCGAATGAGTTTATTCGTTATTCATTTACTACAGAAGTGAACTTTCAAGACCACTGCGGATCCAAGCAAGGCACATCATATTTTCGGTTCTTTCTAGATATCTTTCGATATGTTTTAGATCAGTTTGAGTCGTCTTATACAACTTCTCCAATAAATATCTGAATAGATCATATATAAGACACTTTGAACGTATCAAAAATTCGTCAAAACACAATGTTTTCTCGAATATAAATAAATCACACCATTCCAACTCTACAGTAGAAAATATGTTGAGGATTTCTCTGGCACTAGTCACTAACAAAAGTTAGAATAGATTATTCTTACTAATAAATAGGATACAGCAAAAAAGTCCAGATGATTTCTTCCATTCATTTTCACTCAAACATGAAATTTAGTAATCTCAGGTGGAAAGGAATATTTTTGAGATGGATTATAATTTCGCAAGCACCTCATCGTCATAAAAATTGTCAACAATTCATTATTTTGAGCGTCAAAAAAAATCCTAGGCCTGAGAAACTTCCAAAAGCTCCCCGAACTGCTTCCAAAGCAGTAACATCCTTCTGTCCGAAATGATCTGATTAATAGAATCTCTTCTGAAATGAGCAGTTTGGAAACACTCATGGAACTACTGATAATGTACCAAAAATTGAAAATGAATGATATTAATACAGCTCAGTAATCCTAGACAGCACGTAAAAATTGAAACTACGAATAATTCCCCTTTTCAAAGTCTAATTTCTCTATAAAAGATAATCTTCAAGTAGGGCCGCAACAAGATAACACTATAAATGAGTGCTAGTGATGCCGATTCTTTTTTTAATAGAAAAAGTATTTGGTTTTTATAGATTTGTATAAAATATCGATAAAAATTTTATATATTCTGTATAAAATTCATCTATCATCTAATTATTGATTACTAGAAGAAAAAAATGGACTTGAACGCTTCTGACTGCTATAGTTGAGTTTGCTTCGATGTTTTTTCTGCTCTGTAGGAATATTTTCAAAATTATATATAATTTATGTATAATTTATTATAATTTTACACCTTGTGAATTAGTCATATTCTTGCGTTGATTTAACGTAAAAATGTCGCGGCAGGTCACATGTTTTTCAACCGTAAAATAACGTCATATCAACGGTTTGAACATCGTTTAAACGACGTCAAGTATTGACGTGTCCTAATGATGGTTCTAAAACGTGAATTGAATCCAACAAATTATTTTGAAAACTTTTCATTCAATATCGAGAACAATAGTATTTCTGAGTATGACAGAATTTGGAAAGTATGCCACACTATTTACTATCTTGCTTTTTGTTGGAATTTTAACCATTGTTCGGTTTCGTTCGATATTTTTAGCAGAATTTATCTTCAATTGAAGTTCAAACACAAGGTGTTATAAACACATTTTAAACGCGTGATTCAAACCCGTTTGAAGCACGTTTTTTGATGGTTATTTTCGAATATTAGTTTGAATTACACGTCATCAAAACGTAATTACTGGTCGTCTATTTCCCTATCAAATTTCAACTAAAAATCAACGTTATGAAATCAACGACTGACGTCCGTTTGACAGTCCAACGTTCTTTCAACGTTGAAATAACGTGTGTGCGTTTATTGGGTTTGAGCCTCCCACATAGCATGAATACCTCAATAATATCTCCAGAATATTCTGACAATATTACAATATCTCCAGAATTTTGCAGAATATTCTGAAGATATTACTGAGATATTTGTGCTATGTGGGCTCACAATTTAGGGGGTGTCCATCACATGATTCAGTGGGTGCCCTGGCGCCCTTGGATCCCGTGTTGATAAGCCTCTACCTTTGGGACATCTTTTAGGAAATGAACATGCCACTAAGACGTTTATGAAATATTTGAAAAAAATATTAGGAATTGGAATTAATTCGTAGTATTTTTTTAATGGAAAAAAATTATTTATTTCGAATGAAAATCAAAGTATTGTCCATCGCTTTCGACTCAGACAAGCTATGAGCCATCGAACGGAAGAAATGGTAATCAGATGGCGCAATATCTGGAGAATACGGCGGGTGGGGTAGAACTTGCCATTTAAGTGTTTCGAGGTATGTTTTCACCGGTTTTGCGACGTGCGGACGAGCATTGTCGTGCAGCAAAATGACTTTGTCGTGTCTTTTGGAGTATTCCGGTTGTTTTTCTTTCAATGCACGGCTTAAACGCATCAATTGTGGACGGTAACGATTCCCAGTTATGGTTTCATTCAGTTTCAATAGTTCATAATAAATCACACCCCTCCAATCCCACCAAATACAGAGCAGGAGCTTAGACACATGGATATTTGGCTTTGCCACTGATTGTGATGGTTGGCCGGGCTTGATCCATGACTTTCTGCGCTTTGAATTGTCGTAATGGATCCATTTCTCATCACCAGGGACAATTCTATGCAAGAAACCTTTTCTTTTCTGCCGTTGAAGCAGCAGTTCACACGTCAAAAAACGCCTCTCAATGTCCCTTGGTTTCAATTCATATGGGATTCAACGTCCTTCCTTCTGGATCATGCCCAAACTTTTCAGACGTTTTCCTACCGTTGATAAGTCAACTCCCAATGATGTCGACAATTCTTGAAGGGTTTGACATGAGTCTTCATCGAGCAACGTCTCCAAATCAGTATCTTCAAATTTTTTTGGCTGACCAGGTCGCTCCTTATCATCCAAGTCGAAATCACCAGCTTTGAAACGTGCAAACCGTTTTCAACACGTTTGCTCAGCTAGACCATGTTCACCATACACTTCCACTAAAATAGCCCCAGCAGCACTTTTGTTCATATTGAAATAATGGAGTAAGACTCCCCCGCAAAAACACTTTATTCGGTATAAATGTTGACATGTTTAATAAGTTATTTAAGTGTTGTTATTTACGATTCAAAAAAAGATTATGTAAAACAAATGACGTCCAATAATAGCTGTTTCACGGTGAATAGATTATTGTAGGTAACAACGGAATATTGTACTACCTACGTCAGCTTTTGTATAACGCTACGAATGAATTCCAACACCTAATGAACATGCCCTAAATATTTTGTAACATAATGTGCCGTAAACATACTATAATAAACTCCGCTCAGATTGCAATGATGCATGAAATGTAAACATTATGTCTTCATTATGGTACCGTCATCTGGTTTTGCTACCAATAACAATGCTTTATGCGGGAATACCTTGGTACCATGATGCAAACATTTCTTGGCGTGCATGTCACCATTATGATGGCATTATTGAGACATTTTTCTAACTGGGCTCCATACCCTGCCTCAAATACTGATGTGTAAAATTCTTCGATACCACATAAATGTGAAAAATTTTTCTCAAATTCCATTCTTTGAAATCTAACAAAGGGTACAAATTACGTGTGATTGTTATATCAGCATTCAATATTAATGAATTCATGCTATACTCATAAAACATGATCACAACATTTAGTCGATAAATCAGCAAAATAATATACAGCAAATTAAACCAATTAATTACCGTTTAATCGCATGATACCGCTGTGGCTTCAAACAGAATTTCTTTGTTTCGTTTGTCTTTAAAACGCGTCAGTGTATCAAGATGTTCACGTGATGATCTGGATCGGCTTTGGATTTCTGATGACCTTTCTCAGAAGATACAGTCAAAGTGCTATCGGTCTGACGTTTTTAATGGGAGCCATCCTGGTACAAGTTGCAATGATCTGTGATGGGGTCATGAGATTCAAAAAGAACACCAAAGCTTATCTCTCATTAGATTCGTAAGTATAACAGAGAAATCTTATTTCGTACCAACACGCGATTCTCATTCCCTGAAAATAACGTTATATATTAATTCTCGTACCATTTGATATTCTTCTTCAACTCACCTTTGTACAGTTTGTTACAATACATCAGTTGCTTCGAACTCTTTTGAGATGTAAAATCATCATAGTATTCTTGCTGTGATAGATTTTGAGTTACACAGTTGTACTTCGAATAACGCGTTGGATTGTTCTTTTCAAATGCAGATATCTTTGGAAATTAGATTTCAAGAAACTTTGAAACATCAATAACTTTTCCTTTATAAATAGAGATGAACGTGAAAAGGGTTGATCGACGTTCTATCTGCTCAAAGGCAGGTTTACTTCAATCAAAAGTTTCATCGTTGGAATCATTTTGAAATCGTAGGAAGAAAAAGATGTGATTGATGTAGTTGTAAACTGTGAATACCGTTCTATATTATTTTATTTGGTGAAATGAAATCGTCATTCAACAGTGATTCAATTTTTTATTAAATTTAGTAATTTAATGAATCACCTATCCATTTCTGAGTAAAAACTTGTGAATAACTTGTCTGTTCATTTTCATGTGTGGAAAATCAAAAGACAGAGAGTCAAATCTGTACTGCAAAGAATGAATGAGGTATAAACAATCGATATTCTGAGACTGAGAATACTGAAGAACCCGAATTATTGTTTCCATTCTATTCACAAAGCAGATCATCTACAGGTCACTGAAAAAGAATTTCGAAGACGATTTTTATTAAATGATATTACAATCTCTTCACAAACTCCCAAAGAATTGAAGAGTTTATGCTATGCTTCGACTGATGGAACGTACACTCCTCTGCAAGAATACAACGCAATGGGCATTGACATTTGATTTTCTTCCTACACACAGCAGTAACCGAAAATAGTAATAGAAAATGATCAATCAATTCAATTTTCCTCCCACGTCAAAATTGATGTACTCAATGATTTAGTGAAATTTCAAACAGATGAGATCTATGCGGTATTCAGTTTAAGCTTCACTAGCAGTTCCATGGAATATTCCTTCTCAATGGACGTTCAAAAGATCTTCCTGCTATACCAAACGCATTCAATACGCATCTGATTTGAATGTTCAATAGAACTACTGGTGCTACTTGAGACTCTTTAACGGCATAGTAAACGTTCCAGAAAGACTTGGCTTTCTAGGTTGACGTAGCAATCCCCATTTATGCTCATCGCCTACACCTTTTTCAGTGAAGACGATCAATGACAAGAATTTTCTCTACCACGAGTCAATATTTATACATCTCAGACAAACGGATACAGCATGGAATATTCGGTTTTCATTGAAAATTAGCAAAATTCAACTCAATTCAACAAAGTAAGTAAGTTTCGGTAAATTTCAATAACTTTGAGTGAAGTTTGAGGATTCTCGATGAATTTTATTGAAATAACTGGACGAAACATACACAAGTGATATAGTTTCATTAGAATTATATTCCTTCTCTTCACTGTCAGATGACCTGAAATTAACTTCACGTAAACTACTGTTCGTTTTCAGCGGAACACATGGATAGCTAGATCGGTGCGTTATATACCCTTTAGCCGTTAGAAACAATCATTTATGATGCAAATTGACTATTCTATGGATCTCTTCTCGCCAATCGTAGCGCATCAAAACCTCCTATTACTCGTTTCGTACCTGTCTTTGACTCCGGTAATAATCAAAGCATTCATCTAAGCACCACACTCGCCCGCAGTTATTTAATTTCAATGATCAGATGAGAACGTTTCAGAGACAGTCCCTTTCAATTTGTTATGGTCATTAGTTAGCAAAGGTTTAAATCCCAAAAGACGTCACAGTGAATTTCATAATCAAATAAGATCTCACATTGTGTATGGTCGTGGAAATCCTTTTGAATTAATTCACATTGGAGGAAATCCACTCAACTAAATTGAATTGTTTTATCGAAGCGTATGAATTCTATGTACATTGAATAATTCTCACTTTGATCAATCGCAATTTTATGAATTGATAAAAATGTTGATCCGTTTGTTTGAAATGTTGAGGATTAGGTACCCAGTATTTAAACTTTTGTGTATAACTCTTCTAAAATATATGTAAAAATCATTTTTTTTCTACAGTTATGGACATGTTGAAGTTTCTGGAAGAGATTTCAAATTCAAAGAAGCATGCTGTATCGAATACTGATATCAAGTTTGAATTTACAGCTTATTAGGTGCTGATGTAGCTGTTGCCGCGCCGTTGATATCCATGGGAGCTCTACTCGGTAAAACATCGTATATACAACTAGTGATAATGGGAATCATCGAACTTGTAATGTATACTGTAAACAAGTACATCGGTGAGCATCATTTCATGGTGAGCAATCTCTGTAATTCAATATCATTAATATCCTTAACAATCTTCAAGAACCCACACAGCACTCGTTGTCTAAAAGATATCTTCAGAAATAAATAAGAACAATGCAAGAAATCTTATGCAACATGAATAGACATCTTTTAGAAGTCTTTTAGAAACTGTTCTTACTTCTAAAAGATATCTTCAAGAACGTTTTCAGAAACCTTTTAGAATTTTTCAAAAGACATCTTTCAGATATTTCTAAAAGATATCTATTCATGTTGCATAAGACTTCTTGCATTGTTCTTAATTGTTTCTGAAGATATCTTTTAGACAACGAGTGCTGTGTGAGAATTCTTTTTAAGAAATCATCAAGTTTACATGGATCCAATTGTATCTTATTCCTTGAGAGTAATTGATTGGATATTTGATAGGCAGTCGATGCAGGTGACAGCATGTACGTTCACGCATTCGGCGCCTATTTTGGACTGGCTGTGAGCTTTGTATTTGGAATGAGAGATAAACCAAAGGAGCATCATCTTGAAAGACCGTCATATGAATCAGATATATTCGCGATGATCGGTAAGGTGAATTCTCACGCAAGCGAGTATTGAGACCAGCAGAGTGTAAATACGTGTCAATTTCTGCTTCTCTTATATTTCTTCTCCATTCCATACAAATTTGAACCCGAAGGATATTCCAAATCACTTCAACGGCATATGAAATTCTATCCGGATTTGAATTGAATATTTTTAATGTTGTGGCGTGATCGTATACGAAGTTGAAGTTGAAGTTGTAATTGTAGTTGCAAGTTCAATAGTAGTTTGATTTGTAAGGGTAGTTTTGAAAATACAGAGTTATCGAGGAAACCTCGGTTGAGCTTTGGAATGAGAAAAATTGAGTGGTGGAGGTCACGATTAGTTGAAATACTATGTCGAATTTAAGGGGATACCATCGGCCCCTGACGATGCAACCCGTGCCAAATCTTTCCTTACAATAAATGATTTAAGAGTAAAGCAATTCTCCAATCAATGAAGCCCTGTACAAAACGATATTTTCATTTCGTACCTTCGTTTTCGAGTAATTTGTCAGATTTAATCATTTTTTTCGTGTCCTTTTCTAACCAATGCTTCCGGTTGCATCTTTAGGAGTCGTTGGTATCCCCTTCATATCATTTACTCCCTATTGTGTCCCTATACTTGCTTTTTTCTCAATATCTGTATACTTACATATAATATTCACTTCAATGTTAATGAATTGATCATTAGTTATTGAATATTATTGATCATTTCATTAATTCGCAGATATGGGTTAGTTATAATGAATCTTATCGCATACGGAACATTGATTATAGTTCCCCGTTTTACAATACAAATGAATTGTGTTTTTCATAGTCAATCATTCGGTTACTGTTCTTTCCAATATAATAATTCATATATTTTACATATTTTTCTGGAATAGTCTGAAATGGCATTTAAAAATAAATTCATATGATTTTTCAAAGTTTTAGTTGACGGTCTTCATACTTTGCTAAGATAGAAGTGTTTGTGGACAGTGCATCTATGGCTGCAACTGTTCTCAAACAAACAAAAAAAGAGTTTCCTGTTTTCCAGAAACTCCTGGTGTTTACTATAAAAATTCTATTTTGTATTTGACTCGGGTGACCGTCGATTCTAACAAAACTCAACTCGATCTCGAGATTTCGCTTCGCATGTATCGATACTGCAAGAATTGGAGCAGAACTATTGAGCTTCTGAGTTTTAGGGGCGAAAAGAAAGGAGAAGGTGATTCATAAAATTGCGCTGTCGTTACAAGACTTAATTTTCCTTCCCAAAAGTGTTAAATACAGATGAAATGAGAGTGTTAAAAACCATCAATGAATCAATCTATAATGAAAATACTCTGCTAATTCACTTGAATCTAACGAAAGAACATCATTTAATTTCCTTCGAATTGATCGAAGGTACGGTCTTTCTGTGGTTATTCTGGCCCTCATTCAACAGCGCTGCTCTTGAAGGGGATGATCAACAGCGAGCTATAATAAACACGCTTCTGTCAATTTCCTCAAGCTGCGTGATTGCCTTTGCGACATCAGCTCTGGTCTCGAAGGACAACAAATTCAACATGGTTCACGTACAGAACTCAACTCTCGCAGGTGGTGTGGCTATTGGAACTGCAGCAGGTATAACGATTTACATTGAATTTGTTTAAAACATTCGTTTATTGTATAATTCTCCACAGGTATGATGTGCGAACCTGTTGGTGCTTTAGTGATCGGCATGTTGGCTGGCGTACTGAGCGTTCTTGGATACAAATACCTCACGGTAATCATTGTTTGATTTGACCGAAAAGAAGAATCGAGATATTCAACGTATCTCGTTAGAGAATAGTCATTTTGAATTTTCCAATTATCACAGAAACGATTCAAAACTTTTCCATTAATCACCATTGATCTCCATCGGCAAAGCGATATCTTCATTCTTCTTTTGACTTTCCTTTTTTTCCCTTCCATTCGATGGTTCGATCAGCTCGAGGAGTTTTTAAGCTACTTTTTTTCCCTTCTCTTCTTCTCAAACAAGAATAATGGATTTCAGAAAATCTTGTTACAGATTTTCTTTAACGACTCAATGCTTTTTCATTGCGTGATGGGATTATTTAATTATACTCCCGCAAAAAAAGATTGGGATTCCGTTTTATCATTTGATCTCCAAATAACGGGAATAGAATGATGAATAAGCGGTTCGACCAAACCAGATTCTTCCCTCCAGACATGTCTCCAAATTCGTAATAATATATGTGTAGTGGTAATAGAATGCTCTTTGGTATGATATGACCATGGAATTGTTGATTTGTTTCTTTATGAAGATATATCTTTGATTTCTGGGAAAACTGATAGTTTTCTTGTGTTCATTGCCTCTAATTGAAGAAATTACATTCTATGTGCGTGAGAAGCTAAATATGTTCCCATTCCATCCGTTTCTAGTGGAATTTTGAATATTCATAAAATGAATATTGTGGATCAAGTTTAAAATGAAAATTATAAATTATATTTTCTGGAGGTCTAAATGAATCGTTAAGAGAGTAACAAAGTCATTAAAGACAACCACTCGCAGCGATATGTATTCGCCTGTTATTTCATGGAATAATGTGTACATTTATTCACAGCCATCAATCCAAAAGCGTCTTCGAATTCACGACACATGCGGAGTGCATAATTTGCATGGAATGCCTGGGGTTCTCGCTGGCATTTTCGGAGCTCTCATGGCAGCTATAGCCACAGAAGCCTCTTACGATTATTCCCTTTACGAGGTACGTATATCTTCCCTTCATCCTCTCCCTCCTCTGGGTTTTTGTTCTTCATTGGGCGAGTTAATGGCATCGCGGTTACATAGGTAATTAATTTCAGCGGAGTTACTCATGTACGCGAGTGTGTACGTACGTAAATGGAAATCTAGGAGACGCGAGAAAAAAAACTATATTCAAAAAATGTATACTCAAATATTTACTCTAATTAGAATTCCTGGATAAAATGCTTGTGGAGATTTTTTTTTCTTCAATTAGGTTGTTAAGCTTTGTCGAGAGTTACCAGATCTACCCAACAACCAAGTTGTACAATTTTTTGTAAAAATTCATTGACATCAAAAACATGAAAAAAAAAGCATTTCATTTTTTCAATTCTCATCAGCATGAAAATAGGATTTTTTTGTAGAATATTATATTTATCAAACACATTCCATGATTTCTTTATCTATTGAACTAAGCTTTTCATTATTTTCTATAGCTTTTCTTAACTTTTCTAGTTGAAAACAGTTTGAAAGTCAACAAAGAGTATGGCGGGACAAAGTAGGCAAATCGACCTCTACTCTGATACACTCGAACATTTTCTACGCGGAGCATTAACTATCCATGCGCTCTAATTGATTTGCTAAGTTTCAAGATGGTAGCTATAAAAGCCTGAATTAAAAATTCATAATCTCTTTCTCCCCTTCCTTGATGTGTGTTAATTTTTTTGTATAATAAGAAATCATTTGTTGTAGAAATACTAAATTACTGAAGAAAAATATTGTTGACTAATTAATAAAAGGTATCTCTCCAGAATTTGAAGCAGAATAAAAACTTTATGCAAATTAACGAAAATTATATTTCAAACGTATATATATATATACATTAAGTTGATAAGTTTAAAGATTGTAAGAGAAATTTTAGTCGTATTTTAACCGTATCATTCACTCTAATTGACGGTATTAAAATTATTTCGAAACAAATAATAATTGCCGGAAGCTTAAGAATTCATTCCATTCATCCATTCATGGATTGAACAAAACTGTTGTAGGAACTGCAGAAGAACTAGCTGAATTCTTATATCGATCATAATTCAAAGAATTTATCAAACTGCGTGTCAATCGCGAATATCTCCGTAATGCTTTTACGTAGTTTCCCCGTTTATCCGCCGATACCCTGTCATTCATCTACACAAATACAATATAGACATCGGTGGTTGTCTTGTAGAAAATGTAAATGATTGATGATATCTTAGGATACTCAAGGATTTTGCTTTCAGAATTTTCATCTCCCAACAGTGAGACACGAAAAAATGCAACTTTGATTTATTATGCTGAGAAGTTTTTTCAATCTCTTGTATGATATATACAAAATTACTAATAATTTTTGACAAAATAAATCACTCTCGCGTGAAAGAATTTGATACAAGTTTGAAATAATCCTTAATTCTTTGAAAAAACTTAAAAATGTTGCAAGTATCAATAAAATAACATTCCCTTTGGAAAAAGATTAAAAATTCCAGAATTTATTGAATTTTTCTGTGTCGTCCGAAAACAAAAATGTTATTGACAATCAAATGCCTATATGTTGATTTCAATAGGATTTGACGTTTCTATTTGTTTCATGTATCAAAATAGATTTTCCCTGCAAGAGCACCAAGTGACGAAATCAAAGTGGCAGAGATGAGAGACAACTACGGGATTTCACCAGGTTTGAACAGAACCGCCGGAGAGCAAGCGGCCTACCAGTTATTGGCACTTGTCGTAAGCATAGGAATCGCAATTGTATCTGGTTTGGTAACAGGTAAGGATTAATCGATCACTTACATCCTTTTTCGAACATTGAAACAATATCAAATGTTTTCCAGGTCTTATCATACGTATCCCAGTATGCGGTTCGATCACGGAAGAACAGAAATTCAACGACTCAATCTATTGGGAATTGGAAGAAGACGCATGCAACGAAACATCGAAAAATAACAGTGAAGGAAACAATCGAATCTCCGATCAATTACAAATGTCTCACATTTGATAATCTGTAGTAGTTCGTAACCATTTTAATATTTTCTATAAAAATTTCCTTAAATCTGTACAATAAATAATAGAGAATGTTGATAAAAAGTTACCTTGGAGTGATGTAACTACAAGTAATTCAAATATTTCACCTATATTTGTAATGTGTATAAATATGTACATATATGCAGACAACAAACTCGCTGCGCGTTCATATATGTAAATATATGTAAAATGTATTTACTTCATCAAAGCATGTACAACAGCTTTAGCGTTCAACGATTTTAAATCTGTATAAGTTTGACCAGTTCCAACAAAAACAATAGGTTGACCGGTTATGTAAGTCATTGAAATCGCTGCACCAACCTGGAATCATTTCCGAACAATTAGAATAAAAAATGATACAAATTTTTATGATAGAAACAATACAACATACCTTGTCATCGATTGTATCGAACTTGGTCAATACAATTCCATCAATCATGTGAGGATTGGTAGAATTGCTATAATCTGCGAGAGCTTGATTGAATTTGACCAACTGATCTACGGCTTCGTTGCCAACTAGAGCTTCCCCAACAAAAAGCACGAGATCCGGTTCGTTCACTTTGATCAATTTAGCTAAAGCTCTCATTAGGGGCTCGTTGTCTTGCATACGACCAGCTGTATCGACCAAAACCACATCTATTTTTGATTCTTTAGCAAAACGAATAGCCTCCATGGCTATCCCGGCGGCATCTTTGCCATAACCTTTCTCGTACAATTGAACCATAGTTTGATTTCCATGCTTTTCCGGTGGATGCAGGGCGTTTAAATGACGCATATGGGTACGTAATTGTTCAACCGCACCGGCTCTAATTCAAACAAAGAATTTCAAGTCTCATTTTGTATTTGTATCGTCAGATTTGCTAATCGATCAACAGAAAACTTACCTAAATGTATCACAGGCAGCAATAAGCACGCGAAAATTGTTTTCGATTAACCAAAAACAAATTTTCGCTAAATTGGTGGATTTCCCAACACCGTTGACACCGCAAAATGTCATTACGTATGGTCTGCTATTCTTTTTAGCTTCAAAAGCATCTCTCAAGATATCCACTCTCCTTTTAGGTGACAATATTTGCACTAGAGCATCCGTCAAAGTGCTCTTCACGGTATTAGCTACGCTATCGAACGTACCTAATACTTTTCCCTCGAGTTTAGTACCGACGGAATCGCATAACTTTTTAGCTATATCAGCGGCAACATTTTTGGATATCAAGTGGTCTTTTAATTTGTCCAGAACTGGCAACATGTCCTCGTGTTTTAATGATTTATTACCGACGAGACTCTTGAACATGGAGAACATGCTGGATGTCTTTTTTTGATTAGCTTGAGCATGAGTATTTTGAATTTCCTCTTCATCCTCTGTATCGTTTTCGGAATCGCTTGCTACTTCCAAATCTTGAATGCCACCTTTCATTTTTCCTATTATCTGAAATTACGGGGTTTGATATTGTGAAGATTCATATCATTGAAAGAAATCTAGAATACTAAAGTCACTGTGTTTCTTTTTTCAAAAATAAATGCATGGAATGTTTGTGATTACAAAACTAGATACAAGTATCAATATTTTTAGAAACTTACTGCGGTGTCAGCTTGAATATATTCTTTAGCTTCTTCAGGTTTATCTTTAGTACGCTCTAAAGAGGCTAGATCTTTTGTTGTTCCACCCAATTCCCATACACGTGGTTTCTTCCCGGCTTTTTCAGGTTTTGGACTTTTTCTTTAAGGTAAACATTAATCATTTCTTTCCTACTTCTCAGCTATATGTTCTCATATTCAATTACATATATGTATCAAAATCATAAGATTCAAATAAATATCAATTTGAGTAAAAATCAAGGAAATAAACTGGAATATGTAGGGCTCTTGAATAAATTTTCTATTGTATTAGTTCGGAATTTGATTTCATAATTAAAGTAATTAACCATCTATACAGATTGAATTATTTTTGTTGCATATATTTTGGAATTAATCATTTATGATATCGCTTTAATTGCTCAACACTAAGCAACTAAGAAAAATTGAAATTTGATGAAAGTCTTAAATGAATTTCATATAAGGTACTGTTTGAAATTTGAATTTTGATTTAAACTCGCATTAGAATCATCAGAATATTACATCTTTGCATTTGAGATGAAAAATCGAAATTATAATAAAATTCTTACTGTTTATCAGCCTTTTTCTTTGTTCCCATAGACATCTTCTGAGCGAGTTTCAAACGATTTTGAATGATCATATCCTCACTCATTTCCCCATTATGATTTTCTTGATTCTGCAGTTTAGGAGGTTCCAGTTTTGGTATTTCTGGATTTTTCACTGTAACAAAAAAAAACATATTTCATAATATAACACTCACTTTTCATACAAATCGATCAATACTCACTTGCATCATCTTCACTGCTATTGATTCCCTTCTTCTTTTTACCTATGAAAAAATCCAATTAGATATGCATTTACAAAACACTCTCTCTAAAAAAAAACCTACTACGCAAAGTACAAATCTAAACCCACCTTGTTTCCCTTTATTTTCTTTATTATCATCTTTTCTCTCTATCATACTAGCAACAGTTTTTTTAGATTTAAGACTTTCGTCGAAGGTACGCATTTGTTTGGGTATTTTAGCCTGACTCTTAGCCCAATTCTCAGAACTCGCCAAGATTTGTTCGTAGCTCTTGGAGAATTCATAATTGAAAAACCACATAGAATTCTCTAATTGATTCTTATAACGATCTCTGAATTCCAAATGGACATCGTTCAGGAACTTATCCACGTAAGATAATTGAAGTATCTTTTGATACGCTACTACAAATACCAATTCAAATTCATTGTCGAGTTTGTATTGCAGACGCAAAGAATCATTTTCGAATGTATGATTTCCTGTGCGCTCCTGAAATTGAATAATCGATCATTACAGTACATGATGCATATTTCCGAGTATCATAACAGATGGGTAACAAGCGTTTACGTACCTGCAATATGACACTTCTTATTAGCGCATTTACGCCAGGTGTAAATATTTGTGATGTACTTTGAAAACACCAAAGCACAATCCCACCTTTACTAAATATCGTGAAAAGATCGAGCATGATTATACGACCCTTTTTCACTCCTAATTGAATAAATAAACAAATGCTGAAATCGCGTTGAGTGAATTAACCTAAAAACGAGCGTGTGTATGTATGTGTGATGTGACTTGTCGTTTTCTGGGAACACGTCAGATTAGCAGACGCAAACGAACACGCGAAGCATCGAGAGGGCGCTGGATGCAGAGAACAATGTGTTCTTTTTTGTGGTCGAATCCACCTGCTGCTGTGAATCCAGTCTTGTAATTCATGTAAAACGCACCCGTATGATATTGTTCAGTATCTTGTTTACTTTTTCTTGTGTTTACCAGAGAAGAGGGAAGTTCCCGTCATACGAAATCATGAAATAGAATATTTGATAGTGACATGAATATCATATTCATATCAAAGAATGTGATGTGCAGTTATTTCTCACAGGTACACTGCAATAAATTGGTTTTTTAATTTATTTTTTATGTGAGCATTCAGTTGGATTACATTTTCATGTAATAAAGTATTCATGAACATGATTATATGATGTTTCTGAGTTGAATGATTTATCGTATCATGTTTTAATATGTTCTCTAATAAAAATGATCTACATTTCTCTATATTTCTCAAAAAACGTTTTCTGTTAAATTTTAGATCACGTAAACAAATGCACAGATTTTGTTTTATATCAACGATTATATCACCATCGCATTATTTTGTAATAATTAATCAATGATTGTTTTGTATCAGTACAAAAGGATGGGCCACGAATAAATAAAGTAGGAGTATATTGATACGCTTTCTATATAAAAAGAGCAACTATTTGTCTTTTTTATCAATGTTTATGTTTATGGGGTGTAGATCGAATTAACACTTCTATTATAGTTCTGCCCACGGACATAAACGGCAACATATCAAGCAAATACATGAACAGAAACTTCTGAAATTAGTATGAGAAAGTTACTAGATCAAAAGCATTATCATGTACAGCACCGAACATTTCTACGTTGCCTCCATGTGGAATCTTCGTTCTATCCATGTCTACCATTTATCCATGTGGAGTCTACAGAGATGCGACGTGGAAATCGATGGATGTGCTGTTAGGGATGATACAAACTTCAATGTCTTTAAAAGCATAAATCTGTCATCAAATTCAAAATCAAAATTCATGTGATTTTTTGCTAATTCTACAGTGTCATTCATTCATTCATTCATTATACATTCTACTATAACAGAAATGATAATGTTGAAGCAAAATCCTGCATACGACAATGTGATATATTTTCTATCAAGGTAGCACGAAACATACCTCAATGCACAGTCTTTTTGATTGATTTTGATTAATATATGCTCAGACAGTGGTCTAACATCTCGTTCCAACTTTGTGAATATATCTCAACCCTGGTGAAAATAAAATGTGTCGCAATGTAGGAATAGCATGCAGAAAGTGGGAAATGAGACAGATTTGCATTATTCGCACACTGTTTGCACATTGTGGCATGTTTCATTTTTACCAAGGAAGACACTTTTCTAAGTTTCTCCATATTTCTTCTTCATACTCTTCCTGGAAATCGAATAATATGTGTGAAAAATTGTGAAGAGTTTTGTCAACACTGGTGTGACAGATTCACATTTTCCAATGATTCGAAATCTGGTTCAGAAGAAATATGAAAAGATTACAAATTTATTAGATGTGTTTGGCAATGAAATATTAAAAAATCGACTTGATGCTTCCAAATGTGATATTATTCATTTTCAAACAGATACAATTTTTGGGACACAACATGATTGCTTTCTTTAGAATTCTAAAATTTGTCTCAATAATATGTTATTGTTACTATAATTTATTTTTAAGAAATCTTATTTGAAATATTTTTGTACCATGAAAACTGTTGCATCCGATTTCATTTATAAATCTGTAGGAAATCTTTTTGATATTTTAAGAATTATACTGGGATTCCCAGGAAGTTTTGAATACGACGTTTAACATTGGTGCACATTAACAATATAAAGGTATGTATGCATCGTACAACATAAATACCAACGATTCCTAAAAATTACCTTAATAAAATTTTCTTTTGTTCACAGATGAGTCAATGGAGAGGTACCCACATCTAAATTGAGTGATAATTTTCACTATCTATGAGCAAAATGAATCTATTCCAAATAATTTGATTCGTCGTATCAAATTATGATGATGAGAGACCGAATTATATGCATAATCAATGATTTTTGCATGAATTTTTTCTGTTTCTATTGAACTAAATCAGTTTTATTGATGACCGAGGACAAGATTACATGAAAATACGTATGTACATTCAGTTGTAATTGAATCAATTCAATGAAAATGACAAAAAGTCTCTAATAATGTTGAATATCATCAACTTGAGAAGTTTGCAAATTTTTTGATGGAAGAGCGCATCTGTAATTTAATGTTTCTGATGAGTGTCTGACATCCTGTCAATGCTTAATGCAACGTGTTGTTATACGTTGTGTGTATAACACTCGTTGTTGCACGCACGCGCGTACATACACGTGCTACACAACACCAATATAAATATTCTGTGAAGAGATGCATGTGACTCGAAGATTTCTTAATACGCCGAACACATGATGACACTATCTTTTTCGTTTTTATACACAAACGGATGAACTGAAAGAAGATAGAATTATTATTTGTATTCAGTTAAAAAAGATCTACCATGATATATGTGATAAACTTGATTAAGATTTAGACGTTTGATTCGTTTGATCAAATCACCCCACCATCAGATGTAGTATTTATCTACTTTTTTCTTTGTTCAGAAAGGAATGGGATACGCGATAGTGTGGTTATGATAGAAAATGTACTCTATTTAGTATGTTGACCAGCGTATCATTTGCATTGTTAGAACTTTACAACATCAAAGTATTTGAGAGGATTCAATTTACATCAACTGACAGAAAGAATTCCGAGGTAAGATCAAATCCAGGTTTTTCTTGCGAGTATTCAAGAAACTTCTTTAAAAAATCATTCATTTGAAATGTTTAATAAACTTCAAAGCTTTTTCCCCAGTTATTGTTCATTCAATTGAAATACAAACTTGAGAAAAAATGAATTAGAATAATTCTAATTACTTTAAATGAAATAATGACCAGATAATTCATATTTGAACTTTTGTATTGCAATTTCATTGATCAAATTGTATTGTATCTTACAATATATGGTTGTGGTATTATGTACTCTTTGAAGTATATACATTTATATAAAACAAAACTTTTATCAATTGTAATTTAAAGAATATTTCAAGATAAAAATCTGAATGATAAAAGTTGTTATCATTCTATTAAAGACTCTCAATGTCAAATTGTGGAACGTTTGAATTTTTATAATGGAATTCATTTCAATAATTGAATCGTATTCTTATTCTTTTCAAATAAATTTTCAATTGTTTCATGCAATTCTCAACGATGTTTTATTAATAATTCTCTCAGATTATTCAAAGAGTTATTGGACGAGAAAAAATTTTCGGTATTCTTGATTAAATATAATCATTGATTCATGAAAGCCTGTGCAATTAAGAAACAAAAGGAGAATTTTGTTTAAATCGAACGACAAATTCAGAAACAACATAAGTTTGTACTCGAAATTATAAAACAATTAGTTGTTGAACTGCTAGCTTTTTTTGTCTATTGGATTATTTAAAATATTGTAGTTGGTTGTAGAATCAGTTTCCAGTTTTCTTATAACATTTTATTAGAATCATCAAACTCCTAACTCAAGTTGAGATCAATTTCGATATGTAAACCCGATGAATTAATATTAAAAATTTCATTGAATCCATAATAGGTAATTCCGAAGGAGAGCAGGATTTCACGTTTCGATCACACCACACAGCATCCATTATGAACTTCAATCCTACCGGTGAGAATATAAAATGAGACTAAAGAAATCTATAAAACGTATAAAAACTCAACTCTATTTCACATAAGAAATAAATTTGTGCTTTAGGGTAAACTACCCAGTAGATGAACGATTCATAAAAGAAGTGATTATTATAAATTTCTGTTATATTAAAATAATTCGATTGTTTTCAAAAGAAGTTACTTCTATTGTGAAAACCAACGAATTATTTTAAAGTAGCAGAAATTTTGGATAGTTACTTTTTGTATGAATCGTTCATTTACTGGGTAGTTCATCCTACAAGAAAAATCAAATTTTTCATGAAAAAATACCACATAACAGTGATATTTCTCAACAATCATTTACTCCATTATAGATCACCAACATATACGATATAATCCTTTGAAAGGAGAATGGGTGTTGGTATCCCCTCATCGGATGAAACGCCCTTGGGGCGGTCAAGTAGAACCCAGCACCGATGAAGATCTCCCTGAATACGATCCTAAAAATCCACTCTGTCCAGGCAACGTGAGAGCTAATGGTGAGGTAAGAATGGCAAAATGAATGTTTCTTCTCCTCCGCTTTGTCTGCATTACGCAAATAAAGTACAAGATGGAATAATTTCCACTCCTTTTTGTTGGAATAAGTTTGTGTATACAAAAGATATGTTGTCATGTTGAAATACATTCATTGGATCTATTTTTTGTAATAAACTCTATGTTTCAGATGACTCCACGTTACGAAAAAACCTTTTCATTCGTAAATGATTTTCCTGCATTATTGGAGTCAGTTCCCGCTCCACCTGCATCGGAAGACGAATTATTTCAAATGGACGCTGCTAGAGGTACTTGTAAAGTCATGTGTTTTCATCCAAAATCGAATGTAACGATAGCGCTAATGAAGATCGAAGAAATCAAAGAAGTTGTTAGACAGTACGTAACTAACGTGCATGCATCGTTGGTTTTGAAATATCAATGTTTGATATTGAATTCATTATATTTCTACAGATGGATTCAAGAAATGCTTGAATTAGGTAAAAAGTGGACTTGGGTACAAATATTTGAAAATCGAGGGGCTTTAATGGGATGTAGTAATGCTCATCCTCACTGTCAAATTTGGGCTAGTTCGTTTTTACCTTCCGAAGCCAAGAGGAAGGATCAATTGTTAAGTGAATATTATGATCGTCATAAGAAACCGCTTCTCATTGATTACGTTGGGAAAGAAATTGCCAAAAAGGTATGTAAAAGTGGAACTATTGTATTTCCAGTCATTCGATTATCAATGTTTCTAGGAACGTATAGTGATACAAAATAATGATTGGGTGGTCGTGGTTCCATTCTGGGCAGTTTGGCCTTTCGAAACCATGATACTTTCAAAAAAACAAGTGCAGAGGTTTCAAGATCTATCGGACAGTCAGCAAGAATCGTTGGCTGCTATTATGAAGAGGTTATGTACACGATACGATAATTTGTTCAACTGTTCTTTTCCATACTCTATGGGCTGGCATGGTGAGAATAAAATGAATAAATTCAAATACCACTTGAAAATTCATCTTATCACCGAAATGATGGTTTTTCATTCGACTTCAAGGTGCGCCAACTGGACCGCATATTAATACAGATCATCCATATTGGACTTTCCATGGAATTTATTTACCTCCTTTATTACGATCCGCTACTGTGAAAAAACATATGGTTGGGTACGAGCTTTTGGCCCAAGCTCAACGTGATTTGACTCCGGAACAAGCTGCGGAAAGGTTGAGAAATTTGTCTGATTCTCATTACAAGCATCCCGAAACGAGTTTTTCGATAGAAGAATTGAAGAAATATTTTGAATGACGTAACGTCAATATGCAAAATATTGTCATATATCAAAGATACGATTATATGCGGATTCTTGAACAAATCGTATCTTTGAAAATGGAAAGTGTCTTCCACTTGAAAGGGAAACCAAGAGCACGAGTATTTTCCTATGCTTCAATTTTTTTTTAATGGGCCATTGAATGGATGCAAAGAAAAAAGCGTAAGTATAATTTCCCTAGGATAAAAATTGTATATTTGTAAAAATATATATTCAAAATATCAACAAATAATAGGAAAATAGTTATTATCCATTCAATATATCGGTATAGTTGGATCTATTTTTCTACTCCAAGCATGAATGCCTCCTACGATATCTTTTATACACATTCGATCCTCTTTGAAATGTGTTTGAAGTGCTCTTACAGCTTTTTGAGAATCGTTTCCTCGTCTACAAAGTACATACACTGCAAGAGAAGCATGAACACTTTTTGTAAAATAATTCAACAGTAATAAAATGATATTATGAAAGAAAATAGAAACTTACCACCTCCTTCTTCAGATTCATCACTCTCTTTCTTCATCTTCTCGAATTCCTGTTTTATCAACTCCACGTTATCACAATTACTTATTCGATCGATTGGAATGTTTATCGATTTATTCAACCGACATATTTCATACTCTTCCGGTGATCGTACATCAATTAACACGTGCGGTTGTGATTTGATCTTATCGTTATACTCTTCGACGGTGATTCTTTCTTTCGCATTCAACATATTCAAATTCGGATTCTTATCGTTCGCTTTGGCGCCGCAGAATTGTTCGTAGTCAATCAATTCTTGCACCGATGGTTTCTCTCCACAAACTTCACATTTCGGATTTTTACCGCGTAATTTTACGGTACGAAATTTCGTTTCCATACCATCGAACAGTAAAAGTCGTTGGGAAAGTATGTCTGGTTTATTCAAAACGATTTTCAATGCCTCCAGTGCCTGTAATACTCCTATCGCGCCAACAACTAGAATCATGAGTATAGTTTATAAGTTTTATACAAAACCAATCTTGGAGAATGTTTTGCCGTGCGCTGCAGTAGCATACATATTTAGTATTCAAATTTGTTGTATATTTCATTGAGATCGTTATACCGTAAAATTATAACATAATCAAATTCTGACACGAAGATAACTTGTGTGTTGTAAATTACCTGCACCTAATACTCCACCATCACCGCAATTTGTAACAGTTTCAGGAGGTGGAGGTTTAGGAAATACACATCTGTAGCATGGTCCATCGTAGTTGTACACTGTTAAATGTCCTTCGTATCTCAATGCTGATGCTGAAACCAAAGGTTTTCCTAATAGGACGCAAGCGTCGTTCAACAAATAACGAGTTGCCACATTGTCCGTGGCGTCTAAAACTATATCGTAATCTTTCATCACTTCTGATGCGGTTTTACTGTTCAGTTGAATTTTATACGGAGTTACTTTGACGTAACTATTTAATCTGTAAAATAAAAAAGATATTTATATCTATTGGTATTTTTAAGGTAGCATGTCATCTTGTTGGGAACCTTCGATAGAAACTAATACGACGATAATTAGAAACTAATAGAAATACGATCTTATCAGCCTCAATCGGTTCTATCAATTTTTCATGTATTTTTATCACAGCCGCTACTATAAAGCTTTTATCGAGTTCTTTTAGAGAATTAATATTTTACAAATAAGAAAACAGAAACATGATTTTTATTCAAGAAATTTGTATTTTTGTTGCAGAATTTACGGAAATATATGGGAATGTTGTTAGACTTTTGAGGAATTTTGATTTTAATAGACATTCCTGTGATATAAATTCTGTGGTTGCAAACACAAAAGTTTTTTTACCATTCGATTGACACACCTGCGGAGATTTTCGGCAGCTACCATAGCTTTTGGCATTCCGATCGTAGCTTCGTTGAATAATATCTGTCGATGAAGATTATTCATTTCTATATCATCGTAGTCGACGATACCAATGTGGCCGATACCCGCACTGGTTAAATATAAGGCCGCAGGACATCCTAATCCACCGGCGCCTACAATAAGAACTGAAGCGTTCTTTATTTTCTTTTGTCCTGCAAAAACAAAAAAAGATTCATGTAGAACATGGTATGATTTTCCAATCCAGTTTAAATACTTTGAAATTACAAGCTCTAAATTGAGAAGATGTTAGCATTGAAGTGCTGGTTATTTCATATTGGCCAGTTTATTTGGAAACTAATGTATCAATTCGTATAAACTTATTTCCTAAAGATTTCATATCGCTTTGAAAATCTTTCGAAATTCAGTTTGAATCTATTCAATCATTTTCAAATAAATTGGCCACCCTGGTTAAAAGAATCCATTACTCCTGACAAATGAAATTAAATGAGATTTGGCCAGAACATTGTCCGAGAATCAATGAGATTTGGCCAGATTCAGTGAGATTTGACGAGAATCGACTGTTCTTTCTGACCAAATCTCATTGACATTTGCTGGATGAGATTCGGCCAGAACATTGTCCAAGTTCAACTGTAATTTAGTGAGATTTGGCGAGAATCAATGGTTTTTTTAAAACAGGGCATTGTCCTGGCGCTAGTATCCCTTTAGAGAACTCCCGTTTAATCGTTTTATGATCTTTTTCAGTGCAACATGAATGTGAGAGTACATATTCGTTTTCATTCTAAAGTTTGATTTTCTGTGAAGCTTCAAAAGGATAAGTACGCCGAAGTGACACCATCCGATGGCACTCTTTTCAGACACAAATACTTGAAAGCAGGCCCCTCCGATTCACACATTTTTCAATACTCTTCGTTTTTACTTAATATCCGTCAAAATCCAGGTGATAATACAATATAGTGGTCCGAAACAATTGATAAACATAACCAAAAGGTTTAATTTTGCAAATTGTCGAAACAATCTGGTACTGTGACTATTGTAAATTTGTGTATATATGGGCCAATAAACTTATTTTCATTCAATCCACGAATTATTTGATTACGTATAACTTGAAATTAAATTGAAGTTTCGACTAACAGTAGTGTGGAGCCATCTGCAACTTTCTGGATATTATGTGAACACGTAGAAGCTCGAGTCGGAAGGGCCTAGTGCAAACAGGGATATGTAAAAACGGGCAGCTTTCCTAACAGCACACCAACCGATGTCCCAGATTACATTTTGGAGCCCTTCCTAAGTTTATGTGCAGAAATTCATCCATGTGCGTCGCTTCGTGAGGGCATGTTATCTAAGGTGGTTGTCCTGTACGAGTTGACAGTTGGGATAAGTTTTTTTTGTACAGAAACGGACTATCTGACAATTTTTATATGCAATCGGGCGAATGTAAAATCGATTCATGTGCAAACGGTACCACCTCATTTTTTTTTTCTTATAAAACTCTGTAACTTCGTCTGATTTTGTGTGAAGAATCACGATTAGATTTGATTCCAATGACCTTCTGTGTAAAACTTCGTGTAACAAGCTACTTAAAAAATTTGAACGGTTTCCCACATGGTGATCTTCAAAGGATTCTTTGAAAGCTTTCCGAATGAGAATCTTCTACTCAGAAGATCTCATTTAACCACACATATTCTGTAATTATGTGTGGTATATTTACTTCGTGAGAACTTGGTCTATTCACATTTAGCAGACATTCTATAAATACTCTGTCGAGACCTATCCCCGTACACACAGAAAAGTGGCTCTTTGGAAAATGACAGAATTCACTATTTAATATAACAGCAAATGCTTGTAATATGTTTTTAGTAGAATTAGCGATATAATTTACTGATTACGTGATGTCAAGTATTACAAAATGTAATGCCACATAGTATCTTTGGAAATCACGATGATACTCAAATCTTATGTGCCCTGCAGAAATCAAAATGCTACGTGATAGAAGTTAATATATCACATATCGAGGATGACTGTGCTACATATTTCAACGAACTCTACTATTTTTTGAAAATCTCCTTTCTCTGTGTACAAAACAACTACCAATCGTAGGAAATTTCTCCATCGCTTCGCCGTTCATTTTCCTTGTATCCACATCTCCCTTTCATCTACTTTTTCTCCTTGGAGATGCGGTGTGGGTAAAATATCACCAAGAAAAGGTTTCAAACATCTTATGAACGTGGTAGAACATGCTAGAGAAGAATATTCTTAACATATTCGTTAGATGCACTGAAAAAAAAATTTCAGTAAATTTATGGAGATTTATCGGGAAGCAATTTCCCATCAATTGGTATATTGACCAAATTTTCTAGTATGATTACCAAAATTTTGTAATTTTCCTGAGTTTTTTTCCTTTTAATTAATTGCTGCCTGAATTACCGAAGAATTTCTCGATAAATTTCCCGAATATTTTTACAGTACATGTGTTTAAGACGGTCTTTGGAGATTCCATGAATATTTGTAATGGCCTCTTATTATGAAAAAACCCGATATCGGAATTTCATGGTTAAATCATCAGCTGTATCAATACTATCCAAAATATATCGTTTAGTTTCATTATCAGACAAGTCCGATAAAAATACGAAATCGGTGAGAATTATCCGAAATAAAACCGATCAGCTATAGCCGATGATTTCCCGATATCGGGTTTACATTGGATAATCATCGTAGATCTCGTATTTTTATCAGACTTGTCTGATAATGAAACCAAACGATAGATTTTGGATATAGCTATTGATTTAACGATGAAATCCCGATATCCGGTTTTTTCATAAGGGGCTCACCCGAAGTTTGTTCCTTTTTCATTTACAGGAATTACCTTGGTTGAAAAAACCATTGATTCTTGCCAAATCCCATTGAACCTTGCACAATTTTCTAACCAAATCCTATTCAAGCATTTGTCAATGAGATTTAATCAGATGAATGTATTTTTGCAATGTGATTCTGAGTGAATCTTGCCAAATCTGATTGAATCTTGTACAATGTTCTGACCAAATCCCATTAAATTTCATGTCACCAGATTCTATGGATTTTTTAACCAGGGTGTATTTTAAAAAATTAATTGCTTCTTGGGACACATTTCTTCAAAATCATTAAAATTGTAATTGATGTTTTTTTGTGGATAAAGAGATTATGCGCGCTTGTAGAAGAGTATAAAAAATTTTGAAAAAAAATTATCCAATCAGGACTAGACAGCATTTCATCAAAAAGTGTTCAAAATATGTACTTCAGAAATACTTATACCAAAAATACTCGAATTATCAGTAGTTTGAGTATTTTATATTTAAAATACATATTTGTGGGTATTTCAACAGAACATGAAATATTTCCTGAAATACTTTATGGTAGTACTTTTCAAATTTGTATAGAAATTCCCTTTGTTTTTCAATTTTATGGACGCGAGTATGTTTTACGACCATCACTTTCGATCAAAAATCCGTTAACCAGTGTGGCTACTGCAAGTATTTTTGATTCAAAGACAGTGTATTAACGCTCTTTTGTTCTGACTTGAGGGCACTCAAACGTCAGAAGAATCGGGTCTAATTTTGTGCCAACTTTTCTCATAAATTACTTGATAAATTTGAATTTAGATCGATAATAATTAAGTACATACCAAAAATTCGACTCTAAATACAAATTTGGGGTCTTTCAACGTTTGCAGGCATTGGGAAATTAAATTACCAAAAAATTTTTGATAAATGAAGATTATTACTTTTGAAGCCCTCTTATACTTCCCAGTAAATCAGTGAGAGACTGAAACTTATAATCAGAGTCTAATCTTAGTTGTGGATTTCATTATTATTCACTAAAAATTTCCGTTGAACCCGGAAAAAAGTGGGCACGAAATTATTTCATTATTTTGATGCCCGAATGTCCTCAATATAGAGCATTATATTTTTTCGAATAATGAAGTTGAACACGGGTAAATGACGCAGCGCCCGAGATCTTTTAATTTGAATTTGAATTGGCAAAAAAAACAATGTTTTCATTTTTGAATTTCATTTATTTTCCAACAGAAGAGTATCTATGTGTTCCAATTCATAAGCATTTGTTATATTCGAAGGGAAGCTAAATATTTCTGGAGTACATTGATAGTGAATTTGGTTGGATATGTTTAGAATTTAGAGATAAGATTTGGAAGTTTGTTTCCATAATACTACTGCAATTATAACAAATATACGAGAAGATGCGTCACATGATCGCAGTGTTCTTTGTTTATACTTCAATAAGCCTTTTACGGAAATTTACTTCATTCTGACCAAAACACTTCCCTTTTCCGCCAAAAGAATTGAAGGAAAAATGAAGTGTTTTGGCCAAAATGACGTAAATTTTCCTACGGGAGGAGTAAAATCATTGAACCTTCTCAATTATTTTGTATTTATTTCAATGTCAGTATTTTTACCATAAATGAATCGTACTTCCTGTATTTGAATGTTTTATAATTCTCACAATTGAATGGAAAATTAATTCTCATTTTCATGTATTTTGTGGTCCGATATTTGAAATATGTTTTTTGGAGTGTTTTGTTCAACCCTCCACACAATACTATAATAAATCATATCAAATGTTTAAAACGTTGTGTGCAGTCTTATCTTTGGTTCAGATTTCGTTTCAATAAACAATTCAAACTTTGATGTGTGCAGATCTTGGGAAGAAAAAACGACAATTATTCACCTCGAACACCGAAGTCGGGTAGAAATATTTGCCGGCTGTATCGAGCAATTTCTTCATTGTTCAACCCGTAGTCTTGTGTCACTTGTTTTGCGCGTCTCAAAGAGGTTAACTGTGCTTCTTTGAAGAACAATAATTCTCGTAGTTCCTTAATTTCACTGATCAATACTTCTTCGTTCATTCTGAGCGTGATAACTGTGACTTTATAATAATAGACAATAACGAACAAATTTCTAAAATAACATCAATCACTTTATGTTTACAAATTCGACTGATGTACCAAATATTTTGGTTCCCATCCCGCACTTTATCGCACGTATAGATTGGGCACTGACATGTGTAGTACTTGCGGTACAGAACCACTGACTCGCGTGAAGCGGGAAGATTCAAAACTTCAGTAGCGGGTAACTTACTATTTCACGTGATAGATCAATTTTTCTTTTTCATGCGAGTGCACGAGATCTTTTTCAACATGAAGAACATAAAGAAACGTGAAACTTATGCAATCTTTGTTTGAGGATACAACGTCGTAGCGGATTTATTGAACATATGCGTGAATAGAATGTCATAAACGATTCTGGATATGCTACCCTTTACATCGTTCATAATTAAGTGGTTATAGAGTATCTAATTACGCTGTTTCAGAAGAATATTGTTCATTAGGGGAAATTGATGTATTGCGATTTTACATTTATATACCTGCATGTATGAATATTTGTTTCATTATCGTACAGAAAAGCGCGCCTTTTTCCACTTGCAATTACATTTTTTTCCCTCAATAATAGTAGCCCTATCATTTATGGAGATGGAATTTAACTTCATACGTAAGGTACAAAATTATAATGTGGAAAAAGAGTCTGATCGATAAGAGGAAAAATAATGAGGAGATGGCATAATCAAGATATGTGTTGTGGTAGAAGGACGATTCTAAAGTAACTTTCATATTATTGTAGTTGAACATGCATGAAGATCTGTTCGATTGTAAATATTACAAGTTGAATAAATTCTTGTTATCCGTTATGGGGCAATGGCCATTTCAAAGTTTCAGAGAATCTCTGATACCTGCAGTTTTTGCCATCGGCCTGTTCTTATATTTGGCAATACTTCTGGTGAACAATTGATTTTTCCACTCGTGTTTTGTAGAATGTTTTCTTCACTTTTGGCATATCTGGGTTTGCATAAAAAATTAACAAAATTCAATGGAATTCAACAAAATTCTAGTAAAATTCAACAATTCTCCAAAAAGTTCAATAGCTTTGAGTGAAATTTGTTGACTTCCATTGAAGTTCGAGGATACCCAGACAGCACAAATGATCATTTTGAATTCACAAAAACTTCTGAAAGAACTTCTTGAACAGTCCCCGTTATGACAGTAAAAATGAATTCAATATGAACTCAATGAATTCAAAATGCATACATGTTGAATGCCTGAATAGTTCTTTATGAATTCGTTACATGAATTCTTTCTGAAGATTAAGTTATTCATCAAGAGTTCATTTTGAATTCAAACTATTCATAATAAATTCATGTTCACTGTCATAAAGGGAGGTCTTTGCGGGGACTTTTGTGGTGTATGGGTATTTATGGAATCGTATTGAAACATTGTTGTGCATCATTTCCAACCTAATCTAAATCCCTTTTCAGAAGTAATTCATTACGCTCCCTTTAATGTTTCTCTTTCCTTCAAAAACATTGCTCACAAATATATCTTATTGCAGGTCAACATTGCAATTGATTGGAGACATGAGAAATCAGTCCTTATAGATGTGTTGTCCACTGGAGGTTTAATAGTTACAACTAGTTTCATTAGGTATATTTATGGTTTTATGAACAAGAATCAGGTGAGTTTGAGTTAATTTTTTTAATGGACTTTCATAAAATTGTTCCAAACATCCCAGGAAAGAATATCAACCTATACGAACAGCAAAGTGCAAACCCGTATGGAAATATTTCGCTGAAAAATGTCTGCGAAACTATGAAAAATCTCTGAAAAAAAATGAAAAAACTCTGAGAAACTCTGACAAACTCTGAGAATCTCTGAAATTTTGATGAGAAATCTAATATTTTTGGGACATTCTTTACAGACTTTTTTCAGACTTTGTTCAGAGTTTCTCAGAGTTTTTTCATACTTTTTCAGAGAAATAGTAACGAAATTGCACTCTGAAAAAACTCTGACAAAACTCTAATAAATTGTTGACATTTTTCTGATTATTGAAAAATCCTGAAATTCAATAAATACATTCATATGCCGTATTCAAATATCATGTGTGAAAAAGTGTTTGAAAATTTTTTAATTTTTTTCTAAAAGTCAGAAAAATGTTAGCAATCCATCAGAGTTTTGTCAGAGTTTTTTCAGAGTGCAATTTCGTTACTATTTCTCTGAAAAAGAATGAAAAAACTCTGAGAAAGTCTGAAAAAAGTCTGAAAAAAGTCTGTAAAGAATGTCCCAAAAATATTAGATTTCTCATCAAAATTTCAGAGATTCTCAGAGTTTCTCAGAGTTTCTCAGAATTTTTTCATTTTTTTTCAGAGATTTTTCATAGTTTTACAGACATTTTTCAGCGAAATATTTCCATACGGGAAGCAAATATGCGGCAAATTGTTGAGAGCACTCAACAACAGTTAGAACCAATTTGCAGGACCAAATCGGTTGCGTCGCTAAATACACAACAATCAGAACCGACTTTAGGCCAGATACCGCCCGAGGCTGGAGCACAAATTGCCACCCCTGACCCTTCAAACGAATATTAAACAAAAAGTCATTAAATCGGGCGAGTGACATCTCGAGGAGAAAAATTTTCAAAATTACATTTAATTTATATATAATTCGATATGGGTTATACATACATTGAATATAATTGTGTATAAATGATATATAATTTGAAAATTACATAACACCTGTGTGCCGCCCCAAGTTCCAGCTTCGGCAGCCTAGGCGTAAATATGCGCCTGGCAACAATATCCTGTAAATCTGGGATTTTAGCTTCAGTTATTGTCGTGTTGCTAGGAAGTTACTCAGTTTCATGAAATTTTCAATCACGTGCGTAGCACACTCCCAGCAACTTCGCGTGAATTCAGAAAACAACATAAGAGCCATGGTTGAACAGCAACTTTTGTTGTATAAGATCTCTAATCTACGTCAAAATTCCCTTGAAACTTGAACGATTTAACCTTCAGAGGATGAGATGCCTCCATAATTTTGTCACCATTTTTTCCGTATTGAGCACATCAAATTACCCCTGAAACATAAAAGACATAAAAAATATTGTGTCCCAGGGTGCACATTCCCTAGTAAAAAACGAACATATATGACCCATACATAATACATATAAAATTCATATATAATTCATATATGAAAATGCATAGAATCATATACAATCCATATTTAATCCATATGTGATCCATATATGATCATATATAACTCATATATAATCCATATAAAATCCATATACGAAAAATATTTCATATGTGACAGAATTTTTTCACATGTATGGGAAAGTCTTGCATCGAAAGGTCATATATGGATTCTATATGGGCCATATATGATCATATACGGATTCAATATGGATTGCGTATGAATTATATATGGTCATATATGACCATGTATGGTTTCTATATACTTTATGTATGTTCTTATATGATTCATTTTTACTAGGGCTTTGAGGACCCGTCGCGTCCTTTGAAGGTTAACAGGAATTCCGGTGCAGAAAACAAATATCCCTTGTTTTCCGTATAGTAACCGGAGCCCCAGTAACATTGACAGTTCATGTTTTCTGCCTATGATGATGACAAAATTGCCAATTTTTGTTATGGTCTACTTTCAGTTTTTTCATATTGAGCTGAAAATTTGGTCAAAAAAATGGTAATTTTATGATTTTCACTTTTATTGTGTAATGACCGATTTGTGACCGAAAATAATTGTTCGTTTGTTAAACTTTTCTATCAAAAAGTGACCAAACAATGTATTTTATATCTTGGCATTGCACAAGATTTTTTTGAATTTTGCTCAATAACATTTTGGAATAGGTATCTTCGAAAAATGAAGTGGTGGTTGATTTATACACTGTTAGAAATTTCTGATCGAACTTCCAATGACATGTAATGGAAGCAAAAGTTATTCACGTGACTGAAAAATTGATTGAAATTTCATTTACATTTGAATGAGATTTCAGTGACGAAAATATATATCAATGTATGATATAATATAGCAGAAATTAAAAATTCAGTTGCGTGTAAATGAATTCTCATTTCAATCACCAAAAATTGTGAATTTCATTGACAAATGTACATGAAAAATATATTAAATTTAAAGACATTCTAACAGTGTACGTATCTACTGCAATGTACGTGTATGGAGATAAATATTCATTGACATAACTCACAAGAACAATTTCGGTTATCATCCCAGTGAACATTTTTCCCCTCAATATTTCAAAAATTCATTATGTTCTCCATCACTGATAGAGAACTTTCTGATATCATTTAGGAGACATAATGAATATTTGAAATGTTGAGGGAGAAAATGTTCGCTGGGATGTTGCATAAATTTAAATTCGAAATTGTATGTTTAATACTTACAATTATCCATCGAGAATTCTCAATAAGATACCTATATGTTACATGCTGCGTGACTAAATGCGTTGAATATGCGTACTTCCCAGCTGCGACAAATCTGGAATCGAATACGAGAAGATTGGAGAACTTATGAACATAGAGAAGAAATCAAGATAATACAAGAATATGCTGCAACAGGCAGATTAATCACAATTATTCTCACATGTAAGTCCCCGGTCAAGCATTTCAACTGACAAGGAAATCACGTGTTCTTGAATAATGATGGATTAAAAGTAATGCTTCACTATTCTATTCAAACGTAAATATTCTATCGTGAGTTGAACATATCGAACTTCTGGGTTTTATTTGTTTTCATTGCGTTCATATTGCATTGTTGATCTATGTTCTCCCCAGGTGAAAATCCCTGGATGGTTGAGATTCCCAAACTCGCATATGAACTCAAATTCCCGTCCAGGACCACTGGGGTACCCACCTGGCAGGTTCCCGACTAGAAATTCAATTGGGTTAATCTGGTGTTAGATCAGGACTCGACCAGGTCCTGATCGAGGTCTAATCGAACTTAACCGGGTTAACCCGATCAAATGTGACTGAATTTGCGGTCGGGTTCCGAACAAAGGCTCGAAGGGGAACACGGTTGTTAATCCTAGTGGTCACAAGCGAAACCCGGCAGGTTCCAAGCGGGAATCCCATCCATTCAGGAATTTACAGCTGGGTCTAGAGCTTTTTGTTATGTAGAATCTACATGTCTTGAAATTCATTCATTTCAGCGTATACAAATATATTTACCGGTGGATTTATTTTGATGCCGCTCATACCAAAAGTTTTGGACTTCTTCCAACCTCTGAACGAATCTCGACCACTGATTTATGTTCAACCTTTGGATGAATTCATGGGCTATGACACACATTTTTATCCAAAAATGGTTCTCCGTGTTTTGTGGACTGCCACAATGTTGACCGTCATTCTGGGCGTGGATACGACATTCGTAGTATACTCCCAACATGCTTGCAGTTTGTTCACGATTGTAGGGTGAGATTCTTTTGCATTTATTTTGAAGATTTTCCTGTTATCGAATGATCGCTGTATCTACACCCCGTGTGGAAATTTCTCCCGGGCTCAGATCTGGGCCAGGTTTGTAATCCCCACTTGAAAAGTGGCCCCAACTTGGTATGCTACGGTTTTCAATCTAGGCCCCATACTGGTATCAAATATCCAGGCAAAACAATGGTAGTCAACTCGGGGTCTATATGGGCTGTGGGTGGGCATACCTGGATTGAAATATTCCAGGAATATACTACTGGCAACCCCAACCGGGGCCCACATGGGCCGTGGGTAGGCAACCTTGCCCAGGGCCTACCTTAGGATGCCCAAGATCGATTTCCATACGGGATTTCAGCAATGTGTGTTAGCAGATCAACACGACCTGGCGGAAAAATTTCCTTGGATGCTGTTGAATTTTATTTACTTTGCGAGAATCAAAGCTTAGGAAAATTCGATAACATTCAATGAAGGTTCATAAAATGCAATAATTTTCTATTTCTTTGAACCATCCTCAAAGCGTGATATTCGAAGAGTGAACAGACTTTAATGAAATTCCCCTGCCAGGGACCAGAAATTCTTTCCGTCTCAACAGTTTATGTCCTGAAATATTCTTGAAAAAATCAAGCCACACAAGGACTTTTCAAATATAATATAACATGATTTGTTCTGTGCGTATGCATGGGATGTGTAAATGAGATCATTTTGGGTGGATTTTTCAAACATTCCAAACAATCTCATTTGAAGGCTTTATATAGAACTTACAAATTCGATTGTTCCAAATAATGCTTATAAACATGTTTGTATAATGTTCTAAACACGTTCTTAGCGTTTTAAACCTCTGGTGTTGCTCGGGCGGGTTCCAGATCTCTTGCACGCTGCTCTAAAGTAAGTTTTCTACTGAGAATGTCGATTACTAATTCAGTTTGATAAATGATTGAAACTTCAGCAACATTATGAAACACCAGATAGAACATACCTTTTGAAAGTCTTCAAGTTATTTGGAAGTTATCTTTAGATGTTTTACGGGATATCTTTTAAGATTCTTGAAGATATCTTTGAAAATGTTCTGGAAAAACCTTAAATTCCTTAAGATCGTTATCTGGGTCTGTGGATTTTTTTAGTTATTTTTATATTGATTGGAATTTGATTGAAAAATGATGCAATGATTCAAAGTTCTCATCGCATTCTAACCAAAAATCGTCTTCATAAAATGGTTTGCTTTTTCGTCACCTTGTATCGGACAACTGTGTGATCGTTTTTTTCTTAAATCCTTCTTTTAATTTCAGTTGGGAGATGGGAACCCTGGAACAGATAATCAAATCCAGAATTTTCCTACAATCTTTTTCAGTTATCAATTGAATCACTTGGATTATGGAAAAGATGATAAAGGGAAAGGATCTATAGATGGATGCACTGATAATCATTACGATCTCAAATCCTGTATCAGAAATCATGTGAAAGCCATACAGTATGTGTTGGATCTCAAGTTTCTTATGAACTAAGTAAACACTGGACGCACGTGAAAGAATGAATGTGACATAACATGTAATCCGTGTAAAAATGCCACATAAATTCGGATAAAGAGGGGACAAAAATCTCAATTAAACGAAAAAAACGAGTGAATTTATATTGAACTTTTGTCCGGTTTCGTACATTTTTAATGAGAATGTGAAGATCAATAAAAACGAATCTGTTTATGATTTCCGTTAAACAAGGAAATACGTTTCTGGCCCCTCCATCGAGTCACTCTTCATTCGCGTAGTGGGGGAAAACGAAAAGTCAAACTCTTAAAATCTGACGGATCATCGTTTTTCATCCTTTCGAATTGATCCCTTGACACTGGAAACGTCGTTTGAAAAGTGTATCGCAAAATTTGGGACCTCCAAAAGCTGAGTATCTCTTTCTTCGATCACTAATGCATTCCAATAAACGATGCAAACTTCAGCAACGTAAAAACTGTTCAGTAGTCGTGACTGGAAATTTGAGTGAAGTACTACCTCAACTAAAAATTGAGTTGCCTGAATTGGATATTAGTATAATTATAGTGCCTCCAACAGAAAATTTTTATTCCAACAAACAACCCGAAGAGAACATGAAGCTTCAGCGAACGTTCAGATTAGATGTGTATAGATCGGGCCGAAGGTTCATTAGAGGTAACTTTTAGATTCACAAACGTTTGACAAAGGTTCTACGGACGTTGAAATGTCCGCCTCGAAATACGTTCAGAAAACATAGATGGAACGTTCGCTGAAGGTTCATCGAAGGTTTGACGAAGCTTCACAAAAATATCTATACTTATATTAATTTTTATTAATTTATATGAAAAATAAATTAATTAATAAACATAAATTATTATAAATTAATCTAAGTATATATATTTTTGTGAAGCTTCCTCAAACCTTCGATGAAATCTTCAATGAACGTTCCATCTATGTTTCCTGAAAGTACTATGAGGAGGACATTTCAACGTTCGTAGTACCTTTGACAAACGTTTGTGAAGCTAAAAGTTAGCTTTGATGAACCTTCGATCCGATCTATACAGATCTAATCTGAACGTTCGCTGAAGCTTCATGTTCTCTTCGGGAATATTTTAGCTCAAGCAACTTTAATTTTCTACTTGATGTCGTTTTTAGTTACTACAAGTGAAGAGTTTCCTTAGTGCAGTGTCAACTCGAGATTTATGTGTTGATATTTGAAGAGAAACTAGCAGCGTGTTAGCAGCCAAATCGTTCATAACAAAATACGGACAAACGCTTCAATTCAATCAAAATATCGCTCAGCATGGCACTTTTACTGCAATTAGAGTGTCTAGTATCACCTTACCCTAAGATAACACAAACCTTCAGGAACGTTCATTGAACGTTCGCGAACGTCCAGGAACATTCAATGAACGTTCCTGAAGGTTTGTGTTCTCTTGGGGTGAGTAACATCGATTCCGAGTGGATCATTTGAGACGTATCCGCGTGTTGAATATGTACAAAATATTTCTTGTGCATTTGATAAGCAGTGATCAATGAACTGTCAGTTTATAAAAGAACTCACTTTATATGACAACTTCACGTATTGTACATTTGGAAGCAATATATACAGTCAATTTTTTAGATTCGTGGAACTTCTACAATCTTCCTTCGCGACCATGTTGTTCGTTCTCATGATTGTTGCCATTCCAGTTGCCAGCTTGTTATTGGTACAAGTGAGTCAATTAAGTCAGTTAAGTTATAAAAACACATCCATTCACACAACTTTGGTATGTTAAGGGCCAATGTTCCTAATGGATCACAATTCTATTTGTGACATTGCGAGAAATTCTTTTCGTTTTTCAAGCATCACACTGAGAACAATCTCTATTGTAGAAATCATGTTTCAATATAGTAATGTATTTGACGGTGAAAAATACATTATTGTGGTTATTATTGCCATGAGTTAGGTGATGAATACCATCTTTTTGGTGAATCAAACCGAATGTGCGGTGAAATTCAATACTGAAAAGGTACTTTTCACCTTCGAAAAGCTGGCTTCAGTTTTCATTATTTGATGGCCCTGGTGAAGAAAATCTCTCTGAATCTCTCTGAAATCTCTCTGAATTTCTCTGAATCTCTATATTTTGGGACAAATTTCAGAGAGATTCGGAGTAATTCCAGAGTAATTCAGAGAAAGTTAGAGACTTTTCCGATAGTGATACGTTCTGAATTCTTCAACTTTCTCTGAATCTCTTCGCATATCACTGAATCCCCCAGAATTGTATATATTTAAATTTCAAAGCTCCCTCTGAATCTACCTGAATATCTCTAAATTTCTCTAAATCTCCCGGAATCTAATGTATTCAGATTTCAAAGCTTCCTCTGAACTCCTCTGAATTTCTCTGAATCTCTCTGAATTCCTCTAAATCTCCCGGAATCTAATGTATTCAGATTTAAAAGCTTCCTCTGAATCCCTCTGGATTACTCTGAATCTTTCTAAATTCTTCTGAATATTTCTAAAAAATTCCAGGCACAATTTTTCTCAATTTATTTTCCTCTGGAAGCCTCTGAAATGCAGAACCAAGATTTTACTGAATTTATTCCTCTCTGAATTTCTCTGAATTCCTCTGAATCTCTCTGAATTTTTCTGAAAAGTTCTACGCACAATCTTTCTAAATTCATCTATCTCTGAAAGCGTCTGACACTCCTTGAACGCCTCTAAAATGCAGGACAAAGAATTGTACTGAATTTGTTCCTCTCTGAATCTCCCAGAATTTCCCTGCATCTCTCTGAGTTCCTCTGAATTTTTCTGAATCCTTCTGAAAAATTCAAAGCACAAGTTCTCTCAATCCACTAGTCTCTGAAATCCTCTGAACCACGTTGAATTGCTCTGAATTTCACGTGAAATTTTCAGAAAGATCCAGAGAGATTCTTTTACCAGGGGGGTGAAAAATATACGAAATAGAGGTTATTTTCACATTTCATTTTTCTCAGTGCAAAAAAGCATACAAAATAAAAATGAAGATAAAGCACTGCTAAAGATATTGAAGCATATCTTTCTGTTCCCTCCAATCGTGGAAATTTTCAAAATCTCTTTGAATTGTTGAGACTGTGACAATAACCCTGCATGAAGAAGAATTTTCAACTCAATCAACTAAATTTGGGCTGTTGCAAATCAATATGCAGTACTCACAGAACAGCTACTCTCTTAGCAACAGCAACCAAAGTTTTGCTTAAAAAACCAAGAATTCCTCTGCCACTACAGAAATGTAATTGTAGCAGCAAAAGACGATGGCCCTCCTCACATTTTGAATGAACACCTGTTCAATGTGTATGGAAGGTATGGAATGAAATTGAAAATTCATTTAAAATTTCTGTTTGTTTCATTACGTTGAAGGTATGTGAAATGAAGAATATAACTGATGCATATAAGAATGGAGTGTTCATAGTTGCAGTAATATGCGATTGGTTCATATATTGCTCCAGCGGCCAAAATATCATGAATCACAGTGTTCGCCTGTCAGAGAACATGTAAGTTTTCAATGTTCAAAATCCACAATCCTTTTTGTTTATAAGCAGTGAATGCTATATCCCACCCAACACAATTTGTTACTGTATCATAACTACAATGTAACTTATGATCACACGCAATATCACCTGTTCGTTACATGCAATGGGCTGGTAACTTGTAATTTCACACTCATCAAAAGTTGCTACAATGTAACCACAATATGACATGTTTCATTTTAGCAACATCGTGGTTCCACCGATCTGTTATAAGTTAGACTATTAAACACGATATATTTTCTTAACGCCAGTTTTGAGGTTGAACACACACACACCCCTTGTAAAAATGATTCATATATGGCCCATATATAAACTGCATTCGATTCATATATGGACTTGGTACGAATCATATATGGTCATATATGAATCATATGTAATTCATGTATGTGGCATATATGACCATATAAAATTCATATACGTTTGTTCAATCCATATAAGGACCAAACATGACCCATATATAGGGAACATGACACCATATATGAAATGTATATGGCCCATATATGAATGCCTGAAATCATATATGGCCCATATATGAATTATATAGGGGTCATATATGAATCTGTGAAATCATATATGTACCATGTGTGGTCATATATGCCGCATATATGATTCATTTTCACAAGGGACATATTTATATATATATGCGGGTGACCTCGAATATAAGGTCAAATATAAGGTCAAAAAGTGTCTACGATCCATATTTTCCAAAATAAAAAGGTCATAACAATTGCATGCAGCCGCCATTTAACCAACACAAAAAATGTTGTGTTATACACTGTAAAAAATATACTTCCTAAACTGCCAAAGAAGTTTGGCAGTTTTTTACAGAAACTTTTTTTGTAAATTACCAAACAAAAGTTTGTAAACATTCAAAAAATTTTGTGATTTCACGAAGATTTTTGAGAATCCACAAACTTTTGTTCGGCAATCTACAAAAAAGGTTCGGAAATTATTTTTCCAAACCAAGTTTGTAAATTTCCAAGCATTTTTGTTTGGAATTCAACAAATTTTTTTACAGTGTAGTGACGTTGCGGCTGCTTTTCTTGAGTGTGAAATTACAAGTTACCTGTCCATTGCATGCAACAAGCAGGTTACATTGCATGTGATTTTGAAATCACATTACACCGATGATACGGTGACAAACTGTGTTTGGTGGAATGCTAAATGCTTGGCACTGATGACAGGGAGATTGTTTTTCGATTCATGTTACAGAATATTTTCTCATTCTCAAGAAGTTGTGCCCTAGTGAAAGGGAAGCGTGTCATAAAGAGCTCATTTTCTATGAAATTGGTGTTCACCCACTTCAAATATACGTTCGAACTACTCTTGAGGTTCCACTTGACGCTCCGTATACGCTTCAATCCACGTTCCAAATACTTGATAATTAGGTTCCTGGCACTTCTCAATACACGCTGCTCTTTCACCAGAGTAAAATCCAGTGGCGGACTCAAAACTCCTCTATCTTTCTTCAACCTGCGCGAAACAAAAAATGAAAGAACAGTCATACCAGGTTTCTATCGTTTGTTTCTCGCGGGTTGAGAAAAGATAGAGAAATTCTCAGCCCGCCCCTAGTCGGACTTCCCAAAAAGTCACCGGCAAGTTTTTCAAACCATGGGGAGGACAATTGAAGGGCATTAATTCTCCCTTGTGCGGTGAAGTTAGCTATACACCCTGAAACTCTTTCCCAGTTTTAGCAACAATTTATTTATTCAACAGGTATCTACCTTGGTGACTCTTTAGATAGATAAGAATGATGCATCTACAGTGTTACTACCCTGTTAGAACATGGGCCAGGTAACTGCTCCCTGTTTGAAGCAGACATTTGGATGCTTTTGTTATGTCATTGATATACAAAAGGCTTTGTTATACATCATTGGTATATTCGGTTCTAATAGGGTAGTTTAGAGGGGACTAAACCCTTCCCATTGATCATTTTATTTAACATGATCATTGAATTCGTCCATTCCCTTGGAATACTCCTAAATCTGGCAACTCTGTTCATTTATCAATCAGAATTGACAGAATTTCAAAGAAATTAGAAGTCAATTTTCTTAAAATTCAGCAAAATTTTTTGAGAAGTTCAGATGAAAGCGGATGTGAATAATCACAATCACATATTTTGAATCCTCAGCAAGAATTCTCCCAAGTTATTGGAGTACAGTGCTATCGTAGTTAACAGCAGTAATCGATCAATCGTTTCAGATACAACACCCAGTGGGATGATGCATCAGTGGATTCCCGGAAATTGCTGGTTTTTATGATGAAAAGAACTTCGAAATCCTGTGGCTTAATCGGTGGGAAAATAATTCTACTATCCTTGCAAACATGGATGAAGGTGAGATTTGAAATCATTTTCTCAAAAATCACATTTTGGAGTTCTTTTGAAAATTCTTATACATTTTCTTGTTGTACGAAAAATCAATTGTACGTTGTCAAATTCTTAAACAACTCCGCACGCATTCTGTGTTATTTAAAAAATGCATATAAAATAGAACACTTTGTAGACAATTAGGGGAAAAACTCACAATTTCAATTACGAGAAGGAACTCTAGTGAAGATGGATCATATAAAAATATATATAATTCATATGTAATCCATATATGACTAATGAATGCAAGATATTTTTCACATATGTCAAAGAATTCTGCCATATATGAAATATTCTCCATACATGGATTATATATGAATTATATATAAATCATATATGGATTGTATATGGATTATGTATGAATTATGTATAGTTCATATATGTTTAATTTTCACTAGGGAAAATATTGAATAGATTTTCACATCTTACGGCAATTCGAAATCAAAGAATTGCGAATATACTGTGTATTGCTTTGAGGGATCTACAAAAATCATGAGAATTTGAATTAAAAATGATTATTTTTCAGATGTTACAAACTGCTTTCTCGTATTATACCATGGTTTCTTCAGTCTAAACAAATTAATTCGAATAATTATTGTTGAACTGCTTGTAAGTGAATTACATGAACTGATATTATCAAAGGATTATATTATTTTATGATGACTGAATACTAACCAAGAACTCCGATTATTGTGACTAAATTTCTGTTCTCCCAACCAAACTATTTTGTTATTGGAATTTGGTACCCGACCCGACCTGACCCGATAAGCAAGTAATCTCGCAAATCCCTTCTATTCTGCATGCTAATACCCTAGTGTGTTATTCCCTTCAGAAGCCAGGGAGTCTCAAATAAGAAATTTTACGTTGGTGTACATTAATAATAATAATAAGAACAATAATTATGATAATAATAATATAAAGGTACGTATCCATTCTAAAACATAAATACCAACTAATGCTAAGAATTATCTTGATAAAATTGTTTTTTGTTCACAAATAGATCAATGAAAAGGTAGGGGAGGCCGAATAGTATCGGACAGTGGGATAATATCGGAGAAGCGCTGTTTCGGGTGTTGGTTGCACGCGGCAGTGTCCGGGACATGATTTGCATGTTGAATGAAACAGCAAGAAACATCTTCTACTATATCAAATCTAGTTTGTGATTTGTTTACAAGTGGAAGTCAAGTTCGGATGTTTTTTTGGACGTATTTATTAATATACGAAGATAACTTTGCAATGGCATAGCCTGTGTTTAGGGTGAGTTTTTTGATATTTCACATGTATCGCAAAAGACAACAATTATTCTTCATTTTGGAGGGTTTCAACTTGATCAGGCCAAATATTGCGTATGAGAGAACTAACTTTGCGTAGTGTGTATGCGAATATCATAGTATTTATTCTTTCACAGGCATAATATAGCGAAAATATGTCACAAGTGGAATGAACATGATATGAGGAAAGCTATAAAACAAGTTCAACTTAATGTAATCACACGGAAGGAAGCAAATGAAAGATATTCTGTTCCTAAAATTACACCAAGTGACAGACTGGAAATTTTGGAAAAAAGTGGAGAGATAAAAATGAAATCGCGTTTGGGGGATACTGAGGTTTTTTTTCCTCAAACAGTGTATCATGTCCGACATAATCCTCCAGAAGACGAAAACGTCAAATTTGATTGTGAAAGGAAAGCATAAAAATTCAGTAAAAAATCTTTATTCAGAGAAATCAAGCTCTGGAGCTAGATATGTTCATTTGGTATATCACACTTCAATGTGAAGTGTAGTTTGTGCAAATATCTTCATAAGAATCAGGGGCGGTGAGACTGGTGTGAAACTGTGGAGTACTCCACACCTGCTAAAATAACAACTGTGTGGAATTGCTCGATTTTCAAAATTTAGAAACACACCACTTTTCAAACTCATTAGGATAAAATGTTTTGAACGAGCTGGCAATGAATTTGACTGTGGATAATGCGATATCTATAGAACGCTTACAGAAGTGCATTACACCTTTTGAATACACCAAGAAAAACAGTTGTGAATTTTACCTCTTGTTAAGTAAATATATGGACGATTTAAAAATGTACACGGAGAAAAATTTGATTGTGAAAATTACTATTTTTTGTCGTAAACTAGTATTATTGGAAAATATTGACAGTCATTTGTAACCTAAGTGTATTATTTTATACGCACGTAGTAAATAATCGTCAGCTATTATTTCAGTAATAACCAATATGAACAAACGAAATGAATATAACGAAATGAATAATGATGGTAATATTTTCCAACAGCGCTCGAGATTTGCTCACAATTTTATCGCACACAAGTTGTCCAGTTTAGGTTCCTTCGTTTAGTCTTCCAATGAAACTTCAAAACAGCGAATTCATGAAAGCGAGCGTAGCAAAGCGGCTTTAATTGTAAAGTTTATAGGAAGATATAAGTACATTATTCTTAAGTTCAAAATCCCCTCCGCGTAATTAGGATTTTTCATTATAAACTGTACTCAAGAATGTATTAAAAATAACATGATTGCAATCAACAAAATGGTGGTATGTTAATAACTCGAAGGTTGGACAACATAAACTAACAAATAATGTGCCTGGAAATATGTTTTAGCAAGTAAATTTTTTATTTTCATTCTAGTGAATGATGTTTTCACCATCATTGATTCGATTTTTAGAGCTCTTGCTTGCGAGAATTTTGAAATAAAGTGCAAAGAAACATTACGGTTGCTGATTGTAAAAAGTATCAGCACTGCCTGAAATCATTAATATTACCTTTGTTAGTTGTCCTGAAGGAATTGTGAAATTTTTGACAAAGTGAAGTTTCATATCGTGATAATTTTATTTCCAAGCTATTCCCAATAGTTTCAGTTTACCAATTTTGATGATGATATTACCTACGTATTTCACCACTTTCAACCATCAAATTACTCTCCGTGTATACAGATTCGAATGATCCACCGAGTATTTTAGTTTCAATTCCGTACTTTACTTCATTTATAGCCACTGACATGTGTAGTACCTGCGGTACAGAGACAATCACGTGGAACGAGGAAATTAAAAACTTTAACTGCGAGAAATGGATTCGCCTTTACTGTTTCTAGTTTCTATTGTCATACGAGTGCACGGGATCTCTTCAGCTTGAGGAACATGGGGAAACGTGAAACTTACGCAATTTTTGTTTTGAGATACAACGTAGACAATTTATTGAACATGTGCTTGGATAGGATGTCATAAACGATTCTAGATATACTACCCTTTTTTATCGTCCATAATTAAGTGGTTATAGAGTATCTAATTACGCTGTTTCAGAAGAATATTGTTCATTAGGGGAAATTATTGTGTTGCAATTTTACATTTACATACCTGTACGTATGAACATTTGTTTCATTATCGTACAGAAAAGCGCGCCTTTTTCCACTTGCAATTACATTTTTTCCCCTCAATAATAGTAGCCCTATCATTTATGGAGATGGAATTTAACTTCATACGTAAGGTACAAAATTATAATGTGGAAAAAGAGTCTGATCGATAAGAGGAAAAATAATGAGGAGATGGCATAATCGAGGTATGTGTTGTGGTAGGAGGACGATTCTAAAGTAACTTTGATATTATTGTAGTTGAACATGCATGAAGATCTGTTCGATTGTAAATATTACAAGTTGAATAAATTCTTGTTATCCGTTATGGGGCAATGGCCATTCCAAAGTTTCAGAGGGTCTCTGATACGTGCAGTTTTCATTATCGGCCTGTTATCATACTTGGCAATACTTCTGGTGAACAATTGATTTTTTCTACTCATCAAGTTGCAATAGAGTTCTGTGGAGTTTTGATTTCAACAGAGTCTGGGTTCATTTGTCTTTTGGAATATTCTTCACGTCAGTTTGTGTGTAACACATATATTCCAAAAGGATGTGAAGACATAAAATATTAATTGAACTTTTAGCAACGTCTTTCCATCGTTTCGAACCTGATTTGAATAAGTTTTAGAAGCAATTGATCGCTCTCCAAATCCGAATCAGTGAAAAAAACTAGAAAACAGTATTAAGTCTTCCACTGATTCAAGCAGTTGAACTTTGCACTCCTTTGTTTCTTCAGACAAACCACTTATAAATGAATATTATTTCAGATCAATATCGCACTTGATCGGAGAAATGAAAAATCAGTGATCATAGATGTGTTGTCCTGTGGTGGTATGGTAGTTGCAACTAGTTTTCTTAGATATATTCATGGCTTGATGAATAAAAATCAGGTGAGTCGATATCAAACTAAGTAGAACCCCAAACAGAGAAACATGCTCTGAATATTTCGTAATATAACGTGCCGTAACTACTATCATCAACTTTGCTCAGCTTGCGAAGATATATTCAATGTAAACATTGTGTGTCCATTATACCTTTGATCCAAATGTACCTCTGACCCAACCGAAAGAGAGTACGCTTTTGTTAATTGTTCTATCCCTGGTAAAAATGCGGATGGATTCGGATCAAAATTCGCCGATGGACACAAAAATAGGATTGAAAAGAATAAAAGTGGATTGTATTTCTATCCGTTTCAATCTCATTTTTGAGTCAAGAGTAATTGAAATGCAATGGGAATGTACATGGAAGATCATTGCATTCCGTTATTTACTTCATCATCCAACCTCTATGATGAAAATCACCGTTCAACAGATTCAAAAGAAAATTCTCTTGAATATCATTGTACCCTGAGGAATGAACCACATGTTTACAGAAACTACATTCGCATGGTCGAGAATTTATCGTTGCAATGGCTCGAAATTTAGTTACGATGACTAGGGAAACGAGACATGATCGCATGAATCTTGTGGTGTTGACAACTACACGGAAAAAATAATTTAGCTGCAGCAGCTAAGTAGCTAGCACGGACACGGACAGCTATTAAATTGGCTCCTGCAGCTAAATTTTAGCTGTTACAGCAAAAAAATTTGCATTTGTAGTCAATTTATTTGCGGTGACAGCTGAAATTTAGCTGCAGGAGCTAATTCAATGGCTGTCCGTGTCCGTGCTAGCTACTTAGCCGCTGCAGCTAAATTATTTTTTCCGTGTAGACTACTTATCAACACCAGATTTTTCTCTCAGCGTATTTACACTCTCAAAATTACTTTATTATTAAGGGGACTCAAGCATGGGGAAGTGGGGAGGGGGAAAATCAAATTTTGCGCGAACTTTTCTTAAAAGGTACACTGAGAGAAAGGGTCTATTCAAATATTCGACAGCTAGAAAATGTAGTCACTGTAAATAAAAATTTAATTGCACCAGTTAAATCTTATTTGTCATGAGTAAATTTTTTATTCTTATTGAATAAACCATTTTATTCATATTTCATACAGCCAGACTTCTATTTACCCCTACTAGAGTCTAGCTAGCGCAAATAAAAATCTAGCTGCGGCAACTAACATTTAATTGTCCGAACTGGGTACCTTTCTCTCAGTATACGTAATTAATACAAATTGGAAGTAAATAATAATGAATTACGTACTTGGGATTGCGCACTGCCGCTCGCTTTGAATTTCCTGACGATTTTTGAAGGCTAAAAAATAAAATTATGAAATTTTTTGACATTTAGAGATCCAAATTTTACAATTCAGTTTTTCAGCCTTCAGAAATCATTGGGAAATTCAAAATGCGCGGCAGTTATTGACTGAGACTTTTTTAAAACCTGTTCCATATTTTACAACTCGTTTGAATTACCTCATATTTCATATTTTGTATTCAAATAGATTCTGAAAACTATTTTGCATTTTCTATTTGAAACAGACTTTCGAACCTATTTTTGTTATTTGTTGAAAATCCACTAGAAATTACCGCTGAAGTGAGGATTTGGAGGATAAAATAATTGATGGGATTCAATGATCTTTCACATCTTTTCGGTATTTCCAATTCTCCACGCTGAGAAGACGTTGGTTCCAGTGGAACAAAATTTTGATTGAAACGAACGTAAGGACACTTTTCGGTTGGTTGTAATGAAATCAGTTTAGGATAAATAAAATCAATGTCTATATGAGAGTGTTAATTTTTGTGAACTAAATTTTGTTCATCCCAACCGAATTTTATTTCAGCCAATCAAAAAGTTTCTCTGCGTTCTTTTTCACTACAATCTTGTTGGCCTGGAACAAATTACGTTTTCAGAGCATCCAGAATCTTCAGTAGAATACCATCATTGATTGCTGTGTAAATAAGTAAGTGGAATATTTGTAATTCGCAGCAACGGAAAATTTGGAATTGGATACGAGAAGATTGGAGAACTTACGAACATAGAGAAGAAATCAAGATAATCCAAGAATATGCTGAAACAGGCAGATTAATCACAACTATGTTCACAGGTAAGTTTCACCTGAAAAGAAAATCATGCGTTCTTGAGTAGTGATGGAGCAAATGCAGTAATTCACTATTCTACTTGAGTAATTCTCTATTCTACTACCCTGCTTTGAAAATCCGATTTGAACTTATTACTTGTTAATCAGTTTGAATGAGATTTTCGTAATAGGGCGAAAGTGGAAATTCTTACTGAATTGGATATAATTAGAAAATTGGGATCGTGTAAATTACAATTTTCTATTTTGGTCCTATTCGAACCGATTTGGTTTTAATGAAATCAAATAGGAGGAAAATGCTCGGACACAAATCTGATGCAAACTGATTGATGAGTTAATAAGTTCAAATTGGATGAAATCGGATCTTTAAAGCAGCTTCAAAGCAATGGAATTCTTTTGATATCAAAAATACGATTGGTTGGTTATACAAGAAGCAGCCAATCATCAGGGTTGGACGATTTTTTCTGGCAAGCCTGCTTGAGACTTGAATCTTCAATCGTGAATCATTTTTCCCGTATCTAAAATGTGATATTCATATTGAAGACATATTTTATGGATTATAATACGATATATTATTGATATATCATTGACTATTGTTATTTTCAGTATATAAAAACGCCACACTTTGAATCCATGATTTTAGAGGAAATTTCGTCAATTGTAGTTAATAATTCAAGTTCAGTACGGAGCGAATTAGCCTGTTTTCGTGTTTCCACTCATATTATCAACAACAGCACTTTTGTAGGCATTTTTGCCTTCATTACAACACTGGGACTGAAAGGTTCAATGTTGAAGATACCACGTTCCTGGTGAAAATGAAGCGTATACACGAAGCGCGAAGGAAGCGAAAAATATTTCAATTTTCTCTTCCTGAAGCGTGTGGATGCCCGCTTGCTGTAAAGTGATGACATTATACGTTCCATATACGCTTCATATGCTCTCGATCCTGTATCACACACGCTTCGTCTGAAATGATAGTAAGTTATATTAGGCGTGTGCGAATCATACCTTTTCTGAACTCGAATGATATCTCTAAGCAGTTGATCCCAACGAAGATTCAGGACTCAGTGGATAAAACCCTCGTCCGCCATGGTGAAAATCATAGGTTGGATTCTTGCTATGTGGTGCAATTTTTGTATTCAGGTTTTAATGGATTTTATACGCTGCCTTTGCTTCCATTCCCTCTTCGCATACTCTCCCAATGAACAATATGTTATCATCAAGAGCTCCCCAAGATCTCCCAAATATGTGTAAGAGAAGATCTCAGATAGACCTTCCAGAAGGTTGAAATCAAGATATCAGAATGTTACCAGATGCGTCAATTTCTGAGGAAAATGAGAGATTGCTAGAATGTTATCCGAACGAACTCTTTGAGAGGATTTTTTCTGAGATCTCAGAAAAATGATACCATTCAGATATCAATGTGATAACATTGACAGAGCTCTTTTAGAAGACCTCTCAAAAAACTCTTCCTCTCATGAGTGTTCACTGGGCTTTGCATCCTTCTCGTTCAAGCTCCGTATACTCTTCACTAGCGTTTCGATTATCCTCCAAAACACGCTTCGTTTACTCTTCCTCCCCACATCCATTTTCACCAGGGGTTTCCTACTCTGAGAGAACACAAGCATTGGAGCTCAATTTCAGGTTGATTTTCAATTGGTATGCGCTGAGTGAAGAGAGCGAACGTTCTGAACGTTCTTGTAGAACATTTTAATATCTGTATCCTAAATTCACGTGCTTCAGAGTTTTGAGTTCTCTTGGGATAGAGATCTCCCGATATTACTTACGAAACTTTTTGAAAGATTTGATTATCTGGTATCCATATGATCTAAAATTTATTTATTCCAGTGTCTATAATTGTATGTACCGGGCTATTTGTTATAATCCCATTGACACCCAAAGTTCTTGACTTCCTCCAACCTCTGAACGAATCTCGACCACTTATTTACGTTCAACCAGTGGACGAATACGCCGGTTATGATACACATTTTTATCCAAAAATGGTTTTTCGATTTTTCTCGGTATATACATTGTTTTTAATCATCTTGAGCGTGGATGCAACATTCGTAATATACTCACAACATGCTTGCAGTTTGTTTGCGATTGTTGGGTAAGTTTTGTTTGCATTTATTATGAAGTTTTTATTATCATGAAAGCATCTGAAACAAAAGAATCAATGTTCCTCGTGACCTGTGTGAATGTAAACTGTCAAAAATGGTGTGAAAGTTGATAGATCAGGTGAATATAGAAAATTCTGAAATTTCTCCCCAACATCTAGTTGAATCATGAATTTATGAAATTTACTGTGAAATTTATTGGGCTTCATATAAAAATGCATGAAGAATTATAATTCTGTATGCAATTTCATAAGACTCTACAAGAAAAAGTCAGGGAACATTTTTAAGATTGTTACAAAATTTATGTGTCAATTTCTTTGTATAAATTTACATAAAATTTTGAAAGTAATTTTTTACAGTTTATGTTTTTCCCAGTGTTCTATGGGGTACGGATCTATGGAGGTGTAGTCCGCTCCCCTATCCGGGTTTTGTGTAAAATTTTCATTGATACTGTCCCTGCTAAAAATTTCCCATAGAATCCGATAGACAAATTTTTCTATCTTTTTCTTTGTATGTGGTTTCTGAAACTGGAATTCCCGTTGTTCCATAGGTCATTCACGATAGAAAAATTGTACTCCTGTTTATAGGTTTCTATCGTAGTTTCACGATAACAGTTGCTACTAAAAAAGTAGTGGAGATTTTTTCCTATTACTTGCTACGTGATTTCTGAATCTGGAATTTCCGTAGTTGTGTAGATCATTCATGATCTAAATTTGAATGACCGTGGAAAATTTTTGTATGGATTCACAGAAAAATTGCTAGTTTCTTTTTACAGAAGAACAAGAAAATCAAAGTTTTGGTTAAGGAACCAAGGAGATTTGATTTTCTCCAAACTTTGTTTGAAAATCCACTAGAGGGAATATTTCTGTAACGAACTGTCAAATGTATTTATGAATCCACAGCTATAGGGACAACATTGACATGATGTGTATCGTGGAAACACGGTAAATACCGATACATTTCTTAAATTTCATTTTTTGGTGAAAACAAGGTAATTCCACGATAGACCTCAACTATAGGTATTCTCTCGTGCCTTCCCCATACATTACGATAAAACTCCCCAAACAGACATGAAAATATCTTTTAGAATTCTAAAAGATATCTTCCAAAAGTACAAGAAGTCTTGAAGAATTTTCTAAAAGATATCTTTTCGTATTCGAAAAGATGTCTCATGCAACATGAATAGATTTCTAAAAGATGTCTCGGAGACTTCTCCAAGATATCTTTAAGAAGAAATTAAGAAATCTAAAAGAGTTCTTCAAGATTTCTTAAAGATGTCTTGCAAAATTCATAAAAATGTCTTGGAAGAAGCTTGAATTTATTCACGAAAAAAAATTCTAACTCCTCTTCTTCTTCCTTCTCCTCCCTCCCCCCATATGTGTCTTTGTTGCTCTTGCCCTCCTATAAAGTTGACTTTATCTCAGGTTGCGGGAATCGAACCTGCGTATCTTACGATGTACTTACGCTTCAATGACCTGAGCTATAGAGACAATTCGGTTTTGATGCTTACGATTGTCAATATAACACAGTGGAATCGTGTCAGTGGTGTACATTTTCAGAGTAGAAGTGATCTTTTGAAAAAATTGTTATTATCTAAACAAATGTCAGATGAGTTGGTCGTGGATACCACAGATTCTTCCTAAATTATTTCTATCCCAACGTTATTGAAGAATAACTTATTAATGAGTATGAATGAGAATTTTTGTGAATTTACTTGAAGGCTGTACATAAAATTGAGCGTAAAAAGTTCAGTAATTTGTAAAATATTTGTGTCTTGAAGATTCGTTAATTCCAGCGTGGGTATCAAAAGGTTACAAAATCGTAATTTTTGCAGAATTCAAAATCTCTTGGCATGTTTATAGATTTTTCAAGCTTTCGATTTGTGACCGAATTTATCACATGTGTAATTCGATTATAATTAAAGGCACATTTCGAGTGTCATTCATGTCAATTCATATGATTAGGTATTTATAACCTAAACCTGCTGACAATCTATCTTCTTAAACATATTTTGTTACAGTCTTCCAGGAAAATATCTTTCAAACGCTTCTCAAAGATATCTTTAAGATATCTCGCATGGTCGTCTTGGAGATGTCTTGAATCGAGACATCTTTTAGAAATCTTTCACAAGATGTCTTTCCAACACTTCTGAAAGATATCTTTAAGAACTCTTCAAGAACGTTCTTGAAGATCTCTCAATTGAGTATTCTTTTAGATATCTTCAAGAACTGCGTGCTGTGTGGGTCGTATAAGCAAAAAATTGTATCAAATGTATGGGAAACTTCCGATTAAACCATATAGAACTGAAGAAGGTGAGAACAATTTATAGTGCATAACCGAAAAGAAACGATAAAACCCATAAAAATCCGATAAAGACCCATTCGCGTTGTATCGGTTTATCACTATAGAACCCCATTGGGACAAATTTCTTTATCGGCTCAATCCGATGTCACGATACACCCTATACACAACGATAAAAAAAGAGGCTAAAATACTGTCAAATTCTATCGTTTTCTATGGGAAATTTTTAGCAGGGGTAGTGCTTGAATCGACAACAGTTCTTCATCAATGAGAAAATAATTAGTTGCCGATTTTTGCACTGAAACAGAAGGATGTCGGAGATTTCCGAGGGCGCCTGGATAAGAAGATGACGTGAGAAGAACTCCGGGTAAATTTGTTCAACACGTGTTTAAAAAGAAGAATAATTTACTAATAATGCTCGATGCGGACCGCGTTCAACTTCACAACTTGGATTTACTAAACGGTGCGCCATGCGCCCAAACGGAGGGAGTCGCCATGCTCCTTTCTCTCTTTATTATCCTTGATGTCAGGCCTTCGACCGTACTGATCAGAACGCGCGTGGTGGGTTCAGCAATCCCGAATAAATTTCATAAAATGTTGACATGCTTGATGGTTGACTATTAACTCATGATAGTTATTTGGCCTTATTTCTATTCGGGATTATTCCATTCGATATTACTGACCTCCGGGATTGGGTGTTCGGTATTGCTGGACCCTACCACGCTCTATTCATACTATATTCCCGCATTATGCTGCCATCCTGCACGGAGAAAACTGGTATAGTGAAATATGGACGGACCAAACATTTGGTTCCTACAATCAATCGCGTAGTTATTCTAATTGAACGTATCGTTGATTTAACTAAGCGTATTGTAATTTCCATAGAGTCGTTTAATTAATTTGATTGCGCAGTTTGGTCTGTCCGTATTTTACTATTCGCTTAGGCCAACCAGACGGCTTTCTACATTAGATACTACAATACCAAGTTCCAACACTCGGATAGGGTCCACATTAAACTGGATAAGAAACACCACGAGACCCGCAATGGTGTCCGCATACTATTGGATGTAGTCCCAGGTCCATTAGCTGGAAAAAAAAAACAAATAAAGATTGAGTTTCCTCTGGAACTCCAATTTATGTTCAGTATCAAAACACGAATAGAATCTCAACCAAACCGGATAATGAATCGCCGAAAAACCGCATTCCCCCTCGGATATATCTAAATCAAATCCCAGGGATTCATTCAATTCTTTGTCCAGGTTTCACTCGGAACGCCGACCATTATTCAGTACCAAAATCCGAATAGGGTCCGGATTCTGGAGAAGGTAATCAGATACAGAACTTTTCATTATAATGTTTTTCAGTTATCAATTGGATCACTTGAAGTATGAAAAAGATGATGAAGAGAATGAACGGGGAAGCATTGATAATCATTATGACCTGAAATCCTGTATCAGAAATCACGTGGAAGCCATACAGTATGTATCGAATATCAAATTTCTTATGAATTGAATAATTATTGAATGTACGTGAAAGAATAAATGTGATATGTGAATCTTATAAAAATGGATGCATTCGGTAGGGATAGGCGATGTTTTGACTGTATCGATATTTTTATATTAGGTGTACAAATAAGTTTCCGCGGTTTGTCAAAAGATGGCCCCACCAGAAGGTTATGGAGAAATTGTCAGATGTATCCCAAGTTTAGTCATCTGGCAACACCATAACCTTAAAGTACTAGTGATTCCGTATCAGCATCACGTAATTTTTTTCGTGCAAAAATGTCAAGTTTTATTCCGAATAAGCATCATTTGCGGGAACTTTAGATTTACTTCTTTAATGTGAAAAAATCTGCAGCTGAGGCGCATCGATTGCTTCTGGAAGCATATGGTGAAGCTGCTTTAAGTGAGAGAAGTTGTCAGGAATGGTTTCAAAAGTTTAAGAACGGTGAGTTTGACGTTAAAGACAAAGAACGCAGTGGAAGGCCGAAAGTGTACGAAGACATGGAATTAGAAGTACTATTGGAGGAAGATTCGTCCCAAACGCAAAAAGAACTTGCACTTACTCTACAAGTGACTCAACAAGCAATTTCACATCGTTTAAAATCGTTAGGAATGATTGAAAAACAAGGAAATTGGGTTCCATATGAACTAAAGCCGAGAGACGTTGAACGCCGATTATGCATGAGTGAAATGCTGCTTGCCAGGAATAAAAAAAAGATTTTTTTGCATCGTATAGTCACTGGTCACGAAAAATGGATTCACTACGATAATCCAAAGAAGAGAAAGTCATGGGTTAAGCCCGGCGAACCATCAACATCGACAGCTAAGCCGAATATTCATGGAAAAAAACTCATGCTGTGAATTTGGTGGGATCAGCTTGGTGTCGTGTATTATGAATTGCTGAAACCAAGCGAAACCATTACTGGAGCTCTCTACCGAACACAATTGATGAGATTGAGTCGGGCACTTAAGGAAAAACGCGCCCATTACTACTCCAGACACGACAAAATTATTCTTTTACACGATAATGCTCGTCCACATGTTGCGGCGCCGGTAAAAACATACTTGGAAACACTCAACTGGGAAGTTTTACCCCACCCGCCGTATTCACCAGACTTAGCCCCTTCTGATTATCACCTGTTCCGGTCGATGGCACATGGTCTGTCTGAGCAGCGCTTCACATCATATGAAGACACCAAAAATTGGTTAGATTTGTGGATAGCGTCAAAAGATGAAGAGTTTTTTCGACGGGGTATCCGAATGTTGCCAGAAAGATGGGGAAAAGTAGTGGCAAATGATGGAAAATACTTTGAATAAAACGTAATGTACTTTTCCTTTACAATAAATTCCTAATTTTTTATAAAAAACCGCAGAAACTTATTTGTACACCTAATACAATAATTTCGCGAGTTTATATTGAATTTTATATAATATAAATCGAATTCTTATACAAATTGTATAAAAGTATCGATACTGTCAAAATATCGCCTATCCCTAGCATTCGGACGAACACAGGATAAAAACCGCATCAAAATGAATAAAACTTGATTGAATCGTATTGAATAGGCTCTGTACGACATTTTTAGCAGGGATTTTACCCTGGCGAAAATACAGTGTAAATTCACGCAAGAATTAACCATTCTTCCACTGACTCTTTATATGAATTCTACACTGGGAAAAAGACCATGTTAAATCGATATGGAAACAAGTTTATCTAACATTGATGCCAAGTTCAAGTGATAGGGAAGCATATATAGGCGTTCCATGTTGTTTTTACTTGTAAAACATTGAGAAACAACTTGCTTCCAAGTTGAATTAACCCTTACGAGGTAACGCCGGGTCACTCATGCTTTTTCAAAATCTTCTCCCCTTGCTAATTTGAAGAGAATAGTAAGCAGAATATATCCAAAGTAATTGTACACTAGGAGGCTATAAGCTCCCCAAGTGTCATCACTTTAGTTCGTAAACAGCATTCATAGGAGCCAATCGTAGGAGCTATCCAAAATGGCATTGCCTCGTAAGGGTTAACATGAGGTTGTCTACATGGTAGGCGTAAGTTGATTCAACATCTCATTTTTTTCCAGTGTACGTACACTGAAAATAAAATTCTGGAGCAGTTAACGTTCGAATATCAATAGCCGATGTCTGAGGAAAATAAAATTTTAAGAACTGCTATTACTCACCGACACATCGCTGGTTAATGAGTTGCGGATCAACAATTGATGTGAATGAAATGAGCCAGTGATATTTCCATGGTTACCAATTTCATTTTTTTCACGTACATCGAATATTGATGTCCAAACGTTAACCGTTCCAGAATTTTATTTTCAGTGTAGAGGCAACGTCCCACATAGCACAAATCTATGTCTCAGTAATATCTCCAGGATATTCTGAAAGTATTACAATGTCTCCAGAATGTTGCAGAATATTCTGAAGATATTACTGATACATTGGTGCTATGTGGGGTATCCGTTCGTGGAGACGACGTAGCGATGCTGTATCGGCGATCATTGAAATACGAATTCAAAGCCACATACCCATGATACGTTGTAATCTGTTACCCTCAGTAGTAGTTTGATAAGCATGGATGAATGAACACTATTATAAAATGACTTATTACACTTTATGAAATAACTTATTATATATGATAACCCCATGCACTGTGAATTTGGAAACAATGTGCAATGTATAGTTGATTTTTTAGATTTGCAGAACTTCTACAATCTTCCTTCGCCACCATATTATTTGTTCTCATGGTTATCGCAATTCCAGTTGCCAGTTTATTATTGATACAAGTGAGTCAATCCCGTCAAGTTATGGAGATGAAACCATCCACAGAAGAGACTCCGTCCCGTTAAGGCCTGAGTTTTCTATGGATCACAATCCTATTTGAAACATTCCCAATAATTCTCCTCGCGCTCCAAGCATATTCTTCTATTTCCTCCAATCATAGAAGTTTGAAAAATCTCTTTGAACTGAGGAAACTGTGAACAATAACACTGCATAGGCAGGAATTTTTGTTGCATCAACTGAATTTCCACTATCAAGAACGAATATTTTAGCGCCCACAGGAAACTCGTTCTCTTAGCGGCACCAGCCAAAGTTTTCTTTACAAAGTAAAAAAATTTGTCGCAGATGCAAAAATTTAGTTATCGCACCTAGAAATGCCTATCCTTTCCACAGCTCATTCATTTTCACCGTATGGAGTTCTTTCAAGCCTTATTTTGAATCTGCATACGTTCAATGTGGATGGAATAAAATTGAAAATTCATCGCTCTCGGTCTGTATGAACCCTTAAAATCTCTATTTGTTTTATTACGTTCAAGGTATGCGAAATGAGTAACATAACTGATGCATTTAAGAATGGAATTCTCATGATTGGAGTGATATGCGATTGGTTTTTATATTGCTACAGTGCGCAAAATATCTTGAATCACAGTGCTCGACTGTCCGAGGACATGTAAGTTTTCAAAGTATAAAATCATTATCTCTTTTTCATAGGCAATATATATGCTGTGACAAATGTTTTACGCTGATCTGAAGGATTGCGGACTTGTTTTTGATCAATGATGTAGAACCATTTCTCATTCGCAAAAACGATTTTTTTCTTTTGGAATGTCAAATCTCTTTTAGAAGGTAATCGGAAAGCTTTTCGAACCACGAGGCAGGGGCGGATCCAGGAATGAATTTGGGGGTGGGAGGAATGAGTATATTTTTGCGACTTGACCTTTTTCAGGTCGGACTTGGATTATTCTGAAATTGTGAAAATTAACTTTTTTTTGAGTGGAGGGGGTCATGATCCTCGTGAACTCCCTCTGGATCCGCTTCTGGCACGGAGATGATGACAGACCATTTATTTCTTCTTGTACAGTGAAATTGATAGATACTGAATCTCTCTCCTAGTTTTTGCAAAGATATATAAATCAAACGGGAAAACATTGGTGATTGTATTTTTCTTTGACTCATCAAGATAATCCGCCTATTATTTAGAATCAATTTCATTCACATGATTTTGAGAAAATTAGGAAAAAAATCTGTATAGAGAACTAGCAAACACGACAGTAGGCGTTTCAGAGGACCATTGATGGCTTTTCGCCAATAATCATTATTTATAGGAGAACATATGTCTCAGGAGAGCGAATCAATCCTTCTCATCAAGACAAACACAGTGGCACAAAAATCATCTCAATCCTTGTATTCTGAAGAAAATTATCTCACATCATAGGATATTTTATATCGAATTTATGTGTCCTTCGCAGCGCCTGAACCTCCTAATCGATTCCCACAAAAATCTCACAGTTTTGTCGCCTCGCCTACATAAAAGATTCGCGATAAGCAGTATTTGAAATCACAAACCCTCACGGAGAAAAATGGAGTTCAGAAGTATAGTAATCTTGAATCGGAAATTTAAGAATATTTGTTAAAATCTGAGTTTATTTCTTGAGTTTGTAATGAAGATAAAACAGTTCATATTTTTGTTGAATTTTATTAGAAAAAGAATGAAAATTTACCAATTCCTCACAAAAAATAGACAAAAATATGAACTTTCCAGAAGTCGCGCATGAAATTTCACAAAGCGGATAATAAAATTGCGAAATTTTGTTGGTCGTACATGAAATTTTACAAAGTAAATGACAAAATTTCGAAATCTTATTGATCATTTTGTAAAATTTCATGCGCGACTTTTGGAAAGTTCATATTTTTTTCTATTGTTTGTGAGGCATTGATGAATTTTCATTCTTTTTGAAATGAAATTCAACAAAAGTGTGAACCGTTGCATCTTTATTACGAATCTGAGAAATACTCTCAGATTTTGACAAATATTCACAGATTTTAAGAAATATTCTCCAATTTTCTATTAAAGATTACTATATTTCCAAACTACGTTTTTCTCCGTGTTTCCAAAATTATCCTCAGCGATACACGATCGATATTTGGTTCGGTACTTTGTTGTTCATATTTTTGAAATTCGTAGTTAACCGCAATATCTACTGGATGTTTCAGATACAACACCCGATGGCATGATGTATCAACAAATTCTAGAAAATTATTGCTTTTCATGATGGGAAGGACTTCAAAATCGTGTGGCATAATCGTTGGAAAAATAATTCCAATAACTCTACAAACTTGGATGAAGGTAAGATTTCGAATTGTATTTCCAAAAAACATATTTTGTGGCTCTTCCCACAAAGCATAGAAGTTCAAAAACAATTCTTGAGAATTCATGTTATACTCCTCAAGTTCCAATTGATTTCTCTATGAACCCTCCCTGATCTAGTCTACCGTATGGATTATGAAAATCCTTGTACATTGTTTCCACTGTTGTATGAGAACTGCATCTGAGGTAGAAGACTTTAATGACGATTAGAACAAAAAATCGCAATTTTAACCAAGAGAAGAGAGGTATTGAATACATTATCGCAACTTATGACGATTCGAAATGAAGTGGTTACGAATGAATTGTAAATTGTTTTGAGAAGGTCTAAAGAATTATTGAATTGAAAATTTGAACGACGATAAATGAATTTTGTTTGTTTTTCAGATGTTACAAACCGCTTTTTCGTATTTTACGGTGGTTTCTTCAATTTGAACAAATTAATTCGAACAATTGTTATTGAATTGCATGTAAGTGAAATACATAAACTAACTGTCGTCTGATTACCAGGGTAAATAAGTTTCATGACTTTTTTTCAAGAAATCATGGTTCTTGCACTCTCTACGCTAGAGAACTAGGATTTTGTGCATCATAAATTCCACTCATTTTTCTTCCGACCACCAGACGTTGCATATCAATATGTCAACTATAGCCTTACTGAATAATATTGAAAGTGCTAGGCGAATCCGGATGAATCCTATCCTAGTTCCTGGGACCGAAAAGACAAATTTAGACAAGTTCCTGCCCGGATTTTGTTCCAGGAACTGCTAGGATCTGCTTGGCATGTTCAGCAGGGACACCACCTCTATTCTGAGGGTTCCTGGTCGAGGGCTGATAATATCGAAGAGTGATATCTTTTCATGATGATTGAATAAAATTGGTGATCCTATCTTCGATTTACAGAATTTCATGAGTGTTAACAATGAAAAATATGTGTTGTTATAACAAAAAAATATCTTCCCCCAACACGGGGTATAAACTTTGATTTCCGAAGCTTATGTTGCAGGCGTGAGGTGACTGGTTCCCACACAATAGACAGGACAATGCGGTAAAGTACCACACAAAAAAGCAGTATGTCAGAATCGAGCAGATTGGTGGTTCCTCGACTGGCATGATTTGTCGCATTTGTTTTTTCTTTTTTGAAAGCTTCACATTCGCGGGGTAATCATTAAAGTTCCATCCTTGTTACAAAATATCATATTCTCACACACTGTAAACAAAACTGGAAATTTACTGTGCAACTGGACTGGAAATTTCCAGTGCTGGTACTGGAATATGGATATTCAAGTACATGTACAGAGATTTTGTTGTTACGTTACTGAAAATTTACCAAGCATAACTGAAAATTCAGTCATTGTACTGGAATTTTCAAGTTTGAGATGATGTACTGAAATTTTGCCATGATTTCGTGAAAATTTTACCGGCTCGTACTACAATTTTATAGTTCTTGTGCACCAAAAAAAAATATTCCCTCAAAAAGGACTTGAGAAAAAATTTGGAATTTAGAAAAAAAACCTAATCGTTGGTATACTGGAACTATACAGGTTTTTAACTGCAATTCTCAGGTTTTGTGATGGAATTTTCCAGTTACTATGCAATTGAATTATACAGGTTTTGAACTGCAATTTTCAGGTCGTGTGATGGAATTTTCCAGTTGCTATGCAACGGAATTTAATCACTGTTGCACTGAAATTTTCCACTTCTATTGGACTTCGTCATTTCTGGCAGGAAAAATTTCAAGTCTTTATATTAAAAATTTCCTGATTGAGATTTTGAATAATAATTGTAATTGTAGCCAATGAAATTGATATATGAGGTTTTTCCAAGACTTATCCTCTTGTGTTCTAGATATGAAGCATATGTAGTAACCCAAGCTGGCCTTCCAACATGTCGCGCTATAGCTCATCGGTTAGGTCTTAGGTTTCAGTTGGTAGGCAGGTAGAAAAGTGTGGGTTCAAATCCTGTTAGGTAGACATGAGTTTCTGTCCATCCAAATGAACGATCAAAAGTTTCTCAATCATCTTGGAACACAAGGACCCTGCAAAATCACTTTGCGTGAGCAATTTTTTTTCAATTTTCATGGATATTTTCAGCATTAATTTTCCAGTACATGTCCTGGAAAAGTCCAGCTCGTGTACTGAAAAATTCCAGTATCGAGGCTCAGAAAATTTCCAGTTTTGATGCGGGAATTCCATAACGTTTGCACTGAATTTTTGCAGTACAAATGTGCTGAAATTTTCCGGTACATGTACAGGTTAATGACTTCCAGTACATGTACTGGAATTTTCCGGTGAAATTTTTTTACAGTGCACCTGCGGAGAAAACAAACTCTGATTCATTCCAGATCCATGTGCACGGAGCAAATAATTTAGCTACTTAGCTGCTGCAGCTAAATTATTTTTTCCGTGTGTGGAATTGACCCACCCCAACATAACCAAAATCTGTGTACGTCCATGGGAAGTTCAAATACGAATTCTAATATTTTTAAATTATCTTTTCCATGGTCACGTAAACAGTTCTTCTCATGCACTCCAACTTTGAATTGCGTTTATTACAATTTTGGAATATCTGTCACTGAATTACTGTCCTTCCTAGTAATCGTTATTCTATTTTTTTATTCGTGTATACATGTCAATGTGACCCTGGTAGAAATTTGTCTGGGCATCCCATTTACCATCCACGTAGCAGATGGGACCCATGTGGGGTCAACTGGATAACACATTTCAGCCAAATTGACTTCAGTGCTCAAACATTGAGGTGATTTATGTAGATATTTCATGCGTCAATTGATCGTACAGTAACATTGATAGTCAGTGGGATAAAAGGAAGCCCAAACGTTTCAATTTGTCACTCGGGATTATATTATGGAGATAAACTCAAAGCAACGTTCTTGACTTGAGATTAGTTTTCAAAATACTTCTTCACCTTATTCATATGTGTGATTTTACTGAAAAAACATGATTTCATATTTCAAATTAATAATTTGAACTACATTTTAGCAATTCCCTGGGACACCTTGATGGGCACAGGCTAGAAAGTGCATTACAAAACTAGCTAGAAACCGACTTAACATCTGGGAAAACTAGCTGGGGTCCATCTAATTCCCAATCATAATTTCTACTAGAGAAATTATTTGAGATTTTGATAAAATTGTTGATAGGATGTATGCACAAACTTACCTTTGGTATAGTTCCAACCTAAAAGTCGATCGTTTCCGAGAAATGGGACGGTGTAAGGCAAGACCAGGATCTTGATAGGAATTCGAGTGATCCAGAACAGGAACCAATATATCGGCCGTAAAACATTTTTAAGAGCCATATAATTCAACGATGTGGAACATGTTGGAATAAAAATGATACCTCTGAAAAAAAAGTAAGAGTATTGAAATATTACATTATTATTTTTTGAATAAAATTATGAAATTAACATTGGAAGTTGGAGATAATTCAAATAAGAGACGTGCTCCAATCTGTTTTTCAGATTTCTGAAAAGAAGACATCTTGAAGACAGTGAAAACTGTCGAAGTGTTTAGTAGGAATCTTTCAGACGAAACAAAAAATTCATTACATGAGTATTTTATGACTTTTTTCATACATTTTATTGAATTGTTTATTGTACGTGTATTTCCCGTCCTTCACTTCCAAGTAAAAATCCGTTGAACAGTGCGGGTTCACAACACTCGGGATTCCTCACTTGAATATTGAAAAATGAGAGACTGCTCTTTCATTCACGAGTTTCACTCATTTTCCAGTAAAAAGATGTTCATCTGAACCCATTCATGAGCACTTAATTCATATTCAAAGGGAAGCTAAACGTTTTTCAAATACCTATAATAACAGTGAATTCCATCAGATATTGAGATTATGAAGATAAAGCCTGGAAGTTTGTTTCCACAATCTCAAAGCAATGATCACAAATATAAGAGTGAACACGAATTACTTCACGTGCAAAGATTTGACTGATGCACTAAGTATTTCAGTTTCCATCCCGCATTTCATCGCTGACAATTGTACCACATGTTATACAGAGAAAACCCCTCGCATTGATCATTTTATGTATAATGAATCATTTAGATACATTTCCAGTTTCTTTTCCTTTTTCATATATGTTCACGGAACCTTCTCAACTTGATGGAGAAATAGAAATATTAAATCTATGCAATTTGTGTTTTAAGATACAACGTAGAGGATTTACCGAACATATGCTGGAATGACATATCATAAATGATTCTAGATATACTACCCTCTATATCGTCCATAATAAAGTGGTTATGGAGTATCTGTTTACACCGTTTGGATAACATATTTCTCATCAAGGGAATCAATGTATCGCGATTTAATAACTCTACGTTATTAACTGTACGTATTTTATTGATGAGATTGGATTTTTTTCTCAATAATAGCAGCCCTATCATTACCCGAGATGAAATTCAACTTCATAGATGAGGTTTGGAATTATGAAGTGGGAAAAAGTCTAATCGATAAAAGGAACAAAAATGAAGAGATGGCAGAAGGAAGATATGTATCGTGGTAGAAGGATGACTGTAAAGTAACTTAAATATTATTGTTGTTGAACATGGATGAAGACCTGTTCGATTGTAAATATTACAAGTTAAATAAGTCGTTGTTATCCATTACCGGGCAATGGCCATTCCAAAGTTTCAGAGGATCTTTGATACGTGCAGTTTTTATTATCGGCCCGTTGTTACACTTGGCAGTACTCATGGTGAAGAATTGATTTTTCTACTCATATCAAGGACCCTTGGCTCTGTGGAGCTTCAGCGTTCTAATTTTTGCTACATCAGAGATGAATTCATCGTTCATTTATTTCGAAAAAAAGTATATGGTTGATTGAATTTTCCTTATAAGCTGATCAGTATCGGACAATGAATGGAAAGTGTGATACCACCAATCGAAAGCTGGACCATCCCTCACAGCACTACAGTTCAGAAAGAGTTCTTAAGGGTACTCAAGGGACAAAAGAAACGAGTCAAATTTAGCGCCAATTTTTTTCATAAATTATGTGTTTAACGGAAAGTTTCAGTGAATAATAATTAAAAATATCCACGATTAGAATTAGACTCTACATATAAGTATATTCAATCTTTTACTGATTTTCTGGCGTCTGTAGAAGGATTTCAAAAGTAATAACCTCCAACTGTCAAAAATTTTTTGTAATTTTATTTCCCAAAATCTGCAAACTTTGAAGAAACCAAGCTTTGTATTCAGAGTCCAATCTCAGGTATGTACTCAATTATTATCGATTCCAAATTCAAATTTATCACGTAATTAACGAAAAAAGTTGGCACGAAATTTTAGCCGCTTCTCCTGATACCTGAGTGCCCTCGATGCACTCGTTTCGAATTTTTATAATTTCAAATGAATTCAATAGGAATTATTCCTGAACTCTAGTAAAATTGAATCATATAAGAACATATAAAAATCATATGTGATCCATATAAAATTCATATATGGTCATATATGGCCATATATAATCCGTACATAATCCATATTGAATCAATATATGACCCATATATAATTCGTATGTAATCCATATATGACGCATGAATGCAAGATTTTTCCACATACCCTATTAAAAAAGGATTATATATGGTCTATATATTATTATTAAAGTTTATATAAGTATTATTGAAATTTATATATGCACATATATAGTGGTATATATGGAATTTGAGATAATTATGTATGAAAAGAATTATTCACATTTTTTACTATATATAACAATTCAAGTTTTTATATATAGCTCCATACATAACTATATATGTCCTTATATAAATCTTAATAATACTTATATAAACTTCAATAATTATATATAGACCATATATAATCCCTTTTTACTAGGGATGTAAAAAAATTCTGCCATATATTCTCCATACATGGATTATATATGCATTATATATGGATCATATATGGTCATATATAGATTGTATATGCATTACATATAAATTATATATGTATTATGTATGGGTCATATATGATGACTTTTCACTAGGGAATTGATGTGCTGTATTGGATGTTTTCTGTAATCTCTTCAACTCATCTCTGGCTAAAGTCTCGAGAACACAGTCTGGCCTGGAAATGGTGACGACGTGTGAGCGCACCTATTGGATAGTTAGAATATTTCAATTACATCGAAACTCCATCAAGTTCCGATTGAATCCGCCATTTTCAGACATCACTCGATCAGTCACCTGATCGCGAGTTGGCCATACTCTGTTATGGGAACTGTAGTTCTCACATAATTGTGCTGGGTTGCATGAACAAGATGAATGTGTCAATCACAGACTTCTACGTGATAAACTAGAACGCGAATTGTCTAAAGATTGAGTAAGAATTCAATGAACAATTATGACTCAAGACATCCGAAACGTATCTCTTTACTGTAATCTGGCTATGATTGTTCCGATATGTTTTTGTTTCCATCCTACATAACATGTCAGAGAAACTCATATTAAATGGCTGTTGGAATCTGTTAGAAAATTTCTATTTGACTTTGACTGGTTTTTACCATGGGAAATTGTTCTCGAAATTCAACACATCTATTCGTATTCAAGCAGTTTTAAGTGCGCTTTCAAATCCCATCCAAATCCCAATGAGCATTTTCTGTAGAACTTTACCTTAACATTGCTGCGACATTGATGCAATCTTGAGAGTAACTGTTGTGAGAATTGCAACGATAATGTCACAAAGCATGATTCATGAATTAGGTGCGGCAATACAGCGTTCTCGAGTGATATCTCAACGATTCTTCTGCACGCTACTTTTTTAATTGAAAAACAAGTATTATACTTTCAAGATCATGTCAATATCGTTGTACCGATGATACGAAGTTCTAACGAAGGTGCTCAGTGAGATCCGTTGAAAAATATTTTCCATCGATATTAAATTATTGCTCGCCCTGGTGGAAAAATTTCGCTGAAAATCACTGAAATTTTCAGAGATTTCCAGTGAAGAGTTTTTCAGAGGATTTCAGAGGTCTCCATAGCTTCTCAATAATTTTCAGAAAAATTCAGAGTTTTCCAGAGATATTCATACATATTCAGCAAAATGTGTCCGATAAATGAGAGTTCTTCAGAACTTTCCCAAATTTTTCAGAGTTCGAAAACATTTTCATATGTTTTCAGAGTTTTTCAGATTCTTTTAGGGGTTTTTAGTGTGTTTTTTTAAAGTTTTCCCAGTGAGATTCAGAGTTTTTTTCCCCAGGGCGAGTCACAAATATCCAACAGAATCGGTTACAAAATGTTTGTCTGCCAGCTTTTCATCGCATTCCTTGGGATGAAAACCGGTCTAAGTCAGGCAGAAATTTTCTGATAGATCCTATTAAACATTTTGGAGAGACACTAAAACACGTGTTTCAAAAGTATGTGAAAACACCAAGTATTGATTGAACTTTTCGCAACATTTTTCCATCATTTCCAGCCTAATCTGGATAAATTCTTGGAATAATGTTTTGCGTACACTTGATTTTGTGTCTTTAGAAGAATCGTTTATAAATAAATATTATTCCAGGTCATCGTCATAATTGATCAAAGACATGAAAAAGTAATAATTATGAATATAATATCCATTGGTGGTATTTTAATTACAACTAGTCTTATCAGGTATATCCATGGCTTGTTACATAAGAATCAGGTGAGTTTCAGTTGATTTTTTCAATGGATTTTTATACAATTGTTTCAAATATCCCCGGAAAGAAGATCAATCCAACTCAAAGAATACACAGTAGTCACCGTAACATCAGCGTGATATAGGTACCGTGTTTCCATGATCTTACTCCCTGATTATAAGAACCTATTCATTCCTATTAAAAGCGCAAAATCTGAACTTAAATTTAATCGGATTCGAATCCGGATTTCGCATTTTCAATAGGAATCAATAGTCTGTTCTCTAACCAGGGCCATTACGTCATCAGGAGTCACAATGGTGTTATCAAATGTCATAATCATCCGACAGAAACAGGATTAACTTCTAACTAAATTGTGGCAGTGGAACGTGATTGATTCAAGTATTGCGAAGTACACGAAGAGAATTAAGGGGTCGTCCATTAATTACGTGAGGTGTTCAAAGGAGGAGGAGATCAAGCTAAATCTTTCCAAATCTCACTTGGATGAGAGGGGGAGTGTTGGCAAATATCACGTATTTTTTTTTCTGGCAGGAAACGGTGTAAAATTGCGCGAAATTATTTTGAAAAATTTCATTTCATCACTGTGATTTTAAATTACGGTAATATTTTCAAATACTGGTCTTTGCTAGTCTTGGATAAAAGTCATAGAACGGATTGTGTTCTTATTCTTTTTAATAATCCAACACATTTACACCCAAAACACAAATTTTGAAAAATCTCACGTCAGATTAGGGGAGGGGGGAAGGAGTTGGGAAAAATCTTACGAAATCTCACCAGGGGGAGGGGGGGGGGGTCAACAACTTGTCAAGAAAGTCTAACGTAATTAATGGACATCCTCTAAATAGTAATGATTCCGATGTGAAATGTTCAAAGAAAAATACATAGTCACGATTACGATGTTTCGTAGTGCTGACTACCTTGGAAACAAGTGATGCCTATATTCCATGCGATTTTTCGTGGAAGCAACTCAATTCGCGGCATGTGCAGATCGCAATATTTATCACGCTAAGAGAGCACAAACCTTTTAGGTTGAATTCGTGTCTATTGTACGTCAATTCACGTTTATAGAACGTCCAATGGACCTGCACACGTCCGGACGTTGAATAGACCTCCATTGAACGTTCCTTGGGCCTTCATGTTCTCTTGGGGTTATTTAACTCCCTCCGTGTACTTTTGACTGCACAATCAGTGGCTATCCCACTGATCATGCAGTAAAATCTCACTGATTCCGTTCAGTGGTCAATCATTAACTGCAAAAATAGTGAGATTCCACTAACTCAAATTTAGGGAGTAAGATCACAGTTCGATGCTCGATATTGACGATACTCGTCAAAAATTCTCAGTTGAACGTAAATATCAATGCATATTACGTGTATAATTCGATTGAATATTCGTAATTTTCAGATACGGAAACTTTTGAATCGAATGCGAGAAGATTGGAGAGCTTACGAACATCCAGAAGAAATCAAGATATTACAAGAATATGCTGAAACAGGCAGGATGATCACATTCATGCTTACATGTAAGTTCACGGTGAATCATTTCAACTAAAAATGCAATCATGCGTTATTATTGGGTATGGATATAAGTTTCCGCCCTCTTGGAAAAAGTGTTGCTGCTGATACTATTTTTGAGTTCACTCAAGTGCTATACTTGTGATTTGGAAGTGTATATGTTACAAGCGTGAACATCATTTTTCATCTGGTGTCAAAAATGACAACGTTTGTCCCGACAAAACAGCATTTGCGGGAAGTTATGCTTCATTATTTTATTTCGAAGAAAAGTGCCGCTGAATTACTCTGGAATTACTCTGAATCTCTCTGAAATTTGTCCCAAAATATGGAGAGATTCAGAGAAATTCAGAGAGATTTCAGAGAGAATTTTTTTACCAGGGAAACGGGTGAAGTATAAATCACTCTTTAATTACGAGTGACACTTTTCACTCTAGTTGAAAAAGTGAAGAGATTCACTTCATTAGAGTGATTGTATCACTCTTAAAAAGTGAAAGCACAATCCACCCCGAATTGGGAGTGGGAATTTCACTCTCAGAAATTTACAGAGAATGTAATTAATGGAAAAAAATGTGTACAATGAAGTATCGTCTGTCAGATAATCTTTCTGATAACCTGAGGAAAATTCTAGACAGTTCTAAAACATAATCCAGGTTAGTATCTCCTGGAAGAGCAACTAAAGTTAGGAGCACTGAAGCATCAGAAGAACGGATGAAATTTTGCACCAACTCTTTCCATCAATTATCTGATAAGATTGAATTCGGAATCGATAATAATTGAGTACGTACCCGAGATTGGACTCTAAATATAAATTTGGATTTCTTCAAGGTTTGTAGATATTGGAAAATGGAGGTTGTGATTTTTGAAATCCTCTTACACTCGCCAGAAAAGGAGTAAAAGACTGGAACTCGGATTCAAAGTCTGATCCTAGTTGTGGAAGTTATTATTATTATTCACAAAAACTTTCCATTGAACGCATAATTTATGAAAAAAGTACGCGTGAAATTTGACTCGCGTCTTTTGGTGCTCGATTATTGCCCTTAAGTACTATCCAGTAACATTCGTGGATGTTCGTTTTCTGCATACAAACTGCGGTGTCAAAACAACCCCGTACAGCACAACCATCGATCCTCCACCTGAGACTTCGGTGGACCAGAGGTGGAGAATTGGTGGAGAAATGGGAGCCGTGGAAATAAGGGAGAAATAAGGGAGAATCTCCGTTGAGGCAACGGAGAGGCGACGGAGAAATGTCCGCCCCCTGTATTTTCAGTAAAACTTAAATTCGTGAATTCATACATTCGGATTTGGTTACGTAAATGCACCAATAAGAATTATATCGAAAATACAGGGGGCGGACATTTCTCCGTCGCCTCTCCGTTGCCTCAACGGAGACTCTCCCTTATTTCTCCCTTATTTCCACGGCTCCCATTTCTCCACCAATTCTCCACCTCCAGTCCACCGAAGTCCTAGGTGGAGGATCGGTGGTTGTGCTGTATGGGAACACTGCTTGGGGTGGACTTTTTCTAACGGCACCGTTTTTCTTACAGTATGGTACCCCTGATCCTATGAAAAAATTTAACAAGGATCTTCTTCTTTTGAAAAACAGATGTTGTGATAATACTTGTGAGACGATTTGAACGATTTGCATGACATAGATCTGTATGTTTTGAAATCTATTTATTCCAGGGTACGTGAATGTATTGGTCACTTTATTCACTTTGTTTCCATTCATACCAAAGATTCTTGACTTTGTACGACCTTTGAATGAATCTCGACCACTTATTTATACTCAAGCTGTAGAGGAATTCCTCCACTATGAGACGAATTTTTATTTAAAAATGGTTTATCGTTTTCTTTGGATTTCCACAATGTCTATAATTTTTCTGAGCGTGGATACGACATTTGTTATATATTCACAACACGCATGCAGTTTGTTTGCGATTGTAAGGTAAGAGTTTTTAAAATTATTGTAAGTATTTTGTTGTCATCAAATAATTGCTCACTCGCACGAAAAAGTGAACTTTCGGTGCAGATATGACAAAAAATATGTTCCTTCCGGGGGTTGAAATTTTTGGTGACAGTCCCAGGACAAATAATCGAGTACAGGAAATTTCATACGATCTTTTTTAGTTATCAATTGGATCACTTGGAATATGGAAAAGATGAGGAGGACAGATCTACACGTGAATGCACTGATAATCATTACAATCTGAAATCTTGTATCAGAAATCACGTGGGAGCCATACAGTATGTATTGAATATCAAGTTTCTTATGAATCAAATGATAACGCGCGACTATTACAGTGTTAAAAATTATTTTTTTGTTTCATGGGGGAGGCTTGATGTATTATTTCAAGCTATAGTGAAGCGAAAAATTGATTGTTTCAATGAATCATGTTGCTCTCTCAGTAATCTAGTCAGTGGTGATAGCCAATCTTCAGCCGGCTTAGAAAAACAAGTTGCTATTCTGTACAGAATCCCTCGAATTGTTGCGTTCGCAAATTTTTTCCTCCCTGTGATGAGCAGGGATGAATGGACTGTCACTTTATGGAATACCTTAATTCATGTAATAATGAAAATGATCGGGTTCTAGTCCCTAATCGGGTATAGGGTCTCTTACCTCACTGTGAATTCGAAAGCAATACACAGTTCAGATTTGTTTTAGATTCGTGGAACTTCTACAATCCTCTTTCAGCACCGTATTGTCAATTCTTGCGATTGTTGCCACTCCTATTTCCAGTTTATTATTGATACAAGTAAGTCAATCTCGTTTAGTCATGAAAACACATCCACTCACAAAAGAAACTCCCCCAGACAGCACAACGTGCTATTGGAACGTTCATGAAAGGTTTGTCGAACGTAGGGGAGATTTCCTGAACGCTCAGGAAACGTCCCAGAGAAACATTGTGCTGTTAGGGCTGTCACGTTGAGAATCACAATCCTATTCATGACAGCCTCAGGAATTCTCCTTGTGGTCCAAACAAACACTGATAGGAAAACCACCTAGTTGAGATATTCATGATTGCAGTGACTTGAAATCTGATAACCAGAAGATGTGATTTTAATGACCAGATATAATTGTTTAAGCCAAAATTGACTGAATTTTTTTCTGGTTCGAAGAATACAATTTTTTTTTATCTGTTTCATAACCACAATATGTAGATATTTCTAACTGGAAGAATTTCGTCTGGTCATCAAAATCACATTTCCTTGACAGCAAAAGTTGCCAAGAAACTTTTCTTCACCTGTTGTTGTCCAATTCTTATAATGTTGATGAAAATCCGATGGACTCATAATTGCGGCCTTGAAATATCCTAACGATTTCACAACAACATGATGACAATTTCAACGTCGCCTACAGTGAGTCGCTACGCATTTGACTACACGCAACCGCCAAGCTAATTCTCAACATTTGTTTACTCAAGGTTGTGGAGAATTGGTTGTGAATATCTCTAGAATTTTGCTGTTTACAATAATTACAACTATTGGTCACACAAGTATGTCAATATTACAATGTAATTTCCCAGTAGAAATTAGTCTCGTCTCGTTTCGAAATTTCGACGTTTTTTCTTGACAATATCGTTTCTCTTTCCTCCAAACTAAGTTTCATTCCTCGCCAACTCATCCTCATCTCGTCTCGTTTCTCTCCATGGCTTTCTCGTCTCGTCTCAAATTTCTCGCTTCTCGCGGCATCACTAGTAGAAATTATGATGAAATTCCACTAAATATACAATCGATACATATTTAACAACGCTGTAAATAATTGGCGGTGTTAGAAAAAGTTAACACCAAAAAGTGTTCTTTTAACATCACATAGTGTCATTTTCACGCCGTACAGTTTTGTTCTAACACCGTTTGGTTCCATTTTGACACCAATTTTGGAGTGGACATGTATAGAATCTGCGTGGTGTTGAACTGCATTTCTTATAGTGAACCCAATGGGAATAATAAATCAAAATTTTCACCAAAGTGATCATTTTTTTGACAGAATGTTCAGAAACTGCAAAATAGTTCAAGTGAGGCCCAATTTTGGAGCATCATGCAAAATGGAGCCCCACCTATCCCATTTCTCATTTCAAGAGTTTCTGAACATTTTGTCGAAAAAAATTATGTCTTTGACATCATTTTTACTGATTGTTCCCGTTGGGAATCTACAGAACGTGGATGTATTCTACAATTCCTTTGTAATTTTGCTATGTTTTTTGATGGAATTTTAAGAAATTGTAATCATCATATAATTATTGACAGAATTTGACCACAATTCCACTGGGGGAATAGATATTTGTGTGATTTCGGACACATTTTTTATTGTGCTTCTTACAACTAATTCACCTCCCAGACAACATTGAGAGTTCTGAAAGAATCCGCGAAGAATTCTCGGATGTTCGAAAGAATTCTTCAGGAGCACCAAAAGTAATCGGAAGAATTCTGGTAGAATATATTCAGAACTCTGAAATTTCCAACCAATAGAGCATTCTTGGTGTTCTTTTTCCATCACATTAGAATTAATTATGAACTCACCAGAGAATTCTTTGAGAACATTGAGAGTGTAAATAAAGAGCAAATCAAGACTTTTCAACAAACTCGTTTCTTTAATAAAAGGAGTTATTTTGAATTTCAAATGTATCTGTTAATTGGAGAATTTCATAAATTGGATAATATAAAATTAATTTACATTGGGTACATTGGAATCAATACACAGTTTTATTCAAGTATTTAAATGATTTTCTATTCGTTTGTTATTGAATATTTTTTCCCGCCTGCACAAGAAGAATTTATAATTGACATTGGAATTTGAGAGAATTCAACGTACATTCTGATGTATAAGAGTTTAGTTTTGAATTTGGACAAATTTTTGTTTCAAAATTATTCTTCAAAGAAGTGTAATTGGAATCCCTATAAAACTATCGTCAATTTTAGATGTCAATTATTTTCGAAATATTAATATTTTAAATAACACAAATCTCCATAGAGGACATTTCATTATCTCTCAGTATACTGATGAAATCACCACCCGGAACGTTTTATTTGAGATTTTTTAATATTTATTCAATTTTTCGTATTGATAACAATTATTTATTACAATTCTTCATAAAAGCATGAATATTAACGTGAGGGGGGAACATAAATTACTTGAATTTTAGGGTGGAAAAAAAATTCCAAAAAGATATTCTTCCGCCAATAAGTTGGTTTGGCATGCACGAACTGGAAAACATATGATCTTATTAGCGCCATCTACATTTTCAACGAATCCACAAATAATTCTTTCGAATTGAATAGAGAACACCGCACGAGTCAATATCATTGGACATATGAGAGTTCTTGAATCGCATTTTAAGAGTTGGTTTCGAACATTTTACAAACTCCCTAAATCATTCAGAAGAATTCTCTGAGAACCCCATATGTTCTAAATGAATTCTGGAAGAATTCAATGCTGAGAGTTCTTGAGAAGTTCATGTTAAGAACTCATATGGCATTCTTTCGAACCTGTCTTGCTGTCTGGGCTTTCGCCTGTGTGGATTTCTTCCAAACTTCATTTGTGAATAAACACACATCCTGTGTGAATAGAATGGACTTCAAAATCCATCAATCTCAATCTGTAGGAGTTCTTAGGATTTCTGTGTATTATTATGTCCCAGGTTTGCGAAGTGAAGAGAACAACTGATGCGTATAACAATGGAATCATCATAGTTGCAGTGATATGCGATTGGTTCTTATTCTTCTGCAGCGGGCAAAATATCATCAATCACAGTATTCAGCTGTTCGAGGACATGTAAGTTTCCGAGCCATGTATGCATACACGTGCACAATCCATGTATGGCTTAGAATGCCATTTGAGCTTCTCTGCGTATGTCTGAAGTTTTCTTAACCCTGAAAGGCGATACCAGCGACCCCTGAAGATGCAAATAGACCCATTGGTTAGAAAAGAACATAACCAAAACTGTTTTGACAAATTACCCAGTGAGCACAGTTACGTAAATGTTACATCAAAGTTACATAACGTTAAGTAACCAGTTACGTAACTTGGGAGTCACATGTGACTCACAATTTCCTACTCAATTACATAACTATGTGAGAAACAATGTTACATCACAGTTACGTGAATAAAAAGATTCTTTACGTAACCAGTGCATAAGTGTAACGTGATGGCGATGTCATGTCAATACTAAAGAATCATATAATCATCACATAAGAATTCCAATTCTTTCGTGATCACATCTCAGCAAATACTGAACGCAACATTGATGTAACTACCACGTACCCAGGTAACAACACAGCATGTTGAAGCGCTTTGAAAGCGCGTTGCTGCTTGGATTAGCTATGAAACATATGGTAATAGGTTACTTCCGATATTCACTAGATATGTACCTGAAAAAAAACTCTTCTGAACACCCAACTATACAGAAATAGTTTGACATTTCCCAACTTATCCGACACTCCCCTCACTAATGCATAACATAAAAATGGCAAGTTATGTTTTCTCAAAGTCACTTCCTTATGTAACTGATACATAACATAGAAGTAACAAATTACTACGAAATATAAGCATAACATATTATATACTTGTTACATCACATACAGGTTGGTTGAAAAGTTCCTGCGCTCACCAAGAGATAGCACTGCTAGCTCAAAACTTTTTTTTTCTCAAGTTGGTATATCTGTCCTGAGAACACATGCAAAGTTACAAGTCATTCTGTCAATTCATTCTTTGTTTACAAGCCATTTGAAGTTGACGTGTCATTGATTTTTCTTAATATGGAAAAAATTGAATATCGTGCAGTCATTAGATTCTTTGTTTCGAAGGGTTTAAAAGCAAAGGAAATTTATGAACAATTGTTAGAAGTGTATAAGGAGTCCTCACCTTCAAAACGCACCGTTGAATTTTGGGCTGGTGAATTTAAACGTGGTCGTACTAGCCTTGAAGACGATCCACGCGAAGGACGACCAAAAACTGCAACCACAGCAGAAATCATTGAGCATGTACATAATATGGTTAGTGAAGATCCAAGTTTGACTAAGCGTGAAATTGCTAATGCCATAGGCATCTCAGACGAACGAGTACTCCATATTTTACATGAAGAATTACGTATGAAAAAACTGTTTGGAAAGTTAGTGCCGCACACGTTAACAATTCAACAAAAACTGGATCGAAAACAAATTTCTCAGCGTAATTCGGAGCGTTTTAAGCAGAATAAAACCGACTTCTTGCGTCGTTTTATAACTATGGATGAGACTTGGATCTACCACCATGATCCTAAATTGAAACAAGAACGTTTACAGTGGACTGAAGCTGGTTGTTCAGCTCCAAAGCAGGTGAAGTCACAACGATCAGCAAAGAAGGCTATGGCATCAGTTTTTTGGGATGCAAAAGGAATTTTGTTCATTGATTATCTTCAGAAAGGTAAAACAATCAACTCCGAATATTACTGCAGCCTTTTGGATCAGCTGGATGAAAAAATTCGTGAGAAAAGACCTGGTTTAAAGAAGAAAAAAATCATTTTTCATCAAGATAATGCACCTGCTCACAAAAGTGTTTTGACGATCGCTAAATTCAAAGAACTCAAGTACGAATTGCTTGAACATCCACCGTATTCGCCAGATTTGGCTCTTAGCGACTACTATCTCTTCAGAAATCTCAAACAATTCCTTCGTGGAAAGCATTTTTCGTCGAATGAAGAGGCCATAGCAGCCGTAGACGGTTATTTTGCAGAGCTTCCGGAAAACCATTATAAGGATGGGATAAAATTATTGGAAGATCATTGGAACAAGTGTATTGAGCTTCTAGGAGATTATATTGAATACAAAAATATATTTCGTAACAAAAACAGTATTCTTTCATTTCGAGCGCAGAAACTTTTCAACCAACCTGTATACGTAACAGAATTACGTCACTTGTGATTTCTGTGTTATGTAACATTTACATATGGTGTTCACTGGGTACTCGACAACGATGGAATGAAATCCAACTATCGCTCTGCGCTTCTTCTGACCTTCTTCGATTAATACAGATGGTCTGTATAGAGCGATATTTTCCTTTTATATTGTTTCATTTTCGAATAATTTGTCAGAAAATAATTAGCTCGGGTTGCATCATCAGGGGCCGCTTGTCCCCTTAAGCTGCCACACTGGGGTCAGATTGACCCCAACATGATTCAATCTTGAATTACCATCAAGGAACTCGATGATTTCAACTCTCCGCGCAATTTGGTGCCACTTTAGAGTTTCTTCGCCTCACTTCACCCCAGCGTGAAATGATTGTCCATGCTTCAATTCCAATTCTTTTTCATGATACAGTGATAATGTCATTTAGAAGCGAAAATATACCTATCGATTCATTAAAACAAGCGATACATGTGTGCTGCACACATAATTTTTTCACAAATTCGAAATGAATTGTTCTTTAGGGAAATCAATTGATTGAAAATGGGAATAGTTCGAGTACTCTCTGGGATTTTTTCAAGACATATGTACGCATAGCTTGGCTTTGGTGTACGTTTACAGTTGGGGTCATAATCAACCCCAGGGTGGCAGTTATGTTACACTGGTGAAGTGTGGCAGCTGAGGGTTAAGGATTCGATAGAGGAAAGAGAATTCGCTGTGACAGTGAAATCTGGAGAAGCGAATGTTTTACTAATTTGTTTTCCTTTTCATTGAATTTTTCTGTAAGGGACAGTCTAGAGAAGTAAGATGTGCTTTCATAGTTGAAGCATATTGATATTGTTAATAGTTGACAGCAATATCAATTGAATGTTTCAGATACCACACCCAATGGGATGATGTATCAATACATTCTAGAAAATTAATGCTTTTCATGATGGGAAGGGCTTCAAAATCGTGCAGCTTATTTATTGGAAAAATAGTCCCGCTGTGCTGTCAATCTTGGTTGAAGGTGAGATTCTGAATTGTATTCCCAAAAATCATATTTTGTGGCCCTTCCCAAACGCATACAAATTCAAAAACAATTCTTGAGGGTTCATATTGAATTCCTCAAGTTCCAATTGAGTTCTCTATGAACCCTTTCTGATCTGTTGTGCCGTATGGGTTATGAAAATTCTTGTACATTGGTTCCACTGTTGTATAAGAACTTCAGATAGAAGGCTTTGATGACGATTAGAACGAAAAATCGCTATTTCAACCGAGAGAAGAGACACTCACAGGAAGGATTTCTTGAAATGGGAAAATTTTTCTTGTCGCTGGGACAAAACTCATTTTTTTCTTCAGCCTAGAAAATTTTACTTGAATCAGGAAAATTGCTTCTGAAATCAAAACGAACTTTTCTTGATTCAAGTAAAATTTTCTAGGCTCAAGAAAAAAATGAGTTTTATCCCAGCGACAAGAAGAGTTTTCTCATTTCAAGAAATCCTTTCTGTGAGTGCAGATATTGAATACATTTCTGCATTTATGGTGATTCGAAATGGAGTGGTTGCGAATAAATTGTATATTGTTTTGAGAAGGTCTAAAAAATGATTGGGATGAAATTTGAACGACAAGAAATGAATTTTGTTTGCTTTTCAGATGTTACAAACCGCTTTTTCGTATTTTACGATGGTTTCTTCAATTTGAACAAATTAATTCGAATAATTGTTATTGAATTGCATGTAAGTGAAATACATAAACTAACTCGATTTTGAAATTACCTTCTGTAGTTCTTGTGAAAATTCTTACACGTGAATTTTACTGTTGGACGAAAGATTCAAATAACACAGAGTCCGCCAGTGAAATCTTGAAGAACCCTTCACGAACTCTGTGCTATTTGCGTTAGCTTTGTAGAACTCTCAATTGCAATGACGTGGAGGAAGATATCAAATACATTTCCACACCTTATGACGATTCGAAATCAAACAATCGCAATTAAACTGTATATTGTTCTGAGAGGGTTCAAGGAAATTATTTGTCATTTGAATTTGGATGAACAGAAATTATTTCTTTTTTCTTTACAGATGTTACACGCCGCTTTTCCGTATTTTTACGATGATTTCTTCAATTTAAACCAATTCCAAATTATTATTGTTGAATCGCATGCAAGTGAAATATATAAGTCAATAAATTATATTATTTCATAATAACTGAATAATAACCAAGCACTGTTATGACTGTCTTTGGATCTTTGTTCTTCAAACCAAATTATTCTTCCACTGAAATTTGAACAAAAATATTATATATTCTGAACAAATGTCACATCGCTATAACATCTTGTTTCGTTGCATAGAGCAACCAATAAGAAACGTGTTACAAATAATGATACGTCAGTGCCAAAGATTCAAAATACAAGATTTGAAAGTTCGGTTGAAAAGAAAGGCAGCAATTATTTCTTTGTTCAATTAAGGATTTTCAATCCTTTCTATTCCCATTCTTTTGTATTTTTTCTTTTCCGGACTCTAGAATGTGAACGAGATATACACCCTGACAGCAAAATGCTGAGCAAATATGCAGCAAATTGTTGGAAACGTACAACAACAGTTTGAAGCAATTTGCAAGAACGTTGCGTCGCCAAATCCGCAACAATATGCTGTAAACCTAGGATCTTAGCTTAAGTTGTTATCGTGTTGCTGAGAAGTTGGTCGGTTTCATGAAACTCTCAATCACATGCGTAGCAAATTCCCAGCAACTTTGCGTAAACTTGATAAACAACGTAAGAGCACCGGTTGCACAGCAACCTTTGTTGTATGGGAAAGAGTGTGGAATGGAACCAAGAGAATTTGGTGGAGTACCAATGTGGCCTTAAAGGATCTACAAAGTTACATTATTGATATCTTGTTTTGACGAGGATTATCACATGAATCAGCTTTTGCGTGCAAATTGTACGCGAATCTAGGAGGAAACTTCAAATGCTATCTGGAAATAAAAACCTGAATCCTTTATAAATTTGATTAGTAATGGAATCAAATACACCGACTAAGATCTAGTGTATTTGTGAATTTTTCACACCATAATTGATACCAGAACTACTACTAGAAATTTTAAACTCACAAAATCTGATGAACCATCGTTGTTCCCAATTCGAATGGACTCCTTGGATTGAAAACATCGTTTAAAGAATGTACTGCAAGATTTTTGGTCTCCAACAGCTGAATATTGTATTGTTCAAACATGAATTCGTTTCAATAAACAATTAAAACAACAATTCAGTAACAGACCAAGAGCTGGTTTTACCCATTTTACACCAAGCGATGACTCTGAATCCCAATGAGAACAAATCAGTCAAAAAGATCTCAAACTTGCGTCAAAATCCAGGCACTTGGGAATGACTGATAAACGGGCTTTAAGGTTGAACAAAACTTGAAGAATTCTTGTCGTCAAGTTGATGTCCAGGTTTCATCGTCGACATGTTTGGTATCTGTTGCACAGAGAGATCCACTGAATTGCGTGAAACGAGGAGATTTTAAACTTCAGCAGGGAGAAATACATTTGCATTTACTGTTTCAATTAAAAAATCAACGGACACAGTTCTGGTTTCTCTTTTTCATATTGCATGTGCACGGAACCTGCTCCTCTGGAGAAATAAATATAAACGAGAAATCTATGGACTTCGTATTCTGAGATACAATTGGGTGAAAACTGTAAAAAAAATTTTTCGCGACCCGCATTATTGGACGATGTTTTGGAAGCGTGCCTTTGCTATCTTCGTATCATCCGAATTTCGTGGGATTTTGGGCGTATTCAATCCGCGGGGTGGTGATTTGGTGATATAAATTTCAAGCAAATCGGAATGGAGGGAGTGAAAAGGTGAGCACTAAGGTTTGGAACAAAATTTGAAAATTTTGTGAATACAGTAGAACCTCGATTATCCGAGGTAATGTGGGGAGAGCTTACCTCGGATAACTGAAACCTCGGATAATACAGAAAATATATATATTTTGAGAAATTTTAATCCCTCAAGTGTTTGAAATCTTCATTGCGCAGTTTGAATATATTACATAAATATTATTCAACATATTCCTGATATATTTATATTTTTATAATCTTCATAACATTAAAATATGAATGTGAAAAGAAAATGAATATGTCCTGATTTTTGGTACATCATTTGTAAAAACATGCATTGCTACAAATTTTTTTGATTTTAAAAAATCAGTGATTTTATTATTTATGATTTATTTGATGATTCGTATTATCCGAGGATCCAGCTCGGTTAATCCGAAGCGGTCCAGGCCTCGGATAACGCGGAGCGTCGGTTGATCGGAGCTCGGATAATCGAGGTTCTACTGTACCGTTATTTTCATTTTCATTGAAAACATGGAAGTACTGTATGGTTCTCCATACCGATTTTTTTAGTATATAGTGATTGAACAAATGCAATACTTCACTATTTCACTTGGAGGTGAATCTTTATCGTTAATGAGCTTTTTCCTTGTGATGGGTACGTTACTCGTTATCGTTACTCTTTATATATAAAATATATATTGGGAGGACAAATTAATTCGGTCCGTTTTTTTACAGTTAAAGATGCGTTTATTCCAGAAGAACATGAATTATCAAATTAATCAAAGTATTGTCCATCGCTGGCTATCACTTTTTCCCATCTTTTGGGTAATTTTCGAATCCCGTTACGGAAAAGTGTCTCGTCTTTCGAGGCGATCCAAGTTAAGAGCCAATTTTCGATTTCTTCGAACGAAGTGAACCGGTGGCCTGCCAAATCGTGCTGCATCTGTCGGAATAACCAGTAATCGGAAGGAGCGATGTCCGGCGAGTACGGCGGGTGCGGTAGAATATCCCACTTCAACGTTTCCAGATAATTTTTCACTACTTTTGCGACACGAGGCTAAACTCATAGTATATAACACCCTTTTGGTCCCACCAGATACACAGCATGATCTTTGAACCATGAATATTCCTCTTGAGTGTCGATGTTGAAGTCGATGGCAACGATTGACCGGGCATAGCATAGTATTTTCTTTTCCTGGGGTTATCGTAGAATATCCATTCCTCATCTCCTGTCACAATCCGATGCAAGAACCCCTTTCTTCGTTGTCTTTGAATCAGCTGCTCGCAAGTGAAAAATCGCCGTTCAATGTCTCCAGGCTTCAACTCATAAGGCACCCAATTGCCTTGCTTTTGAATCATGCCCATGGATCGTAATCGTACGGAAACTGCTTGTTGCGTAACTCCTAATGATTCCGCAAGCTCCTGTTGCGTTTGACTCGGATCTTCGTCGAGTAAAGCCTCCGATTCCTCGTTTTCGAATTTTTGTGGTTGTCCTGAGCGAGGCTTGTCTTCGACACTGGAATCGTCATTCTTAAAACGTCGAAACCATTCCCTACATGATTTATCAGCTGGAGCATTGTCACCATAAACTTCCACAAGCACCTCCCGCAAATGCTGCTTGGTTGAAACGAAATTTGACATACTTCACTGAGTAAAAATCGGGATTCTAGAAGGAACTCGGAGTGTTATCAACTGAATATTATTCACAGGTGTCTAATCTCTCTGAAACAATTGAAATCGGTTGTGACTATGAAACATTCATGAGAGCGAGAATCATCTTTTCAAGCCGGACCGAACTAATTTGTACTCCCAATATAATGAATATATAATGTGTATATAAGATATATATTTTATACATAATGAGTAACGAGTAACGTACCCATCGATGGGATTGGATTATATTTATCATATCATGAACAGCGTGAGTATTTTTATGATTATTTTTACCTTTGTTACAACACTGGAACTAAAAGCAAATATGTTGTAGATATCAAAGATCGTATTCTGAGAAAACACAAGCAATACACGTCAATTTCAGGTTGATTTCGAATTGATATGCCTGCAATAAGAATTCAATGAAACATTTCGATGTCTTCATCCTCAGTCCGCGTTCTTCAAAGCTTTGTGTTCTCTTAGAATAAAAATATTCTGACCATACTTTCAAAATGTTTTGGAAAATTTGTGTTATGAAAGATCTGTATGTTGTCGAATTTATTTATTCCAGGGATGGCGCTAGCAGGGGTCAGTATATTTATTCTGCTTCCATTCGTACCAAAAATTCTGGACTTCTTTCAACCTCTAAACGAATCTCGACCACTTATTTATGTTCAACCTTTGGATGAATTCATCGGCTATCATACACATTTTTATTCAAAAATGGTTTTTCGTTTTTTCTGGACAAGCATAATTTTTATCATTTTTGTGGGCGTGGATACGACATTCGTAGTGTACACACAACATGCTTGCAGTTTGTTCGCGATTGTAGGGTGAGATTTTTTGCATTTATTATAAAACATTTCCTACACTGAAAAGAAATGTAGTGGAGCCAACTTGCGGTGAGTTTAAATACGGTGAACCTTGCCGCGAAGTTGAGTCAACTGAATATCGATTGAAGTGATTGCTTATTCGGCCAATTCAATCGATATTGAGTTGACTCAACTTCGCGACGAGATTTCCCGTATTTGAACTCGCCGCGAGGTTGGCTTCACTACATTTTTTTCCAGTGCAGATAGCATAGAAAGTAGGGGTGTGCGAGTAGTGATTTCTTCGAGTCGAGTCAAGCCGAATACTCGAATTTCACCGAGTACTCGAAAATTTTTCGAGTATCTGGTAGATTACATAAGATTATAAAGTATATAATATATATGAATATGAATATAATCTATATGTGATGGTAGATAACGATCCCTTATATTCTCTAAGAATATTCTACCCTTTGCAAATGGTGATTCATGATAATTCTAAGAAAATCGACAGATTACTCAAAGATTATCGAGTAGCTCGAAAATTTCGAGTACTCCCACACAGCTAACAGAAAGGTTTCGAACGTCCGAAGAATTCTGTGCTTGTTTCTGAAAAAGAATTCTTCGTGTGTCATCAGTGACGTATGTCTTCACTTAGGAGAGTTTTTTTCATTTGAACCAAAACGCTCCATTTTCCCTACAATTTTTTGGAGAAACGATACAGCGTTTCGCCCAAAATGGCGTAAATTTTTCTAAAAACTTTCATGTTTATCATATAACAGCACGTACAGTGAAGGAACGATATTAAAATTCATCAGCAGATAATCAAATACAGATATTTTCTACAATTTTTTTCAGTTATCAATTGAATCATTTGGAGTATGGAAGAGATGATGGAAAGAAAAGATCTCCTTGTAAAGGCACTGATAATTATTATGATTTGAAATCTTGTATCAGAAATCATGCGGAAGCCATACAGTATGTATGAAATATAAAATTTCTCATGAATCAAAGAATTATCGAATGGACGTGGAGGAGTGAATGTACCTATGCCAATGAATATGTACGTCTTACAAGAAACGTTAGATAGATCCAGACAAAGAGGGGACACAAAGCCTCATCAGCACGAATAAAAAGGAATTAAATCAAATTGGATTCTTGTCTGGCTTTGTGCCATATTTTTAGGGGTAATATGAAGATCGATGAAATCGAATCTTCTCAAGAACTCTTTCTGAACACTTTTGGAATGAGTGTCCGATTTAGGACATTGTGAAAATGTTTCAAATCACGTCCTAACCTTTGTCGCCGAATACTTTTATGATTTTATGATGTGAGGCACTCCGAAGATACTTAATTTCAGTTTGGTTTTTTTTAGTGTTTCGGTCTCGTCTCGTTTCGCCGAGAATGATCCGAGAAGCCGAGATTCTCAGTCGCGGCTGTCGATCTCGAGGTTGATACCGAGACCAGTCTCAGTCTCATCCGAATCACTAGTTTTTTCAAATCTTTTTAAATAAATTTTTCTAACAATGTATGGATGTTGATATCCTAGACAGCACAAGAGTTCTAGAAGAGTTCATAAAAAGTACAATGTATGTATGAAAAAGTCTCTTCGGAATTCTTTGCTATCTGGGAAGGGATATGGTTTGAAATTATACTTTCTAGACGATCATTCGCAGATCGCTTGAATACGTTTCTGATTTTAGTGCGAAAGCATGGATAACTGGATTGTGATTTCATGAAAGAACTTCCTAATTATGGTCACTTTATAAACTGTGGAATCAAAAGCAATACACAATCAATTTTTTTAGATTCGCGGAACTTGTACAATCCTGCTTCGCCACCGTGTTGTTGGTTCTTCTGATTATTGCCATGCCTGTTTCCAGTTTATTATTAATGCAAGTGAGTGAATCTGGTTGAGTTATGAAAATGCCTCGACTCACCAAAGAGGCTTCGTCACGTTGAAGGCTAATTTTATAGCTATTCTCTATTTTTCTATGGATCACAATCCTGTTTGTGACATACCCATACATTTTTCTTTCGATCCAAGCATGTGCATCCCTGCCCTTTGATCATGGAATTTTTCAAAATCTCTTTGAACTGTGGGACTTGTGGACTCTCATGTTTCCGAATGGGAATTTGGGGAGGTCAACGTTGGGGCCTTATGAGGGAACCACATATTCACCCTACCAAATTTCTACTCGGGTTGTACCGAAAGAACTTTGTAGTTATATCAACTAAATTTGAACTATTGCGAGTAAATATATTATCACCTACTGCACAGTTATTCCCTTAGCAAGACTAGCCAAAGTTTTGCTGACAAAATTGCAAAAAATCAATCTATCACCTGAAAAATAATTTCCCTCCTCACATTTATTTTTCTCTATGTAGATTCCTTTTCAACTTCATTTTGAAAGAATTCACATTCAAGGTGATTGTGATGAAATAGAAAATTTATATCCCCCTCGTTCGAACCCCTCAAATATCTGTTTGACTTATTATGTTCAAGATATACGAAATGAAGAATATAACTGATGCATATAAAAATGGAGCTCTCGTAGTTGCAGTGGTATTCGATTGGTTCTTATACTGCTACAGCGGGCAAAGTATCATGAATCACAGTGTCCAACTGTCTGATAATATGTAAGTTCTGTGTAACGTTTATTACGGGGTAATTGTTCTCCGATCAATAATACCAAATTTTTTCCCTCACTCATAAGAACTATTCTCTCTTCAGGAATTCGAATTTCCTAAAAACTCCGAGTCGAAAAATGTTGACGGCTTTGTCCTCATCTTGAATCTCTAGATGACTGATTTTGTTCTGATTGTTGAATAATTGCGCAGAGAGACAAGACTCTCTTACACAGTAAAAAATTGTTCGTCAAATTCAACACACGAGCGAATGTTAACCATTTTTCTTCACACTCAACGCGTGTTGATTCCAGAGTGACACTTATGAAGTGTTAATTTGAACTCGAATAACATTTTAATGTGTTGAAAATGAATCGATCGAACAGCATTTGATCGGTGTGTTAAATGAACACATAAAAGTGTTAAATATTCAACACTTGAATTTTAACACGTAGTTAAATATTCGACACTTGAATTTTGACACGTACTTCTTTTTTACACAATGACGGAAGTTTTTTCACTGTGTAAGAGGAGAAATTCAGACTGAGTTTTCAAAATGGTTGTGTTTTTGTCCACATTAATCAACAATCAGGAAAAAATCAAACATAGGGACAAAAACCGTTCAAATTTTTCGACCCTTGTAGTTACGGAGAAGTTATTCAAATCACCGGGAAGATGATCAAAATTAGATCCTGAATCCCTCTCCCAATTCTCGCAAGAGTACAAGAATAAATGGAAGGGCAAAACTTTTGTAAGGGATGAGAAAGCTTTATGTACAAAATGAATCCATTTTATAGAAACTTTATACAATTCATGTACGGCCTACAACGATGTTCTAACTTTTCTGCGTATTTAAGAAGTTTTCATAAAAATTTCAACAGTTTTTATTTTTCATTGAAGTTTTTCGACAAAAACTGTCTAAGAAAGTGAGACAGTAGAAGCCTACACAGAGAAAAAAATCCAGAAACTAACGCATGAGCACTGATCACATATCAATCGCAAGAAAACATTCTTGAAATAGAAGCATGAACCTATCCGTTCATCCCATGCAACAATGCGATAAGTGCATAGGTTCATATTCTTATTTCAAGGAGTTCCACGGAATAAACCGGTGAAACTTCTTGCGATTGATACGTCATCGGTGCTCATGCGCTGGTTCCTAGATTTTTCTCCGTGTAGTGGTATCTTGGTTAAAAGAAACTTTACGAATGTTTCAGATACAACACCCAATGGAATAATGCACCAGTACATTCTAGAAAATTAATGCTCTTCATGATGAGAAGAAGTTTGAAACCTTGTGGTATGATTGAAGGAAAAATAATTCCAGTATCCTTGCAAACTTGGATGAAGGTAAGATTTTGAAAAGTATTCTCAAAAATCACTTTCTACAGTCCCTGTAAAAACCCTCTTACATTGGTTCCATGAAACCAACACACAAATTGTGCCCTGTAGTACAAAAAATCCAGATAACATAGAGCTCGTGAAGATCACTTTCAAGGAGTCTTGAGTTTAAATGACATGCAGAACTCTTCACGAGCACTGAGCTGTCTGGGATATGCATGTAAAATATAATTTTTTGGGGCAAAAACCCACAATTTCTATGATAACAAGAAAGATATTGTATGGTTTCCACATTTTACGGTGATTTGAAATCGAAGAATCGCAAATATACTGTGCATTGTTTTGAGAATGTTCCAGGTAATTATTGAGACAAGAATTCGAATGAAAATAAATTACCTTTTTTTTTTCAGATGTTACAAACCGCTTACTCTTATTTTACGATGATTTCTTCAATCTGAATAAATTAATTCGAATAATTATTCTTAAATCGCATGTAAGTTGAATGCATGAAGTAATAATATCAGAGAATACCCAACAAACACAACGCCTAAAACTTGATGGAATATTTTGCGTAAGACATTCTTAGATATCCAATAGATATCTTTTACAGCATTGTCTAAAAGATATCCATTGTCAACATATTTTGTCAAGTTTTAGACGCTGTGTTTGTTGGGTATATTATATTCTTTCATAATGATTGATTAAAATCGGGGATGTTACACTGTGGAAAGTAAACGTGGAATTCTATCCTAACTTGGTGGTAGCAAACCCCCCCATGTGAGGTCAATTCATTTTCCCTATACTCTGGGGGAATTTTCTTTCAAATGGAGGAATCCTTCTTCAAAATACAAGGGAAGATGAATTTTCCACACGTAGATGATCTTTACTGCCACTAAATTTGGGAAAAACTTTACTTTTCCTTTTTACAGTGCATAATTTCGAAGACTCCATGAATTCCACACCAAAAGATATGTTTTGTGAGCACAAAAAATATATTTGTCGACAAATGTACAACTAAGAACTTTTATCGCTGTGAATAAAGTTTTGTTCTCCCAACCAAATTATTTTCTTACTAAAATTTGAATAAAAATATAATGTACTTAGGACAAATGTTTTGTTGGAATAATTAGGATTCATTCCCATTCATTTCACCCTTGGTCCCACTACATGCGATCATTGAATTCTTTAGAATCTTTTTGGTCTGTGTGGGACTTGTTATATATAATAATCCAATGAACATTACGATCACGATGAAAATCACTCGAGAAGGATTCAAATAGGTTCTTATATGTTATGCAATGGGTTGATTTAGGATATCCTGTACAGTTTTGTGTTAACAGCACTCCATGTTATACACGTTCTCATGAAGATCTTTCGAAACTGTTTGAGGGGATACCAGCAATCCCCGCTGATGCAACCCGCCATACAAGATTACCGACCGAGTAAACATTTTCTCGGCCAGAATACTCTGAACTGAATTCACGAAAACGTATGAAATTTTCAGAAATCAATCTTCAATCCTTCATCTACTGCTGTACATCGCTCGGATTTTGAATTTCGAAGAAAAAGTTTGTGCTACCCACTGAGAAAAAGATGTTTCTTCGAAATCCGAAATTCGGGCAATGTAGGGCGATAGATAAAGGATTGAAGATCGATTCCTGGAAATTTCATACTTCTTCATGAATTTAGTTCAGAGTATTCTTGCCGAGAAAATGTTTACTCAGTCGGCACGCTTGTATGGCGGGTCGCATCAGCGGGGATCGCTGATATCCCCTTAAGAGCTCATCGAGTTGTGTTCAAGACGTCGTTTTCATCATTTCCACTGTGAATAATCCAAATTTTCTTACAAACCTCGTTTGGAATGGACGCATATAAAACTTCAATAAAATGAGACCGTAAATTTACCTGTTCCAACTTGAATGTATAAAAAAACATTATGTATTCTATCATATTCAAGCTATACGAAATAAGACATACGACTGGCGTGTATAGGGCAGGAGCTTTCATTCTTGGACTAATATTCGATTGGTTCTTATACTCGGCCCATGGTCAAAGTATAATAAATCATAGTGTTCGACTGCACGAGAGCATGTAAGTTTTCAAAGTATGGAATTATTTTTGTTCCTTCATCCATACACTGTAACTGAATGTCGAACGCTATGCACACAGTGTCCTCAGATTTGACTCGCAAACGTTTGACACACAGATGCGACTGTACTTCCGTGTGAAAAAAGAGAGGGTATGGTTGCGCGCGCATTCTAGCATGCTTTCTCGTTCGCTCTCCCATCAAATATTCTATGAGCAATAGAGGAAACATGCTAGGTTGCGCGCGCAACCGTACCCTCCCTTTTTTCACACGGATGTACAGTCGCATCTGTGTGTTTAACGTTGGCGAGTCAAATCAAATCTGAGGACACTGTATGCACACCGAGATTGTTTGTTGACCCAATGTAGGAACTTTCTTTCACTTCCAAGATGTATCCTAAGCAATAGATATATAAACAACAAATCATAATAACGTTGATCAATATCTCCATTTCAAATCTCAGTTTGATGTAATTTAGGGGAGAGTGGGGACACTTGCATCACTTTTTTTTACATTGTTACAATTTTCATGGTTAAGTTCATTCGATACATAATTTATAGAATTTTTACAGAGCAAACATTCCTTTCTGAGTTGCGAATGATTGCAAGGTCAGATTCAACGTTTCATCAATGATACGAGAGTTCTTTCAGAAACATTTCAATTGGTGCGATTCTCCCCACATGGCGGGAGACTTGCACCACCCTGCGAATAAGCTCTTTATCTCTCTCTATGAGTAATTGGTACCTTAATTAAAAAAATAACCACTATCTTTGAATTAATTCATGAATATTTATTTGAAATCAATAATTAGACACAAATGATACACAAATGAAGTGATTTTGTGAGCGCCAAAGCGTTTGCTATAGATCAAAAAAAGAACAGAATCATTTCACATTCCTGTGGACTCGTGTGGAGTCAGGGCATCCACACAGCTAGCAACCCGTGCAACGACTGGGAAATCTTTGTAAGATCAAGAGATATCTGCTGTGGTGCAAGTGTTCCCACCCTCCCCTATACCATAAACATTCTATGGCTTGGACATTCCTTCTTTCGGATATCGAATTTGCTGAAAAGTGGGGATACCGAAACTAACATCAATTGAATATTCCAGATACAATACCCAATGGTACGATGCACCGATAAATTTTAGGAAGTCAATGCTTTTTTTTATGAAAAGAACTTCGAAACCATGTGAAATACTTGTTGGAAAATTGATTCCCGTATCTTTACAAAGTTGGGCGAAGGTGAGAATTTCAATGATGATTTCACATTTGATATTTGTACACTCAGAAAAAATTTGGTTCGCATAACCAAGCGACATAGTTATTTTTGGCTTTAACCATTCCATGCACTGAGAAAAGAATTTAGTTATAGTTACCAGCATTTGGTAATATTAGTTACCAAATGTCATAGTTGCCCATATAAAAATCTTCAGGCTCCGCCAATGCTGACGACGGAATATAGCTAGACGCAAGGCTGCCAGCCAAAGCTGGGCAATCTATGTAGGGACAAGGATGGTTGACAATGGTCTAAACATTGTACCAATATGGGAAGTCATAAATCGACTTCGTTGATCCATCATTGATCATTGGCTGCGCCACGCTTGGCCTATCCTTCAACCAATATTGCTTGAAGGAAAACGCATGCTTTCAACAGAGGCTCTCTAGGGCTTGGCGGGACACTGCTCCAAGCATGAGGCAACTCTGAATGACAATGGATTCTCATGTTGCACCAAGCATGGGTCGTAGCTTGGTCCAGCTTGGGCAATAGCTTGGCTCAACTTGAGCGATGGCCTCGCTCAGTTTGGGCGTTAGCTTGACTCGACTTGAGTAATAGCTTGGCTAAGAGTGAAACTTCCTTCTCAAACAGCAAATTACAATAACTCTCACCAGAGTGATGCTTGTTTCCTGCGAGTGGCGAACCAAGCATTCAATCAATATATAAGTCTCCTCTGAAGATTCCATGACAGAAATGATTCTTCATCTGTTTCCAGACCCGCCTACTTCTACGCCAGGACCACTGGATTTACGTCATTCATCAGTTTAAATCAATCAAAAAAATTACATGTTTAAATTCTCCGACATTCATTTCGTTCAATCGAAATGATAGAATGGATTTTTTATTTTATTTTCAATTACAATAAAAAATAAAAGTGACCATTGGCATGAGATGGGCACAACCCTGCTGCAAGATTGCGACAGCGTTGGCTCATCCTTGGCGAACAAATTTTTGTATGGTCTGCCATTGACGGCATATGCTATCACAACCCTGTTTCCAGTGTTGGGTCTTGATTGTGGAAACAAATGGGCTGAGGCTGAAATGATGTTATCATTTCAGAGTTGCGCCATGCCTGGTAGCCTAGGCTCGGCCCATCTTGGTGAGCCTTGCGGCAACCTAGCGCCCATGGTCAATTTTTACCTGGGTGGATATAGCGAAATAAATATTTAGTTATAATTACCGACATACATATTCACAACTAAGGCCTTTGGTTATAGTTACCGAATCTTGGTGATAATAAACCAAGTACATACTTGAGGCAACCAAATCACTTTGGTAGCTATAACTAGGTTCTTTTTTTGGTATGTACTTTCCAGATTCACGTAATTTTGTCTTGTTTCCCTGGTTATCATAACCAGATATCAGGTCATTGCAACCATAAGTCCCCAGGTATGCGTTGACAAATGTACCCAGCTTGGTGCCAAGCTTGAGCCAATGCTAGTCAACATTGGGCCTAGCATGGTTACCAACATTGGCACCAAATTGGATTGATGTTTGGGATGATAACAATGTTCAACGCTTGGTATCCAAGCTTGGTTCAATATCAAAATTCAATATTGGTTTTATGTTTTGAATCGATATTGGTGCCATGATTGATATACAATCAACTTAAACGAATAGGATAGTTTAATTATTGGCAACCAAGCTTAATTGAATGTTATATATTCCGACACATGGAATTTTGGAATATTGGATTTCGACACAGTCACGTTAGTCTAGATAGCACAAGAGTTCTCAAAGAGTTCGGAATTAATGAAATGGATTCATAAAGAACTCTTTTAGGACTCCTGTGCTATCTGGGAGAACGTTCAGAGAGAGGACGTACATTTAGGCGTATCCTCTTTCATGTTTCTGAAATGCGAATAAATTCCAAGTCCACCCCTGTGCGAAAAAACCAATAGAAACCGATAGGCGATATCCAAATGGAATCAATGATATCCTATCGGTTTCTGTGCGGTTATTGTCACAGGACCCAAGGGTTTCTATGAGATTCTAAGTGGAATCTGATGTTCCATGGGTTTCTATCAGCATGATCGGCAAAACCTGATTAATTCTGATAGGAATAAAATAGCTTATCGGTTTCTATGCGGTTATTGTCACAGTACCTATGGGAATCCATGGGAATATATGGGACTTTTCGGACAGGGACGTCTTGTGGCTATATCTAGGCTTCCGGTGAGCCGTGTGTCGATTGAAGCTTGATTGACGAAAAATAAATCAAACGTAGCGAAATATGCTTAGTCCTAGTATTGATGTCTGAGGTGCTATTAAGGATTGGTTAGCTGTGACCAGCCAAGCATCAGTCGAGCCTTGGTTAACGAAAATTGAATAAAACACGGCAAAATATGCTCGGTCCTATCATTGGTATTCAAGGCTCTATCAACGCTCAGTCAGATACGGTGGGCCAAGCATTGGCCAAGGCTAGGCTAACGAGACTTAGCATACCAAGCTTGAGGCCAGTCATGGTCCAATTGTCAGTCTTGGTATTTCGCTGAGAAAAGTGAACTGTAACCATTACGATGCGAAAATGGTAGTTGAATGACAGAATCTCTAAGTTGATGATGTCGACTATGTTATTTGGTATCCATCTTCATGTCAATGGTAACCATTCCCATGTGCATGAACATTGCTTCGATTCTCCATAGTATCCGAAACCAAATTCGCGAAGCTGTCCCTCAATTACTATTTGTACATGGTAATCATTACATTCCACTTCTCTCAGTGTACTTGCCTGGGTCCTCAACCATGCAAGGATAGTTCCCGTGACAACGTTACTGTTTTTTCAGTGTAATAGTCGTTACAAAAAATCCTTGCGAATTCTTACCCCACATTTTCACAAGAACCTACAATAATGCCCTGTAAATTGACATTTCAATGACAATGAATAATTTCAAAAATACATTAAGAAGAAAGATATGAAATGCCAAGCAACGAACATTTTTTTTCAGGTGTTGCAGAAATCTTTTTCATATTTTACTATGATTTCTTCAATTTGAATGAAATACTTTGGATAATCATTATTGAATTTCATGTAAGTGAAATAAATGAAATGATACCATAGCAGAATATTATGCCTTCCATTCCTTCTAGATCTGTCTTACCTTTCAAACTAGTCGAAGTCATTTGATTTAGGTGAAAATGTATCTCTCACTCACTCACATTTTCATCGAACTCGTCGCACAATTCTTTTCATTTTTCCATCATCTTCTTTGAGAATGTTCCGTGCACGTGTACTGTTCATCTTCACGACAGCTGATGGAATCGTTTTATGAAACAAATGTGAATATACCAACCAAGAGGGGGACAAGCTGAAATCGATACGGCGTACACTTACATCTTGGATTAAGTTTGTTCTTAACTCGAAGTTACGAAGAAAAAGAAATATCTTCATCGTTTCCACGTCCCCCTAGACACATAAGGATGCGTACCAGATGGACATAAATTTCAACGCAACGGATGATGAATAACTAGAAACAACGTTCAACGATAGAGAATTGCATCGTAATTTAGTTATGAAATATTCAAGGGCACGCATTTATTTCCGAGTTATAAGAAACTTACATTGTCTCTTACCGACGAAAGAAAAGGTATGCTGTATGAAGAATAACTTGCACGGTATTCCAATTCATTTCCATCCGATTGTACTTCGTGCATAATGAATGAAATGAGTTTCTAGAAGCAAAGCGCAGCAGTATCTGATATAGCAAAGGGACCGAGTGCGAATCGCTTGTAATCCTGCCTGACATTATCAGTATTGTTACTATAAGTGAAACATCATCGTCTTTAGATAAGAAATATGAGTAAAGATGTTATATTTTATTACTCTGATTATTACAAAATAGACATATTTTTATTATCGATGTTGGGACTGTGGCCATTTCAACATTTGAAAAATGTCTTCATTCGGAGGATTCTCATTCTGAATCTTTTCACTCCTATGATCATCCTCATGGTCTTAATATGTTTTGTTTGTTATCGCTAAATCCTTCCCTGCTAAATTTTCCCAATAAAGAACGATACAAAACGATACATTTTTTCTATAGTTTTCAATGAGGTTTCTGAATACGGAATTTACGAAGTTATATCGTTATTAAACGATAGAACTCTATCGTTCCTTATCGTTTTCTATAAAAATTTAAAAGAATGTATGGGATTTTATCGTAAAATTCGTATAGAAAAAGTACTACTTATTCTGGAACACATAACAATTTTTTTCCAAATAACTGGTACTTAGGAACGATAGAGTTCTATCGTTTAATAACGATATAAACTTCGTAAATTCCGTATTCAGAAACCTCATTGAAAACTATAGAAGAAATTTATCGTTTTGTATATAGTTCTTTATGGGGACAATTTAGCAGGGTTATGTGTGATTTTCAAGTTCTTTTTCGTCTATAAGAAATAAGATGTTCGTTGACAAACGTCTACGTTTAAAAAATTTGTATGAACCATGACGCACATTGATATTTGTGATTAGTATTTTTTTCCATGTTCCCTGATAATTTATAAACGGAAAAGGAACCGAAATATGGAAAATAACATTTTTCGCGACACGCTATACATCTTGGAACGTCATAAACTTAATGTTTATCGTTGAATATGATTTTAGGTGAGTGTTATATTCCAGGAAAATGTCCAAAGGAAACTCATACTAAACTTATGTGGCTTAGGTGGTATATTTATGGGAACAGCTATCGTTAGGTACATGAACGGTTTGATGCGAGTTGGAAAGGTAAATTAAAATGTGCAGCAGTATAATACTAATTCATCGTGTTTGAATGTAAAGAAATGAAACAAGATCCAGGTGGAAAAAATTCATTGAAAAATGTTCCTGAATTCCTCTGCATTTTATTTGAAAAATCTGAAGTTCAGTGAGAACTTCTCGAGGTCTCTGGAAGTGTATGAAAAACTCATATTTTTTCACGCAAAATTTCTTGGAAATATCTCTATCTGAGCTGAAAGGTTCTCTTTAGTTCGCTAAACGAACCTAGTGCAGACGTGTTGCGATTTTTTGTACACCTGGTCCGTTTGGCAAAACCAGATGAGAATTTTAACCAGAATGATTGGGTCAAATATATAAAAGACTGAAAATACGAAACCGTATTTATGTCATTCCACTCCAAGTCATTGAAAGAATCGCCCTACACGGAGAAAAATTTGATTGTGAAAATTACTATTTTTTTGTCGTAAACTAGTATTATTGGACAATATTGACAGTAATTTGTAACCTGAGTGTATTATTTTATAAGCACGTAGTAAATAATCGTCAGCTACGATGGTAAAAATGAAGATTCAGCGTGAGAAAATATATTTTAGTAATAACAACTGTGAACAAACGAAATAAATACCTTTTCTAATGAAAATTATCACCACTTGACAATAATAGATTTTGTTTGAACAACTATTCTGAATTTTGAAAGCCACGAATCACATTTACTACCAATGACGGGTCGGTATAACACAAGCGCTGATGGTAATATTTTCCAACAGCGCTCGAGATTTGCTCACAATTTTATCGCACACAACAAGTTGTCCAGTTTAGGTTCCTTCGTTCAGTCTTTCAATGAAACTTCAAAACAGCGAATTCATGAAAGCGAGCGTAGCAAAGCGGCTTTAATTGTAAAGTTTATAGGGAGATATAAGTACATTATTCTTAAGTTCAAATCCCCTCCGCGTAATTAGGATTTTTCATTATAAACTGTCCTCAAGAATGTATTTAAAAATAACCTGATTGCAATCAACAAATATAGTGGTGATAACTCGAAGGTTGGACAACATGAACTAACAAATGTGCCTGGAAATATGTTTTTGCAAGTAAATTTTTTATTTTCATTTTAGTTAATGATGGTGAAAATTATTGCCTTTGCTTCGATTTTCAGAGCTCTTGTTTGCGAGAATCTTGAAATAAAGGTGAAGAAACATTACGATCGCTGATGGTAGAAAGTGTTAGCACTGCCTGAAATCATCAATATTACCTTTGTTAGTTTTCCTGAAGGAATTTTAAAATTTTTGACAAAGTTGAAAGTCTACCATCGTAATTATTTTCCTTCCAAGCTATTCCCAATAGTTTCAGTTTACCAATTCCATGATTATATTACCTACGTATTTTACCACTTTCAACCATCAAATTTCTCTCCGTGTGATGTCTTTTAAAAAACTTTTCTGAAATTTTCAAAGAAATTTTGTCAACCGAGTTCATGCTCTGGGTTATCAGAGTTGAGAGAAATTGCTAGAGTACAAAATCTACCAGGATCTGATCAGTCCTTTATCACATTCTACTCCAGGCAGAGGCGTACCCTGGTTAAAAGAATCCATCACTTCTGACAAATGAAATTAAATGAGATTTGGCCAGATTCAGTGAGATTTGGCGAGAATCGACTGTTCTTTCTGACCAAATCTCATTGACATTTGCTGGATGAGATTCGGCCAGAACATTGTCCAAGTTCAACTGTAATTTAGTGAGATTTGGCGAGAATCAATGGTTTTTTTAAACCAGGGTAGATAGGAGCGTTCGGACATAGGAAACGTCCCATGCGCGTAGTGGAAGGACACTAGAATTCAACAGGAGCATGTGTATGAATGAACGAGGGACTGACTTGAGAAATGAATTTCACAGTCCCTTGGTGTTAGTTTGTCATAATTCACGAATTCGCATGAAAAACCATATATTATTTTCACACGGAGGAAAAAAGAACGCACTGTCACAGTACTTTCGCCTGCTACCCCTAGCGAATCCGATCATACCGGAATTTTCAGTATTCTGTGAGTATAATTTTGGTATGGTACACCATTAGTATGAATCTAGTATAGTACTTCAGTAAAATACCAAGTTTTGATGGAGAGTGAACTGGAAGCATACCGTATGCTCGTGAAATTTTTGTACTTGAGGTATACCGAAATATCTCCAATCATTCGGTATTTATTCCGTACGAATTCGGTATGAATTTGGTATGAATCCTCCATACCCAATTATTACCGAAAACGTGCGAAATTTCAATATGTTTCTAGTATGAATCCACTTTGATTTCGGTAACAGTATTATTTGAGTATAATTATTGAGGTATGAAAAATTCACAAACATACTGGATAATTTCAGTATGATGACAGCCCAAACAGACACGAAGATATCTTTTAGAATTCTAAAAGTATGATCAAATTCGCCAGGGACGGTAGATTGTTCGTTGTGGCAGTGATGTATTTGCTGTCACGGCAATCTTGCCAGTCATGACAGCAATTTTTCAGCTGTGGCAGCAAAAAATTTCGACTTCTCCAACTTAACTCGTTTGCTACTCTGTATACAATGCTGAAAATTCAGCTGACTCAGCAAATATCATTGAATCTTCTCCTCGATATAGAATACGTGAAGATTTGAACTAAAATTGGCTGTATCCAAATTTGTAGGCAAGAAATTTATTAATTGAGATGCAACAGCATTGGGAAATTCACCAGCATGGACGAGAGATCGAAATAATACATGAATATGCGAAAACGACTAAATTCTGGCTGCTCGTGTTTGTATGTAAGCTATCAACCCTGGTAAAAATGAACCTTACGAGGATGTATTCGATAAATTCTAACGTGATTCATTTTCACCAAGAACATTTGATGCATATATTGGTGATATGCGCTGTGAAAAGAAAGTCTTGAGGAGATACCAGCGATCCCCGCAGATGCAATCCGCCATACAAGCGTGCCGACTAAGTAAACATTTTTATGGCAAGAATACTCTGAACTGAATTAATGAGGAAATATGGAATTTTCAGGAATCAATCTTCAATCCCTTATATATTCATCACGGTACATCGCCTGAATTTTAAATTTCGAGGAAACATTTTTTTCTCAGTCGGTAACAAACTTTTTTTTCGAAATTCAAAATTCGGACAATGTACCGCGATAGATAAAGGATTGAAGATTGATTCTTGAAAATTTCATACTTCTCCATGAATTCAGTTTAGAGTATTCTTGCCGAAAAAATGTTGACTCAGTCGGTACGCTTGTATGGCGGGTTGCATCTGCAGGGATCGCTGGTATCCCCTTGAATTCAGTTGATTTCTTGACTGAATCTATGATTCAAACAAATTGAGCCGAAAAAACAATCGCCAACACATTGGAGAAAGCATTGTCTGAAATTAAGATGCAAACAGATTAAGACTTTCTTTTTACAGTGTGGGTAAATGCTACTTTTATAACTATAGTATTTGTAATTCTTCATGGATTTTTTTACAGTGTGCGTTTCTTTTATCATTGCATGCTTGTGCCCGATACCTCTGATGTCGAAGTTTCTTGATTACGTCCATCCTTTGAATACCTCTCGCCCTAAACTGTACATTGTGGACATAGAAAACTACATATCAAGGGAAAGATATTTTTATTTAACTATGTATTATATTCTTGAATGTTTGTCATTGTCAATGACAATTATGGTAGCTCTGGATGGTTTATACTTGATGCTGTCACAACATGTTTGTTCCATGTTGGCAATTACAAGGTGAGTTCATTTAGATACATAAAATTCCTGGTGACAATTTTACTGACAATACCTCATAGTCTTAATTCATAGCAAATCCCTATGGAAAAGATCTCAAAAGAACTGATACGTGCCCGTGTGGAAATATTTCGCTGAAAAATGTCTGCAAAACTATGAAAAATCTCTGAAAAAGAATGAAAAAACTCTGAGAAACTCTGAGAATCTCTGAAATTTTGATGAGAAATCTAATATTTTTGGGACATTCTTTACAGACTTTTTTCAGATTTTTTTCAGAGTTGCTTAGAGTTTTTTCATACTTTTTCAGAGAAATAGCAACGAAATTACACTCTGAAAAAACTCTGACAAAACTCTAATAAATTGTTGACATTTTTCTGATTATTGAAAAATCCTGAAATTCAAGAAATACATTCATATGCCGTATTCAAATATCATGTGTGAAAAAGTGTTTGAAAATTTTTTAATTTTTTTCTAAAAGTCAGAAAAATGTTAGCAATCCATCAGAGTTTTGTCAGAGTTTTTTCAGAGTGCAATTTCGTTACTATTTCTCTGAAAAAGAATGAAAAAACTCTGAGAAACTCTGAAAAAAGTCTGTAAAGAATGTCCCAAAAATATTAGATTTCTCATCAAAATTTCAGAGATTCTCAGAGTTTGTCAGAGTTTCTCAGAGTTTTTTCATTTTTTTCAGAGATTTTTCATAGTTTTGCAGACATTTTTCAACGAAATATTTCCACACGGGTGGAATCTATGAAACTTTATGAGATTTTATATGAGCATTTATCCAGGGATCTATGAGATTTTATAATCCCGATATGAGGATTAATCACCGCAGAATTGGATTTTATCAGACTTTATAAGCCATTGTGGGAAATCTTATAAAGACGCATAAAATGAGAATTTCCTATGAGATTTTGATGAGTCTTTTTTCATGAATTTATCAGAACGTGTCAGCACTTATCAGACTTCTTCGATAGGGATATCAGTAATTCCCGCTAGGAAACACTTCTATATGAATTACACATCTGTGATATCTCCTGTTGGATTGAGACGAATGAGGGTATGTAACGAATATTCATTTTTGTTCTAAAAATTGATGTTTCAGCTACCAAACGAGAAATCTGAAATGGAGAAATGAGGATCAGGAAATGGAATCATCATTGGGAGATAAATATGTGGATGAATATGGTGGTTTAAAAGCGTGTATCAGAAGTTATCAAACAGCTATAGGGTACGTTATCCAATATCATATTGATCGTGAAAAAATCGTCAAAATCAAACATTTATGGAATATTCTATGGGATACAAGTATACTGGAACCAGTTCATTTGATTTTCCTCGATTGAAATTGGACTTGGTAGATCTTGCATTCAAAATTTTCCTGAAACAAAGAGTTTCTTTGTATTCTCTGATCACACTGTCAGAAAAGTTATTAAATTTGATACGAAATTCTTGATGGAATATCATATTTTCATAATCAATTTAATGCTGAATCTCAAATTTAATACGAAATGTAATAATTATATATTCAATTTCACAAATATATTATTAACCCTAGAACACAACCCTAGGGTATTTTTGTACCCCAAAGCGTTTTGAAAGTTTTAGGTGAAGGAGTTATTGCTATATACATATCGATTCAAGATCCTGACCATAATTCGGTTGAGAGTTCTAAAAGAGGGAAGAGTTGATTAGAAGCGTCAATTTGCCTTTTGATTACGACTGACAACAACGCCAAGTGAGCGTGGGGTACGAAAATACCCCAGTGTTGTGGCAACGTCGGTACTTTATGCAATTGTGTGAAGATTCATACTTTAAAATTTGAGGGAAAATCTTGGGTTTGGCAGCGGGTTTTGCATGTGAATTAATTTTGTTACCAATGCCAGAAGACTGATTTTTCCTGATTAATCAGGTCATAATTATGCGGTCAATGCGAACAAAAAGACGGAAAGAAATTGAAAAATGTTTTCTCTACATTTCTCAGTATTATTCTTCCATTGAGAATCGGGAAAAATTATATTTTCACATGAATAAATGTTTTCATGACATTCACATCGACTTTCGTCCTTTTTTGAGGATCATTAATTTTTCAACTTTCATGTTCTCAAATAAATGTACATTGAAGAAGAATCAAAATTCTGTTTCATCCGTGTTCTAGATAATTGTTTCAAGTTTCCAAATGTTCTCGGATATTTAAAATCGGATGGAAATTCGAAAAGTTGCGGTAATTTTTTGGAAAAAAGTCAATTAGGCTAATATTTTGCGATTTTTTCATAATGTTTTGCATTGAAATTCATACTCTTCTCTTCGTTTTGGGAAAACAAAGAAAATGATGTGTTACAAAATTCATTTTCCATGATGAATATTTGCGTAAATCGCGTTCAAAGGCGTGGGGTGCAAAACTACCCCAGTGTTGTGTTCTAGGGTTAAAATTAAGAAAGAAATTCTTAATAGCATTAAGAATTATATTATCGAATTTGATATTTAATATAAAAAATATTTATCGGATCCCGTACAGCACCGGACATTTCTACCTCGCCTCTACATTGCCTTTACGTGGCATCTCCATTCGTTCACTTTGTATCCACGTACAGTAGGGTGGCTCTTATTTCACTCAAAACAGTTTGTTTTAGTTTGTTTTCATTTTCTGTGGTTAACAATAAGTTCTTTTTTGTACGGGGCATCCTCTAATTTTGTTCTACACCACGAAGAAGTCCTACAACATTTTTCACATAATTTTCAATAGAAATTCAGGGGTCGCTACCGACGTTTGAAATAGGGATCGAAAATGTCTATTGAAAACGTCGGTAGCGACCCCTAAATCTTTTTTGAAAATTATGTAAAAAATATTGTAGGACTTCTTCATAATGTAGAACAAAATTACAGGGCGCCCGATACAAAAAAAACTTTTTTCTTGACAACAGAAAATGAAAACAAACTGAAAAAAACTTTTTTGAGTCAAATAAGAACCATCCTAACGTATACAGCCCACGGAGTGCGACGTGGAAATCGGTAGGTGTGCTGTTAGGGATGAAATTGCATTGGAAGAATGGTTCATTTGTATTCAGATTTTATAATAATTTGCTCCTCGTCGATCAATAAAATACGTGTTTCTTTCATTCCTTTCATCTCTGAACGAAGTATTTAATTTTAGGTTCTTTGAGCTTGTAAGTTCCTACTATAGTTATGCAATGCCCATCCTAGGAGTGGTAGCGGTTCCTGCGTTAGCCACGATATTAACAATCGTGAGTTAAGTGCATTATTATTTTGCATAGAACTGTAGAAATACATTCATATTTTCATACCGATGAGACTATGCACAACGTGCTACTCGAACGTTTATGGAAAGTTTACAGAACGTAGGGGATGTTTGCTGAAAGTTCAAAAAACTTCCCAGAGACACATTTCGCTGTTAGGGTTTGAACATTCATTCTCTCCACATTTTTCGGAAAAATAACATGACATCACCGATAATATTGATTAAATCCAGCTTTTCGAATCTCAAATCCTCCTTCAAATTTTCTATAGCAAGCTATTGTTTACTACAAAGGAAACAAGATTTCACTGTGAAAAATGAATGTTTTGAATTAATAGGAGAAGTTCAGGTAGTGTCGAACAGCGGGGAGTGTCGGACGAGTGTTGTTTTCGAGGATGGGTTCTGTGCGCGTGCGATAAGTAATATGCGTTAACTATGCGCAGATTATGCATAAAACATGTAGAATACGCAGAAAATGCAGAAAATGCATAAAACATTGTAAAATTAATTCCGACTTGAAATTCAAAATCCAGAATATATGAAATAGATATTTATGAGTGTTGAAATGGTAAACAATTCATAGTTTTTAAATTATAACTCAACTTTGCCATAAAAAAAGATGATGCAGAAAACCCCCTCTAGTTATCTGCATTATCTACATGAGTTCTATGCGCACATGATTCCTTGTTTTTACACAACTAAACCACAAAAAACCTAGAATATAAGGACTGATCGGATATAGGGTCTCTTACCTTTACCAATTCAAAACATTCGTTTAGACCCATTCTTTTTTCTGATAGTTTGCTATGAATAAATTGAAACTAAGGAACTTTTAATGGAAGAATAAATAATCTAAGTAACGAGAGCATAAATGACTGCATATCTTCTATAATATATTCAAGGCAACACAGGAGACAAATTCTTTCGATATCGGTAAATACATGGCTATTACGATCGGAGCGATGTCCAATTGGTTTTTCTTTTGCTATTGCGGTCAAAGAATTATAGATCACAGTTTTCAAATTTGGGAAGATGGGTAAGTTTCAAATATTGTCATGTATCCAAACATTCTCGCATACCATCTATCAAAGGAATTGGTACCGATGTCACTATATCGAATCCATATCCATATGAATGCACTATCATGAGATTATGTGGAATAACAGTACTGATTTTAATCCTTGTCAATTTAAAGCATTGGCACAAGAAAACGCATTTAATCGAATGAACATTTTTCAATTCATTTGAATCCTTTTTTTTCAGCAGGGTTTTATAAATTTCCATGAACTTGATCCCTTCGTGTGGTTGAAAATTAACGAATCTTATGATGTTAATACCGAGTGAGATTTCGAAAATAAATTTCTATCGAAATCATGGACTGGTTAGAATTTAGTTAGTCCTCGTCCGGGTAGAAATTATTTCCACCTGGTTAGCTGATTTTTCCTCACATGCCGCTGAATGAACAACCCACGTGGAAAGTGCTAGAGTTCACAGATAGCTTGGTGTTAGTTAGACTCTAAGACGAAGTAACACTCGGCGAAATATCACAAGCTGAGAGAAATTTGGAGTTGAATTTACTACGCGATTATAGGAATGGAAAAACATACTGACTTTCAAATGGAATTTACTGTAGAACATTGTGAATCTAATCAGACTTCTATTGTCACATCAGATTAAATTTCATTGTAAGTTCGGTTCGTGCTCCGGTTACAGAGTACTATATAGTAAATTTTACTCTACATTTCTCTCAACACAGAAGTTACATTTAACCCTCAGTCTATAAACTTCAAATTAACTTATTTTTTCGCACACTAAATTCAACATGAACTTGCATTTTATTACTTATCGATAAAGTGGTACTGATTCATCAGTTCATACTCAAGTTATCTATCGATTTGACGTTTCAGATACAATATATATTGGTACGAAGCACCGATAAATATTCAAAAAATGATGATTTTTGTTATGAGAAGAACCCAGAAACCCTGTGAGTACACTTCTGGACCCTCCGTGACATTATCTCTACGAATTTGGATGACGGTGAGTTTTGAAATTGTTTTGAATTATGGTAAACACCAAAATGAAGTATTGTCTGAAACACAGTGATGATGCGTAATAATGTATGTATTCCGTACTCCAATAGCAGAAAAATAGTGGACACAGTTTTTATGCATTCGTAAAACGCAGCAATTCCCGTATGGAAATATTTCGCTGAAAAATGTCTGTAAAACTATGAAAAATCTCTGAAAAAAAATGAAAAAATTCTGAGAAACTCTGAGAATCTCTGAAATTTTGATGAGAAATCTAATATTTTTGGGACATTCTTTACAGACTTTTTTCAGACTTTTTTCAGAGTTTCTCAGAGTTTTTTCATTCTTTTTCAGAGAAATAGTAACGAAATTGCACTCTGAAAAAACTCTGACAAAACTCTGATGGATTGCCAACATTTTTCTGACTTTTAGAAAAAAATTAAAAAATTTTCAAACACTTTTTCACACATGATATTTGAATACGGCATATGAATGTATTTATTGAATTTCAGGATTTTTTAATAATCAGAAAAATGTCAACAATTTATTAAAGTTTTGTCAGAGTTTTTTCAGAGTGCAATTTCGTTACTATTTCTCTGAAAAAGTATGAGAAAACTCTGAGAAACTCTGGAAAAAGTCTGAAAAAAGTCTGTAAAGAATGTCCCAAAGATATTAGATTTCTCATCAAAATTTCAGAGATTCTCAGAGTTTGTCAGAGTTTCTCAGAGGTTTTTCATAGTTTTGCAGACATTTTTCAGCGAAATATTTCCATACGGGTTGGAAAAGAATTATTAAAAAATTAAATTCTCTGATGGATGAATTCAGAAGAATATAAATAAGTAAGAAGATAATTGAAGTTCTTTCACCACCTTGTAACAATGTCGCTCTATACTGTTAGAGAAGAACTTTTGAACAAGTTTAGACGTTTTTTTACAAAACATTTTTGGTAAATTCACATAGAATTTTCGTCTGTTTTCGAAAATTTTTGGGTTCCCAAATACTCCGGCAATTTCCAAATCCATCAGTTTTCCACGATACTTTTCTTTTTGGCAATTCACAAATATTTTTAACAGTATACACTGAGGAAATTTTTCAGTTTTCTCGACTAAAAATGACATCAAGTAGAAAATTTAATTGGTCTGAATTAAAATATTGTCAGTTGCAACAAAAATTTCCAGTCGAAGGAATTATAACTAACTAAAATTTAGTTGAGGCAACTGAATTTTTAGTTTAGATCGTATTTCATTGAGAATTTGTCGTCACCACAATTAAACAGTTTTTCCAGTGATACTGAGACATGTTACAAATACTCTATGAAATCTCATTGGCGAATGGGAAAATGAATAGGTTTGAATGGAATTCAATGATATTCAATCAGGAATTTCACCATTCGTAATAGGATTTAATCAAATATTTTTACCTGATTGTAATTCCTCCATCGGTGAGAAATGTATAAGTCTTCAACAGTTATAAAATAACTTTCCCGTTGCAAAATTTCATTTATTACGAATCGCATATCGCATCATTATGCACCGAAAAAAATAATTTATTTGACCGAATGAACTGAAGTTAGTTGTGAAAATTAGTTCCGAGTAACAAAAGAATAGTAGCCGGTAATAAAGGCTGTAGTAAAGGCAACTTCAAATTAGTAACAGGAACTGAAGTCAGAAAAATGAAATTTGAATCTAGTTGAGCTAACGCCCGCTTTAGTTATCCAAATATCAACAACTGTATCTAGACTGAGAGAAAGGATCTATTCAAATATTCGACAGCTAGAATATTTGGTCACTGTAAATAAAAATTTAGTTGCGCCAGCTAAATTTTATTTGTCAGAACTAAATTTTTTATTCCCATTGAATAAACCATTTTATGCATATTTCAGAAAGCTAGACTTTTATTTACCCTAACTAGAGTCTAGCTAGCGTAAATAAAAATCTAGCTACGGTACCTAACATTCAGTTGTCCCGACTAGACACCTTTCTCTCAGTGTAGTTGCTGGAACTAATTTGGAGTAAGGGTAACTAATTATTTTTTTCGGTGTATATCACACTGATATTCCAACAAAAAAATGTATTTCCAAATTTGAACTCCCAACAAATAATAACCAACATATGATTCCTTTTTCCCAGATGATCAACACTACAGTTTCGTATTACACCGTACTTTCCACTGTATAAAGATATCCAGGTAAAAATATAGTTTTGAAATAGCCTCGTATTTTTAATAATAAATAAAAGAATCATGAACTCATGCTTGTACTTTATTATTTTTTGATGAGAAGAAGCCAGATAGATTTAGTTCCTGTTATCTCAGATAAAATACTCCCACAAAGCGACGCATCTGAATGAGGTGTTGAGTGCAATATTGCTGGCACACACACCAAGAGGAATTTATAGTTAAATTTACTATTAGGTGTATAACTTTGCTTCCGCCGTTTTGCAATAGATGGCTGTAGCGGTAAGTGGTAGTAAGAATAAATAGATCATAGATGTCATACAATAAGCTTAGGTATTTGTAAACATAACGCCATCGAAATATTAGTCGATTTGTGTCTGAATCATAAAGTTATTCTCGATTAAACATGTCAGCTTACGAGCCAAATTCTCGTCATTTGCGGGAGGTTTTAATTTTCTGCTTTAATATGAAGAAATCTGCGGCTGAGGCTCATCGAATGCTCTCAAATACCTATGGTGAGGCCGCTATTAGTCAAAGAACGTGCCGAGAGTGGTTTCAACGCTTCAAGAACGGTGATTTTAACGTCGAAGACCAGCATGGCGGTGGAAGAGAGAAGGTTTTCGAAGATGCAGAATTGGAGGCATTACTTGATCAAGACTCGTGTCAAACGCAACAAGAATTCGCAGGATCATTGGGAGTGACGCAACCAGCCATTTCAAAACGCCTGAAAGTCATGGGAATGATACAGAAACAAGGAAATTGGGTGCCGTACGAGTTGAAGCCGAGAAATGTTGAACGGTGTTTGTGTGTTTGTGAACAGCTGCTTGCAAGGCAAAGACGGAAGGAATTTCTGCATCGTATTGTGACTGGGGACGAAAAATGGGTTCATCACGATAATCCCAAGCGCAGGAAATCATGGGGATATCCCGGCCATGCTTCCACGTCGACGGCCAAACCGAATATTCACGGTTCCAAGGTTATGCTCGGTATTTGGCGGGACCAGCTCGGCGTAGTGTATTAGGAGTTGTTAAAACCGACTGAAACAATCACAGGCGATCGTTATCGAACGCAATAATGCGTTTGAGCCGAGCATTGAGAGACAAACGGCCGCAATACAACGAGACACATGATAAAGTGATTTTACAGCATGACAATACTCGACCCCATGTTGCGGAAGTGGTCAAGACATACTTGGAAACTTTGAAATGGGAAGTCCTACCCCACCCGCCGTATTCTCCAGACGTTGCTCCCTCGGACTATCACTTTTTTCGATCAATGGCACACGGCCTAGCTGACCAGCACTTCCGGTCTTATGAAGAAGTAAAAAATTGGATCGATTCGTGGATCGCTTCAAAAGCTGACCAGTTTTTTCAACGCGGGATTCGTATGCTGCCCGAAAGATGGGAGAAAGTAGTGGCCAGCGATGGACAATACTTTGAATCATAAGTGTATAACCAGTTCTTTACAATACAGCCTCGAATTTCGGAAAAAAACGGCGGAAGCAAAGTTATACACCTGATATGAAATTATAGAAATGGGGCAACATACTGGGTTCTAATGAAATTTACTATAAAACGTTGTAAATTTGATCAGGTTTCTATTGTTATGTCATAGTAAATTCAACTATAAATTTTATCTCAGTGTAGAAAAAGCGACACACATGGATCAGCTTCCGCATTCGACTTGCACGCAAGCCTAAGGAGAAGCTCCAAAATATTATCTGAGCTATGTCAACTTTTTTCGTGCATTAGTTGTCTTTTCTTTCGCGTTAATTATAGCTTTACTGTAAGTACGTTGAGCAGAGTTGTTTTTCTATTACAATCCTTCGATGCATTAATAGATGAGATATTTTTGAAATCATTAACAATTTTGACGTTGAACCTCCGGGAAGTGAATAGAGCCACGTATGTGGATTCTCGGAAAGTCTATGAAGAATCACAAAAAAATTCCCGCCATCGTCGAGATCTTTAAAGCTAGTTCTGTAAACAAATTTCCAAGCGTATTCCACTAAACTGATCATATCCAAGATATATTGTTGAAGATGACACGATCTGATGTCATTTTTTCTACGCGGGTTAACATAAGATAACTGAAAATCCTCGATATAAACAGTTGGAAGTGGGTCAAGATTTGAGGAATTGACGGAGCAACAAGAACCGAGGATCATCACTTGTGTCTTCACTTGGTGTTGGTTTCTCAAACACCAGTCAGAGATCCTATTGAGGGTCTTCATCAATCTGTTCTACACATTCCGAGATTTTATGAGTTTCATAATGATATAGTAGGATGCATGAACTAAGATAGTACACCGAGAAAACTGTTTGGTTAAAACAACAAAAAACTTTTGTTCCTAAATGTGTTAATAAAAATATTTTATGTCTAATACCAAATGTTTTGTTGCAACAACAAAAATTTGGTTAGCATAATTAAAGTTTTTGGTTATTCACATTTCAACAAAACTTTTTCTTCGGTGTATATGTAACATAGAAAAAAAAGAGTTCCCACACAGCATTAGACTCTTCAGTAATATATCAAAAATGGCTCTGATATGAAAGCGGACATAGAAGATCTTCGGATGCCATCAAACACATTTCTCAGTCTGTTCTCATAATGAAGACGTTACCGATGCATTACTGAAGAATTTAATGCGGTATGGGTTTGAGTTCTAGAACAGACCTCTCCGAAACTCTAGAAGTAGCAGTACACCATTGAGATACGCCATCAGGAGTATAAACTGCTTGAACTTCCCCAATAAGGTAAGAGCGAAACCATTTCAATGAAGCTGAAGAATCGTTCGGCCAAATACGAACTCCATATCGGTTTAACCAATTTGTTTCTCGCGTCATTGGAATTTAGAAGGGCTAATGGCTGCTACAAAGTAAAGAATCTTTGCTTGAAATCCCAGATAGAAAAACATTCTCTGAATATTTTGTAACTTAACGTGCCGTGAACATACTATCATGAAGTTCGCTCAGCTTGCGATAATGCATGGGATGTGAACATGATGTGTTCAATATGGTGCCATCACCTCGGTTTGCCACCAATAACAATGCTTCATGCGGAAACACCTTGACAAAATGATGCGAACGTTTCTTGGCATACGTGTGACCCTATTATGATGCCATTATTGAGAAATTTTTCTATCTGGGATTTCAATTGGATTCTATTAGATGAGTTTTGCTGGAGTCTATGCATTTGAATTGACCAATTCTCCAACAATTTTAATACGATATTCCAAATCTGCAATTCTGATTCAAGACGAAGAATCATCAACTCATGCATTAATTTCCTCATCTTTTGATGAGAAAAAATCATTCAATAGTCTCAGTTACTTCTCTGTGTTAACATGTTTAACCCTTATCGTTTACCACACTTCACAGGAATCACATACTTGCCAATCTTCTTAGAACTTATTCAGAGTTTACTTTGAAGGACCTTGTAAGTTCATATAGCCAGAAATTAAATTTAAGTAAACCAAAAAAATGAAGTATGAAAAGAGGAATGGAAAAGCGACTGTTTTCACCAAAAAATTCATAACTTTTTTATTCTTCAATATTTGGAGCTAAAAATTGGAGAGCATACTCTGGGAAGTTACTCTTTGATTGGGAAATCAGACGTCCAGTGGCAGCTGAGAAAATAGCGAAAATAGCTATTTGTGTATCCAGGGAGGAAAGTAGGCAATTTTCGACGAATGTGAGATTTACTGCAAGACTCGAAGGCGAGTGCTAGCAATCACACGAGTGAAATATTGCCGCTTCCTTCCGCGTTACACATGCTATTTTTCATAACACCTGTGAAGAAAATTTAATAGCGAAAGGAAGAGAGAGAGAGAGAAATTATACAGAGAACCCTCAGTTTCAGCGTAGAAGACATGCCCAAACATGTTCGTCAGGGAGGCAAAGGTATTTAATAACGTTTGCGCGTGTGCCAATTCACTTTTCCTTCCAATCATTTTTCTCCTCTACACTGTAAAAAATTTCTATTGAAAAATTCCTATAAATGTATCTGAAGTAACGAACATATACATGCGTTAGGAATTTTCGAAAATTTACTGTAAAATGTTAAGAAAATCGCATGAAGTTGGGAATTCCTAGATCAATTTATGAGAAATTGCATACAAATTCATCGGAAATTGATTGCCCAATCAGTGATTAGAATTTTCTGGTCACTGTATACAGGAAAATTCCGATCATTTTTCACAGTTTAGAGGAGAAAATAAGAGAAAAAATGATCGGTCTACAATTGGTCCCTTTTCTCCCTCTAAACAGGCACAGAAACTTGAACTTTCCGAGCAGGTGTTATGAAAAACCATTTTCATAAGTTCATTTCAATCGGTGACCTGATTGTATCCAAAAGTCTACAAAATCTACAATGACAAAATGCGTAAATTGTGAATTTTCTACCGGAAAACTATCGTCCTCTTACCATTTTTGTACTATATTCAGCAGATACCAAAACATAGACTTTCATTATTTTTACTTCGTAAAAAAGGTCTTGTGACTTTATTCATAACCTGTTTGTTTGTGAATGATTTTACAGCAAGACTTACATTTAATGATTCATCCTCCGCACGAATGCACTCGCAACTCAATTCTCGATTCGGATACTTCTGATGCTTATGTTGATAATTTGAGATCTTTAACTCAATACGCTAACAATTTGGACAGTACTCCAGAGAGCGGCAAACTTTTTGAACTCTAAAAACTGTTGAGAGACCCTCGACATATTGTGTTTGATCCTTCTGTTTCACCTAGAAAATCGTTTGTTCGAAACGGCTTCAAACTCCAGTTACCATTAGCACATTTCATATGTGAATGAAATTCAAACAAGTATGTAATTTGATTTCAAAATTATTTATGCTGGAAACAAACGTAATCAGCTTGTTCCAAGCAGACCATTTTCCGGATACCGTTGCGAAATTCTCATTAACCCAAATATACGCGCAATCACGCGCGATAAGAGATCCCAAGAGAAGAATAGGAATTTAGCAACAGAGGATCGAAGCACGCATACAAACATCGTTCCAAGGTTATTTTAGAAACCTTAACAAGATATCTTCTCATGTAGAAAATGTTTAGAAAAACATAACGAGGCTCATCCTCGGTATATTCTTGTTCCAATTCATTGCAATCTCTTTTATTTTCCTATATATTATGTACTGCTATGCGACTGTCGTAGCACTGCTGCTGCTTTGCGCGGTAACATTGCTGCTGATGGATTGATCGCTAATCGTGAAGATTTTCACCAGGGACGTGCTAGCGGGTTTCGTCGTCATAAAGTCTTCGGAGCACGTGGAACTCGACAAGCACTTGAGAATCCCTTTGGAACATACATTTCTACAATCGATGAAGAATCGTACCACAATGTTTTTGAATTTTCTTCCCGTCAAATAGTACAGGAAAAAATTTATTGCAAAATTCCAATGGTAGATGTGAAAGAACAAACCCCGACACCACTTTAACAGCATTTTATCTTCCAACCTGGAATAAGTTCATTGAATCACGTCAAATTATTTTCGTATTACTTTTTGAAATATTGTTTACCAGTTGATATATTCTTTGTTGTCTCCTGGATCCGTTGTTGGGAATTTGATTAGAATTACGTCCCAATAGAGCTCCAACGTTTCGATCACCCCGAGCGGTAACATGAGAACCAGATGCACGATCGACACTGCGAATAGTACTTTACTGGTACGATGGGATATATTCATTTTCGTCCTTGAATTTTCTATAAATTGAAACAAAAATTTTGTTATCTCATGTAAATTTTGTGCATTTGGTTGTGGTGTATCGTTCACTCACGTGTCAATTGATTATGAATTTTATCAGATTTTTTCATGTGTACGATGAGTAAAACATTGCCGATGAAAATAAACAGCAAAGGCAACCACGTTGATAAAGCGATATAAAAATACATTGCATATCCCCATGGTTTGATTATCTTTTGACAAGTTTTGAATTCGAAAACACTATCCGATTCGTATCCTGAAATCATAACGATATTCAACACTGAAGGAAATTCAAAGAGTTCAATCATCTAGCAGGCCTCGATTGTATTCTCACGACTTTTCCCTAGCTATTTGTTTTAGTGACAATAACATACTTTCTTCTAGTGGATTATATTTCATTCTAAAAATGAAATGTAGATTACAAACTTTGATAAATATCACTTTAAAAAGTCTGACTGAAAGTGGCTGCATCTTACTTGAAAACTTGACTGAAATTCAGTCTTTTCCATTGTGTTTTTGATGCTTACTTTCAGTTGAAATAGGGCTAGTTTTGGCTGCTAAGCTAAAATAAGCTGATATTAAGGTTGAAATTAAGTTTTACTTTTTACTATGATGTTGCAAGACTTATTGACGATGAAGAAAGTTTACATTTTCGTACAATAAACGAAGAGTGAGTTGCTCGCGTATTTATAATTCAAACTTCCTCGCTACACTGTGCTACACTGACAGAAAAACGACCTGATCAAAGCATTCGTGGTTGCAATAACTTGAAATCTGGTTCGATTCGTCAGAAAATGTGATTGTGATGTTCAGAAAAAGTGGTTGAAGCAAAAATTAACTACATCTTTCAGATTAAAAACACCAAATTCGTTTCTTGGTGTAATAACCTGAAAAATGTAGTTAATTTTGGCTTCAACCACTTCTTCTGAACATCACAACCACATTTCCTGGTGAATCGAACCAGATTTCAAGTTACTGCGACCACGAATGTTTCAACCAGGTCGTTTTTCCAGTCAGTGTATGCTCACATTTTCAGAATCGAAATGACGCTTTCTATGATTGCATTGAGATGTTCTTAAACAGTGCTATAGTTAGTACGTATGTGCTCGCTGAGCTCGCATTTTTTCAGAAGTTTATAAAGATTAATAATAGAAAATACATTTACCTCCAAAGTACAATTTCGTCAACGCTATGCTCAAACTTGTACACGTTAAAATACTGATAGTGATTATGGCGGAGCGATTATTGGAAGTACCTCGAGTACTGAATGGAAAAATAACAGCAAAAACTCTGGCCCACGTCAATGACACGACCAACCAGGTCGATGTGAATTGAAAAAGTTCCATCGTAACCGAATTCATTCCGCACAAAAATCTACTATTCTGAAGAAAAATTGAATATCGACATTTATATTACTTTTTAGAGTGAATTAAAGAGAATGAAAATCATTTCTATTACAAAAATATTCTCTGACGCACCATAAACAAATAATTGATGAATTCGGAGTGAGATCTTCCGATGCCTACAGCAAAATTGAAAATCAAAGCTCCGTTGTCTGAAATCGCTAGCGTCCTGAGATAGAGGGATAAATTTGAATCGCATAATACAGTTTTGTTTAACATACCAAATGAAATGGTATTCAACGTGACACCTGAAATAAACACGATCAATGAATACTGTTTATTGTTTTCCAAAGCACAAAATCTTGATCACAGAATCTAGTAGTTCTTACCCACAATAATGATAAGAGGCGTAATATTGTTAAGCAGAAAGCGTACAAATCTTATAAAAGGTTGTAACGAGACCCAATAGAAGCGCACTTCGCAAGGCCATATGGTTTCCAAATCGGGTTGCGTAAAATTCTGAATGAAATCCAAAACTGTTAAAGGTAGACTACAACTATCGTTCTGTCTGGAAAAAGTATTATTATTTCGTATAATTCGTATTGCGCAATAAATGTTTGAAGACAAACGCGAGGGACGAGAGAGATTCTGATGCTTTTGCGAGAGAGGAAAAAATGCTTTCTCGTTATTCGATAACAATGTTAAATATTGATTCTACTTTTGTACCACGACTCTTACCTGACAGTATGAATTTGTGAGGGGACCTTGTTTTCGGTTTCTATGATTTGCCATGACAAGGTCATTATCAGCACATGTATCAACATGATTCGATCATTAAAATTGCGGTTTAATTTATCACGAAAATGACGAAGACGACGAAGACGACGACGACGAAAACGATGCAATCATTTGTACAAACAATCTCAATAATAACACTCCTTTTTCAGATAAAACAAAATACTTTTCACTTAAAACTGAATATGAAGATATTGTCCTCATTTCGCATATTGATACATTGCACTTGTGTTGAGCACTTCATCATCGACTAGTCGCTGTCTTTCGTTTCTTATTAGAAGCTGCAAAGGCACCTGTCTTTAATTATCATAACATAAAATTGTTCTTGGTAAATATATCATTACAATGCAGATAACAGCTTGTAAGACTTATATACCCTTTATATGTCAACCAACAGACACGAATGATGGTTTCGAATGAAATTACCAACACTCGTGTGGTAAATTTCATCATTCGTTTCGCTCACTTGCAGAGCTTTCGTTGTTTATTTGTTTATTCGTCAAACGGTAATTCGTGTTGTAATGTTGAATTGTTGAACAATCATGTGCTACTCAAATGAAAAATACAATCGCGTATACTATATTTTGTATTATTCAGTGGTATAAACATAACATTCAAATAAATAGTCAACGATTCTTCGAATATTGTATTTTATTTATTATTATCACATATTCGCATGACAATAACTCACACAAAATGTTTGTTACTGACTAAATGTACAATTCAAGTACACATTCTTGATAAATTAAGAGTTGGTGACGATACATGATTATTGATATATATATATATATACAGGGTGATTCAAAATTCCCGCACTCTTTTTTGGGAGTAGATTCCTGTTGAAATTCTAAAACGATTTGTCCTTTTGCACAATGCTCTCCGACGCATAATTTCTGAGATATAATTAATTAAAGTTGACTAATTATGAGGTGGATCCATCGGTCATTCAGGAGCGTCATAACAGAACAAGAGAGGACGGTGCTTGCAGAGGGCGCTCATACGATCAGCTGATCGGTATAATCGATACGATTTACCAGCATACAAATTGGTAAATTTTCTATGTAGAACAATTGAATTCGTCGACACTGTGGAAAAATTGATTATTGTCATGAATTCTTATCACGATATGCTGTAGGTGAAAGTTGTAATTTCAGTAATGATTTTTATTACGCAGACAAATTCAAAATAGTGTTATTTCGTAGGGATAGGGATTCAAGTGGGAGAAAAAAGTATAACAACTCGTTTTCAATCAGAATTTTCATGTAACAAAGAAAACATGAGAATTTTCATTCATCCGATACCCAATTTGAACGGTTTGATTAGTAAGTTTAACACAAGAGATTGGATTCCGAATCCTGTATTCTGATTGGTCGAGAATCAATGTATGTTAGATCAATCCTCGGCCGTTTCAAATGATTCTTCTGAAGAATGTGTTTTCGACTTATCCCAACCACAACATTGAACAATGATGAATTTATTCGAATTCACCCTTTTTACATCATTCGATGATTATAAAGGGTTTATCGAACGTTAATAACTTACTTCAACTTGCAGAATCCATCAATTTTGACGAAAATACAAGGTGTGACATCGTATACGACCCAATCATTGCACTTGATTGACATTGTAATCACATACGGTTTGTTTAGCTTAAATCAACCATTCGTGATACGAATCAACCAATCAGGTGACAGCTCGAAACAGTTTCATTTAAAGCACATATGACTTCAAAGGGCATATTGTTATTCCAAATGGAAAAGAATTGTCTTTGAAGATTAACCAAATCCGTCTTTTTCAGGACGAATACATTTTCTGAACGTAGAAACGCGCTCGAACTTGCACACATTTGAATTAGATTTTGATTTGAACATGGATGATCTTGAGTGATCTTAAGTAAGTTATTAACGTTCGATAAACCCTTTATAATCATCGAATGATGTAAAAGGGTGAATTCGAATAAATTCATCATTGTTCAATGTTGTGGTTAGGATAAGTCGAAAACACATTCTTCAGAAGAATCATTTGAAACGGCCGAGGATTGATCTAACATACATTGATTCTCGACCAATCAGAATACAGGATTCGGAATCCAATCTCTTGTGTTAAACTTACTAATCAAACCGTTCAAATTGGGTATCGGGTGAATGAAAATTCTCATGTTTTCTTCTTTACATGAAAATTCTGATTGAAAACGAGTAGTTATACTTTTTTCTCTCACTTGAATCCCTATCCCTATGAAATAACACTATTTCACATTTGTCTGCGTAATAAAAATCATTACTGAAATTACAACTTTCACCTACAGCATATCGTGATAAGAATTCATGACAATGATCAATTTTTCCACAGTGTCGACGAATTCAATCGTTCTACATAGAGAATTTACCAATTTGTATGCTGGTAAATCGTATCGATTATACCGATCAGCTGATAGTATGAGCGCCCTCTGCAAGCACCTTCCTCTCTTGTTCTGTTATGACGCTCCTGAATGACCGATGGATCCACCTCATAATTAGTCAACTTTAATTAATTATATCTCGGAAATTATGCGTCGGAGAGCATTGTGCAAAAGGACAAATCGTTTTAGAATTTCATCAGGAATCTACTCCCAAAAAAGAGTGCGGGAATTTTGAATCACCCTGTATATATATATATACGCAATTCTATCGTACTGAGAAGAATAAATGAACAAAAGAATATGAAAGAAAAGTATCGATTTTCATTAGGAACGTTCCTTAATCTAAAATGAAATTAATCCTTATATTTACATGTGTGAGTATATACATATATTACGGTGCTTCGCACGAAACTACAAGTGAAAGGCACACGTGAAATTATGACAAATCATTTATTATAAAATCATTAACAATGATATTAGGCAGGATCTCGGCAATGAAAATCATCAATTCTTCCAAAAACAAGGAATATGTAATATGTTTTTGTTTCAAATGAGTTGAACTTCTTCTTAGCACGAATAATTCCAACGAAATTCATTCGTATGATTTCTACCGTAACACGAACAATATCTACTTTTTTATTGTATCATTTGCATACGCGTGCTTGGACGCTATGCACTTTTCTATGCTATCAAAAATATATGTATATATATTTTTCTTCCATTTAAATTCAATCACACAAAATATGTGCATATTACAGGAGGGTTGTTTTCCGTTCCTTTAATCAAAGAAAAACACTTTGAAATTATGTCTGTCTACTGATTATTTGAAACCCCCTCGTATTTCATGATTCTTTCTATTTTTCCTATCAATTTGAAAATCATTATTTCTGAAAATTCAGAGATAGAGGTATAATAATTCGAAAGCATGGAATTCGCGATTTTCTTGAGAATAAGGACAATGTTTTGAATAATATTTTCTTTTTAAGGGATGAGATCCAGTTAGAATGATCAGAAAATCGATTTTAATCGAAAATTTCCGAGATATCTAACAATTACTGAAGGGGTATCGGACCGCCGATGACAAGTACACTGACAAAAATTAGCTGGGTGAAATGGAGATTAACTCAAATGGTGTCGAATTTAGCACCGAATTGTGTAGATTTGACTCCAAGTGTAGTTATTTCAACACTACAGCCCAGATTCAACTTCTTGGGAACATTTTCGGTATCGTTTTCACTCCGGACTTTTTTAGAGTGGCGCATTTTTTTCGAAACTATGTTTTTCAGTGCACTCGATGGATTTTTATGGAAATCTCACAGTTCAATCATCGCACTAAAAACTAATCCTAAATCTAAGAGTTTCAATTATTTTTGTTGAGAATTTCCAATTTTTTTTCAACAATAAACTAATGCTTTTTCGTTCGAAAATCCAGGAGTGAACTGTTGAAAGCCGCGATTTTGTTAATTCTCAAAACAAACAAATCAAAAGCTTCGATTAAACACTAGATTTATTAATCAACTTAAAATAATTTTGCTTCCTCGTTTGCATTTGGTTCATCGATTTAGAATAATAATTCAATAATATGCTGTGTAGGCATTCATCACAAATTCATCAAGAAAAGCGATATGTTTGTAAACAATCAATTTTTTTAGTGTTTCACAAAATAAACTTGATTATTGTCAGAGAAAATCCATAAAAATACTCATTTTTTCATGCCTTTGACTTGATCTCACCCCTTAAGACAAACCATCACTGTTTAAAATCAATCATTCATACTTTCAGGAAGTTTATGTTATTGGATGAGAAGAATATTTACAGATTTTACAGATTGAATTTCAACATCCATCGAATAACAATAATTCTCTTAACGAAATTAGTTCAATTTTCAAAATTTAATCATCGAACCGGCATTTTCTTATAATTTTTCATAGATATCGCGAGATATCACCTCTATCAATCCTTCATCTGAAATTCCAGAAGAATGCGAAATACATTGACAACGTGTTCTACCGTTAAATCTTTATTTCATCGAATATTTGTCCAACTGCGGGAGTAATGATAATTCAATTTGAATCAAATTATTGAATCGTTGATGTATATTTCTTGTAAGTGCATTAATTACCGTTAGAAAGCTCTTCCGTTGATGTGCATTTGACTGTTATTCCCTAATATTTATTTCCTGGCAGAATTTTCATCATATTCTTTGACGAATCTAAAAAGTAAATCAATAAACACGTTTTGAAACATATTTCAAACAAGTTCGAGATATCTTTTACGATCTGCTTGTTTGAAAAATATCTTCTTGGGTATAAAAAATTACTGTTTTTCTTGTGTCAGGCTTTGCACGGAAAGAAGGGTGGTTGAAATAAGTATTCAACTTGTAAGCGCATATGCATCCATTTAATTAGTGATTTCAACCAAATTTGAATTCTTGATAACTTTTTTAAAGAATTTTCAAACTGTGCTCGTTATCGCAGTAAAAATTGTTTCAAACTTCTGAACGAAACATTTGAAATTATCAAAGTATTGATAATGAATCCATGATTGCTCTCAAAACAAAAGCTCTTTGCGGGGATTTCGTTGTTATATGAAATGGTCTGAAATTTCTGATATCTAATTCGAGATTTTTGAATGAATTTAAGATATTCAAAGTTGTCTCAAAAGAATGTAACGCTCTCTTCTTCTTCAAAAAAATAATTGGGTAGAAATAGATGGATTGGGCGAATATTCTTGAGCATGAAATTTACCCTTCGGTTGGATTTTCGATTTTTTATAGACAAGAAATATCATACATATATGCCAAATTTAATTACCACGACTCATCATTGTTCGGTACCTCTATTGTATTGAACGATTATGGTTTCAATTATCGACATCACGTCTCGGCGGAATACAGGCGAACGAACTGGGATCGATATCAATTATATTGGTTAGAGTATATTGGTTATAGTATCTGAATTTCAATATGATTAAGAATTCTAATACGATCGTCCTCATTTCAAGCTTGAGAGATAATTGCGTTAGTATTAAGAACCAACGAAGTGGCCTAGAATATTTATAAATCAAATACATTTGATTTATATCCATAAACGATAAATGCATAGCAACAAAGGTGTTATTTTACTTTCTTTGAATTTCTTAACAATTTCTTTCTTTTATTTAATATCATCAAATATATTCAGGCGGCACAAATGATTGATTTGAATTCATGAAGACTTCCCAAAGACCTCTTGCACTCACAGAAAAGATTTATTGAAATGAGAAATTTTCCTGATCCAAGTAAAATTTTCTAGGCTCAAGAAAAAAAAAATTAGTTTCGTCCCAGCGAAAAGAAAAATTTTCTCATTTCGAGAAATCTTTTCTGTGAGTGTGGATAGTCCCCGTTGTGCGACCAATAGTGAATTCAATAAAAATTCAATGAATTCAAAGTAAAAACGTATTGAACGACCGCAGAATTCATCATAGAATCTCGATGTGAGTTCTTTCCGAACATTAAGTTGTTCATCAAGAGTTCATTTTGAATTGGAAATATTTCTGAAGAATATATACTGATTAGCATAACGGGAGTTCTTTGCGGAGACTCTGGTGCTGTATGAGTATATTTGTTGCATTCAAGGATATCAAAATCAACACTAAACGAGCTGAATTGTTTAAATTTTATGGAACGTTGCCGATAGTACAATATATACATAAGCGAAAATAGATTTGCACATTATTTTTATTCACAAAGACAATATGACAACACGGAGAGAAATTTATAGTTAAATTTACTATGGTGATTTGAAACCGAGGAAGGCAGACTGAACTTACAATGAAATTTACTATGATGAGACAATAGAAGCCTGCTCAAATTCACAATGTTTCACAGTAAATTCCATTAGAAATTCAGTCTGTTTCTCGGTCCCAATAATCCCATAGTAGATTTAACTATAAACTTCATCTACTGGGTAGTTCACCCTACACCTAATATTTTCCGTTCCCGATTAAATCTGCATCCAAGATACATCAAAGGAGAGGGATATAAAAGTGATGTATTTTGCAGAAAAAAATTAATTTGACGTGCTTTTTTTCGAATTCCCAAGTTCTTTCAACATGATTTCTTCAAGTATCTTGTCAAGGGTGAAATTTACGTAAAATACTTCAATAAGCGTGGACCAGACATAATATATTTTCATAAAAAGAACCTCAGGAAAATCCAAAACGTTGCCGACCCTGTTACAAAAATCCAGCTGGGATTCCAGATCCAAAATTTACGTACGTTGCCAGCTAAGACTCCACCTGAAATCCAGAATCCCAACTGTGTGATTCCATGTGGGATTTCCAATTCCAACTGGGATTCCACCTGGAATCAGAAATTCCAACTGAAATCCCACGTTGGAGTTGAAATTCTAAAGTAAATTTCGGAGCTGGAATCCACGTCGAATCCCAGCTGGAATTTCGTGACAGGGGAATAATATCCATCTACTTCTACGAGAGGGGTCCGTTGGGAGATGTATTCAGTAGCTTAAATGTCCTTAAAAATCTAATGAATATGCCTCAATTCTAAAGTGTGCAATGCACTCACCTGTTTTTCGATTCCTAATTTTATTGAACTTTGGCTTGAATATTGGTTTCCGCTTGAAATGATTGTACAATTTCTCAGATCAATACCAATTCGAACGGAAGATATACAGCATATTGTAAATAATGCTATGAACATCGATCATCAACGTTTATGAAATCTTCTCAAGAATAATAAATAACTTTGAATATTTTGGTATCGATGAAAGACAGAAAGAAAACCTAATTATTCCAATGCAAGTTGTTACTTCTGAAAAATAACGTAAATTATTCATTCAAAATTCGCGGGTATTATGAAAACATATTACTTGCTTTTGTAGGTTGGTATCACCGTCCTTGATACCTACACGGTGTATCAAGTTGAAGTGAATTTATTTAATTCCTGCAAAGCTACTGGTGTTCAATTGTAATGTTTTCCCCCGATTTGTAAAATTCTCGGTTTCCAGGTGTTCCCGGTTGAGTGGCCACCCTGAATGAGTCATTATAAAGTACAAAACCTCAAAAATACATACCACCCTCTTTCCCAACAAACAGAAACGGACTCCTCCCATTTCTTTCAAATGGAAAAAGTACTTCTCAAAACAACAATTATTTCGCATCAATTTGATCTCATATCTTTCAACCAAGTACACATTTTATTGAGATAAAAAGTGAAAATATGTTTGCACGAAGTGTCGCATGGGACTCAAAACTGTACAAAATTTTAATTTCCCTTTTTCAAAATACATTATACACTGGAAGTATTTTGTTATACACGGAAAAAAGAGAATGGAGAAATTCACCATGTAGCATGACGACGCGTCGCTTCGAGTCTTTAAATGGGAATTTTTACAAATTCTATTGTCAAATAATTCACATTATGGGACAAAAATAGATTTGTCCCTCATGATGTGAGTTATTTGACAATATATTTTGTGAAAATTCCCATTGTTGTCATCCCATACGTTAAATTTGTCGATGAAATTCCAGTAATCGAAGGACAAGTAAAGGTTCTTCAAAAATTCACTATGCAGCCTGTAAAAATGGGTGAGTTTTTAAACAGTTGAAAGTGATATTTTCTCAATTTTTACAAAATACACAGTAATATATTTAGAAAAATTCCTATTTGTCCCTCGATCACTTGACTTTCATGGTATAGCACACTCTCGCAAATGAGCCGCTCACCCTCTTTTTTACGCGAACGGTTTTCGCCTTGCATCGGAGAAAGAGAAGAAGAAGCACATTTGCGAGAATGTACTATAATTATTTTTCAAATAAAATTCTTCTATAGTACATTACGACTACAGATGTACAGAGGATGTTCATAGCAATATTTATAGTTTTTTTTTTTTATTCCGATTATCGATTCGAAAATTATATATATTCTACTCTCCGTTGTTGTGAAAATATTCGACATGTAAAAATATCAGATCTTTATCAGCAGAAGACTGTAGATGAAATTCGAGAAGAAAAATTCGCCCTACGTCCAAGAACAATAATATCCTCGTAGCATACGCGATATTTGAACAAACTTTACGGTGACCGAGTTACCAAATGGTCATTATATACATATTGTTGTACGATAAAAATATTTGTGTTACCATCGACAAAAATAATAAATTTCATCTAATACATATACACACGTACAGATGCTGTTGTTAGTATGCTTGTAAATTGTCATTTTATTTTCAAGTATGATATATCATTCATAATTTCCAAAGATATCAACAACTTTGTTCAATTTTTTTTCCTCGATGTACACTTAGAATTCATGGATATGGCAAAAATTTGTGATCTGTTGTCAAATTCCCCAACCACCGACGCCTCAAACCCTGCAAATTTTATTGATCCTTTGACCTTAATTCGCTCACCCTTGGAAATTTTAGAAATTATATAACAGCATATCACGTGGAGTGTGGAATATCCTTTCCTCATCCATAAATTTCATCAATCGTTTCAAATCTCCTGTTCTCCCTGAATTTTCAACATACGAAATTTCGATTTTGAGATGAAAAATAATGAAGTTTTTGTTGAACGTATATACATCGTTAACTGGAAACCTTGAGAGGACACTATAGCGCCGGGACTTTAGCCAAATCTTTCGTGTAAGATACTTGAATATTTTCAAAATGAAATGTCCCGACGCTAGTATCTCCTTAACATCGATATGGATTCTTATTGTTCCAATCTTCTTCCTACTCGTAGAATCGATTCACACGATATACAATCACACTCAAAATTTACATCATTGTATCAATGACGTTCATTTATCCAAGGATACTTCTGGATAGGCAATCATGCAATTCACGATTCAGAAAATCAGTATTTCATAAACAAATGACCCTCGTTCACCCTCGGAAATCTCAATTAGTGATTGTTTTATTATTTCATTATCACCGTACTATGCGATATCACACATGTTGCTGAAGTTTGACTCGTTTATTGAAACAAATTCGTAATAAAATAACGAAATACTCAGCTGTTGAAGACCCGAAATCTTTCAGTACATTCTTTGATCGATGTTCTCAATTACAAAAAATTACAAACAATTCATTCGAGAGGATAAATAACGATGATTCATTAGATTTTGTGTGATTCGAACTTCAAAAACATATATCACGCTTTATTTTTCATCATTCTTTTGTTTTTTAACAAATCTTTCTTAACGAGATGTTGAATATCTCAAACATTTTTGTTGTTGTAAACAGCGCAGCTGCACATACGATTCACGTGTAAATCACAAAATAAGTTTATTTGAGTTTTTCATCAATGTAACCATCGGAATGTTATTTATCAAAATGATTCCTATGTTACTCTCATGTTGAGAGGAATTAATTATATTAATTGAAGTTTGAATAGATTTCTTATTGAAAGAACGAATGCTCTAGTTGGGAACAAATCAATACAGATTGCGTCATAACTTGAAAGAAAATTGCTAGCAGTTACAAGATCTCAGGATTCATAAAATTCTCTCGTTATGGATAGAACACATCAATCGGGATATTATGCAAAGAATGTTCAAAACTCGTACTCTACTTATTGATCAGGAGCCTGACATAGATTTTTCTTCATTCGCATATTAAACGTAGCGATCCGGTAAGGAATCAACGTTATCCCTGATAAGGATGATACCATGTTTTTTTTTTTTTTATTGAATTTGTTCTCCCTTAGTTCATTTTAAAGTGTTCTCCTCAAAGATAGATACGATTATCTCTTGTTTAGGGAGTAATTAATTTTAAGAAATGTTGATATCTATGAGTCACATAATATTGAAACGATTTCTAAATTAAGGAAACTTGACATTCCGTATTAACCAGTTTATTTCAAGATCATTGAATAAATTAATTCATACAATTATAGTTTCCAAAAGATGCTTTATGGAGCCTCTCGAAGTAGCTGATCTAGGTGATCGGATCAGCTTCTGAACCAATCAAAGAGGAAGAAAAGTGATCCGAATCTTTTGAAAACTCACTTTGAATGAATTTATTCAATAATTTTCAAATAAACTGAATATACGTCAACTTTGAACAATTGAAAAATCACACTGAGAAAAAGGAGGTTCTGTTCTGACAAATCAACGCATTTGGTTGAACATTTTTAAGAGATATCGTTTCATACAAATAAGACTTATACATTATCACCAAACACATTGTGTTGAGTCAAGAAATCATTTATCTGACTCAAACTGATCGAAATTGATTTAAATAAATATAACTTCTTCACAAATTTAGATTTATCGAATCATTATCAGTGTGAAGTTGAATCAAAGAAATATGTGCTGTATTTATTATTTATCAACTATGGGGTAGACTAAACATTAATAAATTTTTCTTTGGCGGTATCCAACCATACCATTTATTCACTATAAACAAATCTGATTTGATTTAACGAATCTTTTATCTCAATGCACGTGTCTTGAAAAGATTTCATTGATATGCGACTGCCGCAACTGAGGAGTTAACAGGGTTTAAATTATTAATCCTCGGAGTACACTTCATGAAAAACACGGACGGGTGGTCAATTTGATTGTTCCTCGTTTCATATTAAAACACATTCGATCAGCTTGAGGAAAATTCTCAGACATACCATAAACATTGTGAAATTCATTGGTATGCATTAAAAAACGAACATTTATTGTCACACGGAGAAAAATTTGTAGCAGAGATCCGCATAATAATAGCAGTTTTGGGACACATGGGCATTTATGAACATTCCTCCTTCAATTTGTCGTAATTTTTCTCCAAACTTATAGTAATATATGCCAGTTGCAAAGTGATTTTTACCAAAATGAGGTATGGATTACTCATGTGTCCCAAAACTGCCATTATTATGGTAAACCGTGCTACACATTTTCCCATACGTTTTTCTCCGTGCAATAACAAAATTCACTTATAGACTGAATAAGTAGTAACACAGCTATAAAATACTAGAAATTTTGATAACCGATGGCCCATATTCAATCAAATACTCCTGTTGATTGGATCAACCAATAACCTGTGGTGATCCTAGTAATCTTGATCCTCAGTTTCTAGCAACAGAGGATATAATTAAAGAATTGGTCGAGTGTATTCCGTGGATTAAGCTTTTTATCATAGGTCTTTGAATAGCAAGGTTCATGACCTTCGATCATGAAAGTAAATTACAACCCTTTTGATTAATTAGAAAAAATTCTTGAATATTTATAACGCACAAATATTTTGATTTCTGATTTATAACCGGAAGATAATACGCACGATTGTTGTAAAAGTAATAAATGATGATGATAATGTACGAATAAAGAGAACGTAAATTATGAAATTAACGCTCCAAACGATAAATTCAACGTAATATTTAATAATCGTACTGACTTTTTCATTCCCAGCACTTGAATTCATATTTCTCTCCATGTACGAATGAAAACATCACACTGAGAAAAATCTGGATTGTAGAAATCATGTTTCAATATAGTAATGTATTTGATGGTGAAAAATACATTATTTTGGTTATTATTACCATGAGCTAGGTGATCAATACCATCTTTTTGGTGAATCAAACAGAATGTACGGTGAAATTCAACATTGAAAAGGTACTTTTCACTTTTGAAAGGCTGGCTTCAGTTTTCATTATTTGACGGGTGAAAAATATACGAAATAGAGGTTATTTTCACATTTCATTTTTCTCAGTGCAATCCCTACTACTCTAACATTAAACTTTCCAATATTACAATGAGGAAAAAAATTAGTCGCTGCAATTAACGTTCAGCTGCTACGACGAATGATTTCCCTCAACCTAGTTGGCATCAATTAAATTTTGTTCTTTTACAGTCTTCATCGAATTTTACAATTTTCAACTATTTACAGATTCGACCTTACGTATTGCGTGTATGATATCAAGATCCAAACTAATTGTGTTCAATATACTTCGTACCGTGAATAACCCGATAGTTACAAGTTGAATTCAGAGGAGCATGTTCATCACTGAATTCAAAATACTTTTATACGAGTCAATATGTCGTTCCTTTTATTTTCTTTCAATTCTATTCTTCTCACCAATTATTATTTCAATTGTTTCAAAATCAGAATGATGGATAGCTGTTGATGTATTTTCTCCATCGAAATATAATCTTATATCACATTATTTTATGTTTGAATTCCTTGAGGGATGAATGACATCCTAAATTTATTCTGACATTTTATTCGAGAATGAAGCAAAAAAATCAAACCATCGCTTTATACAGACCAACTTTATCGATTCAAGAAGGTCTGTACAGGTTGGTTGAAGAGTTTCTGCGCTCGAAATGAAAGAATACTGTTTTTGTTACGAAATATATTTTTGTATTCAATATAATCTCCTAGAAGCTCAATACACTTGTTCCAATGATCTTCCAATAATTTTATCCCATCCTTATAATGGTTTTCCGGAAGCTCTGCAAAATAACCGTCTACGGCTGCTATGGCCTCTTCATTCGACGAAAAATGCTTTCCACGAAGGAATTGTTTGAGATTTCTGAAGAGATAGTAGTCGCTAGGAGCCAAATCTGGCGAATACGGTGGATGTTCAAGCAATTCGTACTTGAGTTCTTTGAATTTAGCCATCGTCAAAACACTTTTGTGAGCAGGTGCATTATCTTGATGAAAAATGATTTTTTTCTTCTTTAAACCAGGTCTTTTCTCACGAATTTTCTCATCCAGCTGATCCAAAAGGCTGCAGTAATATTCGGAGTTGATTGTTTTACCTTTCTGAAGATAATCAATGAACAAAATTCCTTTTGCATCCCAAAAAACTGATGCCATAACCTTCTTTGCTGATCGTTGTGACTTCACCTGCTTTGGAGCTGAACAACCAGCTTCAGACCACTGTAAACGTTCTTGTTTCAATTTAGGATCATGGTGGTAGATCCAAATCTCATCCATAGTTATAAAACGACGCAGGAAGTCGGTTTTATTCTGCTTAAAACGCTCCAAATTACGCTGAGAAATTTGTTTTCGATCCAGTTTTTGTTGAATTGTTAACGTGTGCGGCATTAACTTTCCAAACAGTTTTTTCATACGTAATTCTTCATGTGAAATATGGAGTACTCGTTCGTCTGAGATGCCTATGGCATTAGCAAATTCACGCTTAGTCAAACTTGGATCTTCACTAACCATATTATGTACATGCTCAATGATTTCTGCTGTGGTTGCAGTTTTTGGTCGTCCTTCGCGTGGATCGTCTTCAAGGCTAGTACGACCACGTTTAAATTCACCAGCCCGAAATTCAACGGTGCGTTTTGAAGGTGAGGACTCCTTACACACTTCTAACAATTGTTCATAAATTTCGTTTGCTTTTAAACCCTTCAAAACAAAGAATCTAATGACTGCACGATATTCAATTTTTTCCATATTAAGAAAAATCAATGACACGTCAACTTCAAATGCCTTGTAAACAAAGAATGAATTGACAGAATGACTTGTAACTTTGCGTGTGTTCTCAGGACAGATATACCAACTTGAGAAAAAAAAAGTTTTGAGCTAGCAGTGCTATCTCTTGGCGAGCGCAGGAACTTTTCAACCAACCTGTATAGAGCGATATTTTGATTTTATTGTTTCATTTTCGAATAAAATGTCAGAATAAATTTGGCTAATGTCCTGGCGCTGGTATCATCTTAAATCTGAGGAATTGATATATATTAATATGTATATACATGGAGCACGCACCGAGGAGAATGTTCTATTCCGAGAATGAAAATTGAGGGATCAAAAATGAAATGATTAGGAATAAAGAACCTTGAAATTTGAAAAGAAAATCATACGTCCTTGCTGAGAACGACCTTGATATATCCATTGAAATCACGATAGAAGTCGTTATTAATTTTTGCCAAATATTTCTCTTCTAGGTCACGCGTTTTTCTCGTTAGTTCCACCACTTATTGTACGCCGATGATCAATATCATCCCCCTACCTTGTGTTCTCTTCGAATTCTTGATTGAATTGAAATCCTCACCCATAAACCGAGTGATTTTATCGAATAAATATGTACACGGATTTTCAAGAACCTTCATAATTTCTTGTTGAACCTTTTAGAACATAAATATTTCAAATCGAAACCTTAAAATTCGAAGTTGGATATGCTGAAATATTGAAATTTGGCTTTGAATTTATATTCATAAACCTAATAACGTCTAAGATTTGAATGCGCTGTAAGTACATTGCATGAAAAACCTACAACAATGATGAATCGATATACGAAAGGATATTTCATAGAATTCCACACGAAGAGAAAATTCACGCGTTTCGTGTTTGAAATAGCTTCCGAAGTAAACTAACAATCGCGCACTGGATGCACGAATCCATACTTCTCAAATATGAATATCACGCGTTCGAAAGCATAGAATTGGAGCTCTGAATGCATAAACTCCGTGAATTTTCTCAAATATACATTGACACCTAATTTTAGAGTCTGATCTTAGATTTGAGGCATCGTCGTTCGTGGTTAAATTTAGCCAACAGTGATTTTTCAAATACATACTTTTTTCATTCATCCCTTTGACCATTTCCCCCTTTATTTCTTTAAGAATCCTGCTAAAACCAATTAAATTGCTCTGCGTCTAAATGATTTCAAAACCTTGAATCCAAATCACAATTCACAGTCAAGAGTTGAGTTCTCCACGATCGATGACGATCAGTGAAAAACGTGGAACGAAAGATACACAAGGAAAGGAAATTTATCTTCCAGTGAATGAATTATTCACAATTCAACGAATCAATTTTCGAGATATATATATATACATATGTGTGTGTGTGTGTGTGTGTGTGTGAAAGAAAAACGGATGTAATTTCAAAACGATTCTTGTGAATAAAGAACGATGAATGGAATTATGAATCGAATTGAAGGTATATCTTGTATTCTAAATACAAGGGGAGGAGATGTGGGAAATGTATCTTCCGAAATTCCTAAGCGAATTTGTTTTTTTTTCTTCTTATAAAGCACATTTATTCTGTACAATTCAATTGATATTCTCATCAAAAGATATATATATATGTATATGTGATCTATACACATACGCTGGGCGTTTCAAATTAAAAAACTAAGCTATCTATTTATATACTCCATGATTGTGTACGATTAATTCTCTTCAGTAACAATCGACAGGTTTGGCCGAATATACAATGCGTGATGTATGTATACATGATTCCTTATCATCTAATATCACCATGGTAAGAAATTAATCCATATATATATATAAACATATATATATATATATATTTGTTTGTTTCGGTATTTTGCAATAGAGAAGATATGCATCGATTTTTGTTTCGTTTCTCTCCTTTTCCATCACACGGTATTATTTTATACTTTGATTTTTTTATTGCGATGTTCATTATTGTACTTTTAACAGATTAATTTCTTACCCGAACTTTGAGAATCGATTAGTAAGTTACGCGTCATTGAATATCATTGAATATACATATATATCATTGAATTCAAAGACAATTATGATATCATTTTTTTCTTTCGGACATTGAAAAAAAAACGACGGCGACGATGATTATACAAAAAATAAATTCCGTTCGATTGCACAGAAAAATTACGTTTCTTTGGTGAGAACAAGTGGTCTTTTTTAGATTTTCAAATCCTGACACGCTTCAGAAAATTATCATTGAAAGTAAAATAATAAAATATAAAAAAATATCAATCATACTGTTCTTCGCTTTCTGATATATATAAAAGAATATTAATAATAAGTCTTAAATAAGAAACGATAATTTGTTCGTCAGAATTTAAATTCAAATGAATGGGTATATGATTCTTAAAAATTAATTTTTCATGAAATCGAAGAATTACTTTTATAATAACGTTATTACCTATATGGATACGATGCGAGAATCTTTTAACTCTTCCACATTTCGATCAAACGTTGCTAAATTTAGCTAATGGTATCTTTTATTATCTATATTTAAACGTTATTGTACTGTGCATTATTTTTACACACGATTATTTACAAAAATATTCATTTTACAAGTACCTATAAAACTGGTGGCACTTGATGTTTCTCCTGTTTATTACCACTGCGATTAAGCCATTGTGCAGTCACTTGACCAAGTCTAAAGTCTGTAGGGTACTGTACCTCACTAGATGTTGAGATGTATAAAGATATGCAGACGATACACGTTTTCTAATCGGGTCTGTATATAGGTATTTTAGGAATAAACTCGATTAAGAGAACCTAAAAATATAGGTATAAAAAGAATATTCGAAATACAAAGTGAGTACACGTATTGTTGTATATTCATAAAAGAATCAACAACAATTGAGGGGAAAAGAACTTACGTATTCCATCATAGAAGAGCTATCACATCGCTGTTTCGTTAATCGCCAATGTAATCCTAATTTGTGATACAGTCTATTGTTTTCCCACTCTAATAATTTGTTTAACGAATGTTGCGTCTGTAACAAGAAAAACAAATTATGTTATTAACAACAATAATTCCAATATTCTTCATCCATTCTTTTAGTCTGTGCATTCTGTACTGGCGCAAACATGTCATAGGATTATTATTATCAACATTTGGTAATAATTACTAAAGTTTGATAACTTTAATCAAAGTTCTTGATTGTGAATATATACACGGAGAAAAAAACTAACAATAATATTGCTGAATTGGCAATAAGATATTGTTATATATCAACCCACAATGAATATCGTAAAAATATGACCGCCACTATTGCTAAACTGGCAATAATATTATATTGTCAACATTATTAACAATTCAAATATTCAATTTTGCAATATCATGTGATTATATCGATAAATTCCTTTTTTACCTATTTAAAAAACATTACTTTTGACTGAGGAAAAAACTTTCTCATCCGAATTTATCATATTTATTCATATGTGAAGAAAAGGCGATTGTAAGTTCCAATTTTGGAAATTTACTTTAGCGAGATTCGAACCCGGTTCCTCCGAGTGGGAAACAAAGCTATCACATCAACAAATCTCCAAGATGACAACTGAGTACTTAAATTGCCATTTATGGTAATCCTCGACTTTGTTAAGAGATAACGATGAAAATATATTCAAGACAAACATGAAATTGTGCACATTGAATAAATGAATTAGGATTTGAATCACAGGAATTTTCTCAGAAACGAATGAAATTTGTCAAATTTGTTTGTTAAACTCATGTAAGGTTTGTTGATCAATCAGAAATTGGTATTAGTTTTTATGTTTGTGAATTCAAGGCAAACTTAATCGAAAAAGGGCTTGTAGAAGAATAATATATATCACTCTGATATCATTTTTAACTGTCTTCTGAAATGGATCCAAATAATTTCTCACGGGAATAAAATTATACCGCTTCATACGTTCAGAATATATAGCTATTTTTACAATAAATGGATTGTTGTCGCTGCTTGATATTGTTTTGTCAAATCAACAATGTTCATTGTGGGTTGGAATGGCAACTCATATTGTGATTCTCAGCAACACAATTCTTGTTAACGAAACAATCTGCTGTTGCTGTACGAACAACAACTTATTGCATAACCAGCAATAAAATGTTGACAATTCTTATATTGCTGGTTCCATCATACACATTTATCTCCGTGTAAGTCGGTAATAATGACTAAATATTCATTCCGCTATATTCAACTGTGAGATTTGATAACGATTACCCAATGCTGGACGCTATGAACAATTGAATCGTTTTCTCCGCGTATAGTTTTGAAAAGTCCTTTCACAATTACATATTTGATACATTATATACCACTGTGTCCAAAAACTAAGATTAGTTTTTATTTTTTCCAAAAAAGCTTTACCAACGGCCCCTGACGATGCAACCCGAGCCAAATCTTCAATGACAAATCATTCGAAGATGAAGAAATAAAAGGAAAATATCACTCTGTACAGAACGATATTTTGATTTCATTTCTGCGTTTCCGAGCAATTTGTCAGAACAGTTTTGGTCGCGTCTTTTTCTAACCAACCGATCTGGTTGTATCTGCAGGGGTCGCTGGTATCACCCTTAAAGTGATCTTTCGCGGATACAATACACTTGTGCCAACGTGTTTTGTAATCCTCGAAGCATGCCAAATAGTCACCCTTCGATATGGCCTTCAAAACGCGCTGCAATTCACGTAAAATCTTTTCAATGATTTCCCAGAGCGGTCTTTCGAGTTTAGAAAATGGCCACATAGAAAGCACATCCCTAATAGAAATTCCTCTAGTAATTCTTGGTTGTAACACCCACCCCAATGAAAAACTAGAAGCCCAAATCCGTCAATTTCGAGTTGATAGTCAAATTAGCAACTCATAAGTGAGCTAATAGGGTCTCTAGTTTTTCGTTGGGGTGAGTGTTACAATTAGAAAATTACTAGACAAGTTTCTACTAGGGATGGTGCTAAATCAGGTGAATACGGAGTTTGTAGAGCGATTTTAGTTGAATGTTTGGCTGCGAATTCACTGGTTCAGACAAAAATCAAGCTCATAATCCATCTGACTATAAATCCTGCTCATTCTGCGAATATTTTCACATAAACGACGCATAAGATTCGAATAATATTGCGGTGCACAGAAAGAAAAAAAGTCATCAATATTTAAAAAACATCTTTTAACATTTAGAAAAATGTCTGTCAATGCAGAGAAAAAATGTGTAGTAGAAATACCACATCGTGAAATCATCAACTTCTGGTGAATTCACTACAAATATTTTTGTCAGTCCTTTCTGTCTTTCCGTGTGGAAGCAACTCATAATACACAACACCACGATGATCGAAGAACCCTGTCAGCATCATAACCTTGATTTTAAGCGACTTCAGCGTGATCTTTTCGGTCTTGTTCAACCTTTAGCACGAGATTCACTCAATTGGTCGATTTTTTTCCGAATCATGAGCATAGTTCCAAACCTCATTTCCCATAATAATGCATTTCATAAAGTGCTGGTAATCAGAAATCATCTGTTCATCAATAATTTTCACAGAACGATCTCTTTCGACAAAATTGATTGTTTTTGGTACCAATCGAAATTTCACGCATCTGGGGCCCAAAATATCTTTAAAAATGGAGTTGACTGATCCTTTTCAAATTCCAAAATCATCAATGAAGTCCCTAAATGTGCAAAGTCTATTCATCGAAGCCCTTCTGCTAAATTTTCAAACGTTTTCACAGCAGAAATTTCATTTCGTAAACAAAATTTAATGCAACTTCTTTGCTCGACACAATCAAACATTTGTATGAAAAATCACCGAAATCACTTTTTGCATCGTACGAAACCGAGCATAGCTTAAAAACTAACAACATTTTCAACGTGAAATTTGGTAGAGATGTTTGTAACAGTGCTACTAACTTAAAAAAGAAAATATATCTAAGAACTTAACTTACTTTTTGGACACAGTAGAATTACAAAATCGAATAATCAATCTACTGGGGATATATTATGAATATTTTCTAGTACAGAATGTTGCAAATTGAATTTTATCAACACCCTGACGAAAAAATACCCGGTGTCGAGGTTACAGTCATTTACCTAGTTTTCAATTCCGCAGTTAGAACTCAATACATGCAAATATACGTTTGATAAAACGAAGGCACATGGATCGTTTCCAACGTTCTTGTACGATGTATATAAATCATAATGCTGTTATGATCTAACTTGGTGTAGAAAAGTTGAAAGTTCAGAGATCACATTCGACTTCGGACCATGAATAGTTCGAAAGAATCAATCGTAACGATTGATTAGTGCTACTATTTGATAAGATTATGTCATACTGATCATTCTTATGCCTTCGATTCTTTATTGATGGTGTATGTCACATATCGTTGAGGTAATTCATATGTAAAGCGGTGAATACATTTTTTATATAATAATTATTATGCAATCAAACTGATCACTCTCAATCTTTTTCTTCACGCAAGCAAAGATCAGCAAAAAAAAAACATGAAATTCTTGTACATTTAAATCCATTGCGTTTCAATTTTCTTGATTAATTTTTAGTGAAATTTGCTCTTTTCATTTTATGAAGAGAATTCCTTAGACTTGGAGAAAATTTCTTTGCCCTCGTTCTGATAAATCTTGTTTCCGATGAAAAAAATTATTCATTTCAATGGAAAAATTTAAGAAGTATATTTACTTCTGTTCTAATTTGATGATTTTTCGTTTCAATTTGATGAACACTTTTTTCATTCAACTGAATTTTTTCCCATTGAAAAAAAGATTTATTAGAATGAGGACAAAGAAAATTTTTGTCTTTAAATATAAGACATAACATGGAACCCCCCGAAATAAGAATTGATCCAAGGGTTTATAAGGTGGAGCAAATTATTCTAATATCTGGTGATCTTCGACACGATAACATCATTTCATGCTCCGCCAATGTTTCCTTTTGCTATAGAAGTCACATTAACGCTCACAGTGAATCAAGTTTGGATCTATCTATTTTATCCAATCTATATTTAACTATATTGAGGATTGACGTTAGCTAGTTTAACAGGCTTAAATAAATTCTCGAACAATCATAGATCGATGAATTCAATAATTACCAAAAATGCTACTCCATTTTGTCACGTTTTAATCAGCATTGACTCCACTGAAAGAATTCTGTTAAAAAAATCACCGTGAAAGTTCAGTAATCGAAGGACAAGTGACATTTTTTATCAGTTTTGCACACAATGCACAGTAATATTTTGAAAAATTTCTACTTGTCCCTCGATCACTGGAATTTCACGGTAATTTTTCAAATAAAATTCTTCCAGTGTTAAAATAAATCCCCAAGATTCGACGATCAGCCTTGCACCAATAAGCTATATTTTGTTGCCAGTGTTTCGGAAGCAAAAACTTTTTATATAGGCTCTGGTGAAGATGTAGACGAGACTCAACAATATTGTTTTCAATCATATCGATATAACTTGATCTAAAAAATTTTTCGAAATATTTGAAAAAATACTATAGAAAAGTTATATATCTCCACAATCAGAAGGGAATCGATAATTCCTTACATTGTAAAGAATAATCGGGATTTTTCTATAGGCCGCAACCGAAAAATTCCGATGATGGCATAGGAAATCAACTTCTGATACATTTATATGAAATTAACTGAAAATTCCGAACTTTATGGGATTTTTACCCCCATTTTCCATAGAAATTTTTTACAGTGTGTATCTTGCAAACTCATTGAAATTCCCCTTTTTCTATTGTGTCAGTATTTGTTTCCGATGCTCGCTAAAACTACAAAAGAGTAGTATCTTAAGATGATTTGAGCAAAATACAGTTGCTATCGTTTTTCTTTTCATCTTCTCTTCCAAATGAAAAGAAATAAAGTCAAGTAAAATAAAATGAAAATAAACATTTCCATTGAAACATTCGATTCGATCATTTCAAAGTCAATTCTTATTTATTTCTCAAAGTGTGACAACTTTAATCAATGCCTGTCAAGATTAAACAAATATTTTTTAAAAATTGAACGAATTTCAGGAAACTGTGATTTCGCATTGCTCAACAAATCCATGAATATTCATTGAAATTCCAAGGATATTTTCGTGATGATACGAGAAGAGAAAGTTTGATACTTCGGATAAATCTATTTCCTCTCGATGAATTAGCATGAACTCTGTACGTTTTAGAATTCAAAATAGAATCACAATTCCGTGTGAAGGTATCGTATTTAACATACAGGTGGTGTTTAATCTATACGAGAATATCATATCGTATGCATTGGAAACTCGAAATTGTATGAAAGAAAATATTGTATGAGAATTTTAATGAGATGCGAGAATGAAAAAACATGATGCTCGCTGTAATTTGGAATAAAATTTGCTTAAAACAATATTATGACTCACTCCTGCTCCAAATTTCGATGAGAATTGTTTTATTTATTCATTATATACGATTCTCTTATATACGAGAATTCACGAACACCGATGTTCCTAAATTTCTATGTAAAGATGTTGTAAAGATTTGTGTATTTATATAAATTCATTGCAGTAAATTTCTATTGCAATTTATTGAGAGAGTAGTAGAGGAATCGAATGGAATCGAATTCAAAGTATCATTCCGTTTCCGTTTTGTGGGTTAAGAGGAGCGGCAAAATGTATTCGGTAAAAGCTGTGGTGGATATTTTACCCGATAGAGTGGGTATGTGAAATTCTATACTTCAACTTATACTAAGTCTAACGATATCACAATCGATTCATCGATTCGATTTCCTGTTCACGTATTTCATTTCATTCAAACTTTTAAGGTAGGTCATGTTTTGAAAATTTTTAAATAACGTACTATTTCGAATTAAAGTAAATATTGAAAGTAACCTCCTCATTAAACGCTGCGAAAAGCGATTACTCCACAGGAAATCATTTACAATTAACTTGTTGAATTGTTGAGAAATTTCATGATCTAATTTCAATAAAAACAAAAGAGAAATTTATCACGAAACGTTCTTTTCGTCATATCACGTTGAGGACAACGTTCGGTAATAAGGGCTTCGCAGAAGACTTTTGATTATATAATATTAAAAAATGACTGATATCGATTGTTCTTTTGTGTTATTATGTAAATATTTGCTGAATTAATTTACTCCTCCCTGCGAAACGTGACATCCTCCGAGACTTCAATCTCAAAATTAATTGATGTATTTTTCGATTTCTTGTAAAATCGTTGCAAAATATACTGATAATTCAAATGTCAGATCTGTTTTTCTTGAATTTTTTAACAATACGTGAATGTAATGAATGAAAAATGAACAAACGGGGGCATTAATTTAATCTTTAGATATGCATTTCTGCAAAATTCGTAGTAAGAGGTAGGAATGATCAATGAAATCAGAGCGCATGTAGAAGAGAGTAAAAAGATGATCGAAATCGTGGCTATTCACAAATTAACAAAATTTTCAGAGCTTTGAAATGAAACTTCACATGAAAATAACGTGGAAATATGTCGCTCGACTGCGACACCTCATACCCCACGCTCTTGGCATTTTTATTCATTTTATCGATCAATCTAATCAAATACAGATCATTTCACATCAATTTCCGTTTTTTTCCTTCCTCCCCGTCCGTTTTGCTGCACACAAAGACATGCGTCAACGATTTTCTTTCTTTACTTTGCACGTTGGCGCGCTCAATGCCATCACCATTCGTTCTTTATGAATATAGAATCGTGTTTGCGGTTTCCATCATAGCATATGAATGAATGGATGAAATGAAACCATATTACGTGAATCAATAACTTACCCTTTTGCTCAAACATATGACGGGCCAAAGAGAACATCCTAAGGTACAGCAACAGCAAACACAACCACAGAACAACCACTTGACGTTGACGGGCAAAGTTTTCTTTAATACACTATTTATTCTCATAACGGTGGCCTTGAACTCTTCTGGTGCTACTCGAGAGACCAATCCGTTTGGAAATTCAGATTCGAAACGATTGCTAAGTCCAAACCTGAAACCAAAAATCAAATTACGAATGATTTCATCAATAAAATCACCGATGATATGAAATTCATCTTCGAATTCAAATATGTTCAACATTTTGTTGTCGAAGCGTTCGATGGTACGAGAGAAGAAGAGATTAATCATCCGATGGAAGGGAGATTAAAAATAGAATTGAATGAAAGAATGGATACGTGCAACGAGACAGTGCCAAAAACAAAGATAAAATTTTGATGAAAATATTTTAAACCAACGACGTTCGTTGAACTCGGCAAAAAAAAAAAACCCAAGAAAAACGACGAAAAATAATACACCTTTGACAATAACGATGATGATAAGCGATAAGTGGATAATCAAACGCATCCCCGTTTTAGATAGCTGTCGGTCGTGAAATGTTCATTCTTTTTGCATTACCGCAATTTGTTTACCGAGCAAGAGCGAAAAGATCGATAGAAGGAAATTTTTCGTTGAAACTTTATTGTATTTCTGTATCTCACTAACTTCATCTTATACAAGCGAATATCTAAGAAAGAACATTGTAGGTCAGCTTTAATTTTGCGACTGAAAGATCTGAATTTTTCATTGCAGTGAATAAACTACGAAGTCTTTTTCAACTGAACAAAAGTTTCATGATCGTGTCTAAGTTATTTGTATGCTCAAATTACATTTTCAAAGAGAGGATCAAATAATAATGGTGAATTCTCTCCCTAGGGTTGTTCACAAGTACACTTACTTTGTAAAATAGTTTTTAGGGTCGCACAGATATTTTTCATTTATCGTTTCTGATATCATCTTATACTTATCATTCTTTGCAATTTCATTCGAAATGTTGCAACAAAGATTTCAAAACTATGCCAAACTATAAACAAATTTTTCAAAATAAAGGGAAAACAGATTCATTCTAATTCATTGAATCATTTATAAAATCTACAAAAGTTCCTGTACATCCTATAAAACTTGCTTTCTCATCCCTTAGGAAAGTTTTCCTCATCCACACAAAATTTTTTTACTCAAAACATGAAAAATAATATAGAAATTTTTCAAGTTTATGGAAACAGACAGGAGCAAACTTTTCTGCGGGTGAAGCTATGTAGGATTCCCTAATCTTGTCAAACTCCTTTTCTCAACAAAAGTTTCCACAACTAACATGAACGTTGAAACGTATGCACAACGTTTTCACAATTATTCACTCTGCGTAGCTGTATCATGTGTTTTCGTTCAGGAATCACGCCGGGAAGATTTTATATTTAGATTCCCTGAACTTTGTTGGAATCAACTAAATTTCTATTCAAGTATGAACCTACTGGAGTTTTATTCATCTCAAATAAACTTCATTCAAATCAAAGTAAACCATTTTTCCCTGTGCAAACACGTTGAATATTTCATTAAAAAAAAGCATCAATATTTGTTCTGTGTAAGTTTCAGTTGATACAATCTATCGAACTTTTATCGACCCACGATTGGAACTCATATTCAAAATCCCATGGATTGCGTTCTCTCGAGACGGAAGTAAATGAAAATAAAACTAAGAAAAATGAGTACGAATGTATATAGCAGTGATTAAAACTTGTTCATTGGGAAAAGGAGTATCATAGACTTCCGGTAGGTGCGCCGTAGCAAACAGACGCGTTCAAGTTGGATTAGGAATGAAAAAAGATCATAAGATAGAATTCGATGGTGAAAGTGAAGATAAATCGAAGTGGATAAAAAAATCATGAGGAAATAGAATACGCTACCATAAATTAAAACAATAACGAGCACTGAAGTATTGTATTATCTTGCCTTACACGAGGGATGATCTTCATGTAAATTTCATACGTTTTCATATTCCTTTTTCTCATGAAATATTCATTGCCGTAACGAAAACATCAATTATTCCCTAACGAATACTGTTTTTCTTGTCGAATTTTTTTCCCTCATATTTTGATTTGTTATCGATTGTAGAGTTCAATGAGAGAATTGAAAAATGTCAATGTTGCATTCTCAATGCTCTAGCGAATACATTGCATGTAATTGTCGTTTATTTGCCTTTAACGATACGTAATGATGGATCATTTTGATCAGTGATTTATTGAAAAACCACTTTAATTGTCGAGGATCATTTTGATTCTAATTAATATTCTCTTCATTCATGGAACTCCGGTATAACATTATTCAATAAAATTGATATAACATTTTGTTCGAATTGCCTATCCCCTTATTATACGACAAAAAGTACAGTAAAATTTTTTGTTATATCAACTATTGCAATAAAAAAACAAACTAATCGCACTGCCTATTCATGCGGATAATTGACTATAGAGAATGAAGGAATGTTATTTATATCGCTCTATCGTGAGAAGAATTTTTATTAACTATCTAGAATTGAGGATAATACAATTTCGATACTTGAATTTTCTCTACGCCAATTTAAAAACACCGGAATAATATTAACGATAAAATCTGAATATATTTGTTTAAAAACGATAAGATCACACCAATGTACGAAGAGAAATTTCTTTGAACTGAATAAATATTGAAATATGGGCTTTATCTTCTCTCAATATGAAGTGCTGAATTAAAGATTCGATATGCAATTATTTTTTCATGAAGAATACCTTTGTCGCTCATTGAATATTGCATAGATGCCAAAATCTGAGAAAGGAAATCAATATTTTATTCAACTGGTGGAAGAATATACAGAAGTTTCAATAGCATTAACACGAATGATGTATGTTTCATTCGTTGTTGACGAAAGATGATACACGAATGATAAGTTCCATCAAAACACCGTGCAACCCTCCTGGTTCTGTTTTCCACATCATGGTTTCCTTTTTTTTCCTTAACTTTATATACCATGTAATACGCATTTAGGTTGATACGTCGTTAACCAAACTGGAACATTGTATGATTTTGTTACTTCAAGAGAAAAAAATTAATTTCTCAACTCCAAACCAACCAAATAATATTGAGAATATTTTCGTTTTCAATTTAGATAAAATTGAATACTTCATATTCTATTTTACTTGTTCTTTCGATGAAAATGAGTCATTTTCAAACGTTTATGTTAATTAAACTCGCACAGAATTGCGCAATCGACGATAAATTTACTTAAACATCTACTCATCTTCTTGTGCGCAGAAAATAATAATTCAATGAAAACTACATTGTATGTTTGATATTTGAATAACTTAAATCACTGATGCAACAACTGATTTTCATCTACCATAGTGATAAATGTTACTGAACTATCGCCATAGATGAATCTCAGCTACTTAAATATCGAAGGAATCAATTCGAATTTGATGAGCATAAATTGGAATTCTTTCAAATTATTGAATCGCAGCCATTTTCAACCCACTGGTTGATACAGCGATACACGAGTGCAATGACTCGTATACGGTGTCCCACACGTGCGCAAGCATTAATCAATCAAATTTTGACATTATTACAAATCCTCTCAGTCACAGTTCATGCTTTGTTCTCATATAACTGTTCGCCTTTTGCACCGACAGGTTGAATAAGAACGTCTGGTGTAGTCTTTCTCTGGAAGAATGTCAAATTTCGAATTCAAATTTCGAATTTGAACTCTGTCGAACCCTACTAAGATTTATTGGTAAAACGACGCATCATCATTCACATTGAACAATCAATTGGAACTTGAAAATCTACATATTACTCACCAAATTTTAATACAACGTTGCAAACTAGGAATTCCAAGTTTACTTAATCTACATTGAGAGATAAAATTGTCAAGAAAATAGCATTGATTACTAAAAATGATAGTGAATTGGTAAGTCACGGGTTTCTGTGAATAGTCACCAACAGAGACCAGAAATGGGTTTCATTGAATAGAAAGTAGATATATTTTTTCTGTTTATCGCTTTCCTCTACGTCAGGTCCTCATGAAATCTCAAGTTAAACGGAGAAAAATGCCGCTCGAAAATATAAGAATTTGTGTGAATTTTTCTTGGTGAACTAGAAACAGGAAGGTTTGTAAAATGAATTTTTACACAAAAATACAGAAGATTACGAATATTGTAGAAAAAATAGTAGGTAGGGTTGGAATTTTAAACGCTGAACGTTAAATTTTATAAAGCGTGTAGTGAAATTCAGTTATCCATTCGTAATCTCTCGTATTTTCATGTAAAAATCTATTCTACAAACCTTCCTGTTTTTGGTTTAGCCAGCACAATAGAAAGAAGTAGTATATTTTTTTCTCCGTGTAACTGGACAATAATTTTTAATTCGAATATACATATTAACTCGGAAAATATTCTCCCAAACGTAGTTCTACAAGAATATTGTATTAACACACATGTTTGCTTTTTATTATCAAATCTGCAGAGTAAAAAATTTTGTGTATTTTCAACACACGTGCCTTTCCAAATGATCCCCTTAAAGCTTCAGTTAAATATTTACAGAAACAACGTGTGAAACGAACACAAAAATGTTGAATTTATATTGCAAATCTGTGAATTTGATAATTTTTTGTGGACTGTTTTTGTTTCTAACACAAAATTTTATACCCAGCGAACAGTGGGAACTTCATGAATGAATCACTTTCACTCGTCAACAAAAAGAAATTTTATTAATAGTAGGTTGATACAATTGTACTTTCTTACATTTAATGTTTTGTATCATCAGTTGTTTTTTAATTCATGAAACAGTTACCCCAATATATATCGAAATTGTTTACCAAGGCACTGACGAAAGAAGCACCAGGTCTTTTCTGATATCAATAAAAACTGTTTCCTCATTCATGTTTTACATATATTTTTTGTCTTCTTCAAGGTCCCTACGGAAGATGCCAATGAATTCCTATCTGAATTTATTATTAAAAGTTTTCATTTTCATCAAACTTGTTCCATAAATTGTTGGAAAATGAAAATGTTCTTTTTCTTCTAATCTTCAAACAGCTTCGCAAACAGGGGTATTTAAACGATCCAGCTGAACAAAAGTATACACTTTAAAAAATGTGTGGAGTTTTTCTTCACGCTGTTGGTGGATTTCATTCCCTCATCGTGGGGGAATTTTTTTCCATCAAAAATAAGGGATTTTTCTACCACTTCGAGGAATTACTTTGTTTTTTGTTTCCCCATCTATGAAGGAAATTTGCTACCACCATCTTTTGGGGGAAAATTTCACAATGATTTTTTACAGTGTATATTTTCCAAAACTGACTGCATGTAAATTAAAAATGTCTACAAATGTCTAGGAATTCTAAATAGTCTAGAAATAACAAGCATTTCCTCGACATCTGCCTCACCCTTCTTTTTCCGCGTGTTAATTATACAAGTTGGAACTCGATCGTTTGTTTTATTTTGATTTTATCGTCCAATTTTTGGAGATGAACAATTGTTTTTCAGCTTGTATTTCGTATAGTGATTGATTATGGATGATATTTAATTTGGTAAGTGTGCACTGATTTCATCATTCAATTCCATTACAATAAACTTTTGAGCGAGATAAAAAAGGTTTTTATTGCACTTCAGGATAAGTCCCGGCATTTATTTCGATTCAGATTTCAAGATAATCGTTCCCATCGACTCATCGTTTGAATAACAACCACGAAAATTCGCAACTTTTCGAAATTTTTACCCTTTTCTAATTAACTCCACAAGTGAGATATGAAAATTCTGGAAAAAAACTGTTAGAAATGCTACTCCCTGCTGAATCCCACACCCTGAATACATCAGCTGTATAGAATCAGGTTTCAGATGATGAGCAGCAATCGTCAGATGATACTGACGTGTCAGCTGAAGAAGAGCATTGTCATTCATGAACTCCTGCTTGATATATTCTGTATATAAATATTAATTCAATCAATATATAAAACCAGAATGGATGTTTTGTGATTTTTCTCCCACAATGTATTTCCAAATGACTGAATAAGACATTATCGTAGTTATATAACACGGTTTGAGACAGTTCAACTGCATAAATAATTTTGACCAGTTGACTCTTTGTTGAACAATAAAATCAAATGTTTATTATCAATCTCATGACATCGCGATATGGATTTCTTTTGTTGCGAATATAAAAAGTGTACACAATTTGTATAGAATTTGTACGTCAAATCTTCATTGAATTCTTTTCAATTTGGATTTTCATTGTCTGCATAAGATGGTTAAAAAGATAATGATAGACTTTTTACAATGAATTTCTGAGCTACAAGAAGAAATTATGCAATATTAATACTGTACGTGAAACAGGAAACGTATTTCTTGAAATGATTACTCGAGAGCTTTCTCTTATAAGGATATTGCGCTACTCGTAAGGTAAAACGTTTCCAACCTTGACGCTTTGATAAGTGCGATGCTCTTGAAAACTCCAAAGAAATCATAATGCAATTCGACAAGTCTTTACGCTTAGTAAACTATTCATACGTTAGGAATGGTGTTTTGGAATAAGATCTGAAAAATCATTCCATGAACAATTATTCAGCAAAATTGATAGACACTGCTAGAATCCTATTATTGCAGCGTTTGTGAGAGAAGTGAGTTTTCAGACAAGGTGCTGTAACTCCGAAACTATCGTACGAACAAGCAACTTTTACAGGGAAAAAATTGCGTTTCAATGTTTTCTACATGCAAAAAGATTTAGAGGATTCTCGAGATTAAGCACTTAAACGCACTTCTTCTAAAAAAGCTTGCACAAGAAATTACATAACTCTGAAAGGAATGATCGAAGAGAGAAAAACTGCGAAGAATTTTGAAACTAAATCTGTACTCTATCTAATGTAGACGAGAATTCAACTCAACGCATCTAATAACGAACTTCAGGCGAATGCATGGAGCTGAAATTTCTTCAAAGAACACACTTTACTCTTGAAAATGGATTTTCAGTTTTATCCCTGCGACGATTTCCGGCCTAGATACGAAACCTCAAAGACGGTAGAAGACTTTTGACCGGTAGTATATAATCTTAAATCTTCCAACTTGATATGACTCATTCGTTCCAATAAAGATTTTTCTAAAGGTAAATGTAAAAGTATTTCATACAAGGGACATCAATGTTTTCGATACGACAGCGAAAGCGTAAGTATCGAACTCTCTAAATTCGACACAGTGTAAATTCATTGATTAAAATTCAAATTTATTCAAAGTCGCCGAATCAATAAAACGATTTCTCAAGTGAAACTACAAATCCTAGATCCTTATGAGGAAAAAATAGAAATTCCATTTATAGAATGAACAGGTTGAATCGTTATCATTGTAATAAACGATTCTCGAATAAATGTCTCTTGCTAATCTCACACTGAGAAAAAAGCGAAATGGGTATAGAAACTATGTTTGCATAGTTAAAAACTTATAGTTGCGGTAACCTGACATCTGATTATGATACTCAAGAAAACAAAACAAAATCACGTGAATCTGGTTGTGTCAACTAGATGAAATGATCAAAGCCAAAATTAACTACATCGCCTGGCTATGAGGACCACATTTTTCTCTGAGTGCACACTAAAAACACCATTTTTTCCAGTGATTTGTTTGTACATGAAAGGGCTGGACATTTTTTTCTCTCAAGTACATCTTTTTTAAAGCACTTAACGGGATACAATTGTACCGTCCGAGTGAAGATTTTGTTTGCAAGATTTCTCCGAACTCAATCCATGAAACAGTCTGAAATTTTCAGGGAATATTCTTTGGCACTTCATCAATCACGGTTCTCAGTCGGTGAGCAGGGTGTCTTCTAGCCTCTAGGAATTCTGATGGGATCGATCAGTCATAAAATCAAGTTGAATGGAACCATGGACCAATGAAACAAATAGAAAATTCCCAAACTGGACACCCTGGGGGAAAAGAATTTTTTCTCGAAATTTAAAATTCAGGCTCTGTACCGCGATTGATGAAATATCAAAGAATATTCCCTCAGATCGAAACCTTGAAACACAAAACAAAGCATGTTCCCTTCAATTATTATGAATGATTCGTACAACTTTGACGTCGAGTGCATCCCAGTCGCATATTTTCTCATCTTTTAATTCGTATTTTTCTAATTTTCACATTCAATTTCGTCTCCTTTGTTTGCACTGAGAAAAAAAACTTTGCTCTGCTGATATGACAAATCCTTTCGCTGAGTTAACAAAAAGTTTGCTATTACAGCAAAAATCTTGCTCTTATAGCGAGTGCTTGTTGATTCAGCGATTCGTCATCGTAGGTATGCAGACTGCTAGAAAATTTGCGAAATTTTTTCAGCAAGAATTTTTCTCTGCGTGTAATATAAAACAATGTATACTTTGTTCACAGCGATCCTTTGATATATAATAATGATAAATAATTCTTCAACAAAACCATATAATGAATGATATCTCAATGAATTTACTTAAACGATACAATTATCGAAAACAGTATTATCATTCCCAATACGTCAATAAAAATAACGAATATAATAATTTTCAAGCAAACTCAAACAACCTTCAGGATAAACCAGCGACGATAAAAAGTGTTTTCACATTCTTTGCGCAAAGGATATGTATGGTTGAAACTGATGATATTTATACAACCAATGATGTAAGCTACTCTTCCGATTATGCTCTTGATATGTTCTAACCATATTTGGTTGATGAGAAGAGTCATGACGTGCGCGATATTTGCCCATGAAATCAAATACAAAACGAATATAGGATAACGAAAGGTGCATGAAGAAGAATAATTTCATCCTCTTGAAATAATCTTGCTCTCGTAGGCACAAAATATTCACTTCATTCGATAAATGTATGCAATGAAATCCTCTCTCTTGAATGAAAAACCAGTAAAATTCAATACACATCTTCAACTTCCTCTACTTTGTTTACAATATGTACATATATCTGTAACAATCAATAAAAATTCTTTGGTACTTGAAATTGACATCTACATTTGAATGCATTTTTCTCTTCCCACACATGTTCTGTATTCCCATCTGATGACGTTTCATTTTCCTATCCTGTCTGTTCAATGTTTTTCTCTTCAACTTCCAGAACGTCCCTGACCTAATTTGAACTTTTTTTTTTTTTTAATAACTCTGGTAGATTTGTACTCTGAATTCACATATATGTGCAACAACATTTCAATCGGGCTTCCCATACAGTATCTAACAACTTTCCGACCTAATTTCGATGGGTTTGAATTGTTTGTATCTGTTCAAACAAACTGTTCAAATATCAAATACCACATTTCTTGGCACCATTGAATCACAACGGAGCATATCTAGATTATTTACAGATAACGTTGTATATATGCAGATTAAAAAACAATTAATTAAAAAGACTTCATATATCGATAAAATTTTCCACGATCAATGCGCGCTGTATGTATTTTTCTGATAAGGGTAGGATATTCTTCAATATAATTCGCCCGTGTCTCGGTTGAATATTATCAGACGCGATAAAGATATATCTTTATATATATATATATGCTATGCAACTAATTTTTCTCGAAATTTCTAGAGTTATTGTTGGAATTATACCTCATTCTTATTTCCAAGAATAATTATGAAAGAAAGAAATGCTAATACTTGCAGCAGAGTAATTGATGTTCCTATCTGAATTTATACAATTTTTTTTTGTACTCGTTATTATCTGATGTGAATCTCTTTTATAAACACTCTGTAGCCAGCCAAAAGTGAATCTAAAGTTTAAGGTTATAAACTCACAGCCACTCCAATTCTAGAATGAGATTTCCAGTCTAAAAGAGTGGGAGTCCACTCGAAACGAGTAAAAATCCCATTCGAAACGAGCTGGCTCACTTCTGAGACTTAGTGGAGTGAAACGAGTGGTTTTTCACTCTTCCAGATGTAGAGAGATGTGATAGTTTTCAACGTACTTTTTCTGTGCTGATTCAAGAGCAAAAGAATTGTTTGAATGCGCCAAGAACAATTTGAAAAAAGGTATCAACGATTTCTGGGAACATCGATATACGATATTGAATGTTGCTTATGTACTTGAAACAAAAAAAAAACACTTGAAAAAAATGATTCAAAGCTATAGTCTAAGAATCGTCCGTTGAGCTCCGAGGATTTCTTGAAAACCACAAACAAAGGTTTTGATAGCGAGATAAGAAACGAATGAGAATGAGTTTATCGTAAAAGTGAGCTCTTGAGAGAGACGAGCTTCGTGTATCTTCTGTTCTCTCCTTTGGAAATGAATAGATGCTTCGAAGATGGTGGTCTGCAAAACAAGATTTTCCTCAATTGGCCACGGCAAGGACCAGAAACAGAAACGCAAGCACAAGTTCTTGTGTTCTAAGCCATTCCGTTGTCACAGGTCAGGCATTCGCATTATACTTCAGCCTTATCACACTGAATATCTCATACTAAAAGTGACAAACTGAAGTGATAGTGACTGCACTAAAACTAGAAGCGACTGTATCAAAAGTAATAAAAGACAAAAAGCGGATTTGATTTTTTGTGAGAAAGGAATGGTTGGAGTTTGATAACATGGTTTGTTATTGGATAATTGAAATGGGTGTTTCTGGGTAATGCTGTGTGAGTTTTTTGGGTTCGGGGAAATCATTGCAACCCTGCAAATAAGATTACAATAATAATTATACCCCATGCATATCCATAACATGCCTTGACAAATTTATTCAAACCAATTTTAATCGCATATACCACGCATAATCTTAGACCAATGATAGCATCCCATTTGAAAAGATTTCCAAAATTGTATATTACTTGTATCTCATTCAATATAGCTTATGTATATTATTTATCTAATTCTGAAAGTTTGTTTCCACGTGGGATATTTCAGTAGTTTACTCACTTTCCTCTGATGAGAAAAAAAAGTAAAATTTGATAATCTTGGCGTTAGAATATTGGATCTTAGATCAAGAAAGTCTCGAGATCACCATAATCATTTTTTACATAAGACCTAGAGATTTTCTTGATGCAATAAAGTTTGTATCAAGGGTAATGAAATCTTTCTTGTTATTCAATAAGCAGTTTGTATCTTATTAACGATATCTTTCAGACAGGTTTTGGATGTCCTATATAAAACTTTTAGATAAATTTTAAACGAATTCTTGTTTAAACTTCGTCTGAGAGACATCTAAAATTCTTGTACAAGACATCTAAAACCAAGATATCGCAAAATACAAAATGTTTACCGAGTACAATAATTGATTGTTTTTTTCAAGTAAAATATTGGCGTATTGCTTGGGACGGTACTCTTGTACTTATTTTCAAAATAATCGACAAAACGTAGCATCTCTCTGTTACCGTTCCTTTCAGATTACTTACATTAATTTGAAGATTCATTTAAAAAATCCACATTGATTTTGCATAGAAAAAATGAATTTTTATTCAAAAGTTCTACTTATACAGATATGATTCTGATATCACATATTTTGCAAATTACAATTTCAATATTGATACAAAAAGCACCAAGTTCAGGATTATCGGAAATCTTGATTCAATTTTAAAAGCAATTGATGTTCGAAATTATAGTCTTTCAATCGACCAATCGACCTCTCGAAGGAGATAATACTAATCCCCCTGTACCGAACATTCGCTCAACGGGTGCACTACTTGGGAGAGCTGTGTTGCATTCAATAAAGAGGGCTTTCAAGATTCCAAAATTGTTGAGCATTGTGACGTCTACTTCGGGTGATTCTAAATATCTGGACAACTGTATCCCACACGGCACTCGTTGTCTAAAAGATATCTCCAAAAATAATTAAGAACAATGCAAGAAGTCTTATGCAACATGAATAGACATCTTTTAGAAATCTCAAACTGTTCTTACTTCTAAAAGATATCTCCAAGAACGTTTTCTGAAACCTTTTAGAATTTTCTAGAAGACATCTTTTAGAAGACTTCTTGCGTTATTCTTCATGAAGATATCTTTTAGACAATGAGTGCTGTGTGAAATAGATATTGCCTTCAACGGCAACATCTCGTGACACGGAACTGAATCCAAAGAGATCCTTGGTCAGTTTTTCTTTTCTTGTTTTCCAGTTCATTTGATAATTTTGCATGTTGACTTTTGAGTAAATTCTTTCATCATTTTCCTTCAACCAATAATTGAGTTCAAATTGAGAATGCAAACAACTTGATATTATTAAGTTTTTGTCTCCATACAAAGAACTAAATCTGTAATCAAATTAAGATATCAAACTCATCTCGCGAATCACAGTTTTGAAATGAGAAAATTTTTGAAAATGCTTGAAAGCAATAACATATAAGTATTTAGCCCCTCTAAAATTCTGTGTACTAGTGCGCCACAATAATGAGTTTCTAAATAAAAATTTTCTAGAAATCCCTAGCAATTACCTACCAAACAATGATAGGCGTAATCTCAATCATGTGAATTGAAAAACATCCTTTAAGTAACGGAGAAAGTAATGAAAATCGCTATTAGTTACCACGAATAAATAATGACGTTATCGTTGTCGGTAATAGTTGAAAAATTATATTTTAACAAATGTGACATTTTATCCGTTACTTCTTCCTAACCCTGTTGAAAATTCTATTACTAACCGATGTGCTGCCAATCAAGGGCAGAAGAGGGTATCGTTAAACGTCGCCTCTAAGAATATTCATGTATTTTCAGCGTGAGAACATTTTTTTTTCTTACAACAAGGAACAAAACTCGTTTTTTGATTGAACACTATTTGTTTCCGGAGAAGAAAATCGATATCAGGAATAAAGTGATGATAACAATAAGAAATCATTTGTGTGAGTATTTTTGTGGTACATGAAATTGAAACTAGCAGCCAAAAAACAGCGGTCGATTATTGTAATTTTCGATTTACGTTGATTTGAGTATTTTTCATATCAGAAATGGATTCAGTAGCTTCCACCCGAGTGGAAAAAGTATTCATATCATATATAATTCTATATAATTTTTATATAAATTATATATAATTATTAAAATTTTTTCGACTCAGAAAGTTGTGCAGTTAATTTATCCAAATTAATCATGAGAGTCAATAATGGGGATCATAATGTGGTTCATAGACAGTGCTTTTGACGTGTGCTTTCGGTCGGAAGTGTAAGCCACAAATCAGAATTATTTTGTTGATTAGGATGAACTACCCAGTAGATGGAAGGTTCATAAAAGAAGTAACTGTTAAAAATTTCTGCTACATTGAAATAATTCGATTGTTCTCACAATAACTTCTAACGAAAACAATCGAATTATTTTAATGTAGGAGATATTTTTAATACTTACTTCTTTTATGAATCGTCCTTCTACCGGTCATCGTTCACCTACTGGGTAGTTCAGCCTTCATTGAATCGTGAACATAAGTATCATAATGGCATTGCGAGGAAGCCTTACACTGAGAAAAAAGAAGTTATAAAATTTACATCTTGCGGAGTCAATATTTGTGGTCGGTTTGAAAAATAATTCGAGCTACCACAATTTAAGTTGATTTTACAACAACGAATGTGAGGTACACCACAGTTGAGATAAATCTTACATTCCCAGCTGTGAGATCAACTCAAATTATGGTAGCTCCAACTATTTTTTAAAATCATCCAAATATTGATTTCATAAGATATAAATTTTACAACTTTTTTTTCTGGGTGTGCACTCTCAGGCTTCAATTTCAAATCTCCGGAACCAGTAGTCACAACTTCAATTTTAGTCATTTTTGGCACAAACTTTCGGTCGGGCTCTAATTGATGATGCAACCAAGAAAATGAATAGGTAATTGATAAATTGACAATGAATTTTCTATACATAGATTTTTTTACGGACGTAATGATGCATGCGAATTTTGATATATTTCAAAATTATCACACAGTTCACACAAAAATCATGTATGCACATTATAGGTATAGAATGATCAATAAGAATGAAAGAAAATTCCAGGTGTAGCATTCATGTATTAGAAAAAATTGAACGAAGTAACTTTACAAAATTTTCTAGGATGGTACAATAATTTTGATCGGGAGTGTAAATCGCACACATATTATTTCAACATCTCCATTTTCTTCAACATAGCTCTTCCTAAAGAAAATTCATGCGATTCAGACCAAAACGCTTCATTTTTTATTTCACAAAGTGAAGAAAACATAAAGCGTTTCAATCAGAATGAAGTAAATTTCCCTACAAACTGAGCCTTACGCATATATATATATATATACTTTTTAGTCATCTGTTTTCTAGCTGTAACAAACTCTACCAACAAAAGTGCGCATGGTTTCACCGTGCCGACATCTGGCTCAACACCAATATTGCCATTATCTGTAAATTCTACACCGCCAACAGAATCTTGATTCGCTTTTCAACTCCCATTTCACCTCCAGGTTTTGTACATTCCATATCGCTACTTGAATCTTGATCACGTGGAGAGGATTTTGCTACAAAAACGTAACGTTATGAATAAAAATGTTCAAAATCCATCATCCATGAACCTCCTGCCGCTATCGAATATAGGTCATTCATCAAATCCAATTCTCCGATCCAATTTATTTCCAGTTTGATGAATACAAGAGAGCTAAAAGCATTTACATTTCAATCACAATTCCGTATAGTTCTCCTGTGAGAATTGACTCGCTGTGAGCGATTTCCAAGCACAGGTGTGAATAAACGCGTTTTCAAATGATCTTGAACGTATCGAATTTAAATGCTTGTGAATCCTCAGTTTGATTTCATCAACTCAATTGCAACTATGATTTACATTAAATTTCATAAAATGAATGTCATTATACTTTACGGATTATAAGTTTCATCTTTTCCATATGAAAATGTCATCGTGAATTTCATGTATTTTATGTAAAAGGCCCAAAGAGTGTTAATAATCGGACAAATTCCTCCTATTAAGCATTATTCAAATACCACGAATTGGAGCAGCTTTATGTGCTGTATTACGTTCAGCAGGTGTGCTCTCGTTATCAAAACGAGTAAATTTTAAAAAACATTCGGAACTGATTATAAGGCATTCCAGTGCAAATTAGAGATAGATATCTTTGAAGAGAATCACTGTGGAGTTTTTAAATAGTGAGTTATGAAAAGAATTCTTCAACTATTGCGTTACAGGAGATGATTTAACAATTTCTTCCTTTCCATGAACTGCATCTCTCTGCTTCTTTCTTTTAGAATGCGGGTCTAAGGGTAACCACACAGATTCGATCTATTATGTTCCCCTGCTCCAAAGTGAAATGTCAGATCACGATCATTTATAATCACTTTGGAAAAAAAAAGAAGAAATTCAACTCCCTATTCGAAGAATAGACAAATCATTTTATCAACAATGAAGCTTCGTTATAAAGGATTCAGAGAAAGATATATGAAACTTCATTTATTCTCAATGCTCATTTTGACTTTAAAAATAATTTGATGTACAGCACAAGATGTTTTTCACTTCACAATGATTAATACGATCTATATAATTATAATCTCATTGTTATTGAAGTGATGTTTGTTGTTTGCGTGAAACTTCTTCCTTCTTCATCTAGAAATTATTTTTTGATACACAAGTGAATGAATTTGACATACATTTTCTATTTTTCTTGGCATAATTTGGAAGTGTCATCTAACCGACTTTCATTTTATGCAATCCACATCTGTAACTCCTCACAATTAGATTAATCTCTCAACTTTTCTATTTCCCTGGCAGTTACCGAAGTAAATATTCCATTAATTTCTCATCTTGATTTATGTATCTTTCTTTTCCTCCCGTTCTACGCTTCTCCGGATTCTCTCCGGTAATAATTCTATTATTTCATTATTCCGATCTTTCTGTTTAAATTTCAATTTCTTCGTTATTGTTCTCTCGTCTTATCTATTGTTCTTCAAAATTTGTATGCATTCGGTAATCAGTTTTTTTTCTGTACGCTTCACTTCTTGTTCATACTTGATCGGTCTCTGCGTTTCATTATCTCACGTTCCTCTCTGTAATTAAATAATTCAATATTTTCAATATTAATTCAATCTCGTTTCATTTTACTGCCCTTGAATCGTATTCCATATTCTTTGCGATGCGAGGAATCAAAGACTGTAATCAATTCGGCGCTTTATCGATCAATTCAATTCATTTCACCAAGCAACAACATCGAGATTTGAACCCTTGTGAAATTTTGTTTGGCACTAAAATTCCAAGGAAAATTTGTTTTTATATATTTCCATTATTCGATAAGTTCGAAAAGCTGAAACTAGCGGGCTAAAACTATCGGAAGATCGTTATAATTGTGGATTGAACTTCATTCAAATACTTTTTATAATAAGGAAATTCATTGAATTATGTGGTTTGATAATAGAAATATTTAAAGTCACAAGTCATTAGCTTTCGATCACTAGTTTCAGCTTCGTTACATGTATATTTGTTTCTTCGTGTTCGATCCTCTACTTCTACTGGGTTATTTGTTATTATTATTCAGTTTATATAATTGTTTTTAGAATAAACATAGCTCATAGTATTTCTTTATATGACTATTAGATGTAAAGTATTTATGGAAAATTTAATGTCATTGTTGATAAGAACTTGTAATGTATCCTCTGTGTATTTTTATTTCGCTAAAACTCACGTTTTTACAGATACTCTTATCAGTTGAACACAATATAACATTGAGGTGTTGTTTCAAGAATTATAAATATTTTTTATAACCGTTAAATGATCAGTCATCCGCTTTATTCAAGCAAATGGGGTAATTAACCGACTCATTGATGATCATATTAATTGAATTTTTTTGTCTTGTGTGATTTTCAGATGATAATGTTTCAATTGAAATTACTTGATCGATTTGAAATAAAAAGAGGTATGAATGTATGATTTTATAAAAAACTTAACTTATCGGAGAGTTCTATGATTTTGTGTGATCCTTAAAAAAATGTCAACAGATATTCGTTGAATTAAAAATCACTGTTTATTCTGTATATATGAAAATGTTAAATTGAAATTATCTTTGTATTCTCAAATATGATTGAACATATAAGCTGAAATGTAACTGATAAATTTCATTGTCATTATGCAAATCTTTACTGAAAAATGATTATTAAGTACTCGAACCTAAATCAAATAGCACATTGTACTGATATTTCAATTGTATCAAACTGGTTTGCATAGAGTGTTTTGATCACATGAAATCCCATACGGTACACGAGGTTCCACGGAAAGCTCTTGTTATGCTAATCAATATTATATATTCATTACAAATATTTTGAATTCAAAAGGAATTTTTGATGAGCAACTGAATGTTTAGGAAGAACTCGTATTGAGATTTCATAATGAGTTCTCTGGGCATTCAGGATGTTTTCATTTGAAAGGACTATTTGAGAGGTCTTTGAGAATTTTTTATAAATTCAAATTGATAATTTGTGGCTGGGAATTATTTGTAAATTGTTGTATAACTGAGAAATGATTGAAAGTTGGTGAATTGTTGATATTACATTTCACGATCATATTATTACTAAAAACTTTTATCATTATTGACAATCATAAATGAAACTTGGTATGAAATTGTTATTTATGGAAAAAAAAACCTGATGCGAAATCTGATATTATACTTTATATCTGTTTTACCCAAATTATTTTTTATATAAGAAAAGTATGACAAAAGTATGATCAAATGCAAAGTTCCAATGAAAGAGTATAAATTTCAAACAAAAGACAAAGTGAATTCAAATTTATATACATGAAATTTGATGAAAAAAATGACTGAAATGCATAATCAGAGATTTATGAAGTAAAACTTGTGAATAAATCATAAAATTCATAGTTTCAAATAGAATTCAAAGCATCGCGAATGGTTCTTTGTTCTAAAAGTGATTTCATGGACAAACCAACACAAGGATATAAAAAAACTTGAATACAGCTAAAAGATGAACATGTTTCTCTGTAGCAGATCTCAAACACTTACACTGTCATGTTACCAGCTCCTCGAATAATAATCGGATCTGGTACCATGGTCACGTAATGATCTTCAACAATTTGTTCATTTTCTTCTTCCTCTTCGTAAATAGCGTCAAAATCTGCCATCGCGAGGATTTATTTCTCTCACAAATATACAACACACTAAACTCGACGATCACGTAGCAACAAACAAAAAGTGATTCACTGAGGAAAGAAAAACACTGATTTGGAACACATTGGTCGTACGATTCTCTTCGAATAGTGTTGAAAATGAAAGGCTATCATTTGCATAGGCAATATATCAAGCGACCAGGTTTTTTTATAACCAAAAATATTCAAAACAATCACGATTGCTGCACAAATCATGAGAATATTGTGTATGTATACACACTCGTGTGAAGGTATATGAATGCTCGTATATACCCATTTGACATATATATCTTCAAACTGCAGTTTTGTTGCGTTCAGAAACTGATCGAAGATCTCAGGATTGAAGTATTTAAGGCAGTTCTTCATGGACAGTCGATGGATTTAATCCGTTCCTCCCCATTTTTGATGGGTTGTGGAAAACTGTGCCACAATTCCAATTCGATGATTGGTCATCGTTGAAATTTAATATAAACCCAGATAACACACAGAGCATTCTTTTTCAAGAGAAAGAATAGAACTCTTCAAGAATTCTTTTCGAACTAATGAATTCATATGGAGCTCTGGAGGAGTTCAATCTGTCGGACATTAACAAGCTCTTTGAGAATATCAGAAGTATTGTTTGACTACTCTCAAAGAACTTGTTAATGTCCGACAGATTGAACTCCTCCAGAGCTCTATATGAATTCATTAGTTCGAAAAGAGTTTTTGAAGAGTCCTATTCTTGCTCTTGAAAAAGAATTCTTCGTGTGTTATCTGGGAATCGAATATTTGATCACTTTTATCATAAAAAATGTTTTGTTGATGCATGTTATGTGGAAACAAAACATTTTTTATGATAAAAGTGATCAAATATTCGATTTATATGGAATTCTATAATTTTTTTTCGAGACTATGACCTCCGGGATTATTTTAATATAACTATAAAAATACTAGGGATCCATCAATTGTGAGCGTTCCGTTCCAGACAATCCGGCTGCATGGGAGCCCAGCTTAAATTGGATGTAATTTTGGTGGACCCCCTTTGGAGCCTTCCAAAGTAGCTGATCCAAGTGATCCGGATCACTTTTCAACCAATCAAAATGCTTGAAGAGTGATCTGGGTCACTTGGATCAATGATCAAGACCAGATCACTTCTTAACCAATCAAAGTTGTCTGGTCTTGATCAGCTCCTCCGGAAGGTTTCGTCAGGGGGCATAAACTCAAATGAATAATCTTGAGAACGATATTCAGCGCCACCTGAGTTAAGCGCAGGGATTAAATGGGAATATAACACATTGAATTGTTTATACTCACACATTCGTAAATGAAAATATGGTAAACACCCGTTGGACCGAAAGCCCGTTAGGCCGAAAGACCGTTGGACCGAAATTTATTTTACCGAATGACAATAATCCGAAAAAGTTTTGGTGACATTCTATCTTATTCGCACACGACTAGTAACGTATAGTAATATTTCGGATTATTGTCATTCGGTAAAATAAATTTCGGTCCAACGGTCTTTCGGCCTAACGGGCTTTCGGTTCAACGGGTGTTTACCGAAAATATATGTACGTGATGTGTGCGAAGTTGCTGACATAACCTATGTTAATGTGAGTTTTCTTGTTATTCTTTCGATTATTATTCATTTAGTTCATATCCAGCTTTTATGTATTGGTTTATTTTATTTTTCAATGGTTAATAATTGTTAATAATAATTTATTATTGTTGATTGAATATGGAACTACTTACTTCAGAGACGTTTATATTCCATAACTCACCTATAAATACGATTGAAAAATAAAATAAATCAATTAGAGATCGACCGAAAATTTTTGCCGAAAATGATTAAAATTGAAGTTGTGATTATTGGTTTCGAAAAAAACTTAGGACTGGACGTTGGAAGTGTAGACGAGCTCCTTAATAATCCAATTATCATACTTACGATCACATTTCATTGTAATTAACAAAATACTTGCGATTTTCGGTTTACAATTTCGGCCGACAAACATTAGCTGAAAATTTAAACCGAAAATCTAAATTATTTCATTAATCACATTGATATGTGATCTTAAGTATGATAATTGCATTATTAAGGAGCTTATCTACACTTCTGACGTCCAATACCAAGTTTTTTCCGAAACTAATAATCAGAGCTTCAATTTTAGTCAGTTTCGGCAAAAAACTTCGGTCGATCTCTAAAATCAATACATAAACGCTGGATATGAACTAAATGAATAATAATTGAAAGGATAACAGAAAACTCACAATAATATAAGTTATGTCAGCAACTTCGCACACATCACATACATATATTTTCATTTACGAATGTGTGAGGGTAGGGGTCAATAGGCCTGAAAGGCAACTGTCCATAATAAAATAGCCCCGAATAAAATTACGCCTGAAAGAACCCCACGTGTTTCTAGCCATGCTCCAGTCACCGTAATAGTTACCAATTTGTTTTCGGGGCTAATTTCATTCGGGACTATTCCATTATGGACAATTGCCTTTCGGGACTATTTCTTTTCGGGTCTATTGACCCCTACCATGTGTGAGTATAAACAATTCCATGTGTTATATACATGAAAAGGGATTCCCATTTAGTTTCTGCGCTTAACTCAGGTGACGCTGAATATTGTTCTCAAGATTATTCTCTGAGTTTATGCCCCCTGGTTGTCACGAAAGCCCGTTGGCCCGAAATCTGAAATCCCGAACGAGAGTAATCTCAAAAAAGTTTCAGTGACATGTCATCTTATTCGCACACGATTAGTAATGTATAGTAAGGTTTCAGGATTAATCTCGTTCGGGATTTTAGATTTCGGGCCAACGGTCTTTCGGGCTAACGGAAGTCTACCGTAATTTTATGTACTTAAAACTCACCTTAAACAATTGTAAACATTTCTTGTACCATCTTCAACTTTCAAATCTCAACATTTCAGGTTAATTTAATGATAATATCTAATAATAGTGACAAACGTTATAATTAATTCTGTTATTTCAACCGTAAGGTAATTGGTTACTAAACGATGTAATTTTACTTCACATCATATATAATTATATGAACATTATTTTATTGTAATCAATATTTGAATTGACCATGATTTGACGTTTTCAAATTCAGCCATCATTTTACAACTCTGTAACATTTTGCAGTAGGAAAACATGGCGCGTGGTAGCAGTGCTGGATTTGATAGACATATTACGATTTTTTCGCCTGAAGGGCGACTTTACCAAGTAGGTGAGTTACGAAATCATTTATACAATCTTCTTTTTTATGTAGTTTCAATTGTGAGTTATTATTAGACATATTTTTATTCACTACTACTTTTTATTTGTTATTTTATCAGGGTATGATGACTATGCCAATTTTTGAATTTCTTAATTCATGATAATTCTTATAATTTTTTCATTACAGAATATGCATTTAAAGCCATTAATCAAGGAGGTTTAACATCAGTTGCTGTCAAGGGTGTAGATACCGCTGTTTTTGCTACACAAAAGAAAGTACCTGTAAGTTAACCTCTTTTTCTTTCTCCAGTAACAAATACTTGCTCGTCTTTGGGATATGAGTTTGAATCACTCATTTGAAATGATAATTGAATATTAACACTAAGGAGAATGTGAATATCTATCGTTTTTGCATATAAATTCATCTGGGAACATGAATTCTGTAACAGCACTGATCCCCTTAGGCAAGTTTTCCTCTTCCGTACAAAGTCTCCTTACTTTTCCCCATTTTTTCCTCAAAACAAGGAAAACTTTTCTATGGGCTATGACAACATATTCTCCCATTCTTCAATTTCATTTCAAAATAAACAATTCAAATTGCCATGATCTTATAGAACTTGATTACTCTTTTATTCAGGATAAGCTTCTTGATGCCTCAAGTGTCACTCATATCTTCCAACTCACTGAACACATTGGCTGTGTCATGACAGGGATGATTGGTAAGTTCTTCGTCATAACCCAAATAGATATACTCTTAAAGTGTCTAGTTTTTGATAAAACCAAAACTAGCAGCCGATTGTTGTAACTTTCGATTAAATTTGTTTCCAATATTTTTCAAATCAAAAATTGATTGAATGGGTTTCAACTACGTGATTTGGCTACCAACTTCGGACTGCTAGTTTCAGTTTCATTAGTTTTTGGCGAGTTAAGCATCACAAGATTCTTTGATGACTATCATTTCTCCTAGGGAATGAATCTTTTGTGATGAATATTATAAGTAGAGATCGGATTATATGCAATAAAATAAGTGCGAAATATGCGAGAAAATATCTCCAAATGTGCAGTAAAATGTCAAAAATATGCACTCGCGAATCAAAAGAACTTCATCAAGTTTTGATACATAAAAAATTAAAAATGTGAAAGTTGTGTATTGATTATCTTGGTTCAAAAATCCTGCCAACTCCTATTGAAAGTGCAACATCCCGATTAAAAACCTAATGGGTATTAATCGGCGTTCACTAGGATTCTACACGTTCGATCGGAACAAATGAGATTTTTTTATCATGGTACAGCAAGATTTGTCTGAATTAAAAGATCATCAAATGCTCTCTACTCCGTTGATTCAAATGTTCCGATAGTTTGAATATTTTTCATGAATTTAATGGCAGTACTGTTAACGTTAAGGTAAATTGTCACAGTTGCATTTATTTTAATCAACACATGTTTTTCCCAAGTATGATTCATTAAATTTTACTGAAAATCAATTTGACGTCAATAAATTATGATCATTGTGTAAAATGAATATCTATTTCACTATACGTAATTGAATATTCATTGATTACAACTAATTTTCCAAAGATCAAAAATGTCTTTTGTAGAAAATATTTTTTCTTCTCAAAAATTAGTAGAAATATACAATTTGAAACAGATAATAAACGAAATATGCAATCTCCATATGCAAATATGCATTTGCATATAATCTGGTCTCTGATTATGAGAGAGTTGTTTACAACACCCTTCTGTATTATTATTAGGAATGATTCATTTGATCAATCAATTTCTAGCAGTAATAATTACATGAATAAGTCTTTGGTCAATTTAGAATTTTTTCATATCAATTTGAAACAGTCTTATATATAATTTCCATAGCATTCTAAAAATTTATTTTAACCTTCCACAGCAAAATTATTGAATTTGCTCCAAAGGATAGTATAATTTTTTACATCTTTCTTGTTTTTTTAGCGGACAGCAAGTCTCAAGTACAACGAGCTCGGTATGAGGCAGCTCACTTCGAATATAAATACGAGTATGAAATCCCTATTGATACTTTATGTCGACGTATAGCAGACATTAGTCAAGTTTATACGCAAAATGCAGAGATGCGTCCTCTTGGATGTTCCATGATGCTCATTGCTTATGATAAAGAAAAAGGGCCTTGCATTTACAAGGCTGATCCTGCTGGATATTTTTGCGGTTACAGAGCTATTTCTGTTGGTGCTAAACAAACTGAAGCCAACTCGTATCTTGAAAAAAAATTGAAGAAGAAACAGAATTATGATCACGATGAAACTGTTCAATTAGCAATCACGTGTTTATCAACCGTTTTATCCGTTGATTTCAAACCAACGGAAATAGAAGTCGGAGTTGTATCAAAGGACAATCCTAAATTCCGGTAATTATAGCTCTCTCAATCCATTTAAACTCGCATGTACTTATTTACATAATTGCTGGATTTTTTCTGTTACAGAATTCTATCGGAACAAGAAATTGATAAGCACTTAACTGCCATTGCTGAGAAAGATTAATAATTTTAGATATTGATTCATAATTCGATTGTATCACTTAATTTTTCACTTTGTTTCCAAAGGTTTTATGAATAATAATAAAATCATCAAAAACCAATACATCAATTGACAAGTTTTTTTTATTCATTTGTTATATTAGTATAAACAATTCACATCAATCATGTAGTACATTCATCTCAGTTCTCAACTCTCATCCATTTGAATTAAAAATAATTTTTAGCTTTATTTTCCTGCTGCTGTAGTCAGAGGATTGCGAAGAACCAAAATAACTGAATCTCCACGTAGAAACATTTTAGAGATGAATCTGTCTTTGGCTACTGGCTTTGCCTGGAATATTAAAATCACTCTTTATTGTCTTTGCTCCCATTCCATCGAGATATCCTCTTATTTTGAATATACAATACAATTAGATTTCCATGAATTACAAATATCATGTTTACCTTCTTTTTGCCTTTGCCCGTACGAGGTAGTTCAGTCCACATTTCTTTTACATTTTCCAAAACCATATTACAATGTCTATCGAAAGCCTTGACTCTTCCTAGTAGCTTCTTATTATTCCTACAATTTATTAATACTTGAGTGTTATTTTTAACTGACTGCGTCAATACTGAAAGAGGACCTGTGTTGAATTCTTCTTCTTCTCTTTTCGCTAGTTCTTCCGGAGTCATTTCTGATTTGGGCTTGGTGATCGAAGACCTTGAACCAATGAAAGTTTTATATATATTATGAGCATTTACTAGCATTCCCAAACAGGGGAAGAATACAAAAAGAAGTTATAATTCATACACAAGTTCTTGACGAATCCTTTTGAACTTTTTTGTTGGTTGGGTGGATTGGGAAAACATTCTCAAATCCAAGGATTTCATAGAATCTTGTGTTTAATCGGTATATAATACTGTTTGAAATTTTTTATGAATTAATCCATCAGATTAATGTTTGATCAAATTTTCTGAAATATCTAATGTTCTTGAAGTTTGAATCATTCATAGAAACAAAACGAAAATTGAAACTCACAAAATCTGATGAATCATCGTTATTTATTCTTCTTGAATGAATTGTTTGTAATTTTTTTCCAATCGAAAACATAGATCAAAGAATGTATTGCAAGGTTTTGGGTCTTCAAAAACTGAGTATTTAGTTATTAGGTGACTAATTCATTTCGATAAATGATTCAAACTCCAGCAACATGAATATCTAGTGCATTAGAAAAAGAAAAAGGAAACTGAAAGTATAAATCAAATGTCATGCAAAATAGTCTTTGAAATCAAACGGGAGTTTGTGTTTTCCATGAAACGGTAGTAATTGAGTGTATAGCTGGAAGAGCACTACATAAATACAGCAAACTATTCTACCAAAGAAGTTCATTAGCAGTCGATTTCGTATCAAATTCGTAATGCATACAAAATTTTTCAGAAACATTTTTGAGGTTATGTTTATATTTTGAATGAATTTTGAATATGGAATGGTTTTACTTACATCGTAAATTATTGTTATGAACTATGATGGGGAGAAAAACAATCTAAAATTGTTATGGATATTGAATTCAGTGTAATAATTGTACAAATCGGAAAAAATTCACCGGCAACACGGCGTTTATATCCGAAGATGTAGTTTACACGCAGCTTTGGGCGATTTTCATTGCTTTTCATCATGAAAGTAATGGCGAATTTGGCATTTTGGCGCAGTGTGTGTTGCCCACGGTGGCCAAACCTCAAATTTCTCAACTTTTCTCATTTGTCCTTTCTGTCGATAAAACACTGTGATGGGTTGATCTAACGGAAAAGAAGATTGAATTATACATAGTTGGTCATCCTGGTGTTGCCAGACGGCGGCGTTCTTGCGGTAGTATACAAGAAGCCCGACTCCACTATTATTGGTTGATCATTAGGAATATTCAATGATTTTACTAGAAATCACCAGTTTCCAGCCAATGACAAGCAGTCGAGCTTCTTGCATACTACCGTTCTTGCGGACCCCCCAAACCTTATGCGAATTTCCCTTGAATTTGAAATAAAACCTCCAAATACGCAAGTGTAGACAATTCCTAAAAAAAGGCCATCACACAATGTGGCCAAAGTCCCAGCCCTAGTATCCCTTCAAGGTCCGTGTCAGGCTGGTCTCCCATGGTAAAGACCCGTTGGACCGAAAGTCCGTTAGGCCGAAAGACCATTGGACCGAAATTTATTTTACCGAATGACAATAATCCGAAAAAGTCCTGGTAACATTTTGTCTTCTTCGCACACGACCAGTAACGTATAGTAAGATTTCGGATTATTGTAATTCGGTAAAATAAATTTCGGTCCAACGGTCTTTCGGCCCAACGAGCTTTCGGTCCAACGGGTGTTTACCGTCTCCCATGCAACCGGATTGTCCGGAACGAAACGATCCTAACTGGTAGAATACTAGTTTCATTTGGATATAACTATAACAATACTAGGGATCCACCAATTATAAGCGTTCCGTTCCGGACAATCTGGTTGCATGGGAGACCAGCCTCACATGGAGCTGAGTATGGCGGAAAACGGAGCACGGAATCCTTGGTTGAAGAGAGAGGCAAATATTTACCTCTCTTTCCAAGCAAGGGTTCCGTTTCCGCCCTTTTTCAGCTCCATGTGAGGCCCTTGTTACATGGGACTGGAAAAGGGCGGAAAGCGGAACGCAACACTATCTGGGAACATTGGGCTAACTGCACTGGGGTGAACTCGGATGTTTCTGTCCTTTGTTGTTCTTGTTAATCAAAAAGAGATAGGGGATGCTTCCGATTGCGAAAGCTCTTGGCCCCAGCGGCCATGATTCAGCCAATGGGAATCCAGTATTCTAGCCCTAGGGGCTAGCCCCTGCTTGCAATCGGAAGCATCCAGGGATATCCCGAGCAGTGATGCCAGGAAAGATGGTGCGGACCAGGTGCTTGACAATTCAATGATGTTTCACTGGATTAATATCCATTAAGGATGCTTCCGATTGCAGACAGGGTCTACCCTGGATGCTTCCGATTGCGAGAGCTCTTGGCCCCAGGGGCCATGATTCAGCCAATGGGAATCTAGTATTCTAGCCCTAGGGGCTAGCCCCTGCCTGCAATCAGAAGCATCCACTCTAGGGCCAGAATACTGGATTCCCATTAGCTGGATCATGGCCCCCGGAGCCAAGCGCTCTCGCAATCGGAAGCATCCTAAATGTCCTCTATCCGCTAAGAGCGCTGGATGGCATGTTGGCAAATTTGGAATGAACGTAAGCATTAATCTTAGAGCATATACTACTGGAGCGAGCATTGCCTATGATTTCAATGGTAGTATGCGAGAAGCCCGACTGGTAATAAGCCCGAATAGCACTTGAGCTTGACTGGCGTTAGCCCGACTGCATTTAACCCGAACGACTTTGAACCCGAATGACAGTAGACCCGACTAATTATAAAAATATAATTAAATAAAATGGAAAATTAATCGAAATCAAAGCGTAATTAACCTTTAATCTATACATCTTTACAGTAAAAGCTTGAATAAGCTTTGATTTCGATTAATTTTCCATTTTATTTGATCATATTCTTATAACTAGTCGGGTCAACTGTCATTCGGGTTATAATCCGGTCGGGCTAACGCCAGTCGGGCTTATTACCAGTCGGGCTTCTTGCATACAACCATTTCAATGGAAATAAGTGTGGTTCAATTGAGCGAGAGAGAGAGAGAGATCCGACTTTAGGGCAGTTGTCTCTCTTTTCATCCAATGAGATTTAAACAAAGATAGCACTGCCTAAAAGTCGGAACTCTCATTCTATCTTCAATTCAAACTAACCACACTTCTCCGTAGCAAATACTCCATCGAGCTCGTACGCAATTTCATACACTTACGTGAGAAGTGTTCATTGGATGTATTGAAAATGGTAGTATGTAAGAAGCCCGACTGCTGATCATTGGCTGAAAACTGGTGATTTCTAGTAAAATCCGTAAATATTCCTACACCGAGAGAAAAAGCATGCTTTAGAAGCATGACACACTTCAATGCTTCTAACGCATTTGTTACAACGTACTTTTAACGCTCGGGACTCATGCAGTTAACGCACGAGACCATGCTTTTTGGGTATGTGTCACATGCTTTCTAAGCATGGGTACCGAGCGTTGGAAGCAAGTTATGACGAATGCATTAGAAACTTTAGTGCGTCATACTTCTGCAGTATGCTTTTTCTTTCGGTGTAGTGATCAACCAATAATAGTGGAGTCGGGCTTATTACCGGCTGGACTTCTTGCATACTACCCATTCCCCAGGTACATATAAAGGAACGTATCCCTGAGCTTGATGCAAATTGAAAAAACGCACCCCTGCTAGCGAAAACTACTGGAAACACAGCCTCTAAAAGATTCCAGTACATAGAGAAAAAGTATAAAAGAACGGACCTTCTGTTTCAGAATGTACCTATTATTTTTTTTAAATGGATCAACTTGCCATATGTTGAATGCCATTGAAAACGGTTTATATTGAATGAAAAATGGCCGCGAGTATGAGAACAGGTGAGTAATAATGTATGATTGTGTTAATCTGTGCGGTTTATCCAAAATTCATAGAATCACTGGTCTAATCATTACGACCAGCGTATGATGATCCATTGACGATTCTACGAGACATTTAAATCTTCGCGTAGTGATAACGATAAAAAGGTTCGCTTTTCTATGTCAGATTAAAACACTCATCCCAACGGTTTAATGTCATTGCGATCTCTTGCTATTCGGTATCAACGGTACGTGTGTGCTGGCATTTAAATCTCGAGATAATAGATTGTTCTCGTGCTATCATCTTCGATTACAGTTTTACTTTCTTGTGGACGTTATTAATATCACCACTTACAACAAGTGCGCAAATTGTTTTGGAAAATTTTCCTATTTATCTATTGGTGCGCTATATATGTAAGTGTATACACTTACATGAGAATACGTATATGCGGTCGTGCTGGTCGCGTGTATGAATAAGTGTATGAGTAAATACGCTCCCAGATGTGTATGTGTGAAAATCTGTGAGAAATCAGTGTCAGGCGGTACAACCTCGTCGCACAAGGCGAATTAAACGGTTCACTATATTCGTTTTCAATTCGAATGTTGTAGAGATGCGAATTCCGACACGAGCAGCACCTCGTCCACCTGTCAGTGCTACGGCGAATAGAAACACATCTTGGAACAGCAAGTGAGTTTCATCTTATCTATTTATTTATTTATTTTTCCATGTTGTATACCTATTCATAAACAATGTATTCTCTTACACTGTCCTCTTTACAAATCCGTTCCAATCATGATTTATTCATTTTTCATCAAATTTTAATTTGTAATCAATAATTGTGGTTAATTGATACGTGAGAGAAAAGTTGGAATTTTCTAGAATAATTTATTGTAATGGATCATCGCTTTGGACAAAAATTCTCTAAACAAAGAAATGAAACCCCTCCTAATAGCACATAAGTATGTATTTCTCTAATAAATACTTACTTTTATATAATATATTAATTGAAGTAGTGAAGTTTTCTCAAAAAATTCTTTGAACCGATGATTCAAAGTTGGTTTCAAATCTTTTTGAATTCTTCGTGTAATGTCATTGTGATTTATTTGAATTATGTATTATTGCATCAGATATAATATGGGATGAAATTTTGACCACCCACAAAATTTATTAAAATTTTCACATACCATTTCCAATTTTATTCTTAGAAGACCACAAGGCACAAACCAAACCTCGAAATATCAGTAATTCATTATATTAAATTTTACAGAAATTAAATTAATTGCTGGTTCCGATTATGAGAATCCATCAAACATTTTATGTTCCTGACACAGAGCGTTCTCCAATCTCTGATCATCATCCCCTTATAATTATCAACATGCGTTTTGTGATGAACTTCAGCGAAGAATAATATTGGTTCTGTAACAATAATTCCACAAAATTATTCTTCTCGTGTGTTGAACAAAGAATCTCTCATTTTATAAAACCATATCAATCATTCGTGAATACTTTGCATCATTCTGACACCAATATCTTCATGGAAGAAAACTTTTTTTTTCAATCTCGACACTCTTCTTTATCTCTCACGTTTTTATTTCATTTGCGTAGTTCGATTACAACACTTGACGCCTTTATTTTATCAAGTACTTCCGATTTTTCATTCCATTTCTTCATACGATCCGTTTGGATTTCTCAATATTTGAAACATCAAACTCATCGAATCGTAGATCTTCGAATAATGTGTTTTTTGAAAAACAACAAAATGATTAGTTTTCATAAATTGTTTATTTATATGAACTATGTTTTTGTTCCTGGCTTGGGAAGTAAATATTTACAATCTTGAGCTCGAAGAATGCTAAACGCGAGTATACAATATGCATTAACATACATTGATTTTCATTGAAGAGCCACTTGAATTATCTTGATAAAGGAGGACAAAAGTTGAAATGGATTTTGAATCTATGAATGCCGATATTCGGATACCGTTGAAATCATTTTGATGTGAGAATCAATGGAAGTAACGATAAGAACAAAAAATAGCGGGGAAAAACATGATATCCCTGCGAACGAAACATTGACCGAAACATATTGGATACATTCTTTTTTAAATCTTCTCTCTGTTTATGAGTTATTCAACTTTGTCGATCAATTTGGCGTGAAATAGTATGGAGAACGATTGATTTATTGAAATTTAATAAAAACTTTGCAATGGGGAAGGATTACTCGAATATTGAATTCCCATTGCAGAATTTCATTAATTTAACCAGTTCCGATGACTCGCAATGAGTTTGAATGAGGCTTTTTCAATCATGGATCTTTTATACTCTCCGATGTATAAGTCTCTTACATTGAAGCGTTATGTTGAAAATGAATGTCAAGGATCAATTGATGTACTGTTGCATGAAAATTGAAATCCAATCAATCAATTTTTGTTATAAAAAAATACGCAAGATTCGAATCAAAATTACAGGAATTGGCCGCTAGTTTCAGCTTCAGAAGTTCTAAATTGAGTTGATCTCGACATTTAAATTTTGAATGTTTAATCTATTCCCGCGTGAAAAAATGTCTGTTTTTCCCAAACTTTGTACGTGAATAAAAATCAAATGCATTCTTTCATTTTTTTTTGTATTTGACCTTGACAATTGAAAGTTTTGAGCATCTTGTCAACTTTTATCGAAGAGAAAGCAGAAATCCTGTGAAATCTAAGTTCTTTAGGACTGATATACTTTTCAAAATTGATGAGAAATGTTCATTTTTTTTAGAAAAGCTAAATTTGAGCTGATGAAACTACAAGTTTTGGTGCAGCGGTTGAAATTGAGCTATTGGATCTGAAAAAATGGTTTTCCAGCTCACAGCTGGATCTTCAAAAGAATAAAAATTGAGTTTGTTCAGTATTATTATTTGAAAGTACCATAATATATCTAATATCATATACGAAGATTCCTATTATCAAATCGCAGATAGCGTGACACTTTATCAGAGACAGGAAATATCCGCATCAGTGATAGAGAGCGACTTCAATTCTATGTTTCAGTGTGCTGTTTCTATTGAAACATCAGTATTGTACATAATCTTTGTAACCAATGCAATATTCAGTGCTGAATGTAGGCCTATCGAGGCCCCCGGCAGCGCTCTAAAAAGAGTTGGCCCCAATTGATAAAATGTAGTAATTTAAATTGCTGCACTCAAAGAGATCCTCCTGATACATCAAACTGAAACTGCACGGAGAAAAAGGAATAGTGATAATCACTAAGCGAATAGTAAAATATGGACAGACCAAACTGCGCAGTGAAAATAACTCAACGGCTCAATGGAAATTACGATACGTTTAGTTAAACCAACGATGCGTTCGGTTAGAATAACGATGCGATTGATTGCAGGGACCAAATGTTTGGTCTGTCCATATTTTACTATACCAGTTTTCTCCGTGCGGTAGCCGTAAAGCTAGCAGACAATTGTCGTATTACTTTTACACAAAACTTTAATCAAAAATTCAAGTATCTGAATCAATTTCTGCAGCACACAAAGCTTCAACAACGTTCAATCAAAAGTTTCAGCTTCATTTCTGATACTCTCTAAAATCTTTGGAGTGAGATTTCACTCTTTAGCCAGCCAGAAGTGAGCCTGTCGAATTTTCGAGTGAAACTTTCCACCCTTTTAGAGTAATATTCAAAGGTTTGAAGTTAGAAATTCACAACCACTTCGACGCTAGAGTGAATTTTTCACTCTAAAAGAGTGAGAGGTCACTCGAAAAGAGTGAAAATTCCACTCGAAGCGGACAGGCTCACTTTTGACACTTAGTGGAGTGAAACGTGCGATTTTTCACTCTTTCAGATTTAGAGAGTAGGTAGGGTACTCCCGGGGTGCATAGTGGGACAAAAATCGGCCTATAACTCGATTCTCACCGGATATATTGATCATTTTTTCTTTCAATACTCGAACAGAGATATTTCCACATAACCCTGTAGCATTGTTGTTTGCTACAATCCGTATTTATGATTCAACAAAAACTTGATAAATTTTTAATAAAAAAAAACATTGATACTATCAAACATCACCTGTTACTAATGAAAATTCAGGTCTTTAAAGTTTGAATCGTTTGTAGAAACAAAACAAAAATTGAAACTCACAAAATCTGGAAAATCGTCGGGGTTTATCTTCTGAAATCCACTCTTTGGAACTTGAAACATCGTTCGAAAAATATACTTCAAGATTTTCAGTGTTCAACAGCTGAGTATTTAGTTATTCAATTACCAATTGATTACAATAAATGATTCAAACTTCGACAACGTTGAAAATTCTCGATATTTCACGGTATTTTGCTTCATTCGAATTTTGAGGGAGTAATATCTGTACACAAAAATCCCATATCTTTCCATGGGGAGAAATTTTCAGAATTATATCTAATAATTTATACAGATAATTATATAAAAATCACATATAAACAAATTGTGTATGATTTTGAAAAATTTTCTATATATGTTTAGATGGATTATATGATTTCAATTTCATAGTATTTTTGTGTTTTGCTATCACAAATTCAGTATTCTTATGTAAAGAGATATGTTTTGTAACCTGATCCAGAGAAAAATAACGGTTCTACTTCCGTGAACTCAGCCGGCGCATAATGGGAAATGTTGAAATATTTGGGGACAAAAATCTGTCCACACGGAAAAAGAGAAATTTTTAAGTAGTTGCTGCAGCTACTTAGTAGTCAGGACACGTAAAACGTTAGCTGCCTCAAATAACTCGATAGTTCCACTGACTAACGTAAATACCTGAGGTATTTGGAGTTAGTTGAGGCAGGTAATGTGTTACTTGTCCTGATCGCTAAGCAGCTGCAGCGACTATTCCTTTTTTTCCGTGTACAATTTAATGTATCACTTCGGCATTTTTGTTAATGCTTAACTTAAGTTCAGAAAAATTTCAATCAAAATTGGGAAACAGGACGTAATTAATTAATAAATCACTATTTTTTTTTCAAAGAGACATTTTTTTCAGTTTCACGTTACGAAGCACATTTCTTCACATCCCGTGTGGAAATCAATCCAGGGCATTCTAAGTTAGGCCCTACCCACCGCCTATGTGGGCCCTGGTTGGGGTTGCCAGTATATTCCTGGAATATTTCAATCCAGATATGCCCACCTACAGCCCCCGGCACAGGCCCCGAGTTGGCTATCATTGTTTTGCCTGGATATTTGATACCATTCCAATTGATTCCAAGTTGGGGCCACTTTTCAAGTAGGGATTATAAACCTGGCCCATGTCTGAGCCCGGAAGAAATTTCCACACGAGATAAGAGTACTGAACTTGTGATGGAGAAGTACAAACAGATTATGGAAATCTGACTGAAATCACATAATCCATCCAAATATCAAGAATTTTTGTGTATAGAAATAACTTCTTCAAAATCTAGATAAAATAAACATTCTAAAATATAGCGGTTAAAAGCTTTTGAATTTGATTTGATGTTTTGAGCTTTTGAACTATATAGTTTCAGCTTCATGCTTCCATAACGGATACATTTCTGAAAATATCACTGAAACATTCGATGCTGTATGGCAGTCAACTTGGTTTGTACACTGAAAAAAAAATTTATTCCAGTCAAATAAATAAATATTTATTTGTCCTGTACCAAAGAAATATTTATTAGAATTAACAAAATATTCTTTGGAACCAAAATAATTTATTCGAATCAAATAAACGATTAAAACCATCTATTTAATTCAAATAAATTATTTTGGTTCCAAAGAATATTTTGTTAATTCTAATGAATATTTCTTTGCTACGGGACAAATGAATATTTATTTGACTGGAATACATTTTTTTTTCAGTGTATGTGTATATATATATATATATACGTAACTGTGTGCAGCGACTTTATAATAATGTGGTGTGTATGAACACTTGCGTACATCACCATTTAAATGAGTATAATTTGATTTTATCTATTGTTACACATACGAGTTACGTTGTTTTCTTCTCAGGTGTTAGTTTTTAAAAAAGGAGAGTTAACCTTGAACCGTTGAAAAAAATACTGCTTATGATAACGGAATGAAAATGATCAAAGTTTTATTTTGTACTTTGTCAAAAAAAACAAAAAAAAAAGGAAGAGTTAGAAATTATTCCACAGTTTGAGGAAATAATTATTTATGTATGCTATCGAGTAAAATTTGTATTCTTCATCCACTTGAGAAACAAATTTTTCTGATTGCACAACAGATTCACAAACAATGTAAATTTGTTTGGCTTATTTGATATTCCTACAGAAACTTGAGGGTACAGTTGAAACATACACAGGAAGAAATTTTTAGCTTTATCAGCTAAATTTCAGCTATTATAGCAACAGAAATATTTCGGGAATTCAAAGATAATTCTGTTCGAACTGTTAACGGACTTCTTACATCAACTATACTGCTCTGTCCTGTACAAAAATTTTTCCATTCTGATTCTAAATGCCGCTAATCAACTGCCTTAGAAGCAAATCAATCGGCATTGGATAGAAATTGAATCGTATAAGGTTGCTGATTTTTGTTCATAAATGCGTCCAAGTTTCCCAAGGTGTGAAATCCGCTGGATTTGCCTGTAATATGTCCACCCGGCACTAACAATTCATAAAATATTCCAATTGATAAAATCCACATTCATCAATCATTGCCATTCAATAATTAGTATTATTTATAAAACATGAGATTTGCACATACAATATGATTGATACATTTTTTTATTATCTTATAACACGCAGTGGGTTGTACTGATGATAGTGATTAGTGATACTATTCTAGTTGAACAGTTCAACTATCACCGGGGATTGACGATATCGGAATATATACAACAACATTCTTCTGGTAAACTCCCCCACGTATGATACAGTTTATCACATTATATATTGAGAAAATTCATTATCAGTGTAAATGAATGAATTTATTCCAATCCATTCAATGCATTAGAATATTTAATTGCAGCCAAAAAGATACTTATTCGAATTGAAGTTCTAAAATATTATGGAAAACATATATCAAATGACTGTAATTTAATCACGAATATTAAACGAAAAAACCATTGTATAAACTGGAGAATACGAAACGGTTAGAAAACCTCCTTGACATTGAGGTATTTTTTTTCTATAAATTATTCTGTTCTATCGATTTATCCATTTCATTGATTCAGCTAAATATTTGTTCTCCTCCAACTGGTATTTATTGAATAAACAATTATTCGATTTTATATCTCAAATAAAGCAAACGATATCCAACACGTTTTGACGTAAAACCATTAAAATCAACAATTGATTGAATTGAATAAAAACTTGCATGAAGCCAGTACAAAACTTGTTCTCAGGTCCACTTGTTCAAATTTTGGTTCTGCATTGTTCTGTGCGTTGTACAATGTAGCAGTTATTCAATCTTCACAAATTTTGTCATAAATAATATTACATTGGAATCGATATGGTGGATACAACATAGTTGAATAAAATATGAGTTCTTTAAAACCAGTTGTGTATTTCAGTGCATTTATTTATAAATAAACTCCTGACTTGGAGTTGCGTGGAGTCATCATACCGTATAAGAAAATATAAAATTGAATGAGTCAGAATTGTAAAAACTGACTGTTCTGCAAAGTTAGAAAATTCGAGAAATCATTGAACTTTGAAAAAATACAGAATATCCGTGTGAAGTACAGTGACTTGAAATTTTATGCGTAAAAGAAAACGCGAAAGAAAACGAAACTACATATTAGTTCATCTACGTGAACCCAATGAGAAGACGGTGCTCCCTCACTCGTAACAGAATGTACAAGTGCGTGAAGGAAGATGATTGCTTCATACTTTTTATTAAACAGACATTTGCGTAATGTTATTCGTATCTTTCAAATAAAGAACAGTTCATTTTTATGTTTTTCATATGCATTATTTGATATTTCAGTTGTCAAAGTATGATGGATAGATTGATACATCGAATCGTTTCTCTTTCTTTGTTTTCAGTAATGATATTTTTGGATCAACTTTACTGCAACAACCGGTGCAAAAGAAAAAACCACCACCTCGCCCACCACCGCCAAAATTCAATTCAAACCATACCGCGTACCGAAAGGATCAGAAACCAAAACGACCGGTAAAACATAATGTGAATTCTTACACGTATACTCTTCTCTTTACATTTCTTTGAATAAAAATAAAGTGACTTGTGATGTCACGTATCTCCACTTGGATTGAAATTACAATGAAAATATGAACGCTATTGACCCTGAATTTTTTACATATTATCAGAAAACTGATATGCGGTTGAATATTATCGACCATGAATACCGAGTTAGAACTCTGAGAAGATTCGTATATTTCTTCCTTTTTTCAAACTCTTCAAGTTCGAAATACATCTTGATTTAATACATTTCTATTATGGTAATTTTGATTACGAAATGAATACGATTAACGTAGGAATGATTATTGTTATATAATTTGAGGACGAAAATTACGTAAGTTAAATTTGAATGTTATCAGATGAACGGAAACACGTTCAAGTTAAAGGCCTTTGCAAAATCGGATATTTCCCTATGGATTTCTCAGTGGAAAGTGAAAGGATATAATTGGAAAGTTTTGACAAAAATAGTTATAATTCACTTTTTAAACGATGATATTGAATACGAATATCATCTTCATTGACATTCAAGATTTTCTGATGAAATCATTTTTTGAGCATACAGAGTCGTTCTCTTTGTGATAGATTTTTCTTCTTCGGCGTAATAACGAAAGTCGATGCTTATTGAGTTTTATACGGAAAAAAACATTCCGGTTAACGTATGGTTAGAGATCTTTTCTTCCGCGTGCGATACAAGGATTTCAGTAAACTCAAGTGATTACCGTTGTCCATGGTATATCAAAACGAGTTTTCTCGTAGGTTTTTTTTTTATAAAAGTCTTTTCTTTGTTCAGTGATTCAATTTTTCTTATTGCAACTGCAGAAAGAAAGACGAGAATAAGCACAAATGAGTACTTTGTTCTTTTCGAATGTACCATTAAATATAATTGAAATCCTTGAACTTATGTTCGACTTGATATTTATTCGACATTATTTTGTGACATCCTGTTTTATTGTTCGTGTGTTTGTTTTTTTTAGGTGAGACCGAGCGAACTTCTAACGAACCTTTTCGGACGCAGATCAAGCAAACATGAACTACATCAGCAACAACAGCAACATCAACAATCAAACGGAGGATTGCCTTTCAATCGTTCATCCAACAGTCCATCTCCATCTTTCAATAGAGTGAACGAATCACTTTCGTTGATAGATTTGAGTCCTCCGGGATCTCCAACCCTGACCACGCGATCCAGCAGCGATGGCGTTAGCGTGGACAGTTTTGGCAGCGACGGTAATTCAAACCCGTCCGCATTCACAAGTAGTGGGAATACATCTCAGGCGGAAAGTGGTTTCGAAGATGATTTTGACTTTTTTGGTTTAACATCTTCGAGGAAAACACCACAAAATGATCCATGGCAATTAAAATCTATGCCGGATCCATTTTCACCATTGACGACTGGAAATAGTCAAAATTCGTTCAACGATGTCAAACGCATCGGGGATGCATCATTTTTTGCCTTCAATAATCATACGGACAATCAAGTGCCTACGAACCAACCGAAAACTGTACAACAATCTATGCCAACTATAATTCGAGCAAAACCTGTCAAACCACCTCCACCTAAAATCATACCAAACAATACAATTAAGAATTCTAACACGACGAATCTCTTCGACACTCGTTCTGATACTCCGAATTTCTGGGAGAATACAACAAGTTCTTCCAGTGGTAACAGCAATTTGATGCCAGTGAATTTAAAAGACACGTGGGACGATGATATATTCAAAGACGAGGGGAATCGGTCTCCACCGATGCCTACCGTTCCTCCTCCAGCACCACCTCCAGAGTACTTGACCGAATTGGATGATAAACCTGTGGTATGTGGTGAAATGGATTTTTCAGTACATAATTCATTATGCCGAATAAGGTAGTTTTCATTTTGTAACGCTGCACAAAGAGAAATCAAAAGTAGATGAAAATAATAAGAGTCTTGATATCTTGTATTTCTAGAAACAAGATACTTTTCTTTGTATCGTGCCGTGTAGTGAAGCATCAATGTCAAGCAGAGAGTATTCAACATTTTTATTCTTCTTTTTTTCAGGATCCTTGCGGAAAACCGTACGGTATCGCACTTTACGATTTCCCAATGACCCATTCGGACGATTTGCCATTCAAGGAAGGGGATGTTATAACGTTGATCAAAGTTGTCAACGATGATTGGATGTTGGGACGAGTGGGGAATCGAGAAGGATTGTTTCCTGCTAATTTCATTGATATTAAAGTACCTTTGCCTGGTCATTCGGATAATGTGGTCACAGCTTTATATTCCTTCAAAGCAGAAACTTCAGAGGATTTATCTTTTGAGGTGAGTGAAATTTCAAATTTATTCAAATAAAAAATGCTTCATTTCAAGAGCGGGGTTTGCGATTGGAGTCTTTCAAATATATCGGTACCGATACCTCCCGTGACGTACATGTGTTTGCGAAAATAGACCGCGCCCGCGAGTGAGGATTCTTCCCAGTTGGCACAACATGCTAATTAGATATTTTGAAACGTTTCAAAAATTTTACAAAAGTGTGTTGTGCTAATTGGGTTATTACGAACCGTTTATTGTTTCCATCAAGGGCATCCATTCATTCTTTCTTCTGTGAGTATGGAAGAAAGACCGTCAAGGACGGGCCAAGTGACAGTTCACTGTTATCTTCCCAACAGCCCACCACTCCATGTGATATTTGAAACCATGACAATCGTATATTCAGCAGCGTGTTATGGTCTCTAAATGAAACTCATAAACTTAGCGAATGCAATAAAATATCCGTGTGCGAAGTGAACACACGTCGGGCGATAATTATATGTCCAAGTAGTCTGAAAAACAACGAAAATCGTGTTTTCATCGGTGTGTCATTCACCCAAGTGAAAACGAAAACATGGTTCATCCAGCCAATCGGAGGAGAGATCTCTATCATAAACATAACCACAGATACACACAGATGCACGCTTCATTTGAAATTCATATTTTGTGGTATTCTATTTGTAATTGATATTGATGATCCAACCATGATGACCATCATGTTTGAATGTTGCTGAAATTTCAATCGTTCATTGAAACGAATTATTAATCGAATAATGAAATACTTAGCTATTAAAGAATTAATTTGGGATTGTAAATAATTATGATTTTGATACCCGCTTCCAAACTCTGGACGACATACGATAATTCGTCGATGACTTTATCACCTCAAAGCCTGCAAGTTTTTTCCGCGATGGTATTCGTATGTTGCCCGATCGATTGTGCAAGGTCATTGAAAACAACGGACGATATTTCGAGGATTGATCTGGTGTTATACACCTAATACAACTAAAATTCTGATTTTTTAATTTTATTGTAATTCATAAGAATGACATTTTGAGTTTATTAAATAAAACAAACAGTGTCCAAACGAAATCTATTGTAATGAAAGCTTAAATTAATTGTTCTTCGTGTGCAGGAGGGTGCGAAAATCACAGTTCTGTCGAGGATATCCGACGAATGGTTATTTGGTGAATGTGGAGGAAGAAAAGGCCAATTCCCAGCGAATTACGTCAACAGAATTCCCAGTCAATTCCGAGTATAAAATAATTAGTACGTTTTTACAGATTTATTGATGAATTCTTTTTTTCTTATCGTAAATAAATAGTCTTATCATCGACGTACAATCAAGTACACATCACAGATAAATAGAAATACTCCACCAGTAAACATTGTAATAACTGTCTTGAAAAACATTGATGATTATTCAAACGAAGATACATTTTACGTTTCGCTTACAGAAGACTGAATCGAATGCAAATCCTGCATTGCCTTATTAGTACATATTCAAAACAGTAGATGAAAGGTAGAAAAGAGAGAAGAAGAAGAAGAAGAAAAGTATAAATATCAATGTTTGAAAAATCTGGGAAATTCAAAAAGTATATATCAACCCGTAAACTCATTGTTTTTCTTTTCGGTTTTGTAATAGTTGCGATATTGCGATATTTGCGATAGGAATTGAATAATTTTGTGATTTTGTTTTAGAGAATGTTAGAATTATTGATATTATGTGTTTAGAATCGTGAACTGAAGAAGTATTTTTTATCGATCTTTATTAACATTGCTGCTCTATTGCGTGAAGGTCTTTATATATAAAAACAGATGTCTTCGTGTGTATGTATGCACATGTATGTATACACGTGAAAAATAATAAGTATTATTTGATACGTGGATTATAAGAGAAGATAATAGGATGAAGGTTTGTAAATAGAATTATGAGTATATTTTCTTGAGTACTGGAGGGGATATTAACGTCGGGAGTTCAACCATTCCGTGTTGGCTAGTTTGATAAAATGATGCAAACCAATGATCCTAATTCTATCCAATAGTTCCGAAATGAACTGGTCAAAACGAATTAGCTGACGTCCCGGTCGCAGTATCCCCTTGAAAAATCTGGAAAATTTTGGATCTGAAAGAATTTTTGTTATTTAAAAGATATCTTTGATGCTCGGGGAAGAATAAACTGCAGTGTAATGTAATTCAATCTTACATCTAATTGGATAAACAACAAGTGAATATACGCTGCATTTCAAGTCACAATATTATAAAATAATTATCCTAGACAACACGTTGATAATCCATCAATGGAAAAATATTGGTATTCAACATTTTTATCTTGTATAATACAGTGACAGTAAATTTTTCAAGATAATATGACTTTTCAATTTGGAATTTTTTTGTGTTGTCTGGGATTATGTATGGAGGAGAATATTTATTAACATAGATGTAAGATAACATCTTCAACACACATATTTTTTCATCGAATTCATACCCGGTGTTTTGATATTGAAAATTAATTTTATATTTTAGTTTTTCGGTACCCCAAGTGTGGATGTTTAACATCCAAGTACAGTCCCATGTTGAAATGTTATAGATTCTCATTCAACCCACGGTATTATGAATATAATTAAGATATCAAATATGTGTGTATCATTGTACATATCAAGAATCAAGAGCTTTCATTATAATCATTCAAATCAACTGTCAGATTTGAGGTCATCGTATAATCTAATATTAAATACTTTTTTTTTAAATATGAAATATTTAATTCCATTCGTTACATGAATTTATGTTGAAAATACAACTTATAGATGTTGAATGCATAGTTTAATTTTATTCTTATTCTTGAAGAATCGAAATTTGTTGTTATATTTCAATTCCGATAGTTCAGTTTCCCTCTTTTTAAATTTCATTCAAAATATGATAGTGAAATCAACATCTCACGTATAGATTTATCACAAATTATCAATTGTAATATTAATGTATTAGCGGAAACAGTTGTTATTACACTGATGTTACGACAATTTGTATCTAACTTTATCAATCCATATGTCAACTACTTTAAATATTTGTAGATGTTATGTTGGAAATGATAATCTTTGTTCCCTTCTTTGGAGTACTATTATAACACTGTGGGTTACAAAATGAAAAAAAAAAAAGAACGAAATTCAATAAAAAGACAAAAAAACATTAGCGCTGTTATTCAGTAAATACTTACAAAAACACCAATATATATATATATATATATACACTAATCATATTATTGTATGATTAAATACCGGATATTAGGCTTCATTTTCTTTCTCCTCTATATTCTTACTGGAAAATTTATAACGAAATATCAATTTATGATAATTTTGTAACGTTGCGCTATGTATACATTATGAACAAAAAAACATGTTAATTTAATTGAATCAAAAAAATTACTTGATTTTCAAGAATTGTGCAAATAAACCACCATATCCGTCCCCTTATATACATAAATGTACATATTTTTTTTATTCAAATTGAGAAAACATGTTTTTTTGTAATCGAAGAAGTTTGAAGATTCAATGATTTGAGAATATAATCAAATGGTGCTTCATGTTGAATGAATTATTCATCGAAACAATGGATCAATGAGTTGTAATTTAGGTTTGAAAATTTTATGCTTATACATTGAACATATCAATCCGTTGGAAATGAAAAAAAAAAGGGCTTTAATGTATTAGGATCTTTAATTTTTATATTTATTTTGATACAACTGAAGATATTCGAATCACAAAACGAAGATTCAATGATATATTCAACACTAATTGTAGGTATAAAATGAAATTTGAGTCACAATTTGAATATATATGATGAGAATAATTTTATTCAGTCATATTTCACTAAAGAAATGAATATTTTAAGGTACATATACGTAAACTATTCAATCCTTTCTCTTGATTTCGCAGCAAGAAAATTCTATAATCATTTTGTATAACATACATGATTGATAAGAATGTAAATTGTTTGTGGAGTACATTAAATAAGTGACAAAGTGGGATTTCTTTGAGAGTAAACTCCAAAATTCTCATGTACTCAAATGAAAACATGTCATATGATTTCAACATATTAAGAACAATGTACCTCCCTGCGGTACGATGTAAAGAAAATTGTTTTTTAGAATTACGTTCTTATATTATTGTGCATTTGTACTGGGTGATTACGAAAGTAAAATGCGAAACCTGTTTGATAATCAAATTTGTCTACCGTAAAAACGGGGAGACAAAATAATGTGTAAAACATAACTCGAGTAAAGTTAGAATATATTCTTACTGTTCTTATCGTCGTAAATGGTGTGATAACAATAAGATTTATTGCTTATCTTTTATTTTTTAAAATACATCAATATTATGTATATATTTGTATTCATATGTGTATATATATGTAATATGAATTTTTTATTATGATAAAATGTTGAGGTTTGAATGCTGATTCATGGTTAACGTAATTGGGGAGTCTCGAAAGAAGAATATTACATGATAATTCGATTTGTTTTGTTTTTAATTTGTGGGGTATGAGAAAAAAGATAGGTACAAATGGATTTTAACACTCCTCAATTATTCAATTGAAAATTCTATACATCAATGAAAATGATGATGGTTTCTCAAATGTCCGGTTCGAAGAAAATGCTTGCGCATCCTTAAATTCCATCTGATATATATATATTCATATATATATACATGCATATCAGAAGTTAATATCATTCTCAATTCCTGAGCGAATGTATTTGATCTTTGTATGATTAAAATAAATAATGTATCTGAAAATCTGACCATGCATATGTCATTTCAGCAGAAATGAATGATTCCACTGTGAAAAAAGTGAAGATTTTCAGACACGAGAGGATTGAATTTCTATTGAAACGATACAACGAAAGTAATTAAATAATCAATAAGTTCCTTGCCATATATCCTTGTATGTTCAAAATATAATATTATAACTTGTAGAGATTTGTGAAGGATGATGCTTGGTAAAAAAAAATAACATATATACGTATATTGAAAAAAGTATGATTTTCGAAATTACATCTCCCACTTTGTATAGAATTTTCTACGAAGTATAAGATTTCTTTTTCCATTTTGAGTTACCGATACACGAAGAAATATTGCATACGATGCGAATGGAAAAGGTGTATAATAATCATTAAGGTAAACTATACTTATGAAATCGTATCCCTTTCATTGAACATAATATAATTTTAAAATAATGTTAATGAAATTAAAAACTTTGTACTCTTAGTTGATTTAAAACTTCACGCTTTAATATTAATATTATCTGAAACAGAAAAGGAAAAGAAAGGATTTGAATTATTTCAGTATTAAGAAAAGAATTGAAAACTCTCAATTCGATGGATCTTTGTTGGGACCAGAATTTAGTTTGTGAACTTAACCAAGATCGGTATGGTAATTAACGAATACTCTGAAATTGTAATTTTAATGAAAATGCTTGCGTATTGTCTGTGCGTAATCAAAACATGAAAACTTCTGATGATCGTGGAAAGTGCATAATAGATGTGATATTTTGCTGAATGAATGTATATATATTTTACATACATGTATGAAATAAACGATACATACTAATTAATCCAGTGATGTCAATATTATTCACCATAATACATGATGTATATAAATTCCAATTTCTGAATTAATACTTTGTCTCTAAAATGTATATTTTCTATAAATTCTATTGTTGAACTGCGTTTAAAATGACGTGAGTTTCAAATTGTTTCATCTCAATACCTTGAACATTTGTTCTAGGTGTGTTTTGTGTTTTGAACCCCGTTTTATTCTATTCATCGAAGAAATAAGTAGAAGAGACAAATATTTGTAACATGTGAGCTGGGAGTACGTGACCAGAAACAGGATTTTTGATTTTGTCTCATCTTTTTTTAAAATACCTTTGGTTTGACGTTGAAACGAATAATGCAATGTGAGTTGAGTTTATTTTTATTTATCTCATTATTATAGAACTATGTCACGATATACTATCTCTCCTGTTATTCGTAAAAATGAAAAAAAAAACTTCATAAATCGATATGAAATTCTATTGCGAATCGATTTGATGCATGGCTACTGTTGAGATATCGATGGACAATGAATTCCGGCGTATATTATCGGTTATGGAAATTTTGTTTGGTACTTACGATTCATCAAGTTGTTAGTGATGTAAGTTTATTTATCTAATTTTTGCAAAATGCGACAAAAACATCTACTTTGATTTGGTGAAAATCTTCTATACAGAATTATAATGTTCGATGACTATCATTTGAACTACAGATTGCTACGGTTGTTCCAAAAGAAGAGGCTTGGACTATCGAATATACGAGAAATATACAAAAAGGTAGTAAGATATTATTGAATTGAGACATTTTATAGTTGATCGTATCGATACAGAAATGTTTAGAAAATACATATTCCTGCTCTATTAAAAATTTCTGACAGAACCGGATAACATTTTGAGCCGGCTCTGTCAGGTTCTGTCTGATATTGCTTGGTTTGTACATCAGGTTGAAAACAGAACCTGATCCAGATTCAGGTCAAAAGCCTGTCTTGTCTTGTCAGCAGTCGCCAAGCTAGGGACAAAAACTGATTATCTGTCCGATTTTGTTAGAAATTCATAGGAATTTTTCTTTAGTTTGTAGTTTGATTGCCTTGCTCAAAGAATCCCACTGAACCGATTGATTCTCATTAATTCCGATGCAGAAAACTGATTCAAACCCATTGAGAATCAATTTTTAATGCGTTTGAATCGGTTTTCTGCATCGGAATCAATGAGATTCTATAAGCAGGGTGTACAAAGCTTATTCATAAATTATATTGAAATTATCTATAATTCTGACATTTTTTCGATGTGGATTCAATGGGATTTGAGTCTCAAGCATGCTATGAATTTTATGATTATAACGAGGGAGTGCATAGAATGACAGATAGAATTGAAATTCCGTATCTGACGTATTAGAGATATCAATTCAATTGAGTGATTCAATTTTTTATTATTTTCTTCAGAATGTGGTATAACGAAACGACTGACTGGACATCAACAATTGATCAGAAATAAGGGCGTGCACCATGTTGAACTGTGGCCGTGGATTGCAATCCTCCAAATCAAAAAACCTCATGGGCATGTCATTTTAAATTCGTGCGTGGGTGTTCTCATCAGTGATCGATTTATTTTGACCGCAGGTTATTGTTATCCGCACAAGTAAGATCTCATTTTGTGAGGTATTCTTAATTCATCGATGTAACCTTACCCAGAGAAAGATTGTTGAGATGATATCATACAGATAAAAATGTGTCATGACTTACACAAGTCACGGTACATTTCTCTGTTCTACTCAGTTTCTATTATAGCTGAGTATCTTAGCACCCGCAGGACTGCTGATTTCTTAGCAACATTAGTTCACATTTAGCTATAGGAGCTCATAAAATGGATATCCATCTCACAGCTAATTACGTGTTTTCGTTCAGTTCATTTTATATAAATTCTACCAATTTTCTTCTCAGTACATATGATCCATATATGACGACATACAAAACTATCAGATTGTCTACTGGTCCTTGAGATTCAACGGAATCATTGAAACGGAGTTGCAACAGGTTACATTGAATCTGATATGTAACTTAATCTGTGACATCTTCATACTCGACAGAATCAATTCTTTTGTATAGGAAAAGTATTTAGTTTTCAGACTTTTTGTACAAAATATTACTAAAAATTCGATATAATTTCTATAAAAAGGAATCGATTTTTTCAAGAATCCCCCATCACTGATATATGACTGTATACGAATCATTTTGATAAGAGAAGTATTCCAAAAGTATTTCTTGCACCACTTTGTTCGTTTTTTTTTTGCATAATTTTCAGATTTCAATCTTTTTCAGCATTGCGAGTAAAAATATAATCACGCGTGTGCTGATGGGGAACTATCTCAAGGATTATTCAATTCACCAATCACTTATAAACAGAGTTTCCACCAAACTTTTTCGATATTCGTCAAGCAACAGCAGTTCCAACGTAAAAGACGATCTTGTTCTTCTTTTACTAGATCAACCAGTGGAGTTTGATAATTATGTGCGGCCAATTTGCATACCCCGTAAATTTACGCGATATGATTACAATAAAAGAGGTGTATTCACGGGATGGGGACAACCACATTTGAGCCGTATGTTTTCATTTTTTTTATTGACATGCGATCGAAAGGAGTTCAGCGATTTCAAAAGACAACAAAAGATTATAATATTACTCTGTATATATCTTTTTCGATCAATCACGATGACTTCTACAGAATTATTGAACATATAACTGTTATGTTATCTGAGCAACATTCCAGAAAATATTTATGGATTCTTCAGAAATATTGCTTTGTAATATTAATGATTTACAGTTATTGAAGAGCCTGATTCAAGATCGTATCACATGAATGTAGAAGTGCAAAACGAAAACGGATGTCTTGGACGAATAGAGCAATATAGCTACATTTTTAGAACCAAATCGATACCATTTGAAACAAATCGTTCAATTATATGTTTTGTGGAACCTCAAGTATTTTCTAAGAGTCCTATGGTGAGTTATAGTGATGTCAATGTCTTGAATAGAATCAATTCTCTCTTTATAAGAAGAGTATTGAATTTTTATAGATTTATACAAAATATCGATATAAACCTGGAATAGGTTCCAACGCTTGTTAGATATCTAAGACTCTTCTTACGTCTAAAAGTCAGAAGAATCTTACACATCTAGAAGATATCTAAAAGTATTGTATAAGAAATTTTAAACTTATTTAAAAGATATAGAAAAACACATGAAATGTTTATCGGATATTTCGATTTTAATATTTTTATAATTCAAGTTTCTATATATAATGTGAATATTACAAAAACTTTCTTGTGCAGGTTGACGCTGGCGGAATGTTGATGACGCGAGAACAGGATAAGTGGATCCTCGTTGGAGCCGGTAGTCAAACTACGGTCAATTCGAAACTCACAGTGGTTGTTTTTGCAGATATAGCTTTATATCTTGGCTGGTTGTACAAAGTTGCAGGAGTTCCAAGTGCAGATATAGGTACAGATACAAGAGATAATGCGCATTCTTGAACGTTTCAAGAATAAATTATTTTTGGGAGTCAATGTGACAATCTTGAATTTCAAATGCTCCTAAATCGACTTGATTTAACAAAATTTTGAATATATTGGTGAAAGTAACTCTTTTAGTTCTTTTTGCGATGATATGATATCCATTTGACTTTTACGATGCAAGTGCAATCATAATTAATCTAATTGTATTATGATTCAAGTCCATTTTCTACACGGCGATTCATATCTTAAAGGCACTTCAAAACAAATTTCCAATTTCTTATGTGACACTAAAAAGTAAGAAACATATCAAGAACTTACTGCGGTATTTAGGAAACAGCTCAAGAAAGTTGGATCGCAATCATTCTTAATGGATTATTAATTATTATGACTCCTACGAATGAAATTTCTGTATTCTAGAATTCGAATTTACAACATTTTTGTGCATAATCAACAAACCAAGTACAAAATGAATTGAATTAATGAGCAAAGTTAATAGTATTATATTAATCCGGTCAAATAATTCACCTAGATTACAAAAAATAGATGTAGAATTATGAAAACATCAACCTTCCACTGCAAAAAAGAAAAAGACATTTATCTTCAGAATAATTTCCAACAGCACAGAAGTAACATTACTCGAAGTTCCACTTTAAAATCAATTTAAGCAGGAGAAATAGAATTCATTCACTTGAATGAATTATAGTTCTCGTGATCAAAATAAATATTTTCAATTAAATTTCACATTTCAACATCTACGACCATCAACCAAATCTTTACACGAATTGATACAGAGTACGATGGGGAGTATAATAATTACACTGGCATGGATAAGTGAGAGAGAATTGATTTTCTCACTGGCATTTAATTTAAAAATTGTTGAAGGAAGTAACCTGCACAATCAAGACATTAGAGAAAAATACATAAATTATCCTTGGACTGTAAGCATAGGCTGGTAGAAGAATATCAAATGTCAACACTCACATTATACAGACTCATCAAAAATTTGACCAACAAAAATGAGTATTTTATTCACATATTATATATTCTTTTATATAATCATCTAGATTAAAATATAATCTATTGAAATAATTGATCTTTAATTATAGGAAAATTCATTCAACTAAGATATCGAGCATTCCAAATCGCCTTCTTTAGGTAAACAATTAAGTAGAGAAGCAATAGCTCTTGTTATGTACGTCATGGTTCCAAAACTGCCACTAGGAGCACTGTCGTAAAAATGTTGACAAACATAAGCTGCTCCACCACACAAGAGATTCCCTGTCAATGTGGTTTCTCGATGTTCCTTGGGTTTTGCGCAGCAGAGAGTAGCATCGCCATCGATTTTCATCTGCGCGAAATTAAAAGAAACTTAATCTTCAAACCGTCTGTGAAATATCGAAGAATTTTTACCTGATCTTCCAGAAAAATTGCATTAGCTTTGTGCACTAAATGTTCAACAGCGATAAGTCCTCCTAATGACGCTACAACGTTGTATTCTGTGACTAAAGTCAACACCATCAGCGCTTCGACAACGAGTTGACGATACTCGGGCTGTGGTATGGCATTCAAAACTGTTTCCACCGCTAATGCGAATTTCAGTTCACCAGGTGTCATTTCTTGAGTAAGATTTTGAGGTAAAACTCTTCCCTCGATGGCCAAACCCTGACACTGTATGAAGAGAATGAACTTTTCATATAATGAAACAAACGGATGAAAGATACTTACTCTTTCGAGAACCTGCCATACTCGAGGATAAAAATCTCGAGGTACTCTATTCAACGCACCGTCCAATCGTCTTCTCCGAAGCCACTGACCTTGTCGATCAGGTTCTGTTTCTCCACCGTCAATCTGATCCACACCCAAGAATCCTCCAATTTGTGATTTCTAAGATTACATTCAACACAATTTAGAATGACTTTGAATTGAAACACCAGACGAATTTTAAATTCCTTCATTCATTTTACCTTGCTAACTCTACCCGATTTACAACTGATGACAGAGAAGTTTCCTCTGCCAACTGAAAATCAAAACATATTTTTTAGTGTGGGTTTTCACAAAGTTTTGAGTATGAATTTTCAATACCCACCACTACTTATAGCGAATTCTTTTCCACTCATAATATGATGTAGTAAATTCTTCATTTCAAACGGAGATAAATTTAACAAATGTTCGGAGGCTTCTTCACCAGTGCAAATCAAAGTTCTCGATAATTCAGTTGCCATGACTTGAATGATAAGGCCTACTCTAAGTCGAAGCATCTCGTGAAACAATTGTGGTTCAGTTCTGATGAACATTGCTAAGTAAACGAGTAACTCTTGAGTCAACATAGCTGTGGATTCGTCATCGCCGTACGCTTGATGGATTAGAGCACGCAATTCGTTTTCCGGTAAAGGGGCAACGATGGTGTGTTCGTTCACCGGGGGCATTCCAACGGTCACTTGCTTTTGACGAACCAATAAATCTGTCACCGCTTTGGCTAAATCTTCGACTCTCTTACCCAACATTCCAGCTGTATGACGTACAATGCCCCACATTTTCTGTTGGCAGGCTTTTTCGTAAAGACCTTTTAACAAATCTCTCACCAATACCGGATGACCTTCCTCAACCATTCCTGTGTTGAAGTTTAATCCTTGAGAATCCACCTGTTGAAGGGAACATTATTTGCTTTGGAATTATAACATAATAATAAAAGTTGTATGTACCAAATATTGTAGAATATCTCCTTGTTCTTCCAAACTTTCGGTTTCTCGTAACATGGTTAATAATTCTTCAACTTCTGTATCCGCGTACTGAGTTTCCGACATGCCTCGGTGTCTGTGAGGTCTTGGCGAATTCTTCCACGATAAAAGATCTTCCGTTGGAGATGGTGTACGTTCAGAGCGGGGCTGTTGGTTGGGATTTAACGAGCTGGTGGTATCTGTTATTTCAATAAATGGATTCGCATTTGAAACTGTGGAAGGTCTACGTTCTTCTCCTGCCATCCCAAGAATTTCAGCTGAAATTTAGCCATGTATTCTTTTACATTATTGTAGTACAGAGTGGGACAAGAGAATCAGTATAAGAGAAGAATTTTAACTATTTAGGAAATAAATTTTGCATTCAAGTGTGACTTTTACGGTATGATCGGAACTTTTCAAAACATGCCAATGAATAATATATTTTTCTTAGATACATAAAGTGAATAAAATCTCACTATTCTTTGGAGCTGTGCTGTTTTTGTCTCCTTTTTTCATTTATTTTTATTTCATTTCATTTTCATTATCATTTTTTATTTTTATTTATTTTTTCTTAATCATGAACTCTAGACTTTTATTGTGACTTGACAGAAAACTTCCAAACAGGTTTATAAAGTATGCAATAAATTTGAAATGTTGAACGCTCATCAATATTGAAATAATAAAGAAGATTCATCCATAAAAAACAATATTTCATCTATTCACTATCTTGCGTACACAGTAAACAGCGGAGTGAGATGAAAACTAATACTTGTTAATCGCATGTTGTGAATATTGAAAACTAAAATTCATAAATTTTTTCCTGAAATACCAAAAACATGTTTTTCAACAATGAATTGGAAGGTGCAATTGAGGGTGATTTATGATCTTTTAAGAAATATTGTTAGTAAACTTACATTCTTGAAAGATGGTAGGAATCGCCATGACAAGGATGTGATGCAAAAACATTAAAGGATCCTTTTTTAAAGTATGGAATTTTTGTTATAGACTTCAAATGATCTCATTGCTTTCACATTACTTGAGAAACCATTATTACTCACGTTCGATAGCGATGGATCTTGTCTTTTTAATGGCTCCTTTGACCGACATTCTACGTCTCAAATTTTTCCCTGTCCGCACAATTGGCTTATTGAGGAGTCCAGTACGATACGGGAACGAACGCATCAAATGTTCATCCAGATATTGTTGAACCTAAATAAAGAGTTTTTTTTCATCAACTTTAGAAGTATTGTTTTCTCAAAACTTACTTGTGGATTCAATTTATCCGGACGACCGTCTTCCGCACTTCCCAAGAAACTCAAATTAGTGATGCAGGATGTGCTTAGAAACTCGCTCAAATTACCCAAAGATACTCTAGTACCATTGATATAACCACTCTTCAATTTTTTCATAGTGGTTATTATCGCCAGAGGGATTTTTCCTTGTTCTGTAAATGGTGATATCAATTTTGATAATATTATATATGCAACATGAAACATTAATCTTTCTCATTGAAGAATATGTAAAAATTGATTTGATTTTTCATATGCTGTGGAGTTTTGGGTAAGTTAGACAGCGCTCCAAACTATGATATGACGTTATTATATTAGGAGTGCTTAAGGTAATGTACATTCACGCTATGCAGACGTTTCTTGAGCATACCTAAATGATTATGAGTGGCAACAAGTGTTATGGTTGGCCTGCCAAGCATTTGTTTCCAGTTGATGGTGAGGAAGGCCAAGTTGGTGGTGAAAGTATTGGCGAGGAGGGCTGCATCATTTGTCGTGTAGTACTCATCCGCATCAAAGTTCTATCACATGCAACAAACACGCACACCAACGCACAAATCAGCCTTCTTTGCCAATTTTGTTTCTTTTCTTTTTTGACTCGAGATACAAACAAAAATAAGAAGAATCTGGGATAATTTGTCTTTGTGAAGTATTTCATATATCGTTCTTTTTTACACTCAACCGAACATCGATATTAAAAAAGAAAGACACGTTGAATGATGAGACAGTAGCTGATATCAAGCGGCAAACACACGAATAAAAACAAAAGTATACATGCAAGCAAAACCGGTGATTATGTTAACTAAATGGGCAATTAGTCAAGCACGAATGCTTGAATAGTTGAAAAAATAATATACAAACTTGAAAGGAAAAACCAAAAGATGTACAAACTACATCGAAAACTCGAGGTTTTAGGATTTTCATCGCAAGCAAGCGGTCTTGAATGTTTCATTGTAGATTGATTGAAAAAGAATTTGATTTACTTTTTTCGATGAATTTCGAAAAGAAAAAGAAATCCACGAATAACAGGGATGAAAAAACTGTGGGATTTTTAAATTCCAGTAAAGATTACTGTACCTAAGTGAATTTTCTTGATGGGCATGACCACTAGGGGCCGACCCAACATATTCTGCCAGCTAGACTTCAAGAAATTAATTTCGCCTTTGAATATGTCAATCATGAGCTCATAGTCCGATGCGATGTAGAAGCGGGTCATGTCCGTCAACTGATATTGGGTGTAAGAATAATATGCAATATAAGATAGGAAATAAAAAGAAACTATATCTGCATAAAAATCATCGATCCAAAATATGGAATGCAATGCACAGACAGATCGGATGAATGTAAGAAAAGATAGAACTGATCAGCAACCATTAGAATTATTAGACTCTGATATATCTTATCATTCGACATGTCATTTATCGCGTACAAATAATATTTGGAATCTAATTGGTAAATTTTTTTAAATATTGTTTCAGCGTGTCAACTTGTGATATGTTTATAAAAGCAAACAAAGTAACCATAGTCCATTGTGTAGATCGATGATGTCGCTGAGCTGTATTGAAAATAATCACACATATATTTTCATTCGTTATATCTACCTGCGGTGTGAATGCAAATATTTTATCGTGAAGAGAGTACAATTTACTGGTGCTTAAAATTCCCACATCACGAGATTTACGTCCTGATAATCCCAGCTTCTTATTACGACCTGGAATCATTCTCTATCAGTTCTTCTCTATTTAATATTCAATAATAAGTAATTCATCATTTCCAATTCACCTCCGGTATTTTTTCTCATAATTTTATTGATTACCTAAATATGTGTACAAGTGGCTCAGCACTTTAGCAGGTTGAACTTCAATGGGAGCAACTTCTGCAATAGTTTGAACATGAATCTCATGTTGAGCTAGAATATCTCTGATATCCGAATCTTCTGCTAGGATAACAACTTGTACCACAACATCAGGTTTTTTTTCGCTGCACAAACGACGATTCAAAGGATCCAATTCACCAACAGCGAGAAAACCCTATTGATAATAACATTGATCAAGCTGAAAATTCATTCATTTCTTGTGTATCTATCATTTTCTACTCACTTCTTGTAATAATTTTCCTAAAATGTAAAGAGATTGAGCCCACATAAAAGGACATCTTCCCAATGGTAATCTTTTTTGGCTACCAGGCTCTGCATATTCAGCAGCCACGTTCTCGGAAGCTACGGAATATAATTCAGGAACCAATTTCATCCCATCGTCCGCTTTGATCATTATATCTTCTAAATTCTTTGAATATTCATTTATCATTCGTTGATTGCCTTGAAAACAATAATCCAAAATCAGATAGCAAAAGAATAGAGGCCATTCGCATTCTATATTTTCAAACATTCGTAATTCCCAAGGTTCATAATAGAGTCTGTTGAAAAGAAATATTAATTGATTACTCTACTCTGAATAATAATTCTACATGTCAATAATATTCCACGACATTCACCTGTTGGGATCTTCTTTTGGTGTTCTATATCCATCTCTGAGAAACCTTTTACATCCATAACGACCCTGTAATTTTTTGGTAATTGCGTCCCGAGTGAGTTGAATTAAATTTGGCTCATCCACGGCGAATGCTGGAAAACTTATTATCGCTAGCAAACCGCTATCTAATTCTTTAGAATTTGATTCTCTAGGTAGCATGGATTGTAGAACAGCTTGACACTTTTGAGCTTCATCAGCTAAAACGTGGATGACCGAAGTCGGGCCTCCCCTCGCTCCGAATAAATCGAGTTCGTTCATAGCCTCCAAGGCAGCTTTGGCCATTCCAATACTACTAGCATTGAGTTCCGGCAAACCATGATTCGTCTTATCTCCTCTTTCCCAAATTCCATAATCTGGAGTACAATAAGCCGATTCTATATAGAATACTAGATTCTGAATGAATGCTACCTGAAATAAATTATAGAGAAATAACATGAACAAATGACGATTTGAAGAATTATCGAGTAACAGAAACATTACCTCATCCAAATTGAACACTATCTGCAAACCGGATGCAGTCATTTGAGCTAGGACCAGGAGGTAAAGAGAAATAGCATCGATTTGAAGATGGCCCCATTCTCTATCTCCGATAACAGTCTGTCCGTTAACGGAACTATATTTGGCGTGAAGCGCGTCAAGAGGATTTTGACTAGATTTAAATTTTTCTACTTTATCTTTTTGTTGCATCATGGCCATGAGTAAACCTCTCATCAATTTCACACAACTTTGTTCAAGCTCGTAAGTCTTTGCTCTATCTTCGTCGACGTCTGCAATCTTTTTATAAGCCATGGATAGACCCCATACGGCAAGAATACAATAAACGTTATCTCGCACCCATGCATGATTATTTTCAGGACTAGCAGGAAACAGACCAGTCACAGGGTTCTGATGGTTCATTATTATTTTATGTACAATACGCTGGTAATAGTCCAAACGGACACCAGAATTACTTCTACTCCGCATCTTTGAATGTCAAATATTGTAGTCTCCTGCGTAATGTTTGTTTAAATCAATTTCATTTGTAGATTAGTTCCAAGTGTCTCATCTAATAATTGCAAATAATAATTATTAAAAATGTATCCATGATACAATTGAATTCACAATTTGAAGTTAATTTCACCTTTTAAAATCTTTATGAATGCATTTTATTGTTGAATGCTGGGAAGGAAGGATGATCAATAATTTAAAATTATACATTTCATGAGACGATTGTAGAAGGAATTCATCACATACATGTGTAATAAATATTTTATATGCATTTAAAATACAATGTGAAACGAATGTCAAATCAACACACGAACCACTGATATAAATAAACTAAATTCTGTATTGATATCTCATGAGTGTTTAGATTTAGAATAGATTTATACTGCCACCTGTAAGATATCACTGCTGTTAATCTTTATATGGCGCAAAATTTGAATATTGACTTGGAATCTCGTCATGATTTTGATATTAAACTGCAGATATGGTAAGAATGCATTCAAAACAAATCAATAGAAAACTTCGAATCGGTTCTGACATGAAAGTTGGATAATTTCATCTTTTTTCATTCTCAGTATTTACGATGGTACTTGGTTTTAGTTTTCATTACGATCGTACGGTCGCGCTAGTGTGCTTTATAACCAACGACCAATTCAAAACATTTCAAAATGTAAACAGTGATGGTGATGAGATGAAACGTAAACACGTGTTTCTGTGATATCACATCACAATTGAAAGAATAATTAATTTAACATTGTACTGCACTATGCTTGACAAACTTGATAATAAGGATAATACCCACATATATATTTTTTTCTCAACCTCTCCAGGATAACAAAATCCCAAAAGAATGATGGAAGAAATTTCTGGTACAAAACTAATTAATTAATTGTATATTATCATAGAATAGTTGATGAAATTTTCCAAAATTCTTATTTCAAATTCTAACAATTGTTGCAGAAGAGAGTGCATTGGATATGAAAAATCGAGAAACTTTCCTCACTTTAGGTTGTCCAAAATTGAATGAAATTTTCAGAGGTGGTCTCCCTTGTCGTGGGATAACACAAATCTATGGAGAGGCAGGGACAGGCAAAACTCAATTTGCATTACAATTGTGTTTGTCTGTACAGTTGCCTGTGAATGTTGGGGGTCTCGATGCTGGTAATTGAAATCAGAGATTGGTAATTTCATGGAAATGGAATACATTTGAATCAAAGTTTTCATTTTGATTGGTAGATTTTAATACAATTTCATTATTAGAGAATTAATTTATTCTATTGTGTATAATCTATCAAAAATTTTTTTCAATTTCAGGAGCTGTATATGTATGTACCGAAGCTGTTTTTCCTATCAGACGATTGCAACAATTAATTCAAACATCTGAAATCTCTAACAAATATAATCTGAATGGCGATTCGATATTTGTGGAGCATGTATCCACTATGGTAAGTATCGAGTAATATGAATATCAATCAAAGGATATGAAAGTATTAAACCCACTTTTCAAAATATCATTTGCTATTATTCAATGTAGCTAACTAGAGCTGCAGTCAACTTTTTGTAATAAAATTTTGCCAGCTTGATGAAATTTAAGACAATAATTTATATGCATAAGTGTAATACAGTGAAATATTGAAATAGTTGATGTAATTTTGAAGTAAATATTTATGTATTATTTTGTTAAATCTACAATTTGAGGACACTGTTATTACTTTGTACATCTATTTATAATGATACTAGACTCTCCTGCAACAATTCTTGTACCAAGAAAATAATTACACATTGATCTCTTTATTTTTTTCACAGGAAGAATTTGAGTTGTGTTTAAGCAAAAGAATTCCTCTACTGATGGCAGTACGTAAAATCGGTTTGATTGTTTTGGATTCCGTCGCAGCACCTTACAGGGTGGAAGATTGGGACGATCGATCCATGAAAAGGACTAAAAGTTTGAGAAGTATTGGTCGACAGTTACATAAATTGAGTGAGAACAACAATGTTTGTGTTGTCACGCTTAATCAGGTGAGGAAAAAACTGCTCCACGCTATTTCAATTTCATGTTGAAATAGAATTAAGAATTTTGATGAACAGAACGTTGTGTTTTCTCGAAGGTAACCGCAGCTGGATTCGATAATCGCTTATACGAAGAGAAAGAACAACCATCCCTAGGTATTACTTGGTCTAGCATGGTCACAAACTCTATACATTTGTATAGAAGAGAATCTCTCAGACAAGGTTGTATAGTTTCATCTTCTAGATTACCACGTACTTTTTTCTCTTACGTGATACATGAATCAGGAGTAATGGGAATTGATTGAAACTATTCATTCAAAATAATTTATTAATATCAAAAAATAAATGTTCATTCAATATTCGATCAACAATCGTTGGTTTCCATTGGTTACTTGAATTCGCGGAATCAAAAGGATCTTTGGTTGTTATATCTATATTCTCAATATCAGTCTCCAACACTAACCTGGAAAATTAAAACAAACAGCAATTTTAGTATTCCTTTGATATTCAACTTGACGACAAAACAGCGTTGTCGGTAGTGATCGTTTGAACACACCTAAAAGAGTGTAGAAATGTTCTATGAGGTTCTATATCTTTCCCTCCGCTGTAAATATAGTCTCCAACGATCGTGTGACCGATGGAAAAACAATGCACCCTTAATTGATGTCTTCTACCAGTTCGAGGACAAAGAAGTACTTTGGTAACTGGTCTGTCTTTTCTAAATCCGCGTTGGAGTACAAATAATATGGTACAAGATTTTCTTGGTTTCTCACAATAAATGCTATCGCTCGTACACATTTTACGATTTCCTTCTTTCTCTCTCACATCTTCACCTGTGAAAATGGAAAATTTTTATTAGAATTTGAATGAAATGTTATATGTATGTCAAATATTGACACAACAAAATGATTTACCAATAGCTTTGTCTATTATGATATGAGCATCGTTTATGTGCCCATAAACTAAAGCAAGATAATATTTTTTAACTCTTCTATTTTCAAAAGCAGTGGAAGCTGCTTGGGCGGATTGTTTATTGAGTGCTATACAAATTATTCCACTAGTCGCATGATCCAGTCTGTGTACAAAGTGGAATTCATGACAAAGTTTTGGATTTGCTAAGTGAGGTAATAGTTTTTTCAACTCCGATTGAAGAGTATGCTGAAAAAAAGAATTGTACGTGAGCATAAAATTAGTTATATATTTTTGTGTAAAAGTAAGTAAGCACTAAAATGAAATGAATGGGGTTTTTCATTGAAGAAATGCATTGAGTTCGGATATATTTAATTAACAAATCAGCGAATAGGATTGGACCTTTGTCCAACATTGATAGGATTCAGTAAAATCCAATGGATTTATGCCACATACAGCACAAGAGTTATCACAAAGAACTCCCGTTATGCTAATCAACATGTATTCATTATGAATATTTTGAATTCAAAATTAACTCTTGATTAACAATTTGATGATCCGAAAGAACTCATGTCGAGATTTCGTAATGAATTCTCTAGGGATTCAATACGTTTTAATGTTGAATTGATCGAATTCCCATTAAATTCATTATTGATCGCACAACGGGGATTAATCAAAAGGTCTTTGGGAAGTCTTTATAAATTCAAATTGATCATTTGTGTTGGCTGGGTTGTATTTATTCGTCGTTCTAAGCTTCAACCTTTCCACAGCTAGATTTTGATTAATGGAACTATAATTGTTTTATGCTAAAGAAATTGTATGCAATTGTATTCATTTTATTCGATAAGATATATTTAATATATCGAATAGAAATCCTAGAAAATCAAAATTAATTAAAATGTTTATGTTCAATATTCTTTATGTATGAGCAGTCTGGCAGTAGTCATTGTTCCCCAATTCATATAAGGGTTGTAGAAGGTTATTCGAAAAACATTTGAAAAGAAATATTTGATCGAATGCACTGTTTATTTTTGTTTTTTTCAATTCTTTCTTTTTTGTCTTTCTTTATATTTCATTATAAATTGTGATGCATCTTAATTTTTGATAATTATATTTTCATCTCTCCTCCCCCAAAAAACCTTCTCGTTCTCGGTAAAATCTGTGAGAGATTGCAGCTTTCATCCAATCAGATACATTCGGCATAATGATCTTTCAGTCCATCGAGTCCAGTTCGAACGCCCACTTGATAGGGCTAAAGTTTTTCTTATTTCCCTGGCACTTTTGTTCTCGTTTTCAGTTTCTTTGCGAATGCACAAAAGATCATGCTGCTTAAGTTTATCATTCTTGCCTGCATGGTTTTCACGATAAAATTATCCCACTTTCAGGAAATTATACATGAGATTCTGTGCATCTCCTGCTGCAAGTGCTTGTCAGAACTGGATGGAAAATTGTTGTCTGGCTTTGAACGGTTTGTTTCCCAGGTAATTTACGTATAAACTGACAAACCTTCTACCCGCCTTTATCCGGAATTATCGAATTGGAATATCCTGTTGAAACGTTCAAACGCCTTTGGCGAAGTTCTACGCCTAAGAAACAAATAGTCGGTCTAGGAAAATCTTTTTTCTGGCATTATAAGATTTCCCTAAACCAACTTGTTGGATAGAAAACTTTGGGGAACTTTCTGACCGATTTTCCGTACCTCTTGGGCCTTTATTGAACCTGGCAATTTTCGTAATAAAAGCCGCTCAGTAACTTGTGGAAATTCTTTGACAGGTTCTGGTGGGCATTTTGAGCAGGGTAAATATGATTTTAATAGTCTTTAACTAACTTCCTGGTGAGTATAACAGGATTTTAAAAGTAATACCGTTCAACTGTTAAGAATTCTTCATAATTTTGTTTCCCAGCATCTACAAACCATGAGGGAACCCCAAATTTATATTTAGAGTCTAATCTCATGTCTATAAGATTTTGGAGATAAAATGGTATCAAATTTCGATCAAGATTTTATAGACCATAATTTGTTTTTATAGAAAAGAATCGACTCTGTTAAGATCGTCTATCTATATTTTATCTCCTAAACCATATTTCTCAGAATGCATTTCAACTTGAAATTTGTGGACCCAAAAGAATAGGCAATTTTTGTTTATACTGGCCATCTTCGTTTATAATTAAAAATCACAGCACCCACAGGACAGCTAATTTCTCAGCAACATCAGCTAAGAAAAATTTCACTGATAAAGTTGAAAATTTTGCTATAAGAGTTGAAAAAAATGGCTGTCCTTTTTCGTGCGTTAGATAACCATTGAAAACCTATTAAATTCTCACTGAATCTTATCAGTTCAATGGATTTGAACAAGTGGGAATGGGTATTTACTGTCGCAAAGTTTGTATTAAATTTCATTAATTAATGGGATTCAATAGAAAACAAAATCATCCGTGTGAGAACAACTCAATTCTCATGTCATTTCGACCAAACCGTTTTCATTGAGGAATAAAGATAACATTAAATGATCAAAAAGTGATTCACCTTTCTGTTTGGATCATTACTGTTTATCACCATATCATAAGGTTTTTCCACAATTAAGAAATTATCACTTTGATGCAAAATACGCACACAATTATCGAATGTTTTTTGAGAAATATATTTTTGATACAACCCCATTGCCGGTATCGTTATAATTTTCAATAGATTCAAAATCAGTATGCCACATTTGCGCGAATGCACAAAGATGAATTCCCACGCAGACGCATACATCGCACGCGCATTGCTTATAAAAAAGGAAAGTACGAGATGCGAGCGGTTTGCCAGCAATGTGTTGGCGCGATCGTACGTGCGTATTCTCTGCTCACAACGTGCCAACAAAATGTACTCTGAATATGATTTTGTATTTTTTTGTTTGTTTTGTAGAAAAAAAAACCGTTGATATATTATGAAATAACTTAACCTCAATTTCTAAATCTAAACTGGCTTATCTTCTTTCATAAGTATGAAATGCAGTATCAGATTACATATCCCAAGTATATTATTTTGTAAAACTTTTTCACGTTATTCATGCAAAAGAACTGTTGTAATTTGCGATATCTGTTTGGATCTATGCATTACTTGAGGTAGTTCAGTTTTGAATTTATACATTATTAGTCTTCTTTTTTTTTATGAAATTATGTATAATTCAAAATTCATAAATCACCACAGAGCAATGTAAAACAATAAGAACGTAATTTGCTATGTATTTTCACAGAATTTTATGCAAAAGTTTTTGTTTACACGTTGCAAGAGCATAACAGTGCATAATAGAACCGTGAGCAATAGATTTGTACTGAGTATATATATTTTGATTCTTCATTATCATCATTATCCAGTTTCGGATAGAGTATATCCTGCTGGAGGTAATCGGGCGTGTGGATGTCATATTGTACCAAAAGATGGCAGTATTGTGGATACGCACTTCATATCCGCGAAGTTCAAAATGAATCGAGTGTTATTGGTTCAATTCATTCAATTGGTTCAAATTCTGTATCAACCAAGCAATATGAAGATATTTAGAATGTTCAACAGAGAATTCGAATGCTCGGTAAATGCTATTCGTAACGTATCTTGAACCATGAATATTCCTCTTTGGTGTCGATGTTGAAGTCGATGGCAACGATTGACCGGGCATAGCATCCCGAAGAGAACATGAAGCTTCAGCGGACGTTCAGATTAGATCTGTATAGATCGGATCGAAGGTTCATGAAAGCTAACTTCTAGATTCACAAATGTTTGTCAAAGGTGCTACGAACGTTGAAATGTCCGCTTTAAAATACTTTCAGGAAACATAGATGGAACGTTCATTGAAGGTTCATCGAAGGTTTGAGGAAGCTTCACAAAAATATCTATACTTAGATTAATTTATAATAATTTATGTTTATTAATTAATTTATTTTTCATATAAATTGATCAAAATTAATATAAGTATAGATATTTTTGTGAAGCTTCGTCAAACCTTCGATGAACCTTCAGCGAACGTTCCATCTATGTTTCCTGAACGTATTTCGAAGCGGACATTTCAACGTCCGTAGAACCTTTGTCAAACGTTTGTGAATATAAACGTTAGCTCTAATGAACCTCCGGCCCAATCTATACACATCTGATCTGAACGTTCGCTGAAGCTTTATGTTCTCTTCGGGATAGTATTTTTTTTTTCATGGGATTATCGTAGAATATCCATTTCTCATCTCCTGTCACAATCCGATGTAAGAACCCCTTTCTTCGTTGTCTTTGAATCAGCTGCTCGCAAGTGAAAAATCGCCGTTCAATGGCTCTAGGCTTCAAGTCATAAGGCATCCAATTGCCTTGTTTTTGAATCATGCCCATGGATTGTAATCGTACGGAAACTGCTTGTTGCGTAACTCCTAATGATTCCGCAAGCTCCTGTTGCGTTGGACTCGGATCTTCGTCGAGTAAAGCCTCCAATTCCTCGTTTTCGAATTTTTGTGGTTGTCCTGAGCCAGGCTTGTCTTCGACACTGAAATCGCCATTCTTAAAACGTCGAAACCATTCCGTACATGATTTATCAGTTGAAGCATTGTCACCATAAACTTCCACAAGCATTCGATGGGCTTCGGCTGCATTTTTTCTCAATTAAAACAGAAAACTAGCACCTCCCGCAAATGCTGCTTAGTTAAAACGAAATTTGACACACTTCACTGAGTAAAAATCGGGATTCTAGAAGGAACTCGGAGTGCTATAAACTGACTATTATTCACAGGTGTCTAACCTCTCTGAAACAATTGAAATCGGTTGTGACTATGAAACATTTATGAGAGCGAGAATCGTAACCCTTTTTACAGTGTAGAGGGAATCTCAAAGTGTAAGCTTATTGGAACGAATACTATCTAATACGAAGATAATTATCTACAAATGAGTTTAATATAAAAAAAAGTGCTGTAAGTGTAATGGAATTATGAACATCCCTAGTTAAAATAACCAATTGATTTTCGTCAAATTTCATTGAGCTTGAACAAAGGTGGGTGTGTTCCCATAGGAAAATTCACTTCATTCTTACCACAACGCTTCATTTTTCCCCCAATTTTTTGGAGTAAAAATTGAGGGTTTTGGTCAAAACGACGTAAATTCTTCTAAAGGCTGTTAGGGAAGTTATGAACCCAGATAGAAAACCATGCCCTAAATATTTTGTAACATAATGTGCCGTAAACATACTATCATAAACTTCGCTCAGATTGCAATGATGCATAAAATGTAACCATTATGTCTTCATTATGGTATCATCACCTCGTTTTGCTACCAATAACAATGCTTTATGCGGAAACACCTTGGTACCATGATGCAAACATTTCTTGGCGTGCATGTCACCATTATGATGGCATTATTGAGACATTTTTCTATCTGGGAAAGCATTGAAAAATCATAATCATAGCGAATATATATTCTACAAGGAAGGTAATTTTTTTAAATAAAAGAACAGTACAATAATTGTGTGATATTTCATGATCATTTTATTGGATATCTGTTTTTGTTGAAATAAATTAAAAATCCTTCCTAGATTTACGCAGTTATTTAGATAAACCTATATACATGTATATATATATATATATACGTTATAGTTTTCAGTTGCGCACATAGATCGGGTTACATACATTACAGCGATGATGATAATACGTATTCGATAGTACGTAAATTTTTACATAGAGAATTATAGAGTAAAACTGTACAACAATTTTCATTATCAAATATTATCAGCTAAGAGAATGGTCAATTTTTATGTACAAAAATCCAGAGATAAAAATGAATAAAATCTCTTGATACGTTTACGATAAAGTAAAAATCATATTAAAATATACGCGAAGAGTATAATCTTTCTTTTCACGAAGCGCACCACGTGTGTTGCTCCGTAAGCAACGGTACAATTCATATTTACAAATATTTCACTATTGCGTATTAAAACGAGGATGAATTAAAACGAACACAAAATACTCTTTTCTTTTTATCTACGAGAATTAAGTAGTCAGCTTGAAAAATGAACCGCTAAAAAGCATAATTCATTCTACGTATTAGGATAGATTTTATCATTATTATTATTTACAAAGATGAAAAAAAAAACGAATAATGGTAATTATACGTTGGTATAAAATGCTGTTATTGGTAATGTATTGTACATACAACGTATATAAAGTAACAACTACAGCCTCATTGACGAAAAGAAACCGGAAAGCAATTCATAAATTACTACATACATACAGTCTCCGAGCGTTCGACAATAAATATTCAAATGCGGGTAATACTACTAACGCGAGATATCGAAAAATATTTAATTTGTTCCTATTGGAAGAACCAATACACGTCACAAAGAGACACCAACATTTCACTTGATATAATTGTACATTAGGGTACGATGAGGATATTCATCAAAATGTTTGTTTGTTTGTTTGTTTGTTTATTTTTTTATGGTGGGCAGTTATAGAATGCCTGAGTCTTCTCTCCTCGTTCCATATTCTTGTTCTGATAAAGAGAATAAATATTTATCTACATATCTGTAAGGCACGAGAGCAATTTTTTTTCACTTATCAATCGCAAAAACTTACAAATGATGCAAGGGATCAAATAAAAGTATCCAAAATACATTGCTGATAACCAACATTGAATTCGTAATTTTTTCCTCCAATTACAAGAATTGTTGCTTATATAAAAATTTGTTATTCTAAAATTGATATCGATAACAGTATCAATTTGGGAACATGTTTTTCTGCAAAAGTTAGAGTAATTATTATACTTTAGATACAAAATTTTTACGTATGAAAAAATAAATTAATACAAATTATCAATCACTATAACGTGAAAGAAATCAATTTTTCAATACTATGCTTCTAGGATGAATGAATTTCATTTGTTATTGTTCTTGTATAGAAAGTTTTGATATAGCGATCAAGTAATACAGTGTCCAAGTTCGTTCGATACAAGTGCTTATTGGCATGTTATAATATTAATAAATATTCTTAGGCATTGTAAGTATACATAGAAGAATTATGTACCACTTATGAAATTTTTCTTGACACAAAATTGTTGTAATATATATTTCATGTGTATATAGGGTGAATTTCTATCGATAATCGATACCCTTCAACGATTAATAATGATCTATCCATCTTAGATTCAATATGTGCACTTGACAGAGTTCAATCAAAGTCCATAAACAGTTGATGTCATGAATAATTAACTATTATAAATTACTAATATCACATGATACGCTTTCTTGCATGGATATCTGTTTGACGTTAGTTCGTCGTAAAATGATTTCATTCGATAATCAAATGTATATAAGTATGCGTATGGAAAAAATCATTTACTCGGATAACGTCAAATTCAGCAGAGTTTTACAACGATTTGGTATACGTAGAAGTGAGAGAGAAAGAGAGAGCACTTGAAACGTCAGATTACAGGTGTATTCAACAAACGACGGATATATAATATAATATAATATAATATAAACTGTACATTCATAAAAATAAACTATGTATAAAAAGAAAAGTTTGTTCGTTCTTCAACCGTTGTTTGTTGGAATACAAATGTTCAATAATTTTGAAAGCGTATCAATATAAAATTCAAATGAATAAACATGAAATTCGTAGAATCATTCTACTCGCTCTTGGTACCAAGAAAAGTATATGAAAAATTGAAAACTAGTTTTTTAACTAGCTTTGTTTAGCGAGTTCACGTATTTCACATGTTCGATCCATCCATGGTTCGATGATTGAAAATATAATATTTCACCGAGTATTATTGGTATATCCGAACTTCATGTTTCAAAATTGTTATCAGAATACACAGAAAGGATGATGAATATGATTTAGCATTCGTCTGTCGATGTGCTTGAGATTTGAGTACTAGCACCGCTGGAAAAACTACTTCTACAAGTTTCTACGCCAAGCGCTGTGTCGGGAACTTGAACGAACTGCACTTTTTCTTTGGGACATCGATTCCTCCCATAAACGCAATTGAAAATATTGTATTTGTGATCCATCTCGAGATGACTCGGTGTACTACTGTGTCTCCTTTTCAAAACTTTCTTAGCCATCAAACTTTTGTTGTTCTTGTACGATAATTCCCTTCTAAAGCAGAAGAATTTTCTCAGTTCCCGTTTGACTCTTTTGGATCTATATCCGAAGAGGAGAGGACTCACGTAAGCGGCCAGAATAAAAAAACTAAGAGCTAAAATATCGTACTGATGGGGTACGTTTCGTATATGATATATCGGTATATTCTTTAATAAGACGAGTAAAACGTACGGAGACCAACATATCAGACCCATTACTATGACTAACGCGCTTATCCTAGCAGCTCTGGTTTCTTCTCTGTATTTGAATAGAGAGCCATTACTGATACGATGCTTCAGAGAATTGATATAACTCGAGGTGCTTTTGGTACTAGCAACGCGATGAAGAGTTCTATTCGAAGCTGGGGTTATGGTAACTATCGGGGCTAGCAAACCGGCCGTGGATGATTCTAAATCCTTTCCAGTCCTGTTGCACGTAGCATCATCGATCTTCTCGTGATCCTTCATAAGGTCGATATTACCCAAGATCGAAGAGAAAGATTGTTTTCTCATCTCCTCTTTCTCTCCTCGAAATCTATTGAGATTTTCGTTGGATTCTTTTCCCTCTTCCCCTTCTCCCCCTTCCATATCCTCTTCCACGGTCGATAATTCATCTACCGTTAAAGCGTTACCTAACAACGATTGTTCCCTAATATTACTATTAACAGTCATTTGTGGTACTTTCAATAAAACGATTTCTGGAAAAGGAGCATCTTCGTTATCGGAATCCGAATCTTCTTGCCGAATCCACGAATGATTCGTCGTATTATTCGTCGTCTCTTTGGCTAATAATGTGCGTTCGTAGCTGATGTCGTGAGATGATTTTCTTCTTTGATCCAACGAAGGATCGTGATGGAATTTACTCCGAACGTAGTCATCGTAGCACCTCTCGGTACGATTATTGATTAGAAATTCCGCTCTCAAAGCCGCTACCGAGATTTTGTCGCCGTTGTTCATCTCCCGCTCTTCCTCTCGAAGCTTCTTTTCCTCCTTGGTCAAAGCTGCCGATGAACTGACGTCCACTCTCTGCGAGCCTACGGTGAACACCACGTTCGATGACGAATTTTCTAAATCCGACGAGGAACAATGTACTGATGAAAGTTTGTTACTTTGGGGGCCGATCGGAGCGACCGTCGTCTCGCTCGTTTCATCGATCGACGATAGACTAGAAATTTTGGTTATTCGACGAAAATCGTCGGTCGAACAGTTCATCAACTGACACTGTTGTTGATGCTGTATTCTCACGGGAGGATACGGTTCTTCGTAAGAGAAGCTTCCGGAGGAGAGAATAGGCCTGGAACCGGTACGTCTCGTTCTTTCGGAATTTCTATGAGCGGCGGAATATATCCTCACGTAGATCCAACAAACTCCGACGAAAGGTAGAAGGTAGGCCAGAAGACCGTGAACAACGGCGTAGATGAAACCGTAACTGATTCGTTCGCTGACTACGAAATTCTGCATGAATGCCTCGGGACTCGTCGTATTCTCGCGACCGAGATACGGGAGCGTGGTAAGATCGATTGCTGGAGATTCCGATGAATCTTGGACGTTCTCAGTCGTCGAATTCATCAGCCGACTTCGAGGCATACACGACAGCCAAAGGCTACGCGGATTTGGATTCAGGGATGCCAATATGCCGAATGCGATCGAGACGAACCATACTAGAAAGATTAGGATTCCTGATTTTAATTTGTCGATTCGCGAACGGTAACGAAGAGGATCCACCACGGCGAAGTATTGATCTACGGCGATTAAGAATACCGAGAGCACCGATGATGTGGTTACCAGAGCTGTTGCTCCTTCTGATATCGCGCATATGCTTCCGGTGGTTCCATCTGTCGTTGATGAGGTTGAAGTGGAGGATGATGGGGTTGATGCGGTTGAGGGTAGACCATCCAACATCAACAGGCAATTTAAAATGGCACATGTGAGAAGGTTTGATGCAGTCAGGTTCATCACGAATCTGGAAAATAGCGAAAGACAGAGAGAGTGATAACTTTCAGCTGATAAAGGAATCATATTTATTACAAAAATATCTTAATTTAATATTTTTTGTCGAGTAGTTTAGCGTATCATTCTCCTTTTGAATGAAATTGTCCACTCTTAAAAATAACATCTCGGCAAATATGTTACAAATCAACAAGCAAAATTTGGGAACTCTCCGTTGTTATGATTGGCACAAATATGAATTGCGATCTCCTTTATCCTTAATGTCATCCAATGTAAATCTATCGTCATATCGCTAAGCAATGTTTTTGAAAGAAAAAACTATATATAAAGATCAGTCGGTCAGAAGGATTATCTCCTGAGTTATTATTGTATTGTCTTCAACGTGCATTCATTTATTTATACACATATTTTGGTTCTTACTTGTTTTTTCATCATTATTACGCTCATGATACTTTTATTGATCTTAGATCACAAGATTTCACTATTTCTCCAACTAGATTCTGTAATGTATAATGTATTTATTTTCACGGGAAGGGAATAACAAATACATATTCGTACACGTAATACTTTAAAAATAAGAAAAAAATGATCGCCAACTATTTCCTCTTCAACCTATTCTCTCTGTCAGTCTTTTTTTCACTTTATTATCAACAACGAAGTATATAAAAATATGTTACTGAAATACGTTCATTGGCGTAGATCCGATGAAAATTAATCTGCGATCTATATCAAAGATATGGCTTATTCCTTACAGATCAATCTTTCCTGAACATTGAAACACGGTACTTTGAAGTACTAACTTTTACTTCGGAAATAGTCAAGCATATATCGACTAGGTGCTAGACCCAGAGGAAGGGCACAACACCGGCACTTCACGTGTAAACAAATTGTTTGGTTCTCTTCTGGAGAACGAAGATTATCATTTGTACGTTCGTACATTTGTGCGCTGTATATTTATAGAAAGAGCCTTGACACCTGAATATGTTTGACAAAAGAATTATATTTGGAACAGAAAATAATATTGTTCCTTGTGAATTGACAATGATATGATGAGTGATTTCTCAAAGGAAGATGACTGAGATGCGTGTCTTACGAGTAAATGATCGTAAAATTTTGAATTATTCGGAATACAAATTTTCAAGTCTCCACGTGTTGTTTTCATACGGAATACGCTTCCGGGTAGTAAGATTTATTTTACACAATTTGATTTGATCACAAATTATGAAATATTCTTCCATATTATTTAAGAAAAACAGAAAAGAGAAGAAGACAGAGACGGACACAAACCGAAAAAAAATGAATCACGCTAATTGAAAATAAACTGTCCGAATAACAAGTTTTCATATAACGCAGGAACGTTTTTACGAAAGTGGGTGGTGATACACATTTGTATCAATAGGAAGACACATCGGCTCTCTTGTGACGAAATCATTCAAAGTTATAACGTTCTCTATACGTATTTGGGATGCGTGAAAAAATGATGAATTATCGAGTCTGAGATCCGTACGTGAAATACGATAAGAGTTACGAGTGATCCGGAAATCCGATAAATAAATTGAAAATTATTCTAAGAAATGCTTGCTTTTCGTTACACAAGTGATACGCAATTTGTCCGAAGTTTAGAAAGATTTTATTTATCGCTTAATAATTTATGTGCGGAGCAGGTGATATATATTTATTAAATCATATTGTACGTCGACTGATGTTTGAATCATAATTTTCACAATTTCCGCTATATTTATAACTGGCTGTGATGACGATACCACATGATTAACAACAGACTGTGAAATAATCCTGTAAAGACGTCAAGAGCAGGTGACTTTTTACCGTGCGCGCGGATGAATTTTCTGGACTACGTCCGAGGATTTCTTGTATGAATTTTGTCCTCTTCTCCCTATCATCTAATGAATACGTTTCCGAGTGGGAGAATTTTCAAAATTATATACAATTGCGAAATTTTCCCTACTCGGGATTGTAACTACAGTTTATAATAGAACTAACATTTTCATGGAGAATTTTATATAATTTTTGTACACTCTGAGAAAAGACTTTGTTAAGTTCTGAAGAATTAAATTTTCCATTCGAAACTCAGAGTCGTGACGAAAAAATATCCACGTGGTATCATAGGATGACAGGTATGCGAAAATTATTGAATATACGCGGAAGAAAATTTTACAGTTAAATTCTAGATGATGAAGCTTTGTTGGCCGCTTGCCTAAATTGTGAGAGTGATTGAAAGGAACTAACTTGTTGCAAAAACATTTTCATCAACATTTCACGTAGCGTTACATCATAAAATTCGAATGAAACCACGTAGCGTTTATATATCCAAGTACAAAATTGTGATTTGTCTGTCATCGAATTTCGTTATAAATTTCCCTTCTGATTTGATAATCTTGAATGGAAATCATTGTTCAACGGAATTTTGGATTTTAAAATTACTTTTAAATTCAGCGAAAGTATGGCAACACATTTGGCATAGAATCCTCAAATTTTAGCTAGTCGTCGAGTGTTTATTTTCACCTATTTTCTCACGTACCTGAGAGGAAAGGGAATATATGGAGTGAGAAGAATGAGAGCGAACAACGCAAAGCAGGTGGTGGATACTTTTGTGCAGATCGTGACGCAAATGGGAAAATGAATGTGTTACCCATCAACTGTCTAACGTGTAGGTAAATTTCTCTTCGCTTTTAGTGCACGGCACATATTTAACTTTCAATGGACCCACGTCATTCGCGTATGGACCAAACAGATATCACAAGTTCTCAAAGTAACCTTCGTGCCGAATGGAATACGCACGATGATCTTTCTTTGCGATCGATTTCAGGGTCGGAGAAATTGTGAATCTATTTTGAGCCTAAATTCAGAGACATGATGATAATTGTTGCGAATATATTCACCCATAATCCAAGTGAACTGAATACTGTTATTCCATGGTAGAAATTATTCTAGCAGTGTTTTTATGGATTGTTTATTCAAAAATCGTGTGATGCGAATCAAGCGATCGAGCCGTAAGGTAGAAAAAAGTAAAGATTTTACAGGTTCTTCATACGAAAATATCCTTGAAGAGAATAAATTAAACGGGGAGAGAATTGAATCGGTAAAATGGGGTAAAACCTTACTTTTTGGTTGTTCAGATTCCAACAAAACTTTTTTTTCGGTGTTGTTCCATGTGTGTATGGACCAAGCTTGACACAAGACTTGCCGAGATTTGGTCTTGAGCAATCCACCAAACTTGGTCCAGGCTTGGGAATGATACGATCAGGACAAGCTTTGACCAATTGTTCTTTCAAGCCTGGTCCAAATGATTCGCCAAGCATCAACCAATGCCTTTTTTCCTCACAGATATTAACGAGAAGAATAATTTGATCCATATTTCAGCTCGACTTTTTTCTTGAGCATATCTAATACATGAATCACGTTGGAATGATGGAATCAATGTGCCAAGACTGGGACAAGCTTGGGCTTTTTTTCAGTCTTGTCAATACTTGCATGGGTATAAGCCTTCAATAGGTCAATAAAAAACGAATCGTTTGAAGATTCGAATCTACACTTTGTTCAATCGCCATTCCGATTACCCGTATGGAAAAATAAAGCACAGTATCGATCAGAGGATGATCAATGCCGTACTTATTTTTCTTTTCACGATTACACTGTAAACAATTGAGGGTGTGCGAAAAATCCCACACCGTTTGAAGTCATTCTGAAACCGAATTTCAAAATGAATAGTGTACACAAAACCATAAGTACCTAATTCGTTTTCTATGAAAGTTACGTACCATTACTCGATTTATATCCCTTCCCGCTGATCAGAAATGTGAGAAGTCACGAAATGAAAAACTATTCGTTCAACATTGAAAGATAATAGAGAAGCTGACTGTAAATAATTACAATACAAAACCTTTTGATATTTCGATTCATCACTTTATATCGAATAACCGTAATGGGGAGAAATTAATTATCGATTCCTGTTTTTGTGATTATCATAAATTAAACTGTTTTTTGTTCTCTTTTTTAAATACGAAACAAAAAGATCGGGAGAAAGATGTTTGATCTCATTCATAGGAATCACAGATAAAAGCAGTTTTATACTGATGGTACATCTGTAATAAATGTACGCGAGAGTTCGACGAACTGATTTTTGAGTTTCGTCGAGATAAACTTGTGTCATCGGTGTTGGATGATCATTATGAATTCCGATATTTCAGGTTTGGTAATAGGAAGAGGACAGCTTTGATTTCATTCAAATTACAAATGGCAGCTTTTGTGATCGTAAAAAATTTGTGATGAATATGTAAAAAGATTAACGAACTGGTTTTCAAAAATATACGATGGTCATGAATTTACGTGTTTCGAAATTTATCATGTGTATCGATCGTGTGCCATAAACGCGTGAGAATTTATTGTGGGAAAATCGAATGAATTGTGTATTGTGATCATTATATGAGAGTATACACTATCTAGCTTGTCTACTCATATTATTTTCCGATGGATCGATTATCCTCGTGCGATGAGAATTTTCTACCGTAACCTACACAAATTTCAAGGAATCTTCTTTCATTTATCAATATCGTATTGATTTAATCTTTGTTCCACATTTTTAACCCACTTTATCATCAGCTAGGGATTTGGAATTGGTTATCTTTCAGATATACTTTTGCTAATCGGGTTTATATATAGCGTGTTATGATTTTTATGATGGATCGGGGGTGTGCGAATAATAGTTCGAAATCGAATGCAATATTAGCGAAAGAAATCAACCTCAATTTTGATTATTGAATTTGGGTAAGTTGATAATCACTTCGATAGTAGTTATCAAAGAGGAATCCAACAATTTATACTTTACTCATGTTTAGTTCATTCTGAATATACTGTGTATTGCACGCAAATGGAATAAATACATTTTTGTACCAAGAATTTCATACAATCAATGATTTATCCATTGATTCAAAGATTAACAAGTGTTGAATACCGATAAAGGGAATGCATGATGAATGAGTGTTAACATTCCATATTTCAGAGAATAAATTACATTGATAAACATTATTTTACATCAAGGAACTAGAACTTTTTTATGCAAAACGAGATGTTGGGGTCTCAAATAACTCTCGTTGAATTGTTCAGTGTTTCACCGTGAAATCCGAACATCATGAAGTATCAAGATTGGAGAAACGCAAGTGAAGCGAGCACCACGAATTATCAAGTTTGATAAAACGCGAGCGCAGCGAGCACCATCAACTCATAAGATTACGAGTGGAGCGAGCACTGTTACCTTACAAAATTGCGAGTGAAACGAGCACCACGAATCACCAAATTTGGAAAATGCAAATACTTTTTGCAGAAATGCGGATAAACCGAGACGGTTTCTCACAATAAAAGGGAATTCAGTGCAAATATTCTTCATGCTGGTAAATAGAATACCGCTGCTTGGAAGCGTCGTTTTTTCAAGAATACAGTATCTCGAAATAAAAAATCCGGAAGTCTCTAGTAGGGAGCTAAATATCACCATCATAAAGAGCACCATCAGGAAAAAGAAACTCGGATCAATTGATAGACTTTCGTTATTCTAATCGAGGAATGGCGATGTGTCATAATTGATTAATTTATTATTGAATAATTTAATTTCCCTGACTTTGGTTGCTGTTTACTCATTTCAAGTTGCCTTTACTACAGCTTTTATTACCAGCTCGTATTCTTTTATCACTCGGGACTAATTTTCACAATTAACTTCAGTCCATTTGGTCAAATAAATTACTTTTTTCGGTGTGGGTGTTTATTAACTAGCACATCAGGAAATCGTATCTTCAATTGCTTCTGTGGGTTTCGTGGTCAATATTTGGATAGCCAATTAATTTAGCTGTTATCGCTAAATAGGCGATCCCGACAGCACAAAAACAACTCCTGCAGCTAATTTTTAGCCATCCGGATAACAGCTAATTATTTTTCTAGTATGAATCATGTATGAATTATATATAAATCATATATAATTAATACACTCGTTCTAAACGCGCGATATGAAAAAATATTTGAAATTAGTGATCTAGATCCTTTTTTATGGAGAATATGTCGTATCTCTATCGAAGTTTCACCCAAATTCATAAAAAAAGAAAACAAATCCTGATCAAGCAAAGCGACAAAAATATACTAATACAGAGTTCGTTAATAATTTATAAACTAACCTGTTGGAAATGGTTCGTAGACCAGGTCGTATGAGGAACGCGAGTAGGAGTACCGCGTTCAGGAGAAAGCAGCCAAAGAGAACGAAGCTCCAGACGACAGCGGCATTGGTCGTTTCGTTCCACCATCCTTCCAAATCGACTCCAAGATCCTCGACCGATCCTTCTTCGGCGATCTCCGACGCACCTCCATCCATTCATAAATAATATATGAATAACAATGGTTCTGAAACAATTCAGATAACAGTTTCATTAGTATCGTACGGATGTGTCATCCATCTGGGAAAAAACTCATCCCGAATAAAATCGACTCGTTTCTGGCTCGTAATGCCACATAGCAAAGACTTTGTAAAAATGTCAAAATAAGGCTTGGGAGATCATTTTTTGTATTGCAATTTGAAATAATCACAATCAATTACCGCAACACGCAGGAAAAGTCAGAAATATAAATTACGCTATCGGTATTGAACCTGTTTACACGTCGAGTTGAGTTTTGAATGAAGTTTTAGCCTAAGTGACGCTTACGGTGAGACCGGATTTATAAACAACGAGAATACGTTTGTTGCGTTAAGAAAAAAAATCGTACATTATGCGACACACGCCCACTCTGTAACAGCTGTTTGCGTTCTCCGCGCCTCAAAGTCTAGGCGAGATATTCTTTATTCGAGAAGTCACACAAATGCATCCATTCTTCAACGATCGCCCGGTCGAATCGTTAATTGCGAAACAGAAATAATCTCGACACGATCAGACTTGATTATAGACCGACCGGTAATAAAACTGAGAATAGATATAGATGCATGTATGGTTCTTGTATTCTGATCCTAAGATCATCTCGATTACGGATAGCAGTGACGATAATGATGATGAATGAACAAATCTCTTCCATCAACATAATTGAATAACCGTTTGAATATTTTACACTACACAACCCTTTGAGAAGAAAATTTCACTTTTACGTGATAAGATGATGGAAAGGATATGTGGGTATATAAAGAGAATATAATAGAATAATTTATGGATTTTAGAATGAACTTCATTGCGAAACTTGATTAATTTTTTTTCCCGTCCCATGTACCTTGCACGACAAATTATCTTTGCTTGCGTAGGTCTCGTGAGATGTCGAGGGACGATTGAAATTGTACACACGCATATATACGCACACCTTTAATTCGCTTCTTGGCCATAATATTTGGGCAACCCACTTGGAGTTTTAGCCCTGAAGAAATATTTCATACAAAATTATTGCGTTATATCGCACAATTAAAATATTTTGGAGTATGCCATGATCCAACCTACGTCTAATTTCCTATGAACATCTTTATCCAAGTGAAATGAGGGATCTTCAAACTATATCGATTGACAGCCCCCCAAGTAGAAATGCTCTAGTAATTGACGAGTTTTGTAACGCTCAACTAGCCAAAAACTAAACGCTTGCGAGTACCTCGTAGGGTTCTTGCGAGGCGGTGGTACTTGCAAGTGTCCAGTATCTGATCTATCTAGGGCTTGATATTCCAAAGTTTGCAAACCCTTAATCGCCCGAGCAATAACAAATAAAAACAAAATCGCTTCACACTTATCGTTCGCACTTTTGATTTGTAATTTATCAGAGTCGAAGAGAAGAGGACCAGTGAAAGATAAACTGATAATTCCGAATGAGTTGTATCGTGAGAAGCGAATGACGAAATTTCAGCCATTATTAAGTCTTACGATACAAAATATCAATTTCAAAAGCGTAAGATCGAGAATTAATTTCGATTATTGTAAAACACTAAATATTTATAGAACGAGAATAAAAAGCACATAAACGTCAATATATATCATTAGGAAGATAGAAGACGAAAAGGGAAAAGCGATAAATTAAATTAAACTCACTGTTTCACCACACTTGAAAAGGTCTTTTATGTTTATGTCTATATAAAATCACTTCGGTAGGTTAATCACAACGGTTCTAAAATAACTACCGACACACCAGAAGAGCAACGCGCCACATGCTATCTCACAGAAAGTCATAATTCGAATGATGATCAGCCGAGCACAAACCATTCTCAATTTTGTTCTCTTCCACGATTACATTAACGAATCAAAACATCATAAAAAGGTTGAATTTCAATTAAATAAAGAATAATTCAGGAGGGAAGATAGAACAAACAACACAACGATACACGTATTTGAACGATATTTGAATAATCGTGTAGGAAACTTCATAATTGAAGAGTGTGTATGACAATAACAAATATGGCACAAAGTACACACGAAACATATGGTACAAATAATTGAACTTGACTAACAACTGATTAAATTTTACATAGACAAATATAGATCCTCAAAACGAGAAACCAAACTGTTCGAACTAATTTGGATAGTTTTCAAAACAACACAGGCGGTCAATTATCGAATAATATGCGAGTATAGCTTATTTCTAATGAAGAAAATTCAACGACGATGAGAATTCAATGTCTCGGGTAATTTATGGAATATCATTTTGATTGATGGTTTCTTAATCGTGAAGAATTTCTCGAGGCGTAGAACGTTCGGGCAACAACTTCATAAATATATACTCTATCCTTGCAAATAGGTGGTGTAACGAAAGAAAGAAGGAACGAGAAAAAGAAAGAAAGAAAGAAATATAATAAGGTGACCTCGATAGCCCTATATTACATACGAGCTCAACGGTGTATTTTTCAACTTATCGCAGACTTTCCGGCCGCCATTTTAGTAACCTCAGCCTGCTACCGGACACTCTACAGTTACAAAAATATCGATGCGAGAAACGAACCGCGTCTCAAAACTCCCAGCGAATATAATTCACCGATGCACAATATATATTTTCAATTCACTTTACGCATGCATTATCGGAACGTATTATCGAGAGGATTGAGATTTCCAACTTTTCAATTTGATTCGCGGTGTTGCTCTGCGAATTCAAAAATATTCTCATGAAGAATAGTTGAAAACCAGCCACGGTACTAGCCATGTTTGACCATGCCATTGCCAAAATATAATAACACACAATGTTATGGTTATCTCAATATCAATCCCCAAAACTTTGCTGGAATATTCACAAATTTCTGCTGTGAATGCGGAAATCAAGATTTGGTGGAATTTTTTTCTCACTTTTTGGAGGATTCAACATCTGCAAACGCTGAATGATCCCTCAAATTGGGGACTATCCAAATTATTAAAGCGAAACTCTCTATAATTTTCACAGTGTGACTGAATATTTTTCAATCTCCCGCATGGAAATGAATTCTCAGCGGCAGTTGAAGCCAGACTATAAGGGTTCCCATGCAGAAATTGAAGAACGACCCAGTACTGGAATAACGTTATTTGCCAACTGCCAACTGCTGGCAAACAACGTTGGAATAAACCCGGAATGATAACGCTGATCAACACTGGTACGGCGTTGTTCACCAATACTGGGTCAACGTTAACATCAACCCTGAATCAGTACTGGTTTTTCATTGTATACCAACATTGACAATTGATTTTCAACCGGTGATGGTGATCCATTTAAGCCTTTGTACGTAGCTAATGAAAATAATTATATATTTTCAGCTAATGTCCATGGTTATATCGAAAGTAAAAAATATAACACATCTGTTCGTATGTTGCTGAAGTTTGAATCGTTTCTTGAAACGAATGAATAATCCGAAAACATATGAAGAAGTCAATTCGAGAACATGAATAATAATTTCTTCAAAATTTTGCCGTATTAAACCACACATAATGGACAACGTTGAACGAGTTTTAAATCAACGTTGGCAAATCAGCATTGACTATCGGCGTTACAACAACATTGTACTGTTTGTTACTTCAACCACGTTACAACGTTGGCAACCAACCCTGGTAATCAGTGTTGTACCAGTACTGTTTCGATTGTTATGGTTGGTTGGAAGTCGGCATTTTCTGCATGGGTTCTTCCCTAATAGCACCAAGGTCCCTGGACGTTTTGAAAACGTTCTGAGAATGTTTTAAAAACGTCCCAACGTTCTTGGAACGTTTTAAAAACCTCCCAGTGCTGTTAGGGTTATTTTCTAGACAGGATTTCTAACTTGGACCTATATAGGACACTCACGATGGGACCAACGGAGATGCAGGGGAAAAAGCCTTTGCTCTCTAAAATTTATAGAGTGAGATATCACTCTTCAGCCAGCCAAAAGTGAGCCTGTCGAAATTTCGAGTGAAATTCTAAGGTTTGAGGTTAGAAACTCACAGCCACTCAAATTCTAGAATCAATGTGTCACTCTAAAAGAGTGAGGGTTCATTCGAAACGAGTGAAAATCCCACTCGAAGCGGACTGGCTCACTTTTGAGACTTAGTGGAGTGAAACACGTGATTTTTCACTCTTCCAGATTTAGAGAGTGTGAGACTGCGGGAAACCTGAAACAGCCCATTTTCTCTTCATCGCCCTCGCGATTACCCAAGTAGAAATGTTCTAGTTATTGACGAGTTTTGTAACGCTTAACTAGCCAGATACTAGACACTGGCAAGTACCTCACCAGAAACCTACGAGGCACTTGCAAGCGTCTAGTTTTTGGCTAGTTGAGCATTACAAAACTTGTCAATCACTAGAGCGTTTCTACTAGGGTACCGTAACACTTCTTTTTCCATCGCAATAATTTCCATTCTCATTCGAAGTCTCATTCAAAAACTATACCAACGAAACACTAATTTCGAATTTACGATTCATTCATGTGTTCAATATCTCTGATCGAAGAGACAGACAGTCTGCTGAATATCCTTTGAACGTAAAAAATATTCCATACATCGAATCTTGGGAGACGAATGGCGATCTAGCGTCCACACGCGTTTCTTGTGTAAACTTCTTTTTTTGTTTCGAATCCACCTTTTACAAACATACACGCCGATAAATGATCGTTTTTTTTGTCAAGTTGTTTTTAGAACTATTTTTTCCCCTCATTCAGGCACGTGGTATAAAATTATAATTTTATGTATAGAGATTATAAGATTGAATCGAACAATTATTCTCCAACCTGATTTGTCGGTGTCTCGACAGAGTAGTGTACAACGCGTCTAGTCGTAACCTTTCACAGCTTGTATTACATAAAACTATCCATGTATATTTGAATATACGTCCAATTTCTACATACGACCATGTAAAAATAGTAGTTTCATTATTTGAGGTTGATGTACCGATATTTAAGAATAGTATCTTTTATTTAAAGTGTTGAAAATTTTAATTGAAAATATATTTTCGTTGCGATGTTACGGATCGTTGAGGAAATGAATTCATTCCATCCGTTACGGTCTTATCTTCCGCCAATAGAATTCAAGATATTTTTGGGCGTGTCAAATACAAATCTGGTAGTTCATTCTTGCGGAATTCTGAAGTTAATTCATGTGATTTTCGTAATGTGCTAATTTTTTGTAAGATTCGAAATTATCACCAAGCTGATCCGATATTTCATAAGGTCCTGGCAAGGTTATCCAAAATCAGGCAGGTGTATCTCTCAAGGACCTGGCTAAGATTGTCAGACGTGGATGATTTTAGTCTTTACGAAAGCTTTGAAAATTTTGCGTAAGCTTTGGTGCTGATGGAATCAATTATAGAAATTACGGTACTCATGAGGGGCTAGCAAAAGTTTAACCACTAGCGAGGAACTTGGAAGGATCTTACGAGTACCGAGGTAACGCTTCCTTGGGAAATTCAAAGAATTATTGACAATGAAAAAAAGTCTGCATTGAAGTACAATAAACGGGTCTCGTCTTATTCGCTTTGATATGATTTTCATGGTGCTTGGTAACCACAAAACAGTTTTCTCACTACAAAGTGGACAATCAGCACTCACTTATCACTCCTTCTACACTGAAATAAAATAACTCAGTTATTATTATCAAACTGATTTGGTTCCCTAAAACATGTAATTGGTTTCGCTATATTCAACTAGAAGATTTGGTAGCTATAAATAAATTTAAATTTCTTTCTCATCGTTAGTGCATAATTTAGCTGATAAATTGAAGCATTGATTGAAATCTTGTGTGGATTTTCGATTTAAACAAGGTCTTCCCGACAAAGATCTATTCTTAGCCAAGCGTTTGAATCCTTGTCGGAACCCAAGCAGGATCGAAATTGATCTGAACTTTCTAATAATTCTCATCAAAATTATAACATATTTCAAGTTGTGCGATAAAATATATAAATAAATCGAATGAAAATATTCAACAGAGCTTATGGAATTGAATAAAACCAGAATCATCGATGAAAATCAAATACCTCCTCAACGTAGATAATTGAATCAATATTCACGATTCAATTATCTATTTTCAGCCATTCTGTGTCAAGGTATGAATCCGTTGATCATAGATCATTCAATTATGACTAGACATCTTCACATAATCTTTTTGTTTCTCATTTCGCTTCTCATCAATCTCCTCCTTCTCTCGAGGGTAAGGAAAGGAAAGTAACAATAATGTACAAAATCGTCTAGAATCCTTGTTACCAGGGATCTTTCGAACCGTACGTAAAACAGTATAAGTACATAAGCTGGTATAGTTCTGGTTTGCCGTTTGCCACTCTACTCCGCTCTACGAAATTTGATTTCATGCCAAGTTGTGAAGCAACAACGGTGTACGGAAGGTCGTTATTGCGCGTGGAATAATAGACTTTACCGTGGATCTTTTCTTTTTCCTACTTTTGTGCGATGGAATTCGATTCTTCGTGGCTTTACGAAAGCGAGCAAACTGTATTGAAAGAGATATTTGACTTCCAAGAATTCCATCTTCTCATTCTTCTTTCCGGCAACAAAATGTGCTATTTTCCAATGACAAGGATTTACCCAAAGCGTAAACACGAATGGTCAAAGAGAATTTCAGGAAGTATTATAAGGTGGATGGATGTTGTGTTTTTTCAAGTGTTGTATATAATGAGGTGCATCGCTTACGATACACGTCACGTTACACCTAAATTATACAGTTAACTAGTTAATTTTTTTACCGAGAAAACTCCTAAATCATTTGAACTGTTTTTCACGTCAGTGGGATACGTTACTGGCGTCGTGTATTTTTCAGTATTTTCGCTCGTTGCATGTCAAAGTACGTGTCATAACCTTGATATACCAGTTGTCGTTCCGAGCATTAAGTATAAGAATTTATGTCCTCTTTTGATCAAAAATATCGACTTCTCTTTCAACAAAATAATATCACTCGAGAGAAGCTTCAATTTTTTCTGTTTGATCGGAACAAAAGTGCCGCAGGAAGTAGTTTCAGTCGTTAGAACACGTGAGAGGTGGTTTATGTGCTTTAGAAATGCTGATTTCAATCTTGAAGACTAAGAGCGTCTAGATTGAGTGAAAAAAAATTTAAAGATCCAGTATTGGAGACACATCGTTCGATCAGGATTCGTGTCAAACTCAAGAAGAACTCACAAGATGGTTACATGTTGACCGATCAACCATTTCCAAGCGTTCAAAGGTTCTTGGAATGATTCGAAAGCAAGGAAATTCGATTTCCACGTAAACTAAAACCAAGAGACATTGGAAGGCGAGTTTGATTTGTGAGAAGCTTGGTTTGTCAACGACAAAACAAGAACGGGTTTCTGCATCGAATTATTTCTGGCGATGATGAATGGATTCATTACGATAACCTCAAGCGCAGAGAATACTATTCTTAACCCGGAAAATCATTGCCATCGGCAACAACATCAACACCAAAGTGGAATATTCATGCGTCTAAGGTGATGCTTTGTATTTAATGGGATATGAAAAGTGTTGAATGTCACGAGTTGCTGAAACTGATAAGACTATCACTGGTGATATTCAACCTCCCCTGTCGTATTCTCCTGACACTGCGCAAACTATATAACTGTGTGCTTTGGCCGGCACATGCTTCACTTTTCTTGAAGATTCCAGACAGCGCAAAGCTCTTAAAGATAACATATATGTTATCTTTCGGAGCTACTTGCTCTCAAAGATGGCATTTATGTTATCTTCGAGAGGCTTGTGCAGTCTGGCATATCAAACTTAGGCTGGATTCATGGATGGTTTCGAAACATGAGCAATTCTTCCGACATGGAATCGGTACATTACCAAAAAAAAGTGGGAAAAAAATCATAGCTTCCGATGGACAATACCTTGAATAATACGTTTTTCTATTTCATTGGAAAAAGTAAAAGATATTCTCGCTCAAAAGTCCGTCGTCTTCAATGCATACACCTGATAATATTCTATTGATTACATCAGAGCACTCCTCATGCAAATGCTAACGAAGAGCGATGGCTTGGTCCACAAAATTTGACGAATCATCGTTATTTAACTTTTCAAATTAATTCCTTTGAATTGAAAAGATGGCTGAAAAAAAGTACTGCAAAATTTTGGGTCCTCAGTGCTCGAGTATTTAGTTATTATTCGATTACTAATTCGTTTCAACAAACGATTCAAACTTCAACAACATCGGCAAAAGCTTTGTATCGGCCGACATTCCAGACTTCAATCAAATGTCAGGACTGGGCTAACCTTGCCCTACTGGTAGATTTTTACACGGGTAGATAATTGAAAAATTGTTACTTTCCTCCAAAGTAACAATAATAGAGATTCGTGTGGTACATTGAAAAAATTTTGTTGTGAAAATTACCGTGAAATTCCAGCAATCGAAAGACGAGTCAAAATTCTTCAACAAATTATTGTGCAGCCTGTCAAAATAAGGGAATTTCAAAACAGTTTGAAGTGAAATGTGGTCAATATTTCCTGATTTGATGAAAATAAACAAGAATCGTTTGCATAAATCTTTATCTCTGGTCGAGTTTTCGAATACTACTACGTTATCCACGATCCCAGTAAACGCACGCACGTTTTAAAAACGTCAAAAACAGTCAATAACCACACGTTGTGAATTAGTAACATTCTTGCGTCGATTCAACGTAAAAATGTCGCGGCAGATCACGTGTTCTTCGAACCATAAAATAACGTCATATCAACGGTTTGAACATCGTTTAAAAGACGTCGAATATTGACGTGTCCTAATGATGGTTTTAAAACGTGAATTGAATCCAACAAATTATTTTGACAACTCTTCATTCAATATCGAGAACAATAGTATTTCTGAGTATGACAGAATTTGGAAAGTATGCCACAATATTTACTATCTTGCTCTTTGTTGAAATTTTAACCATTGTTCGGTTTCGTTCGACATTTTCAGCAGAATATCTTCAATTGAAGTTCAAACACAAGGTGTTATAAACACATTTTAAACGCGTGATTCAAACCCGTTCAAAACACGTTTTTTGAGGACGTAATTCCTGGTCGTCTATTTCCCTATCAAATTTCAACTAAAAATCAACGACTGACGTCCGTTTGACAGTCTAACGTTCTTTCAACGTTGAAATAACGTGTGTGTGTTTATTGGGATACTACAATGAAATCGCTCGGGCATGATATGGAAAGACATCGAATTTTCTATTCGTACTTGTAACGTGGGACCACAGATTTCGTGTATTCAAGTGCAACGTGACTCAACGCAATTGACATAGAATGGTATTTAGTTAATTTTAGTCGTTTGTGTATCCAAATCGTTGAGTTTACATATTTCTTCTTCATTATCGAAGCATTAGTATTGCATTAATTTAGAGATAATTATATCGATAATATTTCCGAAATTAGTGAATCTATTGTAACTTGTAATCTATTCTCTGAGAAATACTTGGAAATGAATTTAGTTGTTACAACGAACGCGTTATCTTGCATTCATAATAGGTTTATATTCATATCTCATTATGAAACGATAAAACTCACAAATCTATGATGTAACTCTAATTTCTATGGAATTGAATATTTACTCCGCATATTAGGTGTTGAAAAACACATTGAAAAATATTTTTGTAACTTCATTTACAAATAATTCTAACTGTGCATATATAATTTTCCAGTATAATTCAATCCATACGATTTTATCTAATCATTTTTAGAAAAAATGGGAAATGAACACAGTTCCGATGCTGGTATCTCTGTGAGGGATTCATTTCAAGCAACGGGAAATCATCAAATGTCAACCGGGAATATTAGATTTTAGAATTGTTAGTCTTTTGAAGGAGGAAAAATTTATTATGTGGAATTTAAATGTTGTTGACATCAAACATGATTCCGATTTTGATTAGAGCTTAATGGACGTGATATATATATATATATATATGTATATGTATATGTATTGAGAAGAATTTCAATTGATTAGGGAGAGATAGAAAGAGGAAACGTTTGAAAATCAATGAAGTTATACAGAGAAAATTTATCTATTATAATAAAGATTAGCAAAATGTAGGTAAAAGGGGTACACGGAGAATTAATCCAAAAGCACCACGATATCTTTTAACCCAAATTATTCAGTGGAATAGAATTTGATAAAATTCGTTTTATCGAACTCTAGGTAGACAAGTTATTGAACCGCTTTTGTTTGTAGTTTTATGGAAGGTCACATAAATATTCTCAACTGCAATGACAGTTTGGTTGAAATCCCGCCGAATTCGTGTAATTTTCAATTGATACAATTTCTCCCTGTAGAACAAGCTTATATTCGATAAAATTTATTGATGAATTTTTGAACATACAATGATAAAAAAAAATTGCATATCTTGAAGGTTGATAAGAATTGTAAGAAAGTGTGAAACTCGTTCTTGTTGACTTTGATCTTATGCCACTTATCTGTTTAATAACTGGCTGGGTTTCCTCGCAATCTTATGGACAGGGAATGAGAGAATCTAGCGATTAGACTAAATCTTGAATCTTCTTCATAATCAATCTATATAAATTCCATAAGTTTGAACACCGATTTGCTGCTAAATTTCAGAATACAAAGTTTAAAGAAAAAGTCTCGGAAGAAATTTCTGACATAAAATCCACGGGTTTTTGTTGAAAAGAATTTGAATAAATATCCAAAAACGAGTCTTGGCACTAAATAAAGAGTAGTTATTTATTTTTAATAACCAATCATTGGTCATTTTCAAATCATTCAAAGTGTTTTATAAATATTGCATCCATATTTCTCCGCAAATAACAGATTTTCGACTCATTTTTAAAAATACAACATTTTCAGGAAGACCACAATGTTACTGAAACTATACTTATAGAATCTCATTTCGCACTCGAGTTATGAAAAATAAACATCACCCAATCGTGTAAATGACAATTTTCATTTTGGCATGAAAAACTATAACCACCGCGATGCGAATAATAACTATCAACAATTTCTCGATCGCGGTGAATATAAATAATCTCAAAATTCTTGCGTTGAATGAATGAACACCTATAGATTAAAAATAAAAGATAATTTGAAATTGCAAATCTGAGATTAATATGAAACAGATATCGACGTGGTGATACAATCGTGATCACGTAAACATTAGCTATTGTCAATGATAATATCGACAACATCGACAATATCGACCTTTGCATATGAGAACGAGAGACTGGCAGATGAAGTTTTGAAAGAAAGAAAAAAAAGACAAGACAAATGAGAGAAAAAATAAAAAGAACAAAAGAAATGAAAAAGAAAATCAATTTTAAGAGGCAAACGTTGTTGGTTCGCGTCAACAGGCTAAAATGAGTTTTCTCACTTCTTTTCGTGGATTTTAAAATACATCGCGTGCTTCGGAAAATGAAAACCCATGTCCGTTGCGGGTACATTGATGCATTTAGATTTATATTTACGTGTCAATGGAATATACGTATACCAGGCTGGATAAATAGATTAGAAATATATTATCTTGTTTCAAGGGAGTCACGAGTCCCACGAGTACAACTCTATTGTCCTCCTTCGATTCCACTGGCCTCAATAGAAAATGTTATTAGAAAACTAATGATTGGTTTTCTCGAATTACAAGATACAAAATGACAAGATGTTATAAGATTCCTTCACTTCTCTTACCTCACAATTCCATAATATTGTAATTAAATAATTTGGTAATTTACAACGTGATTTTTAAGTAGAATATATATGAAGAGATGATTTTTCAATTTTTGGAGGGGAAATTGTATTTTGAAAAAACAAAAATGACGACAGTTGGTCCAACTTACCGATAGTCGTTTAACCTGGCAGCCTATCATCATTGGCAGGAGAAACTAGATTTCCTCCCGCGCCTCATTGCTGCGCCGGAGAAGGACAACCGATTCGTGTAAAGATCATCCACCAAACTGTCGTGTGATTGTAAACGAAACAAGTAGAAGAGCGCGTAAAATCGCGCGTTAAGATTCTGCGCATTGGATTTACGTTTGTGAAAGTTGTGTGAACAGATCTTCGGGGATTGAGACTATTGTTGTGTTCATTGAGATTTTATTTTGAAATACGAATACGTTGACACCGAGGCACGCATATCATATTCGAATGAAAACTTGAGAAAATTTGTCATTGTATGCGGTAGATCGATTCATCAGAGAAAAAGAATGGGATACATAAGTTCCCCTATGTAACATGTTCAATTCTGTTACTTGAGTGACAATTTCACGATTACCAAAGTGTTCTTGTGGGTATGAACGGTGGGTGAATTTATGTAAGCGATGACTATGCTTTGAAATTGCTCAAGTACTTTAATTGCATGCATGACATGTATAACGTTGGGGAATTTCTTCCCAGAACGATGAATTTGCTGTTTCAAGGGTTTCGGTGCTTCCCAAACTCATCATTGAGATTTGTGCTTGAAAATTATCATTTTAGCAGAAGATTTTGAAATTGCCAGAACAGCAAAGCGCTCTGCAGTTACGCCCATATAGTAGGAATTAACGAATGGCCTAAGCTTGGCCTGATTTCGTTTCAATTTTAATTTTCATTCAGCCAGAATCTATGACAAAACATGGCCCAAGCTTGGTGCAAACTTGGGATGAAAAGCTCGGTACCCAATATTGGAGCAAATTACAACATTAAGCAACTGATTGACTTAACTTTTGAAAAGCTGTTGCCTGATTCTTCATACTCCTCAGAGGAACAAATCATGGCATTCTTCCCGCTATTTGTGACATGAAAAATCATGTTACATCATAACAATAATCAATATTGGTACAACTCTGTAATAATTACAAGCATGAAGATGCGGTATAAGTTCTCAAATAAATGAGGCTGAACTTGGCAACCGATTTTCGTAACTGCACGGAAAAAAAGTTTTTCACATGAAGTCGCCATGGAAAAAACGCATGAAGCTCTTTGGCGTTTGGGGCATAAACTTGGTGCTATAAACGCGTGGTCGTTGCCATGGGTTATTCGCATAGAACCCTTGATGTAAAAAACCCACGATTTTTTTTACCGTGTTTTTACACAAAATTTTTATCAAGATTTTGAATAACTGAGACGTTTAATGGAATGCTGATTAATCGATTTTTGGTGTGAACAAAGCCATCACCACGTTTAATCAAAGGTTACGACAATCGGCTGCTAGCTTTAGGCCGCTAGTTTCAGCTTCATCTCAAATAACCAACGGTTGAATATTGGTTCAAATTGGTTCACCATGCTTGGCAGTTTAATATTTTGTCAAGCTTTAACCACTTGTCGTAATACAAATCATTCTCTATGAAACGTTGTATGGATTCTTAAATAAAAAATGGTTTTATATTGAGTCGATATTGCTTCGCAAAATTTGGCAGACCAATATTTTGCCAAGCATGGACCAATCGTCAGTATTGGCATTTCCTACCTGGGTAGTAACCACATTATTATTGAGCGACAATTTTCTGTCAGTGAATATAAATAATTCTCTACTTCGGATAAAAATAAAATTTGCTACGCGGTGAGTGATTAGGCAAAGATCGTGGTTGCGGTAGTTGCGATACTTGATTTTTTTGTCAAGTCAGCAATGTTTATGAACGGGCCGTGTGTAACCAGCGATCAAATATCGAGACTTCAAATTGGACTGAATTTTACAACAGATAACTAATCGATTAATATTTTAACACACCTCGGTGAATTCTTTATTCCAAATTTACAAATTTCAATTGAATGAAAAACTAGACTACTTCTACACTGCTTGGCAAGTTGCGATTAAGATTCCAAATGAGTTCACTCGCTGACACAGCAATTTTTGCTTTGCGTATAAAACGTTCATCGCATAAAAGAAAGTTTAATGAATTCCCCCCCCCCCACAAACAAAAAAACAGATTAATAATTTCGCATGTCGAAATAAACGTACTTTTTTTTCTCCTTTTTCCAAATTTCGTGTAATATTTATACAATCTTTATTTACGACTTGAACTTAACCAATAGAGTTAGGTAATTTATTGGTCGCTGGTACTGATATCGCACGCGATATCAAACTTTATGGAATGTCACTCTTTCGATATTGTACAATGTCAACTATCGCAATGTGCTTACACATACGTCTGTTCTAGAAATAGGTCGGATTACTAATCGGTTGCAAACGACTCGAAGTTGAATATATACCTCGTCTGTCTTGTTCTTTTTATTCAATGCAGATTGATACAGACGAAAGATCGTGCGTAACAACAAATGTGAATCCTGAGGCTCAATCAGATCGAAAACAGATGCCACATTCCCATTATAAATGATGCAGGTGTACGAGGATAATATTTTATTACATCGACGGAAAAAAATTCATTTCTTCGTTTTCTCTCTTTTTTTTTCCTCTTCAAACGTCTGCGAATTCATTCAAATGAACGTGTAATATCGATTATTTGATTCGTTTATAGATTCATTCGCAACCTCTTAATGATAAAATGTTTATTAAAGGACTGTGAAATTTTACAACCACCATATAAATTACGGATCTTCATCGTCATAATAATGAAGAAGTGAAGCTTCGCTGATGAATTTACATAATTATTCTGAGAATTTTATACTGGTCATAAAAGTTTGTTTTTTCTCATAATTATTGTTGCATTCTATGTGTACAGCTGGGTGATAATTTCAAAGATCTTTAGACGTAGAAGATGGATTGGATACAATGATGAAAGTACGTAGGGAAAAAAGTGTTAATTAATTCAGCACGTTGTTCGTCGTTGAGAGTACCACGAATTGAAATTTTGACTGATTCATCAGATTCATACGTGTATCGAGTTGATTGAAAAATTAATTAATTATGTTGTTGTTGTTGTTTTCTTTTTTTTAAATAGACACCAGAAGTTCCATTTTTTACGAATGTTGTGGCAAAATAGTAAATATTTCGCCCATGATGAGGATTCTATCGAATGTAGAAGAAGTTCTTCAAATTTGTTGAATGAAAAGACCTGGTTGAAGAAACCATAAAATCCATTCAAATTCAATCGAATGTGATTTGGCAAGTTTCTTCAACGAGGGCATCATTTTGGAATCCTGATTCAGCTTTACTCCACGTTTCGGAAAATTGTGCATTCTATCGACAACAAAGGGAAACATACTCCCCATCCCTTCCCGAACTGCTGAAACTACTGTGCTGTTGATTTTGTCCGACTTCCTAGATAGCACTTTTCAATCTTTCCACAAAATTGATTAAAAATCTTGCTGCAAGTTCGAACTGCTACCAGGGTTAAATCAGATTTTATGATGAAATTCCAAATCAAAATCCTAGCAAAAAAAAGATTACGAAAAGATTCACGAGTTGATGGGGGGTTTAGATCAATTTACCTTCCAATTATAGAGGGTTACAGATCCGAAAGGTGGTAATTGCACTCAGTGACAATGCAAGCCCAGAAAGATGAAAAAGTATCAACACTTGTCGATTTTGTAACTTTATATGGGTGACGAGTGTTATTGAGTGTCATTAAATGCACCAAGACGAAGACTAAGTCATAAGAATGGTGCACTGTGTAAAATAATTGTGGAATTTTCCCCCAAAAATGGTGGTAGCAAAGTTCCTTCATAGATGGGGAATTTTTCACCATAATTTGTGGAGGATTCAACACCCAAAAAACAAAATAATTTCTCAAAGTGATGGAAATATATCCCTCATTTTTCCTTCACGATAAGGGAACGAAATGCACTAACAATGTGGAGAAAAACTCCTTACATTTTTTACAGTGTGAGTTTGTGATCGTGGATGCGCGTTTTACCATATTTTCACTGTAAAAAATTCCTATGGGAAAATTCATGTGAAGTAATCAACATATATATACCCTGCATTTTTTCTTTGTACCTTGGAACAGAAAAGTATTCATTGTAAATGATGCGGATCAAGTCTTCATCGTGTACACGGAACGAAATTTGCGGTAAATTCCAGAATGGGGATAATTTGTCTTGACATTCAGAACAAATTTCGGCAATTTCCACTGACTTAGAGTAAGTTCTCCGCACTGCAAAAAATGTGGGGAGTTTTTCTTCACACTGTTGGTGGATTTCATCCCCTCATCGCGGAGGAATTGTTTTTCCATCACAAATGAAGGATTTTTCCACCACTTTGAGGAATTATTTTGTTTTTTGGGTGTAGAATCCTCTACAAATGGAGGGAAAGTCCACCAGATTATGGTAAAAAATTCCCCACCTATGGAGGAACTTTGCTGCCACCATTTTTTGGGGGGAAATTCCACAAACATTTTCACAGTGTACACTTGTTAGGAATTTTTCGTATTCGTCCGGAAATTTACTGTAAAATAGTGGTGAAAATCCCACAAAGTTCGAAATTTTCATACATATTTATCGGAAATTGATTGCTAATTTGTCAGGAAAATTTCGATTATTCTTTTATAGTGTATACGTCTGCTGATATGATAGCAATTTTCATCAGTAGAATAGAAAATTCAACTATCGCGGTTCCAACCACACTCTCTTTCCGCGTACAGAGTTTCGATAGGTTAATTTATGCATGAATAATTCCCATAGAACGTGTCGAATTTTCGTAACATTATTAACGTGAATGAGAATAAAGAAAGAAAGTTCGATATTGTTTTATGAGAACACATCGATTTGTGTATTAGTAATAATCCGTTGAAGAGAAATACATAAATCGTCCATCGAGCACGTTTATAAACCTTTAGCTATTTTTATACGTTTTTTTTTGCCAGAGGGCTCACTATCATTCCAGGCAGGCAGCTTACACAACAGACAGAAATGGGCTATTATATCATTCTATGAACACGTAGAGCATGAGTGATCATCATAAAATGTATAAACCTAAATATAACTTTCATTCGTATCATTCGTTTATTGACTGATAGATACAAATCAATTTCAGGTGCATTTTACTTAAAATAAAATACGAGCTTGTAATTTTTTTCAAAGAGTGAAGTATTAGAAGATATTGGATTATTTTTTATAGGACAATTTCTTAGATAAAATATTTATTCTTCGTTGTACGTTCTAGTACTGTGTATACGTTGAACGTTATGACCCGATTGATGAATGAGTTCAAAAGCTCTTCAGTATGTAATCAAAGAATTAACCGATTCTCAACATTCAATAACATGAAAAAGTATTTTTTATGAGAGATATGATATAATCCTGCAAAAGTAAAAGAACCAAAATTACATCATCCTTACGTATGAGACATAATTTCGTGGGATATAGGTTTATATAATTATGATGCTTATATTTTCATTCAATCAAGACACCATCTCGATATTTAAGAACTACGAAATCTTCGATCTTTCAGGTTAAAAGTATAAATTTTACGTTGACAACGGTTTTGATTGCGATGATTCGAACGATGGATATGTGGATTTTCTGTGGATTCTCAGGTTTTCCATAAATGGTTTCAAATACGAACGAACACGTAAAGTACATCATGTCAACGCACCGCGCGATCACTTATATATTTATAAACATGATATAAGTGCACCTTATAAGTCTTCAATTTGTAACCAAGCATCGTTAATGCATAATGCATGAAGAACAAGAGAGATGAATACTTTTATACGAAATCTCGACTTTTCAGCTGGTTAACATGCCTCGAGAGGATTTCAATTGAAATTTTATACGTTCCGTACGAGGAGCATATAATAATAAAACGGGAAAATACAATTCTTTCTACAGTGGAAATCCAGAATTTTAAGACATAACGAGGAGATTGATCGTGTTCCCATTCGCGTACCCTTGAAGTATAAATCCAAATCATGAGATCCACTTCGATACGAAGGTAGTTTCGAATCGATTCATCATTCTGATTAGAAAACATTCATTCCTTTGGGGCTTACCGATGCGTAGAGGTGGAACGATCCTTTATCTCGGTTTCATAGCAACGAAAGACCATACGTTGACGACAGCAGTGGAACATGACATCTTTTTCAAGTAAGAATTTTCGGTAGTAATCTGCAACTCAACTCGAATCGTTGCTTGCAGATCACACACGATACGTTGAACCGGCCGTGCGTTGAACCTTGAAGAACACAAGAAAAATACGGAAAACGTTAACAACAATTTCACGCATATTCCTTCATCAATCTTTCTTAGACTACAAAAATGGATTAATCATTCATCATCTTGTCTTATCTCAATATTATTTCGCGTTTATATATACGTTTACCAAACGGCAACTTGAAAATAACGGACGGATCTTTCAGAGTGATTCATCCTCGGAATACTAGAATGTATGGTAATGTCCGAGACGAATAGAATTTGTCGTTAAATTGTTTTGAACGGCAAAAACAATTTTGATGGATGTTACGTGTATTGAAAATATATCGTAGTTAACCATCAATGTCAGGGAGACAATATTACACGAATGGATCTAGAAATCCATTCCACTTGGGTGCACCGACGCTTTCAGGAATTCTCTATACTTCTCAAGCGATGTGTGACAAAGTAGAACCGATAAGCAGCAATCGGCTGTTCTTTACTACACATCTCATTTTTTAACTCGCAATTCAAGTTCATGAATGAATTCTGATGTAACACGATCGATTTGAATTTGTAGAATCAGAAAAAAATTCACAAATTTCCGCCCTCTTGGAAAAAGTGTTGCTGCTGATACTATTTTTGAGTTCACAGCACCTGCTATACTTGTGATTTGGAAGTGTATATGTAAGGTGTCGATTGCGGTAGTTGACATTTGTTACAAGCGTAAACATCATTTTTTATCTGGTGTCAAAAATGACAACGTTTGTCCCGACAAAACAGCATTTGCGGGAAGTTATGCGTCATTATTTTATTTCGAAGAAAAGTGCCGCTGGAACGTATCGTGTACTGTGCAATATTTACGGTGATCACGCTCCATCTAATACAACTTGTAAAGAGTGGTTTCGACGATTCCAAAGTGGCGATTTTCAAGTGAGTGATGAAGAACGCGGAGGGACACCAAAAACATTCGAAGATGTAGAACTGGAACAGTTATTGAATGAAGATGCATGTCGAACCCTAGATGAGTTGTCTGAAGAGTTGGGTGTTGACAGGTCGACCGTCGGTAAACGCTTGCACAAGATGGGAATGTTCCAAAAAGCAGGTAATTGGGTGCCGCATCGACTAAAGGAGAGAGATATCGAGAGATGTTTGGTAACGTGTGAGATGCTTTCTGAACGGCAGAAAAGAAAGAGTTTTCTGCATCGTATTGTCCCTGGCGATGAAAAATGGATCTATTACGATAATCCTAAGCGTCGAAAAAGTTGGGGGCTGCCAGGTGTACCAGGTTCATCGACACCGAAAACAAATATCTACGCTTCAAAGATTATGTTGTGCATCTGGTGGGATGAGAAAAGTGTTATTCATTATGAACTTCTTAAACCGTCGGAAACAATCACTGGCGATCGTTACAGAGTACAGCTAATACGTTTGAATCGAGCTCTAAAAGAAAAACGACCGGAATGGGACGGTAGACATGATAAACTCATCTTGCTGCATGATAATGCTAGGCCACATGTTGTTCAACCTGTTGACAAATATTTGGAAGGAGTGAATTAGGAAATCTTGCCCCACCCGCCGTATTCCCCAGACATTGCGCCTTCGGATTATCATCTATTTCGATCTATGCAATCAGCCCTTCCTGGAGAGCGGTTTACTTCTTACGAAAGTGTCGAAAAATGGCTCAATGAATGGATCGAGTCAAAAGAACCTGCTTTTTTTCCTCTGAGGAATCCGTATGCTGTCTGGAAGATGGGCAAAAGTGGTCGCTTCCAATGGTGCATACTGTGAATAACATTATGTAATAATCCATTGTTTGAATAAAAATCAACTTTGCTTGAAAAAGGGCGGAAACTTATTCCCATACCCAATATATATATATATATATATATATTCGAGTTTCTTTATATAGAAAGTATCTGGGAATCGATACGTTGATCTCAGAGCTATGAATATACTTCGATCTAACATTGAATTCAAATGAGTAGAGTTACCACTCACGGTACATACATATGTTTGAAATTTATCAAAATCTTTATTCCTGGTCAGTGTTCGTACTTTCGAATATCAATGAAATAAAAGAAGAAAACCAGATTCTCTTATTGTTTCAACAGAAGTATCAAAGTATAGTTCATAAATAAGTGCTCGAAGTTGACAGACCAGAATTTCCATGAAAACAGCAAGTGGATCCCGATAAATTAAAATATTCGACATAAAGATGTAAATAGATAAAACGAATAGATGTTTGGTACGGATGAATTGTTATGTAATTCAATTGAGAAACGTGTTGACTCTCTCGGCTTGACGATAAGACAATAAATTTTTGTATCTGCTGTTTTTATTCTCTCTTCTCTTGTACTGCTTCGATTTTATATTTTTTTTATGCTCTCATATTTGTAATCGTAATGATTTATGTTTTCAATCCTGACTCTTCTGATAGCTGCTGTTATTTTCAGACCAAACATTTTTCATTAGAAACAAAAGCAGGAATCTCACTTGTCCTACTTCTTTGCAGTTCATTCTGCTTTTCCTGCTTTATCCAAACTCTCGGTCAATTCATCGAGAATGTTTCATCGAAACAACGAAAGATATTATAAATATGGACATGTTTTGTACTTTTTGTTTTTCACTTACGAATATACAATGTATTCCGTTGATTACAATTCGTTACACCGAGAGAAATAATTACCATCACCAACAACGTATTTTCATACTCGAAGAAAAGCTTACCTTAAAAAATATGTATCCTTGATAGAAGAAAATTTTCCTGGAACTAAGAATATGATTCTTGAATCGAAGCAATATTTTCTTAGCCCTATAACATATCAGCTATCAATTAGGAATACATTTTCTTTGTAATGTTGATTATTTGAAATGAATTTGATGATATAAATATAAACATACTGTGGGATTGAATTTTAAAAATTGTGTATTATTCCAACTGGCCCATCAAATTCATTGTAGTAAATCAGCTCGAGAAGAAAATACATGACACGAAATGTAAATCAGAATATACGAATGACAAAAATATGAAATCAGTAGAGAAAAATTGAAGTAGTCAGACACGCTGAGAATCGAAATTAAGTATCAACTCAAATTCTTGAGGAGAGAATATCAAATACGGGAATGTAAAATACATATTGTCGTGATGTTCATTACTTTCGGAATTATTGAAATGAACACTCGAGAGGTTTGGATCATGATTTTCGGAGGAAAAATTAATGAACAACAATTGAACAACAAACAATTTTATCAGCACGATTGTGATTGTGAATCTTGCCTTACTTTTCATTTATTTATAGAAGTGATTAATTCAGTTCTTTTTTCGTCTGAAAATGATGGAATGATATTATAAGTGATGGAAATCAATCAAATATCACGTGTCCCGTACGCTCGTGGAATTGATAAAGCAGAAAAACAAAGAGAACGAGAATCCTCTATTTATGTTGGAGAATAAATGAGCTAAGATGTTACATACCAGAAATTCAATGTTAGACGATATAGATTCGTTATGCTGATTATAAATCTACCACCTAAAGTGTAAAAATAGATGGGATTGTTGAAACAATTAAAATTAAACATTCTTGATCATAGGTCGATAACATCCAGTGGAATGTTAAATTCATGTGTATGAATTCATTGCCTTGACTGCTACTTAGAACTAATAAACACATGTTCTTCCTATTTATTCACATTTTTCCCAGATACATGTGTAATCAACTGGAGGATATCATTTTCATTCGTATGCCAAGATGAGGAAGCATAATCTTGATTTAAAAGAATTTTATTTTCAAATGTTTTTGATATAGGAAGACTCAAGATTGAACGTCTGAAGGAAAAACATTTTTCGAAAACGACTGTGGAATTATATCATTGTTTCGCGCTTTGCCGACTCTCTTTCCAACATAGGACTTACATTGGCAAACAGTGGATTAGGTTTGGAATAAGACTGATGGTCGCAACCAAGGTTGAATGTAGCAATTGTGAAGGCTTGCCGCAACACTCATTCATTTTATCCAGTCTATATTGGGCCAAGGATTGGCGATAGTTTGCCCCGGGCTCAAATTGAAGTTGAGAACACCGTACATTAACAAAATCAATCGCAAGGGTCTGGAATCTATTTCTGCTGCTTCCTCAAGTCCGTTTAGGAAGCTGAATTCTATTCTTTGGGAATGTTTACTCTTCAGGCCTTGATAATCGCCCAGCAAATCTCTAATGCTTCATATATAGTTGCATTCATTTCAGTAGCTGTTGTTTGTGATTTTCCATCTTTCAAGGTTCACCCTATCAACACAGTTTCCTACTATTACCTCTATAGTAATACAGACCAGTTTCTTTTTGAACTTCAACAATTGTCGAATTAGGCCATGGATTTCGGGCCATACCACAATTGTTTCTTCCGGACTATCCTCTCGATTTCATTCTCCAATGAGCTCAATCGTTGGCCGTGGTGATTCTATTGTCCCTGCACTATCACCTTCCGCACCCAGTTGAGTCATCCTGTGCTGACTATCGCTTTAGAGTTCCCTTTCATATTCCTAGGATAGCGTTCCTCACAACTTTGACCTCACCGCCCTCGATATCATATAACACTGAAAAAATCGTATACTAGAGTGAGGAATATTCCTATAAAATATGAGGCTGAAGAATTACCACTGATATTAAGAGGAAAATGTATTAGACTCAAATTATAAAATAGATTCTAATTTTTAGAATATGATTTTTTAGGTGAAGCTATGCTTCTAAGAGCAACTTGGTTGTGTTCAGAGAAATCGTGACATCCCTGCTTGGTCTGTCACTGCCCTAACCTCGCCACTTCATTGGAATTCATATAATGAATTCACGGAATTCGCTCTGATCGATTCCCATTTCGCTTCCCTTATCTTGCGTTTTATATTGGCAACACGCGGACGCAATCTCAACCGCGATCGGCAATGTTGGTCCAAACTGGATCCACGTTTTTTTGCTAATTTTGGTTCTATGTTGGAAAAAAGGATTGGTGACTTGGATTTCGAGATCTCTTGAGCTTCAAGGATTTAATTGTTTCATTCAATACTTCGTTGTTCACTCTATTCAGAATGCAACAAGTTGTAATATACCGTGAATATTCATACAGCAATTGAAAAATCAACCTGTTCTCGAATTTCATGCATATGATATGAAAAATGTCTTTTCCTTAGTGCTCATCAAAAACTCCTTCCTCAATGTCTAAAGATTGAGGAAATCAAAGAAAGAATTTTATATTCTTGATGTATAAGCTTTGATATGCTTCGATTGACATTTTTTTTCTCATTAATAAGTGCGAGGAGTTTGCTTTTGAGTGCTATCCAAGTTTGATTTTGTATGAAGATCGTGAGAATTTAATATACAGTTCATTTATATTTGTAATTACATCAATTATACATAAAAGACATATGATTCTAAGATCCAATTCTTCTTCCAATGTTTTTCCATTTTTTCAAAAGCGTGAGAGAGAATTGTATAGATCATGCAATATACCTATACTCGTGGTGTCCTGTATAATGATTTGCTTTTAATTTCTCAAATGATTGCAGAAGTATTGATTAAGCGATTCCCGAGTTGCAAGCGATCGGTCGAAGGTTCTGTTTCTTGGACTTCCGCTGTTATTACTGCGTCTATAGGTCATGTTTATTTTCATTATTGTAACTTTTTGTCTCCCTTCTGAATCATTCTGAGATCTCAAGGAGCGGAATTGCTCGGCTGTTTTTTTGTTACTACAATATTTCTTGTATCGAGAGAAAAAAATTGTAGCTGAAAATAAGCCCGAGTACAGTTTTTAGTCACAGGAGCTATATTTTCACTATCGCAGCAATTCCCATGGTCACTCGTTTTCAGCAATATTTTGAAAAATATTTATAACGATCTTTCAGAGATACACTGATAGAAAATATAGTGGAGCCAACTACTCACTTCTATTCGATATATTCAATTACATATCTAATTCTCGTTACTATATTTTTTTCTCAGTGCTCAGATTTGTTTCAATATTTGCATATACGTTATATGAGTTTTTGAAAAAAAAAAGTTCCATTATTTGATGTAAACTTCAATTAGAATTCAATCGATAACGTCGAAGGAAAACATCGGATAAAGTAAATGGAACATGTTATGGTTGTGGTATATTCTTCTTTCCTTGGTTTATAAATTCATTTAAAATATTCATTCTGTGTTCATAGTTTTATTGATCAAAGTGAACTCGCTGGATTCATAACATAGAAGGAAAAATGTTCGCAAGGTGACGGTGCTTTTTTTCCTGTAAAAGTACTTGGCTGATTACAGTGGACGTTGATATTTGTTTTTTTTTAGTATTAAATTGTGTCTGCTCATTCGAAACGCCAACGGTTCTTCATCAATTCTAATTTTAAATATATCAACTGAATTAAAAGAAAAAAAAAAACGTTCTTCTTGAGACTTGGAATGCAAAAAGTAACTGAATAGTGATGATTCGATGATTATATGAAAAGAAGATGTCACCAATAACGAGGTGGGAATAGAGAATTTAGCATTGAAGGTTTTAATCCTCCAAAGTGAGGAAAAATGCTTTGTTTTGAGTTGTACAGTCAGCATATGTCGATGCTTTTTAATTTCCGTGAAGTCGTTGATTCAGTGATAGGAAATGATAACACCAAGCACGCGGATGTATCTTCCAGTAAAAAAAAAATAGTTTCATTTCAAGTTAGCAATCTTTGAATGGGCCTGCGAGGGTTATTTTATGAAATGCAATTTCTTTTTATTGTTTCCTCATTTGTCACGATATCATCACTTCCATAAATCTCGGCATTGCCATAAATTCTTATCAAAACAAGTAGCGAAGGTTCACAAGAGTGAATAAATATTATATAATTGGAGTGTGAAGGTGTTTACGATGTATCCGCTATCTGTTTAGCTACGTTGAGAATTATTGAATGATTCATAGTTCTCAATGGTAAAATGGTGAAATCCCGTTACTTTTATCAACTGTGTTGAGAATCATACCATCAGCCCACAAATCTGGTAAGTCCATATTATAATAAACATCCAGAGCTCTTGTGTTTTTTCTCATAACACGTAACCAGTATATTATGTGTGAAATTACAGAAGCAGGATTGTATGTTTTATTAAACCAGTGCTTCCATCTTACTTCAATAAACACTTTTTCATTCAAACGTGCAGACATTTTTACATATCATTTGATTGATTCAATTACAACAAAACGACACGTAGTATATTCCGTTAAAAGTGTTCAAGGATGTCTCATGAGTGTCTCATATTTGCGGATAGAAAAATTGTTCCAGCGTTTACGTACATATCGAGAGGGGATACACCTCCTGATGGTGTACACCTCTATTGACAAAATCATTCAATGTAACTGAATTATTAGAGCGTGAATATATATATACATATATATACAAATCGAAGCATCGTGCTGCAATAATATTTTATTTTTAGAATAGAATGGACGATTATTCCGTAATTGTGTAATTTGCCACAAACAGTGTAATCTCGACTTATCTTTCTCGCATACCAATTGAAATTTCTTCAGATACTTGAGAACAACAACCAAGTATCTAAAGAAATTTCTGCAATAACAATATTTCTCAATGAAGAATGATGAAATTTATTATTCTTGAATCCGTTGGGATGAAAAATAGAACGAATTGATTCGTAAAGTAAAAATAAGTGAAATATGTAAGAATGACTAAAATAAAAAAGAAATCAAAAACAGATAAAATTTTATACTTCAAGATAAGCAGAGGAAAAATGTCGAGCAGTCGGTTTATCGACAAAAGGAAAGATTTGTTGCAATTACTTAAATTATTGTTTGTGATAATAATTTTCAGTATTTTTGAATACACGAAACCACCTGCGACGACCGCAATTTATCCAAAGATCATATCGTCTCGCATCACACATGAATTGATAAGATACTTGTTCGATGTTAAATTCGATTCTCAATGTTAAACAATAAATTTGGAAATCGATTGTTCCTGAGCAACATCGAATGACCGAATAAAATAAAATATAGTTTCCAAACATACCCTTCGAGTTGAAACCTCGTACGGTGCCGAAGTTGGATTTATCGAATATTTTTTTCCTTCATTTCTATATTTTCTTCTTCTTCGAGCTCCACTTAACGGTATCGTACACTTGAATACACACGAAATTAGCGAAAAATCAACGCGCATAGATCAAAAGGAAAACAACGGAACACGAGTTTTGTCTTTCGAGGTATCGAGACTTTTGATCATACAACAAGTGTTTCTGGCGACTTTGAGTGTCGCTTGACTTGTTGAACAAATAAAAGAGTGAGAGAGAGAGAGAGAGATAAATCGGTGGGAAGGAAGAGGCCATTGACAAAATTTTTAAAACACAACAAGAGAGAAAGAGATGAGCGAATAAAGAGTGCAGAGGGGCAGGAAAGGAATGGGATTGCGGGGGCCAAGTTATTTTTAGCAGCAATATTAGTTACTACACAATCCTGTGTTCCAATATATCTTGGATTATGTATACATTAAGTACAAAGCATAAGTTGATACTCTTTATCAGTCTTCAAACAAAGGAATGAAAATGTATTACACGCTTTGGCGTCGTTGAAAAATACGGAGTATTCTCGTAGCGTTATAAATCCGTTCTTGAAAATAGTCCCTACATAGAATTTTGTGGGAATGTAGAGCGTGATTGTGGTAAAATTGATTTAACCTATGTTAAAATTTGATATTTCTTTTTTTCTTGTCTTTGAATATGAAATTTGATTGTCAGCGTTGTCACATTTTCAGCCTGTGTGTAGACTTTTGTCCGTACCAATGATTTAGTCGGACTACATGACTGGCAGGATTTGTCTGATTCTTGAGAAAATATAATCCGGGGATTAATGGGTTATACAAATTTAGGTTCCGGAATAATGAATTTGAAAGTGGCAGATCTAGACGGTCGAGATTTCACAACGAATGCACTGAGAAGGAAAATTGAGTGAACAGAATAAATCTGCAGTTACGATTGGAAAGATGAATAATTATTTGGATCATTTGCATTCAGTTGATTCAGAAAATATTCAATTGATACGATTGAATATCCAACTGAATCAACAAAATTTTCGTTTCCCCGCCCATAACTACAGATTTATTCAAATCAATGGAATCTTTTCCCATATGCCTCAAAGTTCGTCTTTTTCCACCATTTTTGTTTTGTGCTCATTCGAATTGAAATAACTTGGAGTCGTGTTGTTTTTTTGACATTTTGTGATGGAAGAGAACACAGAGCAGGGAATTAAGAAGCTCGTAGCAGTAGCTTAACGCCGCAATCGCTAGGCGCTACCACTGTCCCGATGCTGAGACTAATAATCATGCATGTAACAGGGGTGGTTTATTACTCTATAAACTGGCTCGTAACTGATTCAGATGATTGAAAAGAGATTGAACATGAATTTTTAACTTATAGGAGATTGGCGAAAAGTCTGGAAACTCAAAATGAATGTTATTAAATTAGAATCTATTATCTCCACTAAACAGAATGAAGCCACACTAGATTCAGTCATAATGAGTAACACGCAAACTTCGTGCAAAAATTCTGTAGAACCCGATCCATTCTTCTTCATCGTATCCCGCGCAACTTTTACTGCGCAACCATTAACCGTGCGCAAAGGAACAAACGCGTTCCTCATATCTAGGATATTTCAGCCCACATATACATGCAGGAAACGTCAAACTTCCACTCTATTATTTGTCAATGATTTCTGTTCCTTGTTCTGGAAATTATAAATTTTTAATCATTTTTCAACATTAATCAAAATTATAATTGACATTCGTTTTTGAAAACCTAAAGATTTGATTAAATATTCCCCCCCCCCCCCCTTGATATGCACACGAGGGTCACAGTGGCCTTGTAAAGGAGATTAAATTAAAATAAGAAATGAATTTCTTGAGAAATTAATTTTTTCAACGATTTGTTTTGCAATGTTAATAACTAAAAACTTCAGTTTTACTCATCTAGGATTCTTTTTTGATGTTTCTACTCCACTTCAAGTGTTTTAAATATTTTTTCAAGTTATAAACAATTAAAAATCAACAGGATCATGTTATGTTTGAAAAAGGGGTGAGAATCCTCGATACAAGAGTTATATAATATTGAAAAGTCTTTTAAATAATACTATTATACTTATACAACACTATTTCTTAATTTTTGTTGATCTTCACTTATTTCTTATGTCAAACTTGTAATATTCAAAATATAATTATTTTAATTATAAACATTGAATGAGAACAGATCATTTATTTGATTTTCAATATAATTCTAAACGCACTCTCCAGTATTTTGACTGTGTTACGACTTATTGAATAATTTTGCTTTTAAATCCATATCTAAGAAATGTGTTTCAAGTTTAATCCACAAGTCAGTTTTTTTGTGATTCAGTTGAATTTTATTGATGATCCTTGTTTTGGTATAAATTCAATTCTACTGAAGAATTTTTGGGATTAATTTTTGAAGTTTAACCTGTAAACGACAATCCTCGAAATTGTATAATAAGTGTGGCCTATCGTGAACCATTGATAATAATCATTCATTAGATTGCCCCACTATCAAAAATCGCAAAAATTTAGAATCTCAATAATATTGTTATTTAATAATAATCATTTTAATTATTTATTATAAAAATTATAGGGTATCTAATCCGATTTTATATTCTTATTTTTGTTCAAATCAAATTAATCAATAGAATTTGTTGATTCAAAATCATCTCACTAAATTGACTTTCGTTGAATTGTCTTATTTTTCTTTAAAATTGAGATACCAAAAAATACTATTAATTTATTTACTCTGTTCAACTACAAGTAATAGGACAATTTTTATCTAAAATATTAATCTTCACCAAAACTAAATTTTTTCATTATTTGATATTATCAATTCCATATCAATTATTTATCTCCAGAATTTCTCAAGAAATCATTCTTTCAACAAAATTATAAATAATTCATTCAACCAAAATTGAATTAATCAACATTTTTCAAGTCAAATCGAATCTTTTCATTGCAAATAAAATATTTTAGTCTGAAACTAAAATTTTGCAAGATTAATTCTGGGGATGGAAATGAAATTATTAATGTGTTTTTATCGCTAGGATTTTGAGAATTTCTTAATCGAATTCAACAATTTATTAGAAGAATATCAGAAGTTTTCTATTGAATAACATAAATTATTCAAACTTATAACATCATATTAATGAAATATTATTATCAGTTCAATATCAAAGATGTCCTAAACTTTGACAAGGCCATATTTTTTTGCTATTTTTTTAATTTTCAAAAAACAAAAACAATAAGAAGTTCCAATTACAGACTGGATTTATTATTGAAGTAAGAATTATGATTGATTTCATTGATTTTAAATATGTAATCCAGCGAAATGCTGCGATGGTAACCGCGGAGCACTATTTGTTTGAAGGGGGTTCAGCTATAATAGAAATATTTTCATTAACAATTAATTTTTTTTTTATTTTGTCAACATCGAGTTGAAATATAACATAAAAACTTCGTGTGATTGGTTTTATAAAATAAACTTAATTATTTTAAAGACAAAAATGATTGAAAAGGGTACATGTAAGAACTCCAAATTGTGAATAGTTCGAAACCTTAGTTGAATAAACAGGTTGTATGTTGTTGTTCTTTTCAACCAATGTGTCGGATTATTTACAATTCGAAGTTTTTACATAAATCCATTAAAAATACTCATTTTAATCACATCTCTAGCTGGATCTCTAGTAATAATTTGTGAGCCGCGTTCTTTTCCGTCGAATGAACCTTGTAATCTGACAATCTAGAGACATTATTTGGAGCTAATTTTGTCAGTGGCGATTGAAAGTACCCACGCAAATCGCTTAACAAAACTTTATAGTTTCATGCGAGGAACGTGTAATTCTTCCCACAAGCGCATATACAACTTGACAACTCGATAAACAGTTTTTGTAGAATTTTTTCGTATCGATACGCGAGATCGCGAATAGCGTCATTGCAGCCCTACAATTACTCAACCCTAAATTATATTCAACGCATGTTTGTTTTTCTCTCTTTTCTCTTTTTTCTACGTCTTTGACGTAACGCGTCACGTGAATCATTTCAAAACGGCATGCGTGAGCCAAGTATGTTTAGTTGTGAAATTTGCACACCGTTATAGCTATCGATTGAAAAAAAAATGTTATTACTTTGTGGTACCAAATTAATACGGCTGAATGCTGAAATAGCAACATTCAACGAGATTCAATATAAACAAGCAGATTTTTCTAGTATATGTACTAGTATTTCATGGAGGAATATGTCATCTGGAGTATTAAAACGAATGATTACACGGGAAAACTTGTACCGGATATGGCGTGAAACGTTACTGTTTAGTTTTTTCTTACGAGATGATTTACATTGGACGCTGCTATTTTTGCTACGTGAATCCTTTGGATTTCCACGTAATGTATAATTTGAAAGGGGAATTGTGGTAATTATCGATAATTAACGTGTATTTGAAATACTGTTGAATTGGCGAGTTTATGAATTCTATGTACGAGTGCGGAAGAAGTGAAGTTTGATATGGATATTTCTAATAGGTAGACGAACAGTGATTTTATTCATAGTTCATATCGTTCATATGATTGTACGGAGAACTTCAGTTATGTGAAATCTGAATTTTCTCTGTGTAAATATTTTTATATTATACTCAAATATACTTATACTTTGTATTATACAGTTCCTAATCTTAGATTACATAGGAATGATCTAGATTCGTGATTACAAAATTTTCGAACAAAATTGACTGGTAGAGTTGCGAAACTCTGATTTTCGTCACTATCGTTCCCATTATTTGCTCGATATTCGGTGAGGACCGCTGGTGAGGATTTCAAAAAGGCGTTTCAAATATGTTAAGGTCTGTCTAGACAGCTCACGCAAATGAGAGAACGCAATGCGCAGGAACCATATATGACACCTGTGCATCCTTGCGTTCCTTGCGTTTATATTCGCGTGAGTTGTGTAGACAGTCCTTAAGGCCTATCCAGCTGCAAATTCCCATGCGGATTCAAATTCCCGGTTAGAAACCGGCAGGTTCTCCGCGGAACCAGGAAGGTTCCTGCCAGGACCACTCTGGTCCTCGCCCGGGATCTTCCCCTACCCGGCGCACAGTGGGAAATTTTGGTGCATTCATGAACAAAAATCAGCCTACAACTCAATTTTCATCCGATGCTGATGAATTTCATCTCAGAATACTCAGAAGGGGTTCCCCTTGAACGTATCACTGCGGCTTTTCCGTAATATTGAACTGAATTAGAGGAGAATTCGAATCAAAATTGAAAAAGAAGATTTGGTGAACGAGTGAATCATTATTCATCTAAAGAGAAACGTTTTCCCTGTTTTACGTGACGAAACATATATCTCCACATGGAAGTACTAATACTTGTGATGAAGAAGCACAAGAATGCTATAAAAATCTGATAAAAATTACATAATCCACCCAAAGATCGAGAATTTTTGTGAATATAAATAACTTCCTCAAAATCAAAGTTGATTATTGGATAGCAGAAAAGATTCAAGAAAACTGGGACGACTTTATATAGCTCCTAACTATTGAAAATTCGAGAATTTTCATGATTAAAAAGCGATATTTTGCAGTATCGATGTTTCTTCATTGAAAATTTATCGAGTTTCTGTTAAATTGTATAAATATCGGATTGCTCCAAACAAAAATGCCGCAGTGATACGTTAAAGTGGAACTCTTTCTCAGTATTTTAAAAGGAAATTCATCAGCATTGGATGAAAATTGGGTTGTAGGTTGAATTTTGTTAATAAATACACCAAAATTTTCCACTGTGCAGCGGTCAGGAACCGGAGTAGTCCCGGGCGGGAACCTTCCTGGTTCCGCGGAGGACCTGGTGGGGTTCAGGCGGCACCTGCCGTGTCCCAGCCGGGAATCTGAGCCCGCATGCGAATTTGACAATCCCGTCCATCCGAAAATTTACAGCTGGATAAGCACATGAACTATGTGAACGTGAACGTAAGAAACGGAAGGATGCGCAGATTTCATATACGGTTTCTGTGCATTGCGTTCCTGCGTTTGCGTGAGTTGTGTAGACAGACCTTTGAGGTTATTTCGTGATCATGTGTGGAATATATAAACTGAACTGTATCGTGTGTATTTATTCACTCATCCCAAGTTACTTGGGGCTACAGGTAACAACGAAATACTATACTGCCTGCGCCATCGCTCGCATAATTTCCACGCCACCATACTTGAATTAATTATTATGCTATTTCATCGAATCAAATGAGGTTATATCCTCTTCCCTGCTGCAACCGGAATATTGTACAAGATTCTAATAAATTGGACAAAATTCAATAAGATTATTTGTCTCTTCATCGTTCCATGCGAAATTTAACACCAAAAAGAAGAACATGTGGATCCACATTCTACACTGTCTCATTTTATACCGCTTCTTCATTACCTACAAAATGATCCACTGAGAGCAAAATAGAATTAAAACAACTATATTTATTGACCTTTCGTACGTAAGAAGGTGAAGATTGAATTATTAAACTACACGTACTTCTTGTTCGTAGAAAGTTACCACTAACTGTGCGATAAAATTCTGCAACATTGTCAGACTGACATTATGTTGGCGTGCCAAAATTACAGTGGTTGATTAACTGCTCACCACTTTTCAGCTCTTTACATTCCCCGACGAACCTTCACATTGAGCGCAGTTTCTGATTTATGTTTGAAAGGTTCTTTTTCCGTTTGTGCAGGAAATTTTGTAATTCTTTATTTGTTTTCATATTTTCCATATTATACGTTGCAGAGTATTCATCCGAATCAAATTCTGTCCTTCACATAACATATGTTGGAACAAAATATCGCAGTGATTCATTCTTCCGAGGATCGATTTGGCGGGAATGAAATTATTTCTAGGAAATATTTGGAAAGCGAAAAGTATATTTTTGTTGCTCAAAAGTACTATTCCGCATGAAAAGTTAGGACAAATAAAATCGAACATTCAATTTGAAAAGCGAAAAAGTCTAATATGTTTCCATTCAGTTGTTTGGATCTAAAAAAATTACATTAAGGGTAGGTTTTATCAAGCGACTGAAAAATAAGGCGAATTTTCTGATTTTGTTTTTTTTACATCTATTCATTATGTCTTAAAGTGGGGAAACTGAATGTTTTCATTAAAAAACAACATTGTGAACATTATTCATACTGGATGGAACAAAACCATCCGATGAAAAAAAAGGTGGCCAAATGGTCTCCCCATCGTAGTTTTGAAAACCATCTGAAATTACCCAACAAAAAAGTTTCATCGATTGGAACAATATTTGCTGAAGCCTGAATCTATAATATTGATAAAAAGTTGAAAATTGAAAAAATAGTAAATATTTGAATTTTCAGTGGAATTTAAAAAATTTGTTCCTCGCTCTTTAAAGTAGGTATTAAAAAAAAACGATAATAGAAATAATTAATATCATTTACAATTAGGTCCAGGATCCAATGAATTGAATCAACTCCGGAATGAATAAAAGAAGAAAAAATAATAAACGCGATCCGTCGCGCAGTTTTTGAGCCATCGCGAGGAGCGATGCGAAAATCAGGATATAGAGCCAAACACCTATAAAATTTCGGCATACGAATTTTTTTATGTGTAGAAAAATTCCTTTATGTACTTCAAGACCCATTGAAAATTCCGAGTCCTTTATTTACTTCTTTCCATGGAAAAAAACTCTGAGAAAATCACCTCATCTCGGGGTGGTTCGCTCGATGAGGCCCTCCAGACAACAGCGTTTTGAATAATGTTTTACAAAAAACTAAGAGTATTTATTGCAATTAAAGGAATTAGATATTGATGTTCGAATGTATACACATACATTTTTTTTTTTATAAGGAAAAACAAATGGCTGCGCTAAAGCTGCTCAAACTTGGCTCCTTCGGTTCACGCGGGAGAATATAACTTAAGAAGTAATCAGCATATCAACTTGAAATGTTCCACAAACATTGTTCAACGTATTGGCCTCTGCATATGATACCCAAAAATTTGTATATTTCATAACCGAAAATATTACCTTTAGCAATTTGTTTATGAAAAAAGTTTGAAATTTTCTTTTTGTGTTCAAATTTTCGTTTTTTTGTCGTTAAAAGTAAGTATATACTAAGCGAAATAACTTATTTCAATGGAGAAATTTTGATTCGTTGATTTCAGTTGACTACAAGATGCTGAGCGTTCTTCCGCGTGAATCGAAGGAGTCCAGTTTGAGCATCAATGTTAATATTGAAAACCTTGTTGTCTGGAGGGCAGACAACAACCCCTCTTAAAAGATGCAGTAGAATTGGTTTGGAAATTATTCTCTTTATTTACTGCAGCGAAATTGTTGCAAATATTTATTCCCTAAGTTGTGACATCCCTGGTTAAAAAATCCAATAGGATCCGATGAAAACCGATTCAAAAATAATCGGAAAGGCTCAGCTACCGATTCAAAATGAATAGGAATTGATCGAGACCTCTTTTCTATAGGATTGAATCGAGGATTTACCAATAGAAAAAATCAATAAGACTTCGCGTGATCTGTTGGTCTGTATAAGAGATATCTGATTGGATGATTAACATTTTGTCCATTCCATAAGGCGAACGGTTCTGATTGGAATTTTCCATAACCTCAATCTATTGGAAGTAATCGGGAAATGTGTGGAATTGAATGAGTTTTTAATGGGGAATTTCCGACTTAATTTGAAAATGTATAAATTCAATTGATCGACGGGTTTTAGTTGGATCATCCCAACATTCGAATCTATTGGAAATGATCGAAAAGTTTACACATCCTAATATCCTACATGAGAAAAAAGGATCACTTGAAACAAGCAGTTGACTCGTAAGCGCCCATTTTTTTTCATTAGGACAACAATTTTATTCATTGATTTGACTAATTCAAAAAACCGGTTGAATCAATAAAGAAATTGGTTATTCTAACGAAAGGAATGGGTCCATATGTGCTTACAAGTTGAATAGTTATTTCAACTAATCTTTTGTTTCCGAGTACAGCTATGTTCCGACAATAAACAATTCAGTTTTAGAATCGCTTTTATTGCATCAGACCGTCGGTTTCAAATGAATGAAATACCAATTAAAAGCTATTTTATTGGTGCCAATCGGAATTTTCATTGATGATAAAATACTGATTGAAACAAATTTGACAATATTTCATTGGTATTCATTGGAATTTTTATTTGTAATAAAATACCCATCGAAACCCATTGACAAATATTTTATTGGTATCAATCCGAATTTTTATTATTAATAAAATACCCATTGAATCCCATTGGAAAATATTTCGCTGGGATCAATTAAAATGTTCATGTTCAATAGTATACCGATTAAACGCAATCAAACAATATTTCATTGATATCAACCGGAATTTTCATTGATCATAAAATATCCATTGAATTACATTGAAAATTATTTTATTGGCATCAGTCGGAATTTTCATTATTAAGAAAATACCCATTGAATCCCATTGACAAATATTTTATTGGTATCAATCAGAGTTTTTATTATTCATAAGATACCGATTGAATCCAATAGAAAAACATTTTTGTCATCAGATTCAATCAGATATCTTTGACCAGGCATCTTTGATATGTTTGGCAATATACCCCTTCGGAGGAGCGTATTAGGATAGCTTAGAGGTTAAGAAGGCAGGTCTCACAGGTAGGTAGATCGGTGATAGTTCGAATCCTCTCCAGGTAGGAATACATTTCCCAAGTCATATGCGGAGATAGAGGTGTTGGCAAATTCTCAATTGGATCCAGTTAGGAAATAATTCATTCGCATCAATCAGAATTTTGATTAATAATAAAATACCCATTGAATTACATCAAAAAACATTTATTGGTACCAATTGGAGTTTTGATTGATCATTAAATACCGATTAAATCCAATAAAAAAACAATTGTATTGGTATCAATGGGAAATTCCCGATGCAGAAACCTAATCCATTCCAATAAAATTTGTTTTATCGGATTTGATAGGAATTTTTGTTAATCATAAATTACCGATTCAATCTAATAAAAAAGTACATATCTTATCGATATTAGTGGGAAATCTCCGATGCAGAAACTCAATTCATTCTGATAGAATTTTTTTTTATCGTATCCAATCGGATTATTTAACCAGGGATCAACAAATCGGATAGGAAAACTGAAAAAAATCCGGATGAAAACAGGAAGAGACTGTATCCGAATGTATCCGGGGTGCGAATACGGGTTTCATCACGGTGATTCTTTATTCGCCTCCTTCTGAACCCTATTCGTATTTTTGGAGTGGATAGGATCCAGATAAAATACCGCAAAATGCGTATTCGGATACGGTACCTGGCTACGTTCTATTTGAATTTGGTTCGGTTTTTTCTACCAGGATATAGCAAGAATCATATGATAAGCAGTAATTTGACCATTTCTTTACGGAGAAAATTTTGTAGTGAAAATTAATATATCCATATCGTAGCCGTGAGATATACTTTATTGTGGCGGAAAGAACCAAGAGTATGCGACAGATTACCACAACTCTTCTTGAAATCAATATGCGAAGGAATCCCACGAGTACGATACTGTGTCTAATAATCTCTAATATAAACTTGTCTCTGCGTTATGACTTCCTTTTGAAATGAATCCACATCATACACTCTGAAAGCATTGATAAATAAAAATGAAAGAAAAATCATAATGGTACGAATTGATATTTGAACGCGTAAGTTCATCGTACTTGTTTGAAAAAATACATGAAAAGTTTCAATGAACAATCATTATATCATTATTCAGGAATTAGTAACGATAGATTCACGTTTACTCCGATATTATTTTCCTCTCATAACACAGGTCTACAATGATTTTGGTGCCGCTAAAACTAAAGCAGATTTTGAGTATATTCGATATCCTGACTCTGGAAATATACTTATTTTTTTAATGCTACGTGTAGTTTTCAAGAAATCGCAGGTGTAAAATAAAATGAAAATGCACGATTTTGAAACGTTTTATTCAATTATTCCACACTTTGAGAACATTTTATCAAATTATTCTTCAAATTATTTCAAAATATGAGTCATTCTCTTCCAAATGCGATTAGGTTTGTTCAAATATCTTTTTTTTTCTCTGAGATACGACAGTTTGAAAATGGTGTTATTTCACCTATTCACTAAATCCATGAACACACAAATTTCAAATTGTCGTGTCACAGTAAAAAAAAAGATATTCGAGCAAACTCAACGGCATTCGGAAGGGGATGGATTATATTTTGAGGTGCATCTACTAGTTTCATGAGAAAAAATTACATTCTGACGTCACGTAATCTCAAATATGTCGAAAAACGGTGTTTTTCACACTTTGACGTTAAAATATCTCAAAAACCACACGTAATAATGCAATTTTGAAGCCAGATTCGGATTCAGCGCGCCAAAATACTTCGGAAAAGTATGATACAGTTGTTGCACCAAACAAAAAGTTCAATTTTGTAGGCCTGTGTAATAAATATTACGTCCACCTTTGAACGTCATATGGAAATTCTGATCCTTGACCTTCGACCACTTCCGAACTTTTCAAAATCAAGTACTTCAAAAACCAGGGCTTCTACAAGATTTTCGAAACCAAAAGAAACTGAAAGACAATTTTACAAATTCACGATCGAGTGTTTTTGTCTTTCGTCTTGTTTGAAATTCCAGAAGAAGAGAATAAAACTGAGGAAAGTTTGATTATGCGGGAAACCGAAGTCTTTTTTTTCGAACGATCACTGAATATATGAATCATTTCGAGAAACCGCTCGAGGATTCAATGATATTTTCCCAGCGGGATTCTGATTAAGGAAAAAGGATTGTCTATGACAACAAATTGGTGTGTCACCTTATATGTAAATTCGTTGACGAAGACTGTATGCTCGCTTATATGCCGCGGTCATTGATATTGTCGCATCGGCTTTGTACGCTTACAATACAAGACAATGTGTTTCTCCACTCAAAGTTGGAATGACTTAATTTAGACTTCACGTAGGCGTGGTGTACACACGTATCGACGTAAGCTATGATCGTACCGATGATCATCCTCTTCAAGTTTAAAAGAACTTGAGTTCAAGAAGAATTGGTAATGTAAATATTTCTTCCGATAATTTTAGCTTGAATTGCGATCAATGAATTTTTTTTTTTTTTTGTATTCGCTGATACATTTTGTATTTCATTTCGCAAAAATATTAAAAATCCTACAAAGAAGTAGAATCGGGAGAGAACAAAAATCCTTTGTTCGATGTGAAGATTTGATATTAGTAATATTGTGGTTTTGAGAATTAGTTTTTCTTTGAGAATTTCATTTAAAGTCGAGTTTGACTAGAATGCGGTTGCTGGTAATGTATGAAAGAAGCGAAGTCATTCGATCAACGATGTCATAGTATTCCATGACAAGGACATGTCCTGACGGCATTAGTATTTTTCTTAGATATTATTGTGATGCCATTATTATGAAAGCATATAAAAACGTTTGAAACTAGTCAGCTTATTCCATAGATTCCAAGGAGATGCATTACTGATTCTAATTGAAATAGAAAATAATCAACGAAGATATTCCTAAACTTTTGTATTTTTAATTATGAGAGATAACACTCTTATCTGTGCAATTTATGTTGGAGTAGCAAACTATCCGTTATCACAGGGATCTTTTTAGCTAGGACAGAGATTTTTTCAGCTGTGGGCTGTATACAATACTGAAAATTTTGCTGGTCCAACGGAACATTTACTTTTTTAGTTAATAATCATGTGACTCTCTCATCAATTCAGTTAACTTTGGCAGCGAATTTTTAACTAGGTTCTATACTCACTGTAGAAATTAAATTTTCAGAATACGCTTCGAAATTTAGTTGAAGTTTCTCAAAATTCAGGAAAAATTACAATCACATTTTCTGAATTATCAGGAGGAATTTTTTCACAGTGTTTAATACTTCGACTCTCTGCGTCGGCGAAATTTTTTTCATCCACGCAATAGGAAAGTGGGATTCAAATTCTGGAAACCGAATTCTGGGAATCAAAAGTTTATGATAATCCTGCAAAAAAACCTACCGTGCATAGTTAATTTTTCCATTGTTTTCATCAACGAATTATTAATTTCTAATTGAATACGCACGCGAGAAGATATTTTGTTCCCGCAATACCCTTGTAAAGTTTCCAAAGGAACATTTCATGTGAGAAAAATAACCCACTAAGAAGAATGGAATTCTTGACCAAAGTATGGAAAAGTTTCGTTACTCTCAGTCGAACGTATTCATTTGATCGTATGGATTGGTGTATGGGTATTTCCCTCGATGATACTGCGTTATTTACGTTGAAATGCGCCGATAAACATATGCTCGTATGACACACATGTCAAGGTATCCTTAAACAAGCTTCATTTTTTTGAACTAACATTTCCTGAAGGGGGAAAAACATGATAAATTATGGTCTCTCGCCCAAAAGGCCAGTAGAAGTACGTCAGAAAGAACGTGGTTTCCCACTGAATTCATTGATGCAAGATTCAAAGCCGCTTAGACGAGAATAATGAAATCCACCCGATTCTAGGAAAATGATTTCTGTTGTTTCAAGAAGTCAATGATAGTGACACGATGTTGGTAAAGTCGCTGTTCGAGTGAATCAAGATAACGTTTAATTTCTGTCATAAAGATCGAAAAATATCGATGAGATCTGTATGGAATGACATTGATTGTTCTTTCATTACGCAAAAGAGGGATTCGCTGTATGATCTCTGAGGTGCGCATTATTTTGCAAAACAAATATCGGAAATTGTTGATGAAATTTTAGAGGATGATAATTCCAGTAGTACAACGATCTACGCTTTTCATGTATACGCTATCGTGTTGTAAACACACGAAACCGTGCCAAGTATAGTTTAGATTTTATGGAACTATCATCGCGAGGAAGCAAATTTTATATCCATGTTGTGAGTTGATGTTTATTTTGTTTAACCTAAATCACATGATTTAAAAATCGATTCGCAATTCTACGAAATCAATAACTCGCGTTTGAAATTGAACGTCAGAATGGCTTCTCTTTGCCGTACGATAAAAAAATCAAATTTGATGAATTTGCACGATGCAGATGAGTGAAGATGACGTAGCATTAACCATGCGGGCCATGAAGTGTTTATTCCCTGTGAATTTACTACGACTTATATCAGCGAAAGCACGATTCCTCGTATACGATATTCTCACATTTTCTTTGTCTCCTTGGTTTCTGACAAAGGATTTCAGGATTATAAATGTATTCACGGATCTACATAATTTACTCACTACCGTTGAAACAGGTTCTGATCGTACGTTCTCTTCACGCGACAAATAATAAATAAATATAAAAAGAAAGAGAGGGAGAGAGAGAAAAGATGGAAAGAGTTGGAACAGTCGAAGTGGACCAAGTCCGGCAGAAAAGTTTTCAATCAAAGTGAATTGGTAATTGTATATACTATCGTTTAATTACACCATGTCACCATTCTTCGATGAATCTTTTCTAACGTATCCAACGTCTCTTGCTTCGGTGCGATACTACAAATAGATATACGTTGAAATCGTTTGGAACTTCGCTTAATTGCCATAATGTGTGAGAAAAATCTGGGAATTTTGTAATTTGTCTGTCCTAGATAAGGAGTGATTTATCAAGAAAAATATAATTATTCGCCATTACTCGTTGTCTCCTGTTCGTGAGTTGCCAACGATGCGATGGTACATTCTTTCTCTTTCAAACCCAAAGAAAAAAATTTAACGAGGATACATATTAAAGTATATATACACACAATATGAGCTTGATAATGTAAGGTATTCTTTGCCATTTAAGGTATACAAATCCGGCTTCCCGCTTTACGTTCTTTCGCAACTCGCACACAACGCCTCTGGATAACGATGATTCAAACTTTTTGATAACATCTTACGTACTTTTAAGTACTCGAAAACGTTGAGAATTCGTACAATGCAGACACTCGTTGTTATTTTCTTTTCATTGTATTTGACGATTTCGGCACGACAAGTAAAAGCATTTCGACACGAAACGAATGATATAATAATATTTAAAACTGACCTTTCGAATCTAAAATATTGTCAAGGATTTTCCGATCATTAATATTTAACGGCATGTTAAAATTTGAATTGCGAATCATGATCGCTGTACACGTCTATTATTATGAAAAATTGTACACGTTGATATTTTTCATATAAAACAGTCATCGGCTCTCGATGGCTCGATATCGTAAATCAAAGCCCCTCGTTGTTTCATTTTCAAATTGAATTTGAATGAGCGTGGCTCGGTCGCGCGACGTTTGGTCTCAGGATTTCTTCTCGCAAATTTCACATCGAATCGTGTCGATGGATAATAGATACACTTATATAAAGATTTAATTAACATAAGGTTGTATTCATGAACAATGCCAAGGATTTTTATTCTCATTTATATGAATCGATAAAATTTGAATGGAGGATTTGAATGTTTTATTTGATCTTAGCGAATTATTTGATTAATCTGTCTGAATTTATTTAACAGTTTCGACAAGCATGTATCTTGGGATTACGATATGTCGGGTGTGGACTTTCGTGCAATGATGATACGTCTTTTTCTATTTCTGCTTAGGATTTGAACTTGTGATTTAAGAAATTTCAAATCCATTATCGATTCAACCCGATCGAATTTGCCGGTGTTATGGTTTCAGAATTAATTAAGGTATCTGCTAGATGCGTGAGGGTCTTTGATTGCTATGTTTTCAGACACTCCTTATTTTTTCAAGGTCCGTGGAATTGGTGATTTATTTCCAAAGGTTGGGAATTTAGATTCTTTTCATAAACGACACCAGTTTGACCTTGAAATATTCTTCTATTATTTTCTTGATAAAATCTGGTGAAATTTTGATAATCTTCTTGTTATCGGAAAAAGAACAAGACAGAAATCTATTGGAATGAAAAATTTCTACAGAAGGTCAAGCCTTGGTATTCCGTTGGTTCCACACCTGGTGAGGGAGTTCAATTCATTTTCCATCAGAAGTGTTGTTGGAAAGCTTGTGAAAATGGTCAAAACCACAAATTGATTCTTATCAAATTGGAATCGAGGATTGCTTCCTCACATTCTGCTATTCACTTGTTCTTCTGATTGTTATATATTTTTTAAATTTCATTCTATTGATATTGGTAGAGTAGAAAATGGCGTAAGATTAACCCGAATGCACTCTTCGCAACTTTCATACCATTTCCGAAGAGATATATTCAGAGAAAGTTGGGAAATATGGAAAAAGTGCATGAATACATAACTCAACCTGTCTTTTCATCCATTATGAACAAGATAAAGTTTCGAAAGAAAGAACAAACTCGAGGACACCCCGACAGGACAATGAAAACAAACGCAGAAAATAATACTACAAAATTGAAATTTGTCATGTCGTTTGTATGTTCATAGATGATTTTCTTTTCCTTTCATCAATGTCTTCAACATTGAAATTATTCTCTTATTCGATGTGAATTTTTTCCTTCTCCAACGATGACATGAATTTTCGTGTCCAAATATACTTCATGAGAATCGAACTACATGTTTCCAGATTAATTATTATTTTCTTCTATTTTAAGTTTCGAATGGCGAGAAGTTGGACAAAAAAAAAACTTTTCTTATCAAGGTGAGAGATGGTTTTTGCTTTGAACGCGAGATTATAACAATCTTTTTTTCTTTCAACTATAACCTTGTCTGGCTACGATAAAAATGCAGCCTTCAACGTCAGACATCTAGAGGGAGCATAGGTTGCGCAAAAACCGTCTTAAGGTTAAAGTACTGATTTTTAATTCACACTTGCCGGTGCTGGAAATTTTCCTTGTATTCTTATACGATATACAGGAAGATATTCTATCCATTTAATTGATGGCACTTTGTTTCAGGGGTTTAGTTATGAAAATTACTTGGGAGGCTCGGGGAAAAATTATTTCAATGTAAGCGAAAACCATGAAGTTTCTAGAAAAAGAAAAAAGGAAAGGAGAAAAATCCCTTATGGAAATTTACGCTAATTTGACTGAAACGCTTCATTTTTTCTAAGCGTAAAAATGATCACTTTTTTTCAGAATCTGTTTTCAAAATTTCATCATAAACAAAGTGGTTGTATTTATTGATCTCAAATAGAATAAATTGTAATATTAGAATTGAAATCTATGAGAGAAAATGCTTTTCTTGGAAATGAGAACAAAATCACGGTGCTACAGCTGCTTAAACTTGGGCTCTCGAGTTTTTGCGCCGATCAATTCAGCTTGAAAAATTAATGATTGATTTATTTGTAATTTTTTAAAGATACAGTATGAACCTGAAAATATATCAAAATTGTTCTTCCAACAATTTGTGTGAAGAAAATTATAATTTCTTTAAAAATCCTCTCTATTCTTCATTTTCCCGTTCTTTTTTTTGCTGGATTCAAGTTCGTGCGATACAAAGTTGTTTATTTTATCTAATAAAAAAATTCAGTTCATTGATTTCAGACTATCACGCAAGGATGTGTGGTGGTGCGTTGTCCGGTGTGAACTCGAGGAGCCAAGTTCAATTGCTGTAGCGCCATCACTTTTTTTTTACAACAAAACAATTCTGTCGTGTAGATTTGAACTTGAATATTCAATGGTATTATTTTTCAATTTACTGTGTATTCCCACTTTTTTGAGATTCCCCCCTTGATCGAAGTCATATTTTGGCCGGACACTGGCCAAAAATTGATTGAAGGTTTTATGGAATGATGTTGCCAGAAGTGTTGAGCTGATGTTTGCGGAATTCCTGAACGATCAACTTATTTTCTACTCTAATGAATAATTATAAAATCTGTTCTCAAAAAAATGGTGGCAATTAAATTCCGTTACAATGGAGGATATGATAATTTCTCAAAAATTCCACAATAAATTTGTCTCTAACAAGTGACTCTTGTTTTTGTCTGAAGAATCGTCCCTTCGGAAGTGACGTAATATGTTTTTTTTGAGACACTTCGCATATATTTACAGATCTTTTCATGGTAATTTTTGTTTTTCTCAAATAAAAGTTCGATGTTTTCGATGGAAATTGAGTTTGTTGAAACTCAGAATTCCACCTGTTCAAATATTTTGAATCGACGTTCCATTATCGATGTGGGAGTGTAGATGCTCTAATAAGTCATGTATATATGTATGGTTGGAGAAATTTGCTCTGGTTTCTCATGCATCGAAACGTAATTGTAGAATTAGATGCTTAATTAACATAGATTTTGTTTTTTCCTCAGATTCAGGCATTTACAGCTATCTTCACTTCTATTTAGAACGTAGAAGAGATATTGTTCTTATTCACACATCCTGGAAACAGTTGAAAATATACTTTGGTCATAACGAGAGTTAAACTTTTCCAATCTTTTGAATTTTATTATTATAATTGGTTTGCAAAGTGAAACATTTTACGCATCCTGTAGGAAAGGAATGGTATATTGCAAAGGAAAATTAATATCCTGCTACGTCGTTGAATCGAAGGATTCTCTCTTAGTACGTTAGAATGAGGTTTCCGGTACATAAAAAGAAATCAGAGAAATTAATCCCAGTTTTTCTAATAATATCATTACGAATATATACCGCCATATCTTTATTCCCGGGTCGGAGTCCAGAAAAATATATTCACGTTCTCAATTGAAAAAAGTATTGTTCAAAGAAAATATAAGTTCCCCGAAAATCCGCTATTATTTTTTTATCTCCTAACGAAGAATATTTAAAAAATTGTAGAACCTACTCAAGACTCGTATAAAAAATAAATCCAAAGTGAATGTCATTTCTCGTTGAGAATGATCGAATGTTTTCGTGTAATGCTTGATTCTACAGTGAATCAACTGATCCCTACACATGAATAAGGTTAATATTTGAGATACAACAGTTACCACACGATAATTCCATTGTAAACGTGGAGAGACATGGCAAGATCAACTCTCTGATCCTCTTGATATAATCAATATTTTAACATTATGTGATTGACTCCATTATCTCGTATGATTGTATTTAATTATCAAAATTCTTATACGCTTATTGTAATAAATTACGGAATGTCGACAAGAATAATCCATGGCTTCGATATAACAAGAAGGTAGTAGAATTATCTAATATTTCTTCTTTTATTTGTAAAATAAAATTCATGGCGTTTTATACGATCTGATAAATCGTTTGGATGAATCAGTCGTCGGTTAAGGGATTACATTAAGAGTCACGGCGATAGGTCCTAAGAGAAATATTGTAATTTTCAACGACTCTAAATTTTGTAAATTGATTCAATCAGGGAACGACTTTCCAATATTTTCCATTCGTTGAATTTCTGTCTTTGATCAACTTTTTCATTACTGTTATAAAGAGTCGATAATTCGTAAAGGCCCCAGGTGACATAGATTGTACGTCAAAGGAGCGAAGAACTCATTTGAAAATTCGTTCGAATACATGATACGAGACACTTGTGTATTTTGAAATAATAATGAAATTGTATTATTATCAACACCGTTATCCCTCCAAGCTTTAAATATTGGAACTCAAACTACATTACTGTAAAATTTTGTTATCCAGTGATAGATAATATGATAGCTATGAAATTATTATCTTGCCGACAAATAACGGGATTGAGAGTAATCTGAAATCATTTGCACTTACTAAGATATACATCTCTAAAAGAAGTCATTATCGAAATTGACTTGATTTTAACTAGACCTAATTTTCTTTTCTTTCGCTAGTTTTTAATGAATTAGACTAGGTGACGGTGAGTGAAATTAACATTTTAGATCCTCAAATTTCGTGTTGTTCAGAATTGTTTTTGGACAAGTCTTCAAAATTTATTCAATTCAAACTTTCAATTCAATGTTTTCGTTCTATACTCACAAATATTTCTGAAGATAGATTGATCGGTTGAAAATACATACCTGAAACATACAAATTTGGAAAAGAATTCATTAGAGTGAGTCGTACAGAAAATTTTGTATACAAAATTGAAAAAATTCAAAATTCATCCTCAAAAATTCTTCTAACTTGTTAGATTAACTTACTTCTGTAGCTGATAAATTTGTGGACACTTGCTATGAGTCCAATTTCATACTTTTGATTTGAAATCTTTGATTGAGTTCTAATCCAAACAAGATTATTCAGTTCTTGTTGGGAGCCTAACAGGATCGAAAGGATAAATGTTCATCTCAGGAAATGGTATCTGTTGGATTTATAGCAGAGTTCTTCTACTGCTACAGATTCAACTGTGAATCCAGTATTCATTCGAAACCAGTCAAAAACAGTATTCATCAAACTCCTCTTCTCTGTAAACATTCGAAAATGACAGCAGATAAATATGATTCCACTTAACATTTCCCAATTTGTAATAGAATTGGATGTATGTAATATTTGAAATAGAACATTCAATTGAGTCATAGTTGTCAAGATAACTAATGACAAATGAATTCTCGTTCTTTACACACGCAATGTGGATCACATTGTTTAATAATGACAAAGCGTTTGGATGATGAAAAAAGTTATTCATAATGCTTCATAGTTCGAAGAAAATACATATCGCTCGAAAGATAAACATTTTAGACAAATTTACATTGTGATGTATTTTAGACTCGATTATGCATAATGGAAAATAATCGACTTGAAATATCTTTCTTTCATGCTCGTGATTGTGTTGTCGGAAGAGAAAGAATGTAAAGATCGTGATAGCTGATGTAACAAGAAATTTTCAGCGCTATCAGTTTGAAATTGTGTTGTAACAGTTATCTGAACTTTCTATACATTTTTTTTTAATATTATCACTCACTCCCTCATTCTATATAAATTCTATCAAAAGTTGTGTACGAATTTGATTTGAACAATGAAATTTCAAATGACCGTTCGATGACGTTTCCTGAAGAAAAAGAGGTTGGAAAAATACCTCCTCGAGACTCCACTAACGACCGATATCTCATAATCCTCTCTTACGATCGATCGATCAAACGGAGAATGTTTATATATCTTCTGTGGTTGATGTAAACTCGAATGATGATGAGGAACATTTGTATACACACTCGTACGCGAACCTCTACCATTCGTCATTCATCGCATTTAGCGTGCTTAGGCGATCAAATAAGTCGTCTGATGTACGATAACATAGGAAAATTTTTCGGTCGTTGGACATTAGTGTGTACACAAATCATGTCAATTATACCTAATTGAAGTTCTCGTAATTAGCTCTAATATCTTACTACACGCGGTGGAATTTTTTCACCAGCGCTCAATTCATTGTTACAGCGTGACTCAACTCTTGATCGATCACTTTAAGAGTCCGTTACGATTCAATGGAATGAGACATATCAATTTTTATACAACCAAATAACAAAGGAATATGCGAATTAATATTTCGAATGCTATCGAATTCAGTGAGTTAGTTTTGTGTAACGAAAGGTTCATCGAATTGGTACAGAGTTCGTTCATCGCTGGATTGCCTGCCAGTTTGATCTCATAGTTGTCTTATCTCTAACCTCTATATTCACAACTAATTGAAATACGTTCAATGAAATAATTAAAGTCTTCACGCTTGGGAGATCCGATACATGGGTTTTCAATTTTTATATTGTATATGAGATATAAGATTTATTATTGGAAAGCAAGATAAACTAGCTTTGCGGGAGACCCTGTTGCGTTACAGCATCGGTTCAATGTTTTATATGCTCTTGGGAAAAATTCGTGATATCGATATGAGATTTTTTATGTATCCAATGCTTCTTACATCTGCCGTGTCTTCGACATTTATACGTTCTGTGTGTCCTAAGGGCTGAATTTTGCCCTCGACTTTGAAGAAACTCAGAATTTTTATACAAAATATATACAATTTTTATATAAATATATGAAAATTCACATGGGGAAATACTGTTTTTGAACTATTTCAAATTTGATGTTTCAAAGTCGACAACTGTATTGTATTTTTATTGCAAACCCGAATCAAAATCACACAATCGAAAAATTGAATCTTATATGTCACTGTTGAAATATTCAATCTAATATTCAAATATGGGATTGTTTCTTTATTGTACGTCTTTGATTCTCAACATCGTTGATGTTTCGAATTCAATGTACATCGCGATCCTTTAATCGAAAAACTGAATTAAAATGTATAATATTTATGCTTACCATAATCCATATACACATCAATAATCTATTATAATTTATAATAAGCCAGAAACAAAAAATTGTCAGATCCGTTACTTATTCGCGATACCTCGACGGTTGAATCAAAGGTCAATGATCTAACGTGAAACAATACGTTCGCGATGGACCATATACGTATTGTATTTGTGCTACATATGAATCATATTGACCAGAATAAATCGGGCGATTTTTGAGAAGAGCTGAAAAAACAATCACATCTATATCGTACGTTGAGTTACGAAATTTGTGAAGCACAGAGGAAGTTTCAAAAGGATCGTGTTACGTATAAACGACACCATATTACCAGCAAAAAATATTTCCCGTTGTTTATATCAACTGTATATCTTGGCACGTGATATTCGATGCAAACTTTTCTGAGAAATCAAAATTCCATTCATAATTGTATCGTAAGAATATGAGATACGTATATTCTTTCGATGTTACAAACATGGATTCATACGCTCGTTTATATTCTCTTCGCATTCTCACGTCCAGGATTAATTCTCATATAATCACACTATCATATTCCATCTAGGGTTGAGATTATTCAAATTGATACGGATATTCGACAAATTGAAACTTCCAATTGTTCTCGAAGTATTGAGATTTACTACTGTGTCCAAAAACTAGGGAGAATTACTGATTCAAATTTATAGCTTGGTACTGTCCTCGATATCTATGCAGAGTTTCAAGTTGATATATTCAATGGTTGGAGAGCTATATACTCGTGTTTGTAAGAACATACGAAAGTGAGTTGACCGATTTTTCATTTGCGGAATGGATATTCTGCTGCAAAAATGTTCATGACGTTATAGAAGACTTTTGGTGATAAGGGTGTGTTGCAAAAGAATGTTTACAAATGGTACTTCTCAAAAGGCAGAAAAAGCGTTGAGGACGAATCATCAACGCGTTATCGAATCGAAGATCTTGGGCTCTACAACCGTTGATTAACCATCAAAGACGTTGCTGATAATGAGATCACTCAACTCTTTTACGCCACAATAATGCGTTAGCTCACCCTGCATTGACGCTTCGTGAGTTTCTCGTAGGGCTTTGCACGATGATCAAGATAATTTGAGAATACAAATGGAATCCACGGAATGGAGTGGAACCTTGATCATTCCCTCTGCGATGAAATCGGAATTCCATGTGATTTTGTTACACCTTAGGTAGATGCTTGATTCCGCTCAAAATTGTTATGTCTCAAACTTTTAGAACAGTAAATATAGATTATTTTTCAATTTAAGACAAGAGCCTCGTGCGAAGCCCTAGTTTTTCGCAAAACATGCAACTAATATCCCTCCACAACTACCGTATTCGCCTGATCTAACACCGAGCGATGTCTGGCTATTCCCTGAACTCAAGAGACCACTCCTTGGACACCGTTTCGACTTGATCAAGGAAATAAAAGCTGAATCAGAGCAAGCTTCCAAGGCTTGCAGAATGTTCAAAACGAAATTGGAAGAATGAATAGAGATTTTTTCATTTTTTATACAAATCAATTGTCTTTGTCAGGGTGAATTTCTTCAGTGAGCATAATCATCGGCCCAGTACTGGCTCCCGGCTTGTCCCAGAGTTGGTAAAATCCAATTGAGGCCCAAGCACAGCTTGTGTACAGAATTTATCATTCAAATATACAAAATATATTTAGCAATCCCTCTTTCATTCCCATGAATCAAAGAGAAGAAATTCCATTCGAATTACGTATCAATTCCGTTTATTTTCTCTGCTTCTACAATGTGATAAACTGAAGCAAAAAAAAAATATACAGGCTCGAGAATTGTGTGAGAATGAAAACACGTAAGTGGGTGAATGCACTTATTTGAGGAAGAAATCGGGAGATAAAGCCTAATGGGACTTGTTTGTAACTTATCATTGAATTTATTAATAACTCAATGAGAAGAGATTAGTCGAAGGTGAATTCTACGTCGAAAAGAGGAGAAACAAGAGGTTTCATTGACGAAGGTCGTTTATCGTCGTATTTGATTTTCCACAACCTTCTGTGAAATAATTGAAATCTCCGATTATATGTTTTTCGTTTCCTGTCCTACCATCTTACGCAGAAGAGTGGATTCGAGAAAGATTCGGTAATGAAATTTCGTAACTCTGGCATTTACGCGAAAGAGAAGTTTTAATAAAACGTCTAGACTATTGGGTTACACAGACATAACACAATGACGTTATAACGAACGTCCCTAATCAAAGGAATCACATGCTTTTAATGATTCCATCGAGGATTGAACGAACGAAGTGAGATGATATTTCCAATGGATTCTTTGAGGTTGGATCTGATTATAACTAAAGGAAACTGGGAATACTCCCTATTTGGGGAGTAATACACGTAGAATGAAATATTAATGATAATTTTCATGATTAAATTCAAGTTTGGTATAGAATATATTCAAATACTTTCTCCTATCTCTAAGATAGTTCAAGTTGCCAATCATTTATTCTTCCTTGATAATTTCCCGATTGATATCATTTAATGCCATTGTATTATTCTCGTTTTATTATCAACGTACACCTCATAATCTCTCAAGTATAATCTTTTTATGGCAGATTAGAATGTGATTTCTTTCAATGACGATTCATTCAAACGTGTCAACATGGTGACATTGTTTCAATTGCTTGCAGTTTTTACTTGATCTTTTTATTAGCTCCTTTACTGTCTTTATTAGATTTACGATCTGATATTTTCCAATTATCTACGTAAAAAAATTAAATACCAACAAAAACCAACCGCTTTGTTTGCAGGATATGTAGTAATTAGTGAATGTACCATAAACCTGAAGTTAAGTCTTCGTCAATTGGATTTGATGATATGAGATTCGTATCAAAATTTACATCAATTGGCAGCTGGGTCCACGATTGTTAGCTAAAGATACTCAATCATGCACTTTTCGAGACCCTTTAGTAAGTTCTACTTCCGAATGGACGGAGAAAGAGCCCATGTATATAGAAATTATTTCCAGCACCCTGTATTCAATAAGGATCCTGTATGAGCGTATATATCGAGTATCCAAACTTTGAATTGCTTAGCTTTTACTATGGCCCGAATAGATGCCAATCTAAGCATACTTGCATACAATTCACGTGGGGGCTTGAACGAGTTACCGATGTGTCCCCTTGTTACGAGAATATTGGTATTTCCAACTTGAATCCATACAGGATCTCGCTTCTCGCATGCTTTCTGAGTTCCCCCAAAAATTGTAATTCAGACATCCTCATACAAACTCTTTTTGTCTCCGATAATCGGACCTAGACGTCCCCAAACACTGTACCAACTGGAAATAGTCGGAGTACCACACGGAACAAATAATTTAGCTAGCACGGACACGGACAGCAATTAAATTAGCTCCTGTAGCTAAATTTTAGCTGTTACAGCGAAAAAATTTGCATTTGTAGTTAATTCATTCGCGGTAACAGCTAAAATTTAGCTGCAGGGGCTAATTTAATGGCTGTCCGTGTCCGTGCTAGCTACTCAGCTGCTGCAGCTAAATTATTTTTTCCGTGCACGGTAAGTAAAAATAAAAAAATCAACAGCTCTCAATTTATAATCTTCATAGCCAAATTTCTCTCGTTTTGACCGAACGCAGGAAGGAATTCAATAAATTTTCCATTTCATATTAGTCATTCATATCAGATAAAAGTCAATAGTTTCTGTTTTTGATACAGTCCGATCATGTGCGACCAAAAGAATGAAATCAAAATATCGCTCTGTACAGACCTTCTTCAATCAATAAAGGTGGTCTGTACAGAGCGATATTTTGATTTCACTGTTGTATTTTCGAATAATTTGTCACGAAAGATTCGGTTCGGGTTGCAACGTTAGGAGCCGCTGGCATTCCCTTAATTGAATAACCTTCGCGATAATTTGTTATACTTTCAAAGGTCCTAGTTTTCAGCGCCCGCATTAGTCCCATCGAGGGTGTCTTGAACAGTACCAAGTTACAGAAATACAGTGCAAGACTCTGAAGATGAGTATATACTGGAACAAGATAAGGGCACCTAGTTTCGCCCTAACTGATACCAAGATTCAATTTCCACACAGAATAATTCATCCAATAAAGTCTGTAAATGAAGCTATGACAAAAAGGAGGAATAAGAGAAGAAATTTTGAAACAGTAAATCCATAATCTATCCTCGCATTCCATAAACATTGTCTAAATTGCTCGCAAGAAATGTTGTTGTCACGCTGAATGTATCGGGAACCACATCAAACACGAAAGATCATATATCGGTCTTCACAAGGCAAAAGTAAAAATGATTCACAGCGAGAAGGAAATGATCGTTCGTAACACGCATACATATTCAATCGCTTCGTTAAATTTGTATGTTTTTGTTTCGCTTTGCGGCGATCGAACATATACACAACAAACAAATATATCCGATTCTTCGGTTGGAAAGTAAAATATATTCTTTATGCATTACAGAGGAGTTGACTCGTGCTAACAACCTTCGATCGGAAAAGTACCGTTACACACATCAACAACAAAAAAGCGTTCCTCGATCGAAATACACCACAATACATTTTGCAATACGTGGAAAGTTATGGAAAATTTTTACCCGGCTTTTCTTGGGTCACAGGGTTCCGCATATCGATAATATTATTACGGATAACACAGTTATATGGTTTAATGCTCATAGATAAGAATCTGACCGGGTCAGCAGTGATTCTCATTCGCCTTAACCTAGTTCGCGAGTTCTGGTGATGTGATTTTACGTATGTGTGTATGTACATGTCCACGGATCTATGCCACGAATCAACCGGCGTTAATCACAATTCAAAATATATATACATATATATGTGCATATATTTCTATATATAGTATACGTATTAAAACTCTCGATGGTGCATGCCAAAGAGATAAACCATCAATGCCAGTGTCATCAGGTGAAGTAAGAAAAACTTGTGTTCGTGTACGTGCTTGCCATCACACGGATTTTAAATGCCAAATTCGTCTAAAGAAACCTGATGTATTGATTTTATTTTCATCATTTCAGCGTACAAGTATTTTCATTGATGAACCTTGATGAACATTGATTTCTCGAAGAAAGTGCATCTTCTTGATAATTTGGGACTCAAAATTGATAATTGCATTATCGTCAATACTACGCAAATCCAAGTTCAATTTTGAACAACTCCGAAAAACGGGTTATCGGGAATATATTAGGTACTTGTGTATCGTTGAATGTGCGATTTAGCTCCGGCAACCTTGAAATCGGCTTCATATTTTAGTAGATGTGTACGTAGATGTGGAATTCAACGTGTTGATTGAATTTTCTCTTGCCGAGGAGTAAAAAGAATGGCAAAGAAACTATCAGATTCGAAATGATTATCAGATTTTGACTGGATAGTTCAGTAGAATACCTGATTAGAATTAGAAAAAGATCTTAGTGATAGTGGAATCGTTCGATACGAATCAGGATTTCCGTATACATCATTCTGATGAGTATGAATATCTCTTGGAGACTCTGAAAATTTTACGCCAACTTTAGCCCTGATGGAATGAATTACATAATCAGAAAGACATGTTCCGAATTGAGAATTGCCAACAAAATTAGGTATAAAAGATGAGAAAAACAAGGAGTATAATCCGCATTCACTCGCTTCACTTGTATCGCTTGTTCGCTTTGTCAGCTGAAAGTTAATGTTTTTTGGCAGGCTCGCTTGGCTCGCATTTTTATTATCCTCGATGGTCCATGGTGATCGCATTTCGTGAAAAATCATGCACCAACACCGAAAAAGATGATGTGGTTGATATTTGGAGAGCTAAAAATTAGCTGTTGTAGCTGTTGCAGCTAAAATCTAGCTTTTGCAACATTTCATTTCGCTACCCAAATATCAAACACACGAAATAGCTACCACAGCTGATTCCTAGCTACCATAGCGAATTTTTTGTCTTCCGTGAAGTCTGGCATAACCATCAGCCCAAGCCTGGCCTGATTGGCCAGGCCAACTTATGAGTCTATTATTGTCAAGCCTGAACCAAACTTGATGAAAATGTTCGAGACGGGTTCACGAGTACTGAACTCCCCGTGTGGAAATTTTTCCGGGCTCAGACCTGGGCCAGGTGTATAATCCCTACTTAAAATGTGGCCCTGGTTAGGACACCTGGGTTGGCCCCAACTTGGGGTGTTACGCTTTTCAATCTAGGCCCAGTCGTGATTCCCAAACTTGGCCCACATCAAGAATTCCACTTGGACCAACTCAAGGAGTTCATTTTAGCTCGTATGAATTTTCAAATTTCATCCTGCGCTGGGCCCCGGATATTTAGGTGATATTCCTCAGATAAAAGACAAATGAATACGCTCCAGCAAAAAGAAGCAAATGTCATTGCCAATCGAATTCAAAATTAAAGAATCCAAATTCATTGATGCTACTTTGTTTGTAAAAGAAGTAGTAGTGAAGTTTTCAATTCACCTAACAACCAAAATTCCAAATAATGTGGTTCTCCTAAGAAAGAGCTATGTCATTGAAATCGAAAAGATGTATGGTTCTGAAGCAATGGCATCCGCAATATCTATTTACGGGAAAATCTTAATATCGAAAAAGAGAATACATTCTTCTCCTGAAGCATCAAATATAGTCGAAGGATGGAAAATTGATCCAGAATCAGTTAAGAATGCAACTTTTTCTCTTAATTTTGTGGACAGGAAATTAATCATGATGAAACTTAATACATCACAAAACATATGTAACATATTTGTTATGTCACTTTTACATACATGAACACTTATGGAGCACCTGGAAAAAGTTATTCATTATTATTGTCAACAATTAATGTGCATTTGATTCATATGAACATTGGATAAACGTTTCTCACAACGAGTATAAAACATATAATTTATGTTGCCCAGAGCCTATATGGGCTGTGAGTGAGCATCTGTAGATTCAAATATCCGGGGAGTACACTAGCAACCCTAACTGGGGGCCCACATGGGCCGTGGGTGGGACCCTTATATTGGACGCTTAAATTCCACCCTTACGGGGCCCGGACATACTTAAGGATGCCCACGATTGAGTTCCACACGGGTCGTACGTGTTAGCGAACTGTTGGAAGCCAATACTGGCACTGTACTTTGCCAGTTGACAACAATGACATAATTAGAATTGTTCCGATTGGGAAGAGGTATACCTCTTTTAGAGGTGTAATAATTCGAATGAATACTAAATTGCGAGCTCATTCTCCCTTATGATTTCCCGCACATCTTTTATTATATTTTACAAAAGGATGAAAGTACATGATAAGTATGTTAAATATTTTATGCATTACATAGAAAATGACTTGCACTTTGGAAGACAAATGAGTTTGAAGGAATGAATTAGTTTTATTATCAACTCTTCTGGTATCGAAAATTGCATTGAACACCTTATCTACAGTTTGCAATGAGCGATGGAATTATAAACGTTATCGATATAGTTTCATATTGCATAAAGTGAAAATTCCATTCCTATCGCAAATTGTCAATGAGTTGTTCATTTCTCTGACTGCACGATCAATGAAATTACTCTTAAACGATTACACGATCGGTTAGCCTGTTATTAAATAATTAGAGGATTTAATCGCTTGGGGTGATAAATTTTCATATTATCATAAGTCAGTTTTTGTAGAAGAAGAATCTTTTCATGAAAAAAATAATTGAAATCGATTGAATTCAACGAGAAGGTTCTTTTTTTCATCAGGATTCAAATATATTTGTTCATCGTAATTGAAGTTTTTAATTGTATCCTCTCCAGTATAAAATCATAGAAGAAGAACCTAATACATCAGACGTAAAGAACTGTACCATTGATACGCATATAGATTCCATTGAACTTTCCAAGTTTGATAGAAATGTTAATCGTTTCCAGAGACATATAAATCTCTTGACTGGAATCCACGATTCAATTAATTTGTACCTCCCACGCATACATTCGATTTACCGAATAATGAAATCCAATCCGAATACAAATTAATTCTTTATCAGAAGTGTTGACCCAAAAAATCGTAGGTCAAATCCTTTCCAATAATCAGAACAAAAGTAAATCTCTCTGCTCTCGGTGATTTCTCCCCCACACATTCGAATAATGAGGAAAAAAACCACGCACACAGTGGAAGAATTTACGAATCCGATCTCCCCGTTGGAAAGTTTCAACTTGTTTTAACCCCAAGACATGAATCATCAATAATGCTTTATTTCCTTCCCTTCTGCTTCTTTATATCGTGTACAATATTAGTGGGTGAACGTTTCGCGATAGCGTAGACGTCCCGCACGACGACAAAGCCGGTGGACTTTTGATATCTCGGGGAAAAAAAAGAAGAGAAAAACCGAATTAAAAAGACAAGAAAATCGTATCCATGGGTACCATCCATTGAAATCGTACGTTATTTATAGCCACAGTATAACATCGGTGAATTAAATCAAAGGTCGACAAGCTCTGCTCGAAAATCAATTACGTAAGGAGACAGAGACTTGTAACTTTCTAAACGTAATGCACAGATCAAACCAAGCAAACATCTGCTGCAAAATACATTCTTCAACCATGTCTTTCCCTTCGAGTTATTATTTCATTTCTCACTGATTTTTTAGTACCTGCGTGCATGCGTGCGTGCGTGCGTACATTCGCGGTAAGAAAACCAGTGAACAATATGTTATCATCCGGAGCTCTTGAAGATCTCCTAAATATGTGTAAGAGGTCAGATAGACCTTTCAGAAGGTTAACATAAGGATATCAGAATGTTATCAGATGCGTCGATATCTGAGGAAAATAAAAGATTGCCAGAATGTTATCCAAACGAACTCTTTAAGAGGATAACATTAACAGAGCTCTTTCAAAAGACCTCTCAAAGAGCTCTTCCTCTCATAAGTGTTCACTGGAAAGGAGCATTCATGCATGATTCATTTCACAATTCAACAAAGATTTGAAAATTAATCGTGAAAATCGTTGCAATTTCTCATACGCCAAATGTATTCTTCTCACATTAGATGTATCGCGGTTCAGATCTTATTGACGGAATAACTGAATCATCGGAGCTTCTGTACACATTAATATCTTTGATTACGTTCCCACGCGTTACGTACCTGATAGGAATAAGCTATCTAATAACCGTGGATTATTCGCAGAAGGAAAAAGGAAAGAATATTAACAACTTTTTCTATTTTCTCTTCGCGTTGTGAATTATCGCGATGTGCGTTGTGTGCGATGGGTTTTGCGCTTGCCTCTTCGACGGTTCTTTTTAAATGATAACATATAATCCATATGAAATAGATTTGAGTGCAGTTTGAGTGTTTACAATTATTATTCACTGGCATACAAGGATATAAAAAAACCTACCTAGACGTCCAATTGAAACGTACCAAAGATACTTATCTTCAGTTTTGTATCCTCCTCTTGATGGATTTGAAAGATTCATCAAAAATTATTTTCTGCTTTAAAAAGCACGCTTGTTTATCAAACCTTGTATTTTGAATTTCAAATTCCACGTTGGAAAAAATTTGTTTATCGACTTGAAACGTACATGAAAATATCCCAAAGAGTTCGATTTATTCAATTTCTTGTTTCATACATAGAAAAAGTGTCAAAAAAGCGTTGTTTTGAGGTCTCCCAATTGAGATTCTTTCCTCCCTGGTAGAGATCATTCTCCTCCTACTCTGGCGCAAACAAGGCACAAGTGAGACATCCTCGGAAGTACTCAGGCCAATTCTCGTGCCAGAGATACGCCCAGAATGATTTCTACTAGGGCTTAAATGAAATTGCGAATAAACTTGGTGTTCAGTTCAAGATCTTTCAGTAAGCGAAATACATGATTTCGAACGCGAGATCGAAAACCCATGCCCTTGAGAAAACCGGAAATATATCCAAGATTCTTCAAGTTGAAGAAATATTTGAACCTTGAGGGAATTTTTCATTGATGCTCATCGTGAGTTCATTCAAAATAAACAAACTTTGTCATTCACCGTGTTCTACCGTCCACGTCAAATCCTTGTGGATCACAAAAATATCTAAGGAGACGAATACATTAATGATCACCAGCAGCGTTGTCTCGTGAAACACCAACGGAGATGTTTCTCATACTTTGAAAAAGTATAGAAAATCACATTCAACGTCGAACCTCGAGTGTCAAATGTCAACCTCTGACTGACAACTGAAAAAAACGTTTTCAAGGATATAAAAGATCGTACGAGCAGAGGCTCGACAGTAACAGCACAACTTTGGTTTCTTCATTCAACCGAATTCTTGTTTTTGCCGTGTGAACCATTGTACGTACCATCAAATGAATGAATGAGTCATTCTTTAAAATAGTTGATAAATCGTCTATGCATATAAATGATCGATTTTTCATGTTTTTTCTTTTATGCGGTATATTTTTTCACCTAATCAATGCGATTGATAGTGAAGAGAATCGAAAGCTTCATTATAATCTCAAGTTTTCTATTACGTTATCATGGATTCACTAGTTTTTTAGGTACCTAGTCGATTCTGTCCTATTATGTTGATTTCAAGGATGGAATCAGTGTCGAAGAAATGCTCCTCGTGGTTCTACAATCCATAGATTCAAATTTTTTCTGATCCCCGAAATTTTTCAAAACAATTTAGTACTCATTACCCTGAGAACCCCATTTATTTGACTAAAAGAAAATTCATTTGCCCTGATTCTGAAGAATCTTGTTTTGATTGGACAAATTTTTCATTGAATTTAAATTATAGGAATATATTTTTGTTTCAATTTGATGAAAATTTTCCCCATTGAAGAGTAGATTCATTAGAATGAGAACGAAGAAAATTTTCTTTCAGTCGAAAAAGTTGGGTTTTTAGGGTGAAAGATGATGAAAATACTATTGTTTAGGGAATAATTCCTGTCATTTCCCTGGTGGAAATATTTCTCTGAGAATCTCTGAAAAACTCTTAAAATTCGAACATTCTCTGTAAATCTCTGCAAGTCTCTATAAAATTCAGAATAATTCTGAAAATCTCTGAAAATATTCTGGGCATTTCTGAAAAACTTTCAAAATTGGAATTTCCACCATGGTTTACTGAGAAAAATTGAATACCGTTAAGGAGATGGTCGCTAAATCTTTCACTCCAAACTATTCGAAAGTGTTTTAATGAAACCAAAATATCACCCTCCACATGAATTTCTTAGTGCTGAAAGAATGACTAGATTTCGACATCAATGAAACATTTCTGAATAGTTTGAATTGAATGATTTGGCTAATATTCTGGTGCTGGTATTCCATTGATCCTAGAAGATTCACATATCATATTATGAGTTTATTTTCTTTTCATAATGATTCAATGTCCAAGAATTACAAAGAAAATATTGAAATATATTCTAGTTTGTAGTAACTTTAAGAAACCTTTGTAATTTCAAACAATTCTAATAAAAATCGCACCTTTTCTATGTTTTACGATAATATTGTGTGTATATAAGAGAGTTTCGCTGACAAATTCAATACCTTATAGCAAAATTTGCTGACTCTGTAATTTTATTTCCTTTAAACATGACAATGAAATTTCCGTAATTCAATATGAATAATTTTATTCCTTGCACTGTCCCTCAAGCTTGGAGATACAATAGTTTCCATGAAAATATCTGTACGAGATAATTTGAAGTGTTCAAACTCATTAAGAGTTGCAAGCTGTCTAGACGATATGACAGACAATCAAAAGACAAGAATAATAATAATAATAACAACATGGAATCGAACTTTGATCGGGATCCTTTTCAAGAGTGGAGTTGTGAACTGAACACACGATCGCATATTCTTTTTTTTTGTTTTAGTACGGTAGATGTTCTAATATACCGGGTGTTTTATAGTTCATTATTCGAATTTTCGTGATATATCTTTGTCTGAGATTCTAGGAATTCCACTTTTAAACAGGGCATATTCTATAGAAATTCTAGAACTAACCGATCCCTTTACAAATATTCTATAAAATCTCATTGACGAATGGGAAAGTGAATAGATTTCAATGAAATTCAATGGTATTTGATCAGGAATTCCACCATTCCTAATGGGATTTAATAGAATATTTCTACCAGGGGAAACGGTAGACACTCTGGACAACTGGAGACCATTTGTTTGACAATTGTACCTAATTATTTCTTGAATTGTTTGATACTTCCTCAATTTTTCTTTTGGCATGAAGACTTAATTAAATGAAGACAGAATATCATTACTGAACTCAATATACCCTTTGATATGAGGCGAAAAGCTCACCTCTGCGGCAGGGCAATATTGGTGACTCGATTTAAAATGAGAAAAAGAAAGAGGAAAATATTTCACTAAAAATTGGGTAAATTTTAAGAACTAACCGTTCTTACGCTTTAGAACTGATTGTTTTCTTGTAGAACTAACTTTTTGGTAAGAACTGACCCTTATAATAACCCTTGCTTTTAAAATTCAACACGGAAAAGAGTAATTAGCTGTGAGATGGACAGCCATTTTTTTTAGCTACTATAGCTAAATTTTCGCTTCTGTAATGAAATTTTTAGCTCCATCAGCTGAATTTTAGCTGATGTTGCTAAGAAATTAGTTGTCTTGTAGGTGCTAAAATATTTAGGTATAATAGCTAAAATTCAACTGATACAGCTGAAAATTTCTTTCGTCAAGTTGAAAGCTCCGTCACCCAAGTAGAAATTCATATTGGGTGTTCGATCAGGACCAGATTTGGAAAGTCTTATCTCAAATCAGGCCCTGATATGGAATGTAACGCAACGTTGTATCAGAGCCCGATGTAATGAACTATGATAGGGCATGCCAAATTATCAATGTAGCAGGGCCGGATCTGGTTAACCCTAATCAGGCGTACCAAATCATGGCCTCACCAAGTGTGCCAAAATAAGGTGAGCCCTATCATTGCCCAATCGGGCTCATAATGAACATGGGGCTGGCCATACAATTCTTCTGCTCGGGCAATGACATCGTTTGATCACCGTGAAATTATTGTTTTGGTAGATCTAACAGATCTATATCAGATATTTGTTTTTTTTTATTGGGTGCGAGAATAAGTTTCCGCCCTTTTTCAAGCAAAGTTGATTTTCATTCAAACAATGGATTATTACATAATGTCATTCAAAGTACGCACCATTGGAAGCAACCACTTTTGCCCATCTTTCAGGTAGCATACGGATTCCTCGGAGAAAAAAAACAGGTTCTTTTGACTCGATCCATTCATTGAGCCATTTTTCGACACTTTCGTAAGAAGTAAACCGCTCTCCAGTGAGGGCTGATTGCATAGATCGAAATAGATGATAATCCGAGGGCGGAATGTCTGGGAAATACGGCGGGTGGGGCAAGATTTCCCAATTCATTCCTTCCAAATATTTTTTAACAGGTTGAGCAACATGTGGCCTAGCATTATCATGCAGCAAGATAAGTTTATCATGTCTACCGTCCCATTCCGGTCGTTTTTCTTTTAGAGCTCGATTCAAACGTATTAGCTGTAGTCTGTAACGATCGCCAGTGATTGTTTCTGACGGTTTAAGAAGTTCATAATGAATGACACCTTCCTGATCCCACCAGATGCACAACATAATCTTTGAAGCGTGGATATTTGTTTTCGGTGTCGATGGACCTGGTACACCTGGCAGCCCCCAACTTTTTCGACGCTTATAGGATTATCGTAATAGATCCATTTTTCATCGCCAGGGACAATACGATGCAGAAAACTCTTTCTTTTTTGCCGTTCAAAAAGCATCTCACACGTTACCAAACGTCTCTCGATATCTCTCTCCTTTAGTCGATGCGGCACCCAATTACCTGCTTTTTGGACCATTCCTATCTTGTGCAAGCGTTTACCGACGGTCGACCTGTCAACACCCAACTCTTCAGACAACTCATCTAGGGTTCGCATGCATCTCCATTCAATAATTGTTCCAGTTCTATATCTTCGAATTTTTCCGGTGTCCCTCCGCGTTCTTTATCACTCACGTCAAAATCGCCACTTTGGAATCGTCGAAACCACTCTTTACAAGTTGTATCGGACGTAGCGTGATCACCGTAAATATTGCACAGTACACGATACGTTTCAGCGGCACTTTTCTTCGAAATAAAATAATGAAGCATAACTTTCCGCAAATGCTGTTTTGTCGGGACAAACGTTGTCATTTTTGACCCCAGATAAAAAATGATGTTTACGCTTGTAACAAATGTCGACTACCGCAATTGACACCTTACATAAACACTTCCAAATCACAAGTATAGCACTTGAGTGAACTCAAAAATAGTATCAGCAGCAACACTTCTTCCAAGAGGGCGGAAACTTATTCCCATACCCAATAATTGTATTGTTCTCATTGATAGATGTCTGTCGATTCTTCATTCTCTTTGTTAGAGAGGTGAAAATTTCACGCTGAAAAGAAAGTCTCAACTTCAGATGGTTTCATGACTGAATCTAAAAACGCTAACAAAACAAGCTCACAAAACAATCGCGAACAAAATGGAAAAACTGAATTCCAGTCAGTTTTGAAATTCAAATGCAAACAATTTGAGTCAAACTTTTCATAATATTCGTACAAGAAAAAATAATTTTATTCTCAAAACTCCGATGAAGATTTTATTGAAAAAGTTTCCGAGAAGTATTCTCAAAGCTATCAAGAAATCTCAATAGATTGATAGAATTATCAAAGATCTGTTCCCACTAAATTCATCACCTCAAAAGAAAGAGGTTTTTTCTACCTGAATGAATTTGCAAGTATCATAACGTGTCGGTTTGAACAATTCAATCTACACATCAGGTTTATACGGAGCAAAATACTCGCGAGTCAACGTTTTCTTCTTCTCCCACTTATCAACAGCAGACCGACTTCTATTTTTAGCGATTTTTCCTCTCGGATGAAAATTCGTATTTTCACTTGACGAATAAATCTGAATAATAACGGCAATTGAACGGAACTCGGACTACCAGATCAAATTTCAAGCTCAATGCGGGGAGATAACTTCTTCACGTTTTTGGTCGATCGTTGTATTACGTTGAGAAACTATGATAATCGAATGATCGATGTCAGACTTGCAATAAACACCTCTCTCATTCACGTTAAGTAGACACTTTTATTTCACGTTCATTACATCTAAGACCAGCGCGTACCTCAAAAGAAGGTATTTCAATTCCCCCTTTTTGCTTGACATGAAATAAATTCGTTCATTTGTCCATATTTTTAGCAACGAAAAGAGCTTTTTTTCGGTGAAGGTCGTTTCTTATCTCTCGATATACAAGGGAACCCAATAATGATCGTTCAAGTTTTTCAAAGTCGCAATGAGCGGTTGCGTTTCGCGTGATGATATAAATTCGTTCGACTCGATCAATTATTGAAGCAAAATCTTCTTATTTTCGTTTTTTTTTAACATGTTTGTGTCCGATCGGACCACGGTAAACAAACAGTCGTGGGGTGCGCGTGATTCGAAACAATTTCGAGATGTGTAAAATTTGTTGAAATACGATCAGGATTTTGACAAATTTTGACATCAATGGGATCGCGAATGAGGTAATATTTTGGCACGCTTTCAACAGTTTGATTCTTCAAAGGAACTAATTAAAACTTGGATACGTATTATACGTAGGAAACTTGTATATTTGTTCAAAGAAAAATTCTCCTTGGAATGACGCACGATCTATTTCACGTGACAATGAAAATGCTGACAATTAAGAAATAGTGCGACTATAATGAACTCCGAAGGACCATGTCTTGGTAATTATTTCGTATTCAAACTAGTAGAAGGAAAAAAGAGCATTCCCTTTTTTTCACCTCAATGTTTTTATAGGATTTCTCTTGGAAATTCCAGGTTTATGGAAGTAGTATAGGGAGAAAAAAAATTTACTGACGCAGAGAAGTTGAGTTATTATGTATGGAGCAGCACATTTTTCTAACCAAGCTAGTTTCTTTACCCTAGATAAAGATTTTATTCCACAATCGAGTTGCTCAGAGAGCAACGCAATATCCTGCATCAACTAGAATTAGGAATTATAAACGAAAAAGAAGAAAGATTATTTGGTGAAATAACTGTGAATTTAGGGAAAAAGAGCATCGATGTTGAATGTTACGAGTGTGAGAGTCAGAAATTATCAGTCTCGAGGTATTTTGAATTAGTTGAGACAGCTAACGTGTTATTTGTCCTGACTAATAAGTAGCTGCAGCAACTACTTAATTAGATGTTCGAAAATCGACTATTTAAGTAGTTGCTGCAACTATTCTTTTTTTTCCGTGTAATAGTGCAATACTATTCTTCCCTTAAATCAACAAAGTATTGTTAAACTTCAACTTCTCTACTGGTTTGGTCAGTCACGATAAATACAGCTCCTACGAAAATTTAATACAAGGAATTTTATGATTGGAAAATATCTATAGTACAAAACCAATGTATGTAGGGAGAATCCAAAATATACAAATTAATAATGATTCATAATTTCAGTAGTTATAATCCCATCACACGTTCGAATACAGCGTACGATGAAAACGAATTCGAATTAATTCAGTGAGATACTGATATATGTGGTTCATCCAAATTCACACATCAACTATGAACTCCAAACAGAATCATACAAAAGATATTAAATACTTCCTCCAAAACTGGTTACAATCTGTTCACATAAACATCAATCAATGTTTACTACTCTCCCATTCTCTAATTAATATCTGCTGAATGCAATTAATTATTGAATCATGATGACTCATTGTTATTGAGTGAGAAAATTAGTAAATATTTATCTTTCTACTGGGCGGTAAACATTTTCACTTATCTGGACAAAGGTTTTGTCTCATGCTATTACGTTTAGGAATATTTGATAACGAAGTTTCAATTTCTTCTACGTTAGAGATAGGAATTTTCTCTGCCTTGAACAATTATCGTCCGAGACGGAATTTTCTATTTTCTTCAAGTCTCGACGCCTTAAAGCGGACGCAAGGGGGATTTGGAGGTCTAAAAAGGATTTTATAAATCCTTAGCTCGAGTTGGAATCTCAGAGGTAGGGATATATCCATTTGACAACGAGTAAGACTCGAAGGATTAGCCATAGGATTTCGTGTAAAATGCTTTCCATTGTAAACTGACCGTTACACAAAATTGTTATAGCATTGAAAGTTAATGGTTTAAGAATTTTCTTTGTGAATCTTGAATAACGACTTTTAACAATTGTAGTTGCATTAAAAAGTGAGGAATGATTCGATGTCAAATCGGATGCAGATGAATTTTTCTCTGTCCTCGAAGATTTTATTGCAGCGACTAGTATTCAAATATTTATAATATGTTCGCAAATTGAAGATAATAACTGGAAAATTAATCCTCAAACGAGAACTATGGGTCATTTGTGTCCAGACCAACATAACAAGTTGGTTGATTTCAAGGTTCAAAGTTTATAATTTTGCAGTCTAATGTAATAATCATGTAATCTTCTCTCCCCTCAAATGGAATTAACGTATGAAGGTTAAAGTATTTGAAATAAAGTCTGAAAAATACTTCATTATCCCCGGTTGGAATTTGATATGTTATTTTTCCATTTAACAGTAATGTAGTATTTTTTCCGAAAGAAAAAGATCTTCTTCTTTTAAAAACCATGCTTTATTTGATTTTTTTCGAACATTTTCAAGGGCTGAAAAATCAACAGCAATAATGCCTTTTTCTTCGTTTTGTTGCATGAATGTTAAGAAAAACATGTTTAAATAATATCTAGTGGCAATTTAAATTGTGGACTTTCAAAATAGACTGCTTAAACTACGTTCATTAATTTTTGCAGATTTTTTCGAATATATTGAAACAGTTTAAGATACGCAAGATATGAAAGTACTAGAAAAGACGTTACCGTTTTCAGGGTTGATCAATTCTACAACAAACCTCAGAATAGTGTCAATAGTGTAACCTAGTGTTAATTTATTACCATGTTTTCAGAGTGACAGGGTGATCCCTGTAAGTTAATCATATCCCACACACATCTGACTCAATTTAAAATTGGGTGTAGAGAATTGTGACTATAAATTTCAGTAGTCACAGAATAAAGTTTCATTCTCATATAATTATTTTTATACTTATGTGAGACATTAAAAAACTCACATGAGAAACCACTTCGTTACCAAGAATGACTACTCTGTTATTGGAAAAAAAGTAATACTATTTTGAAGTTGGTTGTAAAAATGATTGAGCACAGATAAATTTTATTTTGGATAAGGCAAAATAAATATTCTTTTCAACTAAACTTGGCTTATTACCTATAAATACAGTTTATTAACAGTTAAAACCCCCGATATCACATTTCTCCACTGTTAATAAACCTTACTTGAGGATGATTAGTAATGTTTTTATGTAATTCATTCCGCCATATCCAACACCCCGCTCTGGTAGAAATATCCTATTAAACCCTATTACGAATGTTGAAATTTCTGATTGAATACCATTGGATTCCATCGAAACCTATTCATTTTCCCATTCATTGATGAGATTGTATAGAATATTCGTTACAGGGCGTAAAAACATCTATCGAATACGAATAAACTCTTCCCTCAGTGCGGAATTGGGACCGAACGGATCTATTTTCAGAATCTCAGAAAAATGCACAAAAATTCTCTATATTGTTTCTTTTCATAAATAAATCGAAGTTAATAGTTTTCACAAAAGAAAAATTTGTGTTCATGATGATCCCATTCCGCAGAAAATCAATGTTTCGTAATAATCGTATGCAAGTCTTGCGTTTAACTACCGTGGATGATGAGAAAATTCTTGTGTCTGTCCTAGTTGCTGATGTTGCGTCTCCATCGTTTCCGTTCGTGAAGAGTCAGAAAATAAAGCTAACTTTTTTTCTACCGGCCACAGCACCAACATTTTTATATATTTTCTCGAGGGTAGAAAAATGAATTTGAGGATTCAGTGATATTGTAGATAGCATACAACGGTGCTACTGGAACGTTTATAGAATGTTGGAGGGTTTCTAAATGCTTCAGAATCCTTCAAATGTTATTTTTTCTTTGTTTTTTCATATCTTCAGGAAACGATTCAGTCGTAGTTACTAAGATTTGGTCAAAGTTACCAAATCTCACCGTTGAATACAGTGGAATGAAGATCACAGGACCACAAGAAATACTTTTTTCTCAGGTTCGTGGGGTTTGGAAACAAATTTGGAATGGTTTAGGGTGCTAAATACATAAACAATGTCGGGTTTCTTAGATTGGCTCAATAATTCTTATATACATATACGAAAAAAAATTACAAAAATGCAGCTAATTCAAGAAATCTCACATTATTTTTGAATAATTTCATATATATATATATATTAAGAAATGCGATCTTTATCTTACATACCGATGGGAGACTTCAGGTGATCCACAAATGTGGACATAACTCTCGTATATCTAATCATTTTACGTTGGGAAAAATCTTTTATCAACTTCAAATATAAATGAAAATATCCCGCAAAGTTTGTTTTATTCACTGATTTTTTTGGTGCCCAAAAAAATATTTGAATAACGTTTCTTTTTAGGCCTCCTAATCCAGACTCCCCCTTCAATTGAAAATATCGCTCTGCACAGCAATTCTGTAGAGTATGTAAAATTCAAACATTCCCGAAAGGTTAAGAATAAACGATGTGGATGATGTTACGTTCACTGAGAGAAGAGTTTGTTTGTAACAAAGAAGGCTGATTGATTATAAACAAACCATCATTTGGGTCAAATAAGATTTGTTAATAGTTAACAAACCTTATTCGATTGAAATAAATTTGGAATACTTTTTTCTCAATATCCCTTAATCAAAGTGCGATTCATAAATGCATGAGAGGGAAGCGAAGTTTACATCGATTGGAATTTTATAAAAATTTTATAAACAATTTTGATATTGGTGAATATCACTCACCACCAACGTTTATCAGATCATAAACATGCCAGCACACCGAGCGTCGTTCAGTTCACGAATTTACGAGCGAAGTGAGCTCCATTTACATTATAGCGAACATCGTTTGAGTCTCATAAAATGAAAGTTTTGTCAATATTCCATGGACTTTTCCCAGAATTTTTAAAATTTTCTTACCAAAATATCTCCAATGCATGGAGAAAAATGCAGATTTCTTGAATTTGTAATGAAGATAAAACGGCTCGCATTCCTGTTAAATTTTACTTGAAAAAGAATGGAAAATTATCCATACTTAACAAACAATAGAGAAAAATATCAACTTTTCAAAAGTCGCGCATGCAATTTTGCAAAGTGACTAATCAAATTTAGAAATGTTGTCCATCACTTTGTAACACCTCTTTTGGAAAATTTATACTTCTTTCTATTGTTTGTTTAGTATTGACAATTTTTCATTGTTTTTCAAGTAATATGCAACAGAAATGTGAACTTGTTCATGTTTATTACGAATTGAAGAAATATCCTCGAATTTTCTATTAAAGATTACTATATTCTCGATCTGCATTTTTCTACGTGTGTCATTCATTTTCAAATTAACAGCAGAGATCGATAGAGTCCGACTAATTTTCAAATCAATATGAATTTATGATCGAATCATGCAAAATCTACATATTGTATTGATTTATGAGAATTGTCATGACAAAGCACATCATCGCGAATCAATAAAAATCAGTCTACATTGTCATCCGTTGTAACCGGATATTATCGGAACGAAGTCCTTCACCGCACTTTTGTAGACTTCCACCGATAAGGTGGTTGATCGTTGATGCGATTACAACCAGAGGACCAGTTTCTTTTTCGATTCCGCGTGAATAAAAATAAACCGATCGGAAGTTATGAACGATGACTTCATGTGCATAAAACACGCAGTCATTGTTGATTCTATACCGCATTATTGTAAGAACAAAGTACAGATTGAAATTTGATATCTTTACAATATTATTCAGACTTCTTTTTCACGTATGATATAAAAATTCTTTATATTCAACGCGAGTTGCATTCCATATGAAATGAACAGTAAATTCATGTTCTTATACTGTTTCAAACATTATTTCGTCTTTGATATGGAACAAAGAATGGCGAATTCACTGTCCTTTTACGAAGTTGAAACTAACAGACGGTACCAACATACGATGAATATTAAAAAAGTTTCATGCACATTTATGTCATTTTTGTAGTTTACAATTCATAGATTTCTTCTCTATTGTCATACAAAAGTTCTATGGAGAGTTGTAGTTCGTTCATTCATTCGGTATTTGAAATATTGTGCCTTCGGTTACATTTTTACTTCATATTTTATACTTTACATATCCCGATACAAAGGATTGTTCATGTTGAACAAACATTTTGTTGATCACGAAATATCATGAAATATACATACATTTTTTTTCAATGTGAATTTATTAATAAATATTTATTTGAAAGGAACAAACAGCGGGGATGATATTTGTTCCGCCGGATTTGATGAAATATTTGTTTCTGTGAAGAGTATTTCAAAGTTCTTTTCTGAAAGCGTGAAATATGATTGGGTGATGGATTTAGATTTTATTCCACATATCAAGTTATTCAAAGCTGTTATGGAAAATCCAAACATCCATATAAAAAATTCTAATAATTTTATACAGTTGACGTATCGTCGGTGACATGACAAAATTTCACAAGTTGTGTACTTGATAAATGTGAATTGTTACGTTTTTATCATGTCCCGACAGAAAAATTTACGTCCTTTTAACCAAAATTCTTCATTTTTTCTCCAAAAAATTGGTTTTGGTCAGAATGAAGTGAATTTCTCTGCTAAGGGTCCGTGGAGATATCATTTTTATATCAAATGTATATTAATTTCGTCAAATTCACCCAAAAATTCTATGAATTTTGTCCATCCTGTTGAGATTTATTGAATGCATCACGATCCTCAAATTTCTTATAAAAATTGATGTATAATGGGTCAGAAACGTATCTCTCCTAAGTATTTATTCATCCTTTATCCAAAAACATATTGATTGAAAGAAAATGTTATCAAATGGATAGAATACATGATTGAATTTACAACTTGTTTGTTCATCTCAAATAGAGTAATTTGATTCGAATAAATATCCCATTGATACAATCAAATATTTCTTAAATACTCGACACATAAATATTTATTTGATTATTGTCAAAGCATAATATTTACCCTATGTATACATTTTTCATACAATCCAAACATCAATACATTCCCATCTCCCGAGGGGGAAAAAAGAGTTTGCCAAATTATATATAAATTGTATATAAACTTTATTGAATTATATATAAATTATATATAATTTTGTTATCGTGAAATATCATTCAGTCACCGATTCACTTGAGGGTTAAAAACAAGTGATTTTTTGAGTTACTCTTTAATAAAAAATTGTATATAAATCTTATAGAATTGAGTTTTCAATTCAAAATAAAATTTTCCCCATTTTTCCCTCCCTTGTTCCTTGAAATACAAACAAAGAAAGATTCATATAAAAACAAGGAATGAAAAGTGACTCATATAATTTAAATTATTTTATTCAGTACAATAAATGACTCTTAAATCCCTCGAAACAATGAGTTCAATGTTGAAAAATTGAAATTTCAAAGACAGGTGATTTAATATTCAATATTTCCTTTGATCGGTTGCGAATTGGAGCAATATTATAAGTTCATTACTCCGTTATATACTCCATGTACATATACATCATACGTTGAATATGAATTATATATAATTGATATATAGTTCATCCATTTGCTACCCTTTATTCCGTGATATTTTTATCGCAAGACAATGCTCGGTAGGAACTGATCGCTCATTGCATTGTTGTTGATGTGATATTGATTTGGATTAATTCATAATTTCATATGAATTTAAACAAAAACAAAAAAAAGGCTTCATTCGCATGAGTATAAATGCATGTCTTATGAAATCACATTGATCACTCGATATCGCGAATTTCATAATGTGGAGATAAAAGTAAATTCTTCTGACACAGAAAATAACGTATCATCATAAATAGAACAATGTGTTCCGTGGTACCTTGCCGTATTATATATATTTTCTAATCTCGTCCGAAGACTGGTTACAATCCAGGAAATGTGGGCTACGATGAATTCAAATATTTCGTCGTTGAACCGTGTCGTCGTGAAACCTAATCGCCTTCCATCAAAACATGTTTGACTCTATTATAAAATATCATTAACGAGAAAACGAACTTACCATGACAAAATGAAAGAAACAATGTACATCCAAAGTTTATAAGAATTGTACAAAGTCTGTGCGTGTATTTGACACTCAAATCGGTTGGCTTTGATCGGCCGTTGCTCCGATCGCTGTCAAATGTCTCAAACAATATGCATGTGTATACACGGTTAAGGATGCACAAACGACGACGCCACTACTCCTATTCACAACAATGGTTACCGACCGCATGGTCATGCACGCAAAAAATCTTAAAAGGTACGCACAATGGCGTACATGCGAAAATATTGTTTTCTAGTTCCCGTCACAGTCATAATTTTGTAAAAATAGACCTGAGATCCCGTTGAAATGAAAGTTCAACGCTGCCTGTATGAGTTTTAACGACACATCATACACTGCAGTTGAAGCATTTTTTTCTTTGAATGTACCAATGCGTACGCGCGTTTAATTTAGACACGTGAGAATTTCGTTATCAAATAAATGCGATCTCAGTAATAACAAGAAGGAGGAAAGCCAAAGGGATGAATGCCGAACGCGTGCACGACTAGTGTCGTCCGAGTTGTTCGATTGTGACTGACTGAAAGAAGGAAAAGACAGCGAACCGTACTAAAGACACGACACGATATAGAAGTTGAGTTCAGTGCCGCCAAGCGAGCGAACAAGTGAGAAGTTTTCGACCAATCGGAACGCCCTACTCTCGGGTTGTACTGAACTTTCCCGAATATCATTTCAACGAATTTCTATTGGCCAATTTCGAATAATCGCGACTTCGTTCCTCTTTTGTCCAAAATTATACATTCCCTGAATTCAACCCTATCAGGGATATACGATATTTTCGCGGTATCGACATTTTTATACAATTTTTATAAAATTTCGATCTATATTTTATACAAATTCAATATAAACTCGCGAAATTTTCTATAAAAATATCGATACTGTTCCTAATAAACCGTAGGATTTATGCAGGATATTGTTTTTTTCGATACCCCTTGAATTTATCCTCTTTGTCGTATCCCCGTAAGAACCAAGGTTGCTTTGTGAAATTTTGATTCATCATATCCCATTAGATTTCTGAACTCAGCAAAATTATGGTGCATACATTATGCATTTCTAATGCTTCACTTTTGAATATCGGATACGATACAAGGTTCGATCGATATGAATCATATGTGAGTCCATTGATTGCAATGAATTGCACAATCCCAACAGGGTATAAACATGATTATACTTTGTCGGTTCGAATATTGTTCATTAACGCAATTGAGCAAGATTTGATGGTTATTTATCCAACGTGAGGATGTTTTGGATTTAACTTTTCATGAAGAGACCGTGCACGTTTCAAGAGGATTTTATGTTCATTCAAGGTTTATGGGAATTGATGGTGTAATAAGATTCATTGGCTACAGAAACGAAAATGTGAAGTACAAAGTTTCTAATATCCTGGAATTACTCAGAACTTATGGTCAACGTGATTATTGTTAGTCTAGTAGTACTTTGGACCGCAGATCTCTAGAAAATCGAGATCCTCGAACGTTCGAAGAACTTTCAGAAATGTGCATTGATTGTTTTCTCACGGATATCAGTCTGCTCTAACATGAATCTCGCTGAATGGTATTAAAATTGAGAACAGGTTTAGTCAAATCTTCTTCGATTAGTTGTGAATTAAATTTGGGAGGATCGAAGTGATTTCACAATAGAAAGTCTGTCAAGTCTGGCTGAATTCCATTCGATGGACTTAGATTGAATCCTATGAGTTCCCATACAGCAATTTTGCTTTGTTCAAAGGATTTCTTATGCAACAGTTTTCACTATCTTCTGGAGATCTGGAGACATCTTTTAGATTTCATAAACGAAGACATCTTGGAGACAGTGAAAACTGTTGCATGAGAATTCTTTTAGATATCCAGTAGAGATCTTCTAGACACAGCAAAATTTTTGCTGAACAGTTTGCTTGTTCAATCAAAGTGAGATTACGGAGTTACCAAAATCCGTCATGAACATACGAATATTTGTAGTGTGTTCGTTCGAAAATGCGGATAATATCGAATGGTTCGTCTAATGCACGTCCATCATATTTTCGCAGTTGTCTGAACATGTGCCCTTGTTGAATAAACAACAAGTCGTTGTTGATCAAACATACGACAAACGTATGAAAATTATTTGCTAAACAGATGCAAAGTCTACATTGGAAGAATTTTACTTCAAAAATTGCAGTAAAATTCCAGTAACCGGAAGACAAGCGGGAATGTAAAAGAAAAAAAACTAATTACCATGCAGATCGTAGAAAGATAAGAATTTGAAGAAATATTTTCTACAAACTTCATAGAATTCACGGTAATTTTTCGAAATATTTCTAGATAATTTTCGAATTCAAATTCTATGAATATAAATTTTGCTGAAAATGAATCGCATCTCAAGTTACGTTGGATCTTATTGAGTTGTGCAACCACACTGTAAAGAATATCCGGATTTATTCTATACACACAGCGTATGAATTTTTCGATTTTTGTGCAAGAACATTATTGGATATAGGTATTTCTCTGCACGATTCCAACAGTTTCTCTACAAAAATTTATCATTCCACACAGGATAAGCACGTTACAAATGAATTCCCGGTTAGTAGGTTTCGAAAGAATTCATAATGAATTATTTAAGAATTTTTATTGAATACCAGAGGTTTATAGAAAACTCATTCTGAACAGGCATAACAGGGCCTCTCAAAGGAACCTACGATAAATTGCCGATGCGGTGTGGGGTCGGTAATTTTCAAAGGAAGAATTCTCTCAACAGAATCATGTTAGAGAACTATGTAAAATTGTGTATAATTCTTAAAATTGAATATGAAAAATAGTCTCCTCTGTAATTTCGAGTTTTTTTCACATTTGTTTGCTTGACGAATAGTGGAAACATCCGATGAGGAAAAGAATTTTCTCGTCATTTTTCTGTCTCAAAAAAAAATGGTGAATTATCCCTTGCGAGGTTCCGGTGGAATAAAAGCAGGGTCTCGCAACTCCAATTAGGGATAAGTGATATTTTGACAGTGTCGATTTTTTCATAGAGAATTTCGTGAGTTTATATTGAATTCTATAAAATCTCGATGGAAGCTTGATACAAATTGTATAAAAATATCGATACCGTCAAAATATTGCCTATCCCTAACTCCAATTAAAATACTTGGGACGCTCAAGAGGATACCCAAGCAGAACAAATCGAAATTTTGACCTTGATTGACTCGATATCAAATCGATCGAGCCCAAAATTTAGATAAGTTCTCGTCGATTCGACATCGTAGTCATATAGAATTCGGATCGATGTTGAAAAACCGTTCCACTTGAGATACCAGCATTCACCATCCAAGCGCGTTCGTTAGAAAAAGACGGACCCATACGATAGGAAGGGAGGTCCGAAGCAAACGCTATCATCCTTTTAAGGGGGAAAATACAAGCGAATATACCTTTTTTTTGAGGATTTATCACAATCCATTGGTTAAGGCATTAGTACCGGTTTCAAGACTAAAAGACGACCCACATTTGAACATTTTGTTTCTTGTTTCTTTTATTACAAAACTTTATACAAGCTTTTGCCTTCAATTTGTACATCTTTTGGGAGTGTATACAAATTTTTTTCTCTTTTTTTTTATCATTAGGGAACGTACCCATACTACGTGACCTTTTTATTTGTCTCGTTCCTTGTTGCACCAACTTCAGGCATAATGAGTAAGATAGAGAAGGAAGTAAGAAAAAGGTCACGTGGTATGGGTACGATCCCTTATTTACTACAAGGTGCCACAGTCGAGTCCTCGAAAATGAGAAGACCCTCACACTGCGCTGAGATAATCTCAAAACTGGCATGTCTCAGACAGAAATTTCAAGAAGCATTCCAAAGAGGAAGGTAGTTTACATCGTAATTCACCACCTATTCATGAAAAAATAAAAAAAAAAAACAAAATGACGGCTTTGTGAAAAAAGCGATGTATAAAACACGTATTTTTCCACCTTTTTTCCCTTTACCAAATTTTTTTTCACCAATTTTTCTACAATTTTCTGGTGAAATACGGTAGAGGAGATCGAAATAAACAAATGCACCAAGAATATAACAAAGTGGTACCGGAGAATAAGTCAGCGCAGTTTGAAAAAATGCTATTCTGAGTAAACCGCGTTTGAAGTTTTTTTACGATAAATTTTAAGAACCTTTGAATTACTAAAACTCTCCCAGGATGGGCATTCTTGTACTGCCGGAGTATTTTCAGTAAGGAATACTTCTTGTTGACCCCATATGACAACATATTTTACACAAGACAAGAGAGTACCCCACTGAAAGTACTCCGGGGGTACGAAAATACTCCCGGCTGCCCATCCCTGCAACTCTCTTATTTTTTCGAATTTCATTATAAAATTTTAGGAGGTGATTTTTGAAGGTATAAGGTTACATGAAATGTTATAAAAAGAAAATTAATGTCTTCAAAATTCTAACCGGTACTAGTCCCTTAAAGATACAATCATGAAATCAAGCACACCTTAAAATATACGTTCGAAACTATCTTGACAATTTTTTTGAGACAAAAATATTTCAAAATGACGGAGCCACGAGTTGGTACCTCGTTTTTGCGCCGTGCAGCCTACAGCCCGTACAGCACCGGACATTTCTACGTTGCCTCTACGTTGCCTTTACGTGGAATCTTCGTTCTATCCACGTCCACCATTTATCCCCGTGGAGTCCACGGAGATGTGACGTAGAAATCGGTGGATGTGCTGTTAGGGAGGTCTCAATTTTCATCCAAAATCAAAAACGAAAAATCCTATCGTTAAAGTATATATCAAAACGCACAACTTGACGAACAGATGAACAAAATTTTATTTACATTGCTTTTTTCAATTTTTCAATTCAAAACAAAAGTGTGTTTTCTTCAAAATGCTTCAGTATTTCCAATTTTGCATTTTTATTTCTTTCGATCCCGTCAAGTTGTGCGTTTTCACATATTCTAACGATAGAATTTTGGTTTTCAGATTTTAGAAAAAAAATGAGGCCTCTAGGCTGCACGGCGCAAAAACGAGGAATCAACTTCCAGCAGTTGTAGCTCCACCATTTTGAATATATTTTTATCTCAACAAAGTTATAAAGATAGTTTGAAATGTAGATTTCAAGATGTGCGATGTTTCATTAATGGATCCTCAGCCAATTTTTCGTAATAAATTCTTAAAAACCGGTACGTTTACATGTACCCTCCCCCCCCCTCCCCCCCAAGGGGATAACAGGGTACTGACTGAGTAAACATTTTTTCTGTAAGAATTCTCCGAACTGAATTCTGAAATGTTCAGGAAATAATCTTTAGTACTTTATCTACACGGAGAGAAAAAATTTGCTGACGCAGCAAATCGAGGTATTATATATAGAATAGCAAAATTTTTTGCTGACCTAGCTAAAAATTTGCTATAACAGCAATCGGGTTAGCTACGACAGCAATTTTTTAGCTCTGGCAGCAAAAAATGTTTGCTCCGCCAGCAAATTTTCAGTATTATATATAAAATAGCAAACAAATTTTGCTGGGATAGCAAACATTTTTTGCTGCCACAGCTAACAATTCGCTGTCGCAGCTAACCAGATTGCTGGAACAGCAAATAGTTTGCTGTCACAGCAAAAAATTTGCTGCTCTAGCAAAAGGAACCCAGCAAAAGTAGATTTCGCTGCCACAGCGAATTCCTTTTTCTCCGTGTATGGAGGTACAGAGCTCGAATTTCGGACTTGGAAAACAAATGTTGTTTTACCGAATGAAGTGAGCATTTTTTTGGGAAATCTGGAATTCAGGCTCTGTGCCTCCATAGATGAAGTACTGAAGATTATTTCCTGAAAGTTTTAGACCTTTTCATGAATTCAATTCTGAGAGTTCTCACCAAAAAAATGTTTACTCAGTCGGTACGCTGGTATCTCCTCAAGAAAATACGAACTTACCGACCGAGTACAGTCTTTTTTACTCAATTATCCGAACTTTCATCCGGATTTTATCATTTTATTCGGATTCTCATGACACCAATTTCAAGTAATTTCATCAAAGAAAAAGACCTTGCACGGAGAAGAATAATGCAATAAAAATTACAACATTTTCTACTGAATTAATACTATTAGGTCTCATATCTTGAGAAGTACTGCTCAAATATGGAATAAAATGTTACAACTGCAATAATTTTTACTACATTCGGTAAGAAAGCCACTGAGACCGTCAGGCAATTGTGACGACATTTGACAAAATAGTACTATTTTATTATATTATTTTTCTCCGTGTGCTTGGTTGGTAAGTTCATATCCTCTTGAAGAGGAAAATTCGTGTAAACATGACTCTCTTGAGATCTGTTTAAAAGATTTTATAACACGAAAGTGGAAATATTTACCGGATTCAAATATAATACATTGTAATATTTGAGTTGAAATCTAGAAGAAAAAGTTTTGTTGTTGCGAACAAAGAATAAAATGACGGTTCTACAGCTACTTAAACTTGGCTTCTCGAGTTTTCGCGCCGATTAAATTCCAATTTTGTAAAGATATTCGTACATGCATCCTATACTGTATGAATCGAAAAATATATCAAAATTCTTATAACAAATATTGTTTTTCAAAACAAAAAAATTGTATTTCCTTGACAAATATGCTCCATTTTCAATTTTTTTGTTCTTTTTTAATGCCGTATTTTGGTTCATGCACCGATTGAAAAACGACCTGGTTGAAACATTCGTGGTCACAATAACTTGAAATCTGGTCCGATTCACCAGGAAATGTGATTGTGATGTGCAGAAGGAATGGTTGAAGCCAAAATTACCTGAAAAAATGTAGTTAGCTTTTGCTTCACCCACTTTTTCAGGACATCGAAATCACTTTTCCTGGTGAATCGAACCAAATTTTAAGTTATTGCGGCCACGAATGTTTCAATCAGGTCGTTTTTCTGTCAGTGTGCGATACAAAATAGTTTGTTTTAATGAAAAAAAAATTAAGTTCGTTGATTTTAAACAATTACAATGACCTGCGCGTTGTTCGGCAAAAACTCGAGGAGCCTAGTCCAAGCACCCGTACCATCACCGTTTTGTTCTTTCACGGGACAAAAATTCTTTCTTCTGAATTCAAACTTGAATATTATGATGTATTATATGTGAATTTACTGAATATATACTCCCACTATTTTGTTAGAAAATCTGAAAAGAAGTGCTGTTTACACGAGATCCCTCCCTTAATTCAAAATTTTTCGAGGTTGGGAAAGAAATATGCTTTTTGGAGAACGAAATTACTCAAAATTGTTATAAAAATTGTTCGAAAATAATTTCTCATAAATTTTTGTAGTTTACTTCAAAAGAGGAAATAAGACTGAAAATAACAAGCTCTGATTCATTGCAATTGGACATCTAGTTTGTTTGCAATCTAGCAAACCAGTTTATAATAACTGGAAATTGTAGGAATTGGAGAAGACGCGCTTAATTTCATTATTTCACGTTGGAAAAAATGTATTTATAAACACTAAATATACTTGAACACATCCCAAGAAGCGTGCGCAAATTAATCATGTTCCTTTCATACCTCAAAACATCCTTACAATTACGATATTTATAGGCTTCAACCCTGTTGGAAATTCCTGGATGAATGAGATCGTGAAATCCGCATGCAGATCCGGATTTCCACCCGGAACCAATCGGGTTTCTACCAGAGACCCGCGGTGTCCTTCCTGGTTCTAGGTAAGGCCCTTCAGGGTCCCACGCATGACCTACATGGACATCGCGGGACCTTGATGGGAACCCGACTGGTTTTGAGTGAGAATCCGGGTCCGTATGCGAATCTTTAAATTCCATTCATCCAAGAATTCTCAACAGGGCTACTTCTGTCTCTCTCCCGAGCAGAAATTGAAATAGGGACATCGCAGGTCCTGATATGGTCTCCTTTTTTGTCTGATTTCTCCTCGGGCCATTGAAAATGTCTCTTAGTACTTTTGAAAATTCTCCGTGAGATATTTTTGTAATATAGTCAGACGTTGAATAAGACATCTTTAGAGATTCTTCAAGATATCTCTTGGACATCTATAATTTACAATTGAATATTGAAAATCTACGTCGGGAGTGATTCCAATGGTTTTTTATTGCTTTTGAATATGGTGACGTAAGAGTCCATTTTATTCATTTTGTAGGCATAAGAAATAAATTCGATGATACTCCCGTTCGTACCAACATTCTGCCATATCACCATTGTGGCGCCAGATACAAAATTGATGACAAATTTCAGGGAAACGATAGTAGATAACCACTTCAATAACATAAGAATCTTTCACGATGTATCAAATACTTACCAAAAAAATGTCTCACATGAGAAGTTTTTACAACTCTAATGAGACGGACAGAAATTTCAAAGATTGTATGACTCTATCAATAAAATTTTTCGTATTCTTCTTTCGAAATGAAATCGCTGAATGTTTCGTCATATCTCATTGTAATAATTGAAAAAAATAAAATAAAATGGAATAAAAAAACAAATATGAGAGGAGAATATTTAATCATTTTTGTTTGGATGTTGTTATAGAAGAGAAATTATTTCACTGTAAATACCTTAGTACAATTTTACCGGTCTCTCCTTATTAAGTTACGTCAATTCATTAGAAATTCACATCTTCAGGGACTCCTCGTGGTTACGCGGGCGCGGCGATTGCGTCAATCTTCCTCCACCAGATTGGGATTATATGATAGGAAAAGCGTGTTAAACAGGAATGATGATAATATTGAATTGTTCTGTTGTTTTCTGACTGGTAAATCAATAGAAGTTTTGCAAAATACATTTTCCGAGAAACAATTCATAGTTTCAAGGCCCATTTGTCGAAGCGTTTTTAAATCTACCCCATCATTCGAGTTAGTGTGGGAAATTATCCGAATGAATGCCATAATTCTGAACAATCTGGGATTTTCGAGCATCCAGTATCTCATCAGCTCTTTATAAAGATCGTTTCCAACTGGCCTGTTGTGAATACCTCAAATCATTGACATCAAACACCGCAGGACAATACATTCTAATTTATTCATGTCCACTTGAATGTACTATGTACTATTTTCATCTCAAATAAGCTTTCCATTGAATGAATCTGAGCGAGTCTGGTTCAACATTTCCGTTACATGTTCAACTAGGTCCTGATCACCCATCTGGCATGTCTGGCATGAAAACATTGAAACATCCTCAGCAAATGTGTTTTTCTGTCACTTCGAATTGTCTGTACCTGAGAACAATTCAGGATCTATATGTTCTCATTCCAATTGGATAAAGTATATGATTTGAGAGCTTTGTTTTCTATTTGGAACACACAGAAATGATTTCTTTTCAATACGTCAAACACATCGCTAATCGATATTCAGTCATTTCATATGAGAAAACTGTCTCCACAGAGCATTATGTCAATCCAACGTCTCTAGATATTACTTCTCCGAATGAATTGATCAAATCGATACACCGGGACGAACCACAAATCTATAATCAACAACACGCGATATCATTGCACGAATATTCGGTAATATAATATTTGTATACCGATAATTCAAAAGTCTCCACTCAAAGACTGACAAACATCTAAAATCGTTGAGAGTTTACCTGATTGGTTCTTACGAAAAAAAGTAGTACGCACACCCACCTAATCAACCAATAATTAGCTCAGAGAGGTCGAGGGGCAGGGTTCTACGTACTGAAATAACCATTACCAAAATAATTCATCGCATTCTATATAAACAAAGTATTAAATCACGAGGACAAAGGAATGAATTTTGAATAATCATTCACGTACTACCAGTCTGAAAATTTATAATCAACATGAGATGAAGAATACGGTTCCATGAATGATGAATAGAAATATTATATTCGAGGTAAGCTTGTCGAATGTGGAAGAGAGGAAACCACACACAATATCGATACCGTGTCTTCGTTTTTAAACGTATATACAAATTCTGATTGAGTTCTCAAGTTGCTTACATCGCATCGCGTACCTACATGAGGTAATAAAAAAGAGAAATTAATCATGGAATATCGAGGGATTAGAAAACAATTGTTGTAGAATTTTGAGGTGAACTTTGATATATCGAAGAAACGTTATTACAGCCATATGATTTTGCTCAACCGTGGAGAACATGTACGCACGTGACATGACACACTTAATATCAAAAGCAGTTTTTTTTTTACTTTGAAGCCGATGGTAGGTAATATGGTGAGTTGGCATCTGTTTCAAATAATTTCAGTCTTCGATAATGATATTTGTAAGCCAATTCTAATTTTTTTTGGTTAGTTTCCAAGTGAGTGACGAATAATCAGTGCGCAATGTACCGAATCCATTACGATTGAAAAGAATATTACATCCAATAATCTTTACCATATTCTGAGTGTGTTTTTTTGATCACTGGTTTGTTATAAAGATAATCTTTGGGGATGAACTCGAAGTCAATGTCGATTCACGCCTGAATCAATGCTGGGACAAATTTGTGTCAATATCTCTAATACAATTTATCAAAAAAGGCAAGATAATACCTCTGTTGTCCAAATTTTGGTGCGAAAAGAACAACTGTTTATTAATTCTTCTATAGTTCTACAAGCATTTATCAAGAATTCATAATTGCGTCAAATTCTCTTCAGATAATGAAACATATTTTAACAATTCTATGATCACCTTTATCAAATGAAATTATATTCCATGATTTTACAACTTTTGGAAGTAACAGAATGATTGAATAATTCGATAAAAAATGTCATTTCATTCAGTGATTCCCAACACGAATGGATGAATTATTATCCCCTTTGATAAAGTACTTATGAAGTCATTCAAACCAGGAATAGTTTTCTTCATGATTCATAATGAAATGTAATTTACAGTGATCTTTGATCGTGAGTTAGAAAAAAGAAATGGAAAATAATTGTTGAATCAAAGGCCCTCTCAGACCAAACGAGATATCTCAACGATTCACTTTTCGGCAACAAACTCTGAGGAAATTAGCAAGAGATAATTCTGTCGGCTGTTGAATTTTCATTTACACATTGAAAACTGTAGAGAAAAACAGACAGAGCTCATTTGCGCTTCTATTTGTAACTCACACTTATGTTCTATTGCCAAATTTTACTCAACATCTTATTTTGACGAGAGTTTTTCAATCATTTTTTATAAACCCATGTGGAAATTGCTGGAGTCTCCCCAGCGACAAATGGCTCAATACTGGCAAGGTTGTATATGCTAAACTTCGGCAAACTGAACTATTTGTTTTCTGCTGATACTAACTGTATTCGACAGATTTCAAACAGAATAGGTCTGTGTGGACAGAAGGAGGACGTCTTGGGGCAATATTGACTCAATACTCTTTTGATAAGATCAAGGAATGTCAGAGTTCTACCATGAAGGGTGTAAATGAATCAGCAGTACTGATACGGTTGTGAATGTGATACCGGTGCTTGTGTAAGATGATGTTATTGTTTTGACTCCTTGCCAGCTTTGGATCCGGTAGTTCTGGCAATTTTGGCAACAGTATTAGCCCGTGTTTGCTTTTTATTCACATTTTCTTCCCTATTATGTTGTAACAATATTAATCCTGATCAAAAGAAGATTCTATGAATTATTAGAAGATTCGTTCTGAAGTGCATAATGATGAATAATGAGTTGTAAAATTTTCATAAACGTCTGATGCAATTCGTGTTTGATGTTACACAATGAATTTGTCATAGAGATGTCTATGATGACAAACAGTACCCTTCGTTCGAATGCCATTTGGGTTTTGAAAAATTAGAACATTAACCCTTAGCTCGTCGCTAAGCGGCACTGACTGCCCCGTTTTTGTGATTTTTCGAATAAAGGCTGCGGTAGATTGTTAAGGGGTTACATACCTTGGAATAAAAACTTTTTTGATGATTTTCGGTGCTCAAATGATGTATACCCCAACGGTGCGATTCACAGAGCTGTCTAGACCCTCGTGAGAAACGCATCAGGGGCTGAAAAGAGTCTGGCCACTGACGAGAAGGTTGAAGGGGCCTGGTGAGACCCGACATAACGCCTGCTCACCCGACTGGAAGTTCAGTCACATCTGATCGGGTTAACCCGGCCAGCTTCCGATCAGGTCTCAATCAAACGTCGGGTTAACCTGATTGAATTTCTAGTCGGGTATATTCAATATTTCACGTCAAAAAACGCTTCTGAAACTTTGAATGCGTTTTTCTTCAAACTATGGATTGACCTGAAATTTACGAGAAAAAAGACATTTTCCTCCAAATTGACTCTATTTTCCACAAAATGAATGTTCGCGAATATCCCAGATACTTCCATAGTGAGACTATTGAAGATAATAAAAAAATATTCTGATTTGCCGTGGATGCTGATTTGCGTCTTCAACATTTCTGCCTGTCGTGGACTTGTGGAAAAGAGTATTTCCGTTTTCCTGGCCATCCTTCTTAGAAATCTGGCATCTTGACTGGTCATGCGGATTTAGCGTCAACGGAACATCTGGAACCTATATCTCATACAAATCGAGTCATGAATGGCAGCATTTCTCAAGTGAGTCACACTTCATGGACACATCGAATCTATCATGCTGAATTTTTCAATTTCGACTTCAGGTTCGCGACGAGCACCTTTGTGAGCCCTTCTTAGAACCAGTGTTTGATATGAATCAGGTCAGCGATGCCAGAACTACCCAGTTGATGATGGTAGTCTTCCATCAACTAATTTTCGTTAGACGTTCAGATTCAGCATTCTCAAAACCTTTCAGCCCTTAGAAAAATTTACGTCATTTTTACACAAAAAAATTGGAGGAAAAATGGAGGGTTTTGGTGAGAATGAAGTAAATTTCTCTGAAGGACAAACCAGGATCCATACGAATTATTATGTAAATCTGTGATCTATCATCTGGAATTCCACAAAATCAAATTCGGATTTCGCACTGATAAAAGAACCTAGTTATTGTCACCAAATTTCAAATTCAAGCTCTATACAGTCCTAGATAAAGTCTCAGAAAATCTTCTTTGCAAATTTCACATTTCTTCATCGGTATCAATTTCGAGTATTTTGTTGCAAAAAAACGTGCACCGACAGTAAATCTGCTATTTTTTTGAGGGAATACCAACGTATTACTCGAGTGAAGATTTTTTTATGCATGATTTGTCCTAACTGAACTTACACGGAAAAAATAATTTAGCTGCAGCAGCTGAGTAGCTAGCAGGGACACGGACAGCCATTGAATCAGCTCCTGCAGCTAAATTTTGTCTGTTACAGCAAAAAAATTGGCATTTGTAGTCAATTTATTTGCGGTAACAGACAAAATTCAGCTGCAGGAGCTGATTTAATGGCTGTCCGTATCCGTGCTAGCTACTCAGCTGCTGCAGCTAAACTATTTTTTCCGTGTATGAAGGTGTCTGAAATTTTTAGGGAATAATTGAAACTGAAATCCATGGGATAATCCGAAATTTCTAGGGATGATTCTTTGAGACTTTATATACGTCGCTGAAAAGTCAGAATTTTGAATTTTGGAAAACATTTTCTTCTCAAAATCCTTTTGAATGAACTATGGTAATTTTTAATAGTTTGTTTTTTTCAAGATGATATAAGTGACAGGACAGCAGCCAAATTGTTTGTGAAAAACTGCGAGCAAACGCTTCAATTCAATCAAAATATCGCTCTGTACAGCATTCTTTATTTGAATCAGAAGATTGCTGTACAGAGCGATAATTTGATCAAATTGAAGCGTTTCTCCTCAGTTTGTGGTAAACGATTTGGCTATTGCCACGTCGCCAGTATTCCCTTAAATACCACGTTGTTTTCTTAAACGTACGAATTATAGGTAGGTAAAACATTCAATCCTGGGCATATGTTTATGATTTCTATTCTTCTTTGGCAAAAAAGTAAACCGGTGTCATGAGAAAAGAAGTATCAACCAACCTGTCTCATAGAGATAAAATTTCAATAACAAATTATCGTTGCACTTTCATACACAATATTTACGTTTGAATTCGAATGGAAGTCAATTCCTGTCACTAACTTCTATTTATTGATTTTATTATTTCATTACGATGATTCTTCCCGCGATGACATTAATGGGATCACGATATCAAAGTGAAGTTCAAGTTCAGTCCCTATAATACTTGTATTAGCTCACCCTCATTTCGTCTGCACTCCGTTAACGCGGGAACAGATGATAAAAATTCAATGGACGTGTGCGTACTTTTATTTGGATTATAACTTTATCAATTTTAATTACAACCGAGGATAGACGAGTCGACGAAATTGGATCTCAAAGTTTCATTATCGAGATATTGATAATGTTTCATCAACCCTTATATATCGTTGACGACCCCAAACATGAAAAGACGTCAACAAGATCGTGGTGATCAGAGGAAAAAATCGTTATTGAGATAAATACACATAAAAAGAGCAGTGCTGAGAGAGCAAGATGATCAACTGAAGCAGCCAATTTTTCGCTGGGCAAGCAAAATCTTCAGTATTATATACAAAATATTCTGTATATGCCACCACAGCCAAAAAATCGCTCTCGTATAGCAAAAGGGACTCAGCAAAATTAGATGGCGAATTTCTTCTTCCTCCGTGCACTAAACTTACAGCGAAGAGATGCTTTGAATTTCCACAATAGCATTAAATTCTTGGTTTCAGAATTAGCTATCTTCTGATTATGTAAAAGGATTATCATGAGTCTACGGAACAATTTTTCTCAATTTATCTAAAGCAGATCGTTATCATATTCGTAAATCATTTAAACATTTTTTTTCAAAACCAAAAAGAGTTTGTATCAATCATTTTATTTCCATCGATGTATAAGAACGTAACTGTATATCCAATAATTAATAATAAAATAACCGGACAGTGGCCAAATGGTGAGATTTAATTTTGGACGCAAGCCAATAGTTTCAATATCAATAGCGACTGCTGTCGTCTACCACTTCATGGCACTACATTAGATAGATATAGTTGGTGCGCCAAAAGTTTATCAATGCACAGGCCATGGCGTTCCGCACTGTTTATCTTATGTTGCGGTTTATATATTTCAAACAATGAATATCATATTCAACATCATATACACAACCATGAGATAACGAAATCTTTGTGGATATATTATAAATTTTCCAACTCATGAATGATGAGATCTTTTAGTTTCCTTCCTACGTGGCCATTAATTCTATCTTGGAGAATTCAACTTCCCACAAACTTGAACGTTATTACACAAAATTTAAGAGATTCGATTATTAATTGCACCTCATTCACAGAATTTTCATCCAAGTTGTGTATAATTTTTCCACGTAGCATACGTACATGATTATTCAATGATGGATTTTTATCAAACGATTTGAAAGCTTGAATAAATTTGATATCATGCGCGAACTTTACGCACGAACGAGGAAAATACGTATAATGATTTGAGAACGGTTCGCAAATCGTATTCCATTTCATGATTCATTTAAGAACAAATCGTAAATGAATGACAGTTCAGTTATTGATGAATTATTGCATCCGTTGTGTGTTTTTGAACGCAATATCAATGTGCTTGGGGATTTACACTTGATTTCATCCAAGTTTTTTTATTGTGTACAAATTTCTATAAAAGCCATACGAATAAAGCGTGAGACAACTTCGTTAATACTTCAACAACAATTTCAACGTGGACATTCCCTTGTTTCAAATTCAATTACGAAATCCATTTTGTCGTGATGAAAAAGAAACATCAATATTCAGAATAACTAATTATTCCGAGTTTGCCGAGGATGTGGCACGCGTATGCGCGTTTTCTTTTTTTTCCTTTCCTGCATGAGGTTGTCTCATGCCATACAGCAGAGTTGCACGTGTCTGCGGTAAAGTCGAGTGACATCCAATTTCATCCAATTTCCCACACGTGTCTCTCCACGGCGGATCTTGAGGTTTGTATGAAAAGATGAGCCCGTGTCATCTGATTACCAGCATTATCCACATGTGATTTCATCACGAAAGGTCATTCGACGACCACTTGTGTACTCCTCGTATAATTTTGGATAAAGTACATCCCAGAAATATTTTGTCCCATTCACTTACAGAAATAACCTCGCCGAGGAGGAGACAATTTTGTCATTTCTTTGGAATGAATTATAAATGTTGTTGTTGTCGATTACAACCAGGATATTTCTACCTTATCGTGACTTTGGCGAGAAAGTTAATAAAAGGCAGCATGCCTCATCGTTGTCGATCGTTCATCTCAACGAATTGGACATGTTTTATAGAGCGAGGTGCAACGTTACCTTAAATAAAACTAATTTGACTTGGTCATAAAGGTATCCTAGGATGTAAAATTAATTATTTGATAGTGCAGTGTGCGGTCTTTATTCTCCCGTGGCAGAGTACACTTCGGAGTAATCACTTTTCCAAGACCCGATTCATTTAATACGATAGATTACCGAGCGTGTACGTATTATTAATCGATATCTGATTGCGTATTCCTCTCCACTCCTAGACATATCGTAGTTTCTCTCCTCCTCTCCTAAGGTGAATGACAGCATCGACCCACGACTTTTAATCATCTATTTCAACTCGTATTTGAATAATAATGCGATCCATGTGCATAATTAATTTCGATCATATAGCGATAAGGGAAGTCATTTCAATTTCGTTTATGTCGATTCGAAGGAACTAACGATCAAAATCAAACGATGGTATCTGGAGGGATGGTTGATGGATGAGTAATTGAAACTTGCTCGTCTGAAACGTAGATCGAAAGCATTCAGGAAACAAAGGATGTAATTGCGCCTACATGGGGATAACATCAGAAAAATTATTGTGTAAACGCCACGTGACATTTAGGTGCATCATTGTTATGTTTTTTCCCCTCGAAACATCATTCGGAAATTCGTACACAAATGTTTATTCGGGAATTTTCATTTTTTCTGGGATTCCTGTATTTCATGCACGGAGAAAAAGGTATCTTAAAAAGTACCATAATTTATGGATTTTTAGCGCTGGTCTGACCCGAGTCTCAATATTTACCTGAACAAACCTCTAAAAGTACCATAATATCTGGGACTTTTATAAGGAAGGTACCATACTTATTCTGAAAAGTCCAAGAAATTATGGTACTTTTAGATATTCGTGCAAGTAAATATTCCGACTCGGGTCAGACCAGCGCTGAAAATCCATAAATTATGGTAATTTTCAGGATATCTGTTTTCTCAGTGTGGTGAACGAATTCCATATTAGGACTAATTACGGTTAATTTTGTTCTTTTCTCTTGTTAAATATTTTTGTTATCAAATGGATTTATATAAGGAAAAATGAGTTTCACTCTCCAATGTGGGAAGCGGTGGATTCAACGTGGCACGACGAAGAAGCAGCATAGAGGCGATGGTGAAATGTCCGGTTCATTTTTGTCTGTGGATATTTCTCCATCGTACCATACTGTATCCACCGATCCCTTACTGTAAAAATTAATCGGAATTTTTCTGTATACATTGACCGGAAAATTCCAATCACTGATTGGGAAATCAATTTCCGGTACACTTGTATGCAATTTTCCATAAATTTATCTGAAAATTTCAAACTTTGCAACTTGAAAAACCTGATATCGGGATTCCACTGTTCAATCATCAGTTGTATTAATACTATCCGAAATCTATCGTGTTGTTTTATTATCAGACATAAAAAAACGATAAACATACGATGTCTACGATAATCATCCGATACAATACCAAACTAGCAACCCGATGATTTCCCGATATCGGGTTTACATTGGATAAATATCGTAGATATCGTATTTTTATCGGACTTGTACGATAATGAAACAACACGATAGATTTCGAATAGTATTGATACAACTGATGAATTAACGATTATTTTCCGATATTGGGTTTTTCATCAGGGTGTGCAGCGTTCAGACAAATTAACTATCGCTAGGTGCTCGCCAGACATCAACCATTAACGTCCAGAGCTTACTCAGTAATGCCGCAGGTCATTCGATATTTCTTTTGCACATGAATTATCGTTGTCTGCACAGCCGTGTTCCTTTCTCTCAATGCACTTTGATGCACAAAAAGTGAATAAAGGGATAGAAAACCTGATTCCGTATGAAAAAGTAATGCATCCTAATGTTTATAAATGATCGTTCATTCACCGACAAACAAGAAATTGTCAAATTTACACCTTGTAGAGTCAATAATTGGACAATTTTTACAAAATAGTTCGAGCTACCACAATTTTAGTTGATTTTACAGCGGGGAATGTATGTGAGATTCACATAAGCTGTAGCATATCTCACATTTGCTGTTGTAAAATCAACTGAAATTCTGGTAGCTTGAACTAGTTTTGAAATCGTCCAGATATTCGCTTCGTAAGATGTAAATTCTACAATTTCTCGTTTCTCAGTGTTGTATGAAGATTCAAATGTTAACATTAATTCATAATGCGTTCTCTTTGAATATTTCCGATCCTTGGGAATCTTTGAAAATATTGCTAGATCATCGAATACACGGAACTTACGATGAAAAAATTAATTATTCAATTCACGTGCAGAATACATCAATTACAATGATAATAAAAACGAAACAAGTATGAAGCGTTGATTTTTTCAAAATTAACAACATTTATAAACATCGATATGCACTGACTGATATTGCTAGATATCATTTATGTAACTGGATTTTTTATATCTTCTATGAATTCTATGAAATCAGTGAGCGAACAAGAATCACCTGCGTGCAAAGCGAATGCCATTGAGAGTACAAAGTTGCAAATTGCATTGATATCATACAATGACTGTAAAAACAAAATCAGTAAAATCATCGAAGAATTCTTCAGCAATTCAGACAGTAATCGATCCGAAGAAAAAGTCAGGAAAATTATCAGGATTTTGGTAATTATACCGTAAAATGTAGTGAATATACCTATTTTTTTGGTGATTCTATCACAAAATACAATTAATTCGCCAAATAATTGAGAAGTTTGACCTGCTGGAATTGGTTTGAGGGGGAATATACCTTTATGAAGGTAAAATCAAGAATCATTGTTGACAATTTATTTAACAAAGATGAAGCGATATTTTGAGATTCGGTTTTTCACGCTTGTTCATGTAACTCTTGAAGTATTACAAAAAAACATTCTTAGTCAATTATTTAAGAACAAAATGGCGGCGTAGGGACTAGGAAAGAAGAATAGCTGCTTTTAATACGGGCGTATTTCCAGCACCTTCAATTTTGAACCAATAGACTTGAAATTTTCTGTTGTAACTGGCTCCTTACATTTTCTAGAAAAGCACGTAGGATTTTTTCTATTCCATTCCCTGTATTTCCGACTTTCATTCTATTTCCAATTTGTTTTACTTCTTTGAACAATATATGATAAAATGTATATGTAGATATCAATCGTCGAATAAAGAAACAGATTGACTCGAGTTCGAAGCTTCAGTTCGTTTGACTGTAGGAAATCACGGAGGGTGAATATTTATGAATTTCAAAGAAAGCATTTGAATCTGAAACAATTGTTAACATTTTAGTGAAATTCAATCATCCCTATATGAGTCTCTGTTTCAAATAAAAGTTTGAATGCAACACCTTTTTCGACACTGATTGTTCTCAAATTTTGGTACATTTTTCTTGAACCAATTATTGAGGTTTATGTCGCGTTGTTTCATGTAAGTTGCAGAGTTATATTGTGATAATCCCCCCCTCCCCTCACTGTAAATAGGTATTTGAAAAACCCTGGTATCAATTTTTGAACTCGCATGAAAAGTATTTCAACAGATCAAATGTTCACTGAATAATGATAAGATCATAGCAGTTGATCATAGTGAATCGAAGGAAACTGATCATGACCGCAGGTGCACAAGATTCACGCGTTAAACATCTCATGAGGCCGCAATATGGTCACATCACGAATAAGAGCAATAACATATCAATCCGTTGCGTGTATCTGGTCATTTTTACTCACGTGATCAATCTCGCATTTATCCTTTCAACGAGAACAATCTACGCATCGGAACTTTCATTTCTGTATAATTGGATGTTACGAGTTCGATATTCAATACCCCATCTCATATAAAAACATTGTGTGTAGATCATGCGCAATTTATGCATCATGCGATGTGTTCAAATGTTATCTTGTACTTATATCCTGGAAACCCTACATTCTTGGAGTGTATAAAAGAGAACACTCTAATAAGAAGAAAAGAAAGTGGTTGATATTGGGATAGCTAAAAATTAGCTGTGGTAGCTAGTTTTTAGCTGTGGCAAGAAAAGTTATCGCTATAGAAGCTGAAATCTAGCTTTTGCAGTAATTTTTTTCGCTATCCAAATATCGAGTCCACGAAATAGCTACTACAGCTAATTCCTAGCTACATAGTGAATTATTTTTCTCCGTGCAAGATGATTTCTTATTTTTTCATGATATTCAATCATTTTGTTTATTGAATTTATAATCCATGCAAGAGCCTTCTCATAGTGATGAGCACTATTTAGCAGTCCCTATATTTTTCGTACAAACTTCATCAAGTTTATGTTACACGGAGAAAATATTATCTTATAAATTACGACGGAAAATTATAACGCAGGACTATATCTGCGGAATTAGTCTTTTCAAAATGTAACATCGTGAATTATGCTGTTTTTTGTTTAAGTCATGTTGAATATTACGATGTTCATTTCGGAAAAAGAAGGTTATAACAGCAATATGTGTCTCTAATATCTGATAATTCCTGCTTTTTAGAGTATGGTCCTATGCTACGATTTTGACATCATAATTGAAAGGGTTATATTTTCTCCGTGTAAATTTTATGAAATGTTGACCGATGCTTTATACAAGTTTTACATGACATACCATCAATACTGTCAAACATCGCTTATCACTGCCTCCAGATACAAAGTTCATGCAAATACACTCTAGCAGGAATTTTGTCGAGGTTTTTCTACGATCCTTACTTAAGGGGTTATATCCCCCTTATTTTCTAAAAAAAAAAAGGTTTTTCAATCATTTTTTTTTTAACATTCCTTTATGATAATCATGAACAACCACCACACCAACCGATTGCGCCGCTCTTCAGGAGTGAGAAAAACTTTTTTTATTGGAAACTTTTTGCAAAATGGCGGCTGTAGGACCGTTTTGCTGGAAAACTACACGGAGAGAAATGTATGGTAATATTCACCATGCTAACATAGTATTCGTTCTTATTTTATTGAAAATCGTAAATACTACTATGTGAGAATAGAATCCTTCGCCATTTTTCTGGTAATGATTACTATACTACGTAGAAATCAGACAAATAGAACTCAAAGCAATGTAAAATAGCACTGATTACCATGTTACAATAGCTGTCATTCCAGTTAATGGAAATATGCACGCTGTGGACAATATCGACACGACGTGTATAGACATACATATATTATACGTATTATTACGGTAGTCAGCCCACTATTATTAATCAAGTAAAAACACAGTTATTATTTAGAAGACTGATATAATTTGTTTCTGACTGTGTGCTCCCTTCTCTTTCTATTAACCATTTCACAACCTAATTTATTTATTTATAACCTCATTCACTGAAAAGCCTTGTGTGTATATACATGTCAATATAGTTTAATTTAGGTTATAATCAATGAAAAAATCATGGTCAATATTACTTTATAGCATTGGATTCATGTTTAGTGGCATAGTACTGTCTCCAATGTAACATGGTAATCATTACTATGTTAACAGGGCCAATGTTACCACCTAAAATCGGGAGCATCACTATGTCAAGTGACTCGCACCATCTAGAAATTTTCGTCACCATGTAACATAGTAATCATTCCCATGCTACATTGAGAATATAACTATTCTTTTCTCTCCGTGTATGGTTTGAAATTAGTGTTGCCGCGATATTATCGTCGATAATTGAGGAATAATCGATTATCCCAATTCTTACACTTTCCTATGGAATATATAATCCAGGAATCTTCGATTATGCTCATAATGAAACGGAATAATGAATAATCCCTGACTTGTACACAAAATAAACCAAGATATGCTTCCTTTTATCGTTACGATATATCGATAATTATCGTTACGATAGTGTAAGAATATTTTGATTCATTTTGTTTAAAAGACCAAGATGATCCATTATCCCGTTTCATTTCGTGCACAGTCGAAGATCTACGCGTTAAAAGTTCCATGGAAACCTGTCAAAATTAAGATCATCGATTATTTCTGAATTTCGACGATAATATCGCGGCAACACTATTTGAAATCGGCAAGCAGCAGAACTTGAAGAGTTTTCATCCGATCGACTTGAAAATTGAACTGTAACTTCATCGTGTGATTATCCAGTGAAGTACACACGATTTCCACGATTGGCCCACAGGAATCTTTTTTCATGAACAATCAAAGTCTTTTTTTTTTCGAAAATTCAAATGTTTTGTTCAAGGTCTCGCCAGTTTGCGAAAAAAATTCTTAAAATTATGATCGTGTGTACTTCACTAGATGATCACACGATGAAGTCACAGTTCGATTTTCGAGCCGATCGGATGAGAACTCTTCAAGTTCTGCTGCTTGCCGATTTCAAACCATAGTTTTCCTGAAGAGCTGCTCAATCGATTGGTGTATTGGTTGTTCGTGATTATCATAAAGGGATGCTCGAAACAAATTATTGAAAAAAGCTTTTTTTGTTTTTAGAGAATAAGGGGAATATAACCCCTCAAGGGCGAGGGGGAAGGGGGGGGGGGGTTTACGTTAATTAATTTCAAAGATTTTTGCAAATTTTTTGTGACGCAACGGTTGAAATTTATTCGTTCAAACCAATTGTACATTGAAGTATAATATTTGACGAGTATTGTGTAAAATTTTCACGAAGAAATATTAAAAATACAACAATAGCAGCAATTATTCGGAGACGTCTCGAAAAAAAGTTGAATTGCGGCGCCCCACATAACTCCAAAAATACTAACTCGATCCTTTTGAAATTTCGAACACTATTTCTGTACATAATTCACGAAGTAACACTGAAGAGTTTTCCTCACTCTTGTTATTATTTATTTTACAATCACAAACTAGCCGATTTTTTGCGCAGAAATCGCGTTTTTGGCTTCACCGTGTTACCAAATAGTGAAAAATTGAAATTTCAAGAAAATCCTCCCAGCGTTACTCGCGGGCAGCGATAATTATCAGACGGGAGAACCTGTAGGGGTGGACACAAGACAAGACAAGACGAGATCATACAACTTCTTGTCTTGGTCTTGAAAATATGCAAATTTCGAGTCTCGTCTCGATCTTGTCTCGATCTTGCTAACCCCAGTCTTGGTCTTGTCTTGGTCTTGTCTTGGTCTTGTCTTGATCTCGACGGCGATAATAATAGGAAAATTTGCTTGATATACACGCTTTGATCATTTTAATATATTTGAGCATTATTCTACTATTTCTGAGTGCTTGTTGAATAAAAAACAATCATATTCGCATATCAAGATCATATTAATTCAAGATTATTTTATAGAATAAAATAATCTCCTATTTTAGCATATATGCTAATGCATAACCCTGTTATAGGTGAAATATTGTACAGGATTTTTTATGAACTGCTACACTCTCACACATAAAAATGAGTATTGAAAAAAAAAAGTCAAACCTATGCTATGGTGGAAAACTTATATAAAGCATGTGTAAAATATACACTGAGAAAAGAAATAAACGACCACACTCCTCAATCGGAATCGATCCTTGAATCTCTATGTTACTATTCCTACCCCTTACTTCTGATCTACACATACTTTATGTGAAATAATTACTTTTTGATAGTTATAAGGTATTCATAGTTTCAGCACGTTTCAATATTTCACTAATTTCAGTTTGGTTAAATGTTTTTGTTGATGTTCGAGTCTATTTGTTTTTGAATACTTGAAAATATAAAAAATACACACATTGGTAATATCTCATCGTGTGCTAAATTTCATCAAATGAAAAATGAAGAATTTTTTAGGATGAGGAGGAATAAGGGAGACTCTCCGTTGAGGCGACGGGAAGGAGACGAAGAAATTCCGTTCCTAGTATTTTTAACAGACTTCGTATCAGCGGGTTCACATATTTAAATATAATTTTCTCCATCGCTCTCCTTTACCGCGATGGAGACTTTCCCTTATTTCTTCCTTAATTCTACGGCTCCTATTTCTCCACCAATACTCCACCTCTATTCTTCCGAAGTTCTAGGTAGAGAATCGGTAGTTGTGGTATACGAGTATGTCAGTATTATGGAAATATCATTCAACTCAGGACTCCATCTCACAATATACAATTAATAAAATTTTTGTCTGAAGCAGTGAATTATATCTAACCAAAATGCTTCTATCTTTCAATCTTATTCCTCTAATTCCAAACTATTATTGCGCAATATTTTCATCTGAGTTCAACTCTCAGTAATTTTATGGGTATAAAGAATTTTTGTTTTCCATCAAGCTTGACACACTTCCTGAATCTAAATGAATCTTCAGACATTTTGTAAATGACAGTCGTTGAAGAACTAAAAATTGTTGAGCTCATTCATGTCAAATTTTTTGAATCAACCAACCACTGAAGTGACTAAATGGTCAAATATTAATGTATTATTAATATAAACTGAATCTCAGCATTTTGATCAAGATTTTCTCTCGAGACTACAAGACTCTTGGTCGAGACTAGATCCCAGTCTTGGTCTTGTCTCGACTCTTGAGCACTAAAGTCTTGTCTTGATCTCGTCTTGATTTTCAAGACAAGACAAGACAAGATCAAGACAATTCTTGGTCTTGGGCCCACCCCTAGAGAACCTTGATTTTTTTATTTCAGATGATTCAGCATCGTGTTGTGAGTGGCATCGCAATTCAAATTTTTCTCGAGACGCTCCGAATAATTGCCACCATTGTCGTATTTTTCAATATTCTTCGAATTTTATACTACAATGTACAATTGATTTGAATAAATAAATTTCAATCGTTGCGTCGAAAAAATCCGTCAGAATGTGCCTTTTTTTTTCGAATTAACGTTACCTCCTTCCCTCCCCCCTCCCCCTCTTAACATGTCCGATGCGCGATCAGGTCCTGAACAAAATGGTATCCTGATATAACAAAACATAAAAAACAAGCATTTTTTGTGTTGAAAAAAATTATTGAATATATATTTTTTCAATTTGCAGGATTTATTCTTCACATATTGAAGACTTCAGATTAATTTTCCGCTGCAATTATGTGAATGTCTGAGCGAGGTACTGCAACGAATATGAATAGTATACAACGTGCATCTCTTAAACTTGTCTGGAGAAGAAGAAAACATTTCTTTGTTAAGTCTGTGAATTTATTCTTCAGTTACACCTGCAAAATTGATTATTTTGTCAGGAAACATTTGAAAGATCACGTTTAATTTACATCAAAAGTCATGGTCCATCGAGAATTTTTCGATTCATTTTCAGAAACACTTCCATATTTTTTGCAACACTTTGCTTCAACTTTCATATGAATGTACAAAAATATGAATTTGATAAACAATAAAAGCTGAAGATTTGACAAATATATATCGAATAATTTTTCAAAAATCCACAAAAAGTGTTCGTTTTGTATGGTTTTTTTTAGACTATTCCTTTAAATATATGACGTTGATGTCTGATTGGAATTCCTGAAATTCTAAAATCTATTTGAATTGGAAAGTACAATCGAGTTGGAGAGGTTTTTCTTATGATATATAAAAATTATTTGGAATTCCGTTTTGAAGAATTATTTGATGGAAGTTATACACAATTTTTATATAGAATTTTTTTTATATCTTCCCTTTTATTCTATTTTATTTTTTTTATCTAATTTAAATTTTCATCATTTTTGTATATAAAATGAAGAACAATCGTATAAAAATTTTATATAAATTTTATAAAATTATTCTTCAGAGTAGGATTATACTTAAATTCCCGAAAGAAAAAAATTTTCGAAATTATATACATAATTTATATATATTAAATTGTGTACGAAGGTATTGAATATAAATAATCTTGAATATCCACATCAAATTGACCAGATCTTTCTCTCATGAGAATCATATCGGCTGTGTGTCAGTCCCTGTAAGACACCGGAATGACCTGATTAGGTGAGACACGAGTCCAAAAGATATTATTTTATCAAACTTCGCAAGCGACAAACTACTGTTCCTACTTCAAGGATATTCTCTTCACGTGCGTGTCATATTTTCTAGACCTCTCTGTGTATTTTTGATATGTATAAAACATTCAGTATACTACAATACGTACATATATACATATATAATTCATGGATACAGTCTCGACACTTTTTTCCCAAGGGATGGTATGAAATTGGTATATTTGATACCTTTTGTACATTAAAGAAAAAAATTCATGTCAACATCCTCTTCATTATGATAACATACGGTAATTTATTCTATGGAACTTTCAAACTGTTTAAGAAAAGTGATATTGGATTCTTGAATTAGTTTCACTTTCACGAGGAGAAAAGTATTACTGGCATGGTTAATTAATCCTTCACTACAGCGTTTACAAAAAAACCAAAGAAAATGTTCAAAAAGTGAGAAAAATTAGTGATACAATCAAATGTTTTTGCCAATATGGAAAAGAACTCACGTCTGAACTTGTTGTTGGAGTGAATATTTTTGCACGTACCACAAATTTCTTTTTAGATGCTATAGAGTAACAAACTCTCGAATAGAGGAAGAACTTTCATATGAATTTAATGGATATTTTTCTCATTGATTTTTATAAATAACCCGTACGAATTCTATTGTTCAGAAAAAAAAATCCAGAAGAATATTTATGTTCATCGAACATTTGTTGGAGGTTTATTATTAGAGAAAAATAATATATTTGTGAATAATAATTCATCTATGACTAATATTCAGTTTGTTTCGGGATCTGAAACATGAATTATATAAAATTATAGATCCTCATGAACTTTTATTTGAATCTAAAAACATGAATTATCAAAACCCTCTCATATTCCAGTTCAGTATTACAAACAACAGTGAATAGAAATTTCCTTTCGTTTTCTCGATAATTAGATTCAACCTTGTGGAATATGATTTATGTGAAGGACAAAGAAAGAGAATTGGTAGCATAAGAAAATTCATGAAATAAAAAATTATTCAAACGTTAATTGAAAGAGAAGAAAAAAGCAGGAATGAATTGTTTGATCAACATTTAGAATTTTGACCGAGAACCTGGAATAAATTCATCCATCAAAGTGGGTAACCACCCGAGTAATATCGTAATAAGTCTAAATGGTGGAGTGTGCCGCGAACGATGATCGCTCTTGGGTCGATTTTGCGGCTTTGTTACATATGGGTCAATGTCGGGTCAATTCGCGTATTGAATTCTCCACAAAATCATTAATGTTAAATTACAAAGAGAACTGTATTCCTTGCTTATTTACCGGTGATTTCATATATTTTATGTACATCGTTATCCTATCATTATCCAATTGAATGTCGAATAAAATGATCTTTCATTTCAAAATAGGCTCCACGAGTTACACGTGGTTTTCGAATACCTACCAATTACCAGAATTTTAATTATATCGATAAAATGGAAGTATAAATCACACACCTTCTTCTGGCACTCACTCATTTTTACATAAAATACTGATATATTTTACATCTGAAATTATCTATAATTTCGATTTAATAACGAACGTGACTAGATTCAACTATATAAAAATTGTATCGATTCAACATGTTTCGCATTTTGGCGTAGTATCTTTAAGAACTCCATTGAAATTCCGTCAGCAAGTTTCGCGCCATTTGCATTACTTTGCTTCAAATTGTTAGAAAAAAATAACATCAAAGTAAAATAATTTTACTGAAATCCAATGTAGATGTTTATGGAAAAAATGAAAGTGAAGTGAAGAAAATTAATCGCAAAAAAATTCATTGAAGGGTGAATGGCACAGATTTATTTATGTGAAGCAATTGGAATGTTCATAGAATTGATCGAATCTCCTCAAGAAGGGTATCTCACAGTTTTTATCGTTACTAAATCTTCTATATCGAGAATGAACTGAAAATCCTGATATTTGTATAAATTGTGTGGAGCGCAAGAAAAACAATTCAGATTCAACACCTACAATATTTTAATAACAATGAATTTATCGAGTTACATTTCATTCGTGTTTTTCAGTCTCTCGATAATTGTTGGCTTTCTTCCCCGTGGGTGGATTTTCAGTTTGCACTTGATAAACTACAGGAAAGGCTCTTGTTTGAAATCCTTGGGACTTATCTTTCGCACTTTCCTTCACAGTTTTGTTCCTCAATTTATCCAGTACATCGATGTGGCCAATAAATTTCCCTCTTGACAGTTGTTCCTTGGTCAGAGAATCTTGATCATTCATATTTGTGGCATGCGTCAAAGATTGGTTTAGTTTTCTTCGATTTTCATGTCCGAGATGTTCAGAGTCCTCGACAACGCCAGCAGCGTTAAGCATCATTTTCGCTCGTAATTCCGTCATCTTTTTCACTTTTTCCAAACGTTTCAATCTCTTCCTGTGATGAGGATCCGTATTGTCGCAGTAAATGACGTTTTCGATGGTTTCGTTCTCCAAGGATTCTGGGTTGTCAACTTCGACTGTTTCCATCACAATTTGTGTCGTTGTCTCTTCTTCGTCTTCGGTGACAATCGGTGCTTCTGTGATGCTTTCCACCTCTTCTTCGCATTCTTCCTCACTGCACTCCACACTTTCAGAAACTTCATCGTCCAAATGATCTCCGTGAGAAGTATCGCAGTTCTCATCGTCGCATTCCTCTACCGTTTCCGTACACGTTTCATCCGACGGACAGTCCAAAGGTTCTTTAGTTTCAAGACAATCCTCGGTAGAGCAATCTACGATATCGGTTGCAGCCGATTCCTTGCAATCGACCGAGTCTTCCGCGCACTCTGACGTATGAGAGCAATCCTCTTTGGAAGAATCACATCCTACCAATTCTACGGAAACGTTGAGTTGGACGGGTGGACATTCCGGACTGCATTCCTTACCTTCCACAGAACATAGCGCGCATGGATTTTCTGATTCTGTAGATTTAGTTGTTTCGACTACGTGTACAGTTTCGATCGATGATGAATGTTCTACGGTACTGTCACAGTCCAAACTTTCACACTCTTCGCTTTCCGTTGATGTATGTGGCGGCAATGTTGAACGAGGAGGTAACGAAGGTGGTACGGTAGGTGCTACAGAAGATGGTACCGAAGGTGTTGACGGAAGTGATAACGTTGTTTTTATGAGATCTATTATAGACGGGGTGGATACGGCATGAAATTCAGGGATCTGTGTTGTCGTTGTACGAGTTGTCGTCGCTGGAGTTGTTTGTTGCGTATAATCATCCGTATCATCGAATAGCATTTCGGATGAAGTTTCTGTATGCAATTGATCAGAGGGTACTGTGTAGTTCGGATGTGACTCGGTAATTATTTCCACAGGTGGTACTGGCGTCGTGTGTCTAACGGTGGATGAAATTTCCAACGATGTTGTGGTCGGTTCTGATGAAATTTCAGGTCCGGTAGGTTGCGTCGAAGGTATACTTCGATCACTGAAATCGCTTACATCGTCATTAGCGATTTCTTTTGAAGTCGTTGAGGTAGAGGATTCTTCAGAATATTCGTCCCCATATATGTGCGTTGGGGCAGGTGTGATAGATCGAGTAGTGGGTTGTGATTTATGGGTTGTCGTAGGATTTTCCGTAGTACTTGTAACAACACTTATTTCACTCACAATTTCTTGCGTTATCGATGAGTCGGTGTACTTCGTTTCCGGTGTACTTACTTTTACGCTGATAGAATCCGTTCTTTCATCGGCCAACGTTGGAGTACTTTGGTTGTTTTCGTACTCTCTGGATGTTACGCTCTGCTCAGTTTCGATTGAAATTTCTTGAGTGGATGGTACAATTGGAACACTCGGTGTTTGTTTCGTCGTATCAGGATCCTCCGATTCTTTTGAAACTGGGAAATCGAGGGTGGTATCTTCGAATACCTCTCCAGAAATTTCATCTTCGAAAATTGGGATCGTTGAACTATGGGGATCGGCTGGACGGGAAGGAATATGAGATTGTCGTTCGGTAAAAGGTGTAACCGATATATCTCCTACCGAATAATCATTGGTGGATGGGGCCTCTCTGATTCCTCTCACGCATTCGTTATCATATAAAGTACCTTTAGGGGTTAAATGAGAAAGGAATTTATATATCAACATTTTTGTCTCGTCGTTCACGTAAACGCACTTGTATATGATGTCCAATCCACGCCAAACGCAAGCACGGGGAGTTTCGCAAAGTATTTCGACAGTGACATTCTGTGAATTCCAAAGATTAGATTTAATGTTGTCCATCGTTTGTATCAAGTTTTCATATCTCGGTATAAAACGTAGATTCTCATAAGCGTCGAATAATCGCAACAAATTGTTCAATCCCACGATCATTCGACTTTTATGCCAGAAACTTGCATGAACGTATAGAGATGAAGCTATTTCATTGGCGAAATCTATCTCTTGAAGCTGTAAAAGTATTTGCAATAATACTTGATCTGGACTCTTGTGTTCGTACTTGTTCAATTTTAAATGTTCCTCAACGATATTCGAGTCTATTAGTTTCTTTAATAAATAATTTCTCGCTTTTATCACGTCGTTATCGATCAAATCTATCGGTAATACCAAGCCGAATAGATATTCCAAATGGACAGTGCCGTTCTCATAAACGTGACCCAATGTTTGTATATTTTCATTAACAGTATCAATTTCCGCGATAAGATGATCTGCCACGTACATCGCTGGATATCTCAGGAATTCTGGCTTATTCGAATATCTATTGTGCAGATAATATTTCAAGAGTGAGCCAATATTTTTGAAATTTTTGTGTTTTATTTCCGTTGTGGGCATCAACGGTTCTCCGTCCAAATGCTCTCGCAGTTCCTTCAAATGCACCGCTCTGAAATGAATCAATAAAAGTTTTTCGTGTTTACGAAGTTCTTGGTCGAATTCGTCGTAACGAACGTGCTGTAAGAGTTTGGATAGTAGAGTTGATGTGAAGATGAGCGAACCATCGTTCAAATGCTTTAGAATCTCGGGTAAAGAAAATCCATGAGGAAAATGAACTGGGATTTCAGAGGTACGATAGATATGCGCAGATATATTCGGATGAGATTCGAGATTTTCCCAATGAGGTGTATCATGTGTGGTTATTTTTCTGCACACATCTGAACTCTCTCTCAAACACGTTTTAACAGATTGATGAATGTATGAACATATTTTCGACGGTCTCGTGTTCAAACTCGACATAACGCTTGGTACGATATCAAAGATGTTGTATCTTCTTTCCAAAGTCTCTTGATATACTCTGTACAAAGAATCCACCTCGTTGATTCCAAAATCATCGTAATGCTCGTACAAGAGACGGCCAAAATTGTCGAGGATATGATATCGTACAATGGCACCGAAAGTCAATACATATTCCGTTGCTTCTTGAAGATCGTATTTCTCCTTAAATTCTGTTTCTTGACTCCATGAATGCACGAGATCACGGATAGTTAACAAAGGCGGCGACGCATCCTCGGATATCACATCGTTTCTATGCAAAGCGTCGTCGATACCCTAATCAAGATGAAAATCAAATCTTTATTTTATTTAGAATTTTTCTTTCGTCTTCTTAGATACGGATTAGAAATGATTTTTATAGTCTCAGACATACAATTTGTGTTATCGAAAAATTAATGGAAATCGAATGATAAATCTTTGGACTTGAGTCACTGTGTCGTTACAATAACAAAATAACCTTATCGTTTTATAGGACAAATGTGATATGATTTCACGTGTGATGTGTTTATCGATTCATTCTTTGGTGTACCCTTACACGTCGATCGTACAACAAAATATGCTACAGATCATACGAGATTTATATTTTATGCTCCTTTTTTCACTCACCAACTTGAAAACAACGAATCAATCTCCGCACGATAATTATGAATGATTTTCAATGAGTGCTAAGGAGAGATGAAAAATACTATATCGTATCTCGAGTGTCCAATTATTCAAAGCCGCGAATGAGAAAACGAACGTGGTAGAAATTCGTTTGGCCGAATGCCCGTAATATACAAACAACTTGAACGATAGAAGCTTCGACGTGGGCGATAATGTAAATTCATGAAGAAAATTTCAACCTTCTTTTTCTTTTTATCGAAGATTTTGAATGTGACGAGTCTTCAAGGACGACGTTGTTCTTGTTGTTCATGTTCATGTGAGTGAAAAGATCTCTTACTCACCTGAACGGAAAAGGCAAGTACGCGTAGGACGAAGAAGATCCTCCATATCGTCCTAACGGAAAATATATGCGGGGGTATCAACATTGTATCTTTATTGTATCGTGATCGTGTACTCTGTGATTTGAAATAATACTGAGGAGATGAAGGCGTAACACAAGGCAAATTGCTCGTTGCAGAGCATGAAATGCAACGCGGCCAGTCTAAGAACTATGCTTTATATGCACCGTTATGGTCTCCGACGGTGCAACGCTAAAATAATATTTGGTCTTCTTTCAACCAAAGAAATCGCTAACGAGTCTGTATAAGATGAAGTAAGAGAATCGTGTGGTCTACCGTTGCGTCGTGAGAGATCCTCGGAGTATGTGAGTTATATGTACACATATATATGTATATAATATATATATGTGTATGCATTTATTGTGGCTGATGAATTTGATGGATGCAGGTGTACACGTGTATCTACATACACAACCAGAGATTTGATATATTTTTTTTGTATTCATATGTATAGGTAAGTCTCTGGAGTGTGGGAGGGAATCAAATGAGGCTCACGCGTTATGCGACAACGGATATAGAGTAATTGTGCTTTTGAATCAACTGTAGAACATACGGAGTAAATAAATATCGCGATTATTGAGCAGCCATGATGTCTAGATCCGCTGAAATCTCGTACGAACGTCATTCGAACTTTTCAAATGATTTCAATGTTTTATGTCAACGGATAACAATGATGAGAAAATTTTAAATCGACGATGAAATTGCAAATGTCGATATATCCTTTTGAATGTGAAATATTGAAATAGACAGCAACACACCCAGAAAAATCATTTACTCGAATATGAACCTATTAGACATTTCATTGCATCCAGTATATTTTCACTTGATTCTAAGTAAATTTTATTTGAAATGATTAAAACTTTCTTTGGAATGACTAAATTTTTCATTTCATCCAACTACAAATCTAGTAGGTTCATATTCAATCCAAGTATAAAATTTTCTAGGTGCATTGCAAGCAGATCTATTCCTAAGATTATTTCACGAGAATGAGAAACACGGTGAAGAGATGAGACTCAAATTAGGATGGCTACTTTATCAAGTTTGCCAAATTCATCCGATGAACGATGAACAATCATTTGGTTCTTGTATTGAGAATAGATATAGTCCTGAAATATTTTCACTTCAGCCTGTTATGTTCAGTAGATACATCTTCCTCGCTGCTGCTGCTGCTGCTGCGGCTGTTGCTGTTCAACGCAGAATCTTTAATTGGATGTTCTGACACGATGTCAGATTTGATGCTTTATACATTTCAAAACTGATTGACTGCACTTGAAATACGAGGTCAATTTTTTTAAATAAAAGGAGATGTGCCTGTGCATTGGCATGACTTTGAGATCATTTAATTTATTTGAAGCAGAGATAATCAAACATTCAACTATTGGCGAACGACCAGGGACTGATTGAGATTGAATGTAAAAGACCTTACGAAGACTAATGGTAGGTGTTTGCCTTCGATATGTTTTGTGTTCATAAATATTGTGATAATATTCGAAAAATCAAGAGTTACGTGTATCTTTTGATCAATGGAGAAACAGTTTTAAGGGATGGGAATGCATCGCAAATTTGAAGATCAACGTCGATTCCGAAGTTGTGGGGAACATGGTTTCAATGATGAGGGATTCTCAAAATTTTTTCCAACACGAATGTCGCACTGTATAAAAAGTTCGTAAATTTCACATTACATTCTTCGCCCACTTCAGGCAGCAATGAAACCGGAAACAAACTGAAGAAAATTAACGCAGAGCCTTCGATTCTAGTTCGGAAAATCATTAATTTCAGTCTCAGTTGATGATGAATTAAAACAAATATACATTCATGACAATTTCATCTTAGAAATTAATATTTTGATTCAAACGATATTTCGTTCGAATTCTTAATCCAAACTAAAGTATTTGAGAGATTTAATTATTTATTTATTTTATTTATTTATCAAGTATCTACGGGCCTGAACCCACTACAAAATTTGTAACAAACAAGATTTGCCAAAACATGAATTACCAAACGATATATACTCTAATATACTAAATTAATATTGGATTCTCTTTTCAATGAACTGATACTAATATTAAAAATATCTAACCAAGCTCTGTTATTGTTGAACAATTTACACAAACAGTGTACAAGAGACCTAATTTTCATGTAACTACTAACTAAAGATGCATCTAACCTAAAGCAATCATTACGCAAAGCTCTACTAGGCACCAAAAAGTAAAAAAAAGACAATAACCGACTACAATCGAAATGCCCATTCAAAACTTTATAAAGAAAAACTAAATCATTTTTGCTCCTTGCGAATGCCAAATCCGATATCATCAGTCTATTCATGATAGAAAAATAGTCATGGTCCGTATAATGCATGGGTTGGCCAACTCTATAAGCTACAAATCTAAAAAATAAATGGTTGATTCTCTCCAGCCGAGTGTAATTATAATCCCATGCAGGATACCAGATTATGACACCAAAACTCAAAATGGGATAAATCAAGGAATAATAAAGAGTCCTAAAGGACTGAATATTCTTAAATCCCCTAGAATAACGCTTAATATAATTGACTCTTCTAGTAGCAGTAGTAATTACATAATCGATATGATGTCTGAAACTAAGCCAGTCATCAAAGTAAACCCCAAGATCTTTAACTACCATTACAGACTTAACAGGAGGCCCACTAATATAATAAGTAAAAGCCGGATATGCGGTTTTACCAAAAGTGATCCTCTGATATTTGTCAGCATTTAACTTTAGGCCGTTAGCCTTAACCCAAACAATCAGTCTTTCATATCATCAGCTAAGATTCTAAAATCATCAACATTCCGCAAAACCCTATGAATCTTAATATCATCGGCAAAAAGCAAAAATTTACAAAATTTAATAACGTATATTATATCATTGATAAAGATTAAAAACAGTAACGGTCCCAAGTGCGAGCCCTGACCTACCCCTGACGTCACATTGATGTCAAAGGATACAAAGTCTTGCACCTTAACTCTCTGCTTCCTCCCACTAAGATAAGATTCAAACCACTTATAGAAATCTCCTATAATACCATACTGCGAGAGTTTGAACAGTAATAAACTAATATTTACAGTGTCGAATGCTTTGGACAAATCCATATAAATAGCATCGACAGCGAACCCCTCATTCATAGCATTCGTTAGATCTTGAAGATAAATAAACAAATTAGTATCAATCGATCTACCCGATACAAAACCGTGTTGTTGAGGAATGATAGATCTCCTGAAATATGGGAACAGTTTACTGTACATAATACTGTCAAACAGTTTTGCAAAAACACAAAACTTATTCATCGGTCTTAATTGTTTCAAAAAATATTAAGGATCATTAGAATGTAATCCAGAAAATAATCTAACATCTAACATTATAATATGAAATGGTAAAGAAATTTAGTTTGAGTGAAAATTACACAACAAATGAAACGTGTAAAACTTGCCGATGAAAAATGTTGCATAAGACGTTCTTTACATATCTATTAGATGTTTTAGATGTTAATAAACAATTAATTGACTTTTTCTTTCAGTTTCGATATCGTGTTTCTGAAACACGGAGAAAGAAGAATTCACTATGACAGCGAAACTTGAATCTGCTGGATAGCAGAAAATTTTTTACTATGAGAGCAATTTTGTTTGTTCCGACAGCGATTTTTGGGCTGTGATAGCGAAAAATGTTTGCTCCTCCAGCAAAATTTGTTTGCTATTTTGTACATAACACTGAAAATTTCGCTATAGTTCAGCGAAAAATTTGTTACTTTGGTTAATTATGTTGCTCTCTCATCAACCCACCCGAGAAAACATGATCAGACCTGACCAGATTTAAATTTTTCTCAGATCTAAACAGATCTATTAAAACCTGAAAAACTGCGATTTTGCCTGGTGTTGATCACAATATATGTGCAAAATCAAAGTCATATACAGACATATATCACGAAATTTCTAATAATTGAACCACCAATTGCTCATTAGGATTGAATGTAATATTCAATTCAGATCTAACCAGATATGCCAAGATCTAATTAGATCTATTCTGATCTTTTGAACCAGATCTGTTTAAGAATCAAATCTACTCAGATCTATTGGGATCTGAATGGATCTAATGATTTTTTTCCCGGGCAGTTATAACTGAAGCAGCGAATTTGTAACTAGCTTAGCAAAAAGATTTGCTATTTTATATATAATACTTCGATTTGCTGCGACAGCAAATTTTTGAGTCATCTCAAATCCGAAGAGTTTTCATATTCCTTGTCACAAATGATCTATAAAATCTGATTGACGAATGGAAACATGAATGGATTTCAATGATATTCAATCAGAAATTTCACCATTCGTAATAGGATTTAATAGAATATTTCTACCTGGGTTTGATCATTTTTCTTTCCAGGTAATTGTATTCCATGGAATCGATGCTAGCTATAAATTTTCAGAAAATTGACCCCAAAAACCTAATTTTGAGGAATGATCGATTTGTCGAGAGTAAACTACACTCACATGAAAATTCTTCTTCTTGTCATAAAGAATCAATTTGAGGTCAGAGAACAAATCTGCCTTTTGGCAAAATCATCGCGTCAATGTCAGAAGCTGAATAATTATAGAAAATTATGATCTTCCATTCCTTTCTGTCCTTATAGTTATCATGAATTAAAATCAGCATGTGAATATGATAGTGAACACGTGGATTTTCAAGGTAAAATACTCTCATGTCAAAACAAAACACCCCTGTTTGATTCTCGATAACAAAGGGATACTTCAATTGCGTTCTGAAAGTCTTCCCGACCCTCATGTCAAATTGAGGGAGATTGAGAAATTGTAGTGGTTTCTTACCATTGGTGGAAGTAAATCATGATTTTATACTTCTGACGTTGAAGTATCATTCATTCTCCGATCATCCCACGGAAGGTGTATTATTGTACGTTTCAATTTAATTTTCTATGCCTAGAGGAAAAAATTTAACAAGCTGTAGTTTACCTTTGCAAAATTGATCTTCCTTCCAAATCAAAATTCAATATTAATTGTCAGCAAGTATTTCAAGCCCATTCGAAGTAAGAAGAATGTAATATTCCTATGAACAATTCTAATTCTCTCTTTCAACACTTCAAATATTGAAAAAAAGAGATTTCATGTCTTTAAACCAATCATCGACCGGTATCAAAACATAAATGTTATATGTAAGAAATATTCGGAATTCTCCCATACCTATATCAAGGAAATTGTTCATACTTTCATGGGAATAGAGAATTCCCGTGCATGTATAGGAATCCCCTCATAAAAAAATGTTCAAACTAATGAGTTAATGGGATTTTATTGCATATTCATAGGATTTTTCCGAATATTTATGGAACATTCTCTACCCATGTATGTGAAGTTTGCCATAAGAATTTCTTACAGTGTATTCGTAAGAAGAACAAAAATCCATCCATACTTTTTGTGTTTTGTGTCAATAGGCCTTCCAGAGATCGGGAATTCATCTTATATAATATTTCCGAGGAGCTGGCTGTTGATTGTGAGTGATAAAACTAATGCATTGAAGTAATTTCATTTTATTCGATACTCCGACTGGAGATTCAGATTGAATTTTCCCTTGGAATGATTCTCTGTAGGAAAGAGTGACTCTCAATGATTCAGCAATAGGAATCACTTGCGAGTCGGAGCGAGTCAGTGACTGCCACCGCTGAATGATGACTCTATTTAATTCAGTTCTCGATTTGAGAATGACTGCTCGTGTTAAAATTCATTGACTCACGAGTGAATAGCCTCTCGAAGATTCAAATTTCGTTCAGAAAGATGTTTATCAAATGTTTGCCGTAATAAGCGCAACAAAGTCAAATCGCTGTGGTAGATACTCATTTTTTTCGTTGTTGAGGTTGAAAGAATTGCAGCTATATAGCTATTTATCAGTCGCCATAGCAAGGATTCGTAGCTCTGATAACAAAGGGGGTTTGATTCATATTAGGATCGCAAAACAGTTCAGCTGTAATATTTTTGCGGTGGAGGCTGCATTACCCAACTTCAATTTGGGTTAATCCAGTCTTTAAGTAGGACCCGACCAGATCCTGATTCCAGGTCCGAATTTCCAATTCGGGTAGCTATAACAACTCGAAAATTGCTCTCGTAGTTAATTTTTAGTTATCCAAATGATAACGGATTACTTTCTTTCGTGTATGTAGATGATTTAAACAATTTTTCGTTGAGAATAATCTTGAATTCACGGTTTTCAGTAAGGATAAACTCACCTGCTTTGAATTACAATTCCTCGTCAAATTGAAAAAAAGTTACCGTTGATAGAAGAAAATTCCTAGATTTTTCCATCAATTTCATGAAAAATATTTGAAAGATCCTAAAACAATCGCATGACAGCTCTTTTTTCGTTGCTACCGCTGAAATAATCACACCTATCGCTATTTATATAGGTACCATAGTAGGAATTCTTATTCGTAACAGAGCAGGTTTTGTAGCTGATATTCGGATGCATGGTAGCTAAAAAAACAGTTCTCGTACAATGAAAGAATGTTATTGTGAAAATTACTGAGAAATGCCAGCAATGGAGGTATACAAGTAAAAATTCTTCAAAAGCTTACTCTACAGTCTGTGAAAATGAATGAATTTTCAAACAGTTTGGAGAGATATTTTTTACAAATTTTAAAGAATTCATAATATTTTTTTGGACCAATTCCTACTTGTTCCTTCATCACTGGAATTTCATAGTAATTTTTCAAATAAAATTTTTTCAATATAGCTGGTTTCCTATTATCCAAATATGAGCGGATTATTATTATTTGTTTTTCGTGAGATCTGATAAAACGAATTCTACCTAGATAGCAGAAGAGTTTCAAAACAGCTCATAATTAATACAATGTGTATTCATATACAATCCTCTGGGTAGGACTAGATTCAACGTGCAGTCTCACAGCATTTGTTTTCGTTCCAACAGTTTTTGAATACTTTTAGTCAAATTGAAAGGAAAATTATCAGATATTCGCCAGAATTTTATGGATATCCGAATATTTGTTCTCATTGGGATATTGGACATACATTTGATGTTTTAATTGCCACAAAATTAGTCATCAGAATTTCAGAGTCGAATAGTCTGTTCGCTTTTCTGGCATCATGTGATAAGTCGCACTCCGATTATTGAGAGACTATTAAAGAAATCAAAGAAATCGTTGTACATTAAAAAGGCTTGAATAGCTAATGAATATTAACGTCCATAGATATCGCTTATTTTATGAGGATTTCAATATTAAATATATCAGTAAACCATTGAGTCCGTAAAATTTTAGATAGAAAAGAGCTCTTTTCAATTCCACTTTCCAATTGAAAAAAAAAAAACAACAAATATCCACGTCGAATATTCCCGTGAAACATTTCATCCTCGCGTCGAGTTATCGATTTTTCGAGTAAAATAAGAAACTCGAATTCTTACTCTTCCTATTCAATGTTCAACCTTTTTTTTCTCGTATGCGCACATAATTATGCATATTAAAGAATTCAAATCTATTTTCATACATCGTTTATCGATTTCCCTGAGGCTTGCAATTCTATAAAATCATTTTGGAAATCATCCAGAGCTTCAACCCGAGAAACCCGACCTCGAAGACATTAATTCCAAGAGCAATCATTTCCTGACGTTATATCGAATGTCACACCTTCTCGTATACCTCAAATGATAACTTCTTAACTCGTTAAATCAAGCGAGCAACCCTTAGAGATTTAGTACGCGATACACGTTCCCACGAGTTTGCGCAGAGTTTGTCGCAATATGGATTCCCTTCGTGGAGAACGTCTTCCAGACCTCTGCTGATCGTTGTTATTTCTTGTATTCGTTGGAAGAAAAACAAAATAATTCACCGTGCCTCCTAGTTGAGAAATCATATTGTGGAATTTGACGCATATAGATTTAGAAAATTCAAACAGCAAGGAAAGAAAGTTGAATAAAATGAGTGTGGATGTATCTCAAGATTACGCGTACGCGTGTCAAAGAGCGGAATTGCTTGGTTTGCCAATTCCTAGCGAAGAAGAGTGGAAGAATTCACAAAAAAGTGAGGAAGTGTGTGCCAATGATGATGACGCTGCCGAAGAATCAATGGCACAGGTAATTTCGATACCCAGCTACCTGCATAAAGTATTCTTGCACGTACACACTGTTCATTTAGACGATCAAATATTGCGTGTGAAATCAATGAAACCAGGAGAACTTGTAATCTGACTCCAACTTTCGCTGTGTATGGTATAATTGATATGTATATAGTCACGTGCAATGTGTATATTGTATTCCACGGCATGTGCTAAACATGCGATATTTTGCAGTGCCTTTTCATCGCGCAGAGTTCGGTTTTCTTTTTACGAGAGGAAAATATGTTTGTTCAGTTTTTGATGGTTGGAAGGAAGAATTTTGGTTCCCGGCTTTGAAGATATTTTTTAGAGGAAAACTAAACTAAAAAGAATCGTTATAATCGTTCGAATGAATATTCATTTTTTAATTCAGAAATAAACAACACACTTCCAATTCAAATTGACATTGGAAGTCAATCAATGAAATCATCTAAATTATGTAATCTCGTTCTTTTACATGTAACATTTCTGTTGTTATTTCTGAAGTGGCTGGTGAAAATTGAATGGTTAAATAGAATTTTAACTGATAAGTCATATCGAGTGGAAAAATTTTGAAAATTGGAACATAATTTTTAAAAAATTAAGTACAATTTATATATAATTCTACACAAATTATACACAATTTAAAAGATTTTTATACTCGCAATTTTATCTCAGGAGACACTTTTTTGATTTAGTATCAAATCGTAACAACATGAACAGTCATTTGAGTTGTTTTTGTTTTCCTTTACAAAAAGGGTTACAGAGAAATCATACCAATGCAGTATTACAGAAAATCTTTCACGGTGGTTACAAATATCTTTATATTGAAGCATAAAAATAGGAAAAATTGAGTTTTTGATACATAACTTAATTTTATGAGAAATGACGCGAGTGGCAACCTTTTCAAAATTATATACAATTCATATTTAATTCAATATAGTTTATATATAATTAAAAAAATGTTTTCAATCGAGAAATTCATTGAAAGATGATTAAGATAGGTTGAATAAAACAAAAAATGAAGGCTCCCTCTTTTTTTGGAACCAAGTATTTTCTGATCCATGAATTTTCTCTCCAAGATATTTTGAGAGTATGATGAATTTCATGCAGATGTATGCCGAATCATTATTATGCACCGAAAAAAACATCGGATTTCTCACAGCTTTGACCACGGTACGCAATAATATAAAATTGCCCAATGAATTCCAGTTGGTTCGAAAAACATGCATATAACTTTTCAAAAAAGATCTTGCAATGTGAGATCGTGATCCGCTTTCATTTTCGATGAAGTAAATTTCGATCATTGTGAAACGTCGACAATAAAAAGACTAACGTTGCAAACCTATTTACTTCACTCGTAACAAAACTCATTGTTCGTATGGATTGTTTCTATATTTGAACAGAATCTGGATCAAGACCATGAAGCTGCACGGCGAATCGGGGGCGGTTTGGATGAACTCAATAGCATCCTCAACGCCACGCAGAAGAAGCTCAATCGTTTTAAGGTAATATATATTTTATTCTAAATCATTTAGTCGAATTTGATTTCACACATTTCATAACTGCGCATGATTCATGAACATTCTCATCTTCGCAAGACCTGCCGAAAATAATAAACATGTATTTCACATGATCATATAACATAACATTCTTTGCACCTGATTATGATGCGTATTTATTCCTAACGAGGTTACAGGATGAGAAGGATATTACACCGATAACCCTATTTCTTAGACTGAAAGAAACTTTTCTTTGCCCTCATTCTAATAAATATGTTTTTCAATAGAAAAAAATTCAGGTAAAGTTTTCAAACGAATTATTTTTTCCATCGAAAACAAGATTTATGAGAACGAGGGTGAAGAAATTGTCTTCAAGTTTAAGAAATTGGGTTCTCAGGGTATACTTTTCTAGCTTTATTACCGATTCAAATAAATTTGTTTAAACTATACAGAGGGTATTTGTCTGGAAGATGAGTGGAGATTCATGAATAAATGTGATGGAAATATTTAATTCAATGAGAAAAATGAACGTGAGGATTATTGCTCTGATGCATGCAAGTATAAGCAAGGGTATCAAGAGAGATTAACGTTAGATAAAGCGATCAGCATTTGCAGAGCTGCTGAAACGGTGCAGCGTCAGCTTTTAATGTCATGTATCCGACCGACGTCAGTGTAGGTAGTCAAAACTTTCATACAATCCACCCAACAATCAAAATGTGAAACAAAAGTAGGAGGATAACGACGGAGAGATACGACTATGGATAGGATGAGAGGCAGAAAAAATGAAATAGAAGTCTTGGGTAGGAGGCGTAAATGAACAGTTCCAACAATTAGATATGCGTGTTTTGTATTGATTATATATAAAGGTTTCAAAAGAATGTTTGTATCAGAACTGAAGAAATAGCCTGTCCTTGAGAAATTTCACCCAAGACATAATTTTTCCAAAACGATGATTTTGTAATTGCAAAGAATATTAAAAATAAATTCTCTTCTCATCGAATTCATTCCACGTCGATAAATTATTCTATTTTCAAACATTGTTTAATTCTAATGACACTTATTTCTTCCTTACGATGACATCGCGAATAATATCAATCGATTTCTAATGCTGTGTACGTTGAATGAATTATAGCCGGTAAGCGGATTGCATCTTCCAAAGCCATAAAATACTATGAGCATTGCCATAAAATCAAATTATAGCCTTTGAATTCAACAAACTCTGATACACAAATGAACGAATTTGCGTTCAATTCGTCTTTATGGATGAAATAAAATAGTTCAACGCAAATGTTTTCATTTGAGGGGAAGAAAAGAATTCATAAGAAAACGTAAAGAGGGTGAAATTGAAAAATTTGTAAGAAAGAAAATATGTTGATTTTATAGACAGTTTGCGGAAGTCTTGGGACTTTGCTGAAAGTACGAGTCGGGTCACGAAATGGAACTCCCAACCATAAACCCTCGGATCCAAACTGCGATGTCAAAGACGTTCTGGTAAGTGACGAAATTGCTACTATCGAAACGACGGACATCACCAACGAAAGTTCGAGAAATATCGAGGATAGCGAGGGAAGTAAAAGAAATACCTCTCAAAGAGTAACGGACATAAACGAGAAGATGGGCTCGCATTTGGATAAATTGGATTCTCTTATTACCAAAGCTGAAAACGCTCAGTACAGTATGCAGCATCAAACGAAACAGATGAAATCGTTCTTAAAGTAATTTTATATATACGACACATCACTATACGATTCGATGAACGAATTTCTCAACGAAAAATAGCATATTCCCGATGATAGGAAAATTGAATTGAACGGCAAACGAAGAAAAGAAGCGAAGTAAATTGAATTGTTATGTATGACGAAGTGAAAAAAGTCATATAATTGAGGGGGTTCCACCCGTGAATGAGGTGAACGAGGTGGACGAGGCTTTATTTGTATCTCTCTTAGAAAACGTGCGTTCTTCACCCAAACACTTATAACAATCAAGAAATAGTAAAATATGATAACAATAATAACCAAGAAATGCTCAATCTCGTGAACACATTTTGCCATAAAATTATATCTAATCTAATTCTTCTTATCTTCCCGCTTTCTCTTTGGCGCGTGGCTTCCTATGATATAAATACGATACATAATACATAATAACGATTTCATTCAGGAAAGTACTGAAAATTCTACATGCTTTGTGATTATAAATGTTGTGCACGAATAATATCTTTGAAGTTTTGACAACAGATACTCCAGTATTCATAATCCCTTGATATTGAATGTACAAATCGCTATCAAGTATTTTATTGCATCTAAAAATATATATCCGGAATGAATTTTCAATTGCACGGAGAGGAATGTTCATTGGAGGATATCATTATTCTCCGTTCATTCCATGCGAGAATATACAAAGAAAATTTCATATTTCAATATTTATACGTCAAGATAAAATTGCTTCCCGAAACAATGTGTTTTTCTAAGCATCGAAAAACCTCATATACCGGTTGTAATATGTACATATATGAATATTTAAAATGGATAAATGAATAATATATAAATATATGAACCCTATAACAAAACACGTTATGAAATTTAAATTATATTTTTTTGCAATGAATATGCTACACGTTTCAATTAAATAACACATTCCAACTCACGTCTTTTTCGGAATGATGAAGGATCTTTGATAAGTTGTCGAAAGAAAAAACACGCAGAAAAGAAGATTTTTGAGAAAAAGAAAACACTCTTCGAATCGATACGATATCGTAGATAAATCGACAGGGATAATTTTATAGTTCTCTTCATTTGTTTGTGCTTCGATCTAAAATATCTCGCGTCACGTTAGAAGATATATCATGGAAGTTAAAGTTAGATGCATACCACATACAGATTCAATGGAGCCAAATTTCATTGGAAATGAATATTCGATAGACTTCTATAATGCAGCTGTACTTTATGACAGTCAGTTGCAGAAACGTTGGAGATTGTTCGCGGTTAAATCCAATCCACCGCTTCAACCCATTTTCGGTTTTCCAATAACTCTAAAGAGAATCCCATGCAGGTATTGACAGGACTGGGAAAAAAAAACCCAAGCTTGTCCCAGGATTGGCACGTGTATCAGGAACAAACCTCCGTTGAAAATAATTGGACCCATGATGATTGGTCCCGCTGTTTCCAATGGATAGTTAGTTAGTCATGGAACATTTGTTCGTATCTTTGGAATGGCCATTGCACTTGGTACAAGGTTGGCACAAGCGTAAAAATCAAGCTTTCGTTAAGATGATTATTCAAACCGATGTTGTCCACATAAGTGGCACAATGTTTTCAATTAGTAACCGAATTCCGAGTTCACAATGGATAAAGACTTGTGCATAACTATCGGGCCAAGACTAGTCGAATCTCCTCCCCATGATTGGCCCCACACTCCAGTTTCACACACTAAGATAGATATATCTGATCTAAATAAGAATAAAACTTGACTCAATGGTAATAGGCTACTTTTAAATGTAATCATACACGGAAATCAATTGATCTTGAAGAACTCTCTACAGGATTTCAAGATGTCTTTCCCATGCAGGGATTAACAAGACTGGGAAAAAACCAAGCTCGTCCCAGTCAAGATTGCCAAGGCACATTTAATCTATCGTTTTAAGATGATTCATGTACGGTATCCCGAAGGAAGAACTTTGAGCTGAAATATGGATCAAATTACTCTTCTCATCGATATCTTTGATGAAAGAAGCATTGATTGATGCTTGGCGAATCATTTGGACTAGGCTGGAACGAACCATTAGCTCAAGGCAGGTCTTGTGCCAGGCTTGGTCCATGATTGGACCATTGTTCCATACACACATGGGATGTCATCCAATGAGTTGAGTCATCGATAGATAAATGTCTGTTCAATTATTTTCAGGTATAAAATCTGATGAATATCGTTGAATACTTTGGTAATAAAAATGAGAACACAATATTTATCCAGCTTTCGGTGTGGAATAATTTATTAGTTTTTGAAATGTATGTTTCGATTCGAGAGAATAAGGGGATTGATTTTTTATTTATATATGAAGCACAGAAGAATTTTATCATAATCATATTGCATGTGCAATAGGGCACAAAACAGAATCACTGAATTTTGACAGTTTGTTCGTTACTACTAGAGTTGAGTGTAGTGGAGTAGTGTACTCAGTCATAAATGATACCGTTTTGTGTCTGATTCGAAAGTAAATTGTTTCCACCAAACGCAATATATCTCAGGATTCAAATAAATAATATTGAATGAATAAAACTTCGATATCAATGTTCAATTTTGCCACCATCAATAACAGGCGTTTGAATTTCAAAACTTCTCAAATCTATTGAGTTTTGATACTGATATCAGGAGCTGAAAAATTTTCGAGTGATAATTTCCTGATTAAATGACAATATTCGTATGATAAAAGTAATACATAAATTGAGTGACAATCATTTTATTACTCACCTATTCATGCGCGGTGAGAAATTATCATCCAATCTTTGTTACCTTCGTTGAATCTTCTTTCATTCACTTTTATTCACGTCTCCTATCTATCCAACTTCTTTTCATCTATGATCTACCGAAGTCCTAAATGGAGGATCGGATTTTATTTTCCGAAATCTTCTATTGAATCTTGAACCAGACAAGCCTTGCTCATATAAAATAATAAATTCGCTGTGGCGGCTTATGGCAGCAAATTATTTGCTATCACAGCAATATCGTTTACCAAACACATGGAGAAAAAAGAAAAGTTGGATGCATTCAACCACAATCCTCCATCAACTCAATTTGAATCCAAGGTTCGTTCAATCATGCATAGTTGAGTAAGCTAAGAATCCAGATGAATCAAGCAATTATTGCAGTTGAACGTATCCAACTGACTTGCATATTTTCACCCAATTGTTGTTACTATGGAAGGTTGTTGCTGGGATCTAAAGATCGTGATAGCCTGTTCTGTAGATCGCGGCAACACTAAGGAAGCTCAATCATGGAACACAGTCGATAACCGGCCAATATATGGCTCGTGTTGAATGGCCAATGATTGATTCGCCATCACTGGCTGAAAACGTATTTCAAACATCAAAATCCTTTATTGTCAGCCCTATCGCTGGGTCAATCATCAATTCTATCATTCTCCGTTTATTTCTCGCTATTTCTGGGCCCAAGTCATCATCCACCAGCCAACCATTGATGGATGCCATCATCGTATGGTTAATTCCAGTCACGGCTCATTATTGGGCCGATCGTAAAACTCTGTTAGGGCAGTTATAAGGGACAATAACTCCACTCACAGCAATTGCTCTCTAAATCAGGAAGAGTGAAAAATCACTCCTTCCACTCCACTAAGTCTCAGAAGTGAGCCAGTCCGCTTCGATTGGGATTTTCACTCGTGGACTGCCACTCTTTTAGACTGAAAAATTCACTCTAGAATTGGAGTGGCTATGAGTTTATAACCTCAAACCTTAGATTATTCCTCTAGAAGAGTGGAAATTTCACTCGACATTTCGACAGACTCACTTTTGGCTGGCTAAAGAGTGAAATACCACTCTAACAATTTTAGAGAGTGTATTCACACTGTAGACAAATTATCAGTAAAAAGTATGGGTTAAAATGGATTCACATACCAAGGAAAAATTCCCCCGTGTGGCAGAATTTTGAGCTCAATTCCATGAGGTGTAGGTAGGGCATTTGAAATTTCCCATTTAAATAACACATACAACAGTTGCCTTTCATTGAAAATGCTATAACTTTTGAACCATTCGAGATGAAAATTTTTTCTAGACAGATTACACAGGTCTACAATGATTTTGGTGCCGCTAAAACTAAAGCAGATTGTGAGTATATTCGATACCCTGACTCTGGAAATATACTTATTTTTTTAATGCTACGTGTAGTTTTCAAGAAATCGCAGGTGTAAAATGAAATGAAAATGCACGATTTTGAAACGTTTTATTCAATTATTCCACACGTTAACAACATTTTATCAAATTATTCTTCAAATTATCTCAAAATATGAGTCATTCTCTTCCAAATGCGATTAGGTTTGTTCAAATATCTTTCTTTTTCTCTGAGATACGACAGTTTGAAAATTGTGTTATTTCACCTATTCACTAAATCCATGAACACACAAATTTCAAATTGTCGTGTCACAGTAAAAAAAAAGATATTCGAGCAAACTCAACGGCATTCGGAAGGGGATGGATTATATTTTGAGGTGCATCTACTAGTTTCATGAGAAAAAATTACATTCTGACGTCACGTAATCTCAAATATGTCGAAAAACGGTGTTTTTCACACTTTGACGTTAAAATATCTCAAAAACCACACGTAATAATGCAATTTTGAAGCCAGATTCGGATTCAGCGCGCCAAAATACTTCGGAAAAGTATGATACAGTTGTTGCACCAAACAAAAAGTTCAATTTTGTAGGCCTGTGTTATTGTAGAGCATCGAATTCCCCAAAAAATCATCTCTGGTTTGATTTTTTTAAATTAAAAATTTGGGTATTTACGAACCATGAAAGTCTTTGCTTTTCTTTTACTTTCACGGCTCGTAAATATACAAATTTTTTACTTCAAAAAATCGATCTTGGGATAACTTTTTCAAGAATTTAATGTCCTACATGAATCCACATAGGAAAAATTTCCATTCCAACCGGTTCAAAAGTTATAGCATTTTCAATGCAAAAAATATTTCGACAAGTTGTTTAAATGGGAAATTTCAAATGCCCGCAAGGACATCTTTTAAAATAGTGCTCAAAATTCTGCCAAACGGGGGAATTTTTCAACAAGTTAGTTTTTTTGGCTCGCCCTAGGTTGCATCTTACTTGAAAACTTGACTGAAATTCAGTCTTTTCCATTCGTTTTCGGTGCTTACTTTCAGTTAAAACAGGGCTAGTTTTGCCTGCATTTTAAAATAAGCTAAAATTCAGGATGGAATTAAGTTCTACATTTTACTGTGTATACGTCTTGAATATGTTCCACAACAAGTCCAAGATACGGTGTCAATTGATGAAAAAGAGCGAAAAAAATTCATAGCAAAGCTCTTTGTATCTTAAGAATAAATAAAATGAGATTTCATTAAACGAACAATAGATTATCAGATATCATCTTTTCTGCGTGCAATTTAATAATTTTATCGGTTGGGTGGTTATGGAAAGAAGTTGAATAATTATGTATCGATCTACACCCCAATTATCACTTCATTTTCGATTCAATAGATTACAGCATGCGGTTGAAGACGGGCATTGTACGAGAGTTAAATAATATTCAACGTAAAGATAAAATAGATTAATCTCCATCTTTATTATCAAATATTCCAATTGAAATGATGATATAATCCATTGAATTGATAAATCATCGACTGCTGTCAGCAGCAGACTTATTTGACAATACATATCGATCGCATTTCGTTGAACCGTGCACGTAACTTCAAACATTAATTTAATTTAATCTTTATCGATAGATAGATGGATGTGAATTATCTTGAAGTGCCTTTCTTTACATGAGGGTGTATATATATTCTTACATCATATCGTTGAACGTTTGTACCAAATTTGTCGATTACGATATTCTGGATGTTTCTTTTCACTCTCCGAAGCATATTGTTGAAGTTTGAATCGTTTATTCAAATTAAATTCTTATTCGATATCTTATTCACCCTACAATCGAAGAATCTTATTTTCGTCATTTCAAAATGATATTACGGAATTGGGACGTTCAGATTCTGTGATCCGTTTTAATACTTAATTTAAAGTTAAATAGAGCATCGTTACACCAGATTCGTCAGTTGGGAGTATTCTAATTTCACTTAGTATAATTTTGTCTCATACATTGTGAAACTACTCGAAGTGTTTTAACAACACGGAGAAAAAATAGTTTGCTACTATAGCGCCTACAAAGAAATTTGTTGTCCTTGCAAAAAAATCCACTCGAGCAGCTAAGACGTCAGTTCTGTTAGCAAATTCGTAGTTGTGTCAATCGTTTCTCTTGCTCTTTCAACTAGTTTTTTATGTAGGCGTTATAGTAACAGACCTGTTCGTTATGCTAGCAATACTTTTTTCTTCCTGAATATCCAGGCATTTTCTAACGCAAACGTAAGCTCGTAAGCTACAATTAAAGTATAAATTCTTTTATAAGTTATGTGCATTTCTATTCTATCGCTTTGATTCTATTCTCATGATTAGAAGTTTGATATATTTTTTCATTGGAGCATCAATAACTTTTCTTCTTTCGTGCACAATTTATACGTGGATTAGACATTTAACGCAAGACTATCGTCAGTAGTTTCGAAACTTCTTGATGATGTTCTTTCAGGTTCATACCCTCTGTCTAAGAAAATTTGAACCAAGGAAAAACGAGTAAGAAAAATCATCTCGTTCATATGCATGAGATTTCATACTGTTTGGCATAAGACAGGTTGAAGTAAAACTTAAGTTCATGTACTTTTCATTAGAGTGAATTACAACTGAATTCCCTCAGCCGAGGATGGTCGTTGAACTTCTCCCCAGAACTTACAGACTACCTGTACTCCCTAAATCTCTTTTCTTCAAAAAGAGCTCGCGTTAGACGGGTGATGTACTTTTTTTTCTTGATATAATTCAATTAGACTTGTATAAAATCCCCCGTTCTTGCATATATAAATGAACTTTAGTCCCACTCCGTGATCTAGAGAGTACGGGTTCCAGTATGTTATATGGAGTTCAACGAACGTGGTTGACTCTAATACGTACATAAATTGACTCAACCACCACACATCGAGTTCACCGACTTCAACCTCGCTGTAGTTAACTACATCAAATTTTTTTCGCTCGGTATATGACAGCGACGGTATGGTGTATTGTAACATGTTTCTGAAACTCTCGACGCGGTATAAGGGTGGCAAGATCGTATTGATTTCGGTGTACGGTGGAGGAGTTTCAAAGCGTCAAATATAACCGACGAGATTGAATAAATCATTTTTTTCAGTATACGGCGTTGACACCATTTTCATATGTTCTTGTTCATTTATTTCAAAAATGTTTTCTCTTAATTTTTGTCTGCACGAGCTGGAAGATGTCATTGAAATCCTACATGACATACAAGTGAAACGATAAGGAAGTTTAATATAAATAACGTTATTTTTCTGATAATCGTATTCCAGGGGAAGATGTAACAAATGCAGATTATTATGGGATAGTTTTTTCTCACGTTAAGTAACCGTAATTTATTGTTCTGGTGTATTCAATGGAGTATTGTATGATGAGAAGGTATACGGAAACGAATGAGCTGTTGATGTTATTGCAGCTCCGGTTAATATAGGAGCAGAAAGAAATAGGTATCCGTCGCCTACATCTTTGTTTATGAGGAATCGTATTCTAAAGAGAAAAGAAACATTCAACATAAACGTTGAATTCAGGAATCAATTTCATGAATTTTATCACAACTTTCGTATTTTACTGCGAGTCAGTTTCCTGTCGAGTGGATTTTGAAACCTCTGCACATTAAAAAACACTTGCAATAGGTTTTCAAGTTTACTTTGTTCAGAAGGATTTTAAGTTTTTCTTCAGAATCCTGTGGCAAAAAAAAACGTCTTCATCGAATAACTTTTGAAAAGTAATCGGAGAAAGGAATGAAAAATTTTTCCTTTTTCTTCAGAATCAAATGTAAGAAGATACAAAAATTTTATACAATGGCGAGTTTCAAACAATTATTGGAAGATAATTCATCGAAAGAAATGTTGGTTTTGAGGAAAAGTGTGGAAAGGAGAAGCATGAAATGTGAAGAAAAGTCAATTTCATTTACAATAGGGTTTGAGAAATGATTAATTAAATACTTCGGTACGGGGATTTCATTAAATGCGTGTAGAATTATTAAAAATCCATCAAATATTTCAATCGATCTCTGCAAAAAGAGAAAAAACTATGAAAGAATTCTGGTAGAAATTTTCGCTACCCTAGTAAAAATGACTGTAGCGGTTGTCTAGCACCTTTTAAGGTGCTGGTAAACTACTATTACAATTACAGCTTACTGGTGAAGCTCTTATGAAAATTTCCAAAAATAGAAACGAAAAACTTATCAGGAAAATTAACCTGGCCCTAACGAGTGAAGTAAATTAGGGTAAGATGACGCACTTTCCCACCTTGCTACAGCATAAAATAGTATATAAAACCTTGTTCACTCAAGGAAGATGTAAAAATGTTAAGGGAATCTTCATATTCTCCTCGAGTGAACGAGATTTCATGTATTATTTCAAGCTGTACTGAAGCGGGAAAGTGCCACTTGATTCTAACAGATGAGATACTGATCAGTCAAAATTTTCCCTTTATTATTCCTCTATCTGAACCTCCTCTTGCTTCAAATTTTACATTAAAAAACCCAATGAAAATTTTGAAATTTGTAATTATGTAAAAAACTCGGAGACAACTTGACAGTGTACTCTTCAAACATGGAAGAGTGAAGATTCCACTCGAACGGAAAGATAGGTTCCCTTCTGGCTGTCCAAAGAGTGAATTCTCACTCCAAGAGAGTGGAATTTTCATTCTTCCGTAATTGGAGAGTAGTTTTTAATGTGAAATTATTATGGAAAATATCAAAATCAAACTTTGGCGAATATGAAAATACAATAATTTTCAAACCAGATATTAGTAGACTTCCACATTCTACGGCAGAAAAAAAACAGAGGTGATGAAGGTAGGTTAATGAATATAAATCTGCCACGATTCGTGCTTGGTGACACTTTCGTCTTTGATCGAACTTACGCACCCTGAGTTGATACTCCGAATTCATCAGAAATTACTCGGTCATTCCAATCACAGCATTAGTAGGTTCGATAAAAACATGTTCTTGTGGACTGTGATGAAATATTCAACAATTTTTTCTAGTTTTGTAACAGAAATAAGCGATTGGCTGATTGTTTTTTGCACAAATCGCACTCACTTTTTAAGATCCATTTTCCTTAGACACAAATTGTTCCCAGAAACAAATGGAAAACAAACAGGTTTTTTTATATTTGTTCAATAAAATTCTAGTTATACCAGTTCCATAACATGAATATGGACGCAGATGTGAACAGATGTTCTGTACAGAAATTTGAGTTTCTTCGCAACCGTTTATCTCATGTTTACGAAATTTGTGTCGTTAAAATTAATTGTTTATCGAGCGTGTCATTAGGAATCCGGATAGGTTCCAGGAACTGCTAGAATTGACTTATAGCATTTTCAGCAGGGTAGCACACTGGGCTTCTGTGAGGGACTTGAAAAGCGTGTCATCAAGTGTCCTCGTAAAAACGTATAAAATGACTAGCGTGTCGTTAGTGAACTCAAAACTAGTTTTTGCTCTCTAACGCTCCATTAGTCATGGGAAAAACTTACGATATTTCTACCAGTGAAGTACCACCACTACACGCATCGAAATGAAATCCACAGTTACATTTTTCACAATTTCAAATGAATGATTCGATCGTTTATTCTACGGAATGATTACACAACGAGTAACATAATTGCTCACTACACGTATGAATTATTAATTATAACTATCAAAGGACTGTTATCGATACATCCAGTAGTGTTGAATATCGATTTGTCGCTTCTAATGGCTCTTTCACTTCTCAAGTAGCACAAACTAGAAAATTGAGTACTCTTTGTGCTACTCGAGTCGAAATCTTATGTTCGATAAAGTGTATTTACTTGAAACATTTCATGTTACTCGTTAATAAGGAATCAGTATTATATTTGAATGATGTAAAGAAAATTACAATGAATTGTTGAGTATATAGGTTAATAATTTAAAAACTAAATTCTTTATTCTATTGAATGTGACATAAAATCTAAATATCGTTATAGCTTTATAGTATTTGTTCTTCCTCGTGAAACCTGACCTGATCTCGTGGGGTGACTATATTTTTATAAAATATTTTTTGACATATTTTTACAGGAACAAAGAATGTTGTATATTTAAGATCGAATTCTATAAAAACTCAACACTTTACAAAATGATGTTTCTTATCATTTGAGATATTTGTTGTAATGTGGAATTATTAGCGCTTATTACAGTTGTGAACCCGAATTGAAATAAACGTTCGTCTGATTGCATTTTGAATATCATTTGGATCTCATATAACCTGATTCCTTCCTAAAACCTGGAAGCCGCACGTTTATCGGTGATTTGCATTGGAATCATAATCGATTTCGAATCTTCCATGAATTTTCTCTGCTGACAAGGTAACGATCAATCATTTTTCAATCATTTTTCCAAGTAACGCACGGAGAGAAAAATTCGCTGACGCAGCAAATCGAGATATTTTATATAGAATCAGAAATCTTTTTGCTAATCCAGCTGAAAATTTACCGCCACAGCTAACTGGATTGCCACTGTCGCAGCTCACAAGATCGCTGTTATATAACGAAAAATTTTCTGCACCGACGAAGGGCACCCAGCAAAATCAGACTTCGCTATAACTCTCGATAAACCTTTTTCTCCGTGCGCGAATAAGAATTGGAACTTTGAATCTTTGGTGTTGAAAAATCAAAATATCGAGCACTTTTAGGAATTGAGACGAGCTTCCGGGATGAAAATATGGAAATTTTGTATAGTTTTTCTACATTTTTGAGATCTGTATTTTTTTGTTTTCCTTCTTCTCACGGATTTATAGTTTTTGAGATAAAAGATTGTTTTTCCGCTTCTCAGCTCGCGAATCTTAATTTAAAGGTGACATCGGCGCAATAGACGGTATGTAAACATCAAAGCGTATTATAGAACATCATTTATCACGTATTACAACAGATTTCGAACATGACAAATTCATTCTTGGGATAACTCCAAAAAAACACCTAATTTGTCCGATCTATATTCGTTGGTCCATAGTTCATACGCATGTGTCGAACTTTATTTTTAGATTCCTTTCCGATTTACTCCAATTTTGGAGTTCGGAATTCATAATTTGAATATTTCAATGTAATCTGAGTGAACATTCTGAAATATGATGAATATTTTTAAAGAGTTATAAGTTGATTCAAATTTTGAACAAGTCTAAGAATCTCTATTCCCCACTGTTCGAAGTGGCTGATGACAGCTCTTTAATTTGACTATGCAAAAACTCTTTTTTATCTCTCAGCTAATATCGTTATTTTTGGGGTATTCTCCAATAGGTTTTGAAAACGTTCTAAAAACATCCAACCTCTGTGCTCCCCCAGAGAACACAAACCTTCAGAAATGTTCATTGGAGAACGTTCTTGAAGGTCCATGTTCTCTTGGGTCTGTTAGAGTTGCTAGTCTCCGCATGAGAAGAACACATGACGATAAAATGATATCTGATTGACAAAAAATAAAACCTGTTACGTTCAAAGTTCATATATTTCTTCAATTAGAGTATTCTTCAATTTTCGTGAGTCAAGAGGGGGTAAATGCCCTTTCTTGCTCCTCCTTCTATGGATGCCTTCTATCGTGAACATTATGCAGAGTGTATTACACAATCATCTCCCTACATGAAATTTACTTTGGAGAATGCAATATATAAAATTCATACAAATTATACAAAGTTCTATCTTCGAAAGCCAAATCACAGGCTTTATATACAATTTCGACAGAATATGTATGTATATAAAATTCATAAGAATTATATCCAAATCTGACATAAATTGCATAAAACGAGAGTTGAAACAAATTATATGTAATATATTATATTTTTTTAATTAAACATTTCGAGTAAATTCAATATATTAATCTCGAAACAGTCATTGATGTGAAAATTTTCGTACGAGATTTCAGTGACGAACGATATACGAGAACTTTCATATTTTTTAATAGAAATTTTATCGAGTTTATATTGAATTTCATAGAATAACTATATCGTGAAATATCGCTCACGACTAGAGAGAGCGTTACTTTGATTCCTTTGAGGTAGATTTTAAAGTGTTTCGTACGAATTATCGTTGAAGTATTACGCCCCTTTCGATCCATTCGAGTTGCATGCCCTTGTAAATTTAAATATGTCCTTGATATGCGATATTATCTTCTAATTTTACACGAATAGTAGCGCAATCTGCCGGATCAAGTATTGAATTAAAAGTTGAATAAGGATTCGAATCGTGGAGTAAGTGAGAAATATTCTTTCTATACTAACAAATGTTGATAAAGTAGATTTTCTTCTTGAGGACTTGTGAACGATCGCCGGTTGAAATCACCAACTGAAGGTAGATATCTTTATTCTTACAATAGATGGAATCAGTTGTAGAATTCTTATCTTCTGACGTTTGATAGCAATCGATTTTTTTTGTATAGAAAATTTAATAAATTTTTAGCAATTTGCTATGAAAAATTTTTATAAAAAGCAATGAATTTTTGGGGATTTTAATAAAAATTTAGCCAGGTTGCAATAAAAACTTCCATAAAAAAACAAGTTGTCTTATCAGGTCCTGGTATGGCATCCTTTTTGGGGCTTCACAACAATGTAACACAAGGTTGTTGTTAGCTCGTCAGGTTTCGATAGGGTACCATTCGTCAACTCTCGTCAAGGCCGGTAGACGCCTGGTTCAGGCCTTGGCTGGGTCTTGACAAGATCTAAAGAATGCCACGAATCATTGTTGCCTGGGAAGATATTCTGATCAGGAGCTGATAAGAAGTCTACTGAGGCAATTGTTTTTTTGCGGATATGATGTCTTCCCCAGGAACGCAAAGAGACTCTATCCCTTTTCAGCAGTTTTTTGGCTACTTCAAATAAAAGTTTCTGATGTGATTATAATTTGATTTAGTATATGACGAAAAATTGACACTTACTGTGTAATAACACCGTCTTGTAAATAATTCCTCATCAAGATCTTATTCCTCTTCTGCGTTACATTTTTGTAAAGACCTTCTAAGATACTCAAGTCAAGCTCTGACCAGGAATCAGGCATGTCTCGTCTGGCCCTGTTTGCTACATTGAAATCTCTATTCGGGATATTTTTCTGAGTCATTCGAATCCAAGCTTTCTTCGCGCTCACACTGTTGGAAATGTCTTTAAATTTAATATATTTTTCATGTACATTTGTCAATGAAATTTCCAATTCTTGGTGATTGAAATGAGACTTCATTTTCACGTAACTGAATTTTAAATTTTTGCTTGGTTATATATATTTTCGTAACTGAAATTTCATTCAAATGTAATTGAAATTTCAATAAATTTTCCAGTCACTTGAATAAATTTTGTTTTCGTTACATGTAATTGGAAGTTCAATCAGAAATTCCCAACCGTGTAGTTATTGTTTGGTTTACACTGAGAAGAAAGATTTGGTTGATATACGCCCTACCAACATTTTTAATTATGTCAAAGAAAATTTCGATTGGACATATAATAAAACAGTTTCCTCAGTGTACTCTTCTGCGTCGCTCCATACGCTTCATTTTCACCAGGGAGGATGGTGAACGATTCATTGCAATTGCAGAGAATTCGCTGCTCCATCAAAAGGGACCCAGCTACTACAGCTGGAAAAGATATTTATTTGTCCTCTCTCCATAAAATATTTATTTGTAGAAATCAAATATTCAATTAGATGCAAGAATTGATTACTTGTGACGAATAAATTATTTATTTGGGGCAAGCATTCTATTATTTCATTAATCCTGAAGAATATTTATTTTATGGAGAGAGGACAAATCAACTATTCATTTGGTTGGAAGACATTTGTTTTTCAGTGTAAATCAGATTTTGCTGCTGCAGCGGATTTCTTCTTTCTCCGTGCAAGATCATTTTCCAACGTGTATGACCGCACGTGGTGTGTCTACGCTTATATGACCCACGATCAAGCAAGACGACCCAATATTCGTACACTTTGAAGACCAAATGAATTTTGGGATGTGAAATTTTTCATTCACATGCATTTAGTTTCATAAATGTTCAAGAATAATCTTCCTTGGGAAAAGGGAATGATAGAAAACCGAATAGAAAGCTACTCAGAGTCCATGACGTGTATCAAAAAGTAACCCCAGTTTACGTTAATCGAAGACTTGGGTATCAAAAGTCGTTTTTACTGAAAAAAATGTATACAGATATTCGAAACACGTTTCGAAGTTTCATGATAATCTCGGATAATTGCGAATTATCAACGAAACCATGAAAAGATTTCTATCTATATGAAATATCTTATCTAAAACGTGTCATTGGTGTACAAACGCACACATGCGAGGACATTTAACCTCTCTTGTATAGTGATGGTTTTAAAACGCTTAACAGTGAAGAGCTCTGTCAAGCGTGGGTAGGGTCAGCTCTGTTTTTTCGCATTGTTAGTTTAGGTGCCTGTGACTGAGGACAGTTTCGTTGTCACAATGTCTTCCTTTGATCTCCAAGAAGGGTGAGTACTGAAGAGATAATTGATCGTAATCGGTTTTATATTCTTCTCGAATTGATCGTCCAACGTCGAAGCATTTCATTTGAAATTGTTTGGTGATGTCCATCCATAAAAGTCGTCGGACAGTTTTGTCGAATTCTGAAATATCGTGTGCTAGATAGACACGATCGTTATCGCAAAACGTACTTTTTGTTTTCAGTCAAGAAAAGTGATGTTCCCATTCCTCGATGTTAGATGATTCAGCGTGTATGAGAACAATGTATAGCCTCTTCCGATACTTTTCGTGATTAAATTGAAAAGGTGTGGCATTCTTAATGATGTTGAAAGATAGAGGGTGTGATCGATTTTCGCTGTTCTTTGCATCATTCCATTTGCTGTGGTTATTCCATTTAGGAGATCTCATCAAACTCATATGTATATATTATATCCTGAATTATTCATTCTGAATTTGTTTCTTAATGATAACACGCAGAAGTATGTTATAAATGTTCTTATTCTTGCGTATAAATATTGCTTCGAAATATAAAATACCTGCACATCCCGCTATCAAGCGTTCAGCGTTATATCCAATCACCATTTTTCCTAACGATATCGATAAAACGGAAGATACACATTGCTTCTTATCGATAGCAGTTTTTTCTTGACGGTGTTCTTTGATGATCAAGGATTAGATGAGCTCAGGCTTGTATTCTAGGAGAATTGCACAGGTTCTTGTGGATAAAAATCAGATTTTTCATGTATTTAATTGGCGAATGAGTTCATCCCGGATGCTTGTGTCATCGTTTGAGGTTAAATACTGCGCTTATGTTGCATATTGAAAATACTGGATATGAAATGAAAAAATATTGTTGTCGTCGTTTTTGTTCGATTTGAACCATGAAAACAAAATAAATTACGAGGAAGATAATGGCGAATGTGGAGAATCAGTTTAAGTGATACAATGAACCGCAATGACCTCGGGAGAATTCTTCTTTCGATGTTATTTGAGAATAAATTGAAGTTCATTATCGGACTATGATGTAACGAGTTGTTGAAGTTTATGAAGATTGATAATTTGTGGTTTTCCGTCTGCTGATACAAATTTTAATTGACATCAAAATCTAGGACATATTTTAATTGACGTTATGTCCTCTCGTTGATCCTTTCTCCGCAGCACCGGGAGTTGAGTACAATTGAAAAGCAACGATTTATGATATTTCGATGATTACATTCAAAGTTGTACTCAGAGTCGGTCGTATAAATAACAATAACACGGTGCTACACTGGTCAGGCACTTTTCGAATGATGACCCAGTGTAGGTTGTTGATCTGGTCAAATACAACACAAAACCAGGTTTGAGAAATTTTTTACACTCTCAGATTTTCAAGTGATGGTAAAAAAACTGATTTTGTACATTTGAAAATTTCTACCTCGGTCATTTTTTCACCAATTTCAAAATTCTAAACGGGTTCTGAAAGGGGATTGTTGGCACTGTCGAGAAATATATATGGTTTTGATTTTTTCTATTTCAAAAGCATTTTTTTGCGACTATACTTCAAGAACCAATGGTTTATCATGTATAGTATTGAATTGTGTTCAATTCGATGTGAAATGAGTCGTTGTTCATTGAAATCGATCAAGAATTGTCGGAGTTATAAAATTTTTTCCAAAAAAAGGAAATTTCGGTCTTATACGAAAATTGATATGGAGTGCAATTAATAATTTTCTATGCATCATATGACGTATTATGGTATAGAATATGATGTTGACTTGTTAATACTCAAAACCATATATATATGTCTCGAAAGTGCCAATATTCCCTTTTCAGAACCCGTTTGGAATTTTGAAATTGGTCAAAAAATGGCCGAGTTAGGAATTTTCAAATCTACGAAATCCCCAAAAATCAGTTTTTTGACCATAACTTGAAAATTTGAGGGTGTAAAAAATTTTTCAAACATGGTTTTGTGTTGTATTCGAGCAGACCAACAGCTTACGCTAGGTCATTTGAGAAGTGTCTTTAATTTTTCCTTTTTTAATGTTTTATGAGGTCGAACTTGTAAATTGTACTAAATCCCTAGATCGATAAGAACCTCGATTTTATTGACTACAGGAAGATGCAATACAATCCTTCAAAATTCAACGAAGACCTTAAATATAAATCATGTTGAGAGAATACGATTGAAATCACTCCACCACTTCTAATTTTTCTGAATATTTTTACTTTCTATCCCAAGAATTGTTACAATGTATTCCAAACGTCCAACAGATATATCTTTATGAGATCATCCGCTTGAAAATAAAAAGTAACCGTACGTGCAAGTACCAATTAGGCTCATTCGCGTCATAGATATATGTGTATTACGTCACAGCTAAAAGTGCTATTTTCATACCGAAAAAGTTGTTCGAAGAATAACAATAGATTGCATTATTATTTTTCTTATGCTGCCTGAATTTTTCAATTTTTAGTCAAACTCATGAAATTCAAATCAAATTATCTGCATGAAAAGTCTGATTTACGGAAGTATTTCTTCGCACCTTCGTACGATACACCTTTCACAATCTGCTGAAAAATATTTCCAAATTGTATGTCTGATAACCTTGAAATCTGTAAGTGCTATCAGTCTAAGAATGGTTCGGTGTTTGACTTGATAACGATCAGATTGGATAATTGAGATATATTTGTTTATTTGGGAGTAGATATGTATCAACAATCATGTGTTTTCGGAATACAAATATGCGTGTGTATTATAATTAATGAATGTATTGTATATTTTCTTCTTGTTTCCAAAAACTGTTTCATCGAACTTGAACTTGTAACGTCAAAAGAAAGCGGAAAGAGTTTCGAGGTTGGAGTATTCAAGTTCAATAGAGCATTCATTCAATTCCGATAGTTTTTGTTTTCATGAGAGAGTGCTCTCATTGAGCAGTTATAGGAACAAAGAAATAGTGAGTGGAGTTGTTTATAGATTTCAAAGTTTTTCCATAGCTGAATGAGGCTAAGGCTTGATTTGCGGTGAGTAACTTTCATTGAGAGAATCTCATAGACCTTGAAGTTATTAGGTATATAACTTAATTTTTTCCGTTCTTCCGCAATATTTTATCTTATAACACACATAAATACCAGATCAATCTCAGGAATATTGTCGATTATTTTTGATGACCTTGAGACGGTTTTGTGGCGATAAAGTCATCGATGAATTTTCGTGCATCATTCGTTCCAGAGTTTGGAAGCAGCTATGCTTCGAGGCGTGCTGCATGGACCGGAAGAGATGGAGACCTGATGGAGCTAAGTCCGGTAAATAGGTTTGCTGAGTCACGTGAGCAACATGAGATCGATTATTATCGTGGAGCGACATAATTTTTCGGCTCCCTTGTCCAGTAAATGGCCCCTTCTCATAAAAAATGTCGTGCAATTTGTTGAATTGTCGGTTAGAGCGTTCCGAAGTAACTGTTCGACGTGTTTTCAGAAGTTCGTAGAAGAGAACCAAATGCAGAAGAGGACCTTCGTCAAGTGGTTGTGAATGGTTGTTCGGGATCCATCCATAGCTCTTTGCGTTTGAGATCGAACTTGGTTCGAATATCTTGCATATCAAGAATTGATGAAAACGATTCTATCAAAAGTTACATCCACTGGCTGCCAGATTTTGACTGCTCTATTGTAAATCAACGAAAAAGAAAGTTAGAACGGTGTTTTCATTGAGATTTAATTGGGAAAGCAAAGCATGAACTTGGAGTTGGAGCGTGACGAACATCCTTCCAACGAAGGGGTGATACTTGGAATAATTTCATCCAGCCAACTTGGTCACAGATGGTCCTTCGAGAAAAGAATGAAGCATTTGGGGCTAGTTTCACCGTCCGAGTACTTATATTAACCAAGGATAATACTCCCTTCACCTTTTCTTCTTTCTCCAGTGCGTTTTCCGCTCCACCAGTTACTCGCTGAGCTGATCGTTGGACGCGCGTGGCTGGAGATGACTCGTCGTCGTCGTCGTCGTCGTCGTCGTCGACGACCACGACGACAACGACCGTGTTCGTGTTTCATCGAAGAACACTGTCTAGAGAGTTATATAGCGTTCTTACCAACGCAGCTACTCGAAGCATTGTTGTTGGGCGTCGAAGCCAACACGAAATTCGATGATTTTCTCTACTTTTGTTTTTCTCCTCATCGGTGTTCCCTTTTTCTGCTCCAACGAGATTCCTCTGCTTTGCAGGACATGTACTTCGATGAAAATAAAACTCGAAAAGAACCTCGGAGAGATGCTTATTATTATACACCCTAGTTTTTTAGTCCGTTCGAGATTGAACAATTTGAAATGATTGACCGTGAATTACAAAAGAAAGACTTCGAGTCAAGTTTTTCTGTTTTAATTTTCAATTTTGTTCAATATTTCCGAATCTTTTGTTTCGATCGCAGAGTTAATTTTTTCAGAGCTGATATCGAATGGAAAATACTCTTTGTTTCAGAGAGGAAATGGCGGTTCGTCATGGACAAATATGTTATCTCGATACGCCGTACGATATTGTGTCAAACGTTTCTGAAGAATTGGAGTTTCTGCAACTTTATGAGTAAGTAATTCGACATTTTTCAATAAAAGAACCGTTTCAATTCTCAAAATTATGTTACTGATTCACGCAAAAAAATTACTCTAGTCAGTCCCCAGGTTATTACAACCCAGATAACATGTAAGTCTGTCATACGCCTATCATATTTTGTCAGACTTGTCATTCGATTGTTTTTGGCTTGTTATTGACAACCTTTTCAGTGTAAGGGCTGCTACAATATTACTGCAACAGTTTTGTAAGCTTGTACCCTTGTCGTGCGTCAACTAGGAGGCTTATGTCAACCTTGTCACAAGCTTGCCTGACAACATTACAGCAAGGTTAAATTGCCATCTAGGAAGGCATCACCAGGCACCTCTGAGGGACCTCCGACGCCTGGTAATGACCTGGAGAACAACTAGAGTAATCTCTAAACTCTCTTAAACTGGAGTATAATTTACTATAACTGTCATTGAAAGTACTCAAATTTCGTTGAAATGTCCACAATTTGTTTAAAATGTTAGTCGAAATTGTCCCTGTTCCAAAATTGTTCAATTTAAAAATTAAAATCCCAAGAATCCTGAAAACAACACGAAGAAAGAACATTTCTGACGCAGTAAATTTTTTTTGCTAACATGATTAACTAAAACATTGAATTTTTACCTATTATATACACAACAGCAAACAACTTTTTTCTGCCACATCTAAAAAAATTTCTGTCGTAGTTAAGAAGATTGCTGTGATAGAAAATAGATTGCTATCACAGCAAAAAATGTATTGCTCCAACAACAGGTAACCAGCAGAATCAGATATCGCCTACTCAAAAACTCCAAAACCTTCGATAAACTTTGAGCACCAATCGATTTGAGAATCCTTCTAACGATAAGTAATCAATATCTGTCAATCCTCGATTACAAAAACTATCAATACAGTATCGAACATTATTATAATCTCCTGCGAAGCAATGAGAAAATATCAATTCGAAATGTTGAATTGACACGTCAAACATGTCTTTATAAACGCATATAATCGAACGACTTTCACTACCGACAAGAAGCAATTGAATGTGATTATTCGTTCGTTCTACAGCAATCGTTCATTACGGGGAATGAAGCTTGCGATAAAAAAAAACAAAATTAGTTCTTCGTCTCTAACTCGATATTCGCTACCGTTTCCTACAGCGGTGTCTTTTTCACGTTCATCGCACCTAAATTTCATTATTTTTTTCTTCCTTTTGTTTTTCCATCGGCGTCGTGCTCAAGAGCCACCGATGAAGAAAAAAAATAATGATCACAAAAGATGTAAAAGGTGAGTGACACGTAATGGAAAGAAGTGATTTTGTTCAGTCAGCGGAACAAGTCGTTGAGCCATTTCTTTTGTGAATTGATAACTTTTCTTTTCCGGTGACATTGCGTTCTCTTTTCAAAATATGATGAATAAGAAATTTCGATTAGGGATTTTTTTCTTTTGTTTTCATGTAGAAATGTTGTTGGAATGTTTGCGAACTTGCAGGATGAGAATATCAACAGGGATTCAATTATTCACGTATGAAAATTGAAATGTGATTATTATTTTTTTTTTTCATGCATTCGAAATTTTATTGAATTTCATGTAGATTTTGGACAAGAAGTGTGTGGACTGATATTCAAAATAATGTTGGTTATGTGCTTTTTTGGACAGCAGGAATGAACGAAGCTGGTTTGAATGATTTATATTGGATGTTTTAAAGGTGTTTTAAGCTATGGTTTCCACTGTTTCAAAGATGCCTTCGTTTGAGAAATCTAAATTATTACTTTATACCTCTTTGATATGACTTTGAGAGTTTCCTGTGTGGGAAAATTTTCAAAATTATATATAATTGTCGAAATTTCTCCACTTGGACAGCAAATTATAGTCAACTTTTGAACGAGATAGAAAACGTATAACAAAATGGGTTTTGTAATCATTTGTTTACCCATTTCTATTGGATGCAAAGGTTTTGGTTGCACTTCAGAGTGCATCCAGGCCATTATTGTGGTTTGAACACGGAACAAAAGGAAATAGCTGTGGCAGCTACTCACTTTTTCAGCGCCCTCTTTTCACCGCTGTAGCTAAAATAATTGCAGTTGTAGCTATTTTTTAGTTACCGCAGTAGGGAATCGCGGCTGTAACTGCACGGATTTCCTGGTTGAAATTTCGATAGCCAAATAATTTAGCTGTTGAATTTTTGCTCTAGTAGCTACATTTCTTGTCGCTACCGCTAAGTGAGTAGCTGTGACAGCTAAAAAATAGCTCCCGTAGCTAATTTTTAGCTATCCAAATGATAGCTAATTATATTTTCTCGTAAATTTGAGGATCTTTGCTTCCATTGGCTCATCGTTTGCATAACAGCCGCGAGAATTTTCAACTTTTCGAAATTCTTATCATTTTCACTCTGTTGTAAAATATGAAAATTCTTGAACAAAAAGAAATTCTACTCCTTATCAGCTGCTCAGTCTGCTGGAATCAGTCAATTGTCAGAGGATGCTGATGTGTCAGCTGAGGAATAGCGTTGGCACTGCTAATCAAATGCTTTTACAATTTTGAGACCAGAGTCACTCGAGTCTTTTACTGAAAAAGACTACGCCCACCACGCGTTATGATTGGCTCTTATTTCCAACCCTTCCCATGAGATGTTTTTCAAACAAATGAATTCAGAATTTTTTTTTTATCACATGCGATAGCTTCAATTTAGAGAATGTCATTAAATAAGGTTATTTAATACCTGTGAGATATTTTAATGAAAACAATGAGTGTTCCCGAAATTAGGAATTATGTAGGAAATTATTTACCTGGCTTTCAAGTCAAGAAAATCCCCCAAAAGAAATCTTCAATTCCTTATCTGCGATAGACAATTTTGTAGAAAGTGTTGCGTTGCTTGAAAAAATTGAAAGTACTAAATAAATATTTTTGTAGAATTATCTGGAATTATTGTTTATTATTCAAATAAAATACAAACATGGAGAAAAAACTGTGATACGAGAGGCTAAAACTAAAGTGTTATTTTTCATAAACCTGAAAAATAACGAGATATAACATATATATTACATCAGAAATAAACTTGATGTGGCAATATGCTCGTAATTCATAATGTTCATTCAATTCATGTTCAATAAAGATTCCTGTGATTGGAAATTATGGGGTTTTTTATACTGTTGCAACATTAATACAGCCTTGCTGTACCTTTGGAACTTTGCTGTTTTGAACCTTCGTCAGATCTTTTAATTCCTCAAAAACTTTTATAATTTATCAACTCAATGGTTCAGAAACATTTTGGTACCTGTGAGTCTATGATTCGAATTCAGTTTGTTTCGTGTTTTGTTTAAACATTTATCCGAAAGAGGTGGGGTTATGTTTGGAATAATTGGTCGAGTGAACAGCAAGGTGGGGGTTGGAGGGCCTGTTCCTAAAGTAAAAGGTTCGAGAGAATTGCAGTAAAAGGTCCGATTGAGTAAAAGATCCGGGTGTGAATGATCCGAGAGTCGAGTGTACAAAAGCAGAATGGATGTTTTGTACTTTTTACAAACCATTGAATACGATATAGTCGTAATTACAAAAATATTTTGGGTTCAAATAGTTCAACTACACCGGGAAAAAAGAAGTTGTAAAATTTACATCTTGCGAAGTTGATATTTGGACGATTTTAAAAATAGTTCGAGCCACCACAATATCAGTTGATTTTACAACAGCTAATGTGAGATATATCACAACTGATATAAATCTTACATTTTTCGTTGCAAAATTAACTAAAATTGTGATAGCTCGAACTATTTATCGAAATCGTCCAAATATTCAATTCACAAGATGTAAATTCCTGGTGTAGATATTAAATCCTGGCCAGCTGAGTCGGTCAAATATCTCTATGTGCAACGGAAATAGCTAATACTGCAACTAGCTTCTCCTTTTTTTCTTGTGCGCCGAGAGGAATATATTCTTCGTTGTCACGATCATTCAATGCTCCGAAGAGTCTCTTACCATTCATCGATCGATTCTAATAAGGGTTCTCAAGACGTATTGCGGTAGGTCATGGTATATGTTACATATAATGCCTAGTCGATGAACCGAGTGCAACGAATGATTATGCACACATATTCGACCTGCTTTGAGGATCATCAGTGTCATTGTCACTTTAATAACTAGGCCATCGACGTTCCCCATTTACAGCATGCATTGTCAGTTCCGGTAAGTCCTTGTCACTGTTTCCGTTTTAGGCGTTCAGATAAATCGTATGTTCTCAATGAATGTCTTTTCGCTTCACTCTACCCTGCAGATCTTTGATTTCCATTATATTCAATCCTCGAGTGTAGGTCAAAAAAATGTAGTAGTTTTCATAAACAACATCAACTTTTAGAATCAAATTTATTTATAATAATTCGAATTTATTTCAATCTTCTATCTATACGGAACGATTAACCACCCACTCATAATTATCCTTTCCATACTTCCTCAAACAATTTGAAATAAGAATTCGGATCGAAATGATTCTCACGCCCACGACGAGTCACGGGACTTGAAAGAACGATAAGAATTCTATTATTCAGGTATCTATTTAAACCCACATACGCTGTATCGACGTGGTCATAGATCACCAAGATTGTGTTCATTAGATAAAGAGTTCATTGTTCGAAGGATAAAAACGTTGATATTTCAACATATAAATTCTAACCCTCCGTTGTCCTAACCGACCGTTCTCAGGCTGTTCGATTAATAACAGGATAATTAATTTAAATTCCAAGATCTCACTACTTCAAGACAAGTTTCTGGAAATATTTTCACTTTCTCGAGACCGAGTCAGGAAAAAAAGTTTGTGACAAATATAGATAAAAGTTGTTACATACAAAGGCAGGTTTTTCTAAAGCGATTACGAAAATATAACCTTAAGAGTTCTTCCTTCCTTCAGAAAGTTTTTACTTCGAATGTATGAGTGTACGGAGAACCGGTTTCATCCTGCTTGAACGTATTTCGATAACAACAATGATGTACTTATTGAATAAGTCTTGGAATTTTCATAAGTTTAATTTTTTTTCTCGAATTAATACGGTTTTGTAATTCGGAACAATTGATTTGGCTTATATCTCTGGACCTTTTGGAATTATTCGGAACCTTTATCAATGATCAATAGAATGAATTGCGTGTGGACGTGAAATTCTGATCAACCTAGACACCTGAGAGGAATTTAGAGTTTCTAATTTAAAAAATCAATTGAATTCCATTGATTAATGAGATTTAAGGGGTAACGCCACAGTGACCTCTCCAAAAATAACGCTTTTTCAGATTTTTTATTCGAAAATTAGAAAGTTCCTATTCAAATTGAACTACATGAAGGTGGTCCGCTACTATTAAAGTACAAAATAATTTTTGGGGAATTGTATTGTGAAAAATGGTGGCTTGACAGGTGAATGACTGGAGCTCTGTGAAAATTCATGGTCGTGCTGTGGGATAAATAACTCAGTCCAGAATTGACGTAGAACACAGAACCAAAAATAATTATTTTCTGTAATCCAAAAGCTAGTGAAATACGTATCCGTTTTGAAAAATGTGCATTTTCCACAAAATGGCATCGGTTTGAAGAAAAAAGTAGAATTTTCACCCTAAATTTCGTTACTTAATGTTGAATAAAAAACGCGAATATCAATATTTCGAAAAAACCCGTACGTATTCCACTAGATAATCATATCACGAATACAATGAAAAAAACCCCGAGGTGATTGATTGAAAATTGGCGGAGCTAGAGCTCCCATCGACTTTCGACATACTTTATTGAAATAAACGCGTTTAAAGTTTTTGTAACAGTTGAGTCGTGCGTGTTTAGTCGGACATTTGTTTGTAGTTTACGGTATATCATTTTCGGATCCTCAAAGAGTACTTTAAGCCAAAAACAAATTTTTTGATTTTTTTGAAATTTCACTGTGGTGTTACAAACTTGATACAAACTTTGCAACGGTAAATAATGATTCACGCTTTTTCGGAGCTGTTCAAACCCGTTGAAACCGGTTAAAGTAATGAGGTTCAATGGGAATTCAACAGGTTTGAATGATCATTGATTTATAGGTGTCGTTTCAAGTATAAATATCCAATCTTCTAAAAACTGATAAAGTAGAATCTGGACCCATGAAATCGGTGTAGACTGTTGGGGAGGAATTTCACAACAAGAGTAAGATGTTATTGCCTACCGTTATCTAGTTGAATGTGATCGATGGAAATTCAATCATACTCTCTGTATTTCTTCACAGGGAGAAATTTATATTTGTTTGAATCAACTGAGTTTCTATTTAATTAATGAACCTACTCGAGTTTTAGTTGGATCAAATAAAAAATGTATTCCATCCAAATAAACTTTTATTCATTTCAAATAAAATTGACTTAAATCGAGTAAAATTTCATTGGATACAATGAAATGTCTAGTAGATTCATATTCAAGTAAGCTATTTTTCTGGGGTTTGGAATGAAAATCCTCATTTAAAAAGTGGAATTACTGCAATTCTGATAAGAGAGAGAGAGAGAGAATTCCACTCAATAAGAGTGAGTTTTCGCTGTGTTGCAATAAACTGTTCAATCTTTCATAAAAGTGAAATTCATTTTCTCAACGAGAAAGAACGTGATGTGGCACGTTTTCCTCCAGTTCTTACAATTTATAATCATTATAAACTGCACAAGGAAAAAAGAAATTTGCTGTGACAGCGAGATCTAACTTTGCTGGGTCCCTTTTGCTGGAGCAGCAAAGGTTTTCTGGTGACAGCAACCTATTTACTATTCCAGCAATCGTGTTAGCTACAAGAGTGATTTTCCAGCTGTGGCAGCAAAAAGTATTCGCTCCTTCAGCAAATTTAGGAATTATATATAAAAGAGCGAACAAATTTTGCTGGAGAAGTCAACATTTTTTGTCGTTGCAGGCAACGAGCTAAAAGTTGCTGTTATAGCTAACGAGATCGTTGTCATAACAAATGGATTGCTGCCACAGCAAAACAATTCCCACTCCATCGAAAGGTACCCGGAAAAATCAGATTTTGCTGTCACAGCAAATTTTTATCCTCCATGTGGTGTGAAGAATTGAAAAACAACTAGCCATCACTAGTTTGAAACAGCCGAAAGTTTTCATCTCCAGTTTTGTATTATCTTCTATGTGAAGTAAAAAGTTTTTGAAAAATTCAAGTTTGAAGGATTTTTTCGAACCTCGATTTCTTTAGGTTTTTGTGATTCACATGGAAGATTAATTTCTCCATCAATTTTTCAGTCGTGTGAATAAATTTTGTATCCATCACATATAATTGAAAATTGAATCAGAAATTTCTAACAATATGGGGTTTTTTTATGTAGTTTTTAACAGCACCGTCTTTTTTATCGAGTCTTCAACTTTGAGACATCCTGTACAAAGTAAGCAGCTTAACGACATCGTACGCGAAGCCGCTAATTACGATTCACCCAGGCATGGAATCACTTGAGATTAATTCTTGGTGCGGTGAATATCCGTGACTTGGTGGTTCCTACCGTATGTGCGTACGCACACGAGCACCGGTACCCCAACACAAGCAATGCATTCATCTTTCTTTCACTCTCAAAGATGTACTTTGCTATCTTCCACGTTGGAATCTAAGATACCTCCTCACGGTCTGAAGTCCCAACATGCTCATAAAGTTGCAGTTCAGAGATTCGAAGTGGAAAGCGGAAGATATATCATAGCGAAGGAAAGCCCCTCTAACGGATTTCAAAATCCCGTATAATAGTTTTTCTCGCTGTTTTATTTTTTCTGTGTAATTTGCATTTGAAAGTGATTCATAACGTGTGCGTTTGTGTGACTCTTCGAAACCTGATTTTCCAACTTTCCCCGTTGCGTAGTTTAACTAGTTTTTATCATGACATCTGATTATTCTATGGAAACATGGAACATGGGCTTTGATGGCCATTTAGCCTTGAAAAATGTACTCTCGGTGCATTCATGCTTCGAATCCTTCGGTTCATCTTATATCTTTCCTTCAGGGCTAGCCGATGAATGGATGCACTTTTCTTTTGAATGGGTGTAAAATTTGCCTAATGAAAATATTTATCTAAAATTTTCAAAGTTTTTCGAAGATATTCACGTCCGAGCACCAACAGAAGTTAAACGTACAGTGTTAGAAATTTCTACATGAAGCACATTATGTAATGGAAGCAATTTCCACTCACGTGATTGAAAAAGTTCTTGAAACTTCAATTACATTTGAATGATAATTCAATTATTACACTGTACTATTGTAGGTAATATGATATAGCAAAAATTAAGAATTCAATTGTATGTGATGCAGTTCAATCACCAGGAATTGAAAATTTGATCGACAAGTGTGCTTGAAAAATGAATGGAAATTCAAGAAGTTTTCAACAGTGCATATACGAGATATAAACGTTCGTAGAATGTACGAATGAGATACGAAATATAGTTAGAACGGACGTGGTGTATTTGAATTGTACAATATTCATTCAATCAACGTTCGCTTGACGTACCGTCGTATATTCGATTGCATACGTTCGATGAATATACATAGCCCTGGTCAAAGAAAAATCCATAGAATCTGACAAAATAGAATTTAATAGGATTTGGTCAAAACATTGTACAAGATTCATTCAGAATCACATTGAAAAAATAATACACTCGACTGATTGAATCTCATTGAAAATGGTTGAATAGGATTTGGCCAGAACATTGTGCAAGATTCAATCAGATTTGGCGAGAATCAATGAGTTCGTGTAACCAGGGAGAATCTATGAAACAGTCTTATTGGAATGTGCATAGAACATAACCCGAATATTCGGGTCTAACCATTGATATTAATTTCTTGATGTTTTGTTCCAATTGTTTGTAATACAAGTTCCATTTTTGCACAGCAATTTCGAATATTGGAATTCTTGAAGAGTATATTATGGGAATGTGATATCTGAAATAGTTGACATGATAATATTTCGCATCCAATACCATCAAAATTCCATTATCATGTAAAAATAAAATATATACATATTCGTCGAGCTCCCATTACCAAGGAGATCTTATGAACTTGATGCGCACGCAAGCGGAAACGATTCTGCTACTCGTGTTTGCCAGCTGTCTCCTTTTTTTATGGTTTTTTCTTCTTCACTTTTCCCAAAAACGTTCTTCATCGGTTTACCAAGAGCTCGCGAAAACGTGTTCGCATGCTGAATTTGAAATTGAAATCATTATTTTCTTTCAAAGATATTAGATTTTCATTCAATTCAGGAGCATGGAAGAATAAGTGGTGCTTACTAGACTGTTTTTTCAATGTACTTTACAATGTTTTTGTGATTTGGAATTTTAATTAATCATTTAATTACAGTTGAATTCTAATAACTTCTTGGAAATCTAGTTCATTTGTGTCGAATGCATCATGATGAAAATAACGTTTTTGGTTCCAATTTTACAAGAAATGAGAATTGTACCCTCGTTAAACTTATTGGTCAAAATCCCACTTGGGATTATTCAAGAATCTATGAACTCTGCTCAGATTTTTTGATAAGAGATGCATAGAAGAATCCAAGCAATCGAGTTGATTATCGTGAAATGAGGTGAATAGGAAGACCTATAGAAGACGTATTTGTCGCTTGAACGATCACTTCTATGTTTCTCGGACTTAACTCAAGTCTACCAACAGTGGTTTCATATCATCAATTGATCAAACGGCTTCAGAAACAGGAATCTATTGGAAAAGTTTTCCTCGTTCTGACAGAATTTCTAGAATATTTCCGCATTTGTTCTTTATTATTTCCTGAAACCATGGAAAAATAGATAGTTTTTAAGAAACAAAAACTTGAGTAGCTTAGGAAATGATGCTGCATTTTGGGGCTGGAAAAACTCCAAAAAGAAATAAGAGACAATATTGTTCATGAATCGAACATACACTGAAAAAAAGGTATGGCTCTCACAGCTCTACTATTCATGTGTTCTCGCTGTCAGGAGGTATAAAGATGCCAGTATAGCTCCTGACAGCAAGACCACATAAATAGTAGAGCTGTAAGAGCCATACCTTTTTTTCAGTATACAGCTCTTTGAGAAACCAGAAAAGCGGTGCATTGATTGGTGAGGTGTTCAATACTTTAATGAAGGAAAATCTCTCTTAAAATATCTCTGGAGATTTACTGAAAGAATGTGAAAAACCCTGAAGATTTATGAAAATTTCTAAATACTTCGAAAACTTAAAGAAAATTTCTGAAAATCCTGAAAACCTTGCTTATTGGACACGTTTTTTCACTGAAAATTTCCCTGAGTATCAATGAATATCTTTGAGAAACTCTGAATTTGTTGAAAAACATTGAAACTGTTTGAACAACTATGAACAACACTGAAATCCCCTGAAAAATTCTTCAATGAAAACCTCCGGGATTTTCAAAGGAATTCTTCTACCAGATTAATTTTCCAAACAGCATAAATCTCTCAAAAATAAGATATATGTCATTTTCAAGAGAAAGGAGCTCTGAAAGATAACATATATCCGAAGTAACACAAGAGCTTAAAAATGCTAAGAACGTGTTTGGAGAATCCTACGAACATCCTTAGAACTCCCAAATGAAACGGTTTCGAATAATTATATGCTATGCACCTTCATAGAATATCTTTACGGATTTATCCAAAATGGTTTCATTCGCACATTCTCTTCATATTCACAGAACAATCATAGTACACTTGAGAAGTTCTTGTGTTATTTGGGATGTTACTTTGAAGAGTTTCGTCCTGTCTGGGTTTCTCCTTCCTGGTGGAAAAATTTCGCTGAAAATCATTCAAATTTCCAGAGATTTTCAGTGAAGAGTTTTTCAAAGGACTTCAGAGGTGTTCATGAATATTTAGAAAAAATTTCAGTGGGAAAATATGCCCGATAAGTGAGAGTTTTTCAGATCCTCTTAGGTTTTTTTAGTGTTTTTCAGAATTTTCCAATGATATTCAGAGTTCCACGGTGAAATTTAGAGGAATTCTCAGAGATTTTTAGAGAAACTCCTTTCACCAGGGCTGCCAAAAATTATCCATCAAGCTATGAAACTTGAAAGATTTTGAAAAGTTTTCCATAGAGTGCTAGATCATGGAATTTCAAGAAATTAATTAATTTTTGTCAGAACACCGATAGATAATCAATAAGAATGAGCACAGGAAAAAATCACATTCAATAAAATATTTAATCAAATTCTATTGATTTACGTTGGCAGTTGGGTCAGCAGTGGCAATAGTATTGTCTTTGTCATTGTTCTCACAAGTGGTTTGTACATCGACGGACTCATTTTCTCACGATCATAAGTGGAATGCATCCTCATACAAGAGTTTTGTTTTATAACACTCTAAGTTCTATTCTCGCATGAACACGTTCCATTTGACCTAACCTAAGTACGTGTCGTACAAATGCCTCCTGGCGCACCTTATATAACAACAATTATGTAACCAATGCATCACTGAACTTTTATAGTAAATTATGCCTGAAAGCTGTTACAATGAATATTAACTGTTTAATAGATCGTGTTCAATGAGAATCAACGTTATGGAGCACGTGATTCATACACTATTCTCTCTTGAAAACGTGTGTATATGAAATTCTCAGAAATTCATGTAGTAATACGAGAGGCTTGATGTATTTTTTGTTCCCTTCATGCATAAAAAAATGTCGAAATATTCTTTCTGTGGAAAATATCTCTTCGCAGTGAGGAAAACTTTTTTCAACTGATAAGAAAATTGAAAAAAACAAAAAAAAAACAACGGTAATACAAAATTCTTAGTGTTTCTTCATAAAATTTTCAATGTTATGTTAGGTAATTAATGTTCCAGTTAACGAGTGAATTCTTTTCCACGGGATATGTTAGAGATAACATTCGCTCCAACACGTGTTTGAATGCATTATGAGTTTCCTCACCTTCCGCACCTTTCTCGTCCCATATAAACCTGCGGAATCTTTTGTACATTCTGTGGACATCTGAATGGTAGAAAAAGGATTCCTTAGTAAAGCGTAGAGGTTGAATGACTTTTGAAAGGAAAGAAAAGGGTACTGTTGTTAACGTTCGTGGTTGTCGTGCAAGGAAACATGGATGAGTCACCTGCCCTATCTAGAAATTTCTGAGATGTAACGAAATTCAACTGAGCGATACTTACATAGACAATGAAATTACTTGAACAACATTTCTAACAGGTCACTTGAAATACTTGAAATCAAGAAACAAAACAGCGAGTGTATTGACTAACTCAAGTCATTATTGGGAGCGAATTCTTTAATTAGAAGTGATTGATATTACACTGATCTGCAAAAAAATGAAATTTTTCGCTCCTTTGCAACTGATGATCATTTCCTGAGGTAATTTGCTGCGTAGAATCCGAATCCGGAGGCAGAATTGGGCTATCGCGTCAGGATTTTGAGATATTCATGGGTGTATACTCGAAAAATGCGTTTTTTTGCTATTTTTGAGGTTATCCCATACAGCACAAATGTCCGTCCAATATCCATTTGACGTCCATTAGATCTCCATTGGATATCCCAAATATCCTGGATATCTAATGCACATCTAATGGATATCTGTGTGCTGTATGGGTATGTACAGAGCGCACAAAATTTTTTTTGTTCTTTATTCTAATTGTATCATTTAGTACTACTCTTACTCTTCAAAATGAGCTATTGATCGATCACCTACGATTTTTTCTTGCAGAGTTACGACCATTTGAAGTTCTGAAATATATCCCAAGATTGTAATATTCCTAGGATCTCCTAAGGGTGCTGTCAACATGTATGGCAATAAAAATTTCAATTTTCTAATATGATCTTCTTACTCAGCGACTGGATAAACTTGCAAGCTTGGAAGTACTGGTACAAATGTTCAAGGAAAATTTGCCCCTAAAATATTAGGTGTACAAATAAGTTTCCGCGGTTTTTTATAAAAAATTAGGAATTTATTGTAAAGGAAAAGTACATTACGTTTTATTCAAAGTATTTTCCATCATTTGCCACTACTTTTCCCCATCTTTCTGGCAACATTCGGATACCCCGTCGAAAAAACTCTTCATCTTTTGACGCTATCCACAAATCTAGCCAATTTTTGGTGTCTTCATATGATGTGAAGCGCTGCTCAGACAGACCATGTGCCATCGACCGGAACAGGTGATAATCAGAAGGGGCTAAGTCTGGTGAATACGGCGGGTGGGGTAAAACTTCCCAGTTGAGTGTTTCCAAGTATGTTTTTACCGGTGCCGCAACATGTGGACGAGCATTATCGTGTAAAAGAATAATTTTGTCGTGTCTGGAGTAGTAATGGGCGCGTTTTTCCTTAAGTGCCCGACTCAATCTCATCAATTGTGTTCAGTAGAGAGCTCCAGTAATGGTTTCGCTTGGTTTCAGCAATTCATAATACACGACACCAAGCTGATCCCACCAAATACACAGCATGAGTTTTTTTCCATGAATATTCGGCTTAGCTGTCGATGTTGATGGTTCGCCGGGCTTAACCCATGACTTTCTCTTCTTTGGATTATCGTAGTGAATCCATTTTTCGTCACCAGTGACTATACGATGCAAAAAACTCTGTTTTTTATTCCTGGCAAGCAGCATTTCACTCATGCATAATCGGCGTTCAACGTCTCTCGGCTTTAGTTCATATGGAACCCAATTTCCTTGTTTTTGAATCATTCCTAACGATTTTAAACGATGTGAAATTGCTTGTTGAGTCACTTGTAGAGTAAGTGCAAGTTCTTTTTGCGTTTGGGACGAATCTTCCTCCAATAGTACTTCTAATTCCATGTCTTCGTACACTTTCGGCCTTCCACTGCGTTCTTTGTCTTTAACGTCAAACTCACCGTTCTTAAACTTTTGAAACCATTCCTGACAACTTCTCTCACTTAAAGCAGCTTCACCATATGCTTCTAGAAGCAATCGATGCGCCTCAGCTGCAGATTTTTTCACATTAAAGAAGTAAATCAAAAGTTCCCGCAAATGATGCTCATTTGGAATAAAACTTGACATTTTTGCACGAAAAAAATTACGTGATGCTGATACGGAATCACTAGTACTTTAAGGTTATGGTGTTGCCAGATGACTAAACTTGGGATATTACGTTTTACATCTGACAATTTCTCCATAACCTTCTGGTGGGGCCATCTTTTGACAAACCGCGGAAACTTATTTGTACACCTAATAATATATTTCTCAAAGGGTTGATAATGTGAATATGTCGGGATGTATTTCATAATTTAGAATGGTCGTAACTTTGCGAAAACAAATCGTAGATGACCGATCAATAGCTCATTTTGAAGAATAAGAGTAGCATTAAATGATCCAATTAGAATAAAGAACCAAAACAATTTTGTGCGCCCTGTACATAACCTCCAAAATAGCAAGAAAACGAATTTTTCGAGTATATATCCTTAAATATCTCAAAATCCTGCCCAAAATCCTGCCCAAAATCCCAATTCTGCCTCCGGATTCGGATTCTACGCAGCAAATTACTCCAGGAAATGACAATTATTTCATTTAAAGGAGGATTTCGTTGCCGACCAGTGTTACCAACGGGATCTAGTCCAAAACAAACTCTCTCACAAACGTTACAATTCTTATCGGGTTCAAGGGATGAATTTTCCGTCGGGTATAATTCTGAAGAGGCTAATCAGAAACCACTGCTCACTTAACGATGAACAATTTTCTTCCGTCATATAATGTAATGAGTGATTAGAAGTCAAGAGAAGATCCACCGATTTGTATGCAGTGATTTACGACTACAAACAAGGACGAGTTACACCGATGACATTTAGAGGCATAGAGCATGCAAGTGAATATGTAATTGACCGGCAGTCATTCCACCGATGAACGATGTTTTAATATCAATAAAAACTTCGAGTAGATGGATTACTTAATTGAGAAAGAATTATGATACACAATTGAATTCATCAACACGTTATAAGTTTCAATGTTGCGATGTGAGAGAGGAAAAAAACCATCGGATAATTTGTACTTGTATACGAGTTATTTGTTGCGTAATTATTAGATGTCAGAAGAAAATGGCATTAGTTGTGAGGTGGATGCAATTCTGCAATGAGAGTAACATTTCATCAGTTTAGCTTGATGAAAACTGAGAAACTTTCTCACAGCACTGCCCTCAAGTGCGACACTCGAAGAATTACAATGATATTTAATTATTTAATTCCAGTTATTGATCATTCGTATCGTGTCGATTTACTTTATCCACGGATTTTCCTCCCAGATTCTGTGTAGAAGTGACGTATCCTATCAGTAGCGGTGTTGTACAGGATGTGTACCCTCATTTCATTCCCTCACTCGAAAATAGCTGACGATTTTCATCACTTTTATATACTTTTAAAAGTGACTACAGTTTCTTCATCAGACTTGAAACCTCTTTAGTCAATCAAGACTATTTCGAGGAATTTCGAGAATTGAATTAGACAACTGAAATAACTGAAAAACCTATTGTTAATAGAATTGAACAATGTTGCTGAATCGTTTATTCGAACGAATTAGTGCTCGAACAACACAATATTCAGTTGTTAGAAAGCAAAAATCTTGCAGCACACTTTCTAAACCATGTTTTGAGTTCCAAGGAGTTAACTCGAAGTGAAAAATAATGACGATTCATTTTCAAATTTCGGTTCGTTAATTGTAGAGACGATTCAAACTTTAAAAACATACTTGAACAAATAATATTTGTAAAAACACAGAAACAATCCTTCCTTTCTCCCCCCTTGGTGAAAACAATTTCTCTGAAAAACTATGGACACCTTTGAAATCCTCTGAACCTTGAAACTCTTCACTGCACGGAGAAAACGAATGTGTTAAAAAGTCCCATAATTTATTGAGCTTCAGCGCCAGTCTGTGACGGATAAAGTTATTTGCTTGAATTTATTTCTAAAATTACCATAATTACATGTACCTCTACAAGAAATTATGGTACCTTCGACGCTACATTCAGGTCAATAATTTTATCCGTTGGCGCTGATTCTCAATAAATTATATGACTTTTTAAAATATATTTTTCTGCGTGTGAAAATCTTTGAAAATTCCAGAGATTTCCAGTGAAATTTTCCCACTAGGGCTTCCAAGATCGCAAAACGAGAGGCCAAGACTTTGAATAACATATCTCCTGGAAATGTCATGCGGGTCCCGACAAAAAATAGTTGTTGTCAGGCTTTGAATGGTTTTTATTCCAGAAAATCCGGTCATGTCGTCCGGAATTACTGAACATGGAACATTAATGTCAGTTTTTGACAGGGTATTCCATGTTCAGTAATTCCGAACGAAACGAGGTAAAAATTTTGTGAGTTTTCGACCGGATTTTCCAGAATAAAAACCATTCGAAGCCTGACAACTATTTTTTGTTCGGACCTGCCTGGCCAGAGTTGCCAGATAAGGTGATTTGTCGTGAATTGGGCTACTTTTGTTTTTTTAGTATTTCCAGTGTCTTCTCTAAAAATTCCTGGTTAAATAGTAGATGAAGCTACTTTCATCAAAAAATTCTGGCAACCCTGTGCCTGGCATTTTCAGCAGGGTTTCGATCAATACCCAAACATTTAGAGTCCTCAAAAATTGATATATGTTTTTTAAATTCATCTTTATACTTCTGTGTTATATTCAAATGTATCAGTTCAATGCGCCTGAATTATCGTCATTCAAAGACAACGTCTGAGGTGTATTCAATAATTCAAACACCTAAGGTTCAACCTCAGTATTGAATATACATAATAGTATATTAAAGTTATAAATCACAGCGCATTATAACCAAACGTTTGGTATTCTATATGACTATGCACGAAAGTATTTTTATTCCCATTGTAATTTAACATGATGAGATACGAGAAAAGAGCTTCGACTTGATGTATATCATTAACTATGTATATTGAATACAAATATAGTTCGTTCGAATGAAAAAATTTGATCTAAACAGTGACGAATGATTGGAAACGGATTGTTTTTCTACGCACATTATAGTTCATTGTCATTATTGTCTGTGCACAACGACAAAAACACAATACAGTTGATATTTATAGACTATCACCACAAATTATGACGTATACGACACATAAATCAAAAAAACAATCCAGAACAATTGAATTATTTTGATTAATATCAACCGATATGTCCCACAGAGATGAATCATTGAGAAAAAAAAGAACGAAATATGCTACGTTCCCCCTTTGTTCTTCATTTATTATAATAACAAAAACATACAATAATAAATAACCGTCTCATTGATCATACGCTAGTCGAAAGCGTTAAATATCACCCATGTGACCGATTGCATCAGGTAGATCTCCGGGACCTAGAGAGATAGTTCAACTTGTTACAAAGCGTCTCGATGGTTGAGAGAATGGAAGAAGGTGTAATTCAATTCTGAACCCTCTAGGCGATATATTTTAGAAAATCAGATCATAGAAGATTTATCGAGGTAAGATCAACTTGTTGATCAATATTTATGAAATCGATGCAATATGATTTAGTTCGTATGAAAACATGTAATTCTATGAGCATAGCACGTTATGCTTATTCCCATTTGTTAAAATAAACCCACGTTACGTAAAATATTACCATCGATTTTCAAGTTTTATTTTCACGTCAAAGAAAATTGATGTAGGATTCGGAATTATATACTTTGTATACCTTGTGGTATTTATCTTCAATGTTTCTGAACGTAATATCGTGGGGTTTTCCAAAAAAATTCTGCTTCTTCGAAAGTGAGCATGCAATCGTTGGGTTCCCTGGGCTTAGGCGTGGAGATGTGAATACTTGGTGGATAAAAGAAGTATCTCTCCGCATAAATTTGTACATCAGTGTATAAACATTTTATATCGGTCAATTTGAAGTTAGATGCGGATAAACTTTGCTCTATTCCCCAATATTCTTTTGCAGTCACTAGTATTTATTGCCGGGGGCAAGTTTGAAACAAATACTGGAGGATAAATTGGATCATAGAAAAAGTTTCAGAACAGTGTCAATAGCTTAACCTAGTACCAAATTTTTGGAGTAACAGGGTGATTCTTCGTGATAACTGACTGGTTTCTTTTATGAATTCATCATGTCCTATATACGAGGGTGGATTGATAAGTTTCCGGCCTGACCAGGAGATGGCGCCACTAGGCCTACCTTAAGGTGGCGTTCTATAGTACCATCCTTAGATAGCTTGTAGCTATAGTTTCAGTCCGATCGCCATGTTAGTTTAGTTTTGAGAGCACGCTGACCAAGACGCCTCTGTTTTTTTCGTAAAAATGGAAAAGCTGGAAAATCGTGCTGTCATGCAAATACTTTTATTTGAAGGGGTTAACGCCGAAGGAAATTAAAGAAGAGATGGACTCAACACTGGGGACATCCTCCCCATCATATTCAACCGTTAAGCAGTGGGTTTCCGAGTTTGAAAAGGGTCGTGTGAGCACCTCTGATGAGCCTCGCTCAGGACGCCCCATTGAGGTCACAACTCCAGATATGATCGAAAAAATCCATCAAATAGTGCTGAAAGATCGCAGATTAAAAGTTCGTGAGATAGCTGAGACCTGTAAGATGTCATATGAACGTGTACAAAATATTTTGCACCAACATTTGTATATGGAAAAGCTCTGTGCAAGATGGGACCAAAAATTGATTCGAAAGAACATTTCTACCGCCAATTTGGCGTTGTATAAGCGTAATCCAAGCGAATTTTTGCGTCGATTCGTAACCGTTGACGAAACTTGGGTCCACCACTATACTCCTGAAACCAAAGAACAGTCTAAACAGTGGATTGGACCAGGGGAACCAACTCCAAAGAAGGCAAAAACAATTTTTTCGGCGAACAAGGTTATGGTTACTGTTTTTTGGGATGCAAGAGGTATTATATACATTGATTACCTTGAAAAGGGTGAAACTATCACTGGTCAATACTACGCAGACTTATTGCAACGTTTCAGCCAAGAAGTGAAAATTAAACGACCTCATCTGGCGAAGAAAAAAATCTTGTTTCATCACGATAACGCACCAGCGCACACGTCAATCGTTGCGATGGCTAAAATCAACGATCTGAAGTTTGAATTAATGCCGCACCCTCCCTACTCTCCAGACCTAGCCCTGAGTGACTATTATCTGTTTCCTAACCTCAAAAAATGGCTTGGCGGTAAGAGATTTGCGGACAATGAAGAAGTAATCGAAGCTGTAAATGGGTATTTTGAGGAGCTTGACGAATCAGTCTATAGAGATGGCATTACTAGACTAGAACACCGCTATGAGAAATGTATCAGCCTTGGAGGAGATTATGTTGAGAAATAAAAAAAAAAAAATTCTTAAAAACGTTGTTTTTCTTGGTCAGGCCGGAAACTTATCAATCCACCCTCGTATTTGGGTAAATTTGAAATTGGGGTGCAGGAAACAATCAATAATCAAGAATAAAATTCCACTCCACAAAGAAGGAAGTAATTCTTCGAATCTAAGAAATGGTTATGCGAATAAGTACAAATGACCCGGGTCGAAAAATTTGGACGGTTTTTGTCCTGATGTTTGATTAACGCGGACAAAAATAGTAATTTTTCAAGATTTTACTCTGAGTTTCTCCTCCAGCGGATAAAAGTGATTGAGGAGAAATGCAGATTTGAATCTTGGAAAAGTACTGTTTTTGTCCGCATTGATCAACCATCGGGACAACATCAGTTTGAAAATGAAATAAGAGGACAGAAACCACCCAAATTTTTCGATGCGGGTGAATATTTCTTCAACAAAAGTAAATATTTTCTGTACGTAAACAAACTATTCATTCCTGTCAAAGAAATATCTATTTGGGCCTATTGAAATAGCAATTCCTTTGATTCAAAGAATAATACATTGTGTCATGACGCAGCGAATTACGTCTTTGGAGTCCGAGGTCAATGCTCACAGCTACTAATTCAGCAACAACGGCAAGAAATGTAGCTGCCACAGCTAAAATATACCATAGCTCAATTATTTGCCTATCCAAATATCAAACACAAAATCTGCACAGTCACTGCTACGATCTACTTTAGCAGCTAATAAATAGCTATAGCTGCAATTATTTTAGCCATAGCAGTGAAAGAGTGCTCAGATGATTAACCTACATGAGAGATCATTCTGTTACAAAAAATTCAGATTACTTTGTCACTCTGAAAACATAGTGATGAATTAGGATCATTTTCAGGTTTATTAGAGAATTGATCACAGAAACAAGTTTATGGGAACCCTGTTCAAAAGGACCAATACAAACCGATAGGCCAAACTCTATCGGGATTTTTATGCGGTTTTTGCCACATTACTTACGGGTCTCCATGAGATTCTATGTAAAATTCAATGTTCTATTGGTTTTCATCGGTATGGTCGACAAAACCTGATGAATACTGATAGGAACAAAATAACTTATCGGTTTCAATGCGGCTTTTTCCTGACGGAAAAAAATTTGTTGAATTTTGTTCACTTTTGGCACAGCAATATTTCGATAAAATTCAATAAGAATTCTCAGACTTCAGTAGAAACTTTAATGGAAGTCCACGAATTTCACTATAAGTCATTGAATTTCGTGGACAATTATTGAATTTCACCAATTTTTTAAAAATTTTGCTAATTTTCAATGAAAACTGAATGTGCCAAAAATAAACGAAATTAAACAGAATTTCTCCACCAGGGTTGTCACAGCACTAATTTAGCACAATTTATTGGAATCTGTCGAATTTTTTGGATAGGAAGGGTTTATATAAAATTAAAATGTACTGAAATATAGATATAATTGTAATCATATATATCTTAGATAAAACATTGTACTTGATTGAATTCTTATATTATAATTAGTTGATTCATCGCCATCTATCGTTCATGAATTCATAAACGAGAATCCGCGGATGAAATGAAGAATTTTAGGAGAAGATAATTAGGTTAAGCTCGTGGAGCAGGTTAAGACTATGTTATACATAGGTCCATCGTGAAACTCACAACAATACTTGAGCGTCGACGCTCTTGGTGTATGAACGTGTACATATATTGGTGTGAAAGTTGCATCATACGTGTTACAAGTTCGCTAATGTCGTAATGATATTATAGAGAGACTGGATTAGAATCTGTTCCATCGTAACCCGAGTCGTTTTATTTATCTCGATGATCGAGGGTATACGTTGAAAGTATTTGTGTCACAGAACAATAACACTCATTTCAATTGCCAATGCGCTTCATTACATTAGGGAGAGCATATTAGACGGTTTGGTGATTCGAGACAGACGACAGTTTCTCACGTACAAGTGGCGGCAGAAGCATTCTATTGCTATTGACCCCTTCTCATTTTTCTTTTTTTTTTTTGCTTGTTGAAAAGAATAGATTACTTGAAATCTAATACATTCAAGGTGCCTTTGTGGTTGCTGAATTCAATGTTGAGATCAATGTATTATTATTGAGAGTTTAGCAACTCTACGCTGAAGATATTTTTTTTTCAATTGTTGTAATGTTACTGATATATGTGTGTGTTACAATTATATCATTAGAATATTACTGTATAATATTATGCGTTGAGTGAAGCATTCTTATATATCGTTGGCAAGTTTTCTGAAGCTTCAAAGAACGTGCAAATAACGTCTCCCACGTATTGGGAGTACAAATCAGTCCGGTCCGTTTTTTTACAGTTAAAGATGCGTTTATTTCAGAAGAACATGAATTATCAAATTCGTTTTTCAATCAATTTCCATCTTTCGGGTAATTTTCGAATCCCGTTACGGAAAAACGTCACGTCTGTCGAGGCGATCCAAGTTGGGAGCGAATTTTCGATTTCTTCGAACGACGTGAACCGGGGGCCTGCCAAATCGTGCCGCATTTGTCGGAATAACCAGTAATCGGGAGGAGCAATGTCCGGCGAGTACGGCGGGTGCGGTAGAATATCGCACTTCAACGTTTCCAGATAATTTTTCACTACTTTTGCGACACGAGGCCGAGCGCTATCGTGTAGAAGAACAACTTTGTCATGTCTTTCCTTGTATTCCGGACGTTTTACTCGTAACGCACGGCTCAAACGAATCAATTGTAGCCTATACCGATCACCCGTAATAGAATCACCAGGTTTTAGCAACTCATAGTATATAACACCTTTTTGGTCCCACCAGATACACAGCATGATCTTTGAACCATGAATATTCCTCTTTGGTGTCGATGTTGAAGTCGATGGCAACGATTGACCGGGCATAGCATAGTATTTTCTTTTCTCGGGGTTATCGTAGAATATCGATTTCTCATCTCCTGCCACAATCCGATGTAAGAACCCCTTTCTTCGTTGTCTTTGAATCAGCTGCTCGCAAGTGAAAAATCGCCGTTCAATATCTCTAGGCTTTAAGTCATAAGGCACCCAATTGCCTTGCTTTTGAATCATGCCGATGGATTGTAATCGTACGGAAACTGCTTGTTGCGTAACTCCTAATGATTCCGCGAGCTCCTGTTGCGTTTCGCTCGCATCTTCGTCGATTAAAGCCTCCAATTCCTGGTTTTCGAATTTTTGTGGTTGTCCCGAGCGAGGCTTGTCTTCGACCCTGAAATCGCCATTCTTAAAACGTCGAAACCATTCCCTACACGATTTATCAGTTGGAGCATTGTCACCATAAACTTCCACAAGCATTCGATGGGCTTCAACTGCACTTTTTTCCAATTAAAACAGAAAACTAGCACCTCCCGCAAGTGCTGCTTAGTTAAAACGAAATTTGACATACTTCACTGAGTAAAAATCGGGATTCTAGAAGGAACTCGGAGTGATATCAACTGAATATTATTCACAGGTGTCTTACCTCTCTGAAACAATTGAAATCTGTTGTGACTATGAAACATCCATGAGAGCGAGAGTCATCTTTTTTAGAGCTCTCAGAGCTGACCCATGTCCAATAAAAAGATATTTTTTGCTACTTCTGACTCGAAGTAGTCTTTGAGATGATAACAAGATGCATTTTGGTCAAACATTGGCCAGCCTCAAGAGTTCTACGAAAGAGCTTTTCAAATTTGTATTCACTGAATATTCTACCTTGAATTCAGATGCGCAATATGATTCTTTATATGTAAACTCGTCGTAAATTGTAAAAAGGAAATGGAATAAATTTCTGTAAAGTTTCGGAATTGAAGTGAAAGTCTTAGATAAGAAGACAATAAATTTATCTTGAAACAGTATTTTATACATTGGATGATAAATATAGCGAATATTAATGGAACAGTTTATTTCTATGCAGACTTGATGAGTGTTTTAATATTTCTCTCTGGTATTGATTCGATGAATTTTTAATGCCCTCCCGTTCGTCCTTCACTGAAATAAAATCAATATAAGTCTAAATTGAAAAACTTCCGAGCAGAGTTCTACAATGTTCAAAATGCTTTGAAATTCGATAGAAAATCTATCATGATGTGTCACGAATGAGAATTAAGGTCAAAAATATTCTCGAATTAGTTACGTCCGCGATCTAAAATGTACTGGACATTCAATGTGCTGAAGAAATTCGAAGAACACGCTATGAATGTTCGTGTACTGTAAAAAATGATTGTGGAATTTTCCCTCAAAAAATGGTGGCAGCAAAGTTCACCCACAGATGGGGAATTTTCCACCATAATTTTGCGGACTTTTCCTTCATTCGTGGAGGATTCAACACCCAAAAAACTAAATAATTCTTCAAAGTGATGGAAGACTCCCTCATTCGACGAAGGGACGATATCCACCAGCAGAAAAACTCCCCACATTTTTTACAGTTTGTGTTACTTGGAAGATAGTTGATAGCATGAACCAAATTTCTGGTTCAAACAACCACACAATCCTTTCCAAAGAGGACCATACTTGAATAACCAGGAATTGTCAGATATTAGAGACAAATGATGCTGTGATAACCTTCTTTTGTAGGAGTTAATAATCGATCTGATTCAACCAAAAAACGGTACAATTCACGATGCTAAAGTTTGAACAGACCAATTTCGTAGATATAGTCCTCCGCTACGATTCTCACATCGTAAGTTATATAAAACAATATTTTTCCGTGTAGAGTCGATTTTCTGAACTTTCTGGAAACGTCCCCAGGGCATATTGTGCTGTTAGGAAGGAGACAGTATAAGATGAAAAATATGTTGAAAACAAAAAAATCAAATGAAAAAATAGAACCTACATACAATGAATAAAATTATTTTGAAGCAAAATCATTTACATACCGTCGATCACATTGCGATACTTAACAAGTTTTGTCATTCCACATATTTAAAAAAAACTAAAATACCATAAGTCATAGACTTATCATGCTTCAACGTTGTTTTTTCAAGCCTTTTGATTAATCTTGCCAATTGTTTTTCATTTTCTGTAGAAAAAAACGACAAAATTTTCTATAAGCTTTTCAATTTTTATAACTATTCCATTTTGGCTTTCTCTTGAATGTTTCTTTTTACAAGACTCGAAAACTTGTTACTTCGTATCATGAAGAAAATCTGAAAAATACTGAGCAGACATGTTAACTTTTATCATATGACCAACGATACAAATTTCGCACGAAATCCCTGAAATATCGATCCTCCAATAATATATAATTATCATAAATCAAAAATTAAAATCAGTTCATAACGTTAATTACAGTTATTAAAAATGTTGAATAACAACTTTTAATAATAATTCGAAAGATCATTGGGTCTGAATACAATGTTCTCAAAATTTGCAGAATTCGCGATTTTTATAAGGGGGAGAAATCCAACTAATCAGAATGGGAATTTATACAACAGATGGCACAGCTAAGAAAGAATTTATTATGTCGCGTGGGGGCCGAATGAACCGTCATCGATCGATCCGATGCTTCTCAAAAGAAGACATAGGTTTCATTAGAAAATGTCCGAGTGTATCGAAAGGATGATATACGATTCTGCACATTTAATAATTACCACAGCCCACGCAACGATCAAGATCCATCGTTTTTAATTAACCTTCAATGTTCGAAACTACAATCGAATTAATTGACATCCGGATTATTGTTACATAAGTACAGGAGAATATGTTTTCACGGATATCAAACTGAGAACAACACAGATGAATGTCAGCCTTCATCGTCTCTTCGGTGGGAAAATATTTCTGACTCTTTGGAGTGGAAAATCCAAGGAAATCCAGAGGCAGTTGAATTGGGGAAAATTGTGTGTTGAAACACGGAGAGAAAGGAATAGTTGCAGCCACTACTTAAATAGTCGATTTTTGACCATCTACTTGAATAGCTGCTGCAAGTACTTAGTAGTCAGAACAAATATCACGTTAGCTGCTTCAACTAACTAAAATACTTCGTAAGTTGCCAGGTATTTACGTTAGTTAGTGCGACTATCCAGTTAGTTTAGGCAGCTAATGTGATACTTGTCCTGACTGCTAAGTAGATGGTCGAAAATCGACTATTTAAGTAGTTGCTACAAACATGCCTTTTTCTCCATGAATGTTTAGAAGAATTCTGATTCAGATTCGATTGAATCAAGGCAAAAACCTTTTGGGATCTCTTCAAATCTCTCCGAATCCTTCAGGATTCCATTCATTTTGAATTCAAAGTTTTATCTGTATTTTTCTGAATCTCTCTTGATTTCTCTGAATCTGTCTGAACCCCTCGGATTGTTCTTTGTTTAGGTTTCAAACTTCCTCCGAATTTTTTTGAATCTTTCTAAATTCACCAGGATTTCATTTATTCAGATTCCAAAGCTGTTTCCAAATCCATTTGAATCGCCATGAATTCCTCTGATGTTTTTTTGAATCTCTATAAATCTCTCTGAATCCTGCAGAATTTCATTTATTTGGATTTCGAAGCTTTCTCGGGATTCATCAGAGTCTCTCGGAACTTCTCTGAATTCCTTTGAATCCTTCAAAATTTGAGTGTTTCAAATTAAGCTTTTCTCGAATTTGTCTGAACCTCTCTAAATTTGTTTGAATCTTGTTGAATATCTCTGAATCCTCTGGATTCTCTAGAATTTCATTTATTTAGATTTCAAAGCCCTCTCCGAATGTGTCTGACAAACTCTTTGGGTTGATGTAAATTTCTCTGGATTATTAAAAGAAAAAACACTGAGTGCCCAAATTCTTCTGAAAGTCTTCTGAATCTCGCTGTAGGATCCGATTCATAGTTTTTCTCTATTCATCTGTATCTCTGAAGTTCTCTGAATCACTCCAAATCTCTCTGAATGCTTCTGGAATCTTCACCGTAACAAATACTTGTATTTCAACCCACGTGCATGTCCCAAACGATCCACTCAAAATTTGTGTAGAATATTGACATTGAAAATTTGTCAATTTGACACTCATCCGCGTTTATTTTCAATACAAACTTTGGGTGGATAGTTTTTGACACAAAATTTCTTACTATGTTGGCATAACTTTAGACATTCAAATTGAATTTTGAATCTAAACTGGAGTTTCTTGTCACAATACCCACCGTGAGAAAATTTCTTCCGAAAATTCAGAAAATGTAACTAATTCTTTGCAGTTACTTTTTTCTCAATTTTCCGGAAAATTTTACTGAATTTCCAGAATATTTTTCAAAATTTAGTTGAAATTTCTTCAAATGTAGTAGAATTCATCTAAAAACTCAGAGAAAAGTGGCTGTGAAAAATTGCAGTTACATTTTCTGAATTTTCAGAAGAAATTTTTCTACAGTGCCGGAATGTTGAAAAGTGAGGTGCATATTGTATACAAAAAAAATGAATTACCATGATCAAACACCTTTCATTTCGCGATCGCTACGCTATACATATGAATCTACGCTCGTGCACTGTACCATCGAAAAATGTGCTGTAACATTCTCACACGAGAACCTTCGAGGAGGATTCGAATGTCGATAAGGAAATAAAGTCGATGAAATCATCAGCAAAAGATACTCGATCAGCAAATTGGAACGATTCATTTACGATGACTTTGGTGAATGAGCAACGTCTGCGGATACAATGATGAAAGAGAGCGTTGTTTTGCGGATCCATCTCCATCCGGTTGAAAAGGAAAGGTTATTACATTCGCGTATTCAAGTTTATGTATCGGGTTTGAACTTCGATGCCCTACATATTTACAACATAATACCGGTATCATTTTTTTCCCATCCATGGATACGTTACATCGCTGGATATCAAGATGTAGGTATTTCTCGAGAATCGAGTTAACGTTAATCGATGGGAACATCAATCGATGATTTATCGACTAACCAGTTGTTCACCTTTCTTTAGTCTTCTCATTTTTTAATACCCTTCGAGTTTTCCTTGCGTAAATCGAACTTTGTCAAGTTTTGACATATGAATAATCACTTACACGGAATTCTTTGAGATACTCCTATGAAGTCTCTATGTATTTCATTAGAACCTGCTGGAGACCGGCTTTGAAATCACGAAAGTTACCATACTGGTGTTCTTAAGGTTAAAATAAGTATGCATGGTTTCCAATTACTAGCTTCCATACTACTACATTACTTGTCTAGGAATATGTTTTGAATATCCCACACCTCTTATTTTTATTCTCATTTTAGTAGAATTGAATATCGTAAATGATATTCTTGAAGTCCAATGATGTCTAGAATTTCGTAAAAATTCCATACAATCTAATTTCATGTTATTGAAGTTAGAATCGTTTATTGAAACAAAACGAAAATTCAAACTCACAAAATCTGATGAATCATCCTTGTTCATCTTTTCGAATCAACTCCTTGGAACTGGAAAGATCATTTGGAGAATGTCCAGCAAGAATTTAGGTCTTCAACAGCTGAGTGTTCCATTACTCGGTTAATAATCCGTTTGAATAAACGATTCAACTTTCAGCAACATCTGATTTTAAAATTCTGTTTCGTGAATTCAAACAAGAATATAAAGTTCTTGGTTAACATATCAATCACATCTCCGCAACAGGAATCAATCAATAATATATCATATATAGCATAGTGTGCTTTTCAATAGACTTCCAATTACTATTCCTTCTTTCTCTCTGAGAAATCAAATGAAATATCCTATCATTATTTCAACAATAATGGACTATAGATAAGAAAAATAGGTTTGTTTGACGAATGCATCGGTTCTTGTTCCGAACAGAAAGAAGAAAGACAGGGAAAAAAATTGGAAACTTTTTATCCTGTACAATACTAGATCGATGATTGTGCGCTCTTCGTGCAATGCAGAGAGAGGGAGAGAGAGAGATGGGATTCGCGTCATCGTGACATCGCATGACTTCTTCTATCGGATGTGAATGCTCAGAGTAGAGATGCAACAAAAGACGCGAGTGACTGGTCATTGTGCAAAAGCCAAGGTATCTATCGAGATGATGATGATGAAGAAGAAGAAGGCAGACACGACGTCGATTACAAGATTCAGACGTAATATTAATGACGGCACGGAGAAGGTGGCTGATGGCAACAAAGTAAAAACACAATCAAGATACACAATAAGAAAATAATGTAATTCATATAGCAAATATACGCTGAGGAAAATCCGCATCGGGGAAATTAACAAAATCGTGACAACTGTATCATTTGGGTTGAAATAACCGAAAAATTAAAATTGAATTCACTATGAAAAGCTGTTATCGTGCTCTTCAATCAACCTGATCTGTTGAAATGACTGACAATTTTGCTGAGTGTATACTCATAATGAATATGTAACGCATTTTATTTCGGCCCGATAATATCACGATCGTAGAATATTGGAGCGTGCGGCGCGATGAGTTGCGTTTAAAACCGGATTGATACAGTCGTAACTAACTAATTTTCAAATCGTTTCACACCGTTCGTCTTCACCGAACATACTCTTCCGATATTATTAACACGTACAACGTTCGTGTAGTGTCACTATAAATCAAAGATCGAGCCTATTTACTGATATTTTCATACAACATCACAGCTAATAATGATCCTTCTATTGCACTGAAAGGAGAGTTTATTTGTATTAATAATAATAAATCTCTTTTTGGATACCGCGAGATGAATATTTATTACATGTAAACATGACTCATTACCCTCAAATCAAGTTTTATTAACAGTTAAGAAATGTCATATGAGATTTATAAAGCAAAATAACCCGTGAAAAAATCGTTCAGGTCTGATCATGTGTGTTCAGGCCTAATCATGGACATTTTTCCGCAAAATAATCCCTTCAAAGGCTTCAATTTTGTGATTGCATGATCACCAGCGATCATGCCTGACAAACCATTCTCGCTCATACTCGTGATCATGCAAAATCCCCCCAACTGAGGAATATTCATACAAAATGACTGCATGAAATCATGCATGATCATGCCTGAAAACTGGAAACTAGAAAATGGGAGCTGCATAAGCACAATAAGTCGAATATTTGAATAGACCCTTTCTCTCAGTGCACGGAGAGGAATTTGTAGTTATATTTATTTGAGGATTCCTCACAAATTTACTATGTTTTCTAGTTTTGGAGGAACAGACTGTTTTTACAGTTGAATTCACTGTGGAACGTAGTGAATTTAAAATCGATTGAAATAAGTTCCAAACCTAGAAAAAATTACAATGTTTCAAAGTAGAACAGAATAGTCAACGTATTAAATTGCATCGTGATAGTTAACGTCATTCATGACAATCTAACATAGTAAATCTTTCTGATATATATGAAACAAATTTTTTTAGGGGTTCAATAAAATTAGACGAGCCAAGAAGACGCCTATAAAAGAATTTTCTTCCTACAGGAAGTTTTCATTCAATTAAAATGGAACTTTGTAGGTTTATTAAAATAATATTGAAGTATATAAATAAATTTTTTTTGTAATTTCTCATCTCAAAATTGCGGTTATAGGATAGCTCAAAGACAATCCATAAAAAAAATTTGCGGGAACTCTGGAGGTCGGAGTTTTTGTTTTAAACATGCCATCAAGAAAACTGTTGTGAAAAATATTTATAATTTGTCGTTAAACGTGAACAGAATGAAAAATAGTGAAAGTACAAAGATTGGCGGAGGTTTTTCGACAAAATTGGTGATCGAAAAAGAAATTTTCCAGTTTTCTTAGGTTTACCGACCAATTGTAACTATTTTTCATAAAAGTTTTTTTGGTGGAATGTTTCAAATAAAAACTCCGATCTCAAGAGTGCCCGCAGATTTTTTTATGAGTGATCTTTAAGGAGATACAAGCCCTGACGATGTAACCCGAGCCAAATCTTTTCTGAGAAATTATTCGAAGATAAAGCAATAAGAGGCAAATATTACTGTTCACAGACCATCTGGATTGATCAAAGAAGGTCTGTACAGAGCGATATTTCCATTTCGTTTCTACGTTTTCGAGTAGTTTGTCAAAATAGTTTTTATCGTATCCTTTTTTAATCAATGCTTCTGGTTGCATCTGCAGAAGTTGCTGGTATCACCTTTAAGCTATCCTATTTTCCGATAAAAATTACAGAGAATATTTATTTATATATTTTGATATTATGTTAACAAACTCACAAACTTCCAGTTTAATTGAATAAGAATTTCCTGATGAAAAAAATTTTTTCAATACGTCTTTTTGGCTTGTCTAATTCTAATGACCCCCTTGAATGCTTCATAGTACTATGTGTCTAATCGTTTGGGATATTTCAGAATTGTATGTATGTATAATATGAATGTAGGTACAGGGCGTCCAAGAAAATATTCTGAACCTTCCAAGGAGTAATTCCTGAGACAAAACTAAGATTCTTTTTTCCTTTTTCAATAGAATGATTTCTGGAAATGCTCCTACATGATTGATTGAAATTAGCTCTGAAACTAAGGATTTCGTTCAGAGAGAAAACTGTCTTCCCATGTAACACAGAATATTCTGAGAATATTCTCACAACATCCGTAAAACGTAGTGTATCGAATATTCTTACAAAGAGCGTAGAAGCTCCGTAAATATTCATAGAAGATTCTTAGAACATTTGAATGGTACTGTTTCGAATATTCTAGGAACGTTCGTACAATATGCGTACAAAGTTTGTAGGGAGATTGATAAGCAGCGCATGCGCAAGCATCTTAATGACATGAATGCAGTAATGGCGGATAATGTTGTTGACAGGCTACAGACTTTTGGATAATATATTATTTTGATTTGTATTTGGGGAATGAGGAATTGATAAATGTGCATTTTAATATCCCGAATATTTTGAGGGCGTCATGCGTGAAAAATAATCTTCAAAAGCGTAATAAAATTTGAAGAAATATCGTATATATTATGATTGCTTGTTGCGAATCATAAGTATCTCACCCATCCATGTGGATCCATGATATTGCTAAGAATCCATGATGACAGATGTTTATTGATTGAAAGAATTGATTGTGAATTAGTTTTCGGTTACATGCAGAAGTCATATTGACAGGAATTTCTATTTTAACAGCATTTTTTTATAATATTCCCACAATATTCGTGGCATAATATTCTGAGAATATTTGAAACAGTCTCATTCAAACATTCTGAGAATGTGCGTAGAATATATTCGCACGTAATAAGAATCTCCTTAGAATATTCGAATATCCTCAAGGTATATTCTTAGAACATTCTCAGAACGTGCTTGTGCTACCTGGGTTTGATTTTTCTGAGAAATCACGCCTTGAAAGGTTTTGGAATTTTTTTGGGACATCTAGCATACATATACATACACATATACGATATATGATTGTATACATTAATTAAAAAATGTTTTAATAATCACATACGCATGCATATAGGGGTGTTCCAGGACTCTTGAACATTCTTCAGCGAGCATAACCTTCAATTGATTCTGAGTAGATTTTTAATTTGGAAGATTTGAATCTAAAGTTCAATTTTCTGTGTTTTCTTCAGAACAAAACTTCATCAATGGAGATCACTTAAATTGAGGAACATGAACTTTTTGTTCAATTGTAACTCAATAATCTTTTACAGAATTCGCGTCAACTCAACTGCCGGCTCGCGTCGGCGCAGTACTACTGTATTCTTTTTCATATCATGGAATTTACTACGCCCTCTATGCGAATTACAATGTTCGTATCGTAAGATTTGAACGAATGTGAAATAATATTTTCAAATATTCAATTTCGCCATGAAACATAGTAATTTTATATTACAACATAGTAAAACCTTTCATAGAAATTGTGAAATCAACCAATTTGTGACGAGTTTCCTGTGAAATTTATTTTGATATCGATTACATTGAGATGATTGAAAAATTGCTATGTGCTTGTAGTAGAAGTAACAATTTATATAGCATTGATGGAAATATAGCCTTGTGAAATTCATTAGAAAGTCAGTCTGTTCCTCGGAAACAATACTGACATAGTAAATTTGACTACAAATTTCTTTCCGTGTGAAGTTATAACTCGATAGTAGTCCCGTATAACTTTTATTTTACCCAGAAAACAAAACGAACGAGTCCACGATCGCTCAATCTGATGGACATAATGATGCATGAACAATTGACCAATGGTTGTACTATCGGAATGGCTAATGCGTGAATACTATCAATTATTGTACAATCATTGATGCACAACAGTTGCAGTAGTCTTCGATGCATGCAACATTGGTCAATAATGTGTTACCTTATCATATAGTTAATTGTAAAATCGTGAACGACTTCAAAGTGTCCATGATTGTGCAATCATTGAACCACTTTGTTTTCTGGGTAAGAATTGGGAATCGTTGATTTCAAGTTGTACTTTAACACGAACGAGGAACAAGCCATGTGCCAATTGGCAGAGTGTTTTTCATATTTCCTCATAAATAAAAAATTTGGTAAGAAAAATCTAATATTTTGTTCTTGAATTTGTATCAAATGAGGAAATATAAAGAACTATGACTTACATCCCTGTCCGAAAAGTCCCATGGATTCCCATAGGTACTGTGACAATAACCGCATAGAAACCGATAAGCTATTTTATTCCTATCAGAATTAATCAGGTTTTGCCGATCATGCTGATAGAAACCCATGGAACATCAGATTCCACTTAGAATCTCATAGAAACCCTTGGGTCCTGTGACAATAACCGCACAGAAACCGATAGGATATCATTGATTCCATTAGGATCTCGCCTATCGGTTTCTATTGGTTTTTTCGCACAGGGATGAGAATTATGGAAAATTATGATATACATCACCACCAGGGTTTTTGTATGATTTCTGAAATATATCATTTTTCGGACTTTATGTAAATTTTGCTCTCCTATAAGACCTCATTAAGATATCTTGAAGAAGCTTCTGAAAGATCCCTTCTCAAATATCCTAAAGATTTCTTTCAGAAAAAAATGTAAGATATCTTACAAAATTATCAGACATCTTTCAGATATCTCATAGAAATCGGATTGTCTATTTGAGAACTCTCCTCTCAGTATGGATATTAAAAGCTTGGAAATTTGGAGCTCATCAACGTGGTTCGATTCCCCGAAACAAATATAAAAACTCAAGTTTATTCGATATTCGGGAAAGAAAAAAAGCAGTCAGGGTTTGTGAATCACTCTGTACGTTACATCGAGCAAAACACGTACCTATACGATGCAAAAATAAGCGTTGAACGACTTATATATTATACGCGTCTGGAACTCCCGGCACGCTGTGAAACTGTCGGGGTGGCTTTCTTTGTCTTCCCCTTGAGATCTCTGGCTATGTCTGTACACGTAAAAGTACGTATCGTACATCCACGCTCAAAGCGTCCTGAAATTCCACTTACGGCACATGGTTGAATTCATTTTATTAGGGCAGATGGAAGGAAAATAAGAGTCCAAGTCCACAAAGTTTGTAAACAGACTTCAAAGCGCTGAACCGATCAACGTAGCGTATATGTGACAATCGCAGATATGCTTTGATTATGAATGCATTCGCAACATACCTCTCGTACTATAATCGTCGTCATCAGTCATTACTCGTTACACCGTGGTACGGTTCAGAATTATGATATAGGTGTTGTTTTTGCTCGTATTTTGAGAGACTCACGAGAGATGCTTTGAATTTCAACCATTCCAAAATCTGTTTATACATTTAGGTATTTCCTTCGGCTTTCCGCCTCTTTTTTCTCTCTTCCTTCGTTTGCCTTCTTTTGCCCTTCTCATATACACGAAGAACACACATCCGAGCACACGATTTGAGTCCGAGCCATCTTCTCGAAATGTGTTTATACAGTGCTTGAAAAGCTTGTCAACACAGAAATCCTTGAATATTTCATACCTGAGGAAATATCTCTAGCTGTACCGATATCGCTAATATCGCTGTGGTAGATTTTCTTATTTTATATGCAAAATTAGCAAGTTTTGCTTGAAATCATTTGGAGTTGCGAAGACGAAAAAGATTCTTTGGTTCTAATTTTTCTATCTAATATAATAAACAATTTTCACATATTTCAATGGTTGGTTGAATTGATGGCGCGTTTACCGGTGGATCATCCTTTTGCTCGTCTCTTTCAAAACCGAGTTATGTGGCTTGTTGCCAGAATTTTTAGTCTTATACCTCTGAGAGTTGTATGTGAGCTCCAAGTATTTGGTCTAGTACCTCGAATCTCGTCGTCACCTCGTAGTAATAAGGGTACAGATCACAGGAATTGTCAAAATTTGATATTCATTGTATCTTCCGCTTTGATCGATCAACCGCGTTCGAATCTCGATTGCGATCAATCTTTCAGGATCAAGGATTTGGGCGATGTTATTTCATATTCGCTCTTTTCTTCTCAGTATAGTTTTGTTTCGAAATTCATCAGTCCGGTATCGACTGAAAAGAGCAGAGAAAAATTAGATCAATTAAAATGGATTGTAACTGAGTTAGCGTGGAAGTTAATTGGTTTATTTCAAACTCGAGTTGACAAATTGTTCGTATTCACGTAAATAGAACCAATGATTTGGAGTTATGATTAATTTCCTCGTTCCCTCCTCATCATCCACATCCGTTCGTTGACCCTTTTGTACGAGGTTTAATTTTTATTAAGGTTAATTATCCGGTAAATAGAAATATGAATAAATCTTTTATGTTGATCAAGTACTTTATGTTATAAGTCGTTATTGAATGTGTAGAGATTCTGAATTTGAATATGAACTAAGCCTAGTAGAAATTTTGGACGGGAAAATAACAATGCCTGATTCCCTATCGGGTTCTCATCAGGTTCCCTATTTTTCGCTCGATTTTATAGAAATCTTATCCGAACCCTAACATACCCCTGCCTTATAACTGTATTTGAATCCTACAACTCTCTAAAATTTTTAGAGTGAGATTTCACTCTTCAGCCAGCCAAAAGTGAGCCTGTCAAAATTTTGAGAGAAATTTCCACTCTTCTACAGTGATATTCTAAGGTTTGAGGTTAGAAACTCACTGCCACTCAAATTCGGGTTCACTCGAAACGAGTGAAAATTCCACTCGAAGCGGACTGGCTCACATCTGAGACTCAGTGGAGTGAAACACGGGATTTTTAACTCTTTCAGATTTAAAGAGTAGAGAAATCAGATAAGTCTCCTGTAAAGGCCTCATAAGATTTTCTTTACTCACGGTTTCCGGATTCTAACCTGATCAAGACCTCATTAAAAATAGGGAATGCCTGATCAAATTTCTACTTGGGAATTGGGAAGAGTATTTCAAAAAAAAGATGGTCGTAAGGGATTGAAAATCAAGGTGTTCATAACATTTATTTCCCAAGCTTTCTCGTAGCATGTTTAACAATCTTTGTTCCAAGTTGGTATGGAATGAATAAACAAAACCATTTGATAGATCATCAAAAATGTTATTTAAAATTATAAAAATGGATTATCACAGCAAAAAATTCGTTGCTCCAGCGAAAGGCGCTTAGCGAAATCAGATTTCGCTGTTGAAGCGAATTTTTTTCTCCGTGCAGTAGTTCAGCATGAGTCCATAATGAATTTTCTCATTTACGAATACATCGGGGATTGCTGTGTTTTCTGGAATTGTTTTGATTCCGTCGTTCATTTATCTCACCTTCTCCTTTTACTTAATCACTAATCACTGATCAACGTGAAGTATGTATTATTATTTCAAATATCTCAATGAGGATTTTGGCTAATTTATTAAGCATTTTAAATTCAATATTTCCGTTACAAAATTATATCCTCGTGAACTTTCAACACTTTTGCTAAATGAATACCCATGTAACACGAAGGCGGTAGGGAGCCTCTAATTGACTACACGAATTCGGTACGGTGAATTACATTACACGGCACGTTCAAAGCACTCTTATTTCGGTTAAACGTACACGGAAGTTTCGTTTATTCAGCTGTACCAAATGCATCTGTATCACGAATGTTTTATGGGAGTTGCATTGCAACTATTCAAAACTTTAGGGCAAGCAATTTTAATTTAATCAGCTTTATCGTTGTCAGTTTTAACTGTATAATAAAAATTCGAGTTCTAAGTTTCAATCTGAATCCACATTCGAGAATATTTTTGTTACGCCATTTACCATGCGGCTTTGGAACATTGGAAAGGTTGAGTTTTGATACATTCAGAGTGTTTAAATCGTGTATTTACTTCTCATCATTCATTGGAAAGCATGAGTGTGAATTTGTGGATAATTTGAATGAAGTGTTTTATAATGAAACATTTCATACATTTTATGGAGGTATTAACAGCGCTGGTGAAAAAATTTCGCTGAACATCACAGAAATTTTCAGAGTGGAGAGTTTTTTAGAGATGTCATAGTTTCTCAGAGAGTCTCAGTGATTTTCAGATGAATTCAGAGTTTTTCAGAGATATTCATGAATATTCAGAAAAATTTTCCAATGAAAAAACGTGCCTGATAAGTGAGAGTTTTTCAGAATTTTTGGAGCTTTGCTAGAGTTTGAAAAAATCTTCATAGGTTTTCAGAGTTTTTGAGATTCTTTTAGGATCTTTCAGTGTTTTTTTTTTTTTCAAGTCTTTCATTGAGATTCAGAGGAATTTTCAGAGAAACTTTTTTCACCAGGCACAGCATAATTCGATCAAATTTTGTCCAATCGACTTCATTCAAATCGGATTGTCTTGAAAACACGTATCGCTATCGCAGCATCGTACAGTTGTTTTGAATTCCTCATTGTTTTTATTCACAATTTACTGCAAAATTTAATTTTTTTTCCAATGGCCGCCTATTCTTTCTAATCCAAATTTTTTAACTCCACACGAGGCTACGATCCTCTGTTACGAATAATCCATGAAATCTCATTGACGATTGGGAAAATGAATAGGTTTCAATGGAATTCAATGATATTCAATCAGAAGGTTCACCATTTGTAATAGAATTCAATAGGATATTTTCACCTGGGTAGCTATGCAACTATAATTTAATAATCTTCTTGGATTTGTCATTTCGGACTGACGTCTGGTGTCGGGGTTATGCTGTCAACCGCAAGGGGTCAGTTATACTTAATTGAAACCATATACATAAAAAAAACTTTTTTTCTATGTACTTCATGTACAAAAACTCAAGTCAATCGGTGCAGTCGTTTTTTCAGAGAAGAAAATTCCGAAAAAATGCTTCAGTTTCCAACCTTCCACACCGTTATAACCCCACAAGGAGTCGTCCATAAAATAAGTAAAAGATGAAGGGGACCCTAGTAGAAACGCTCTAGTGATTGACAAGTTTTGTAACGCTTAACTAGCCAAAAACTAGACGCTTGCTTGTTTCTGGTGAGGTACTTGCCAGTGTCTAGTATCTGGCTAGTTAAGCGTTACAAAACTTGTCAATAACTAGAACATTTCTACTTGGGGAGGAAGATGAAATGATATGCTACCCTGGGCTGCCTGGGGGGGGGGGGGGGTTTGATTCCAAGCTACGTGGTTTTTTATTCATCTTGAATTTCAGAGAAAATTCTATATAAACATTCAGAAAAATCATCCACTTCAATATAAACCGAATAGACATTTGATTGGATCAAATAAGATTCCACTTCATTCAAGTAAATTTCATTTGAAATGAGAGAAATTTTATTTCAATGAAATAAATTTTTTATTCCAGTTGATTGAAATTCTATTAGGATCATAATTGCATCAAAATTCATTGGAGTGACATGAATTGAGTTGAACGTGAAAAACTCTTTTCCCACGTGGGTAAGCTACGTACACGGAGAAAAATTAAGTTTTACAAATGATTACATTCCTACTGAATTGGCAGGATAAGAGAAGATATCATGAACTGATGTGTATTGGGTATGGGACTAAGTTTCCGCCCTTTTTCAAGCAAAGTTGATTTTTATTCAAACAATGGATTATTACATAATGTTATTCAAAGTATGCACCATTGGAAGCGACCACTTTTGCCCATTTTTCAGGCAGCATACGGATTCCTCGGAGAAAAAAAGCAGGTCCTTTTGACTCGATCCATTCATTGAGCCATTTTTTGACACTTTCGTGAGAAGTAAACCGCTCTCCAGGAAGGGCTGATTGCATAGATCGAAATAGATGATAATCCGAAGGCGCAATGTCTGAGGAATACGGCGGGTGGGGCAAGATTTCCTAATTCACTCCTTCCAAATATTTTTTAACAGGTTGAGCGACATGTGGCCTAGAATTATCATGCAGCAAGATGAGTTTATCATGTCTACCGTCCTATTCCGGTCGTTTTTCTTTTAGAGCTCGATTCAAACGTATTAGCTGCGGTCTGTAACGATCGCCAGTGATTGTTTCCGACGGTTTAAGAAGTTCATAATAAATGACACCTTTCCGATCCCACCAGATGCACAACATAATCTTTGAAGCGTGGATATTTGTTTTCGGTGTCGATGGACCTGGTACACCTGGCAGCCCCCAACTTTTTCGACGCTTAGGATTATCGTGATACATCCATTTTTCATCGCCAGGGACAATACGATGCAGAAAACTCTTTCTTTTCTGCCGTTCAAGAAACATCTCGCACGTTACCAAACGTCTCTCGATATCTCTCTCCTTTAGTCGATGCGGCACCCAATTACCTGCTTTTTGGACCATTCCCATCTTGTGCAAGCGTTTACCGACGGTCGACCTGTCAACACCCAACTCTTCAGACAACTCATCTAGGGTTCGACATGCATCTTCATTCAATAATTGTTCCAGTTCTATATCTTCGAATTTTTCCAGTGTCCCTCCGCATTCTTTATCACTCACGTCAAAATCGCCACTTTGGAATCGTCGAAACCACTCTTTGCAAGTTGTATTAGACGAAGCGTGATCACCGTAAATATTGCACAGTACACGATACGTTCCAGCGGCACTTTTCTTCGAAATAAAATAATGAAGCATAACTTCCCGCAAATGCTGTTTTGTCGGGACAAACGTTGTCATTTTTGACCCCAGATAAAAAATGATGTTTACGCTTGTAACAAATGTCAACTACCGCAATCGACACCTTACATAAACACTTCCAAATCACAAGTATAGCACTTGAGTGAACTCAAAAATAGCATCAGCAGCAACAGTTTTTCGAAGAGGGCGGAAACTTATTCCCATACCCAATACTACACTGTCAATCAATAACAGTGATATTTTCTTATACCCTGTCAACTTGGTAGAAATTTAGCAATTTTCAAAAATCTCTTCTCCTCCGTGTAGTTTATGAACGGTCCCTTATTCCGAATTATGGAAACATTGACACGATTAAAGCACTTAAATTCGCAGTGAATGATGCATTTAACGGTATTCAATGGGTACTCGGAAAATTTCATCGTACTCCACTGCATTTTTTAATCATTAAGAGAATACGAGCTTACAGATTCTTCACAGACCAAATTCCTCGAAACTGGATTCATGAAAAAATCTGAAATTTCCAGGAATGATCTTTTGAAACTCTATCTACGTCGCTAATCATTCCGAATTTGGAATATTCCTAAAATTTCCATATGATTTGGTCACTTCAACCGAAAAATATTGAAATCAAATTTGCGAATACATTCTCAACACACACAGAGAAACATTCTTGCTGAAAAAGCAATTCCGACAAATCTGCTTTGCTAAATCAGCAAAAATATTGTCATATTAGCAAAATTTGTCTGTACATCTCCAATTCCGGATTGCTGGATGGCAAGCGCTTGTTGAAAGACCAAGATTCTTACTGTAATAGCAAATTTAAATGCTAATTCAGCAACAAGTTTTACCATATCAGCAAAGAAAATTTTCGAGGCTTGCTATTTCAACAACTTTCTTTCTCTGAGTGCAGAAATGAGTTATCAAAATATGAATCAGACGTAAATTGGATTCCAAATTGATGTATACCACGTGTATATATCGTTTCTATTTTACACACGTGCTTAAAACATTGGAAACGAGATCCCACGAACGTGAACAAATTTTATCAACACCGCATGGTACACTTACTCCATTATCTCATGGACGTTTCGAAAAGAAACATAATTCGATCAAAGTTATATAGAATACGAATCGAATATGTTCTACATGTATTATATATCATATAATCCTACTCCGTTAACGGCGCCACCTGCATGTAATAAGGGGCTTTCGCGGCTATATGAAACCTGCGCGCCACGAGGTTGCTTTGCCAGTGCGATACCGTCTTCGTCGCAGTGCGCGATATACGGTCGATAGCTAAACTTATAGCATATAAAATACAATAGGCGAATCTATATACACACACACTATTTCTCGCTCAAGTGTTTTTTTTTTCTCGCGGTGGTACATGAAAGAGGTTCGTAATCGAAAATTTCGAACTTTAGTCATTCTCGTGTAACATATTTTCTCATTAGAAATTATAAAATTCTGCCTGAACGGTAGTTTCATAGATTCCATATTAGCTGGAATTCGCTATTACAATTCCGAAGAAATTCTTTTCCAAACAAATTTGAATGCTCAGGAATGTAGTTGAGGTGTGCATTTGCACGTCGCAAGGTTGCTTTGAAGAAACTCGTTTCAACCATCTAACCATCGTCGTCATCCCCTCGAGTCGTTGGAATTGCTTTCCCTCGGCCCTCGCAGGAGGGTAGGAAGAAACATCGAAGCGCACGTTGCGCTTTCTCTGCTCGATTTCATTCAGCTTCGTTACGTCGTCGGGTTTGGAGCGCGCACGTGAATCAAGGGCTACAAAATACGTTACAAATACAGTACAATAGTCCGAAGTAGGTTGATATTTTCCTTCGCTCGCGTCGAATATGCATTTGATGTAACGATACGATAATGTGAAATCGAATTCAGTGTTGTGTTGTGGAATTGAGTGGTTGGGTTTCTACTGTGCTATTCACTTTCGCATTCGTACTAAAAAATTCCACTTTGGTATTGAGAAATCTCATTAATAAATAACGTCGTCGAAGTATCGACACGTTCGTACACGTGCAGTGAATATTCTTCGTCGTAACAAGAGGAACTATTTTTGTGAACAAAGTATTGTACGTTGGTAATAATCAGTGGGTATGTTATGCATTATTTTGCGTATTTACAAAACCGTCGAACAAATTATCATGCAAATCAGACTCATATCAGATAGTATTGTACAGATACCCGCATAACGATTCATCTGCTAAGAGAATTTCTTCTTAGTTCACTCGCTACTGTTGATTCGATTTAAATATTTTATGTTTCTTTTATTCCACTCGAGATTCTGAAGAATAACAAAGTCAGGGGTTAATGAAAATTCAACGCAAAGAAAGGTGAACCGTTCACAACAGCGAGTGCGAGCATTGAAATGTATTCAATGAATAATAAAGTGTGCTGCATCTTTCTCTGCATCAAATTCATTGAGAATCGCGACAATGGAATTGGTTGATTCTCATCTACTGCAATAATTTCCATCATTTCACTTCTCTTGTATATACTGTAATGATACTTGATCGATTTCTAATGCAGTTTTATATTTTTTGACTGAATCTACGTAGGGATGTATAAATTCATATAGCACATCCCAATTCAAGATCCACTGAATATTTGATACTATCTATCACAAAATCTATAAAAATTCTTTACAAATTTCATACAAGTATTTTCAAAACAGATTTACATATAAATCTTCTCGACTAGAAAAATTTTCGAAATTTTATATAATTTATATAGAATTATACAAAAATTATATATAATTCTAAACATTTGTCTACTCGAAATGTAGAAGTATTTCTCTCGCACAAAACTTTATATAATCTCCACATTATATACAATTTTTCAATTCATCCAAGACAGAATAATCATTTTCCTCGCACAAAAATCTCTACCATGAATCGTTATGTTTTGCTTAGATTGAAGGATCATAATAGAGGATGAACTATTAGATAATTGCAATTTGATGTTGAAGGAGTTACTATATCATCACAGTTCAGAGCTGAGGTGGAACATCATTCGTGATGATTGTTTTTGCTTGTCTGAATATTAATTCTATCGAAGAGGAAATCGTATACGGCTTATATGATACATGCATAAATAACGTGTGGGACTAAAATATCTCGAATAGACAGTGAATGTAAATGAAATATCTCTGGGAATAGGAATTTTTTTCTAAATTCTTGAGGACCATTAGCGGAGAATTAAAATTGAATGAAAAATGGACGAGTAAAATTATTTTCTCACGTTATTCAACGTGCGAATAAATTGAAATCATTTTCAGCATAGCGTTGCAATAATTCAAGATTTATATAGGTGCTGTTATTATTACATGAAAATTACAAGTAATCATTTTCAGGGGTGAATATCTATAGCTAGCGGAGCGTCGATTGTTCGAACCTTTTGAGACTGAAAGAGCAGTTGTATAAAAAGGATACTATTCTGCTATTTAACAAACCTACGCTCTCGTCTTAGGACAAATAAATTTCATTTATCTGAGGTGACTTTGAACTTCTTACGTCAGACAAGTAGAAAAATCTTTGAAGTCAGACAACTGAAAACAACCTTGAAAAACGTTTTTCCAACCGATCAATGGTGGGTGATTTATGAATATTCCGAGTGAAAACATTTAAAAAATTCTATATAATTTATTCAGTATTATATATAAGTTATATATAATTTCTAAAAACGTTCCATATGGATAATTGAAATATTCAGAAGTACAAAGCAGCATTATTTATGGAAATAAGCATATTTGATGAACAAAAGCTGCATATAATGAGGAAGTTTATACCTATACAATTCACATGAATTTCTGTTCTGAAAAATTATTTTCTAGATTTTATACAGAGTGTGTGAAAATTTGATATAAATTTTATAACATGATTTTAGAAAAAAAGCCCACTTCAAAAGTAATCCAATTCAATACAGGGAGACTGAAGTTTTGGGTCTACATTGAAAACAAGGCACCCACTCCAGTGGAAAAATTTTGACAATTATATATAGTTTATATATAATTATCTATAAATTTTGTATAATTTTGAAAGTTTTTCCACTCAGGTAATTTGAAATTCGTTGTGCCGGCTAAATTATTCCTGACATGAATAAAAGTCTAGGTTGAAATTGAATAAGAAGGTTTTTCCAGTGAGAATGAAAAATTCACCGGTGACAAATAACATTCATTTTGTTTAAATAAATTCCCTAGCTGTCCGATATTCAACTCAACATTCTTCCTCATTGCAATAAAATGTTAATTTCACAGTCTAGACAAATTTTCCTTTTGAAACCATTAGAAAAACAAGACGGTGGATCCAGCATTAAATGTCGCTTAGCTTCAGAAATCACCCTCCACCGGATTAGTTAGTCAGAAAAAAAATCTCTTCGCCATCGTGGCTAGAATTTTCCATTAACTTGCCTCTATGAGTGATAAAGAATACTTGCTTCATTCGTTGAAAATCAACACAACGTTATCAAGATAGCTATAATTTGGATTTGATAATACAGGAAATTTGGATTCGTGCGTTATCTTCTCTCAAATACAAGCATTCTTTCATTCTCACTTCAATTGTATATTTTATTCTCCTTACTCATTCCGACCTTGAAAGTTCTCCGCCACACTACACTGATAATGAAAATTATTTATATCTTATGAATATTTTTCTAGTTATGAATCGGTGAATAATTGTATTTTAGATAAAATATTGATTGTCTTCGACAATATATCCATTCGAAACGGATATATATTTTCCCTCTTCGCATGAATATTCATGAAATTTCACCAAATGGGAAATCATTTGATCACGCATAGGATTCTGAACCACGTTGTATATGAATTTTATTCAAGTTTTGAATATTGATTTGATATGAATTGTTCTAGGTGAAAGGAGAAGAACAATAATTGTAAATGTAACTGACAACAATCGGTCGAACGTGAAATGAAAAATGAATAAATATAGCGTGAGGATTGCTACAGCAACATTCTCGATCATTGAATTGAAGGCAATCACGATTCTCTCTTCTCGGTATATAGTCTTTTCCACGTAGTCTGTGTTCTAACGATATCAAATAATTCATCTGCTCTTAGACTTGTTCCCATATAATTCTGTATATTATTATGTTGAGACGAGAAGAAATATCTTTTGGAAGATTTAGAAGATACTGAACCACTGGGAAGCTGATGATTTTGTATTCAAAAGTTATTCCATTTTGGTTATTTTGAATAATCATTTTTATCTTGACTTCTCAAAAACATTGTCTGTTCCCTGTAAACTTTTTCCCTTTTTTCACCTCATTGAGATTTTTACGCGCTCTTCTGCGTTTGCGTTCAATTTGCTCGCAAAACTCTATTCATGTGCATTGTTTCATGAGCGGATTAGCATTTCATGTGCAAAACCTTCCCCACATGCTCGGCAAGTTAGCGCGTGTAATGTGGCGAGGTACTTCGATATTTACCCTCTTTCAGCTCTCAACGTTCGAATAATAAATAATTAACAAAACTGAATTAGTCAACAAAATTCAGTAAGTTTCGTTATGATTTTCTTTTCGTAAAAAAAATAAAAGAATACAAATAAACGTGGATGTAAAATGAAAAGGGACAGGAGTGAAGTTTCTGTATTATCAATTCTAATTTTGAATAAGTGACTTCAAGATAAATATCTTCTGGACATCATGAAGATGTCCAACAAATATCTTGAATATATCGAAAAGATATATAAGATATATAATAGATATCCAAACTGGGTCTGAAAGATGTCTAGGAGACATATTCAAGTTTTGATTCAATAAGTTTAAAATAAGATTTCTGCAAGATTCGTTTTTTCTTTAAAGGACAATTTTTAGACCTTCTTGCAAGACATCTTCCGAAATTGCGAGATATCTCTTAGATATCTAGAAGGTGTATTTTTGTTTAATTAGGTAATCATCAGCTTGCATCAACTGGAGAGCTCAATCGAATGAAGAGAGAAGAATTCCAGATAACACGAAGAGTTAGAAAAGTATTCTCTAAGAACTCTTTTATTCTGCAAAAAATATTTGGGGAACACTATGACTCGTTCGAAGGAATTTAGGAAAGATTCCTTGAACCGGTTCTGTCATGAAAGTTGAGAATGGATCGCTGGGAAAATGCTTTTCCTCATAACGTACTGTATTCTTCGAACTTTGATTGAACTCCTCATAAACTCTTTCTGAACTGGTGTGCTATGTGGGTGCATTAAATAATTGTATCAGAATTCTTGATGAATCCATCAAAAAGTCCTGTAATAGCCGCCAACCATCCACAACGGAATATAATTCATATCTTCATCAGAGTTATACAATATTTTGTTTATTTTATCCAAAGCAAAAGTTTACCAGAATACGTTTATGACATCGTTCCAGAATTCCAGAAAGATTTTCATTTATAAAACACAGAATTGGATTTTTCAAGATTCTTCCAGAATTCTTTAAGAATTCTTAGAAAACTCTTATAGAATTCTCAAATAAATCGATGAAACCATTATCCTAGCGATTTATTCTGAACTCTCTGAGGAGTGCTACACGAATTCTTTGTGGATAAGAAAAGAATTGTTCCTGGGTTCATTACGGTTTTTAGGAGTTCTTCGAGAACCCTAAAAGTTGAATTCTTGAGGAATTCTTGCACAGAAATTCTTAAAGGGTTTTCCGGGGCTGTAATACTGTCTGCCCACATAACACAAGAATGTCCAAAAGAGTTCTTTATGTATATATTGTATTCATTACAAACTGTTGTGGTACTCTCGCGCTATTTGGATAGATCACGAACAGCTTCTGAATGACCAAGGCAGCAGAATAACGTCCCAGATTGCACAAGAGTTTCCAAAGAGCTCGTAACCAACACGATGTATCGATGAAGAACTCTTTTAGGACTTTTGAGCTATCTAGGATGTTACCAGAACGCGTGTAAAAGGTTTGCAATATGAAGGAAGGTTTATTTGAAATTTAAGAAAATATTTTTTTGTTAAGGAGAAGATAAGTTTTCTTCGTGTAAACAAAGCGTTGATTCAGTGCATTTAGTAACGAATTTGGTTTTCTCTTTATCGGGTAGTTCACTGTTAGCCCTACAATTTGTTTTTCTTGTGTATTTTCAACTTGGACGGCTTACGAATATACTCCAGTGTTCGATAGTGTTCAAAGACACATTTATTTCTCCATAAATGATTGGCTTCGGACATTTCTGAAATTTTCCGATTCAATTTGTTATCAGGAAAAATAGAATGAGAAAATTAAGTTTTTGTGGCGGGGGCTTAACGCACGCAGAGAAAAATTCTTGCTGAAAAAGCGATTCCGAAAATTCTGTTTTGCTAAATTAGCAAAACGGTTGCCGTTACAGCAAAAATATTGCTATTTTAGCAAGGTATTTGCTAATTCAGCAGAATTTTCTAGCTGTCTGTATATCTACAATTCCGGATTGCTGAATGGCAAGCGCTTGTTAAAAGAACAAGATATTCGCTGTAATAGCAAATTTTTTGCTAATTCAGCAACAAGCTTTGCCAAATCAGCAACGCGAATTTCCGAAGTTTGCTGTTTCAGCAACATTTTTTCTCTGAGTGCGGAATAAAATTTAGGCTTTGGAAGTAATTCCTTTTTCACTTCAGCGTGAAATTTCCACTTTTAGTTAGTTCAGTGGGTTCATTCTGATTGTGAGCAGACACTGGAACCCAAATTATTGAGGGTTGAGGTTATTGAATACGAGGGTTTCTGGTTAAGGGGTTACACACGCAGGAAAAAATTCTTGCTGAAAAAGCGATTCCGAAAAATCTGCTTTGCTAAATCAGCAAAACGGTTGCTGTTACAGCAAAAATTCTGCTATTTTAGCAAGATATTTGCTAATTCAGCGAAATTTCCTAGCTGTCTGTATATCTACAATTCTGGATTGCTGAATGGCCAGCGCTTGTTAAAAGAGCAAGATGTTTGCTATGATAGCAAATTATTTGCTAATTCAGCAACAAGTTTTGCCATATCAGCAAAGCAAATTTTTGAGGTGTGCTCTTTCAGCAACTTTTTTTCTCTGAGTGCACCTATTTGAACGGTCTGAAAAAAAGTCTTCTTTGAGAAATGTTTTTCGTTGCGATCAAATAAATCAATGGAAATAATTTTTTTTTCAATCCCATTCTTCAGAATGGGGGATTTACAAATACTTTAAAAGAACGTGTTTTTTTTTTGGAGTGGTTTGCGGCAGGACAAATCCCATCTTCAATTGTGCACCTAGGACGAAAAGAAATTTTTTTTCATAATTTACAGTAAATTTATCAGAGAAGTACACACGATTATTGGTAAATAATCATTTTTTGCAATTTGACAGAAGTTCAAAGTCAAAACTTTTTTTCTCATCAAAAAACCCGATCTTTAAACGTTTATAAAACACGTAATCATCCATGAATCTGAAAAATCGTGTGTACTCCTCTGTAAAATCTATCTAAGAAGCTACAGTTGAAATTTCAAGTCGATTTTGAAAGAGTTCTTTGTCCTGCCGCAGACCACTCCAAAAAAAAAACACGTTGTTTCAAAGTATTTGTAAATCCCCCATTTTTAAGAATGTGATTGAAAAAAGAATTATTTTGTATACTTCAATATACGTATAATAAACCTGCAAAATTTTATTTCCATTGATTTATTTGATCACAGCGAAAACAATTTCTCCAAGAAGGCTTTTTTTCAGACCGTTTAAATAGATGTAGTCCCTTAAGGGGTAATATCACCTTGTGTCCACGAAATTCTTCAACAATTTACAAGTCACAATTATGAATGTAGAACAAAAAACCAAAAAGTCAAAATCTAGCGAACATCGTTGGACTTTTTTGATAAATTGAATAGGGCCGATTTTATGAGGGATTTTCGATCAGTTTGACAAAGAAAAAATCGAAGAAAAAATTCAAATCAATGTCATTTTCTTTGAAATCAGTTTTTCAGAAGAATCCTACGATGTTCGCTAGATTTTGGATTATACTTTGAGGAACTTTTCAGTTTTTTGTCCTAAATTTATAATTGTGTCCTGTAGCGATAAGCGGTGTAAATTAACAGACTTATTTCGAATGTGCTGATATGTCGCAATTTTGTATTGTGAGAATATGATGGAATGTGTTTGTCTGGTACTCAATAACAAGTACTTTCATATGTACAAAACCCCAAATTTCAAAAATGTTTCTATCTTAGAAAATGGCAAAAAATTTCGTGGAAACAAGGTGATATTACCCCTCAAGGTGAATTGAAAATTTCTCAAGGGATTTGGGTTGAAGTTTAGGTTATAAAGGTTGTTTTCCATCGATGAGAGTTCCAGACTGAATTTTATCCAGTAGGGACAGGGAAGAGAAATATTGCATAAAAATAAAACACCCCAAAAACAGATTTCTTTGAATAACTCCACATAGATATTCCTCCACCGAAAATGAATATTTTTCCGATACAAAGAATTGCATTATTCTTGAAAAAAAACCGGAATAAATTATGAATTACTTGAAATTATCAAAATATTTATTTGGACCTATTCAAATAAAGATTTTTTAGATGCAAAAAAAATCCTTTGCGTAGAGTGAACATGATTCACTCAAAATATCCGCGAGGTATTCAACACTGCATTACAAATGATGATACAACAAAAGATAGGGAAATCGTTCAAAGAACAGCTACAACAGTTTTCCTTCAAAGAAGAAAAGAATTATACGATCGTACCATTTGAAAATGAAGATACACGTTTTTTCCTGTTTCGAATAAATAATTCATCGTAACGTACAGTAGAATAACACATCACAATCATTGTACAAACAACTTTGTCGCGTAGACGGCTGAAATCGATTACACCTGTCAAAAGACGCCAGAAGACGTAACAGATAAAAGATTTTTCATTATTGAACGATCATTTTACACTAGATGTTAATAAGAAATCGAACAATATCACCCGAAGAAAAAAGAATATATTATCGAAAACATGAATTTATTCGCGTATAATTATGCATATTCGCGTAGGAAATTGACGAGTTCGTATGCAAATGTAAACATCGATCACCTTGACATTGATCCTCTATGAAATGTGTTGAAATTGTCGGTTTACACGAACAAAAACTTGTAGATCAAGCGTCAAGTTGTTATTGCTGTTTGGGTAGTATTGTACCGAAAATATATACATGAGAGTCTATGAAATCGACATGCTAGAAACATTGATATATATAAAATATTCAATGTTTCTCGATTTTATTGCAATAGAATGATACGTTTAAGGACTAGCGCAATGCTGCCTATAACGTGGCTGTGGTCGTTTTCACCGTCGTTATCGTTATATCCACGTGTTCGTCTTTGCATCAATGACGTCGTGACCCGCGCAGTAGGGAATATCGTCAAATTAACGTGAATGATAACATCACCGACCCCTGTGACAATTATTATCGAACCGTTGGGGGTAAATCTCTTATTTTCGTCGACTTTGAACACGTGTTCGCAGATATTACATGGATAGAGTTTTTATGTGGTACGTTTACGTACGGTGTATGTGTTTGGGAAAGAAGATACATCGAGTTGTGGAAAAGAGAGAGACTACAGCTACTGCTGCTACTTTCATCCAGGCGTCACGGCGCGACGACGTCGACGTCGAGTCGTCGTAGAAAATCGATTCTGTCGGGCGGGTCTCCTCCTCTTCCTCCGTGCTGCAACCATCCGCGGCAGCGGCAATGCAATGACCTCCAAACCAGGAAGATGCCACAGTGTGAGGTAAGAGGGAACAACCCGATATTCGTTTGAGGATCTATTCCTATTACCTGCTTTTTTTAATGCACTTTAATAAACTTTGAATGAGATTTGCGAATTGTTTTCATCACGTTGTTGAGGAAATTTCAAATGAACGTGCATATTTGTGTGCATATGAGAAAATTCTACCCGTAATGGCGTACGTTGCTCATGCTCAGTCATGAACTCTATTTTCCTAATTGGGGCCATTTTCTTCTCCGCGTGTACAGATTGCTTGGAATTGGTGTTTGACTTGTGATATAATACTCGAATACGTGCAGAAGGTTTTCACAATGAAATGCTGGATAGACCATGTGTGTGAAGTAGATAGCGTTGTATGTTTATAAAGTCAACGGCAGAGGTTGTAAGCTACGTTCTGTATCTCATTTGTGTACTATTTATATTCAAATGACTTTGAGATTTGAATGAATTTTATTATGATAATAGTGATCAAATTGATTACCGAATAGATTTCGAGTACACCGAGACTCAACAAAATTTTTATAAAGAATCATTCAGACTTGGAAAATCATAATTTTTGCAATCAAACCTCTCACAGGTCTAGCGAATGCACCAAAATCTTGTCACGTGAACGTCTGAAAGTGTGAGATTTTAGCGCGGATTCATGAATATTTATAAATACATTCATGAAAACTTTTCAAATTTTATCAAATATTTAACAAGATTGTCAACGATTCCACGATTCCATGCGAGGCATGAGTTTGCCCAAATGGAAAATTTTTTCAATTAAATTTGATTTATATATAATTCGATATAGTTCATATATGAATTCTTTCCACTCATTGCAACTACTCACGTGGTTGATTTTCGATCATTTACGAAAGTAATCCCATACAGCACAAAGGTCCCCGCACAGAGCTCCCGTTATGACAGTAAACATGAATTCATTATGAATAAGTTGAATCCAAAATGAACCCTTGATGAATAACTTGATCTTCGGAAAGAATCCATATCACGAATCCATAAAGAACTATTCAGGCATTCAACATGTATGCATTTTGAATTCATTGAGTTCATATTGAATTTATTTTTACTGTCATAACGGGGACTGTTCAAGAAGTTTTGTCAGAAGTTTTTGTGAATTCGAAATGATCATTTGTGCTGTCTGGGATTAAAGTAACTATTCAGTAATTAGCACATATACCACGTCCATTGGCTCTACAAGGAGATAAATTTGTAGTTGAATTTACTATGAGATTATTGCGGCCGAGGGACAAACTGAATTTCTAATAGAATTGACTATAAAAGATTGTGAATTTAATCAGGCTTCTCCTCAAGAAGACATGAAGGTTCGAGGAACGTTAAATAGAGGTCTATTCAACGTCCGGACAAGGTCCGTTTGAAGGTCCATTAAACGTTCCACGAACGTGAATTCACGTACAATGGATGTAAATTCAACCGAGAAGATTTGTGTTCTCTTGGGACTCGCAGGACTCAAAGGAACGTCAAAACAAAGAACAACAAACAGTGATGTTTCAACACTCAATGTTTGAGATATAAGGCGAAGGATATTTTTCTTGGGCCCAGTGAATTTACTTTGAACTGAGAAAATTAAATCCCAATTGGACCAATTTTTTCTATATACTAGAAAAATATTTTTCTCCTCCTATCCAAAACACCGGTGTTAAATCGAGACAACTTTTTCTTCCGCGCATGAATTATATTCGAAGTTGGTTTGCTGGGAAATATCATTGAAATATCATTTAAAAACATATCATTGAGAAATTAAAAAATTCTTTGAATTGATATTTTGAATCATAAAATTGCGGCGTTGATTTCAAATCTTTCATTAAAGTTGCAAAAAAGGAATAGTTGTAGCAACTACTTAAATAGTCGATTTTCGACCATCTACTTAAATAGTTGCTGCAACTATTTAGTAGTCAGGACAAATATCACGTTAGCTGCCTCAACTAACTAAAATACTTCGTAGGTTGCCAGGTATTTACGTTAATTAATGCAACTATCGAGTTAGTTGAGGCAGCTAACGTGATACTTGTCCCGACTACTAAGCAGTTGCTGCAACTATTCAAGTAGATGGTCGAAAATTGACTATTCGAGTAGTTGCTGCAACTACTCCTTTTTCTCCGTGTAGTTAAAGTTCTGAAAATTGTCACAAACCAATGAACACGTTGTGTCCTGCGATATATGTTAGACAAATTTTAAATATCTTGCGCAACATTTGATTTTTAAATCATTCCGTGTCTGGAATTGGTGTAGAAGATATCGTGAAAAGATTTTCCATTTGCCAGATGCCTTGGAACTAAATTCCAGATGTCAGACACATCAAAGATATTCTTTGAATTATTTTTCAAGCACTGATTGTTCTGGAAGATATCTAAAATTTGTTTAAGGAATATCGTGAGAAATGAAACGTTTGGGTAACGGTGCAAAGTGCAGTGTTCCGATAGCGCGATGTCCCGAGGTTCGATAGCCCAAAATTCCCTGATTGGTCCATTTCTAGTATCCCACTAGCAATGTAAAAAGGGTTACGTTAACAGTTAACATATATCAATTTGAAATCCGACCTAATGTAGCATAACTTCAAGAACAATCTATTGTTTTCATGTACAATGTAATATATTAATGGTTAACTGATGATCCATTGTACATAAATATGATGAGTAATTAATAAAAAGGCTCTGTCTAGAGACATGTGAATTCTGAAATTCTCGTGGATATAATGAATTCTTGAGGGATCAGCTACAGACAGGCGAAATTTCCCGTGTATCGAGTTGAAAATTCGAGCCGGGCGAGAAATTTCGCGTGTATCAGTCTTAAAAAATTCCATACACAGGAAATTTCACCTTTCCGTAGATAATCCCTCGAAGATTGACTATATCCACGAAAATTTGAGGATTTCACGTGTCTCGGATTCAAAACTTCGAGACAGGTTAGCGTGTCTCTCGTAGACTATTTAATAAAGCTTACTTTGGATACGGCGAAATAAATATTTTTTCCACGTAAACTTGGCCTAATAACTATAAATGAAGTTTATTAACTGTTACAAAACTTCATATGACATTTTTTAACCGTTATTAAACCTTATCTGAGAATAGTGAGTCATGTTTGTATGTAATCAATATTTATTTAGCCGTGTCCAAAACAAGATTTATTAAATACAAATAAACTCATCTCTCAGTGTAATGAAAATATGATGGCATTCATAATCTATTATATTGAAGAGTGATAGATCATCAGATAACTATTGATATAATATATTATGTGTGAATGAAATAGATTAACCTTAATGTCACGCTATATTAAGTCGGATTTCAAACTGACACGGAGAGAAAAAATTTGCTGACGCAGCAAATCGAGGTATTATATACAAAATAGCAAAATTTTTTCCTGACCTAGCTAAAAATTTGCTATAACTGCAATCGTGTTAGCTACGACAGCAATTTTTTAGCTGTGGCAGCAAAAAATGTTTGCTATCCCAGCAAAATTTGTTTGCTATTCTGTATATAATACTGAAAATTTGCTGGCGGAGCAAACATTCTTTGCTGCCACAGCTAAAAAATTGCTGTCGTAGCTAACACGATTGCTGGAACAGCAAATAGTTTGCTGTCACAGCAAAAAATTTGCTGCTCTGGCAAAAGGAACCCAGCAAAAGTAGATTTCGCTGCCACAGCGAATTCCTTTTTCTCCGTGGATATTTGTCAACTATTAATGTAACCTTTTCACAGTGAGGCACTACACGGAAAAAATAATTTAGCTGCAGCAGCTAAATAGCTAGCACGGACACGGACAGCCATTAAATTGGCTCCTGCAGCTAAATTGTAGCTGTTACAGCAAAAAAATTTGCATTTGTAGTTAATTTATTTGCGGTAACAGCTAAAATTTAGCTGCATGAGCTAATTTGATGGCTGTCCGTGTCCGTGCTAGCTACTCAGCTGCTGCAGCTAAATTATTCTTTCCGTGTACTCAGAAATGGGCCCAAATGTTACTCAAACATTTAATTTCTTACGATATGCCTTAGACAAGTTTTAAATATCTTTTAGAACAATCAGTGCTCAAAAAATAATTCAAAAGATACATCTGATGTGTCTGACACCTGAAATTTGGTTTCAAGACAATTCGATGATTGGCCCGTAAGGAACTGCGTGTTTACACTTGAATAATAATTCAAATACAGTGTTACCACAGCTATAAACCATTCGTTTTATTGTTACTGATAGCACCTGCTTCCTTCATTTGCCAACTGGTTGTACTCTTCAGTATGAATACCATGTGAATAAAGCGTGCCACGTGTATCTGAGGTATATAATTTACAAACAGTTTATACACACTGTAGAAAATGTGCGAAGTTTTTCTTCATACTGTTGGTGCATTTCGTTGGTGGATCGTGGGGGAATTGTTTTTCCATCAAAAATTGGGGATTTTTTTTTATTTTTTGGATGTTATGATGAAAAAATTCCCCATCTATGGAAGAACTTTGCTGCCACCATTTTTTCGGGAAAAATTCCACAATCATTTTTTACAGTGTACATCCTATATTTAAAAATAAATCATTCTATGGTACACTTAATTTAATCAATTTCCCTCTCTCGCCGATAAATCAAAACCGATTTACAATACTCCTGGTGCGAGAATTCAAAGAAACATCAACCGATAATACGTATAGTAAGATTTACCTATCACGCAATATTCATCCCTGGAAGCTTACGTCAAAGAATATTAGAGATAATAATGCCACGTCTCTGCGTACAGTCTCCTCGTATAGAACACGCGGAAGATGAAATTCATACAGTCAATTCGATTATTTTCCTCAATACTTTTGTATATACGCAATATTCCTCGATCATTCCCATTTGATATCATGAGATTATCCTGGCATTTAGATAGTACCGATGCGATGTAAGCTTCGACCGTACTCATCCATTTGGATCACCGAAGTGATATTACGAAACCAATTATTCCCACATTGTTGAAACATATTACATGAGCAGGTAATATGCCTATAACATCCTCGAAAATGACTTCTCGTGACATCACGTATGGAACATTATTATCAAAGCAGATACGAAGTATCTATGTCGTGTCTCGTTTTTTGTATATCGTATGAGAAAGGGATATAACGTTTAACTCTCAATAACGTATCAACATTATGCTTCATGAACATTCAAGCTTCACATGCGACGAGGGGGATAATCTTTTTGAACGTTTGATGGATTCATCACGACATGTTATCAACTATTTTTCCCCTCTCGTTTCTAAATGTGCACGGAGAGAAATTTGTAGTTAAATTTACTATGTTATTATTGTTCCCGAGGAACAGACTGAATTCTGTCGGATTTTACTATAAAGGGCATATTTTTACTATGGTACAACAATAGAATGCTGATCATATTTACTATGTTTTATGGGGAAACCCGTCATAGTTCAGTCTGTTCCTCGGGAACAATAATAACATAGTAAATTTAAATACAAATTTCTGTCCGTGTGGGAAATGACATTTTTTATAACTGTTATTTTTTTTTCTTCAATGAGAAAACAAATTCAGATAACTTTAACATTCTCGTCCAGATTCCATCGAGTTCGCCTGAAGTTTTTGAAACAAAAAATAATAAATACAGTAAGGCTCGTTTAACACCCAAAAAATCATATGAGCCAAGTACATTTTCTTCCTAATATCAGTGGTAGATCTTCTAATGTTCAGAGGAACTCCCACATCAATCCCCTAAAACTCAGATGAATATGTACTGCCCTGCTTCAGAAATCCGATTTAAACTTATTAACTAGTCAATCAGTTTGAATCAGATTTTTGTCCGGGAATTTTCCTATTTGATTTCATTCAAATATAAATGGTTTGAATAGGAAAGTTCTACTCAATGGGATATGATCGGTAAATTTGAATGTACACGATCCGAATTTCCTGATTATATCTCATTCAGTGAAAATTTCTTATTCAAACCGATTAGATTTGAATGAGATCAGATAGGAAAATTCCTGGACAAAAATCTGATTCATACTGATTAACCAGTTGATAGGTTTGAATCGGATGTTTTAAGCATGGTAGCCTCATGTTCTGGAGGAATATTCTTAATTCTAGTATACGATTTTTTCATTGACGAAATAGGCACTAAAATGGTATCCAACCAAGCTTCTTTCTACTGAAAAATTCTTCAATACGCTAAAAACACGGTTCGTTCCAGTAGGACATGATAATTTTTTTTGTTGAATTGAACATAAAGAAACTTTTTGGTTGACTGTAATAAAATTTGTTTAGGACGAATGGAGTTTATTTGTCTGTGAGAAATTATTGAACTATTGTGGCCTAAATTTTGTTCATCCCAAACAAATTTTATTCCACCAGACCAAAAAGTTTCTTCTTGTTCATTTCAACCAAAATTTTTTTCCCCAAGAACAAACGTTTCCTCAGTGTATTTGATTTAATTAATAAGTAAATTAATGTGACGAATCTCCCTGATTTGAAAAATTCATAAAATTCTATGAGATCATTGTACAGGATTGGATAAAATGTAACAAGAATCGAATTGAATCCGATTCAATATTCTGATTCATCTCTATTGACATCACACATCAATACAATAATTGAGAGAATATAATCAAATTGTGTACTTTGCCAATTTGTTCAATCAGTTGAGTCATCAAGAGAAAGAAAATAAAATTAATTTCAGAGTGAGAAATCTCTGACAATATCCAACCCTCGACTATTGGAGTCACCTCGGTAGGTCATCGAATTTTTTCATTTCAACAAAATATGGAATCGTTCCAGATGAAAAGAATAGCGTGTCATGACTATCTACAAAAAAGAAAAGAAATAATCATAATCACGAATTTCTCGTGCAGTCTGTTTCTTTTGTCGCAAAAGCACTGCAGAACGGTCGAATATTAAAATTGTTGATGAGAAGTTGAAAAAAACAAAGTATTTTCAAAGAAACAATAGAACACCTTGAAGGAAAAACTTTTGTTTTCCATGTATCAAAGGTGAATAGCTAGTGAAATTCCGTGACAAAAGCAAGAAAAATTCTAAAGCCACACTGAGAAAAAGGATAATAACTTCGTAACAAATATAAGAATTTTTTGAATCCAGACTTAATAAATATTTCTTAGTAATCAATATATCGCATACTCAGATGATTTTGATGTCATGTAAATGTAGAGAGGATAACAGAAAGATTCATTATCTTAATAGTTGATATACGTTTTCTTGTCTAAATGATATACATTCTCATAGTCATATCATCGGTTTGTATTTATTAATGTAAGTTAATTACAATCAAAAGTGGAATGTAATAACATATATGAGCAATATTATTTATAAGAATATGTGCATGTAATAAATAATTCATGAAGAAATAGTAAATCATAAACTGCAACAAGTGAAAAATGTAATGAATACTGCACTGTGAAAAAAGGTTTGAATTCTAATATAAAATTGGTTATGAAATTCCAAATAAATGCAAGTTGAATCGTATTTAATATAAAATAGTACTAATATTCCATGTTACTATTTTAATGTTCACAAACGTATTTGAATTTTGATCAGTATTATTATAATTTAAAATATTTTTTATTAAAATTCTTTATTAAAATTAAAATTCCAACATGCTTTGTAAGATTCAGTTCTACAATTTGAATTTTCGTTTACATGGTTGAATTTTGCAGTGTAGTATGAAATTTCAATAACAACCATATGAAAATTCTAAATGGATGTGAAAAATTCAAATTTCTTCAATTTCAAACACATTTTGAATATTCAAAATTTCATTTATGAAATTTCAATCACATTTTGAATATTCACAGTTCTATTTATGAAATTTCAATAGTTTTGTTGACAAATGATACACAAGTGTATGAATTCACTGTGCGCCGAAGTCACTGCGCATGTCTTCCGCAGATCCACGCTTTATAATCTTCGGCAAAATTGATAAATCACGTGGTGATAATTTGTTAATTGAAAATCATCTGTTTTGATGATAATCAAGTTCACTAAGATGCTAACTATAAGAATTCAATTACAAAGTTTTGGATTGATATATTGATGTATATCCACATGAGAACCATAAACTGAATTTCATCTTCAATATTAACTTTTGAACTACAATGTTTTCAATATGATCTTTGTTGTATCTTTCTTATATATAAATATATAAATATATATAAGAAAGATGTACAATAATATGAAGGAAGCTCGAATCGAGATTTCACAATCCCAGAATTCCGGAATTTTATTTCTTAATTTAGAAACAATCTTACATATCTATAATACAGATATGCGAATTGTATTGAAAATACGATAGTCAAAAAATCAATACTGAATATGAAAATTAGTAATTTGATTTTTCATACTTCCCAGTATATCAAAGTTCAATTAATAGGTTATAAAATTTACGATAATCATTTGAAATTTTGATACCTATTCATAATTAATTTTCAAAAGGATTTCATTGAGAATTCAACAATCGTTTTGAAATTTCATACTAACATGAAATGATTCATATATTTTCAAAATCTTTTCTTGAATTTTAATAAATTGTTTCTTTGAAAATTCACAACCAAAACCAAATGTATGTGTTAATTGCTTCACATACTTTTCTATTAAATTTCATATACAAATTTTTTACAGTGTGTAAAAAATTGCTTTATGAATTCATGAAAAAAGTTATATGAAAAGCTTTCAAACATTTTTACAGTTCATTTTCAAATGAAGTCTAGAGAGAATTGATGAAGTTTAGCCGATTCATTAAAAACTTTGAATTTTCTCGAGATTTAATTTGAAAATTCACTATTTAAAAGTTTTTTACATAACTTTTTTCATAAATTTGCAAAGTAATTCTTTGTACTGTAAACTGTCATATTTTTCTGTGAAAATCAATGAATATTCGCTGATCCACAGTGGATATGCATGGATATACTGGTTCGTAGCGGGATACTTATCACTGCAATCCAGCAGAATCCCACTGATTCAGATTTAGAAAACAGATCGTTTCATTCAAACAAACTATTCCTAATCACAATTCATTTCAAGTATTCAGAAATGATTGTTCTAACAATCAATCATTTTGCGATACATTTAAATGATGACATGAAAATCAAATGGTCTGTAAACGAAATGGAAAAATGGGCGAAAAATTACTGCTATAACGTTGTAATAAAAATGTTTATTTCGATACTTACTTTATATCATATGAATTTTGATGAAGTGTCAAATTCCACATCAGACTTTCATTGACTTGGAATTTTTTGTGAACAAATGGTATATTGATAATTAATGAATCAGTTTTTACAGTTAGCGGATATGTTATTCCATGATTATTAGAATTATATTTGCTGCAAACTTGTGTTACACTTTGAATAAAAATTCAAACGCTTTCTATGAATTATCATATTCCAAAATTTGATTGAATTCGTTTATTAATAAATGAGAGTTGTAAATTCAAGGAATAATATATTTCATGTTCATCACTAAGATAGTGGTACTTTGATGATACGATTCATTAAATTGTTCTCATTGATTTCAGATATATTTTAGCAATATGTATTTTCTTCAGACAAACAAACTTCCATGATAATTCACGTGCGTTAATAATAAATGGTCCTACTTCATAATAAATTTCATACGTTTCTGACAAAGATACCACTTCCGAATTCATAGTGAATTAACAATTAGCGATAGTTTTTTTTTCAGTACAATAAAGATTCATAAGCATTCAAAAGAAAACCTTTGCCATCTGTCTGATACACGACAGAAGGTTTCAATACCACAACGTTGTTGTTCAACACAAAAAAATCTTCCATCTTAACTGTCAAAAAAACAAACTCGTCATTTGGGATACACAAATTATATACGATAAATTATGATAGTAGAAAGGCTGGATTTGAAGGAAAGTATGTTACAAGGGTCATTATGAACTCTTACCACTTCACACTTAGAGTAATCCAATGATCATTATTCCATTGAACAATTTAATAACAGTCTTATAACATGCGCATTCTCGATACTTTTCCTGTTCGTTAAAAATCCTTTGAACTTTCGTATTAATTTCAAAGCGAGATAATATTTATTGAAAACAAATGATGATTATCCTCATCCTCTGAGATACATTTGTACGGAATGAAATCCAACGGAATAAGATATAACAATCAATTTGAGAAAGTTGTGCAAAGCAATTAACATTCATTTTCTGTATCGTTAAAATTAATAGGCAACTTCAGTTGCGGTGAATCGCGTTGTTGTTACTGCAACTAATTGCGATTATTTCGTGAAATAGTGTAACGACTTGAAGTGGATATTTCTATCGAGTTGACTCGTGCTTAGTCCTCATCAGTCTTTTTTTTCGCGGTACTTCAAAATTACAATAATATTATCGTTACGAAATACATTTTTCTCCTCCTCGGATAATAACGGAGTTTGAAAATTTCTAAATAACGATGATTTCTTCGATGAATTACATCGGTGCAAATTATTCTATTGCGTCGAGAATTGAATTGAAATTGTATTGCAAAGGCATTGCGGAGGAAGAATGAAATTTTCTCATTCGAATCAATGCCACATGTTTCTTGACGCTTCTACTTTAAGTCTCTGTCTCTTAAGATCCCCCGACGAAAGATACGACCGGAAGTAAAATAAAAAGAAAATCTTGAGAAGTCGCATGCTTATGGCAAAGAAGATGCTAAGGGAGAAGAAGATGAAGGAAAACGATAGCTATTTTCTTCAACGCACGGGATCAAGATCCCGGCGCATTCTTTCAAGTTTGCCAGATCCTTCTCGTTTGTTTCGCATGGATTCTCTTCTTTTTGTCTCTTCAATCAGATGCCGCGAATTCATCAATTTGTTTATTATATGGATGAGTAATTGAAGTTTCTTGATTTTTTGAATGTATGTTGATTGAGGACTACTTTGGTGAAAAAATAACGTTCACCGAGCGTGAGAAAACCCCCCCAAACAGTGTAATCCACGCCAATTGACGATAAACGTTCATAAAAAGTCTGAGCACGTTTGAATTTCTACGCTTTGTGAACATTCTAGAAATTCAATTGGAATCCCGAATTCGATTACCCTTGATGTACGTTTCCACACTCTTTATATCCCCTCAATTGAGCGCTTTTCCTGCATTCTGAGTTGCACCAATTCAGTGCTCCAGTTCACCAGGGCAATTTGTAAAAACATCAACTGAACGAAGAAAACTATTGAGTCTTAATTGCCAAATCTAATTGAATCTTGTGGAATATTTTGGAAATTTTCAATCGACTTTGATTAGATTCGATAAACTATTTCAATGCAAAACTCATTGAATCTTGCCAAATCTTATTTGATTTGATTGAAGTGGATTTTTTGAGTTTTTTCGATCAGGAAAAAGACCTTTGAAAACTATCAAACTATGATTAGTTGATTACAATCAACTTCAATAATACGTAAAGAGCAACGAAAATATGTTTTTCCGTAGATTCAAGCTGGATTGTACCGTGTAGACGTATATCATTCCCCAGCACCGAGAAAACGTTCCATCGGTTGTTGATCACGTACAGCTAGACCGTCAAGATAAGTTAAATTGGATGGTTTAATTATTTATCCCTCATCACGTATATATCATGTACTATGATATATGTCGACTCAGAGTTTACGTACCGGTACCTATGCTTTTGGATTCATTAGCAGCAGCAGCAGCAGGAACAGCTCTGAGAGAGAACAGAAGAGAAAGGGAACGAACGTTGGAACTGGCTGGATGCTGCAACATGACTGACGTGCAATTATTATGATTCCCCTTAACTACGCACAATTATTATTCTCCTCCGGAGAACGATTTTATATTGTGTTATACGAATTAAAAATCTTGGCAACCTCGTGTTATTTCCCATATGCTCCAAGACATAATACCCTCTTGATACCGAGAAATAACTACTATCGATCATAATATTGAACGGCGTTGATATCCTTCTTCCTTTTTCTTCATTTTTTCCCTCTCGTCGCGTAAGTGTGAATATCTTCACGATATACGATGATCATCACTGCTCATCTTCCCGTGTGAAATTGAGATATTACAAAAATCCATGCGTGACGCAATAGCAACGAGTTGAAGCGATTGAATCGAATTAATGAGACTTGATTTATCTCACTATAAATTTCGGAAGGTATTGTGGTAATTCAGACTCGAAAACAAGATCTGTAACTTCTTTTTTGCGCGGAAATTATTGCGATGATAAATTGCGATGATGATCTTTGAGAGTCATGATAATTGAAAAATAATACGATTATGTTTTATCGAGATATTCGACTTAAAACGCAAAAGATATACGTGAATCATAAGATGTTGACGACAGAATATGAGGAATTTCATCTGATCCCCGTGTGCATTTTAACTGTCCATCCAGCTCCTTAAAATTCCATGGAATGCATGCGGAGTAAAAATAAACTCCATCGCAGTCTAGACTTCTCTTCTGAAATTTGATGAGTCGTGTAAAAATAAAATGATTTGATGAGTTGTGATTAAAAGATGTTGTAAATACGAAATATTAAATTTACGCTTCGAGTTAATGTTATTTCAATGAATAATAAAGTTCTAAAATTCTCGTAAATATAAATCGTATGAGTTTTTATATTTAAGATGTCGCGATAAGGAAATTGTGAACACAAATATACCGATAAAAGAGGAGGTACTCCTGAAGTATCGTTTCGAATCGTTTTGTATACGCTTATAGATCAATCAAGTGGCAAACAGTATTATGCACGCAGTGCGGTCATTTATTACCTAACATAACACACGAGCACGAAGGTGGGCTCATAAATTCTTCGGCTAAAGCCACAACTGCAATGGCCTTGATCAGGTTCAAGGTTGTCCTCTACCGTTTCACAACTGCCAATTATCTCAATATTGTGCGAGTTTAGTTGTTCTTTAATGACCCCTTAATGATCGATCGTATCTCAATTGTAAGAATGTTTGAATGACCGTTAAATAGCGATGCCACGTGCATGTATACCGTACATAAAATCTCCCATCAGAGTTTTTAATAACATTCCAACATGTGAAACGATGATCCTCTTCGCGATGATCGCGTGAACACATTTTTGAATGTTCATTCATAATTTAGAATCAACTGCGGTTCATGAAAATACGAGATTGTACTTTGTATTTTTCAAACAAGATCTCGTTGTTGTTTCAGCATGAGAGTTTCATAATTTACAATCGATTTATGTTTGTATAGAGCTCTATATGTTCATCTCGTCGATCGTGAGTGGAATCTTCATAGAAATCCCAGAAATTCGATCCCTGTAATCCGCAAAGATTCGATCGACAATCGATGGTCCCTTTTCCATCCGGCACGAATATTTTTCCACCCACTTCTCACGAATCGAATATCTTTCTCGCGCTGTACATACAGACTCGGAAGTAATAATAATTCCCATGACACGCCTTCCGTGCGAGATAAAATCTGAAATTATAGACCATAATCGTGAGTGATAATAATCCAAATATCCAACCGTTGATCAATAAAATCCATTCTTATTCATCTCCTCGATCTTTGTATTCTTCTTTGGGGCACTCCTGTTTTTAGATTATTGTTTTCCACGAGTGTTGCTTACAATCGAAACAACACATTTGACGGTTCCCGTTCGCACCTGACGTTCACGTTCAACGAGGAAAATAAATCTTTGTGTGGGGAAAACAATCACGATCCGTCCTTCCCTTGACTTCGACTTCACGGAGAAAAAAGTGTTGCTGGCATAACAGGCCAACTACACTTTTTTTGCTGACATCAACAAATTTGTTAACAGAACTAACACGTCTCAGCTGCTGGAGTGAATATTTTTGCAAAGACAACAAATTTCTTTGTAGGCGCTATAGTAGCAAACCATTTTTTCTTCTTGATATTATAGAAATTTGCAATGAGGTGTGGTAAGTTTTCGAAGGGTAATTAAAGTGAGAATGATATGCTCTGTTTATGATTAATTTATGTTGATCGTTATTTTCGACTCCTAACTTTCTAAATCTGAAAGAAGGGCAATTTTATTATTTCATTTTGATAATAATTGTCATAGTGTTTTGGAAATTCTCTCATAAAATTTTAAGTCGTGCCAAGACATCACCTATCGTAAAATGAATAATATCTTGTGAAGTTTTATTCGTTGAGTTAATAATAATTCTTTTATGCGCAAAGTTATGACTATTCAATTCGATCAACTCAAAGTGAACACTATTTCAAGGATTTCAATGTACTGGACAAATTATTGATTCCACATATATTTTTTAATGAACTATGAAATCCTACCCTGGAGGAGGAATGATTATCCATTGATTCACGAAATAAAATTTCTCATTTTATTTATATAAGTCATCAATGGCTCCTCCAAGAGAACACCTTCTAAAAATCATGAATTATTCTGAGGTAAAATCAAACTGAGGATGCATTTTGTCACGTGTGGTCGGTTTTACATTATTTTCAATCGTAAGATATAAGTTTAAACTTTCAACGTTCCCTTTGCTTGTCCTCATTTCGCTTCATTGACTTTTACGATATATCATAAACTTTTTATTTACTAACTTTATCGATAGGTTTAATACAATTCTGATTTCCTTGTTCTTGCAATGACGTCATTGGCATGGTCATAATTTTCATTGGAAAACAGCGTGTTATCGAGAGTTTCGCTGAAACAAATGGACTTCTCTACTGAAAATGCAATACTCTGATAAGAATCAATATCGTTCAGAAAATTAGAAAATGAAAATGATGTTCTTATTGTTAACAATGATGTGGATAAACTGCAATACGTAGCGTATTCTTCCGACCCTCTTATTCAACGATAGTTAAATTTACTAACAGTTACATCAGAAGAATCAATAATAACTTTTCAGTGTGTAGCGAATTTTTCCTCATTCGCATGAAAATATGAGAAAAATATCTTTACAATCCTCTTCCATAAACACATTTGAACGACCAACGATAAGATCTCATGCAACAAAAACTACAACACGCGTGAAGAACACAAAAGAGATGACAAATATTTGTTCCTCTTCGCACTATACGTGCACGATGTATTGTGAGCTGCAAGGTCAAAAATTCTTTTCCATTCGAACAAAAAAGGTTTGAAAATAAACTTTGACAACACTCCAACGACATATATGTATATTATTCGAAATAATCAATAGAGATAACCTGTTTATTAGGAGGAAAAGTTTGCATGTTTTTTTTTGACCGAATTTCAATTAAAAATCAATAAGAAATACTTTATTCTGTATGCAACACTTGTTTTGTTGGGAAATTTGATACAATGTGGGATAAGAAGAAGCTGCAAAATGATAAAACAGGATAAGAGAAGTTTGTGGAATTCTGTAATGAATTTCAATTAACATATTTTTTTTGTACCAAGAGTAATAGCAGTAGTAGGAGTAGGAATGTTGAAACGGATACCTCCGTGCGAAGAGAATCTTGAAATATCTGAGAGAATATATTAACCCGACAATGCCGGATCACGTAATCTCACCCAACTAATTATCGGTCATTACGTGGAGTAGTCAATGGCGTGTATCGCGGATTGCGTTGGAGGAGAATGTGTTTACACCATTCGCGCGTTTATCGCCACTCAAACTAAGGGGATATTTTGGATCAGATATCATTCCAGACGATTGAATTTCGAATTAAAGAAAAATATATTATTTGTGGGGAAAGTTTTGATTTCTAGGTATTGTATTGAATCGCCTCGAGCATCGAAATTTTCCTCCCAGTCTCTGTTGAGGATGAATAATCGGAATTTCAAATATTTGAAGATGCTTCGAATTACTGATAACTCATTGCTGATCAATCTAATGAGTATGATAAGTGAATTGAAAAGATAACAGGTTAGTATCGGCATATATAGAATAATGTGAATGTGAACGTCTACCGAAATAGCACAACAGACACCAATAATCAAAAGGGGGCGGAGAGCATGCATTTATCTATGCATTTCTGTAATATAATACCTCTATAGTTTTCTCTACAAGCGTTTCAAGATTCGTCAAAACATCTGCTTTTTCTCTGGAAACGAAAGTCTGTCGTCCACATCGAATTTGATTGATCTTGATCAACAATGTTGAGTCACAGAAAGATGTATGACCTTGATCGCTGCATATTCACGATTTCCCTACACGTGAAGAATAAAACACTGATGAGGACGTGGATAGTGTTTTTGAACGACAATTGAAGATATTTATGCGCACAATTTGGTCTCTGATAACCACCCGATAGCTCGAACAATACCAGCTCAAAAATCAAGAATCATTATCTTGAATCTCTCTTCGGAAACTTGGTAATGCTTCATCGATCGACTTCTCCAGTAGTTTTATCCATAAATTCATGGAATCGTGTATGAATTTTTTGAATGAAATCGTTAAATGCAAAACGTCAAATTAATGATTTCTGGAGTTGAGAGATGTTTCTCAATAATCTATAAACACTCCTTGGAGCATTGAATTCGAAACAAATGTGAATCCTTTTAAAATATTCAAGATATATTCAAAAAGAAGGGAATTTTCTTCAAAAAAACCTGAACAACATTGGAATTTGGTGTTAAATTTTTTATTAGTAAACTATTAAAGTGTTTTTGTGGATTTTTTGGAGCTGTAAACAACAAAAGAAGTGCTTCCAGGGTTACCAATTTACCAACATTTGTCCTATGGTTGCACTCACCACTCATGTCCCTTAAATAGAATTACTAATTAGAACAGTCGAAAAGACGCTAAATTGGCAACTGTGGCGGCTTCTGAGGATTTTTCCTTGGGCATTTTTCGTTCCGTGGCCAGACCAATAAAACTCCTGCAAAGTTGAAGATACAATCGCGAGCCAAGACAATTTTTTATGTAATATAATATCAACTACGACAGCACGTAGGATTTTTTTTTTATAATGCATAATAGATCAATTTTTATCAACGATTCGATAAATTATGAATGATTTATTTTTGTTTTTTTCTTTTAAACACGTCATTTCTGCGAAAATCAATTGTAAAAAAAAAATGTCCATACCCTGAGACAAACGAAAATCGAGAATATAGTAATCTTTAATAGAAAATTGCGGAATATGTTTTAAAATTTGTGAATATTTCTTAAATTCAATACTCAACAAACAATAGGAAGGAGTATGAATTTTCCAAAAATCGCGCATGGAATTTGACGAACACAGAGAAAAGTTTATATTAGAGATTATTAGATACAGTATCGTACCCGTGGGATATACTCGATTATAACGATAGGAACTATAAGTTCTCATTTTCTTATTACTCTCCATATTGAATTCAAGAATAGTTGTGGTAATCTGTCGCATACTCATGTTTCTTTTCACCACAATAAAGTATATCCCACGGCTACGATATGAATATATATTGATTTTTACTACAAAATTTTCTCCGTGAAGTGAGTCATAAAATTTCCAAATTTTATTATTCACTTTGTGAAATTGCATGCACGACTTTTGAAAAGTTGATATTTTTTTGTTTGTTGTTTGTTTAGTATTGATAAGTAAAATTCAACAGAAATTTGGACTGTTTCACCCTTATTACAAATTTGAGAAATATTCTTCAATTTTCTATTAGGTGTATAACTTTGCTTCCGCCGTTTTTTTCCGAAATTCGAGGCTTTATTGTGAAAGACTGGTTATACATTTATGATTTAAAGTATTGTCCATCGCTGGCCACTACTATCTCCCATTTTTCGGGGAGCATACGAATCCCGCGTTGAAAAAACTGGTCATGTTTTGAAGCGATCCACGAATCGATCCAATGTTTTACTTCTTCAAAAGACCGGAAGTGCTGGTCAGCTAGGCCGTGTGCCATTGATCGAAAAAAGTGATAGTCCGAGGGAGCAACGTCTGGAGAATACGGCGGGTGGGGTAGGACTTCCCATTTCAAAGTTCCCAAGTATGTCTTGACCACTTTCGCAACATGGGGTCGAGCACTTTCATGCTGTAAAATCACTTTATCATGTCTCTCGTTGTATTGCGGCCGTGTGTCTTTCAATGCTCGGCTCAAACGCATTAATTGCGTTCGATAACGATCGCCTGTGATTGTTTCAGTCGGTTTTAACAACTCATAATACACCACGCCGAGCTGGTCCCACCAAATACCGAGCATAACCTTGGAACCGTGGATATTCGGTTTGGCCGTCGACGTGGAAGCATGGCCGGGATATCCCCATGATTTTCTGAGCTTGGGATTATCGTGATGAACCCATTTTTCGTCCCCAGTCACAATGCGATGCAGAAATCCCGTTCGTCTTTGCCTTGCAAGCAGCTGTTCACAAACACACAAACGCCGTGCAACATCTCTCGGCTTCAACTCGTACGGCGCCCAATTTCCTTGTTTCTGTATCATTCCCATGACTTTCAGGCGTTTTGAAATGGCTGGTTGCGTCACTCCCAATGATCCTGCGAATTCTTGTTGCGTTTGACCCGAGTCTTGATCAAGTAATGCCTCCAATTCTGCATCTTCGAAAACCTTCTCTCTTCCACCGCCATGCTGGTCTTCGACGTTAAAATCACCGTTCTTGAAGCATTGAAACCACTCTCGGCACGTTCTTTCGCCAATAGCGGCCTCACCATAGGTATTTGAGAGCATTCGATGAGCCTCAGCCGCAGATTTCTTCATATTAAAGCCTCTTGCGAATGACGAGAATTTGGCTCGTAAGCTGACATGTTTAATCGAGAATAACTTTATGATGCAGACACAAATCGACCAATATTTCGATGGCGTTATGTTTACAAATACCTAAGCTTATTGTATGACATCTATGATCTATTTATTTCAACTCCCACTTACCGCTACAGCCACCTGTTGCAAAACGGCGGAAGCAAAGTTATACACCTAATATTTAAGATTACTATATCCTCGATCTGTATTTTCCTCCGTGTACCGTTGTGCGTGTTAGATCAACATTTTCTTGGCTCATCACTGTATTTCCGAATTTGCAGGAGTTATTGGTTCGGCCACGAAATAAAAGATGTCCAACAAAAAATATTGAGGAGCTGTCATTTTGTTGTCTACAGTTCCGAAAGAATGTGAAAATCCACTTCAATGGTTATATAATCAATAATTTTCTACAAAATTTCGATGCGTTGTTTAGTTTCTTTGAAGAAAAAAGCCTCAAAGGCTTTTTGGCCTCTAGAGTGGTTTACCCCCTTGAATGGCGTGAGAAAACCATCTCGTAGCGTTGGTTTTTATAAAAGTTGCCACATCTATAAAGAACCAACACAGCACCACAGTCCTAGAAGAATTCTCAAAGAATTCATAAAGATAATACATAATCGGTTCAACATGAATAATTCTTTATGAATTATTCTGGGACTATGGTACTGCGTGGGAAATTTTGATAGCACCATTTTTAAGCAAGAATTTCAGATTCATCATTGAAAGTATAGAATCTCAACTATTCAATCTTCGTGTTTCATAAAAATTTTATATTGAGTATAAAAATATCATGAGGAAATCTTTACCTCACGTTTCAAAGAATTTTGTTTATCGATTTTCCTTGACGAAAGAAATATTGTATGAGCTATGACTCATACAGCACAGAACGTCTCGGTAATGTTTCAAAAATTGCTGTAATTTTGTAATATCTCTGTAATATCGTAGCGATATTCTGAGATATTTTGTGCTGTGTCAGTATATAAATACAGTACACTCTTGCAAATGGGCCGCTCCTTCTCTTTCTTCAACGCAAGGCGAAAACCGTTCGAGTGAGGAAGAGGGGAAATGACCCATTCGCGAGAGTGTGCTGTAATCAGGATTTCTGTCGAAAGTTCACTGCAGTCCACGCGATATGTCAAAGCTCGATATTATTTCATGAATTCGCGTTAAGTCGTGAAAAACCGCGTCGAGTCTATTAATTTCTGCAATTATATCCCGAGTCGGAAAATTGTAACACTTTTTAAAGCCTGAACGACTTCGTAATACGCAACGATCAGTGTTTCCACACGAACAAAAACAAATTCCCACTAACTAGAATGAAAAATCCCTCTTTATCCCTCTTTTGGAAGAAAGAAATCCCTAAATATTCCCCTTTTTGGGAAATTTTGAATATCGAATTTTAGTTCGGGTTTTGTATTCCCATAAAAAAAATTATCCTGTCCAAAAATCCCACAAAATCCCTCAATCCCTGTTCAATCCCTTAAGAGGTCCAAAAATCTCCAAACTGGGATAACAATCCCTGAAGTGGAAACACTGGCAACGATCCAGAGTTGAATCAGGTCGAAGAAAAGTTAACAGCAGGTCGAATGAGAATTTTGAAAACAAGATCAGGCTGAGAACAGGGTGAGATCAGGGTGAAAAATGATATCAAACCTGATTCACTCCGCAATACGCAACAAATAAGTGTTAAATCAGGTAATTTCGGATTACAAAGTTATACTTTTTCTGTATTTGTCGTATGCAAGAAATGTAAAAAATTATTCATAAACTACTAAATGTTCACATTTAAGAAGATTGTCGGAAATAGATTGCTTTACTCCACGGTACGTGATGTAATTCATCGATATTATATTATCACCTGTGTCCTTAACGTCGTAGCGTGTTTGTTTGTTCGATGGAACACTAGCAGAGCGTGACGAGACATAACAATATTGTTTTGACATTTGTATCTGCAGATCTAAGAAATTTTATCCATATTTGAAAATTTGAGATGTATGAAATGAGACAATAACTGCGTTCGTTTGTACCACGATTCAATGTTAATTATCGGATAATAATCTAAAATATTAAAAATTAAATCGTGCACATGGAAAAAAAATATGAATATTCGAAACAATCCTAATGGTTTCAGAATAACCGATTCTTATGGTGATAAAAGAGTTATTTTGAAAAATAGACTTTCGATGGTTTTTATCAGATTGTAACCAAAAACAGTGGTCATAAAATGGATGGTTATCAACTGTTTTATGCCGAAAAATTATTCAACTTTCGAAAGTCAATGTCGTCTGTGGTGATGCCGCGAGAGACGAGAAAGCCATGGTGAGGAACGAAACGAGACGAGAATGATTTCACGAGAAACAAAAATTGAGTTTGAAGGGATGCAAAAGGATATTAAATAATATTGAATGATATTTTGGCAATATAGCAAAACAAAATTTCGAAATGTCGAGACGGGACGAGAAACAGCTTATTCTCGTCTCGTCTCGCGGCATCAACAGTCGTCTGTATATAGGTCAGGAAGTTGAATTTTGTTTATTTTCCTATTGCAAACCATCCAAACAAACCCCATACATATATATTAAATATCATTCACATGAGAGTATTTGTCTTTGAAAAGTATCGTTAGTCTGATCACACCTGCAGGTATTGAAATTACATTGTGTTAACCAATATTTCATCAATCTAAAATTATCCTTATCGAAAACGAGTTCATGTCAATTCATGAAGTGTCGGCAAGCAAAGTGAATAGATATCGAATTAACATATTAATTGCAGTATAATACCCTATAAATTCGACAATTCATGAATTATTTATCCATGCCAAGTCAACATTTTCGAAATGTCATTCGATCGATCATACATTACACAATACTATCGGTAATTGATCTCAACGTGCATTCGAATGTGATTATTTTAAATGATGAGATTGAGGTTCAAAATGATATATCGATATTCAAAAGCATGAAAATCATCTATCGAAAGGAACGAAGTATTAAAATTCACATGAGGAAAATAAATGTGAATCCATTCAAACTTTCATGAAACTGTTTAGCTGTACGAATTTATTTAATCAAAAATTCAAGCATCGATCATACTTCTTACGAGTTATTTATACTTGCCGATTTTATTTTTTATTTTGAATTATTTTAAATAGAGGTGAAAAAAATTCATTGCAGGTTGAGTTTCACCGAAGAGTTCATTCATAATTAACAACAATGATTGTACTTCAATCTTGCTCAAATACTGAAAAATCGTTTGCCAATGACATTGACGATTCCTTCTAGTCTTGGCACGGGAGGATACATTGAATTTTTTATGAATAAGTTTTTCCTAATCATCATTGTTGCATCGAACGACAACTTGTGTCTGACAGATTCATGATATGCACCTCTCACCGATGTCTTTTTAATGCTATTGAGTTCCACATACGCAGTCACAACGTCCTCGTGGTTCGAATTACGACGAAGGAATTGTAATTATCGTGACACCGGAAACCAACGCGATACCGATCATATCATTCTTGTCATTCGTGTACTGACAATTATGAATGTACATAGCTATTAAAATCAAAGACCCTGCAGTTACTTCGATAATGAGATTTTCGTGCTACTGATTATCGTTATTGCATTATCATCCCGCATGTATTTGACGAGGAATCTGTGATTTTATAAAATTTTTGGTATCGCAGTTTCTTCGCGATGCTTTACGAAGAGAAATCTTTGTATTCCTTTTGTGGATTCCTATTCTGTGGTTTCATTGGAAATACTTTCAAGATATTTTATCTATACGATCGCAAAGATTCTCTATTCATGCGGAAGTATTATTCAACTACAAACTGTATCTCCTGAACTTGAGTTGGTTGGTTTCGGTCTTGTTAAGAGTCAAACAAGGAATCCAATCTACTAAATTTACTGAAATTTTTCAGTACCAAGGTGCAGTAAATTTCCAGGTTTTTTTTTCCAAGTGCAATATGTGTGATTTTATCAAAATCGATGTGGAAACCAATATTCTATTGGCCTTTCATTGGTGCAATAGGTAAAACCTTATCAGTACCGATGAACAACAATTTTCTATTGGAGAACTATGTGGTGTTGTCACAGGATCTATAGAAATCTATTGAAGTATATTGAATTTTCTCTACAGGCTACACTGTGGAAAAAAAACTTGTTGAATTCCAAACAATTCCAAGCTTGGGAATTTACAACCTCATTTTGGAGAAATAATTTTCCAACTTTCTTTGTGGATTGACAAACGGAAGTTTGGGAAGTTTCAAAAATCTCCGTAAAATCATAAAACTTTTTCACGATAATTTCAACAGAAAGTTTGTGTAAAAACTGCACTGAGACAAAAAATTTCCGGGAACCATCGAATATTTAGTTGATTTGAATAAACTTTCATTGACTCAATTCAATAATTGTCTTCATTGATATAATATTCCATAACATATTGAATGAATATTTAATCGGGTCAATGAAAGTTTATTCAAATAAATCAAGTATTTTATGGCGACTATTCAACTGAATATTTTATTGTTCCCGGAAATCTTTTCTCTCAGTGTGCCAAACTTTCTTTGGCAATTTTGGAAGGATTTCTCTTTCCAGTGTAACCAGTCGAACTAACTGAAGTTGAATTAAGTCCCATTAAACGGGCAGAATTCCCATTGAAACCGATTGATACATATTAAGTTTGAATCGGAATTTTGCGCTTTCAATAAGAATTGATAGGCTTTTTCAACCAAAAATAAACCTTCTCTGCTACACCTAAAAAAATCGTAAAAATATCGTAAATCACTAAAATATCAAAAAACTAGTACATTCCTATCATAACATTGAATGAATTGTTTAACGTTTTACGTATAGAGAGGAATGATTTTTCCATTCTTTTTGCAGCCCTTACCGTAAATCCCTTTCTGAAATATATGAGAAGGATTATGGGAATAGATATACATGAACATTATATTTCATTCATAATTTAGGTAAAGGCATCGTATAGTATCGACGTATGCGACTCGCATGACAACCTTATTCAGCCTTGAACATCCGCCGATTGATATGGTCACGTTAAACGAGAACGCATTACGCAATCATAATTGCATTATCGATCATTGAAGTTATTAACAGGTACATACCAAATATATTCCGTCTACCGAATTATGTTGGATTGGATTCCCCGTTTGATAACTTTATATTGGTAAATTAAATGCTCTAATGACAAAGCGGACCCATTGAATCTCACTAAATCTCATTTGAATTGGGCAAAGGTCTGATCTCAAACAAAAGATGTTGACACGTGGATAGCTGAAAATAGGGTATGATAGATATTTTTAAACTGTGGCAGCAAAAATTATTGCTATAGCAGCTAAAATTTAGCTGTTGTAGCAATGTTTTTGGTACTGCACCAGTACTGTCCAAGACTGGCAGGGTACCGGCATTTGTCTGAGATGATAACACTTTTCTGTACCGGGGATTCAGTACTGATACTATTATTCGCAATCAGTGCAGTGCCTGTGCTGGATCAGTACCTGGCCAGCATGAAGCTCTCAGTATTGGTTTATCAGTAGGTACAGGCATAGTACTACATTTCTATGGGTCCAGTACTGATCCCGTACGTGTTGGCCAAGTGTTGAAGATCCGATACTGGCACTGTACTGCACCTGTTGTCAACATTGGCATTGTTCGGATTTTTCTGATTGGACATACAAATTACTTTTTTCCGTGTAAAGTCAACTAATTCAAACTTACGCTAGTTTTTTCACTGATAACTCATGATTTTTACTCTGTCGCGATACATGAAATTTCGCGTTATACGCATCATGAAGCCATACGCTCCACACCAAGAACGAAAATTTCTTTCCTATGCATTCAAAAAATAATTATTCTTCTCAAATGAATATTCGAATGACGATATCGATCGATGACTGATATTTCTCCATGAAAGAACGAAAACACCTTTTCACGATATAATAACATGAAATTCTTTGAAGACAAAACCTCGTACCAAGCGGTAACACGCGACTCGTACACGAATCGCCAAAAGTTGAGGACGATTTCAGATAAGTCAGTTCAGATAAAAGTATAATCGTGGAACGGTAGTATAATTCTATCGGCTGAGCATAAATTATTTATTCGAAGGAAACCGAAAGAGGAAGAAACGATTTCGTGAATACACACATATCTATCGTGCGAATTGTTGTTCGAAAAGTTTCTTCTTCACTTCATCATCTAAAAACACATCAGGTATTTCCCTGGGATATTGTAGTGCTTCTTGGCACGATATCTAATTGGTCACTTCCAACTTCGCACGTACGTTATCCAATAACGTGGTACAATATACATATACACATCTACGTACTTAGGTATCGAACATCGAGGTTTTATCTATCAATTACTCGCATGACGGAAGACTCACAAGGAATCCAGGCGTAACTCCTCCACCTCCGAGTCCTCCTTTCATATTCGATAAATTTGATAAATCTATGCTGGACCTCGGCGAACGACAGGGGAGTGCAAGTTATTGGCGCACATGGTACGCCGATGCGTTTCTTATATGGAAATCCGATGCACGTGCTTGGTTCTCGAGACTCAAATATCTCTTACTCTCACGATAATCGAAGCGAGCGAGGCGATGAAGAATAATACGTACAGCCTTTTCGTGCCGTGCTGCTGTTCCAGTGCAATGATCTCGGTCAGCCGGAATAGCGGGACTGATCTCGGCGTTCTCCAAATGTTTATATGCTTGCTTTCCGCGGAGTTGGATGCCATCTGATAATACGGCGTCTCTGATTCACGCATTGTCGCGAAATTGCGGCAAATCGTCTCGTAAAATCCTCTGGTCTCGTCAAATCTTACTGTCTCTTTTGTTTATAATTGTTCATGTCATTAAGGTGTTCGCTCGAAACTTTATAATAAGTCAAGAAACAAAAGCAGGAGGGACTTTATGATTCAGATTCTTTCGAGATATCGATGCTTAAGGTTCTCTTAATTGCTGAATTCAATGCCGGGGGTTTTGAAAACGAATATCGAATATCTTTGAGTCTGCATACCGCGAATAATTAGTCTTAGAATGACCTCCCACAGAGCGGAATGCGCTGCACGGTACGGTCTAGCTGCTAGCCAATCAGAAATTATATATACATTTCTGCCGGAGCGTTCCAGAGGAGTTTACGAATACAATTCGATTATAATTAATTCCGGGTTGCGATGGGAGGTCAGCATTATTTTATTCATCATTATTCTTGCACCATTTTATTTGTTTCTTTTTCTATGAAATTTACATGTTATTGGGAAGAATATGGAAAAGAATGATCATTCATTTTGGTAGCTACACTGTTGAAAAAAACATGACGGATTTTAAAGGAAATTCCTATTGTACCGGAATTTTTCCGTATTTTACATGAAAATTCATGTTTTTTACTTCAATTTTCCAGTATAAATACAAAAATTTTCTGACACATGTACTGAAATTTTTATGTTTTGAATGTGATTTTTCAGTTCAAATGTATAGGTCAATTGCTTCCAGTACGATACTGGAATTTTTCCGAAGTTTTTTTTTACAGTGTAGGAATTAGTCAATCGAAATTTTCCTATACAGTAACCGGAAAATTCCGATCATATGCGATAGGAAATCAATTTTCGACGAATGTATATGAAATTTCCCATAAATCTAACGAAAAGTTCCAAACTTTATGGGATTTTTACTATCATTTTCCAGTAAATTTCCGGTAAAATACGAAAAATTCCTCACGCATGAATGTGTTAATAATCACTTCCGAACATTTATGTGAAGTTTCCCATAAAAAGTTTTTACAGTATAAATGGAAAAACCAGTCCACCTATACAAAAATTTTTGGGCTTCGCCAATGCTGACAATAAAATATAGCTTGGCGCAATGTTGACAGACAAGGCTTGGCAACCTATAAATCTTCAATGTTGATTAACAAGGAATACAATGTTGCACCGATGTCGGTGTTCGACGGATTTCGTTTGTCAGCCGATTATTGTGGCACCATTGCGCCAAGCTTGGCTTTTGCTTGGATCATCCTTGGCCCAACATTGACTAAACGATAGATTCCATTCAACGCCAGGATGATTTAAAATGTAGTTCGATATTGCGCCAAACTTTGGCCTAGTGTTGGTAGGAATTAGCTTTCAATGTAGCGCCGATCATTGGTAATAGCATGGCTCAATATTGGCAACCTATATAATATTTTCACTACGTTACTAATCATGACTGTCCAGTCAGCATTGACGAATTTCTTTACAATACCCATCACTGTGATTGCGCTAAACCTCATTATCCAAGCGTGTTTTCATTTGTTTTTCATAGTGTTTTCTTTTTCCCGTGTAGCTGTTTCGTGTACTTCATATTCGGACAGCGAAGGAATGGCTACAAAAGCTAGATTTTAGTTCTTATAACAATCACTTTTGGTGTCAAAGCTAATTTTTAGATATCCGAATATGAACTACACTGGAAAAAAAATGTCTTCCATCCAAATAAATAGTTTATTTGTCCTCTCTCCATAACATATTCTTTGAAATTAATGAAATATTCAATCAAATCAAATCATGGAGTGCTTGCCCCAAATAAATTGGTCTTCTAAATTAATAATTTATTAGCCACAAGTAATCAATTCTTGCATTCAATTGAATATTTAATTTCTACAAATAAATATTTTTTCCGTGAATAGCTTGTCCATACCTTATCCTTCGCCAAATCGTACATCTCCTACTCTCGAAGAACATTGCAAATTTCATTTGAATATCATCTGTGAGACACTCATCTGAATTCATTTTCTCACGCAATCTCTCATCGATGAAAGAAAGTAAAATGCTCGCATCAGACACACTCTCCGCATCTCCGCTTCTCCACCTGGGATCAATTGTATTCATTTCGTATTATACTGTATAAAGTTTTCAAAGAATAAATTCACTTTCAAGGGAATCAAATAAGTACCATGTGTCGAAGCAAATTAAATATACCGTTCTTCATCTCTACCGAGAATCAACATTTCATTGAAAAAGTCAATATAAATTTTCAAAGTTTTATTCTTTAAAAAACATAATAATTTCATCCCTCTGCAGTGAATTGATTTTCAAATCTAACAGATTTGAGAAACACATGTTAATTTCAGATTTCTTTGTGATGTTTTAATCATCTAACGATTAATTGCAGATGAAACTGAATAACATATGAACTTTCCAAATGATGAATATTCAGAAACGTTGAGAAACAACATCATGTTACTATCCAGCAAACTAAACGGAGTATTTATTCAAATAAGGATTCTTTTATCTCGCATGAACGAACTTTTATTGTATCAGAAACATGTGTTTTCAAGCAAAATTTTACTCTTTGAACAAAGAAGTAGCATGCAGATACAAATTCGATACTCTTAGAATTTTCAATACCATCTAAGAATTACTTGGAATATCTAGAAAGTGCCTCATAAGATCAAGGTTTTTAATTTTCGATTATCATTATTTGAAATATGAATGATGATGGCAGAACAAGAACTCTATTCTTTGTTTCTCTATTCTCGAGTATGACTAATGCAAGATATCAAATTTCTGTTCTCACAAATCTCTATTCTTTCATGTATGAAACAAAAAACATCTATATCTAATCAATATTGAAAAGAATAGAGATTTGTGAGGATAGAGATATTTAGAATTAGTCATATTTGGGAATAGAGTTCTTGTTCTGCCACGATGACCAATAGATGAACGATTCATAAAAGAAGTAACTATTACAAATTTCTACTATACACTGTAATAATTCGATTGTTTTTACAACAAAAATAACTTGTTATGGAAACAATCGAATGATTTTAATGTAGCAGAAATTTTCAGCGGTTATTTCTCTTATGGATCGTTCAGCTGTTATTCATTGTTCATCTACTGGGTATTTCATCATATATTGATTCACAATTTTGAGAGAAAATTTTCAATTTCTTGAAGATCTCAATTACTTTCCTCCGTGAATATCGAGAAAAATTTCAACCAATTCAAAATATTCGCACTCAAATGAAGAAATTAGAGAAATTACCAATGAGATAAACTGTCCCCAATAAATAAAAAGATATCTTGAATATATCTTCAAGATATCTTAAGATTTTTGCGTAAAGTTATTTTGAGATACATAAAAGATGTCTTACACTCAGAAAAATTTATAGCCATGACACCTATGCGAGGGGACAACTATTCAATCCTCATTTTCCCAATTCTTTTCACAGTTAAAGAGACTATATGAATAGTTTTCATCACTATAAACGAGTTACCATACACTGTAAGAATTTTATTTGAAAAAATACCGTGAAATTTCAGTGATCGAAGGACAAGTAGAAATTTTGAAAAGTATTACTGTGCACTTTGTTAAACTTATGGAAATTATCACTTTCAACTGTTTGAAAACTCGGTCATTTTTACAGACTTCACAGTAATTTTTTGAAGAATTTTTAATTGTCCTCCGATTACTGGAATTTTACGGTAATTTTTACAACACAATTCTTTCAGTGCGAATGTTTATATACAGGTTGGTTGAAAAGTTCCTGCACTCACCAAGAGATAGCACTGCTAGCTCAAAACTTTTTTTTTCTCAAGTTGGTATATCTGTCCTGAGAACACATGCAAAGTTACAAGTCATTCTGTCAATTCATTCTTTGTTTACAAGCCATTTGAAGTTGACGTGTCATTGATTTTTCTTAATATGGAAAAAATTGAATATCGTGCAGTCATTAGATTCTTTGTTTTGATGGGTTTAAAAGCAAAGGAAATTTATGAACAATTGTTAGAAGTGTATAAGGAGTCCTCACCTTCAAAACGCACCGTTGAATTTTGGGCTGGTGAATTTAAACGTGGTCGTACTAGCCTTGAAGACGATCCACGCGAAGGACGACCAAAAACTGCAACCACAGCAGAAATCATTGAGCATGTACATAATATGGTTAGTGAAGATCCAAGTTTGACTAAGCGTGAATTTGCTAATGCCATAGACATCTCAGACGAACGAGTACTCCATATTTTACATGAAGAATTACGTATGAAAAAACTGTTTGGAAAGTTAGTGCCGCACACGTTAACAATTCAACAAAAACTGGATCGAAAACAAATTTCTCAGCGTAATTTGGAGCGTTTTAAGCAGAATAAAACCGACTTCTTGCGTCGTTTTATAACTATGGATGAGACTTGGATCTACCGCCATGATCCTAAATTGAAACAAGAACGTTTACAGTGGACTGAAGCTGGTTGTTCAGCTCCAAAGCAGGTGAAGTCACAACGATCAGCAAAGAAGGTTATGGCATCAGTTTTTTGGGATGCAAAAGGAATTTTGTTCATTGATTATCTTCAGAAAGGTGAAACAATCAACTCCGAATATTACTGCAGCCTTTTGGATCAGCTGGATGAAAAAATTCGTGAGAAAAGACCTGGTTTAAAGAAGAAAAAAATCATTTTTCATCAAGATAATGCACCTGCTCACAAAAGTGTTTTGACGATGGCTAAATTCAAAGAACTCGAGTACGAATTGCTCGAACATCCACCGTATTCGCCAGATTTGGCTCCTAGCGACTACTATCTCTTCAGAAATCTCAAACAAATTCGTGGAAAGCATTTTTCGTCGAATGAAGAGGCCATAGCAGCCGTAGACGGTTATTTTGCAGAGCTTCCGGAAAACCATTATAAGGATGGGATAAAATTATTGGAAGATCATTGGACCAAGTGTATTGAGCTTCTAGGAGATTATATTGAATAAAAAAATATATTTCGTAACAAAAACAGTATTCTTTCATTTCGAGCGCAGAAACTTTTCAACCAACCTGTAGTTGTGAATAATGAATAGTTGTCCTTAAATAGTTGTTCTGACTATTAAAATTTCTTCCACCCAGTAAACAGTGATTTGAAACCTTCATAATGTTATCTGAAAGATGTCGAAATGATCTGTAATGCGTCGATTTCTGCCACCTTCTTTATGTGCTCTCAAGAGTTCTGAATGTCATCTGAAAGATATCACGGATAACTTTTAGATAGCATTTAGAACTCTTGAGTAGACACCAAAAAAGTGACAAGAATCGACGCATTAGAACTTATTAGAACAACATAATCGAATAACTTGAAGATGTCTTTTGAGATATCTCTCAAGAATCTTTTGCAAGATGGAATTAATATCATCGTACGGACTCTGATTTCAGACATTTTTGAGATATCTTCGAGACATCTCGAAGTTATCTCCAAGATACGATTAAGATCCCTGTACGATATATTCAAGACGCCGTAAACAAATAACAATGCAAAAATGATAATTTTCAATTGAGAAGATACCAACATACCATCCGAGTAAAGATTTTGGGTGCAAGATTCCTCCAAAGTTAACTTATGAAACTGTCTAAAATTTTCAGGAAATAATCTGTGATACTTTATCAATTATCCCCTGAAAATTTTAGACAGTTTCATCATTTCAGTTCGGAGAAATTTTACACACAATATTTTTACTCGGATGGTACGTTGGTATCTCCTTGAGATAGAAAAAAGATTCTTCCAAGAATTTTATTTCACTTTCTGTCGGTTAGTATTTGAGGTATGCTTTTCCTGTCTGAGAAATTTCATAATTTCAAGATATCTAAGAGAGACCTTTCAGATGTATCCCGAAGTTATCTCAATGAAGATGTTCCCAAGACATCTTGTATCCTTCTCAATTTCGACATCTTGGTTTCATTTTCCGAAATTATGTGGAAGATATCTGTACGGGACATCTTGAAGATATCTTAAATTTATCTTCAAGACAAACAAATTGAAATAGAAAACATTTCCGTATGAGATTCAATGAACAACATGAATATTTATTCATTCGATACGAACGAACGCAGGACTCTCATTCGTGTATCGTTAAGTGTGTAGAATAAATCCATAAAAATCCTATGAACGTTCTTAAACGTTCACAAATTGAATGTTTTCTCGTGAAGATTGAAGGAAGAAATAAATCAAGTACTGACATGGATATTTTCTATCCCTGACTATAAGCAGTATTGAAGAAAATGTGTTACATAATTTCCTCGTCTCTGCCGGAATTCCTTTGTTCCAGCTATATATTGTGGAGTTCTTTTTGGGTCGTTGACCTTGTGGTAAAGGTGGAACGCATGAACATTTTGGATGGCACAAAGGAATCACTTCTCCCATTCTACTTTTCAATCTTTCTGTATATAAAGAAATAATTGTAGGAAGAATGGAAACGAATATATATATATATATATTCGTAAAATTCACATTCAAGAACAAAAGTTTGAAACGAAGTCGAATTATTCATTATTATTTGCATTAGAAAATATGGATTGAACGAGGTTGAATTCTCATGAAAAACGAGGCTAAACGTTGTATTGAATTCGTAACTATCAATAGATACAAGTACTGATAACAAAATATGAGAAAACACATACGGAACGAGTCTCCGTAATAACGATATCTTAGAGAACGTTATATGCGTGAGCATGAATTCTGTATTTGACGTCTAACACGTACGGAAAGTAGTCGTAACTCTTGAAAATAAAATCACATAAATCTTTATGATGATTGAAAATTATTCATCATAATAATGAAGAGATTGAATCCAGTTCATTCTTCTTCGCTTATTTATAGTTGAAAGATGAATGCAAATTTTGTTTTGAACGAGTATCTCTCGATTTCACTGATTCATCAGGAATTTTATAGGACAGGCGATAATCCGTATGATTCGGAAATGATGAATCGACCAATCAATATACGATTCTATTCATAAATTCTATACAGAAAAAATATTTTGGAATAATAATTCATATATGCGGTTGAAGAGCAAAATCGAAAATTCTACGAAATAAAATATGACGCACGTGGATCTGAATTGAAAGTGATTTATCAGATAATATTGCAGGAATCGATCATTATTTCGATTGATTTGGAGTTTTCAAGAGTGTACTCTAATTAGTAGGATTAGAAAATTATCGATGATGGGAAACAAATGAAGATTCACACTCGGAGTGGATGTTGAGCAGATGAGTTCCATTCGGTGTAATGTGGGATCAACCGCATGGAAGAGGGAATATGATATTCCATCGGGCAAAAGAAGAAGTGCAGCGGACAGTTGAAGACAATGTAGCACCGCACTGCGCTACGCTGCACTGCAACTGGTCGCTGGTTAGTTGGTTAAGGCATGTACGTCGAGTAACGGCTAATTGGCCACCTTTCCTCTTCAAAAGAGGAGTCGTTCGTCGTTACTCCTTCCCTTTTCCTTTTCTCTATTTCATTTTCTTACAACCGACTCTTGGCCAGTCGTGTTCACTCTTTCGTGCGGTCTCAACCGAGTGTAGAACTTGTATGAAACACCACGACGATCGAAATAACACCGTGTCCGCGCCACATGGAGGGAACAATGAAGTTCGAGTTGTTTCTTTACGCTCAATGAGAAAATATATATTTCTCATCTTTCGTTCTCACGTAAGTTCTGCGATTAATGAAAAAAAAGTACCAAAATTTTGATTAATTGCGTGATGGTGTATTTAGGAAACATTCAACGAGAATTCAAAAGGGCTGTTTTAGCTGTTTAGTAATGAGGTGTTGTTGTTTTGTCTTGAATATACCCGAGTGGGGAATCTTGGATTTAACGATAGTTGTAGGATAATCAGAATCCAGAAATAATCAATTTATTCTTGTATATATTGCGAGTACTGGTTTTTGAGAAAATGTACCTGCATGGACACATAGTGGTATAACTGGAACACTTAATTATAGTTCTTGCTAATGTTTACTCAGTGTTTAATTATAGTGATCTTGAGTGCCGATCGATATATTATCAATATTTTTTTGAATTCCACTTCACGGAATAGACGGTTACGGTATCCGATACGGAGAAAATTCAACGGTAATGATTAAGATGTTTTATACTCAAAGAAAAAAAGACTCGGTACAACATCGTCTTTCTGGTTAAGATGTAAGGTTTCCCAGATAACATGTAAGCTTGTCATAAGCTTGCCGGACTTGTCATTCGATTGTTTTTGACGTGTTATCAACAACCTTAAAATTGTTAGTGTAAGGCTGCTACAACTCTGTTGCAAGGGTTTTGCGAGGTTGTACCATTGTCGTGTGTCAACTAGGAGGCTTATGACAACCTTGTCACAAGCTTGTTTGACAACATTGCGGCAAGGTTAAATTGCTATCTGGGTTGTGTTGACAGCCTTGGTAACAATTCAAATTTGCATAGAAAGCAATTGTTTGTAAAGTCAGTCGATCAGTTATTTCATATTGAAATGCAGGGTATATTCTATTACTTGAATCATTTGATCCCACACAGCACTACAGTCCCAGAAGAATTCATAAAAAATTCTTATTGAATTGATTGGTTTCTTTATGAAGTCTTCGAGAATTTTTCTAGCACTGTAGTGCTGTGAGAGATACTTCCTTAATTTTACTTTCGGCGTAAAGTCTTATTTTTTCAGAATGAATATCGTTTATCGAAACGAATTAACAATCGAATAACAAAATACTCTGCTGCTAAAATCCCAAAATCTTGGAGTACATTCTTTGAATTAAGTTCTCAATTCTGAGGAGTTCACTCGAGAAGATAAACATGAATAATTATTCAACAGATTTTGTAAATTTGAATTTTTGTTTCGTTTTTATAAACGATTCGAACTTCAAGAGCATGAATTTACTATCTCCCTTGATATGAAGCGAAAGGCTTATTCTGTAACAGGGTTACTCAATTTAAAAAAAGAAAAAGGAAAACATTTCATTGAAAATTGGGTAATTTCTTAAGAACTAGTCGTTTTTACGTTTTATAACTGATCGTTTTCTTTTAGAACTAACTTTTTGGTAAGAACTGACCCTTATAATATGCTCTGTTGAAATGTGAATGCTTATGCTTTTTTCCATATTTTCAAGGGATGTTACTTTGTATTTTCAATATTTAGGAGTGATATAGTCAAATAAATTCTCGCGAGAGGAAAAACCCTTGGGAAATTCACAACAGAATAAGCTGTGTTTTTCTTGCTATGCCACAACATAAGATAAGCTTCATTTTTATTCAAACATGATGATTTGTTTGAAGGTGTGTTGGATCTTCTTGATGAACTATAAATAAGGCATATCTACTAATCTACATCAGTTTTTGTTTGAGAACTCGGGGAGAACATTAGAACCCAGTTCAAACAATGAAATTTCAACAGAGGAAAGTTTATAATACTAATAATCGAAAATCTTCCATATCCGAGCTATGTGTGTTTTGTCCTGATGCATCCAATAATAAATATCCTTTTGCCACCTGAAACAAAATTTTATGAAGGAAATCACTATGAAAATCAATGATTTCAAGAAATTCATCCCTGGTGATTTTGGAATGACAAATTTTGATGCACGGAGAAAAACGCAGTTCGGAAATATATTAATTTTTAATGGAAAATTTGAGAATATTTCTTAAAATCTGAGAGTATTTTTCAGGTTCGTAATAAAGATGAAACGATTCACATTTTTGTTGAATTTTATTTGAAACGGAATGAAAATTCATCAATACCTCACAAACAGTAGAAATACACGGAAAAAAAGAAATAGTTGCAGCAACTACTTAAATAGTCGATTTTCGACCATCTACTTAAGTAGTTGCTGCAGCTACTTAGTAGTCAGGACAAGTAGCTCGATAGTTGCACTAACTAACGTAAATACCTGAGGTATTTTGAATTAGTTGAGACAGCTAACGTGTTACTTGTCCTGACTACTAAGTAGCTGCAGCAACTACTTAATTAGATGGTCGAAAATCGACTATTTAAGTAGCTGCTGCAACTATTCTGATTTCGAAATTTTGTCATTTACTTTAAAAATTTCATGCGCGACTTCTGGAAAGTTCATTTTTTTTTCTATTCTTTGTGAGGTATTGGTAAATTTGCGTTCTTTTTCTAATAAAATTCAACAAAAATGTGAACCGTTTTATTTTTATTACGAACTTAAGAAATAAACTCAGATTCTAAGAAATATTATTCAATTTCCTATTAAAGATTGCTATACTTGCGAACTCTATTTTTCTCCGTGTGGTTTATTTTCAGTTATTCTTCAAAAAGTAATTACCATCATAGTTTTCACAATATAATTTTCAATTTGTGCCCCAAAATAACATTTCGTTGGTGAAGCTTCTCCCTATCAAGAATTCACTAGAAAATGTAGTCTGTTCCAGTCCAGGTAGAATATTTCATTCTATTAAATCCTATTACGAATGGTGAAATTTCTGATTGAATATCATTAAATGTCATTGAAACCTATTCATTTCCCCATTTGTCAATGAGATTTTATAGATTATTTGTAACAGGGTGGAGAGTTTGAATATTCTTAAGATAAAAACCCAAAGAATCATTATGAAATAACTAAAAAGTCACTAAATTAGGAGAATTGATGAAAAAAATCACCAAAATAACCATAAAGTTACCAAAATCAATATTGTTTTTACCAACATTTAATCAAAGGTGACTCACAACTCGTTCGGTTCCCCAGGATCCGTTATGGACATTCGTCAAAATTTGATAATAACCTTCATGGAACCTAGATGAATCTATATGCACATTCGAATGTTTCCGGAGTGAAAAGAATTTTATACACTGAGAGGAAAGTTTGATCAATAAGATTTCGTCGTTCAATAGTACTCCCTGTTCGAAAGATTCGATTCAAACTTATTAACTGGTAAATCAGTATGAATTTCAGCAGATTTTTGTCCAAGAATTTTCCTATTTGATCTTATTCAAATTTAATCGGTGATGAGATATAATCAGAAAATTCGGATCATGTACATTCGAACTTACTGATTATATCCCATTAAGTAGAAATTTCCTATCCAAACCGATTATATAAGAATAAGATCAAATGGGAAAATTCCCGGACCAAAATCTGATTCGAACTGATTGACGAGTTGAGAGGATACCACAACGTTTGCTTCGGACTTCTTTTTCTATCGTATAGGTTTGTCTTTTTTCTAACCAATGTGCTCAGATGGTAACTCTGGTATCCTTTTGATAAGTTTAAATCGGAGTTTTAAAGCAGGGCTAGTATAACATTAATTGTCAAGGCTTGAAATCGATGAAAAAAATGATTCAAGTGAAAGTATATCTTTCTTGAACGGAAGAACCTTATTTTTATTTGATGAATAATGTTTTAGAAATCAATCATTCATTATTATTTTCTGTTCATAAATCTGCTGGTGAGAAAGGGTTGTAATGTGCTTTGGAAAAGATATGAAATATATTGAAAGGAAGCTACTCAGTCCCAAGAAATGTGATCTTCGAGTCAATATATGATTCTTTTGATCCGAAGTCACTTCATTTGAATGAGCTATGAATAAAGTTATAGATTTGATGAAATTCATATTGAACATGAATAAATGATAATTCAGAATAAAGTAATGTAATCTGGGTATCGAGAGGATATTGTTTCAATGAAACATGTATGTCATCAGATTTTATACACAATTTTTCTAATCAAAATAACATTTTGTCAAATTGGAGTGTTTTGATGGACGGATGGATGAACCGATGAGAGGTTTTAGAAATACAAAAAAATGAAAACATCCATCACACTTTTGAGGGTTGTTTGGTCATTCAGGAGCAGGGTTCGTAACAAAATTATCGTATACCCTTCATTTATTGGCCTATTCCCATAGAATTTGAGGTATGATTGGATCTGTCCAAAAGAATAGACCAATCGACGCCGTGTAGGATAATAATTGGTGTGATACAATTTCATATATTTAACAAGTTTGAAAGAGTTGCTCCTTTTTCTGAGGACACAGATGATCAACGCTATCATTTGACAAAAATATATAGTTTCATTGACTCAATGGTACATTCTTTTATTGTAATTGAGAGCTCATTGTTTCAAACAACACTTGTCCAATTCAAATAAAACGAACCTCGGAGAAATCTATTTCCCTGATTCAACGATTTTTTTTCTCTGTACATCTTTGAAATTCGGATCGTGTCTTGAAACGGAATCTGCACTGGAAACGGGAACATATATTTTTTTATGAGAACTACAGTCAAATAATGAATCTTCTCAATTGAAGCATTTTATCCAGAAACAAAGTTTTGAAAAATCAACAAAATTATCGATCACCTGTGTGTTTCAATAACACTATTCATCATTAAACAGTAAACATATACCGTTCAAATTTACACGATCAACTCTTTCTCTTCCAGAATTTTTCAACATGATTGTGAGAATTTCCAAAATGTTGGGAAAAAAATAACCGTAGAGCGCAGTGAACTTGATGGATATTCGATCAAACAGTTATTTTTGGTCTGTCAAGTACGGCTGATCGGAAAGAGATAAAATATTAGCCAAGTAAACCGTTTCGTATAACGGAACGGGTTTCAGATTATATCAAATGCCGATCCGTATCATGATGAGATTATAATTTGCCACAAAAATCAGCATTGAGAGAATTTACTTGAAAAAGAAACTGAGAAACTATACAACTGACATTTCTCATTCTCATTTCCGTAATCAAGTGTGTATCAAGTGGAGGAATAAAGAAACAAATACAGATTTTTTCACAAGATTCACTTGGAGAGAAAGCTCCCTGTTTAAAATTTTACATAAAAAACTAGAGTTCACTCCAAAAAACTTGGTGAACTTGACAAGAATTCCGGTATGGCTTATCCGGTACAGATATCCCAGATTGCTGTTCGTGTAGTAACTGGAGCTGCGATAAAATTAATAGTTCATTCTTTATGCGTGTAGTATCAAGTTCATCCAATACCCACACAGCACCACAGCACCACAGTTTCAAAAGAATTCTCAAAGAACTTCATTGTGAATTCTTTGAACATTCAAGAGGAATACAACCGGATCACAAAAAAATTCTTAATGAATTCTTAGAGAGCTCATATATGAGTTCATGAAGTATTTTTCATGAATTTGCAAGGTATTCTGAAAGAACCCCCATTTTGTCAGTTCGGAATGAATGTCTGGAAGAATTCTTTTTCTCATCAAAAAAAGAGTATTCAGCAATTCTAAGAGAAGTCTTCAAGAATTCCAAAAAGGTTCTTGAGCACTTCCAAAAAGAAGAAAATCTTCTGGAATAATTTCAAACAGATCATGAGAAATTTCCAAAGTAGTTCAAAATCCTGTGAAATAAATCTTAAGAAGCCGCAAATATCAAAATGAACGTCAAATAATTTGCATTTAGCTGCAAGTGTTCGATCAGTTGACTGAAAATGTGCAGATAACACACGAAGAATTCTTTTTCAAAAACAAGAATAGAATTCTTCAAGAACTCTCTTCGAAGTAATGAATTCGTAAAGAAGTCTGGAAGAGTTCAATGTTTGGGATATTAACGAGTTCTCTGAGAGTACTAAAATAATACTTTCAACATTCTCAAAGAACTCGTTAATGTCCCAAACATTGAACCCCTCTAGAGCTCTTTATGAATTCATTAGTTCGAAAAGAGTTCTTGAAGAATTCCATTCTTGTTTTTGAAAAAGAATTCTTCGTGTGTTATCAGGGTACAGAAGTATCCGAATGTCTGTTTTGTATCATCTTTCGATATTTTTATGGATTTTTTATATTAAATCTTCTTCAGTTCAATTCGAATTACTCACTTCGAATTTTTCAATGAATTCGTGACCGACCACTTCTTTCATTTTTTGTAGAATATTTTTGGGATTCTTGGGTAAACTGAGGGGTTTTTGGTGTGTCTTTCAATGAATTTTTACACAAATTTTCTAGGAGCATTCACAATCTTATATAGCATTCTTCAAGACCTTTTACATGCTGTGGAAGTTTGAATCGTTTATCGAGACGGATTAATAATCGAATAACGGAATACTTAGCTTTTGAAGATAAAAAATTTTGCACTACATGTTTTTAAACGACGTTCCCAGTGTGGGGAAGTTAATTCGAAAGGATAGAAACAATGATCCCTCAGATTTTGGGAGTTTGAATTTTCGATTTGTTGACATCTTTTAGGATTACTTATTAACTCTTTCAGGATTTTCCCAGATAGGAAAATATCTCAATAATGCCATCATAATGGTGACATGGACGCCAAGAAATGTTCGCATCATGGTACCAAGGTGTTTTCGCATAAAGCATTGTTATTGGTGGCAAAACGAGGTCATGGCACCATAATGCAGACATAATGTTTACATTCTATGTATAATCGCAAGCTGAGCAAAGTTCATGATAGTACGTTTACGGCACGTTATGTCACAGAATATTCAGAGCATGCTTATGAACTCTTAGGATTCTTGATGAGCCCTTTCAGATTTCTTCGCTAACTGTTTCGGGATTCTTTACGATTTCTTTTGGACGAGTCATGGTGTTCTTTAAGAATCCTTTTGCTGTGTGAAATTGATGACTTATGTGAGAACATTTGACGTTTGTGTTAGCGCATCGAAAATGAATAATGCGAACAAATGTTTCTTCGTTGCACATTGACATCAATGTACACGATTTCGATCACCTACGTGATAGTTCTCCGTGTAATGTACTTTATCGATGTGTATTTACAATTTTCAACGATCGCTCAGCTGTTGAATAAATACAAAGCGAAATTTCATTCGTTGTATGCGATGCTCTATGGCCGTTAATTGATTTTCCTCGTGAGTATCGTTAGTCGTTACGTCGAACTAGATATATTACAAACCTAAAATACTTGCAATTACAATCTCTTTCACAATGCTTTATTATCGAGGTTGCCAGCGATTTTCTTTTCGTTCTTATAACGATGCTCTAATTTGTTCCATAATAATTTCAAATAGTCGAGAGATTTCTCTCATTTTGTTTTTCTCTCGATCCACAGCAGATCTTCTACAAATTGCATATGCATAGGTTTGTTATTTTTTCCTTTGCTGCTGTTGCGAAGCGTTTTGTTACAAATTATATTATACAATGAAATTAACAGTTGAAAAAACAACCGATTCTATCTTCGTTCATTATTAACGTGTAACGGATCACACTGTCACACGTTTGTTCAACCCAAAATTCAAGTGGCGTTGAAGCGAGGTCGAATGTACGGATTAACGAGTTAATACGAAAGCGTCACGGATATTTTAAATGAACTTTTTCATACGCGTCTAATTGTTGGGTTCATTCGACGACAGGTCTAGGCATCAGTAATTTTTTGCACGAAAGACAATAACTTTGAGTTCCCCTCTCTGTATTCTAACCTGCACTGCCAATTGTGTTTGCTTGTTTTCGGTTTCATTTTCCATGTCAGTGGATTGTTGCGCTTTTTTTGTTTTTTTCTTATCCACCACGTGTATTTGAACACTTGTGTACATTAATATTCGAAATCGAAAAGTGTGTGAAGTGAGTTTTGAATGATCGATATATCGTTACCTCAAGTTTATGAGTTTTCGATTTCCAATAGGTGAATTTATTGGATGAAATCCAAAGATATGTATTGTTGAGTGTGATATATTGATATATTTATGCTTCAGTGTCCCCCACGTACAGGGAAATGCAGATCGCGAATCATTCTTTTTATCAGGAACTTTGAGGTCTGGAAAATGGATTTTTACTCCAGAATATCCAGAAAGATCATAAATAGAAAGTGACAAGTAACAAACACGGTTGAAGTTTAGAATGTTGAACAGGTAACTTTGACCAGCGGGGGACTGAGAATGTCTCTCTCCTTCTCCAATTCGCACGAAAAAGAGGGTTAGAGCAGTGATTCCATAAAATTTTGAGATCCAACGGCCTACATCCAATCAAATACTTCAGTTGATCGGAATGACCAATGTATTGCGGTCTCGGCGCTTTTGTTCCTTTGTTTCTGGCAATACAGGGTAAGAGGCGAGATATCTCCCTGTTGAAAATGCGGGTCGGTGCCGAATCAACGAAAAACCAAATCAACGAAAAAAAATTTACTAGCAGTATGAAGTTGTCATTTTGTTGCAGTATGAAATGAACTCAACTTTAGCTTTATGTAGTGTTTTCTTAACTTTCTCTTCTTCTTGGTGACCAGATGATTTTTCTTTATGTTAACCTATTCACTGCACCCGTTTGTTACAGTAGACACGTAATTCATCATTCTAATAAAATTATTAATGATCTTCCTAATCGATCGGTACAATCAAACTGTTTCAAACGTCTGTAGAGAACGAGAATCGGTTTGTTGTTATCATAAACATAACCATACCATAATCATAAACATAACAAAGGGAAATTAAGTTTACCGTGGGGTTGTGTTAGCAAATCAATGTTTTTTACTTTTCGTTTAATTTAATCAATGATCTATGACTAATTTCATTTCATACTGCAACAAAATGACCACTTCATACTGCTAGTAAATTTTTTTTCGTTGATTTGGTTTTTCGTTGATTCGGTACCGACCCGAAAATGCCAGGCAGATCCGGACAAAAAATAGTTGTCAGGTTTTGAACGGTCTTTGTCTCAGGAAATCCGGTCAAGAACTAAGAAAAAACGTTCACCTGATTTCGTTCGGAATCTCTAAACATTGAATATCCTGTCAAAAACTGACAAAAAATTTGGTCGGGTTTCGATAGGATATTCCAATTTGGTGATTACGGACGAAACCAGGTACACGGGAAGACCGGGTCTATTAATATTTAGAAAAATGACTGTCAATTTAGGGAAAACGAGGATCGCTGACAAATATTCGTAGTGAGTCTACTGAAAATTCGTAGTCGATGCATTAACAATTGATAGTTTCACTGTGAAAAATACCAATGAAACTATCAACTGTTAATATGTTGACTACGAATTTTTGGTAGACTCAATACGAATATTTTTCAGCGATCCTCTTTTTCCCTAAATTGACAGTCATTTTTCTAAATATTATTAGACCCGGTTTTTCCGTGTAGAAGTTTGTCAGTTTTCGAGAGGATTTCCTGGGACAAAGGCCGTTCAAAGCCTAACAACTATTTTTCGTCCAGATCTGCCTGGCATTTTCAATAGGGCTCCCTCTTTTTGTCCTGTATTTCGTGTATGTTGGAGAAAGATATAGAAGTTCTCAGTCCACCACTGACTTTTACTATACGCTGTATAAAAATCAACATCCGCGTTTGGAATTTTTGTTATACTTGTTACTTTTCGGACAATATTCTTAATTGATCTTCCGTATTTTTCCGTGTACAAATTCATTTTCTAAACTATATCGTTTTCAGTTTATTCAACACTAGGGAAAAGTTCAAACTGCATTTGCCTCTGTACAGAGCGTGTAATCACATTTATTAAATTTGAAATCATGCCTTGATGGAATCGAATACATTGATTCAACACCATAGTTTTCTGGTGTATTTGTGCATTTTCACACCAGAACTACACCAAAAACCAATTTCACCCATCTTACACCAAGTAATCACTCTGAATATTCTCATTTAGAATATAATCACACCGAATTTTTACCGAATCCACTCTCCAAATTCAAATCAATGAGATTTCACTGTTTCTGCAGTTAAAAGTCGACCACTGAATTGAATCGGTGAAATATCAATGAATAGTCACTGGTTATGCAGTTGGGCGTAGTCCTAACCAATTCAATCAGTGAGATTTCACTGCAAAGATCAGTTAATATTCACTGATCGACTTCCCATTGCAGTTAGTGAAATTCCACTGTTTTGAATTTCGACAGCAGACTCATTTTCTACTGGGAAGAAAGCCAAAGATATTGGTATGAAAAATTCATAAATACACCGTGTTTTCATGGTGAAATATCAGAATACCACTGATTTCCCACTGGATTTGCACTGGCATTGAATTTACACCAAAACAAAACACGGTGTACATCTTCATTGGGGCATGGATGAATATTCTTGAGAAACTCCGATTATTGATCAAGAGGTTAGTTCAGACGATCGCTTATAAAAACGAACCTTAGGAAAAATGTGAACCTGTCCACAGCAAAACAACCCGATATCTCATATTGACTTCTATTCAATGATTCCGAGATTTCGACCGGTCAGGCCTATTACTTTTTGAATTATTCATGATTTCTTCGATCAATTCATTCATACATCTTGCAATTTATAGTAACGTCATCCAATCCAACCCTCGCCTCTTTGATACAAGCGTTTCTTGGAATCCACAGTCAATTGTTAAAATATTCATAGTAAACAACTAGCATTGTTTGTGTTTTTTATAAACTCGCATCGAGCCACGAAAATATGACCAGCAGGTGGTAAAAATATCATCATGTCGTTATAAAATATCAACAATCATTGTTCAAAATTTCAACATTTCAACGATTAACCTCAATTGAAGTACATAATGAATTCATTGGCAGAACTAACCGTGTAAAAATCGTGTGACTGAATTAATTGAGTACCTAGCGTGAACTGAGCGGTAGTTGAAATACTTTTGTGCAACATGAAAGTGCCAGCAGACAGCTCTTATGCATTGTAAATCACATTACATGGCATGTTCGGAGAACATTCATTCTGATGAAACATGCGGTGGGCTTCAATGAATGAATTGAAGTGTACCAAATGTGTGTTATATAAATATTCCACGGAAGTTGCCCTAACGCTTTTTGTACTGCTTCAGAATTGAATTCAGTCAAGCTCCTTTAATATCTGATTGATCAAACTGTATAATCAATTCCTTTTTTGTTAAATTTGCTCAGTATTCAAATTGATCCCACATAGTCCTAGGTAATACATACACTGTAAGAAATATCCTTTGTAAATTACCCAAATAGCACAAATGTCTCAGTAATATTGTCAGAATATTCTGGAGATATTACTGAGATATTTGTGCTATATGGGTACCCATAGTTTTGTTCACTCTCAGTATGGCGAATTTTATTACCTATACATTGGATGTGAGCAATTTATAAACTTGTGTAATATTCCTACACTGAGCGTGAGACTTTTCCAAAAAGAAAATTAATTTCTTCTACGTTGAGTTTAAGACTTTTACAATAAAAATTTATCCCTTCTGCACTGAATGTAGTACTTTCACAGCGAATTCTGATTTTCCAATTCATATATGGATTAGTTGTTTATCGGATATGGGTAATTTACGAAGGATATTGTTTATAGTGTAATACAGTCCGAAAGATTTTTGAAATACATCTTTCGAGATGTAACAGAGATCTGTTAGTTTCTGAAACTAATATGTAGGTTATTCATTCTTGCCCAAGATATCATCATGAGAGAATTTGAACGATATCAAATATAATTCAATCCCTAGCATGTATGCACCATGGAGCCCACCCCGGCCCAGCATAGGGCCCAAAACTGGGGCCGAGTAGGGCCAGAGTGGGCCGGAGTTCATACACGCTAGGGAAATTACGATGACAAACAGAAAAACAATCCGCTGACGCGGCAAATCGAGATATTGTACACAGAGTAGGAAATCTTTTTGCTATTTAATATAATTGAAAATTGACTGCCACAGCCAACTGGATTGCGGAGAAGGCATCGATAATTAACTAGACCAGTGAATTTTTTGCTGCACTCAGAAACGTAGTTTACTTGAATATGAACCTACTACACGGAAAAAAATAACCACGTAAGAATTATATGAAAAGTGAGGTTATAATTACGGTGTGGATTTCATGTAGAATTTACTCCAGAGTCCTGTTGGCACTGATATATATATATATATATATATATATAAACTGGATGGAACATAGCAATTTTAAAGTGGACCCAATTGCAGAGCAGACATGTTTAGAGAGTTTCATTAGCGCCGTCTAAGCCAATTGTAAGCCAAGTTGTCACAATAAGATGATTCAGAATATCAACTAATCCATTCTGAAATGCAATACTCATTCTTGGGAATGCAATGAAATCTTTCGATAATTTATTCTCATATTATTTATTGTGAAATTATAGTGTATTTTCCATTTGGCTCAATATTTTATTATTTTAATTATAATCTTGATTCATTTTTTCCTGAGAACTTGGCTTACCGTTAGGTGGCGCTCAAGATACATTCCAAACATGTCCGTCGTTGAGTTGAATCCACTCATTTTGGCTCGCAACATAGGGTATGTTGTATCCAGTTTATATATATATATCAGCAGAGAGAAAATGAGAGGGCTCACGGGCACCTTTTCACTGATAGTAAAAGTTCCACCGGCCCTCTGACGGTTGGAACATGGAAGTTGACACACTGCAATTTTATTTTTTAATACTACAAAATCACGCATTTCTTTTGTATACTTTTCAACACGTATTTGATTAAAATGATTTTATGTATCGATGTTGAATGCATATAATTTTTCATCATCGCGAACAAGAAAAATGAAAAATGAGAGAGGGGGTTGATGGACCAGGTTCCGTGTTCCATCCGATAAGAGGGCGCTTCAATGTTTACTATCGATGGAGCCCCGGCCGTGAGCTCTCTCATCTTCTCTCTGATATCAGTGCCTATTGGATTTACATTGTTATTATGGTTGCCATGGCAACACGCCTGCCGTTTACTTCAGTAGCAATGTACACGTAACATTGGTCCCAATGTGAATTTTACTCCAATTGCATGCACTTCAGCAGTTATGTCAAAATAACAACAACCAATGCAGAATCCACACGTCATTTTTTTCCGTGTAGGCATTTCATTGCATTCAATAAAATTTCACTCGATTCAAGTGAATAGAAGTTTATTTGAATGAAATAAATTTTTCATTTGATTCAACTGAAACTCCAGTAGGTTCATATTTAAATCAAAATTTAGTTGATTCAAAAAAAGTTTAGTCAATCTAAAGAGATCCAAATATAAAGTTCTCTCGGTGTGGACTAGCAAAAATTTTAGCACGATGTACAGCATAGCAAACGAACTTTGCTGAAGGAGCGAACATTTTTCACTGTCGTCGTTAAAACTAAAATAGTTTGCTGTCATAGCAAAAAATTTACCGCTCTTGTAAACTGAAATTTCGTTGTCACAGAGAATTTCTTTTTTTTTCGTTTATACCTCAGAAACATTCCAAAATTCTGCACCAAAACTTATAACAGTTCGGAGTATATATCAACAAAATTTTCAATTCGAATACGTGTGTATTTAGAATACATCAGATCTCGTATGAATGATATATTTTTATGATTTCACAGGTCTCCACGTGTCGGAGGACCTCTCTCACAGTCCCTGGCAATGATCCCGCCAACCATGCATGGTCATGAGTTCAATCAACCCTTATCGAGGGTGGTGATGGTCCGAAAAACGGATCAGAGAACGTTCAGCAAAGGTAGACGGGGTGGTGAGCCTTTACTCGAGACCGTAACTCGAGAAACTGTAGAACTTTTCAATGGAGGACGAGCCGAAAGGAAATATACTTCGGAAACGAGGGATATTGTCACACCAAAGTCTAACAGGTTGGAAAATTTATTTATTTTTCTTCATCACGTATTATTTTAATCTCGAAAAACAAATATAATTCGTGGGAAAAAGAGTATTCTTGGAAGGTTATCCATCATTTGTGGAATTTGCATTGAATTTTCCTTGTTTTTACTTTCCCAAGGGACATGAAGGTTCAAGGAACGTTCAATAGAGGTCTATTCAACGTCCGGACATTCGAAGATCCATTGAACATTCCATGGACGTGAACTCTTGGGGTTGAAATCACAGTCACTCCAAGCGAATCGTAGGCAAAATTTCACCACTTTGCGAGTTCATTAAATCAAAGAATGCTCTTTTCTCCGTGTTTTGTCCCCAATTAAAAGTAGTTGTATTCCAATTTCATTGAAATATCCCATGTACGCAGTTAGAATTTCGAATAAATTGATAAATTGTACTGAATTAAACAATAAAAAGCATGATTTGATCGTAAACTACCCCGATAGTGGTCGAAGGAATGCTTTCTTGGGATAAATGTAGCTATATTGTTGTCAAACAAATTTCAACGTAGTTTTCGTAACAATCGTGTAGTATATTTCAAATTAGTCCAACTTATTTCAAAATTTTAGATACCTCCACTGTATAAAATATTTTTATTTATTTGATTACAGAAATTACACATATTTTTGTATCTAATCTCCCATACTTTAATTGAAATTCAAACACCATATCCCTGGTAGAAATTTGTCTGGGCGTGCCATTTACCATCCACGTACTAGGTGGGAGGCAACTGGATAACATATTTCAGCCAATTTGACTTTAGTGCCCAAACATTTAGTTGGTTTATGTAGATTTTTCATGCGTCACCTGATCGTACAGTAACATCGATACCCCATCAACATGGTCAGAAGGATAAAAGAAAGCCCCAACGTTTCAATTTGTCACTCGGGATTATTTTATGGAAATAACTTCAAGAGCAACGTTCTTGATTGGAGATTCCATATCAAAATACCTTGTTATCTTATTCATAGGTGTGATTTTACGGAAAACACATGATTTCACATTTCTAATTACCAATTTGAACAACATTCTAGCAATTCCCTGGGACATCTGGATGGGCACAGGCTAGAAAGTGCGTTACAAAACTAGCTGGAAACCAACCTAACATCTAGGTTCATCTAGATAATTTCTACTAGGGATTATCTGTGAATTGTTTTCATACCAAAATTGGTTCGAATTTCTATAAAATCTGTGATGAATTCCATACAAAAAAATATGTGTTAATTGCTCCCAAATTTTGGTTAACAGTGTAGAATTTTTAGTATAAATCCAAAATTTTTCACACCTTACTTACTCGCTGCACAAAGCACAGCGAAGGATTTCTGGAACCTCCCAGGTACTGCTAATGAGGTATCATCGAACATCTCTGGAACGTTTCTGAAATATGAAACAGTCCTGCGATATTTCACAAATGTTCTTTCGAAGCACATCAATAGGAACCTTACAAAAATAGAATATAAGCAATATTTGAAACGTTTTCGAAATGTTTCACAGTACAAAAAAATAATATATGCTTTCGCAATAGAATGTCACGTAAAGTTGTGAAAATTTTTTTAATTGATACTGAACACGATGTAAGAAGAATAGGTGTGTTATCTTTTGTATGTGTTGTGAGATTTTTCTGTCCTAGTTCTTGATTTTGCCACTACGAAATTCGAGTAGCTAAGGCCAAAAAAAAGCGGTCAATTCAAATTAGATGTTGGAAATACTAATCCAAATTGATAAAGACAGAAATTAAAATCGTATTATAATACATAACATTTACAGAGGGAACTTATTTTTCATTGAAACTTGATTTTATTTTAAAAAATCGAAATCTATTTGGCCTTCACGACACTTTCGCCAACTGGTGGCGAAATTGGAACTAGGACAAAGCCTGCATCAAAGAATGTTCACACCGACAGGGAAGATAACACACCTGTTCTTCTTACATCGTGATACTGAAACATTGTTTTGACAAACTCACCGAATGAAAATATAAATCCAGTATTTTCTTTTTTGAAAAACTGAGAATTTTGATTAAAAATTTTGAATTTTTCCAAGTTTCTTCGGAGTATATACTGTGCTTCGCGTTGATCCGCGATCATTGGACCGAACAACTACTTTTAAATGGAATCATTCATCGTGGAAGATTTTCACCAATATTCTATTCGGAAATTGATATAATTTTACTGAAAAATTCATGAAAACAAAGGAAACAACATGAATTAAAAATCCATTCAACAGCTCAAGATGTTGCGTACGAATTTGATATCAATCCAACTTGTATAACGAGAAGCTTGATATGTGGTTTGGATTGATGTCGAGTAATGGATAGAATTCATTTGTTCCTAATTATAATTATTATTGAAATCATTATTGCGTGACAAAGGCATTCGATACATTTTTTTCAATTTTGATTATTGAAAAAATGAAAAACAAAACAATAATACATGTTTGTTTAGTAGCCGCGGAACCTTTATGTCCACCTTTTAAGATATGTATATACGAGGGTGGATTGATAAGTTTCCGGCCTGACCAAGAGATGGCGCCACTAGGCCTACCTTGAGGTGGCGTTCTATAGTACCATCCTTAGATAGCTTGTAGCTATAGTTTCAGTCCGATCGCCATGTTAGTTTAGTTTTGAGAGCACGCTGACCAAGACGCCTCTGTGTTTTTCGTAAAAATGGAAAAGCTGGAAAATCGTGCTGTCATCAAATACTTTTATTTGAAGGGGTTAACGCCGAAGGAAATTAAAGAAGAGATGGACTCAACACTGGGGACATCCTCCCCATCATATTCAACCGTTAAGCAGTGGGTTTCCGAGTTTAAAAAGGGTCGTGTGAGCACCTCTGATGAGCCTCGCTCAGGACGCCCCATTGAGGTCACAACTCCAGATATGATCGAAAAAATCCATCAAATAGTGCTGAAAGATCGCAGATTAAAAGGTCGTGAGATAGCTGAGACCTGTAAGATGTCATATAAACGTGTACAAAATATTTTGTACCAATATTTGTATATGGAAAAGCTCTGTGCAAGATGGGTGCCGCGTTTGCTAACAGTCGACCAAAAATTGATTCGAAAGAACATTTCTACCGCCAATTTGGCGTTGTATAAGCGTAATCCAAGCGAATTTTTGCGTCGATTCGTAACCGTTGACGAAACTTGGGTCCACCACTACACTCCTGAAACCAAAGAACAGTCTAAACAGTGGATTGGACCAGGGGAACCAACTCCAAAGAAGGCAAAAACAATTTTTTCGGCGAACAAGGTTATGGCTACTGTTTTTTGGGATGCAAGAGGTATTATATACATTGATTACCTTGAAAAGGGTAAAACTATCACTGGTCAATACTACGCAGACTTATTGCAACGTTTGAGCCACGAAGTGAAAATTAAACGACCTCATCTGGCGAAGAAAAAAATCTTGTTTCATCACGATAACGCACCAGCGCACACGTCAATCATTGCGATGGCTAAAATCAACGATCTGAAGTTTGAATTAATGCCGCACCCTCCCTACTCTCCAGACCTAGCCCCGAGTGACTATTATCTGTTTCCTAACCTGAAAAAATGGCTTGGCGGTAAGAGATTTGCGGACAATGAAGAAGTAATCGAAGCTGTAAATGGGTATTTTGAGGAGCTTGACGAATCAGTCTATAGAGATGGCATTACTAGACTAGAACACCGCTATGAGAAATGTATCAGCCTTGGAGGAGATTATGTTGAGAAATAAAAAGAAGAAAATTCTTAAAAACGTTGTTTTTCTTGGTCAGGCCGGAAACTTATCAATCCACCCTCGTATATATCTGAAAAACATAAGTGAATTCCTTTGTCGCACTTATCAATTATGAATACATTCATTTATAGATATAAATATTGAACTTTTGATCGATTTTTGTTGATTCGTGGCATAAAAACAATGATTATACCCTTGTAGTATGCCCTCGCTCAGAGTAAGTGGGACGAAAAAGAAGGTTGTCGGTTTTGTCGACCAGTTATCGGTTGAAAGGTATATTATCTATGTCATAGTAAAACCGAATCTTGATTCCAGTGAGATTGTGGAACTCGTGTAGCTCGTGATTTTCTTCTTGCACATACCTGTACACGTAGAAAAGTGTTATTTTCTTCATTTATATTCAAAAAAAGTTAATCACGCAATTAATTTTCCTTCTGAGAAAGATGTCCGATTTCCAACATGTATATCTTATGAATTATCAACCGGTATGTAATCTCTCTCTCTCTCTCCGTAAATGAAAATCCAGGAATTCACTGGTCTATCGTGTCTTCCTTCTTTCATTCATTTTTGCATGACAACCTAATCCAGTTGTCGCTCAATCTCATTCTCCATTTTATCCAACCTTGTCTTATCGTTCAGTCTTTTCACTATTATCTACACTTTCTTCCGTATCTTTTTCTTCCTTCCCTCTCATTTTTACACTTTCTCCGCGTCAAACTCCTCCTCTTCATCATCTAAACCTCTTAATTCCACCGAACGGGTTTTTCTTCCGAAGGTGATCACGTATTATCGCTAATCTCCAACGGTTTATACTCTTCTTTGAACCTCTCTTCTTGATTCTTTCCATCCTTCACCACGTGAACTTTTAGTTTTTTTTTACAAATTACGTGAAGAAATATGTACACCGAGAAAAAAAGGTTGTAAATTTTACCTCTTGTTGAGTAAATATATGGACGATTTAAAAATGTAGCGCGAGCTACTACAATTTTAGCTAATTCCACCGCAGGGAAAGTGAGATGCACTTCAGCTATGGTATATTTCACATGCTTTGTTGTAAAATCAACTAAAATTGTGGTCGCTCGCACTGAATTCTAAATCATCCATACATTGACTGGATAAGATGTGAATTTTACAAGTTTTTTTCTCAGTGTACGCTGAAATAAAAATAGAAAATTTGATGATTAGAACAAAAGAGTCAGATGATGAACAATTTTCACTCCACTCTACGTCCCAAACCGTTCTCCACACGGAGAGAAATGTATTTGGAAAAATTACCATTTTATTCGTAAACCAGAACTATTCGGGAAAATCAGACAACTTATAACATAACTCCTGATCATTGCCAGTTGTGATGGTCAAAATCCAAATTAATCTGGACTTTTACCATCACAGCTGGTAATGATTATAGGAGTTCTGTTATAAGTTTATTGTCTGATGTTTCCAAATAGTTCTAGATTACGGATAAAATGGTAATATTTCCAAATAAATTCCTCTCCTTGCGACAAATCAAAGAAATATTCAAAGAAAATTATTATTCTCTTCTCATACCCCAATGGAAAAACTCATCGAATAATCTCAATATCGTGAGTCACTCATTCCAACGATGAATCCATCATTTCAATTTCAAGATGTCTTTCTGTCCGTCATTCGCGTGTAATTATAAAAATCTCATTGTATAACAACGCGAAAAAAACACACACGCACCTCATTATTCGAATAAAACATAATATCTCGATGACATTGTTACATGATTCACTTGATCACACCAAACCTCGTTTACTATTTTACATTTTATACCTCATTTTGCATCCCTACAAACATTCATTGAACTTTCACTCGTGCTAAATATAATATTAGAAATTTTCGATGATTTCCAAATATACGATCAACCGAACTTTCGAACGAAATACACTTTTCTCCGTGTAAATGATCTATTCGATGAAAAAAAAAAATAAATAAATAACAAACAAAAATATCTCGAGTGCTGTAATTACGGTATCCATGTACATAAAATATATATACACCGCGAAAGGATGAATTTTTATTTCAGAATCATCACTCGAATTAGTTTACGGTTTTAATCTGTTCGCAGTAATTTAAAACTTCGTGAGAGGAACTGTCTGATAGCTGAAAGTCATCAACCTGAAGTATGAAAGAACGTTTGCCGTATAAGCTCTTTCTCGGAGTTATTTAATATCCCATCGAGGAAAAATACCGCTATAAAATTCAGAAATTTCAAATATTCTTTTTTTTTTGTTCATTCTCTGTACTTATTTCGAGAATAAATTCACAACACTTTTTACAGACGTTTCATCAGCGTACAATATCTTCCGACGAAGTTTATGGTTTCGTGACTTAATCTCGATTTAATACTGCGTATTCATCATAATCAATTTAATTATCACTTTTAATAACAACGCTTCAAATCTTCTTGAATTATCATTGATCAAATATCATTTCAAACACTTGTTGGCGTACGGAATTTGTTCCGTTTAGTTATCGTGAATGGAATGGAGTGAGAGGAGTTTGAATGCGTTATCATTTGGAATTCCATGTCGGTATTCTAGCGAGTAACTGTATTTTATGACGATGTAATTTTTTGTTGTTGGATTTGGAGAGAGAATAGTCAAATTATGATCATTCCGAGTTTATTGTGTTTTAATTGTTGGGAAATTGAAAATCATATGAATTTCTTTTTGTTTAGGATTGTTGAACAATGATTTTCACAAACAGGAAAGTAATGAATTGAATTGTAGAGTGGGGTGAATGGTAATCAAAAACTAAAATACTGTTTAGTTGTCGTGATTACAAATTTAGTGAAATACGACACTAAATAAAAAATTTAATTATCGCAACAAAATATCAGTTTCTTCCGCTGAACATTCTTTTCTCAAAAGGCCGCCGTTTTGTCTGAAAAATTTCTTAATTCGGCATTCTTAATAATTAAGGTCCATGTAGCTCCAGAAAGGATGAGCAAAATTTTGCTGCATATTTTTCCAACAACTATGCATCAAATAAGGATCTTCAATATGCAGCGATGGAACACATTGCCAAGATTAGACTTTGAATATTTGGTTGAATCTGGAAAAGATTCCTGAGAATTGTGCGAAGAATTATAAACGTAATAACCTGTCGATAATTGCCATCAATTATTTTCTTTCATGTTTAGATATCACTTTGGAGTTTCAATTTATATTCAAAGTCCAACTTTGTCAATATGCTTCATCATTGCATATTGAAAAATTGTATTCATCGCTTAGTTGTTGGAAAAGTATGTAGCAAAGTTTTGTCCATTTTTTTAGAGCTTTTAGAGACCGTTTAGGGCACTCAAGCACCAAAAGAAGCGGACCAAACTTTGCGCCAACTGTTTTCATAAATTTTATGCGTTCAACAGAAATTTTTAGTGAATAATCATGAAATCCACGACTGGGATTAGACTCCAAATATAAGTTTCGGTCTTTTACTGATTTTCTGGTGAACATAAAAGGATTACTAAATTAATAACCTCCGATTGTCAAAAATTTGTTGTACTTTGATTTGCCAATATGTTTCATTTTCGGGCAATATTTGTTCTTTTTCTGTCCTACCTGAAAATTTGATATTTTATGGGGAATAAAAAATATTCCTGTTGAAGAAAAGTTTCATGTTGACAGGAGGCTTAGCTCATCCAAAAATTCAATTTCTCATTTGAATAACACAGGAAACTCATTAACTTTGGTTTCAACTTGGTTTTTCGAAAGAATGAAATCAGTTTTTGAAGTGAACTTTAATAAAAATCAACATTGAAGCTCTCACCTATAATTTTGTATTTATTGATCTTACATGCGGAATTGACTTATAATACACTTTTAACGGCTCTAAAATTTATAATCTTAGGACCAACTCTATCTCATAGAAACTTGTTTGTAGCAAATTTTATGCCCCATAAGCCCATCATATTCATTTACTGGGAAAAAAATTTTTGAACATCGTAAAATCGAGTTGAAACCAAAGTTAACCAGTTTCCTGTGTTATTCAAATGAGGAATCGATTTTTCGAATGAGCTGAGCCCCTGATTCACTTAGAATTCTTTTCCTACGGGGATATTATTTCTTATTCCCCATAAAATATCCAATTTTCAGGTAGGACAGAGAAAGAAAAAATATCGCCCGAAAATGAAACACCCTAATGTAGATACTCAATTATTATCGATTTCAAATTTGAATTTATTTAATAATTTATGCCAAATGTTGGCGCAAAAATTTACCTGCTTCTCCTGATGCTCGAGTGTCCTTAAGAATCCATTGAATTTTTGTTGTTTCTGATGATCAGAAGGGCTAAAAATCTGATAAAATAATGAATGGTAAAAATATTCGCCGTTTTATTTGTTCAAACCTCGGAAAAACGTTCGAAATTCGTGGCTTCACATTAGAATACCCCCTCAATCAAATTTTCGAATGTTTTTCTCATATTCTTGTAAATATTCTTACAAAATGACTTGATGGATTCTTCAAATAATTCTTACTAAATTATTTTAGAACTTGATCTGTTCTCGAAGAAGACGTACCAGAAAGGACACTATCCCAATGAAACTGAATTGGAAGAATTATTTTCCATTGGTTCACGAACTCCTGTGATATTTGAGATAGCAATAAAAATTCTAAAAATCACTTTCTCAACAAGATCCACAATGAAATCCAGAACACTCTTCCTTCTCTGATTTCGTTTTGTTTCAATAGCAGCTCAAGAGAAGAAGAAAGAACGAAAAAAATATTCATAATAGTTCACTTCCCATTGGTAAACGCAGGAAAAAACTGGGAATGAAAAGGAAACCCATCGATAAATCTGTTTTATTATTAATCCGTCTCCATCGATCGGTTATTCATTCATACTTCGGGTCGATGGTGAAAGTACGTACGATCGCTAATTGGATTCTAAATTGAAATTCGAATTTAAAATATTTCAGCTCTCACTCTTTCTTTCATTAGGTATCTCCCTTCGCACGTACACACGTACACACGACACAATTGAGATACGCACGCTGAGTACACAAGCTGTGGTTTGAAAATTACATTCGCATCTTATCTCACTACCTGATGCATATTTATGATAGAGGTTTATTCAAACGCGTTTCAGTTTGAGTTTCAAAAGTCAACATATTATCCTGATCGAGAGAAAGAGAAATGATGATAAATTCTCCCCTCGCGCGATTTGATAAGTCGATCAAATAAATTCTTGCCAATCTGTGAATTCATTTATCCGTCGGTACACTCTGTGACCTGAATCTTAACTAGAAAATACGATATTCAGCCTGGGATAAATCGAGATTCAGATGTTGATCGAATAGAGAGATATAGAAAGACTGCGGTTCTGAGAAGGAACAATTTCACGAAGATGAAAGTGATTGTGTTGAAATTCAGATTGGTATCTTGATGTGTTCATAAGTTGAATTTTGTGTGATACGATTGTATCAGGATATTCGATTGTTTCGATTCTATTCAAAGAAAAGTTGGTGAAAAATGGGTTTTGATCATTTCTCGAGCTTCTCAAACTCAACAGTGAATTGGAACTCCCCACACAGACAAAAAGATTTCCTTGGATCTAAGAATGAAGTTATTTGAATAGGTCCAAATAGATGTTTCTTTGATAGGAATAGATATTCTTTGGTCCATTATTCGGATAACAAATTTGCTTGTATTTATATATTTATTTGGACCTATTCAAATAACAATTTCTTAGATTCAAAGAAATACTTTTTTTTGTGCATACAGGTACAGTGCAACTTCTCAATAAAAACACTCTTTGTTCTTTTTTAACCCTGTGGGGATGCACCGGGTCAAAATGATCCATCCTTCATTTTGAAAAGTTGTATAGCTCTGAAAAAATACTTTTACATTTCTTTGAATATTGAAAAAACTATCAAGTGTAGGGCAACGCGACTTTCGGATTCGTATTCTGCAGACTTCAGCGATGAATTGAGAAAAAAAAACATTGCTCTACGATACTCATGTGTGAGGAAACTATAAGTGTATTCCCGGAGGGTTAATGTAAGGCAAACACCGTTCGACTGGGAAAAATGGTAAGCGTTCTTATTGAGAAGTCACACTATATTGACAAGGCTGAGAAAATCCCAGATTTGTACCATGGTCGGCACATGTCCCAGTATCAAACTGTGGCTGGAAACAATTGGATCAATATTGTCCCATTGTTTCAAATCATCGTTTGCTAAAGGTGTATTTTTGATATTTCGAGAACGGTCACTGTATTGGTGCAAGCTCGGCACCAGTGTACAAACAAACGTTGGTTATGAATAATTGTTACTAAATTATGGCTGAAGATTTGGGCATTGCCAGTTTGTCCCAATCTGGTCCCAGTTTGGCTCGATAGCTGTGCACTTTAACCCTAATTAACCCTTAGTCTGTAAACGGGGGTCATTTGTGTCCGCACATAAATTTGTTCCCTCCATATTTTTTGAAATAGGAAAGGGAGGGGAATGAGACCATGTTGTGAAAAATTGTGTTAGGTTATGCTTTCAGTTCCCTAAGTATCGTTATCCAATTCGGTAAACACTTGTCGTACGAGTAACTTCAAATTTTTTGTGGACACAAACGACCCCCGTTTACAGACTACGTATATCAGAAATTCTGAGGTAAAAAACAAATTTTATTCTATAGAACTCAAATCATTTATTATACAATACTGTCTTATTGTATACAATACAATAAGAAGACAAGAAAAGATCGTATTGTTGTATGAAATGCAAAAAACCTGTATGTGAAGACCATCGATTAACTTTCTGTCGAGACTGCTCTATTTAATTAAATCAAGAAGCAATTATTATCATTTTGTTTATAATCGAAATTTTGTGAATGATCTCATACTTCAATATTTTTCTTTGATTGAAAGTACTTGAAGAGTCATAATAATATGTATTTTATAAAAAAAAAATCTACATTAAGCGATTAAAATAATCCCTATTTTCAAGTTCAAAACTTAAGCATTTTTTTCATAAATACAAGATTGTACTATTTTTTTCTGGAAAATACAACTTCTCAACTTCAATTCCTTTTTTGAATTCTTTTACTACGTTCATTTGTTCAATAGTTATGAGTTTTAGAACAAAGAACTACTTTTCTCATTTTTTACATTTTTAAAATTTATATAGTGTTGAAAAAATTTTTTTCCTCATAATATCAAGATAGATTTTTATGATAGAAAAGTTAAGGAACCTACATGAATTTTTTCAGATTTTTCCTCATGGTTGATTATACTTTTTCATTGCCTTGGACATAAATGACCCCCGTTTACAGTTTACGTGTACCAAAAAAACGTTTACAGACTAAGGGTTAAAAAATCTCATTGACTCGATTGATTTTCATTGATTCCGGTGCAGAAAACTGATTTAAACCCATTAAAAACCGATTTTCAATCAGTTTCTACATCGGAATCAATGAGATTCTTCAATCAGGGAAGACAGATATCATAATTGACTTGAATAGAGAAGAAACTTGGTACAATCTTAATATTGTGATAACACACAATGATCAACTGATTTTTGAGAACATTGCACAGGATTTCAGAATGTTTTGACTAGCTTTTGAGATCATTGTTCCAAATATTTCAGTCCACACATTGTATCTCTTTTTCACCTACCCACTCCCTTGAAATAGTCTTCCAAAAATTGTTGGGGAGAATTCATTCTAGACATTTGGACTAATTTCATTGCACATTAGGTAAACAGAATAGATTCATATGATATTTCTGATAATCTGATTGATTCTAATATTGTATATTGTATATCTTTGAATTTTAGCATCTGCAGCATTTCCTACCGTTCAAACATTCCAAAAATCTTTCTATTTGCAGCTCAAAATTTGTCAGCTCCATAATTCTCGACTAGGAGAATTATATATTTTGTTGTAAAAGAAACCTCAATAATTGGTCTTTTAAATATGAATGTATATTTAGAAATTGATGAAAAATTCACATGAAGATAACAATCACGTACACCTTCGATTCAATATGCAAAATATTACTTTTTAATTATTTGAATTGTTCAATCATTATTCAAACTGATGATAATACACATTTCAATTGAAACTCCTCCACGCAATATTCTGAACGCATAAAGATTGATGTATCTTTTGCATGCACCTGTTGATACAAGATGACGTGTGAAATCATATATTATAACAATATTATACCGGATCATACATCAATATGATACGTGAAACTGTTTTTTCCTAGACCACGTAAGGTCTTCGGCTTTACATGTTTATGCATGACTCTTTTTATCATTGAGAACACAAGACTCAGAGCTTCAAAGGAATTTGCTCTTAAATGTAGTTCTAGATATGTCATCATTACGAGATACTTTATAATACAAACTATGCTTCATTTCATGCTTATAACACACATATTCATTGTATGACCATTTTTAAATAATTCTACACTGAGAGAAAGGCACCTAGAGCGCCGGCAATGACATTTTATTTATCTCATCTCAATTCCAATCCGGCGTAAATAAAAGTCTAGTCATCTAAGATATGAATAAAACAGTTGATCAAATTTATTTGTTGTAACTTGAATTCTCATTCAAAATGATTGTCTAATGTTCTATTGAACCTTTTTTCTCAGTGTACGAAATTCAACGAAATTTATAAATTTTCTACATCGAGTGAAATGTTATGCAAATCACTTGAATGTATCGATTTTCATTGGAGATGATTTTATATACGCTCGTTATGTAAATTCTTTTCAATCTTCTAGGTTTCCTCGATCGACACTTACACGCGATGTAAAGGAAAAAGTTTGAATGTTTTATCTCGACAAAGTGCGTTAGATAACACAGATTTAACATTTTATTCTATACATTTTTTTTTTGGTCGAGTCCTATTTCACCAGCCTCTAAAAACAATTCGATTCTCCGATGATCACCGGCAATCACGTGAATGATATTGAACGAATAAACGGGTATTCCGATAAAGAACAATATTTCGATTCAATTTAATGGTAATTATTAAACGTCTGATAGCACCACAGTCTAATTTTATCGGAATATTAGCATTCTCAATAAAGGATTTCCATGAAATTCTTAACTCTACAAGGACATTTAACAATATCAATGCTGAATTCTTTTTACTCACCGTATACTGTTTGATAGATTTCCACAATATAAAAAATTCTTTGGAGAACTGTTATTTCGATGCAAACCATATAACGTTCTGAAAGATGCTTTGAAATTTTACAAACTCATTACACAATAAAATGCATAATAATAAAATATTTAATGATTCTTGCACGGAGAGAGAAAATTTTTCACTGGACTAGGAAAATTTTCAGTGTTATCTACACACTGTGAAAACTGATTGTGGAATTTTCCCCCAAAAATTAATCGCAGCAAAGTTCCACCACGGATGGAGAATTTTTCAACATCATTTGGTGGACTTTTCCTTCATTTGTGGAGAATTCAACAACCAAAAAATAAAATACTTCCTCAAAGTGGTAGAAAAATTCCTTATTTTTGATCCCTCCACGATGAGGGGATGAAATCCACCAACAGTGTGAAGAAAACCTTCCACATTCTTTACAGTGCAGCATAGCAAACAAATTCTGCTGGAAGAGCCAGAAAAATTTGCAGCAGAGATCCCCATAATAATAGCAATAGTTTTGGGACACATGGGCATTTATGAACATTTCTTCTTCAATTCGTAGTAATTTTTCCAAATAGAAAGTTTTCCAAGTAAGAAATGTCTGATGCTTTTGGACAGAAAGAGGACAAAAGCCGCATTGAAACGGAGCAAATCTATTGAATCCTTAACATTCTAGGGCATTCTTAACATGCATGTTCTCCAAATGGTAGAGTGTTGCATACGTATATTTTGTCCAAATTTATCCAAAACCAAGTTTATTTCCCCAAGTTCTGTTGATACTTGAGAAATTCACTTGGAAGAAGTGACGAGTTGCTTTTATTATATTAGGTGTACAAATAAGTTTCCGCGGTTTGTCAAAAGATGGCCCCACCAGAAGGTTATGGAGAAATTGTCAGATGTAAAACGTAATATCCCAAGTTTAGTCATCTGGCAACACCATAACCTTGAAGTACTAGTGATTCCGTATCAACATCACGTAATTTTTTTCGTGCAAAAATGTCAAGTTTTATTCCGAATAAGCATCATTTGCGGGAACTTTTGATTTACTTCTTTAATGTGAAAAAATCTGCAGCTGAGGCGCATCGATTGCTTCTAGAAGCATATGGTGAAGCTGCTTTGAGTGAGAGAAGTTGTCAGGAATGGTTTCAAAAGTTTAAGAACGGTGAGTTTGACGTTAAAGACAAAGAACGCAGTGGAAGGCCGAAAGTGTACGAAGACATGGAATTAGAAGTACTATTGGAGGAAGATTCGTCCCAAACGCAAAAAGAACTTGCACTTACTCTACAAGTGACTCAACAAGCAATTTCACATCGTTTAAAATCGTTAGGAATGATTCAAAAACAAGGAAATTGGGTTCCATATGAACTAAAGCCGAGAGACGTTGAACGCCGATTATGCATGAGTGAAATGCTGCTTGCCAGGAATAAAAAAAGAGTTTTTCGCATCGTATAGTCACTGGTGACGAAAAATGGATTCACTACGATAATCCAAAGAAGAGAAAGTCATGGGTTAAGCCCGGCGAACCATCAACATCGACAGCTAAGCCGAATATTCATGGAAAAAAACTCATGCTGTGTATTTGGTGGGATCAGCTTGGTGTCGTGTATTATGAATTGCTGAAACCAAGCGAAACCATTACTGGAGCTCTCTACCGAACACAATTGATGAGATTGAGTCGGGCACTTAAGGAAAAACGCGCCCATTACTACTCCAGACACGACAAAATTATTCTTTTACACGATAATGCTCGTCCACATGTTGCGGCGCCGGTAAAAACATACTTGGAGACACTCAACTGGGAAGTTTTACCCCACCCGCCGTATTCACCAGACTTAGCCCCTTCTGATTATCACCTGTTCCGGTCGATGGCACATGGTCTGTCTGAGCAGCGCTTCACATCATATGAAGACACCAAAAATTGGGTAGATTTGTGGATAGCGTCAAAAGATGAAGAGTTTTTTCGACGGGGTATCCGAATGTTGCCAGAAAGATGGGGAAAAGTAGTGGCAAATGATGGAAAATACTTTGAATAAAACGTAATGTACTTTTCCTTTACAATAAATTCCTAATTTTTTATAAAAAACCGCGGAAACTTATTTGTACACCTAATATATTCAGGCGATTACTAATTTTTTCTTTAAATCATCCCTCTTACTTTGCTCCTCTTTGAGCAAAATTTTCCCTCAAAATATCGAGCACTGATTCCCTAAAATGTGAAATCTAGAACTAAACACTTTAGGGAATGAATCACCGCATTTCTCTGAATTGAGGAATCTGATGACAGCAAAATGAGGTATGGATTACCATAATTAAATGAGGTGTGCACATAAATGCTCATGTATCCCAAAACTGCCATTATTATGGTAAACCCTGCTACACATTTCCCATACATTTTTCTCCGTGCAGTGATTAAAGAGAATATTGGAATAAATTCACTATGATTCGAGATAAATATATTCATCATTCGAAGTGATAAAATCCTTTCTTCTAGGTCTTGAAATAATGAAAAGTTAGTTCATCATGAATTCGCTGCATGAAACATTCTGCTAAAAACAACATATCAGAAAACCATCCATTGACTCCAACTTAGAAAAAAAAGCCTCATCAACTGTAGCTATGAATAACTCATAACATCAAACAACGAATTCGAGATCTGATTATGCTTTAGGAAAACATTGAAAAAAATTTGCATAGATCTTGGAAAGTGAAATCGAAACAACATATACATACGTCAACATTATTATTCAACTTCACGATCGCATTATTGCGCAGAAGAAAAAATTTGAAATTCATTATTGCGTCTGCCACAATGCCGAGTTGATTCTTTTTCACTTCTCATGATGTTCGCTTTGAAAAAGAGGATACGATTCATATGCTTAAAGTGAATGTTCGCCGAGAGATTCGTTTACACTTCGTTCATAAACTCGCACTGTTTCAAGTTTGAAAGCCTCATTGTATTCTTCTACGGAGCATCAATAATCGTGCGGGGTTCATTTTTCAGGTCGAGGACAGAATCGGTAAGATCGAAGTCACCTTTAACTGCGTCCCCAGCATCACCAGGACCATTATCAAGTTCCTTCCACGGTAGTTTTCACGGTAGTTTAGGAAGCGATGGAATGTCCTGCAGTAGCGCGAGATCTTCCTCGGCATCCCCTGATTCGGCGAGGTATTCTTCCGCACAGGTATGACGTGTACATTATTATATCAAGATTCTTTTGAAATCCATTAGGATGTCGTTGATAACGTGTTTTACAAAAACACATGCGATAAGTTGTTTTATCTCTTCTCTCTTCAAAGAAAATGAAAAACATATTATAGATGACACTCGAATGATGATGATGATGATCGAACGCCAGAGAATATGATCTTTTTATCAATTAAATGAATCAATTATTCAACTGATCTTGTTCTCTTTATTCCATTTATGATGAAAACGAATGACTCAGGAATTGATGATTGGAAGTGCTATGATCTCTGAATAGGCCGCGGTATATACGCGATGCGTGGATCATTGTATTCAAACAAATCCACGCTGCTCGCGTCGGTTTAATGAACTTGAAGACTTTCGTGATCAAAGCTACGCTCTAAGTGCAAGGCTGCGTTGCTGTTTACATAGCGTATACCCAATACGCGATGATTCCGCACACGTGTTCTATACCATTTCCTCGACTCTCGGCTGAAAGTGACTCTTTCGGGGCATTCACGGTTAACGATGACTCAGTTCTCGTTCATTTCTCATCAGACGTTACATGCCTTTCGAACTATCATGGATTCCTTATCTATTGTATTCATATTCCCGTTTCACGGTTTTGTAAAACATTGTAAATGAATTATTCCATCGATTCGAATGTACGGTACTTGGAAAGGTATTCTAGCAAGGTTTAATTCGCTGCAATGATTTTTCAATTCATATCTAGGGAGGATTGTATTACATTACGATGTGAATAATTTATTTAAAAGTCACAGATATGAAGAAAGGTGTCCATTTTGTTTGTGTACGTTGGTACCCATGCCACAAACTTAAATTATTTCATGGTTTCTTAAATTTATGCAAAGTTGCTGGGAATTTGCTACGCATGTGATTGAAAGTTTCACGAAGCCGAGCAGCTTTCCAGCAACACGACAACAACTAATGCTAAAATCCTACATTAAGAGAGAATAATCCATCACTTTTTCATGTAAAATACAATGTTCTTTTTTACCGCTAGGGTATGTTTTCGACAATTTGCCGCACATTTCCATAGCATTTTGCTGCGAGGTTAGTACTGTCCTTAGTTTCGAGTTAATATGTTCAATGGCTGCAGAGCTACTAGTTGTTTTGTAAACATACATTTCTCATTTTGTCAAGTAAAGAAATAGCATATGAAGCTGTTACATGATTTGTCTTTGATGATGAGATTATGTTACAAAAAAAAAACGTCACAAGTGATGTAAGGACTTTGAGGAAGGCGGAGAAAGCGTTGAAGATGAAGAAGACGTTGATCAGATTGCAGATTTGATGCGAGAAAACTGTTGATTAACGATAAGAAACCTTGCTGATGATGTTGGCATTTTCAAAGGATCCGTCGGCTCAGATTTATGAGCAGAGATTCTTGTTTTTTACACGATGATAATGCCCTAGTTCACCCCGCATTGGTTCTTCGATAGTTTTCCGCCAAAAATTCAACTAATATCCGTATATTCGCTAAATTGAAAAGACCACTCCACGGACCAACCGTTTTCTGAAACAATTCACTTCATTTTTTGATGTTACCGAAGTTTGGATCGTTTATTGGAACGAATTAATAATCGAATAACGAAATACTCAGCTGTCAAAGACCCAAAATCTCTCAGTACATTTTGTGAACAATGTTTCCAATTCCAAAGAGTTGATCAAAGAAGATAAATAACCATGATTCATCAAATTTGGTGAGTTTGAACTTTCGTGTCGTATTTCTACAAACGATTCAAACTTCAACAAAACATTTTTTGGGACTACAAAAATAGAGCTAAGCTAGAATTCACCTTGACTTTTCTCTCGATCACACACAGCATTTCAGTTCTGAAAGATATCTCAAGCCAAATTCAACAAGTCTTATGCAACATGAAAAGATTTCTATAAGATGTCTAAAAGATATGATCTCGGAATAAAGGTTTTGTATCTTCTAAAAGATATCTTTTCATGTTGCAAGAGCCTTCTTAAACTTTTCTGAACGGTTCCTCAAGGTATCTTGCAGGCCAAAAGTGCTGTGTGGGATGTAAGATATCATCAATTTGCCATTTCGAATTCCTCAAATTTTCATTTCTTCCTACACTTATTTTTCCCGAACTCTTCGATACATTAATTACTCGCTACGAGATAACTTGCACTTCGGTGTGTTAACAACATTACATAGTAGGGTGCCAATTATCCACGTTACGTAAAGGAAGAGACTTCAAAGCATCGCGCGTAATCTTGCCGTATTATCGGGAATAGGAAATAGTCTTTTAATGATGAACGAAGCTCGATTCCACAACGCTGTACAATCGGATAGATACTTGAGCGTTCGATTGATTATTATAACACGAGATTACATAAAATTCATATGGTGATTGGAGGATGTACGTTTCTCTGAGCTTCTCTTAAATGGGTCGACCATTAGAATGAAAGAGTATCAGAATGAGAACGCAACGGCACGCGAGCGAGGAGTGTAGAAAGGAGGGCAGAAAAAATGATCTGACTAGAGAAAATCAAAGTGTAAGCATAGCGTTTCACGATGGTTGCACGGTCACCGATTCGAATCAATATCAAGAATAATTACATATGATTTGTCATTGGGATTCATAGAAATCACATGTGATAATGAAGAGTAATGAAGTGTAATCAGTGAAAATCATCTACAATGCTGGACGAGAGAATTTACTAAGCTGACAAAACATCGTGTTTCATTCGTTCAGCTGATGTTCCGGTTACTCGGATATCATGAAAATGGTTTCGCTGAAGAAGCCACATGGTCAAGGACCTATGGTTGTAAAAACTTGAGATCTGGTTCCCAACTAACATTGCAGTTCTGAAGATATCTAGGAGAATACTACTCGATTGAGAGATCTTCAAGAACATTCTTGCAGAGTTCTCGAAGATATCTTGATTCCAGACATTCCCAAAACAACAATGCACGATTTCTTCAAGACGTCTTTTAGAAATCTTTGAAAGATATCTTCTGGAAAGATTTTCATAAGATATGCTCAACAAAATAGATAGAACCCACACTGTTAGAAATTTCTGCATTAATTTTAATGTATTTGCTGGAAGTTTCTTTCAAATACGCGCATGAATTGAGTTTCATACACATTTTACATTAAATTTAATGTAAACTATAGCAAAATCTATATTTTTTCAATGTTTTGGTACATCAAATTTAATGTAAAATGTGTATTAACCTGAATTCATGTACGGTATTGAAAAAAACTTCATAATATTTCTGACAGTGCATACAAGCAAAAATTTTGCTTCATCTAAAAGATTTCTCATGCAACAGTTTTCATTGTCTTCGAGATGTCTTCGTTTAGGAAATCTAAAAGATGTGTTTTAGATTTGTCAAACTAAGACATCTTGAAGACAGTGAAAACTGTTGCACAAAAATCTTTTAGACACAGCAAAATTTTTGCTGTATAGGAAAGCAATTCACTGATCACCAAGAATTAATTGCGAAGCATTAAAAGGCCTTGCATCTGCATCAATACAGGAGATTCAGGCTAAACTAAAGATCGTGAAGCAATCTGGATTCATTCAGGTGCCGTGGACAAATTTTTGGACACAAAAAATACATGTATTCGGATCCATACGTGAACAGGACAGAAACAAGTCATCAACAACAATTGGGAAAGGTTTCAGGGATAGATTTCGTATACGAACCCATATCCAGGTGCTGTCCAGGAATTTTTCCACACAAAATGGATCGACATCCGAGTTTATACGGGTACAAGACAGTTACGAGTGACCAAAACCGATTTATGTCATATGGAAGATATACGATCCGGGTTCATCCGGATCCTTTCTGGAACCACAATCGAAAACGGGTTTCTTATATGAGTTCATTCGAATTCCATCTGGGGATTGCGAAGCATGAGGCAAACTTGTATCCTGGTTCATCTGGGAGTAATGTGAAAATTTGTCAAGGGAATCCATTTTTTCCCCTTGTTGATTGGTCATCCCTGGTGAAAATGAAGCGTATACACAAAGCGCGGAGGAAGCGTATACGAAGCGAAAAATGTTTCATTTCCCTCTCCATGGAACGTGTAATGCCCCCTTACTGTGAAGTAATGAAATCATACGTTCCATATACGCTTCATGAGCTTTCGATCCCGTTTCACACACTCTTCATGTGAAGTAATAGTGATTTATATTAAACGTACGCGAATCATACCTATTCTGATTTCAAATAATATTTTTATGCGATCGATCCCAAAGATGATCAATGGCTAAGTGGATAAGACCCTTGGCTATCATTATAAAAGTCCCCGGTTCGATCCTCGCTATGGGGTTCAATTTTTTGAGTAACATTTCTTAAATTTTATACGCTTCTTTTGTTTCAACTCCCGCTTCGCATACTCTTTATATCCTTTCCATTCAAGCTCTGTATACTTTTCATTGACGTTATTGTTACCCTCCAGCATACGCTTCGTTTGCTCTTCTTTCCCGCTCCCATTTTCACCAGGGATCTAATCGGATTAAGAGGCATGGAGCGTCACAAAACGGATAAAATTTTGCTACGTAGTTTTTAAACAACTAACCGTCGTTCGAAAAGGAACCCATTCATTCCCATTGAACTTGAGATTTGAGGGCACTCAAGGGCATCTGGAGAAGCGGCTGAAATTTTGCGCCAAATTCTTCCATAAAATACTCGATCAATTCAAATTTGGAATCGATAGTGATCCAGTACATTATTGGAATACCAATAATTCAGTAAAATTTAATCAAGCTTTCCAACTCATTCTCTATTGGGAAAAATATTTATTTGTCCTCTCTCCATAAAATATTTACTTATAGAAATTAGATGCAGAAACCATTATTTGATTCGATTAAATATTTCATCAACCCTAAGAAATGTTGTATGGAGAGAGGACGAATAAACTATTTATTTGGTTGGAAGGAATTGTTTTTTCAGTGTCGGTTTTTTTAGTATTGCTTATACCACTTTTGAACATTGCTTTTTGACGAATTCTGTCCACTAAACTGCAGTGATGCCAGAAACCAAGTTTTGCCCCCTCCATCAAGCTCCATCTGTATAGAAATTCCACGCACACGATGAAGCTGCCGACAAAAGAAATTCGATTGTGTACAGAGGCAAAATGTCTTGATGGAGGGGGCAAAAGTTGGCAAAAGTTGAAATTTCTGGCATCTTTAGTTAGGGACCCTTCAATGAGAGATGAGACAATCGGCTTTTTACTTGCCGCCATTAACGGGATAGGGGTTAGTTTGCGCGTCAGTCAATGGATAAAATTGAATCATTCATTGAAAACATGTGAAAGCAAAGTCGGTTTATATTATATTTTCGATAGATTATTCGGTTTTACTCATCGGATGATCCATAAATTAGGTACTTATTTTTTGGCTATCCCATTAATGGCGGCCGTTGGCTTATTATCCCTCACTGGAGGATCCCTAGGCATCGCTGCACCTTCTTGAAACTTTCCGCAGCAAAAATTTCATTTCGTAAACAAATTTGGATGCAACTTCTTTCTCCAATAATACGTCAAACATTATGGAAAATCGCCTAAACCACTTTTCACTTTGTACAAAATGGAATATAGCTCAAACTCTAACGAACATTAATCACATCGATGATGTGAAATTTGGCACAAATGACAGTCAAAGTACTACCAACTTGGAAAAAAAAATTTGTCAAATCAATTTTATAGGATCTTTTTGGAATAAGAGAAAATATATTTATTTGAAAAAATCCATGGCCATTGTGAAAAATATTCAATCAAACTCATCCCATTGAGTTCAGCAATTCTAAAGATTAAAGAATTGAAATGATTCCCTATTCAACGATTTATCTCTGCCTCGGATACAATAAGAAGAATGATATTTGATTATAAACCATGATTTTAACAATTCCATGAAATTGTATTACAAAAGCAAGAACTGGATAACGTCAAGCGTAATGACTATACACAATCGTGAATAATGTAACGTTTATTATTCCACAACTTCATTCAGTTCGATAGATCGAAGAGTCAGATAGTTCAAGATAGTTGTGAAGAGTTACGTGTGAATCGACCGACTCTCAATGAAGTGAATATTTGTTGTCTGTATACTTCATAGAAAATGTTCTCACGACAGAAAGAGAAAATTTTATCCGCATTTGTATAAGCGTGTGATATAATCGGAAGAATTGTAAAGGAAACAAGATCCAGGATGAAAGTAAAGCAAAAGTAGTTGTCGATTCCTCGTTCAAATTCCTGCCCTTTTTCGTCATCAATTTTTTCTCCGTTATCCGATGGTGCTATTCCGTTGAGAAAAAGTACAACATTTTTATATCCATCGGATTGGATGATGGGAAATCACATCTGTTGTGGCATGTAAGTCTTCTTTTCAATGCTCGATAAACAGGAATATTGTTTTATGAATTTTATAAAACGAAATTTTTACTCACAATTATCCTGTGAATGAATCAGATACTTATCAAATGAAAATATATGGAATGAAATCAGGAACAACCTTGGCGTTTCTCTTGGTGAGCTTGGTGGGCCCTGTTGTTGTACAGTAAAACGTTTTGTATCTTCCTCTTCGTTGAATGTTGTATAAAGATAATCATCGACAGTGTGCACTGAATATAACTGTTGCTAAACATTCAATATAGTTTCTATAAATTTTTCTGATTTGTTGTTTCTTGTTGGTTTGTTCCAATTTTCCATGTCTTATTCCAAATGTGATGAACTTTGTTTCACAAATTTTGAAATTCTATGTCACCCAATGAACACATATACGCTATTTCAACGTTGAAAACACGTTGCAGGGTCGAACAAACGTCCGATGGAGAAATAGCCTCACCTGATGAACAATGTCCCAAATGGACTGAATAAAAAATTGAAATAAACAGCTAAATGATAAACAGTGCTCGGTGGAAAAAAATTCTCAGATAATTTCTGGAAAATTTGAAAAGTTTTCAGTGGAGAGTTTTTCAAAGAGTTCCACTGTTTTTAAGACACATTCAGAGTTTCTCAAAGATATTCATAGATATTCAAATGAATTTTCAGTGAAAAAACGTGTCCAATCAGAATTATTACTCAGAGATTTTCAGACCCTGTTGGAAAAATTCTTGGATTCAATACGAAATTCTTTACGAAATATCATATTTCCATCCCTGGTTGGAGGAATCCATTGATTCTCACCCAATCTCATCAATTCTCCCCAAATCTGATTGAATCTTCATGGCCAGATGAATGAATTCCTCCAAAGTAAATCTTGTTCTGATCGAATCTCTTGAAATTTCCTCGTCAGAGTCAATGGATTTTTCTGAACAAAGATATTGAATTCAATAATAGTTCTCAAATTTCATATTAATGATGAATCCTGAAATTTAATAATTGTTTATTAAGGGCACTCAAGTACCAACAAAAGCAAGCCAAATTGTGCGCCAACTTTTTTCGTAAGTTATGTGTTCAACGGAAATTTTTAAAAGGATAATAATAAAATCCACGACCAGGAATAGACTCTAAAGTTAAGTTTCAGTCTTTCTTTCATTTTCTAACGAAAGTAAGAGGAATTGAAAGTCATAACCTCCAACTGCCAACTACCTCCAATACTTGCAAACTCTGGAGGAACCAAAATTCATATTTAGAGTCCAATCTCAGATATTTACTTAATTATTATCGATTTTAAATTCAATTTTATGAAATAATTTATGAAAAAGGTTGGGGCAAAATTTTACCCGCCTCTGCTGATGCTTGAGTGTCCTGATACGGAAAAAATGTATAGTTAAATTTACTATGGGACTTTGTAACCGAAAAACAGACTGAACTTACGATGAAATTTACTATGATTCACAATAAATGCCATTGGAAAGTCAGTCTGTTCCTCGGGCACAATAATCACAGAGTAAATTTAACTACAAATTTCTCTCTGTGTAAAATTGAAAAGAAAATTCCCAACATTGTGACAAATATTCTTAACATCGAGAGTTATATAAACGAATTTGGTATTTCTTTATAAAATTGAATGAACTGTTCATGTAAACAACCTTCATAATATTCTTATCAAGTTTGAGGCAGACTTTTCTAACAGTACAGTTTTTCAAATTCATTCGGGTGTTTTTCAGAATTTGTCAGTGAAATTCATACACTGAGAGAAAAAATTTCCGGGAATAATAAAATATTTAGTTGAATAGTCGCCATAAAATACTTAATTGATTTGAATAAACTTTCATTGACTCGATTAAATAACTGTTTCCATTGATGAAATATTTCATAGCATATTAAATATTCGTTTGATTGAATAAATATTTTATCGAGTCAATGAAAGTTTATTCAAATCAATTGAGTATTTTATGGCGACTATTCAATTAAATACTCTATTGTTTCCGGAAATTGTTTCTCTCAGTGTAGGAATTTTTTGAGAATTTTAGAAAAAGTTTTCCACCAGGGCGTCGCTTCATTTATGAATATTTTCCCTCCTCAAATTCTCTTGGTATCAAAAATATCATTGATCTCGATATTATTAAAGAATTTTAAAAATAATTTGTCTCGTTGAATTCAAATTCCGAAACTATCGTCAGGATATACGTCACTATTTGACGTTTTTTCAACGATTTTTAAACCATTGTGGTGACTGACATTTCCCCGTCCAATCACCTGTGGCTATTGAACATTTTTTGACGTTCTGTAAACGTATATTTCTTCAATGGGGCAGTTCCGAATATATTGAAAATATCCCACAATGAATTATAAAATCCGCAAATCGTAGAATTATAAGATACAACCTAAGAAATAATGGATAATAATGTTGCTGAAGTTTGAATCGTTTATTGAAACGAATTGATAATCAAATAACGAAATACCCAGCCGTTGAAGACTTCGAATCTTGAAGCACGTCCCTTAAATTATGTTTCCAGTTCCCAGGAATTAATCCGAGAAGATAAAAACCATAAACGATTCAAACTTCAAGAGCAGTGAATAATAGTAAACTTGACATCTCAAATTAATGGAAATGAAATACACGTTGTTGTTGTTGTTTTTAGAGGAAAAAATTAGTTCTAATTATGGCATAATTTGCATTTTTGACGTGTCATTCTGTCTGTATGTTGTAGATAACTAAGACTGACACACGTAAACCGTCTGTGCGCAGATCGGGAGCTCCAAAAGAGTTTATCAACATCTGCCTCGAAACACACAATTTTTATCGTGCGAGACATGGCGTACCACCATTACGACTCAGTAAACAGGTAAGACATTGATTATTTCATTTCTTTTGAGTACCCGAATTACCAAGGACACGTATGAATTGAAAAAAGAAAGTAACGAAAGACGAGTAATTCGGTACGCGAGTGTCCTTAATCCATATTTTCAATTAAAAACATATAGGTCAGGTTAAATTGGGTACTCGATGGTTCGTTTTTTTCGAATACTTGCACATTACTCTGAATACATTTTACTTCAAACTTCCAATACCCAAAAAACTATAGAGAGAAGATATTTCTTGTAATTTTGCGTAGCTGGATAAAGTCCTAGAAGAATTTATGTTGAATACAATATGTAATCGAACGAATGTTTGTATCTTCCTTTCAGCTGTGTAAAACGAGTCAAGACTGGGCGAATATTTTAGCGACTAAAGGTAGGTTAGAGCACAGAGCGAATATAGACTATGGGGAGAATCTGTACTGTATGTGGAGCTCCAATCCAAAGACTGTTGTTGGTGGTGAGGAACCGGTAAACGAATGGTAAGCTGAATTCTTTATGAAAATTAAATCGATTGGTATTTTTACCGCAATTACAATATTGTAGAATCGAATTTCTGAAACTGGAATTTTCAATAGAAATTCTGAACGGTATTTGTGACGAATTGAAAAATACTTGGATTGGGATCTTTTGGGAAATGTGGGCTGTAGTTGAGTGCCTCCAGATTTCCATAACAGGGGGAAATATTGGTGATGCAGCTCCCCTGCTGTAAAATCCTAATCAATGCGAATGAAACATCATCGATCCTGTTTTAAATACACATATCAAACTGGAGGAACTTCTCGGTTTTATCTGTTGTGATGGGATTTCACGAGGGAAGTTGCTGGTGCCAAATCTCATAGATGCTGTTTCGAATACACATATCAAACCTCATGAGAACTGATAGAATTGAATTAAAACCCATAAAATCAACCTATGCGGTTTTACGGGAATTTTACAACAATGCTGGCTCCACTTGGGTCGTCTTTGGGTGACCCTGAGATAGAAAAATCAGGGTCATCGGATTACCCATACAGCACACCCGTTCAGGAAGAGTTCATAAAAAAACTCAATTCCCAGGTGAAAATATTCTATTTAATCCTATTACGAATGGTGAAATTTCTTATTGAATATGATTGAATTTCATTAAAACTCATTCATTTTCATTTTTTTTCTATTCGTCAATGAGATTTTATAGATTATTTGTAACAGGGTTGGAGCTTCAAGAACTCATAATGAGTTCTTGAGATTTCTTTTTTGAGCCCTGTGCTGTGCAGGATATCCCGAGTAGAAATTGATATTGAGTGTTCGATCAGGACCAGATCTGGAAAGCCTCATTTCAAATCGGGTCCTGATATGGTAAGTACTAAGGGATCAGAGGCTGAATGTAACGCACCGTTGCATCAGGGCCTGATGTGGCAAACCATATCTGGCCCATACATGGCTTACCGGATGTGGACCATACATGGCATGCAATAAGAGTGCCAAGTGTTGTAATTTCAAAATGTTGAAAAACAATATTTTTTGGAATTTGAAATTTGGACCTCGTACCGCAATAGATAAAGCACTGAAGAATGATATTTTCATGAATTCAGTTCGGAGTAATCTGAGCGAGAGAATATTTACTCCACCGGTACACTAGTATCCTTGAAGACTCTAAGGTTTTCCAGATCTAATCTCAATTGAATGCTCAATACAAATATCTGCATAGTCTATGATAAATGTGCGCATAGCTATCGACAAAAAAGATCAAAATTCAATTGCAAATTGACCAAAACTCAGCCAACCAACCCACTCTTGACAAATAGCACTACTTGACGAAGAATCAGTCACGTGACTAAACTGTGATCTCCCAGCTCATCGAATAATCGAACACTGCATCAGAGTGATTTTCATCAGGAACGGATGATAAAGCGTGCCAAATTACAAACCCATCAGGCCCCGATCTGATCAACCTTATACGACATGGCAGGGCATGCCAAATTACAAACCCATCAGGACCAGATCTAGCCAATTCTATTCAGGCGTGCCAAATGAGGGCCTCACTGAGGTCAGATCTGGGGTGTCAAAATAAGGTGTGCCCTATTACTATCTGATTTGGCCCATATCGAACATGAGGCCGTCCATACAATTTTTCTGCTCGGGATAGGCCCCTTAGCGCACAGAAAAGAATGTTTGATAGAATTTACCATCGGGGGTTATAAAATACAGCACAACAGTCCCTGATATGTTCATGAAAAATTCCTTATGAATTCTCATAATTTAAAATGTATGGTTTATGAACACATCCTGAACTGTTGTGCAATCTGGGACGACACTCTTAGAATTTTTGTTAATATTCACTAGAAATTCAGTCAGATGTTACTGTTGTGATAGTAATCTTAACTGCAACCCTCGTAAATTCTACTATAACTCTTATAAATATTTGTCTTTTCCTTGTGGCTGGGCCTACGTAATTCTAAGTTCGAATAACTAATACACGCCTATATAGAGCCCATCCCGTACAGGACACCTACGTCGCCTCTCCGTGGAACTCGGGGAGAGAAAAGGGACCGTTGCATACAGCCGGGACATTTTTTTGACGCCTTGGCGCTGCAGCACGCTCCTTCTCTGCTGTGTCACGTTACATCCACCGCTCTTTTTCTTCACCCTTAAGGAGATCCCAGCGATCCCCGCTGATGCAACCCACCACACATGAAGAAGAATTCATGAAGAAGGATGAAGTTTTCAGAAATTAATCTTCAATCCACCATCCACTGCTGTACATCACCCGAATTTTGAATGTCGAAAAAAAAGTTTGTGTTACTGACTGAGGAAAAAATGTTTCTTCGAAATTCCAAATTCGGACGATGTACAGCAGGGGATGCAGGATTGAAGATTGATTCCTGAAAATTTCATCCTTCTTCATGAATTCAGTTCAGAGTATTCTTGCCGAGAAAATGGTGATTTTGTATGGCGGGTTGCATCAGTGGGGATCACTTTCATCGGTGACTGTCCTGTGCGGGATATCCAATACAGGACGTTCGGGAAAATTTGTGCATGGGATATGGGATGTCATTAGCTCCGTTTTATTGAATTCCGCACATCATTGAAAAGATGACACATCAAAAATAAAAAATGATCTCGTTTCCTGTTTTTGATTCATATTCATAATATAATATCCTCCAAGTTCCTATAGAATTCTACCGAAGTTATTGAATTGTCATTCGTTGTATTGAAAATTCCAGCATCCAACATCGGTATTTCGACTAATATGGGATATTAACACAGAAATTCTTTGATCGCGAACAGGTATGCCGAGGAAGTTCAACACCAATATAATAAAGAACCGACGACACTAAAGACTGGTCATTTCACCCAAGTTGTATGGCGTGATAGCACAGAACTTGGCGTTGGAATGGCGAGAAATCGAAATGGCGAGGTCTACGTCGTTTGTAATTACAATCCACCCGGAAATTTCTTGGGCAGTTTCATGGATAACGTTCTTCCACCTACCGTTGAAAGTTCTGACAAATCGATTAGCATCTCCGAAAGGAAGCAGCCTTACGAGCTTGATGAACAAGCTTGGCAACAAGAGGCGCTGCTCATACATAATGAATACAGAAGAAGACATAGGGTCCCAGATTTGAGATTAAGTCCGGAATTAACGGCAGCTGCAAAGGTAATTCATGTTCACTATCGTTATTTGATTTTTGTTTACTCAACTTGCTTGGAATTTTTTCAAATCCAAGATACACGTTAAAATGTAGGTTTATAGAAAATAAGAATTTATTAAATGAATTTTTATGTTTTTTCAGGCTTGGGCCAATACATTACTGAGTACAAATAAACTTGTACCACAGTCGGCGTCCCCCTACGGAGAAAATATTTACTCGATGCAGAGTTCGGACCCAAAATTGATTGTGCCTCCCAGAGAAGTTATTTCCAAATGGTACACCGAGAAGAAAGAACACAAGTTTGGAACGGAACCGAAAGTTCTGAACACATGTAATCCTTTTTTTTTCTTTTTGTTTCTTCTTATAAATCATACCTGGTTTTGAACGGTACTTGGAGTTTTTGATACCGAAGACACTTTTGGATTGTTCAAAATTCAAGCCCACAATCATTCAGAAATATAATCTTAGAAATTGAATCCAAACTGTTGCCTTGACAAAAACTTTGACTCCTGTAGCTCTATTCAACGATGAGGTCTCTTTTTTTTTTACAAACAATCATTTCGCATTTTAATAGATCTATAAAAGGGAGGGTAGTTTATGAATTTTTCGGCCATTAGAAACTTTGCTGATTGTTTTCAGATGGAAAAATTATGGTTTTGCGGGTGAATGCAATTTTAGGAACATTCTACTTCACTGAAGAAGATTATCAGATTCAACTCTTAGTCAGTATATACGGGAATTATTTGTGTCCGGATAAAAATTTGTCCTATCCATTTTTTTTACTCTGTTTATATGAATATGTTGTGTGAAGAAATTATTTTTCACGTTCATCGAAGTAGATTTATAAAGTGAAAGAGTTGAGAACTTGATATACATTTTTCTAGATCTTTAAGGAGTTGGATTACCGTGAAATTCTGGAAAAATAATCTTTTTCACTGGCTCAAAAAGAGGTCTAATACCCGCCTGACTCCGTGTTCATGAAAATTTCGAGCTACCAGACCAAAATGCTACTGATAAATTCAAAACAAGAATGTGGTTAAATTTGAGCCGAACTACATTTTCTTTAGTTTTTCTTAAGTAGCTTAGCTAGCTACCTTAATGAATAAAATAGTTATTGTAAATACAAACATGAGAATTCAGTGTACCAAAAGTTTATACGCGTTTTTCTAAGAACTATGTTCTTCCGAAGGATTTACACGATATATCGGGATTTAATCAAGAAATCGATTTGAGATTTGGGACATTCATTTCACGATTTGATCCATATCATATGTTCCATTCAATAATTATTAATAATAGGAATATGTATTGGGTATGGGAATAAGTTTCCGCCCTTTTTCAAGCAAAGTTGATTTTTATTCAAACAATGGATTATTACATAATATTATTCAAAGTATACACCATTGGAAGCGACCACTTCTGCCCATTCAATACGAATTCAAAATAAAGTCTGAACAACTTAATGTTTAGAAAGAACTCATATCGAAACCTCATAACGAATTCTTTGGGTACTCAATACGTTTTCATTTGGAATTCAATGGATTCGTATCAAATTCCTTGTTAATCGCATAACGGGGACTATTTGAGAGGTCTTTGAGTAATTTTCATGAATTCAAATTGATCATTTTTTGTGCTGGCTGGGGTATCTCGAAGAGTTTCAAAGTTTTTGCAGAACGAAAATTTAGGTAGAACAGAATAATAATGGAAAAAAATAACTGTTGTTTCATAAATATCTACTCAAACATTGATTCCTGAAAAAATGCTCGTCAGTGTGATCCAACTCCTTAAAAACAGATGGAGATATTGTTTAGGCATAAATCATCCTTGTATACAGTTTACGTGTGCCAGGAAAACTTCGACAGACTGAGGGTTAATTAAAACCTAGATTCAAAAATCAAATAGCAACAATTTCCTGCATGAAATGAAAAATATGTAATAGAAAATATGAATTCTAAGTTTTCAATTCTTCTTAGACGAGTACCATCGAGTCAATAAAAACCTAACTGGTTCTCTCTCAAAGTTTCCAATCAAATTAATTTACTAATTCTTAGATCTCTCCACTCATTTCCCTCAAAGATAATTTGATAAAATGAGTATGAAGATCTAGTATCTCTGAAATCTATGGAATGTCCTTGGAGAAATTTCAAAAAATAACTCCTTAGTATTGTTCTATTAGTTCTAAATAGATTCATCAATCAAACGACGTTAATAATTCTCTAATCAATACTTTTTCTTTCTACCTTAGGTCATTTCACCCAAATAGTATGGAAGAACACCACCGAAATGGGAATAGCGATGGCCAAAAAGGACGGTACCTGCGTTGTAGTGGCATGTTACCATCCGAGGGGTAACATAGTCGGTCAATTCACAGAGAACGTATTGAAACCTGTAAAAACTGTCTATCAGTGAGCTAGTCGGATGTTCAATCTCTTCTCGATAATGCGATAATTGAAATATTTCTAAGTTTTATTATTTATGTAAAATCCATGCATAATGAAGAAAGAAAGAAAGATGCAAAGGAAGACACTTTTGTTGAGAGAGTACGCATAAACATTCCACAATCGGTATTTTGTTATTTATGAAAAACTCGCTATTGTTACCACGCGAGTAAACGAAGAAGACAACAACTGTTTTTTGTTACGTGAGAATCACGCTTTTTTTTCCTAAAGTAATATTATTATTATAAAATTTAAAATTTATTGTCATGCGATTATGTCTGATATATTTTTTTTTATTATTTTGATTCTTCGCTCGATAAACACAATAATAGATCTGTGAGTCGATAAAATTTACAAAATCGTTGTCATTTGATCGCTTTGTATTTTATTTGTGATTTAAAATAAACCTTCAAGAAACATATTGGGAGCTCTTCAGTATGTTCATTTATTCACATTCTCATTTTATCTTATGTTTTATTCCTCTTTTAAAAATCCCATAGTTCCTGTGACAATTACCTAGCCAACCATGGATTGGTTCCAATCATTGGTCCATTTGATTGATTTTTGCTAATAATTGATCAATCATTTGGGAATTATGTAGGATCTTTATGCGCATGTCGATTCATTGGATAATGATTGATCGAAAATTGATCATTTTTGAAGGACCAATTGTTGGTTGCTAATACAGACATAGAACAGGACAATTATTGATCAATCTCGTGGTCTATAGAATTGACCCAAAATTGATCATTCAACATACGCCGATAATCGAAAATCTGGAAATGTAAAACATCCCATACAACAAAAGTTGCTGTGCAATCGTTGCTCTTACGTTGTTCATCAAGTTTTCGTAAAGTTGCTGGGAATTTGCTACGCATGTGATTAAGAGTTTCATGAAACCGAGCAACTTCTCAGCAACACGATAACAACTCAAGCTCAGATCCTAGATTTACAGCATATTGTTGCGCATTTGGCGACGCAACGTCCCTGCAAATTGCTTCAAACTATTGCTGAGTGTTTTCAACAATTTGCCGCATATTTGCTCAGCACTTTGCTGTTAGGGATAAACAGAAAAAAAAACATTCTTGTATCAAGACAATATTGTTTTCGTTATATATGAAACACGGATTGTCTCAGTTCAATGCAATTTGCTTTGAATCAAACACAGGAAAGAACAAAATTCTTGATTCAAAGCAAATTGCATTGAACTGAGACAATCCGTGTTTCATATATAACGAAAACAATATTGTCTTGATACAAGAATGTTTTTTTTTCTGTGCAGAACTTTGCATTGCCCTGGTTTAAAAAAACCATTGATTCTCGCCAAATCTCACTAAATTACAGTTGAACTTGGACAATGTTCTGGCCGAATCTCATCCAGCAAATGTCCATGAGATTTGGTCAGAAAGAACAGCCGATTCTCGCCAAATCTCACTGAATCTGGCCAAATCTCATTGATTCTCGGACAATGTTCTGGCCAAATCTCATTTAATTTCATTTGTCAGAAGTAATGGATTCTTTTAACCAGGGTGGTCATGTCATGTTGATAGCATAGAATTATTTATTATGTATTGCTTATTACAAAATATTGTTGTGGTTTCTCGATCAGAAAAAAACCTCAAGGGATCCCATAAGGGTTCCCCTGGGAATTTGGCACGAAAACTATGACCAAAACCCATCTGGGAACCCTTATGAGATCCCACGTGGGAGCTCATGTAAGATCCTACATAGAATCTTTTTGAACCGTTTCATTCTAAATACTTTTATCAAATCTCCCCCAATTCGAACTTAGATGACTGAAAAGATGATTTTGATCAGTATAAACAATGGTGGACGAATACTGTTTGCAACAGTAGCCGAGTGATCTCTTTTGATACTGAAATATTCTCCAAAAATGTGTTACATCAGTTTACCAATAATTGTTATCTTTTTGATAGCTCTGGCAACTACTTTTTGAGTGGATCTGACAGCAATTCTCAGTGGTGCAGAATAATTCATGTTCATGTTTCAATCTGTCTAATTTTTCTGAAGTCGATGTGAATAAAGTTTAAAATGTGCAAAATTCAATGGTACAGCTCAACATACATTTTCATCTAACGTACTTTTGTATTGTAAAAACGAATACTTGAAATTAAATATGTTGATAAATATAAAATATATATTTGTAATTTTAATTCGAAAAAATACAGTTTGATTATAAGGATTTAATAAAAACTGCAGTGACCTGACATTATCGATAAGGATTTCACCTGGTGTAAACTCTGATATCATAACGCTGCCCTGAATTTTCATGATGGAAATATTCAATACCTTTCCGTGTGAAAACAGAGAAACTAGAGATACCCCTCATGTTTGAATGGGATTATAATTTCAAAGATCAATAATTGCACGTATCTTCTCATAATTTGTTCATTTTAATATTTCAGAAATCCTAAGTTCAATTATATATGAATTAATTTTCTTCACAGTTGGGTAAATTGAAAATTTATTTCACAAGTATATACGGAAAGCATGAAATTTCAAGAAATTTTGACCAATTATAAGATTCTATGTTGAACACAATGTTTTCCCGAGTACAAAAAATCTTTCTGAATCTCTTTGAAATCTATTTGAAATCTATTTGAATTTCTCTGAATCTCTCTATATTTTGGGACAAATTTCAGAGAGATTCAGAGTAATTCAGAGGAAGTTAGAGACTTTTCCGATAGTGATACGTTCTGAATTCTTCAACTTTCTCTGAATCTCTCCGCATATATCTGATCCCTCAGGATTTTATATATTTGAATTTCAAAGCTTCCTCTGAATTCCTCTGAATTTCTCTGAATCTCTCTGAATTCCTCTAAATCTCCGGGAATTTAATGTATCCAGATTTCAAAGCTTCCTCTGGATTACTCTGAATCTTTTTAAATTCCTCTGAATATTTCTAAAAAATTCCACGCACAATTTTTCTTAATTTAGTCTCTGAAACTTCCAGAAGGCCTCTGAAATGCAAGACCAAGATTTCACTGAATTTATTCCTCTCTGAATTTCCCAGACTCCCCCCGAATCTCTCTGAAAAATCCCACGCACAATTTTCCCCAATTCACCTGTCTCTGTGAGTCTCTGACACTCCCTGAATACCTCTGAAATCCTGGACCAAAAATTTATCTGAATTAATTCCCCTAATGGGCGAATGGACAAGCTTGGGACATCCAAACTTTGTCTGAAAAAAGTCTATGATGTCCAAATATGTCTGAATATTGTCCAAAACATGTCCACAATGTCTGTTTATGTCCATTCATTCAAAATTCTAGACAAAGTCGAATTTAATGTCTATCGTTTGTCCAAAACGCGTCTGAACCTTCTTATCTGTGTGTCCGAAAAGTGTCCATGATTTGTCTAGCGTGTCCTGGCATGTCTGAAACGCATCCAAAACTGTCTCGCAATGTCCAATCGTTGTCCAGTTGTTGTCCAACCGATGTCCACCTGCTTAAAATTCCGGACATTCATTCAATGTCCACCATTTGTCTCAGTAGCCCATCAGGGTTCTCTCTGAATTTCTCTGAATTACGCTGAATTTTTCCAAATTCTTCTGAATATTCCTGAAAAGTTCTCCGCACATATTTTACCCAATTTACCTGTCTCTGTGAGTCTCTGACACTCCCTGAATACCTCTAGAACCCTGAACCAAAAATTTAGCTGAATTCATTCCTCTCTGGATTTCTCTAAATTCCACTGAATATTTTTGAAAAGTTCTACGCACAATTTTTCTGAATTCATCTATCTCTGAAAGCGTCTGACACTCCTTGAACGCCTCTGAAATGCAGGACCAAGAATTTTACTGAATTTGTTCCTCTCTGAATCTCCCAGAATTTCCCTGCATCTCTCTGAGTTCCTCTGAATGTTTCTGAATCCTTCTGAAAAATTCAAAGCACAAGTTCTCTTCACCCACTAGTCTCTGAAATCCTCTGCACCACGCTGAATTGCTCTGAATTTCTGTGATGCTTTCTGAATCTCTCTGAAACATGAAATTTTCAGAGAGATTCAGAGAGATTTTTTCACCAGGGTTATATAAAGTCTCACAAGGGTTCCCATATGGGTCCCAGGCAAAAAATTTTTGTGCCCAATTCCCAGGGGAATCCTTATTGGGTCCTAACTAGGAACCCTTATGGGACCCCTCGAGGGTTCCTATGAGGGATCCCTTGAGGTTTTTTTTTGATCGGGGTATCGATTCATTCATCTCCGTCGTATTAGTGATCGCAATTTATTCGAATTTTATATTATTCGTGGCGCGGTATAAATTGTGGCGATGAATTGAGGTTATTCATAACCTGAATTTCAATTTCGGAGCATGAATGCAAATTCCTATTATTATTAGAACCGATTGAACTCCATTCCAATCAAGAAGAAGGGTGGTTTCGGGTTATGATTTCTATTCGAATCAGCAATACGCAAATTGCAGATAATTATATTTTATAATGTTAAATGAACGAATTCAATTTCACAGTGCCTTCATCACACTTTTGAAATGGAAAAATTAAAAACAGATGTTCAACAAATTTGAACAAAATTCTTTTACACTGAAGTTATTATATTAGTATTTTCAAGTGATTCAAAGCTTCACAGTATATATATATGAATCAATAACGAATTAATGGTCAATTTCCGATCAATCTCAAACCAAAATAATTGTCCAATAATCGCCAAATTATGGATCACATTATTCCACAGCTGATGGCAGCACCTATGCCCATGCCATTGACCTAAGATTGCCCTGCAGTTAGGAAATCCAACGGTCAACTGAAATTGATCAATTATTGGTTGCCAATGCGGACACAAAAATGAACAAGTATTGATCAATCACACCCAATCTCATTGGGTAATAATTGACCAATTATTCATCAGCTTTGGTTAGCTGGGTATATTATCCATCATAATCATTCTAGTAATTAAATTTTAATTCCGGGTAACTTAAATTTTAAGAAATTGTCCACCACGTGAATGGAAATCACTTCAGGCAGAAATTCCTAACAATGTAGTTAACCATGCTGCTCTTTCAGGTATCCAGTCAGCGACGGAAGCAAAGTTTTAGCTAGGCGAACATAAAAATGTGCGATTTTATATATAATACCTCGGTTTGCTGTATTAACAAATTTTTCTTTCCTCTAAGGTAAAGATATAATTGCCCTGGTTAGAAGAAAACATTGATTCTTCTGAAATGTTCTGATCAAATCCCATTAAATTTCATCAGATTCTATGGATGTTTTCAACCAGGGTGGCAACACTTTGGTTTCGGTAACTAAAGTCGACATCATATAAAAAATGTCAATTGTCTGAATGCCAGAAATATGCGGAGAAATGCAAATGCGAAGATTTATTTTTTTTAGATTTTGATTTTGGCCATTAGATCCATCTGGAAAGAAGGAACGAGGTCTTTCTCAAACTACATAACAGTCTTGGCTGAGATTGATCGAACTTTCCTCCTTTGTATTGTGTTTCAGGGAGAAAAAACTGGTGAAAAAACAATGTGGAAAGAAACATACATTCAAATTTGAAGTTACCAGCTGTGCATCATAGAATCAGAAAATTTTTCACAAAATCACTTATAACCTCTCTGGTTATCAAAATTTTCCCATTAAATTTTCTACATAGCCCCATTGATGTATAAAATATCCAAACGATTTTTCAATCATTTCATTATTCATCACTTCAAAATCATCTTGAATTCCAGGTCGTCGCAGTAACCTGACCCCTCAAAACCCTACAAATTACACTTGAATGGTTTGTAATTTTCAAACACATCATAATAAATAATACAATAAAACATTTTGAATTTTGTGTTCAACTCAAATCTGAAATAAAAATCACAAAGGATCAAATAAATACTCTCCTGTGTTTTTTTTTTTTTCAAGTGTACTTATAAAAATCTCTTTATTATGTTTTTTTTTTATTTTTTCCTCTTATTGCAACCGTTAAAAATTTTCTTCCATTCGCAATTGTATATAACTGTACATACTTAACGAAGACGCTATATCCAACACAGTTGACAATTAATCAATTCTTTTTGTATGCCAGCATAGACGCATCATCATATAATATAATAACAATTTCAATCCTCTTTCACATTCGGTTCTAAATAGACAATATGTAACACAAAATTTCGAAGATGCAAAGAACAAAGTCATTTGTTCGTGTTCGGTATTTCACAACGGCGATTTTCGAAAAGTATATATATATATATATATTTTTTTTTTCCCATCGTCGCGTAAATTCATATCGAAATACGAGACGATGGATGTAAAAAAAAAAAAAGGAAATCATTCAAAATTATATAATACAAATAATTTCTTAACTAAAATACGAATAATATGTATACAATGTAAATGATGAATATTTTATATATTTACACGCTCGATGTTTCGTGTGTTGGATAAAAATGAAAAGAAAGAAAAAAAAACAATACGATACGAGTGTGCTCGTTGGATGCATATATATTCTTCAAAAAAATTCCATCCCCCTTGAAAATTCATTTTTCAAATATCGAACAATGGTTGCACTTGGCCCTCTTTCATTTCATTTTCCTTTTTCTTTCGCATACAAGCTGATAAATTATCATTCGGGCATCAACAATAATAATGGGAAACAGAATCGAACTTCATCCTCTTTCCCCCCCTCTCTCTCTCTCTCTCTCTTTCTCTCTTTCGAAAAATATTATACAAAATTTTTGGGGATTTTTATATTTTTTTTCTTTTTCTTTCACTTTTCCAAAACGGAAAAAAATATTCTATAACCTAGTCTTTAGTTAACAACTAACTAGTAGAAAAAAAAGAAGAAGCTTGAAAATCGGATTGAAGCTCACCGTATATCGTAATGATCATTATTCATTATTATTATTAATATTATTATTATTATTATTATTATTCATATTATCATATCAATAATATTATTCATCATTCATTATTATTATTATTATTATTATTAGAGTAACCAACAATCACATATCGTGTCATTTCTATTTCATTAACGAAAATATAACACACAAGTTAGAAAATGTTCGGACATAAATAATTTTGGAAGTGCGCGTGAGAATTGTAGTATGTATAATATGTTTCTCTATATATCCATTCGATTTATCCATTTAAATAAGTCTGATATAATATTCATTAAAACAGAAACGAGTTTGTAATTTAGTCATATGTTCTAGTAGTCTGTTCTTTGTTGTTTTCTTTTCTTTTTCTTTTTCTTTTAGGCACCAATGGTAATATGTAAAAGACCCTGTCTTTGGTACATACATACGATTTACATTATTATGTCTGAACAAAAGAAGACTCGAATTATTATTATAGCCTGATATATTGTCTTCTTTTCTCTCCCACACTTTCCTCCTTTTTACTCATTCTCTCACTCTCTCTCTCTCTCTCTCTCTCTCTCTCCTCATACATTATATATACATATATATATATTCTCATATTTATATATATCTATATATAATTGAATAATAATCATTCGCAGCCATATCAAAATCATTAACACTTTCTCTTTAAAATTTGTTTTCTAATTTCCATCGAAGGAATTGAGTTATATTTATCAGTGACACAGTCCTAAAACATCCATTCAACGATATGAACTCAGTCTTCTTCCTTTTTCTCGGGTTTCAAGTCCACCATTGCGTGAAGATCTTCCGGACTGTACCTGTACGGGAAAATACGTATAAAAATGTTAATCGATGTTGAACGAAGAAACGCGAGGAAACAAAAAAGAAAGAAATTTTATACGAACCCTAATAGGCTTTGTAAGTCACAGACGAAACGATAAACGTATCGTTTACCCGCTGTTTTGTGAATTATATTTTTGTCGTAGTAATAACGTAAGCCACGACTGAGTTTTTCGTAATTCATCTTGGGTTTGTTCTTACGAATACCCCAACGACGTGCCACCTCGTCGGGATCCGTGAGTTTGAACTCCCAACCGTCCCCTGTCCACGAGATGAAACCCTGACACGATTTATCGGTCAATAATTCCAATAAAAATTGCCAAAGCTGGATCGGACCTGATCCTGTGAAACATGGACCACCACCTGGGATCATCAAATACAATTAGTATCATGGAAAAGTTGAATATCATTGACATACGTATAACAGTTATAAAATGTCATCTCACCGGTATAACCAGCTAACATGGCGCTTTGTAGAAGAGGTTTTTGATCAGGATTGTTGGCAATCGACGAGGGATGATGAGGATTGGAAGAATCGCGTGGAGCTAGACCAGCGAGGAAAGCCGGATGATGGGACAAATGTTCTCCGAGTGGACCAACGTTCCATTGTTCGTTTCCACCACCGCCGCCACCTGCGCTGCCACCTCCGGTAGCGCTTCCACTTCCGGGAACCGTTTGGAATGGCGTTGTATCGTACTGCCCGTACCCTCCGCTTTCGCTATAACCCTCGTGGTAACGGCCTGAAATAATGGAGATTCGCGTTAAATCCTCAATGCCCTCGCGTCAATTTAAAATTCCATACTCCAGCGTATATTTACCCCGAGGATAATTTTTGAACGGCGATGGCTGGTATTTAGGTTCCAAATGAATTCCACCCGCGCTATAAAATTCTGGCGAACTATCGAGACCGTAAGGATGGGGAGGTTGATGATCCTGCGGTAAATTATGATACTCCGACGGCTCGTCGTATCCAGAATAATGAGCCGGTGTCATGTAATTTTCTGTCGCCGTCCCGCTGACCCTGAGATCACTATCGTTGGTCCCAGTAGCTCCGAGATCGGTTCCACCTCCTCCGGATAATCCTCCGCCACCACCTTGAAGATGTTCCGTTATATGATGATTCCCATAGTTCGCTAAAACCAAACATATCGATTCATTTATTAACATTGAAACAAGTATTTTCTGTATTCCATCTAACGCGGCAACAAAATCATCACTTCATTCATCGTCGAACTGTCGATTCTTATGCAGCGTGCAACGGAAAACAATTGTGAATGTTTTTTTTTTTTTTTTTCAGCACTGATGGCGAGGAATGCTAATTCAACAACGATTGATTCCCGTTAAAAGCAAAGTTTACAAGTAGCAATCTGCATTCTACACCATCTCGAGTCCTTTGGAGTCCTTGGTTTCGCAGGATGAGGCTACCAGAAGCAAAACCGGGCAGAATTGAAAAGAAAAAAAGATTCAAAGGGGAGGTCCCGAAGAGGAGAAACATTGTTGCGACCATCGAACGTGACAAGCAAGAGAGAAATCTTGAAACTTGCTTGAAGAAAGAAAATTGCGTCGTACGATTAAGATATCGACAAATATATTATACTCAAATTCGATACTTACATTCACTTTTTAGTTGATTCAGATTCCGTAAGTGTATATAAGCATTGTTATTGTTATTGTTGTTATTGTTGTTGCTATTCGTCGTAGTGGAATGAGAATTGGGTGGTTGCGTACTGTGACCATGGGGTGGCGGCGAAGTTTCGTCCCTCTGGCTTTCTTCTTGGCACATGGGACTACGTAAATGATTGTAACCTCCTGGAAAAGAAAAAGGATACTTCGCGTTAAGAATAAATCATCACACTATTGAACATGTTGTAATTAATCGAACGAATTGAGAATGTTCAATAATTTCAGTAAATTTACCTCACACGGATATATGAATACTAGCCTTTTGTCCCCCTTTTTTTTTCATCAAACAATCAAGGTCTTTGGAAGGTTATTTCGTTCCCGAACAGATGTATATCGCACATAAATTATAAAGAAAAACTTGACATTTATACGAACATTATACACATCGCGTTGTGTTCAAATTCTTGTTTTTCCTCTTCCAACGGAGACCCTCGGCTACAAAAAATCTGATACATATCTTAAAATTTGATGCAGGAACTCAAGAAAGATACAGCAATAACGTACATAATCCCACCTTATGATTTGTTGCCAGCGTTACTTTTATAATAGCAGAGCTACAGAGTCTGGTTCTCGAAAGTTATGAATATCAATCGTCGGGGTGTAGGATATTCAAAAACACATATATCAAAAAACGCGTGGAAATGGGCTACGCGCCAACGTTATCGTGAAAATGAGTGGAAGGCCAATAAACGAAAACAAAGGAGCAGGGACTGCCGTTTTATTGTAAGCGTTCTTCTTTTGTGTTACAGGAAACGTAGTGTTGCAGACGAACGTAAGATTAGATACTTTAAATTCAGCTCAACGCCACGCGAGAATGGGATGTTCGAGGATGGGATGTACATCAACGTTTCATGACATTCACCGACGATCTATCGCATTCTCATCGTTATTATTCTGATTTAATTTTGCAGAAACTTTTTCTACCTGAAACTCAACGATCGATAAGATTCGTTTCAGGGCAATTGTAATAAATTGATTGCGTAAAAAAATATTGTTAAAGAGCATCGAGTTGATAGTGAGTCTTCTGTTTTCAGGGTGGAACCATCGAGATACGTGGGCGGCACACATCTCGTTGATTGGTCAGAGTGAACTCCGCCTATCCTTGACTTCTTCCTCTCTTCTCTCTCCGGATTTCTCGTCTTGTACGTATACACATACCGAAGGGACCACCAGAGAAAAATCAAAACGCATCATATCTCTGGGTTTTCAACGACAACGGTGACGACCATTCAGACGATTTGTCATCTTTACGATGGATGATCATTGAATTCGTACCCAAAGAATTGTCTATATTTTCTTTTCCATGGAAAATCATTGTCGTTCGACTAATATTGAACAACAGATTTCATCGAAACAAATGTTGCGTCGGTTTAATTGGAATCAGATTGTTAATATGCTTCTGCAAAGCAATGGCGTCGATGGTATACATCGTCATACCTCATTTTCTATTATTGCACAATTTCTCAACAAGTTTCTTATCCCCTGGACATCAAAAATTCACTTTATTATCGAGAATATATCGAATTTAGAGTAATATTGTATTAAACTAGATACTTTTTATACACCAAAATGGGGCACTTATAGTTTTGTCGATACACCAGTAGAGTTTATATTTTGCATGAAAAAAAGGCATCGCCCTGTGGCGTAGTTGCACACACACATCACAGAATAGCATCAGTTGGTACCATCAACACGGAAAAAAATCATTAACTATTATTTGGATAGCTAAAAATTTGCTACAGGAGCTATTTTTTAGCTGCTCACTTAGCAGCAGCAGCCACGCAGCGAAGATTCAACAGCTGCAATCATATTGCCTACAGCAGTGGAAAAAGGTTGCTAAAAAAGTGAGTAGCTACCACAGCTATTTCATTTTTTTCCGTGAATAGGCAGCATATAATAACACACGCTTCGACTAGGATACTTTGATAGAAAAACTCATTTTTAGTTGAATAGAAACAAATATTTCTCAATGTTGAAAATCAAAATTGCGACATTCGTTGATGTTTGGGAATTGAAATTTTACAATTGTATTTTTTAACTTCCAGGAATCAATGGAGAATTCAAACTTTCTGACAGACCACCCGGTCTGAGTTGTTTAATTGATAATTACACGGAAAAGAATGACGTGGTTGATGTTTGGATAGCTAAAAATTAACTTTGGTAATGGTGTTGAAGTTTCAATCGTTTATGGTAATGAATTGCTAATCGAACCACAAACTACTCGGATGTCGAAGACCCTAAAAATTCCAGTACTTGCTTTAAATGATTTTTCCAGTTCCAAACAGTTGATTTATCAAATTTTGTGAGTTTTAATTTTCGTTTCGTTTCTATACACGATTTCGAGAACATTGGTGAGTTAGTTTTTGCTTCGTATACACTTCAAATTCGTATAGATTGTTGTTTGATCTGAGACCTACGGGACGCTCAGTGTAAGTTGAATGATAGAGAAAGTGTGTCATTCCTGCCAAGTTTGTCGCATATCAACCGTGCGTGAGGGGGTGCTCCGGCACCCTGGGGCTGTTTGGTTATATTTCAAAAATCAAACTTCCTGTTTGAACAATTGAAACGACTAATCGAATCGAGTGTTCACTGATTTATCATTAACCCACTCGATAATTTGGAAATCACGAAATATTATGACAAAACAAATCAATACATAATCGTATATTTGAAAAACAGAACTTTAAGTTATGTTCCTAAACTATACGCTTCACGAATCGATAATGAGGCACATTCATTGAATATTCAAACCGAGAAATAGATTTCTCAAATGTACGCTTCAGCGGGGAATTTTTGTAGCGAAGAAGATTTCGAATATATATATATATATGAAAATCTGGTATTTATTTTTTATTATCGAACAGGAACAAATAAACGTAATGGATAAGAATTATCATCTTCGTCTATAAAATATATACCATGACCAATCACTTTCTGTTTTTTGATTAAACGAGAATGTTCTATTAAAATAATTATATTTAATCTATCCATCCATCAATAACGCGCATGGATACTCTAATATCTTTATGAAACCTTACATTAATTAAAATGAAAATATTTACATTTTGGTTGCGTACGTGTCGAATCGATGATATATTCGTGCACATCATTAAACGAACAAAGAAAAGAAACAAACCACATAAGATTTTCAATACAATGAATCTGAATTGCACGTGTAGGAGAGATAATCTGATTTTATTTGCCGACATTATAATTTCGTGTGTACATAAAAACAAGATTGCTTGATTCAATTTGGAATTATTATTGTAAAGAACATTGTGATACAATGGGGCAGGGAATTTTCCTTTGATTTTGTAAATAAAAAAAATGTGGTCGCTGTTTATATAGGCAGCGATGAATTTAACGTTCATCAACGAAATGATAAATCAAAATTAGGTTCATTTCGTTCCCGCGGTCGACTCACGAAATACTATGCCGATAAGAAACAAATGCGATCTCGAGGAAAATTGGGGGAACCGAAGGAACGTGGGATTTTTTGATATGATTGTATTCTCATTCAATCCAGAAAGATAATGATTGGTCGGAGACTCGACGTGACTCGCAGCACGACAGCTGACTTCGAATATTCATTTTTTATATTATATATAAACTGCTCTGGAACTCGTCATTGACATTTTAGTTCAATGTTAAGGTTCAAGGGGCACCACCAGCGTGACTGTCTAGAAAAAACGTGATTTTCGAGATTTTCTAGAGTAGATCTTTTGCATGAAAACATTCAATTTCCAGCGAGGTATCCGCCATCTCTCGAGTCTCCAAAAGAAAAACAGTTCCTCGAACTAAAAAGTATTGCCTATAAAATGACCTACGATTGTGACAAGGAAAAACAATTCAAATTTAACAAAATGGCAATCATCAAACTGGCGGGTCATTGTACGAAGGAAAGAATACTCAAAATGCCAAAACAAAAATCGAGTGAATCGGATGATTTGTCATCGAGTCAGAACTGCAACAGTGCGAGAACTCTTTGTTTCAGGAGATGTCGAATAACTCGTTGAAAATCGAATATTTGTATTTACAAAAAAATTACCACGCATACATTGATTATGCACAAATATACCTTCGAAATTTTGAAACATTCGATGCAATCCCCTTTTTTTCGGCGTGCTCCTTAATCTTGGTGTTAAAATGAAACATCTGCAGTGCAGAGGTAATTACCACATTTTCTTCCACATTGCGAGTTTGTCTTCGGAACAGTTTACTCATTTTTTTCATAGTGCAGCGTTAGTTGAATATGGCGAAATAAATATTTTTAATTTCAATGATGATAATTCAGACCTGGTGCTGAGGAAAAATTACAGAACCAGTCTGAATTTTCAGACAAATTTGTCATCCAAGCTCGCACGGGAAAAAATAATTGTCCATTATTTGGATACCTAAAAATTAGCTATTGGAGGTATTTTTCAGCTGTCACAGTTACTAGCTTAGCGTTAGCAGCAAAAAATGTAACTGCCGCAGTGAAAATTCAACAGAAAAGTTATTTGGCTATCCAAATATCAACCACGAAACCTGTGCAGTTACAGCTACGATTTCCTACTGCGGTAGCTGAAAAATAGCTACAGCTGTAATTATTTTAGCTACAGTGGTTCCTTTTTTTCCGTGCGGAACAAGTGATCGCCATTCATTGGCTCAATTAAAACTAAGTTGAAAGGATCAGTATTGCGTCGAGCACTGGCAACAGGTTGGTTCAATCTGGACTACGACTGTTATACTTGACCAGAGCTTGGTCTGTTCTTTCGCCAATATTGGTTCTTCGTTGAAAGAAGAAAAAATAGGCGAAGCTCGAGATGATGTTATTTTTCACAACTGCGCTATTCTACACGGAAAAAATTGGTGATCCAAATTTTCGTTGACTAGTATGTCACTTTTGGACGAGGCACAAATCCGAGAAGAATTCATACACTGGTTTTTAATAATTCGTTGACTTTGTCCATGATTTCACCGATGGAACTCACTTCTCATTTTGGTGGTTGAAATAATGGAAAGAGTCAACGAATTATTAAAATCCAGTGTACGAATTCTTCTGGAATTTGTGCTCCATCCCAAAATGACATGCTAGTCAACGAAAATTTGGATCACTAATTTTTTCCGTGTAATGCCGAGGGTTGATCAATCTTAGACTACGTAACACCGGCTTAACCGGCGGTGTTCAATGGAAAAGTTCATCATTCTAACTAACTGGATTGAATAGTTTCGTCTCTCCAATTCTTAGAAAAGGATTAAGAAGACCACTGTTGCAAATTTCAACTCGTACATTGAAAAATTTCATGATCTTGTTCCTTAAATTGATATCCAGAAGTTGTCCCATTAAAGCCTCACGGCAAAAACAGTCTGATAGAAGAGTCGAAAATTTGATTCCAGAGTAAAAACACAGCAAATGGTTGAACGTTGAATTGGAGAAATTCGACAAAATTGTCGACGTTGTGTGAAGAATCTATTCGTGCTTACTTCTGATTGAATGCGAATAATTATATTAAATTGTACACTATAATTTCGCTATAACAAATCAAAGGTTAATCATTGCGTACAGTACAGCGGTAGAAATATTGCGATATAACAGACACAATATACATATCATGATATGTAATAACAAAATATTATCGACAATTCCCTATGAGCACGTGTGTATTGATTTTTCATACCGATCTGAGAATAAATGATTATTTAGAAGAAAAAAGAATTGCATGCTGAGAAAGGAGTTTAACAACATACATCTTGATGCTTCCGGTCACCATAATGTATATTATTTACCATCATCATTTAATGAGAGCAACAAGTGAGGAAATTATAATGGATACGAATAGAATAATAATACACGCGAAAAATATATATATATATATATATATATATCGATGATTTATAATTAACAGTTATTTCTTGTTCTTTGTAAATACATCGTTTTATATCGTTTTAATGGATCGATTCATGTTATATTGATGAATGATTTATTTTAATCGTGAAGAAAAGCATGCATTTTCCCCGAGTTTTTGAGTCAATCGTTATAAAAGTCGACATAGAGAAAAAATGCCGCTCGAAAATATTACTTTTTCTTATTTTTTTTTATTGAACCAGAAAAACGAAGCTTATGAAAATGAATTTTCACATGAAAATACGGGAAAATTACGAATACTGTGGGAAACCCTGGTGAAAAAGATTTATAGAATCTGATGAAATGAAATTCGATGGGATTTGGTCGGAACATTGTACAAGATTCAATGAGATTTGCCGAGAATCAATGGTTTCGTTATTTAATCAGGGAAAATAATACGCAGAATTCAAATTTTAAACGCTGAAGGCCGAATCTTATAAAGCGGTTAGTAAAATTTGGCAATTCATTTGTAATCTTTTGCCTTTTTCATGTGGTAAATTCATTTTACAAACCTCCCTGTTTCTGGTAGAGCAAGAAAAATGAGAAAAAGTTTCAAATAGATCAATCTTTGGTCGATTTCAGATCAATTTATATCCAACAGAGTTTAGAGTATTATACGCAAGAATAGCAAACAAATTTGGCCGGGGAAATCGAGATTTTTTACTGTGAACAAATCATTGTTGTGTCCAACAAGATTGCTGTAACAACAAAAAAATTGGTTGTTCCAAGAAAGAGGTAAGGTTGAGGTGTTAAGGTTCAGAAACGCGATCAAATTTATATTCCATATAGAAAAAAATCACCGCACAACGACGCTTTGAAATACAAAGTCTTCATGACAATTAGTCGTACATGTCTTATACGCCATAAAACCTGTTTCGAGGTACAAAATCTACGTGCGAGGTACCACTTTTTTACTTTTTTTCCTTTCAATTGTTTCATGTGAATAACAAAAATTTCACGCCATACGTCTGAGGGGGAAAAGGAAGAAACCCTGTGAATGCACATTTCTTCGGGCGGTTCGTAATAATGATTCAAATAACAGAATGTCTTACCGTGAGGCGTCTCAGGTTTTCAACGTTAGCCTTGGCACTCTCGGACGAAGAATCGTCAAGTTTTCTACCCTCGATACACTACAATTTATTTCCCGCAAAGCACATTTCTTATAGATTTTTTATGTTCCTTTACGAAAAAGTCCTTTTTTCCGATTGAATGAATAAATTTAAATGATCAACGATCGATTAATGTCACGTGGTGAGAATATCACCTTCAAGGGAAGTTTTCAACCGACAGATATCATAATTTAGTATAAATTGAGAACTTTGATTCCATTTGTTTCATATCTTTTTTCTGATTCCATTGGGAAACGGTGCCCGATTCGGCGCAAGACTCAGAATTAATTTCCTCTACTTTTTAATTACTTGAATTTACATTGATACATTTTCATCCAGAGCCGGCAAAATGAATGATTCATTTCTTTTAAAAATAAGGCTTATCAACAATTACAAAATCCCATATGTGAGATATTCTAACTGTTGATTAACCTTATTCATTATCAAGGAGCCATACTTATGTAGAATGAACATCCATTCCACCCTATTCAAATAAAAATTTATTGAATACAAATAAACTCCTCTCTCAGTGTGTTATACAGTTTCGTAACGGCACGATGTTGTGTCAACTGACTTTAATCGAATCCAAGGTCATTGCTTTACCTCGAAAAATGATAAACAATTGCAATTTTTGAATAAATAATTCAAAATTCTTATGAATCATTATTGCCTTAGGTGACGAAGCGTTTTAAGTAGATATTTTTGTTTTTACAGTCAATACGTGTTCAAATAGAATAGAAGAACACCAATCCAATCCCAGGCGCTTGAAAAGCATGTAAAAAGCTCAATAGAATCTAGTGTTGCCGCGATATTATCGTAGAAATTCAGAAATAATCGATTATCTTAATTTTGACAGGTTTTCATGGAAATTTTAACGCGTAGATCTCCGACTGTGCACGAAATGAAACGGGATAATGGATCATCTTGGTCTTTTCAACAAAATGAATCAAAATATTCTTACATTATCGTAACGATAATTATCGATACATCGTAACGATAAATGGAAGCATATCTTGGTTTATTTTGTGTAAAAGTCTGGGATTATTCATTATCCCGTTTCATTATGAGCATAATCGAAGATTCGTGGATTATATCTTCCATAGGAACGTGTAAGAATTGAGATAATCGATTATTTCTCAATTATCGACGATAATATCGCGGCAACACTAATAGAATCGCAGTAAAAAAGGTTTTTTTTTGTCCGTACTAGAAGTGGTAATAAGCCACACACCCCAATAAATAAACACAAACTGATTTGAACTCTGTTACGATATTTGGAAATCTCATGATTCCATAAAAACACTTGTGCAAACTATATAAAATTGTCAACGTATTCTCATTTCTAAAATCATTCTTAAGCAACATCTACGATTTTTATGATAAATTGACATGTCATGATTGTACGTCGAGACTCGTGATATTTATTCTGCTATGACGATGGTATGTGACATGGCGTAAAAAAACAAGTTACTATCATCCACGTGTAGGGAATGGATTCATTTGTACAACATGTTTGTAAAAGGTTTTGGATAGGCCTCGAGTAATTTCTGAAAAATGTGAAAAAACTTGTCGTTCGAACACATGTTCTTTTTTTTCGAATTGTCAAGAACGAGAAATTAAATGAAACTGAATTCGTAAAAGGACTTTGGACTCTCAACAAATTTTCCACACAGAGAAGAATGAAATTTGAGACTATTTCTTAGTTTTTCCATAAACTAGAAACGATAAGGTTGGAGGATTTTTGAATGAAAATGTGGAAGATGACGAATATTGTGGAAAAAGGATAGACACGATTGAAATTTGAAACGCTGAACATTGAAGCGTATAAGAAAACTTTGCCCTCAGCATTGTTAATTTGTATCAAATCAACTGTATCTTTGATCTAAAGAACTGTATGAAGAGTATTCTCTTTCATTCTATTGCTTCCCGACGCGCGCCACACGCGTGAACGTGTCTTCGCTGAGTGTTACTTTTCAAGACCGCTAGGGTTTTCGCTATGACTCTTTGTCGCGCATGAGTTAATAACTCACGAGGGGTACAAGCAAGAGTTTTTCGAAGGTTTTATATACCAAAAATATCAATTGAAACATTCGTGGTCGCAATAACTTGAAATCTGGTTCGATTCACCAGGAAATGTGATTGTAACCTCCAAAAAATGTAGTTCATTTTGGCTCCAACCACTTCTTCTGGACATCACAATCACATTTCCTGGTGAATCGAACCAGATTTCAAGTTACTGCGACCACGAATGTTTCAACCAGGTCGTTTTTTTGTCAGTGTACTTTGGATAGTTTCTAGGCAAGCATTGAAGAGACTTTTCACTCTTCTTACAGTGAATGTTGGAGGTGAATAGTTGCATTCCGGACAACTGGATGAGATGAATCATTCATTCTTTTTTCCTTTTCTTATATTAAAAACTCGATTAAAGCATACTATCGAATCCCCTCTCTCTCTCTCTCTATCACTCAAATGTGATATACCGGTCTCAAACCTTAACTCGCCATACATACTCGTTCCCTTCGTATCCGTAAATTACTAGGAAGATGGAAAGAAATCATAGCTTCCGATGGGCAATGCTTTGAATTCGAAGTGATGAATGAATGGATTTTGTCACTTCAAAAACCATTATTTTTCAACGCAATCACCTAATAATATCCAACTGTAATCACCTTATTTTAGTAATCAACTTCGAAGTTGTTTAAATTATATCCAATTGCTTATATTTGTTCTATTAAAATTCAAGTCTTGGAAGTAAACCACTCTAAAGGCCATTATCGAAATTTCATAAAAAGTTCTTGAATTATACAATCATTGAAGTGTATCTTCAAATTCTTTTGGAGCTGTAAACAATAAAATGGTGGCTTCACAGTGTTTGTTGTTTGCTGGCTGGTCCAATGACTCCTGCAAATTTAAAGATACAATCATGAGCCAAGAAAATTCTGATTCAATATGATATTGGCTACAACGGTATAGAGGATTCTTTTTTAATTGATTTTTGCAAAGATCGCGTGTTTTTTAAAGAAATTTGAAAGAAAAGCACTCGAAAAACGTTGATAAAAATTGAACTATTATCCATCATAAAAAAAATCCTACGTGCTCTGTTTTCGTGGCTCATGATTTCATCTTAAAATTTGCAGAAGCTATTATCTTTGAAGGGCACAACTTGGGTATGGAACTTGGTATCACTTTATTAATCAGTGAAAGAAGAATGCAAGTTTATTCTGAATTTTGTGTGCGGAAGAATAGGTTGATTCAAATTTCGTAGGCTCAGAGTTCAAAATACACTTCAATAGTGATATAATGAAGAACTTTCCACACCGGATAAGGTGTTTTCTTGAAACAACTAAATATTTTGGTTGATATCTGAAATACCAAAACCTATTGTCACTTCAACAAAATTATATGGGTGCTATATTTTTTGTTGGAGGATCAAAAACAATTCTTATTGGGTACAAAATATTCTGTTGTTTCAATCAAACACTTTCTCCAGTGCATGAAATTTCAATATTTTGCTTCTTTTGTAAAACATTCCCGAAATTTTCATTACCGGCTGGCTTCTAGAGTGGTTTACCCCCCTCAAAACAAGTATGTTTGCTCATTCATATACATTAGAATCACATTCCATCTAAAATCGATTAATCTAAATTGTATTTTCATCGCAGTTGCGGTATTTTCACTGCAAGAATTTAACACAGCAGCACCTTGTTCTTCAATGAATGATATGTAAATTTTCACCAACTGTGATGGAACAACTAATCTAATAAACCCGATATACAGGAGTCTCGCGAAATCTAGATGATAAACTCACAGTTTCATTTCTTTACACAAAAAATTCTCAAATCCAAGGTAAATAAGAAAAACTATAAAACTTCTGAATTAAACTCCGTTTGGTACAACGTGACACAGATTGATGTAAACACAAGTGGTAGCGGTGTTCAAAGTCTCACGGAACTCTGCGATCTGAATTAATTGGCTCTATGTAAGTCCACAACACCATTTTCACACCGATTTTTTACATTTTATTCTTCTCGTCCCATCGAAACGTGATATTTGCATCGATGAAACCTACACAGTTCTCTCTGCGAATGGGATTCTTCTCCGTTTAGAAATTGGAAAAAAAAACACACATTCAATTCGCATAATACATTGCCAAAGGGAAGAATATGTGAGAAATTGCAACGATAAGCGGTACACGAAACGCGAATCGAACGCTACAACATCGTAATCTCCTACCTAGCGAGTATTAATAATTTTCATTCAAGTTTGAAAGGGAAAAAATTTTGATAAATGTTTACAAACGGTAAACCGTAAAAACATACTATTCGTTTTACTTTCAATCCTCGTTATTGATCCATTTTCTCGATACTTGAGGAGATATTTGCAAATCAAGGAAGTTATCGTTAACTTCCTCATGATGTATCCGAAATTATAAAAATCCAAGTATGGTTTATGAATCATGCAATACCATCTATAATTATACACAATTTGGGATTGAGAATCACATGGATATGCAACAACGCATAATTATGTTGTAAACATATGATAATAAATATAAATTTCTTCATTTTGTATCAGTAGAATTGTAATTTCTGATCATTAAAATGATCTCTTCATAGTGGAATCAAACCAGTTAATTAGATATGAATTATCATTCTCCATGTTTATACATATATATCTCTCATCTCTCTCTCTGTTACAGCGTTGAGCAACGCGGAATGAATCATATAAATATATCAGTGTAAAGAAGTAAGGCGTCGTTCGTAGCTATTTCGCTTGGTATATTTGAGATGGAATTGTTCCGATCTCTGCTGCCATAAATTGCAAAAAATACCTGAAGATTTATGGGCTTATTTACATGATTTCAAAATTATTACTGTATTTATCAAAGAAACATTGTATAGGGAGGAGAATATTCATATATTTGTTTTGAAAATAAATAATACAATGAATGATAGACTCATTAAGACTGATACAAAATCCTTTTGCGAAACTCTATTCGCATGAAATTATATCCTCGCAATTTAGAAATTTTTATTCATTCATTTTGGTTAGATTCTCGTTATCTTATACATCTTGATTAAGCACTGCATTCCTTCGGGAAGTTATTGAAAGTTCATGCGTGAACAAATGTATTTAGATCATTTATAATCTCTCCAAATTCAGTTTTTTCATGTACAAACTGAAAAAACATCTGGGTGGATTGAAGCGTTTGGGGTGTTACATCAAATATACACAACATACTACTCTGTCCAGAGAATAAGGTGAATTGTTTATTTAAAATTTGGGGATGAAGGAACTTTGTTTAATTGATTGTATTGTCCTCAATATCTATGCATAAAATTTTTGCATAAAATGTTCTTCGCGGAATGAATATTTTGCCGCGAAAACGTTGCAAATGTTACAGGAGGCCTTTGGGGATGAGGTTATGTTGCAAAAAAATGTTTACAAGTGGTACAAAGACTGAAGAAAACACAGAAAGCGTTGTCAACATCCACCGATGAACAACACGTTAATCGAATGAAAAATCTTGTACTCGAAAACCGTTGATCAACGATAAGAGATCTGTCTGATGACGTTGGCATCTCAAAAGGATCAGTCGACTCGGATTTATAGGCAGACGACTCTTGTTTTTTGCCTCACGATAACGTGCCAGCTCGCTCCACACTGATTCTCCGTGAATTTCTCGTCAAAAATTCAACCAATTCAGTAGTCGAGCGACTTTTGGCTTTCTTTGTGGAGTAGAAGTTAATATAATCGAGTACTCTGCACCAGCCCTCGAGTATCTAAACCAAGATTTTACAGTTAATTCTTTATAGTGTACGAATAATATTGCAAAGGAGGGTGTTCGCAATATAAACAACTATTTCATCAGTTCAGTATTATATATAATCAACGGCATATTCATGCATTTTGACAATTCATATCAACGTCACAATTAACGGATTTGCGCATTAAAAAGATTGACATGCTTCGTATCAATCAAAGACAAATTGTCTCCAGTACGTTGTACACCATTTCTCAGACGTTACAAGGATTAGCCACTTTCAAGAACGTTTTATCAAGTTCAAATCTGATTTTTACTGTCCTCTCGCTCCTCCTCCCGTCTAATTACGATAAGACTTCTCGGTACGACAAAGTTGATGGGGAGCAAAGGAGACGGCACGTCCGCGAACTTCAATCTTATCTGGATTTGCATTATATTTTACACCGTTATTCACTGAATTCGTTTCATTCATTATCTGGTGTGAACTTTTGAGAATCGATCAATTGCGCATATGCATCGACAACTTGCAGAAAAAGAAAACCGAACTTTGAACAGATTTTTCAGGTGTAAATGTCGTTCGATACAGTAGATTTTAATATCTGGTACTTCCCTACGCCAGAAATATACCTCTGATACCTTTTTGAAGAAGACGTTGACTCTGTATGGAAAAATACTTCAGAACACATTCGAGATATTTCTTAATACTGCGATACTTGCGAAATTTTATTTTTGAAACACTCGAGAGTTTAACGGATTAGAACTGATAAATCGAATGAATAAGGCCAATATTTTTCTGTGTTCATTTGAACGCACTCTGAATTCAGGGTATGATTTTGATAAACTAGTTCTCAAATCGTGTAGTCATTTTTTAAATGCACAAAAGTGTGTAAATATATCCAGGGAATGGATAAAATGTTTCATTTATGGACTCTTCAAATCTGAAAAAGTGAAAAATCATGTGTTTCGCTCCACCAAGTCTCAGAAATCAGCCAGTCCGCGTCGAGTAGAATTTTCACTCGTTTCGAGCGAACCCTCACTCTTTTAGAGTGAAAAATTCACTCTAGAATTTGAGTGGCTGTGAGTTTTTAACCTCAAGAATATCGCTCTAAAAGAGTGGATATTTCATTCAAAATTTCGACAAGCAGGCTCACTTTTGGCTGGCTGAAGAGTGAAATCTCACTCTAAAAATTTTAGAGAGTACACCCTTTTGAGACATTAAAAAGTGTAACTAGACGGATTAAACACGCTAAATCTATTGAAAATCCAAAATTATGATTTCGAGTGCGATTTATTCCAAAAACTCAATTGACAATCCAAAAGATTTTTTCCGCGAAACTTTACAACAAACTCAAGTCCCGCTGCATCCTATTCCAATCTCTTTCCGCAATCGATCATTAATATACCATTAATTATAATATAATTCTCTTTCGTAGGAGATTATACAAAACGAAATGATTATATCGATTTTACAACACCGTTCCACCACCACTTAATCTTTTCCTGATTACAGTATTAGTAAATATTGAATATCGAGAATATTTACGGTTCATGTGTCACTTGGCGATCGATATGAAAAGAAAAAAAGTTCTTAATCGGGGATTATAATTGTCGTACTCAAGGGAAAATGAGAGAAAAAAAAGAAAGAAAGATAGACCAGAAATCTCATTCGGAACAAATCGATACGATTTGAAAACATGATGGATTGAATGTACGACAAGGCAACGGGGAGTTCCCACGTTTATGCACTAATGAAGAAGAAATTCATGTATTTCGATGCTACTTAAAAGCAGCAGCAGCAGCAGCAGTGGCACAAACACACACACATACACACAAACACGTATGTATGTATATATGCGAGAAAGCTGAATCCGTGCGTGATACACAGAAGGATAATTACCATCGAAGTGGACTAAAGGCACTGTTTCTGGGAAACTTCATTTTCCCCTCCACCTTATTAAATTCATTAACAATTTCCGTAAAAGAAATGTGTCAGTACCTCTGAAAAATTCGATCCACTCCGGAAAGATCAAAGTTGGAATTCAAGAATACAATGCATATACAACGCACAACAATTTTGATCAACTTATTCTACTCGTTCTCCTTTTTTCATTTCGTTCTTCTCCTCCTCCTCCTCCTTCATCTTTTCGTTCTTGTTCTTCTCGTTTCCCTCACTTGTGCCGAAAGAGGGGGTGTATTTAAGAAGCATGAAAACGGACGAGCGACTTATTTATATATACATACGCGGCGAATAGTATGTGTGCGGCGTGAGGGCCGGCTTCAAGCTGCACTCCCACGCTCACCGCTCCATGAAATGGGGTGCGAGGTGCAGCTACACGTGAAGCACGCAGGTGTGTATAGAGAGACAAGAGAGACACACAGGGTATGCCCCAACTACGCGTATACCCATACATACAAACACATAGGGTTCCTCCTCGTTCTTATTTAAACGCACGTTGCACGGTGCAAACTTGCTGCCACAATGAGAATTGAAAATTCCTCTGCGGTGCACACACGTTGTGCGTGCGTATCCCCAATGCGAATCCAACAGGAATTTCTCAAGCGATATGTGAAAAATCGATCGCCACGATCCCTTTATGATAATTGCCCTTTTTCTCCCTTCGTCATAATTAAAAGCTCGATTATTCCAAGAAATGAGAGGACAGGGAAGGGACACGATATCAAGTACACACATATATAAAGTTTCTTCGAGTGAGCAAAAGTAACAGCCGCGTATCAGCTGTGGAGAACAGGTGCCGAAAGAAAGCGGCCGAGAGAGGGAGGGAGCATAACAGAGAAGACCGAGCAACGTCTCGAGTTAACCGAAAAGTCGTTAAAGAAGAACATTCCTCGAATAGTCAAATTACCAGAAACAAAAAAAAGAACGAGAACCCACCCGTGTATTCATTCGACATTCTCTCCGGGTCTCGTCAAATCTGATCGAATTACAATCGATTCTCTTCGAAATGTATAATCGTGATGTGTTTTACATCGTTCATACGTGACCAAAGACGACACAATTATTTTCTTATACTGAAAAAAGTATTGAGAAAGGGGCCACATGGTATATATACTTGCTTTTCACAACTGGGCACGCGCCAAATCGAATGAAACGCCAGTCGGCGAGCGCACAGCTGCTACTGCTGCTGCTGCTGCTGCTGTTACACGCTCCTTCTTCTCTCTTACTCCACTTGTAAGTGGTAGTTGTTGCTTCAACTCAAAAATCGGTACATACTTTGAATAATTATCGTAACGATTTACAGAAAAAACGTTCATATTCGGGTTTTTGAATTTCAGTTGAAGTGAGAATTGTGTGTAGAATGCGCACGTTTGCGTGGAGCATCATCGTTCTGTGGATGTAAAAGGGAAAAGAAAAAAAACGCAGAAAAAAAGAAGTCGTCCTCGACTCGGCAACGAAATCGCGCATTGTTCGGCACAGACCGGTGACCTGCGAACTCTCCCACACTTTGCTTCTGCCACATAAATGCGCCAAGACTTGTGTAGGTGATCCAACCTCGTATTCGTATGAACGCATATAGAGTTTCGCAATCGATCAACAGTCATAATTTGCTAAATAACGTTCCTTTACCGTTTAACGAATGCTAATATTCGAGGTGCACGACTATTCAATTTTCATTCTTTATTTACTCTTCTCTTTTTTTTTTCTCTAAATACTGAAATACTGATGTTTCATCGCACGATCGGTAGCCGCGGTAACTGAAATTCAATTATCCCAGTTCGATTTTGGATCGCGTAAATAGAAGTCTGGTTTCATTCGATGGAAATTCAAAAATCAACTATGGTGATTGAAGTTTATTTGGTTTGACGGAATTTTCTCTGAATTTTTCAACAGGAGATTCAATTATTTTTACATTCGTCTTAGAAAGCTAGACCAGATTCTAATTGGAGGTGAGGCAAAGTTCCCTGGTAGAAATTCGCTAGTTGTAACACTTGCTGTAATTCAGTAACTTTTCAGTTCAATCACCAACTTATAAGTGTTCTTATATACATAATATATATACATATGAGGTCTCTAGTTTTTCACGAGGGGAAGTGTTACAACTCGTGAATTACTAGACAAATTTCTACCAGGGTTAGAGTTGAAAATGTACTGAAGAATGCACGCTCTTTAGTTGCAATAAACAAAAATTTTTATTCCAAGGCACTAATATTTGGTTGAGACAATTTAATTTTTCATTTCATGTCGTATTTTATTGAATTTTCAATCACGACAACTGAACAGTTTTCTCAGCGTCATTCAATTGAACTTGAATCGATCAAATTTATCAAAATCACTGATTTTTATGAGGCTGAAACTGGCAGGTGTAAAGCTACACGGAGAGAAATTTATTTGGAAAGATTACCATTTTATTCGTAAACTAGAACTATTCGGAAAAATCAGACAATAATTTATAGCATAACTCCTAATCATTGCCAGCTGTGATGGTAACAATCCAAATTAATCTCGATTTTTACCATCACAACTGGCAATGATTAGGAGTTATATTATAAATTATTGTCTGATTTTGCCGAATAGTTCTAGTTTACGAATAAAATGGTAATTTTTCAAAATACATTTCTCTCCGTGTAGCAGCCGATTTTCATAACTGTTGACACAAAACTTCCATCAAGATTTTAAATATCTGAGGTTACAACAATCGGCTGCTAGAGTTTTAGCTTCATCTGATTTTTCCATTTTATGAGAATTGTGGAAAGTTGAATTAATCGAAAATATATGTAATACTTGATTGTGATTATGATTTTATATTTTTAGTATGTAAAATGATATTTTTTCTTGAGGATTAAGGTGATTTTATTCACTGAAGAACACCGACTGTAAAATCTGTTGAGGCAATTAACTGTGGATCCCGATGAACTACAATTCACTTTTTGCAGGAGAGTCTAGAATTTTCATGAGAATACCTACACGTTACGAACCTTATATTTTACATTCAGATTCGAATTATAAATTGATTAATGCGAACTTCGACATTTCCAAATGTCACGTTACAAGACTCATAAGGGGTAACAGTATTATATGCGTTTATGCACATTGATCCATTTAATTTTATTACCTATTAATATAATGCAAGAGAGTTTGAGTTGGATTTCACTCATCTTGTTATAATAAATCATTCTGTGGTAACCGAGAACCGATTTCACCGACTCGATTTGAAAATTACTTCATGTTTAAGGGAATACCAGCAATGTGACGTTAATTTTTGTCCAATATTCTCTGCATTCTCCTCATGAGATTTCAACATTTAAAAAAGAATCCTGAAAAATCCCATCACCATAATTAATTCCATTATTATTAACACATCCGAGACGAGACGCGGAGGAGACAAGATGAAGAACAATTGTAAAATTAAAGGAAAATCTGATATCGAGAAGCAAAATATTATCACACTTGAATATTTTGTCACCATCCTAACTAATGAGTTGATAAACGAGAACAATTGTTACTCCACTTTTCATAGTGATTAACTGTAGTCGCGAACCCATTAACTCACACACAATTCTCTAATTTATTCGTGAGAACGATACGATGATAGCTGATACTTTGATATGAAGAAAAAAAGATTCATAATTTGTAAAATTTCTCACGATAAACACTAGTATTCGCGTACTGGTAAACTGGTAAACGCATTCCGATGTCGATCGATCGCCGAAGTATATATATTTATTATATTTTTACAACGGACCGTGTTCTTTTCCCTCAATGGAATTAGCGAGTTTTTTCATGATTCGATTACTCCCGATCTATGTAATAATCAACCCACGCTTGTCCTTAAGTTCAGATTTTCATATTAGCTCGTTTCATTAGCATTTTGAAGAACCCTTTTCTCTTCCTCTTTTCACCGACGCTCGGGAAAGCAAGCAAAAAGAATGTGATAAAATAAAAGACCACAACACTCGAGGCTAATCACTTTTTTCCTCTCCATCGCATTAGAAGCAGGAAAAGATTCATCCACCGGTTCTTGTTCTCTTTCTTTTACTACGCTGGGTCACACCACTTGTTGCTAACTCTGAAACTGCGTTTACCGTACCTACGACGTAATTTGTAATCATTTCATCCTGAAACATTGGAAGTTATATCACTGTGATTAATTGGCTTTGAAACCTATCATTTAACCACGTTAAACAGACCTCGGCAACACATAAGTGAATCATTTTCTCAGTACGTAATTCTCATTATTCCCTTATATATTCTTCTTCTTTTTTTTTCATCGTCGTTGATTTGAAATCTGAACCACTTGAAGCGTGCAATTCCGAGCTTGCTCTATACCATTTTATTGGCAATTATTCAACAACCGTATGCCACGCCTCTACACCTCTTTGCCGATGACTCTTCCGTCTTCTGCGCGCATTTGTCTAAAAATCAGCTGTTTCGATGAAAAGATAATCGAGAATAATTTCAAACTTTTCAAATTCAAGGAATCTTGGGTAGGGGAATGATCTTTGTTTCGCGATAATTTGATTTTTATGACGAAGGAAGTTGAATCTCGTAAATTTTAATCGTTGAACGGTGCTGCGAGCCTTTCGCGGTAATGGAAGCAACGATCGATTCGTATTATCATAAAACCATCAATTCCTTTGATGAATGAAGGAAACTTCATTCTTCGCTGCACAAGAAGAAACAGAAATTAGACGTGCCAGTAGTTTGTTTATGAACTTTTGTGTGCATTGTATTGAATTGATTTTCATTGCTTGTATAGCCGACAATACAATGTTTCTCACAAACGCGATATCGAGAAATCATCATTAGATCTCGTAATTTATACTTCTGTATTTGAGTTTAAATTTATATTCCATTTTTTTTTCGTATGAATATTTTATATGGGGTTTGAATCGTAATAAAATATTGTCAAAATTATTAACAATTGAAATGTTCAATTTTACACCATCATTTGAAAAGGAAAACCATTTTGACCGAAGGTGAAGATTTTTCATCAGAATTTGACTTTGCTTTGATTCATTTATCGAGGCAAGACAATCTTATGTTGCAATATTGGAAAGTCGCTTTAGCGAGATTTGAACCTGGGTTTCACGAATGGAAGACGAAGCTTCTGTCGCATTGTAGTTCAATTACAATTAATGGTATTCCTCGACTTTGTTTAGAATTCACGACAAATCTAAAATTCTGCAAGAAAAACATTCATTCTATCACTGCAATTTTAATCGCGTCAACAATCTTTATTGTGAGTTGAAATGATAAACTCAGATTGTAGATTTAACCAGTGATCTTCAACAATACGATTCTTCTTGGTAGAACAATTTTGTGTTGCTGTAAGAACAACCACAAATTGTGGTATAATTAGCAATAAAATTTTAACAATTCTTTCCGATACATGGTAAAAATTCTCACGATCAGTCGTTCCTTCAAATTTATAAAATCAATGTATAATTAAGAAACTATAAACCCGGTAGTGTGTTTCCATTTATTACTGTTAGACAATTGTCTGTCTCTTTTTCTCTTTTATCGAAGAAATTATACATATGAGTGCGAAAGATTTGAAAAGCCGAAACGTATACTTTCATTAGACGCTAATTACGCCTACGAATGACACTTCCAACATTCAACGAAGAATGAATTGACACATAGGGACATGAGCGTTCTACCATAATTACACATTACTTCGCTCAGCAATAGACAGATCTTGGTAAGGATGAATGAATGAATGAACGAATGATAATAAGATGTACTTTATGAAAAAAATAAATCTTTCAATATTCATATTTTCAACATGTTTTGTATTTACTTTGAATAAATTTCACTTTCCAATACAAAAAATAATTAGTTCCGTAGTTGAAAATTAATTACCATTTATCAAGTTTCGAAATTTAATTATAATGATAAAGTTTTCCTTTTCGAGCGTTCATCCGCGTATGTCACGGAGACCCTGTTCATTTCTACCCTATCTTAAAAGATTCATACACCCAATCACTTACTGTAAATATACAAGATTGAACATTACAGTTGATACACTTAATTATTAAATACTCATTAATACACATAATTAATCAATGGTTTTGCACGGTTGTATGCACATCCGTAACACAGTCCTTTGACTCTTGAGCTTCAAGAGCATGTTCAAAACTGTGTGAAAATGCACTTCTTTTACTCTCCAAATGTGGCTTGGAACTTACTTGTGTTATTTACTCTGTTTTCTTTTTTTTCTGTTAGAATCGAATATCTTCGTATCTAGAAAGTTTTGATGATAACGTTCCCTGTATCGCAAACAATAGTGTTTTTATTTGGAAGAAAAAGATCTATGAACTTGGAATATCTCAAGATAAGACGTATACAGAGAAATTTATGGTTATGATGATTATTTTTTACCGTACTAAACAATGCGATACATGATAAAAGCATGCGTATGAAGTTAATGTATGTAACGTAATAGTTATTACGATGTTCATACGAAATTATGTGCGCAACGTCGTTATCGTCACTATGGATGCAGGGGATGTATAGGATATCGTAGAAAAATTCCCATCGCTACAATTGGCGTGAAGTAATATACGGTTTACGAGACTCAGAATTTGCTATAATCATATGGTTATTATAAATGTGTTGCTGTTATTTTCCACTGTTTGGGGTAAAATATGCTACACTAGTCAATTACCCTGAGAATTTTCTCTCTCTCTTGTTCATATCATTTTTCATTTGAATTTTTTCATCCATTTCCGAGTGTTCAATTATTCCCTAAGGCCCTAACTTGGCCCGAGGCAGGGCCTGAGCTGCCAAAGAATTACATTTCGTTAGCTTCGTCACCATGTGTTGTAAAATGCGCGATTTTCTTGTGTCCATGTAGGAGAATTCATATCCATACATATTTTGGATTAGAAAGTTACCGGGAATAAACAAACGGATTCTGACAAAATTATGGAGTTGAAAGTGCCGGCCGTAAAGCTGAAGCCTTGTATCACGATTTCCGTGACATTGCTACCTAATCGATTCCTAGTGCAAATCAAGTTTAAGCAACATTGAAGTAAAAGTTAAACCAATCGTTTGCTATGGTTACGATGGACAGCTTCTACTTCATGGCAGAATCAATTGAGTTGTTACATCACCATCTCTGTTTTTTTTCAATTGGTCACATTCGCCTGACAGACATCAAACAACACTAGGTCTTGAAAATGGCTGAATTCATTGATATTCTGTGAGATTTATGAAACAAATGTACCATACTGACTCGTTACCGTTGTCGGAGTGACCAACTTTGGCAAATATAATCAACCAATCTAGGACCAGTTGATTCGACAGTACTGACCCGAATTCGGAATGATAAAAGCGTTTTCAATAAAGCCCAGTACTGAAAGTACAATAATCCCGGTACTGGCAACATCTACGGACCTGTCTTTTCACAACTGCAGCATATTTAACAACTTCGTTGTTCTGATTGATCTGGTCCAGGAATGATTCCATCACCAAATGACTATTGGTTCAATTAATAGGTCAGACAAAATAATACAGATATACATCGAATAATTGCTTTTATGGATCAAAAGAGAGCTCAGATGTCATTAGAAACTGAATATAACAGAAATCCGGACGAGAATATAATGGTAGTAGCTTTTTTGTCCACAAATAAATCCGGCTTCAAAGTCTAACTGTTTCTATTTGTTTTTATGCGATGTTCAAAGGTCGAGAATCTCGCTGCAAGTGGGAAATGTGTAAAAATTCTATCACTCGGATCAAAGATCGTTTAGGACATTCATTGTTTGAAATTCATTCAGGGGTTTTCTAGAGTGGATTCAATATTGCAACGAAACAGGCCATTCTCATGAATCAGTATTGTTTGATATCTTCCTACACAAGTGGCACCGATTAAAATAAAAACAGCGATGATAAAGTAACGGCTCGAATGATTTTGCCAGACCCTGGCAAATAAATCCCGGTCAGTACTGGACCGATCATTAATTCCTGGTAATTTCCACATGGGTCGTTCAAATCGACAAACGACGACTCTTCGAATCAGTATTTTCCATTCGCTTCATTCTTACCGTGTATTTGAAGAAGTATCTTCTACACTGTAAAAAATAATAGAGATTTCTATGCATCCGGCAAGTAGAAAATTTCAATCGTTGAAAGAAAAATCAATTCAACTGAGAATTTTGATTTTCATGTAAATTTCTGCACGAGTACAAAAAATTTCCTAAGGACTGCGGTGTAAGAACAAAAAAATACTTCTCCTTTGAATTCTCATTTGACTTACATTTTTCACATCATAAATTTGATATATTCATAGATTAAACAATTTATTCAAGCATCGGCAAACATTGAATATACACAAAGAGGATTAATTATCAATATGTGTCAATATTTGGATCTACATCAAAAGAATGACATTCATGTATGTATCAATGGACTTCCCCCGCTTGAAATTTTCTATAGAAAATTATAAATTACTATACAACAAAAAGAATAATTTAATGTGAAACATGAATAGCTTTGATTGAAATTTTTGTATCTGCAATTAACTATTTAACCTGGAGTTTTCAATCATTCGTGTGGTTTTGAATGATAATGTAACCTTTGGATAACAATACTTGTCAATAGTTTTCAATAATATCACTGCTGGAAATGCGACTCTTCGGCCACCCAGACCCTGCCTTGGGCCAAGTTACATTTACTCACAGTAATTATCTTAAAAAACTTGACTGTCGACATTGCTGAATTGACAATTTATTGTTAACAAGACAACTTTGTGTTGCTATAATAAAATGGCAACAATTCTTTCATTGCTATTTCTAAGAAACATGACGTTTGTAAATTTTGATGCACATTCTGTATCCCTCAGCTTGGAAATGAAGATGAAAATTCCATGGGTTCATATCCACACTCAACTCTAAAAACCCCCAAGTAAAAACTTTTAAGAGGAATCAGCCAATAGATTTTGAATGCTCATAGCGTTGTTGTGTTCTCAAATTTGGCACGAGAATCTGAGTACAGTGATACGCACGTGTCTTCATAGGGACGTACGTATCGTTACGACCGCATATGTAAGGTTTCCGGTTCAAATCTGAGAGCACTGTGGGGCACGTTATTTAGTTACGCATCACTGAATTAGTAACGTGAATTCATTGTTTTTGAAAATCTGGAATGTTCCAAAAAGCAAGTCCGCGAAAAACTGTCCAATTTGGCAACCCCCCTGTTGTTGAGATATATTTAATAACTCAAAGCGGTCGTAATTTTCTAAGGAAAAAAAGGTAGAATATAGTATTGAATGATGCAACCAAGAAAAAAAAAACCACAAAAATTGTATGCATCCGTTTCTCGAGTGCACAACCTCAAATATCACTGAATTCCGACATGATGACTTGATTTGAACCCCGCATTCGGATTCTACGAGAGAAATTACATTGCACGAAAAAAAAAAATGATTTGCTGATATTTGGATAGCTAAAAATTAACTATGGTAGCTATTTTTTAGCTACTGCAGCAATATTTTTGGCTACCCAAATATCAAACACACACGAATTCGCTACCACAGCTACTTCCTAGCTATCATAGCGAAATATTTTTTTCCGTGCGGAAATAATCCCCAGTTGCCCAACAGCAATCATTGTCGGCCCATTGTTTATAGATCTGTGTTATGGTAATTTCAAAATAAATAACTCTATTCGTCATCCTCTGGTGCTGGGCTTCCATAAATGTGAGGAGCTTTCAACACATTGGTTTCCTCTCTACACCAAGATTTGTTAGAAAATTTTAAGAAGAATGTTGCTTTCAAAGATCTCATACAAACTTTTTCTGAATTTTCAGCCCAAAATTTTGCACATTAATTAAATCATAATATCAATTAAATCGAAATCAGATACGGCAGATTCAAAGCACATTTCTAGAATAAGAACAAAGATTTTTCCCACTAAATGTGGGAAACCTTCTATGACACAAGTCTTTCAGTTCTCTAATTTGATCGATTCGTTCAGGATCAAAACGAAACGACTGTTCATAGGGGAGCGAAATGAGAATATATTCGATCAACAATCTACTGCAGTGGAATGTCCAACTTTTGTACTCCACAATAAGATTCATTCTCATGGTTTTGAACGATTGAACATAGTATACGTGAAAACGTCGAGAAATCATGGCACGACTGCTATAAAATATATTATTATATAAAGTACAAAATCTATGCTGTCGCAACAATCGATTCTTTATAATTTTGAGAATTTTTCCAGAGTCGCTGCAATTAGTATCTCAGCTATAGCGGCAAATTAATTTTTTTACGTACATACAGGGACCATATAAGAAATGCACTGAGAGAAAACTGTAGCTGAAAACGAGCCCAAGTACTTTTCTGTATTTATAGTAGTCATATTTTTCATTGAAGTTGCTATGAGAATCGCTGTGAAAGTGGAAATATAGCTTTAAAAATGAGAGTTTGAGGTTTGAGGTTAAAATTCTACAAGGATTTCAATTTCAAAATGAATTTTCCATTCCAAGAATAGAAAATACTGCTCTGAATGGATAAAAATTCTTTTGCAATGCGTTGATTATCAAATTTGATAGAACACATACCAAAAAGTAGTAGAAAAATTAGGAAAATTAACACCAATTAGAGGTGATTTCACGGCGGAGGAAGTACAGCGATAAGTTCAATCACGTCCACCAGGAACGTATGAAAATGGCTTCCCCTCCTTTTTCAATTGAAGTTTCACTGTTCTGGAGTGAAAAGAAGAGATTTGGATGAGAATCTCGTCATTTCTCATTTCAACACAGTGAGAATAGACAGTTTTATGATTCGGCGAAGGAGAATGCTCGAATTCATAGAGTGCGGCTGCATACAAACGATATTCGAATATGTATTACATGCAGCTAACCGAGTGGGGACATTTTTCAAATTATGTATACACTCTGTTATTGATATTTTTCTTCCATCTTCTATTTCACATTTTATTTAAATCTTCCCCTCGCATCGTAAACAAACAACAATCCACCCCAGTGAAAAAACAAAGTATATCGAATTATATATAAGTTATATATAATGTTGAAAATTTTCGGATATTATTTGAAGGATTGTCACAACAGAACCTGTCGATGCCCCAACGAGAGTGGCATTATTCGTAAAAGAAGGATTCAACAATAGTGATTTTCGGTCTTTTTTTCATATAAAAAATATCCAGCGTTCGTAGAACTCAATAAAATTATGTCAAAAGTGGTAACAGATAGGCGGTCATCAATTCTCACCTGAATTGAAAATATCATATACGAATTGGATATTACACTACACATGATTCCCAGACAACATGGATTTGGAACAGATAATCTCTCACCGTTGCAAGGAGATTCATTCATCTGCTCAACTGATTGATGATTCTTACGTGATAATACCTCTTCAAATGATTTCAAAAGAAACAATTTTGTTCGTAAGTAAGGAGATAATATAAGATTGCAGATTCATGATTTAATTGAATGTTCATATCAGACGGAATTAATAACATACTTGCATAACTTTATATTTTATCATTAAAATTAATATCTCGCAATTGAGTAAAATGTCCATAAAACTCCAATACTTTACGCAGATAACTACGAGGAGGAAGCTATCAACGGCACATTTCTTCATAATCGAGTTAGATTACATTGAGTTAAGTTACGCGTATGTTAGCGTACGGATTTTGCATTCCCTCCCTCTCCGTTGTACAATTGTTATACATATATCTTTTCAAATCTATTCATATTGGTTCCTTGAAATCAAAATTTCATTTTGTAAATATTTTATTTCTTCGTTGGTGAAGTTGATTGAACTGAAATCCCTGATATTTTGAGATCCAAGTTTCACTCGGATGATCCGATTCGCCAATGAGATTCAATGACTGTTTGTCAATGAAAAACAGAAATCAACCAATTGTTCTTACGGCGCGTGCGCGAACGCGCAAAACTCGACCCGATTTCGAATATAATTTTAAACGGACACCTGGTCAAATAATTCTTCAGTATATGGGTATATGCAAGCAATTATGGAACGATTGTTCAGTTCATCTCAGGAAGTTTCACAGGGCAGAGTAAAATGATTTTTTACCTGGAGTGTGTGTGGTTGCATCCAGAGACAACGGAGCCTGCTGTTGTACACTGGGTGCGGTATTACGAGCAATCGTTTGATGCTGCTGGGGATGATGATGGTGATGGTGATGATGGTGATGATGAGGTTGAGGTTGCTGATGGGTCAGGGGTTCCGGCTCTTGATACGAGGGATAATCAGCGTAAAAGGGTTCGTGGCCCGTCATCAGGGTATCCAATATGTGTAGCACCATTTCCGAGGATGCAACTGGGTTGTTCTGTGAACTATTGTTGTTGCCGTTGTTGTTCGCCGACGTTGTTGCTTGTTGATGATTCGAATAAGAGCCGACGACAATGGTCGGCTCCGGTAGGCCCGAACTGGAAGCCCGCGACCCCGACGTCTCGACGTTCACGACGCCCGCCGTGACGTCGTTTTTTCAATTAATCCAATTCGCAATTCGAACATTCGTTATTCCATTCCCATATACAATGGAAATTTTTCACTGCAAATTATTTACACAGAATAGTACCGAGCAACAGGTACTTATTTACCGGTATTCTATTTATCTATTTTATATATCCTTCTCTTTTCTCCTCTCTTTCACTAAGATGCCTTGTTGTACGTGTAAATATAGATATAGATATATATATATATATATATAGATGTATATACAGATATTTAAAAACGTATATACATAAAAACACAGTCACAAAACACTAAGTTGGAGAAGAACCAATAAAAATTAACTCACATATCACAACATCACTCACATTGGTATTAAGAAGGAGAAGAAAAAAAAAAGACGGATTCCGATAAGTTACACTATCCGAGTCTATTTTTCTTCCTCTGCGATTCCTCTCTTGCATGCACTCTCCACTTGACGTGAGCACGCGTGTCACTACGACGAAGCGGTGTATCGTTTCCGCTGTACGGTCCTCTTTGCCACCTCCCTCCTCCACCACCTCCTCTTCCTCCACCTTATTTTACCACAGAACCTCGGGAGTCTTCCAGTCTTCCCCACTCTAATTCTTCAGCTTCTGGCTCTCTAGGTTTCCTCCACCAACCTACCGTCATCACCATTACCAATTCCTCCTCTTCTCTCTCCCGTTTAATATCCCCCACTTTGTCGGCAACGAGCTGTGTGTGGCTGACACGGTGTGGAGGGAGATACGCGTGTGTGTGTTGTGGGGATCACAAACGCCCCCCTCAAGAACTTTCAACCACCTGCTGGCTGGCTACTGCTGCCGCTGCGATCCTCGTTCATAGTCCAAACCGGGTTTTACCTTCACTATAATACAGTACCTTCCTATCTATGATCTATAAGTACTGTCGATGATAATTATGATTCACTCAAAAGTTCATCTTTATCGATGAACATCTTATCCCGGATTGATTCATTTATTACAATGAATCTTTTCTAGTCGGTAATGAATTTGAATATAAAATATTACATAAGTATAGTAAGTAAGTAATATTACATTAATATAGTGATATTCTAAGGTTTGAGGCTAGAAATTCACAACCACTTCGACGCTAGAGTGAATTTTTCACTCTAAAAGAGTGAGAGGTTACTCGAAACGAGTGAAAATTCCACTCGAAGCGGACATGCTCGCTTCTGACACTTAGTAGAGTGGAACCTGCGATTTTTCACTCTTTCAGATTTAGAGAGCAGTTTGTATTAAAATGTAATCCTCAATTTTTTTTACAAGAATGGGATAAATTGTTCGTCACAAAGTATGGCGGTAGGGATGAATTCAAAGCCTTTTTCAGACCCCCTCCCCCCTCCCGAAATTCGCGTATGTTTGATGTGATGGAACTTTGCTCATGTGACCTTGGATCCAAAAAGAGTCGCGCACGCACTTGAAAACTTGTTGCACTATTTCATTGGTTCTTTTATTGAAATGATTTAGAAGTAAAAAAAACTTATTTTGTCCACCCGAAAAGTCGAATGATTGAAAAATAACTCAGATCTTTCTCGAAATTGAACTATCAGAGGTCCTAATTTGGCCCAAGGCAGGGCCTAAGATGCCGGAGGGTCACATTTCTAGCTAGGGTATGTGAAAATTACACAATATTTCATTGGTAATATTTAGCCAATGATATATAGTGGAATTTCCAATTTTTCCCAATAATTCATAATGCAATTTCACGAGAAATTGTAATTTGACACACTGTTAGAAATCTCTTCAAATTTAATACATTTTTCATGCACATTTGTGAATGAAACTTCCAATTCTTGGTCATTGAAATGAGAATTCATTTACACGCAATTGAATTTAAAATTTTCGCTATATTATATCATACATTAATATAAATCACTGAAATCTCATTCAATTGTAATTGAAATTCCAATAAATTTTTCAGTTACGTGAATAACTTTTGCTCCCATTACATGTAATTGGAAGTTCAATCAGAAATTTCTAACAGCGCACAATACAACATTGTGAAAAGCTACAATCTTTCTTAAAATTCCACAGTGTCACAATCATTGGCTAATTTATCACACAGAGAAAAATAATGCAATAAAGATTACAACATTTTCTAGTGAATTAATAGTATAATGTTGTATCTCTTGAGAAGTCCTTCCCAAATGTGGAATATAATATTACAACTGCAATAATTTTCCCTACATTCTGTAAGAAAGTGTCTGAGATCGTCGATGTACCAATGATATATTGTATGATTTTACATAAAATTTATTTACAGGGTGGAAACAGTGTAAAATTCAGTCGAAGCGATTGTTAAACCGCTTTTGTAAACACGCTAAAAAACCTGACGATGCCAAAATTGAGATCATGTAACGATAAGTACAGGGACGTGCGAACCTGAACCAAACTCGAACTAACCGTACTTTTTGAATTGTTGTAGTTCGGCTCTTGAAACGAATTTTTCCCTGCTATGCAAGTTTGAAATTCGAACCGAACCGAAATACTAACATTATCTGTTAATCAAGTTCGAAGTTCGAACCAAACCGAACCGAAGTGAAGGTTTGATTCAGTTCGGTTTCAAATTCAAACGGTTAACGCATCCATAATCAAATTTTTTATTCAATCACTATTATTCATGTGATAAACAAGAGAGATTCGATTAATTTTTCCGATCGGTAGAAGTGAAATTAATCAAAGAGGTAATACAATCGATTTGACATAAAACCGAAATCTCTTCACATATAAACTCTCTTGGCTTCTAATTATGCGAAGATCAGATTAGGGTGACGTGATCAGAAATGAAGGCGAGAGAAGTTCCAGATCCTGCGTGACTTATAAACGCAGAGGGGAAGATAATGTGGAGGGAAAAAAGAAATATATGTAACGTAATTTATATGAACGAATTTTTCAAAACCTCCACACGTTTCACTAAGATTACAAGCATTCTAGAAATTAATTATGATGTTGGTAATTGGTGACAACTCATCTTTGATAATTTCAACGTACCGGACTTCCGGTGCACACAATAAACAGCGAGATGAAAATATCTTGAATTATCGGTAAATGAAAATTGAAGCATTGAAATAAACATGAGAAACCGAGATACGAGTCTCTAAACTGGAATTTCCAATACTCTGGTTTTGCGGTAGGAAATGACAGCTTTTTCGCTTGAGAAATAATGATATTGTAAATGCGTATCAATTATCCAGATATATTTTCACGAATTTTTAGTATATAAATATATACAATTGATTATACAATTTCAATTTCGTAAATGAATTGATGTGTCCTCGTTTCGACTATAATTGATGGATTTTATTTGTATGAATTTATATTTTGCACAAAAAGGAAAATAAAATCATGTGAATTCGATTATATGGAAATTTTCTCATACCGTCAAAAATAGTAAGAAACAATATTAACTTATAAAATCGCTATTTACACATTATTACACACATTATTTACGCATAGATTAAACTGGATTACTGAAAAAACTCCCGCAAAACTTTTCTGGACCGTCCCAGAGATGTCTTATTTCTGAAACGTTGCTATATTTTTGTGAATAACGTTGTTATCAAACACTTCATTTTCAATTCATGTGAATTTATCTAAGACTTTCGTTACATTTCGCTCAGTGGAATCGCGTTTGAGATGAATTTATACATTCCGTTCATGTAAAATTACCCACTTCGATAGTTAATTCACTGTCAAAAAATGCCTCCTGAAAATACAGAAAATGATCAATCATGAACAGATCAATTTTACTGAATTTGAAGAGATTCAAAATTCTAATGATCTCAATTCGAAGAATACAAAGCATTTCATTTGAAATTATTGATTCCCGTATGGAAATATTTCGCTGCAAAATTTCTGAGAATGTCTGTAAAATCTCTGAGAAACTCTGATTTTTTCCTGCAAAAGTCTGATAAAGTGTGAGAAACTCTGAGATTCCGATGAAAAATTGAATATATTTGGGACATCGTTCTCAGAGTTTTTTCAGAGTTTGTCACACTTTTTTCGGAGTTTATCAGAGACTTTTCATCGAAATTTCAGATCGATGATTATGAATTTATTCCTGATAAAACTCTGATAAAGTATGATAAATGTTGGTGTTCCCGCAGAGAGCTATGAAAAAAACCATGAAACATGACATTTGACGTCATTTAATATAAAGTCAGAACAATCGTACGCTGGATTTACGGCTGCTACACTGTCAGAAATATTATGAAGTTTTTTTCAATACCGTACATGAATTCAGGTTAATACACATTTTACATTAAATTTAATGTACCAAAACATTGAAAAAATATAGATTTTGCTATAGTTTACATTAAATTTAATGTAAAATGTGTATGAAACTCAATTCATGCGCGTAGTTGAAAAAAACTTCCAGCAAATACATTAAAATTAATGCAGAAATTTCTAACAGTGTAGTTTCAACTCAAAACATACGAAAAAAGTTCTAAACATTACTCGCTTTTGATCATTTTCACTTACCTGTCCATCAGAACAGGGATTTATCACATTCCTCTGAAAAATCTCTTATAAACTCGGAAAAAGATCCGAGACAATTCTGATGATAACTCATATTTCATGATTTTTTTATCGGTCTTGGAGAAAACACAGACATTCATCATACTTTTTTCTGAGTTTCATCAGGAATAAATTCATAATCACACGGAAAAAAATGAACTGTTAATTTTACCAGAATTCCGGTTACTATATGGACAGCAAGGAATATCTGTGACTTTTACTTGAATTCTTGTTAAATTTACCGGAGCCCTTGTTAAATTTGCCGGAGACTTGATTCATTTAACTAGAATTCCGGTTAAAATAGCAGTAATTCTTGCTGTCCATATATTAACCGGAGTATTTTTTTCCGTGCATCTATCTGAAATTTTAATGAAAACTCTCTGATGAACCCCGAAAAATCTCTGAGAACGATGTCCCAAAAATATTAGATTTTTCATCGAAATCTCAAAGTTTCTCAGAGTTTTGCAGAGATTTTCAGAAATTCTTCAGCGAAATATTTCCATACGGGTTATTATTGAGATAACCATGTGATTGTAAAGATTGACGAATAAACTGTAAAAATTATAAGGAACTTCATCTCTCGATCCTAGAGAAATTATTTCTTTAACAAATTTAAAAATTAACTGTTGTCGTAATATAAGATGCATGTAGTCGAGCTTAACATGATGCTTAATGCTTTGATGCATGATATATATAATGTGGTTCAAATAATGTATATTCTATGTACCAAAGGGTCTTTTATACCCGTAAAAAAAAAGATTATGGTAAAAAGCAGGGTTTCTTCAATGAGAAGCTAATCACACATGAACATTCAGATATTCAACCATGAAAAACAACTCTTTTTTCTAATCAGTTTTATGCACAAGATGAGCGGATCTAAAGAGACCTTTTTTCCTTTGGTGTGGGTCATAACTCGGAAACGGGTGATCTGAAATGAAAAGGAACAAACGATTTCTCAATGTGTATCGTTATGGCTATGGCCCGTACCAGAATCAAGGATTTGTTTTTTTGGAAACAAACAGAATGGCAGCAATTCGAATTTTCGTACCCCTTTTTTTGCAACATAAATATTGTTCATAACATCGCTACATGACGATGAATCTTCTCAATTCCGGTACGGGCCATAGCCATAAAAATACAAATTGAGAAATCGTTCCCGAGTTATAACCCCCGCTAGGGAAAAATAAAGTTTCTCCAGATCCACCATCTTAATTTGGGATAAAAATAATTGAAAAAGCCGTATTTTTTACCAGACCCTCCTCTCCTCAAGTGAATATCCCAACTCGTAGACCCATTCATGGAGGAATTTTGCTGCATATTTTGGGGAAAAATTCCACAATTATTCTTCAGAGTGTAGCCAATCAGGATCCCTTTGAATGTTCGTAGAAACACAAATCTCCAAGATTTTTAATAATACCACTGGCATGTCTTACGAATAAATTTTACAATATTGTATTTTTTACCATTTTCTACCAAAATTGAGGTCTCTTCTCTCAAGCTATTTCCAAATTCACCCATCCGATATTAGATTTTCAATTCTCAGCCCACAAAATATTTCTGATCCTTCGAAAACTGAAGTTGCATTCGTAATTTCACGAAAAACAATGAACGGGATGATAGTCTCTTGAGGAAAAAAGCGAGATGAAGCATGAAATCACGGCGCAAAATCGAATGGGGACCGTCAGAGTTGGTAAAAGCGTGCGCGCGTGGATATGGAAAAAAGAAATGGAGTCCTCCATTGTGGCTCGTGCACACACGCGTAGTTTTATTCGTAGTAAGTCCCATTACTATCGTTGAATACACAACCGTCAAAGGCAGGCACGAGGCAAATACGACAGAAGAAGACGTGGAAGAAGGAGAAGAAGAAGAAGAGGAGTGAGCACTTCCGGTCCCCTCTGCATCACGTGCGAGCCACCGAACAGAGAGAAAACTCCCTTAGCCTTTTTCTCTTTGTCTCTCTTAGGAGCATCCGGTCCTGCCTCTTCACTGCCCTCTCAAAAATAGGCCTCCTAGGCCCTTGTCTACAACGAGACGCGTTAGCACGTGATGCTTGTGTAGGCGATCAAATGTGTGCACGGTTATAGCCTCATCTATCAAATCCCTCAACCCCCGGTTACTTCACCACCATCCAGTTAAACATGTCAATTGCTCGCTCCTCTTTTTCACGTTCCCCGTCTCTCGTATCCCTCGATTCATCTATGAAGATGAATCCTTATCCCGAATGACGCGTTGAAATGAAGAAAATTGAATAATTGGATGCAGGTGATTGGAAACAAAAAATATATCATCTCAAATCAGTTTTTCGAATCTTTCGTTTGCAATCGTATGTGCAAATGTATCGTCCAACGAGAGACGGAGAGTATTAGTATGAGGCAATGACAACGTCGAATCGGTATTACTTTGGCTCTTAGCGTGATATCTAATTATCTAAAGTAAAACCATATGTATACATATGCTGATAATTACATTTACGTTCACCTTAGCTACCAGTTAATGTATGGTTTATCTGCACCGCCTCCCAGTTGCATGCGCTTAGATTTTTCTTACATATCTGTTCGTTTGTTTATCTTTCATTCTTCTCTCCGAGCATCAATTTAAAGAATCAACTTTGTCACCCGAAGGTAATGAATTGCTCTGTCATTTTTAATAATACGCGATTCTTCTGGTGTTGTAAAATCTCGAAATATGGTTATTCAAGAACATTCAGAATTATCGATCGTGAGTGACAGCCGAACAAAAAAAAAAGAGAAGAGACAAACAATGCGATTTGAAAAATAAGAAGAGAGGAGAGGAGAGAGAGCCAACCCATGTTATAACGTACGTTCATACATTCATTAAAAACGTCTAAAAAGTAGTCAGTCGTCGAACTGGATCTTAGCTTGTGCAATAATAATACACACATCTGTTCGATCATCTTGATATACAAGAAGTGAGCAACAATGAATTTTAGAGGAGGGTAGAGTGGTACTGCAAGCATTCAAGGGAGGAGCACTCGAGGACATTACAAAACTATCTGCTCTCGTCCCTGAATATTGGGGTAGGACTCCTCCTTCTTTCTCCTCTCTCTTTCCTCGACTTCCGGTTGTAACACGAGCTTTTCACGAGATTCAAGAAGAGAAAAGAAAAATAATACATATTATATATATATCTATACCCGAACCAAGATGGAATATAAGAGACCAGCGATACCCTTAAACAGGATTTTGATTTTTTTATTTCGATCGTGAGTCTCGATTCTCTATGCGATGGATACGATAATAAATATATCGTCATTATTTTTTGATTTTCCTCTGGGGAATGAAAGGGAGGATGAAGGTTGAACGCGAGTCTGCATCATCACACCACTCAAATCACAACCCAACTCTCCAGGGGGGAGAAAATATAAAAAAATAAAAATACACACACATACATTACAACAATGTTGTACGGCGTTGCATTGCATCGTGTCGTGAGTTCTGAATGAGTCTCCTCGGGCTTTGTAGGTTCTTCTACATACTGCAGACCTCTCCTCTTTTCATTTCTTTTTTTTCTTCTTCTTCTTTCTACCGCGTTCGAAAGCCCAGAACGAAGAGAAGTATGATGAATGAATACAACCTGCTACCTCTCTTTTTCTTTTCCATTCAAATTTTCGAGTTCTAGTAGGCAAATCCGTGAATTCGATCTAATTCGAAAATACGATGATATTATTCCAAAAGTGTAAAGGAAATACATAATATTTCGTCTGTCACATTTGGCTCGGATTGAGATACAACACCCTGTACATAACATACAAGTGGTATTTATTGGTTTCGTGTCACGTCCATCGCCTCGCACGTGCACCAATAGTGCACGTATGACACGCGTGTGCACGCATACGTGTATTCGAGAGAAAAAAAAAAAGAAAGAATGCGAACTCTCTTTCTCCTTCTGTTCTCGTCCAGAAAAGGCTTGTTCGCCGATGACGTGTCATAGTTCCTTTAAGGAAAGCTTTAGTCAATCGTGCGCCCGATCGCAAATACAATGATTTATATTTGTCAAGCAACCATACGATTGGTTTTATAAACCAACCGTGACGACGCCATGGGCCACTTGCAGCATTTTGATTGAGCCATCTATAATTATATTATTGTGTCCGTGGGCTCGGTCGATGACGCTAAAACGTCCAAGGATTTTATTCTTGAATTATGATTTTTATGTTTATTAAACACCCTCCTTCCGAGTATTCCCGCCGTTTGGTATTCGAATTCCATTCGACACGAGACGGGAGAGAAAAAAAAAAAGAAGAATAAATTCTCCGTTGAAAATGAGAAAAAAATCAGCGTCATTCGGTTTAAATGTAGCGTTTTTCGAGTTGAAGACATTCGTGTAAGAATGATATAATAATAAAAATGTACGTATCGGTTCCACCAGGAGGAGATCGAAAGCGAATAGGTAGGTTGGTAGGTAGACTGGCTGAGTTGGAATTAGAAAGACGATGTTGAGACCTCGAAGAGCTACGATACATAACGTAACACGGTGCCCCGGCAAGCAGAAATAATGAGTCTATTATGTGTGTTGGTCATCTTGCTACGACATACAACAACTATCGCAATGAATATAATCATGGATATACGGGAACAAAGAATTCAACTTCATACGCGTCACGATGTATAAAATTGATAAAGGAAAATATGTGTATTTGTAAAATGATGAATCCAAATGTGATTATCGTTACGTCGAATGGGCACTGGAAATATATGTGTACAATTTTCAAAGCCTTTAGATATATTTTGTATGAAAATTGTATTGAAAAGCAAGATTTTGTATAATTTTCATATCCTGAAAGCTTCTAGAAATATTTATACAACAGGAAAAGATACCAGCCGTGTAGAGCTCAAATATGATTCTAATTTCTTCTGAAACATGAGTCTGGTCTGTGAAATACATCAGGAGACTCGGGCCACCCATAAATATAAGGATTCCCTGTGGTTCTCAAAGGTCTACGGTTGGTTCAAAGTCTCCTATCATCTGTGTTGTGGAAAAACATGTCGATATTGAGACTGAATCAGATAAATATTGTCATATCCTGTTCAATACGATTTTCATGTATCAAGCAACTGGAAAATTTTGAACTTTTGAATTTTCACAACCCAGTAGCGGAAACCGGGGCTAAAAGTAACAGAGGTGAATTGTAACACAGTCTACAAGTTTGATATTTTTCAACGAATAAGGTTCACTCTTCGTAAAATAATTATTCAGTCGCTGAAAGAGTATTTTCAAACAGTAAGTATTCTTATTCAAAATTCGTAGATATCACGAAAGTATATTATTTTGTTTTTGTAGGTTCACTGTAAAAAATTTTATCGGAAAATTCCTATATATTCATGTGAAGTAATTAACACATACATGCGTTAGGAATTTCCCCAACTTGCCCGGAAATTTACTGTGAAATGTTGGGAAAAATCCCATAAAATTTGGAATTTTCAGATAAATATATGGGAAATTTCATATAAATGTACCGGAAATTGATTTCCTGATCAGTGATTGGAATTTTCCGGTTGATCTACACAGGAAAATTCCGATTATTTTTTACAGTGTTGATAGTGATTTAATACATTTCTGCAGAGCCACTCGTGTTTTTGTAAACACACGAAAGTAAGTTGACACTGTAAAAAAATCCCTTCTGCAAATTCAGAAAATGTGACTTCAATTTTCGATAGCCAGTTTCTTTTGAATTTCCAAATAAATTCTACCGAATTTGAAGAAACTTCAACTAAATTTCGGAGCGTATTCTGAAAATTCACAATTACATTTTTTGAATTTTCAGAGGGAATGTTTTTTTCTTTTTAAAGGAATCGGTTTTCCCTACGTTTGATTTTATTGAGCAAAGAGTGCATATTCCAGAAAACTTTTGGGGATGAGGTTATGTCGTAAAAAAAATGTTTACAAGTGGTAGAAAGACTTTCAAGAAGGCAAAAGAAGCGTTAAAGATGAATACGTTAAAGAAATCAAAGATCTTGCGTTCGAAAACTGTTGAATAACGATAAGAGACATTGCGGATAATGTTGGGATTTCAAAAGGATCAGCCAACTTCAGGGATGGACACGAGACAAGACAAGACGAAATTGTACAATATCTTGTGTTAATCTCGAAAGTATGCGAATTCCGAATTCTAGTCTTGGTCTTGTCTCGATCTCTACGGTGATATAAACAGAAAATTTGAGTGACGAAGATGATTTGGTCACTGAGAACCCAATTTCTTCGACTGAAAGGAACTTTTTTTGCCCTCATTCTGATGAATCTGGTTTTTCATTTGAAACGATGTTCCAGTTCAATGAAAAAATTTCTCATTGGATTGAAATTATATTTTTAAAGTGAGATTTCACTCTTTAGCCAGCCAGAAGTGAGCTTGTCGAATTTTTCAGTGAAATCCCTACTCTTTTAGAGTGATAATCTAAGGTTCGAGGGTAGAAACTGAACTGAGGGTGAACTTTCCAGTCTAAAGGAGGAAGAATTTACTCGAAACGAGTGAAAATTCTTACTTCTGAGACTTGGTGGAGCGAATAGGGCTTCACCCGAGACTCGCGTCAAAGAAAGATAAAACCCAATCAGAATTTAACAACTGGCGCAGTACTGCGCCAGTACTGGCTAACACTGACGGGGTACTGGTGGTCTGTACTGCAGCAGTACTGGCATTTGTCCGAAATGATAACGCTTTTCCATACTGGGTACGTGCTAGCCGACTCTTGGGGGCCCAATACTGGCACTGTACTCCGCCTGTTGTCAACATTGGCATACTTCGGTTTTTTCTGATTGGAAATAGTTACCAATAATTATTCCAATCTCTTGAAATATGAATCAAGATGATCAAGATAATTTGAAAGTACAAATGGAATCAACGAAATGGGGTGGAACCTTGATCATTCAAACAAAATTAGCAGAGATATATGTCGAAATATGCAACGAGACTAGTTTCGAGACTGAGAGTATATCTTAGTTATCGTCTGCAATGAAATCGGAATTCCATGCGATTTTGTTAAACCTTAGGTAGAAGCTTGATTCCGTCTAATATTTTTATGTTTTGAATTTTCAGGAAAAAAACCGCGTGATTTTCCACTCTTACAGATTCAGAGAGTGACCTAACGGTGACCACGATTACCCGTATCTCTAGTTCATCCTAGGAATAACCAAAAGATTTCCTCTTAATATATAAGCGTGTGGCTATCATCTGAACTAGGACCGAATAAAAATATTGGAATTTCAATTTCCGCCAACGTTTTGAGAAAATAAGTTTCATTTTTTGGTATTTTTTCACGCCTGAATGTAAGAATGGCAAGCATCAATTGACCTACTTCAGATCGAAACGGAATTTGTAAAGAAGATATATGCGAAACTTGAGCGGAATCGGTTGAAAACTTTTTGAGATATCGTGATCACCGTTTTTCTTTTCAACCGAATATCGTCGAGGGTGCTCTAACTCCTGTCGAAATGTAAACTTTATAAATATCAATACACACTCTTGAATTATGAATAAATATGATGTAAAAATTCCAAAAAAATGTATTCTTCACACGTTGAAATAACTATTTGTGATATAATCGCGCATGAACACGTTTGTTATTTTAACGAAAAAAACAAATACATTCACGATCACAAGTTGAATGATCATTCCAACTAAACCTTTTTTTCTCGTGTGAATTCTTCAAAACAAATCCCAAAAAGTACAGTCTTTCGACTGGAGGATCCTCTCAAATGATTAAACTTTCAATTCGAAAACGCTCATCTCACAAATACTTGGATAAACGCTGTGAAATTTCACAATTTCAAAACTACGTGAGTATTTAAATGAAGAGTATATTATTACACATTATAACAATATATCTATCCTTTGAACAATGCGCTCAGGGCAATTATTAAATACGATTACTACTAATTATTCTGTTTTCTCTTTTTGTTCTCAAAAATTTGATTTCAGATAAGAAACAGTAGGTTCGTAAACATAATACCAACGTACGATGTAGTAATTCTTTGTACGCGCGTATGTGTATGACAATTCTAACAGTGGCAAAGTCATAGTTTTACGAATATTACAGCAATCAAAATAAGTTGCACACGTGTGCTGTAAATTGCTTCACGTATGACGAAGTGTGGGTGGGTGAATAATATTCACGCCATGAAATCCTTTGCGATGTGTTCAAGAATTCTATGCAATAATGTGTGTGAATTATTGCATTCTTTTTAGTAGCGATTGAACGAATGATGTTCTCTTTTCTTTCACGTTGTCTCCGATCATCTCCAAATGAGGTGACTTGTAACTCTAATAATGAAGATCCACTGAGGAAAATTCCATGTTTTTGCAGTTTGAAATCATCGGCAAATGGAAACAAAATTTTCAGTCTCCAACAGCTGGATATTTCATTATTGCGACAAACCATTCAAACTTCACCGACATGATATTTCAGAATGTTGTGTAACTACCACCTATTGGTTCGAATTCTTCCAAACTTGTTCATAATTCAGCGACAATTAGTCTGTTTTTCTTCCGGTGCAGTCACAAAGAATTCTCGCATGACAAAACATCGATGAATGAAACTAAGACCATAGCGTGTGTGATAAATATTTATATAATTGAAAAACTTCTTTCCAACGTCTACGAGCTTCTAGATTCATTCATTGTTTTCGTAACCTTTTATTGTTGCGGTACAGGTTCATCATCGTTTCTTCTTCAAAGGTATCATGCCAGTGTTTTTTCAGATCAAGGATTTCACTTGCAGTTGCAGTCTCAGGCGTGTACTTGATTTGGGTTGTTGATAAAACCACATTAGCCTTGTTTTTTCGCAAAACCATCAGACCATATTGCTATTACAGAATACATCAAAACCGTTCATATTTTATCGTTTATCTTGTCTGTTCTCCATCATACACATCGACAAAACATTTTCTTTCCATTCGATTCAAGACTTTGTACCAACTCGTGTCATATTCTTTTGAATTTTCGATAAATGAAGCTGAAAACGTGTGTTCTCGACATATCCAGCCATTGAATTTAGATATAGAATTTTCTAACAAGATCACATTATTCTGATTATTGATGCCTGTCTAGTCTATGCAAATTTAACAATAAATTTATAATCAATTCTCAGAATTCAGAGGATATGAGAAAACAAAATCTGTCAAACAAGAACATGTGAATTCATGAATACGAATTTGATATTCCTCTGATTAAATATGATCAGCTGAATATACATTTGCCAAGTTCAAGACTTTATTCTTTTATGCGGGAGGTTTTGTGGATCGGTAAAATAGAAGGGCCCCTTTTATCATTGCCACGATAAAATGAATTTACATTGTTTTTTTTTTTCATTGTAAAAACCTATAAAAAGAAGTGTATAAGAATACGTGAATATGAACGAGTATAGGCTCTTCTCTTTCATCGTACGCGGCGATGCGTGAAGCCAGAGTAGCGGGGGCGGTACCAGACTTTCCCTCATTCACTCACGGTCACTGTTGCGAATGACGTAAGGGGTCTCTTCTTCATAGGCTAGGTAATTGTTACCTCTACGTTCTTGTAGCCCGTAGATGAACACCGTACAAGACACAGGCTAACTCCTTTTTTCATTCTTACATCGTTTCACGTATAAAAAAATCAGAGTCTTACGGTTACGTGCACATGATGCAAGGAGAAAAATTATTCATAGAAATAAGTATGCAATGACATTGTGTTTCATTGATAATCCTTATCAGACGAGCCTCTTTCTCCGTCATCGTCATCGATATCGTTTTTTGCCGTGTCTTTGTACTAATCAATCAAAACTCTCGGGGAATCCATATTTTATCACTGGAATATAAGATAATCAAAGACAAATCATCGAAGATAAAAATCTATATACTTTGAAATTTGGATTATTATTCCACATTCCATCTTTCTCTTTTCCTCCTGTAGTCGCAATACAAACGAAAGCGTTGCGACTTTGGTTCAAGTTTCTCATTGTTACGTCATTCGGTCGATAAAATCTCATTTTGATCCTATACACACACGTTTATATTATATATATATAGAATTGGAGGGGAAGATACTACATACGTTGGTATATCAACAGGTTGTACGCGGTACGTGTATGTCGCCGCGAGGCCTCTTATTATCTTCACTGTTTTGTTAGTTTCCCATTTTAATCTGCATTTTCCCTCGGTACAACGACAACGACGCTGACGACAACCTACCACGATTGCATGCGATTTTACGATTTCACTCTCCGCACGCTCGCTTTTATAGCTTTAAATATAGAGAGATGGGGATCAAGTCATTAGGTGCATCACGATATTGCGACAGGCTAGAAAAAAACCTAGCAACACTTTTATGTGTTAACAGTTTTGAAATATCGAGGAAATTAATGGACATTCGTCGCACTTGTATTTCGTTCTCAATGAAAATCTTTGATGTAATTGTTTACGATATTTTCTTTCATTCTCACGCTATATTTCAATTGATTTATGAAATCTTGAATGAACAACGGGTTGGGAAGACTTCGCACGCAAGTCTTTTCTCTTGAATCGGTACAAAAATTTCAAGGGTACAGTTGAATTTACGATAAAGTTCCTGAAAATTTGGAAATGTTGCTAACGTTAAAAGAGATACGTTATCGCATCGAAATATCTCGCGATTTAGAATGATTCTATTTCAGAAGACGTATGCCTGGTGATTAATTACGTCACAAATTATAATATTCATCCATAAAGTTAAGTAATCAATTTTACAAGTTTCTTACGCACGAAAGAATGACTGATTGAATTTCAAATGAACTTAAAATGTAGTCTACTTCTCAATCTATACATAAATCTACTGTTGTTGATTGGAATATCACTCGCAAATGAAAATAAAATGGGAACAAATTGAATTTAGAGTTTAGATAATTTGAAGAGATAAAAAAGAATGTTAAAAATATTGAATGTACCCATAGAGACCATGCACCGGAATGCAGAAGAAAACAAACTTACCATCGTTGTGATACGTAGTTGATCTCGATTGCGACAATGGTACCGGTACAGGGACAGCACCGGTTGAAGAAGATAGCGGTGCTATTTGATTTCCAACAGCCGAGGTAGAGATCGAGGAGGACGATGATTGCGGAGACGAATTCGACGTCGAATTACTATTATTCCTAGGATTCGTCGGTGGTGTCGTCGTTGTTTTTTGCGACGAAGCACTCTTATGTTCCTGATATCCCAAAAATTCCCCCAAATCTGGCACGCATACGCTTTCGTACAGATTGGCAGGCACGTTCTCCAAAGATGCCTTCTCAGCGTCAACATCTGTATACGCAAAAGGAATGAAAATTCCTTCACCATCCATCTCGCATTTAATTCGCTAATTTTCATCAATTGTTACATTATAATAATACTCATTTGGTTCCAGGTAAGAACATGAAGAAGAGGAAAAATAAATTTGCTCACGTCAGAGAAGGAATATGACGATTACAATACCCAAGAATGTTTACATAATTTATGCGTATCAGATCTTTGCAACAATCGCGATAGAAATCCAAGAGAAACCAAAAGAAATAAACACGGAGAAAAAGAATCCAAAGAACAAGAAGAACAACGACACGAAAATGATTCACTGCAAAATATTTCCAAAACATAAATTAGTATTTCGAGTAGTAAAAGATACGTATCGCGTGAGCTCTTGCAAACGTGGCATCAGCTAGCGTGGGTAATCGCTTTGATTCTCTGCAAACGAGAACGGATATTAGGAAATGCTCTTGCGCTTGTAACAAAAAAGAATGAAATGAAAAAATAGAAAGAAAAAACAACAAGTAGAAACTAAAAAGCTGCATCCTCGGTTTGTCTTCGTGTGTTATTTGTCATTGTCACGTTTCGCTTTCATCGAAATTATACGCGGATTTCGTTAGAAAAAAAAAAAAACAAAGCAATTCTTCGATATTGCAAATCGATGGTCGAGAATTATTGTGCAATTAAAAAAAATATCATTATAATTCATAGGTCCATCCAACAGGTGTGTGAAAAAAATAACAAAAGTAAGCACACTCGATTGTCAATTGTCTATTCACCTGACCGCGACACAACGGGTTTCGTGATAACAAATGAGGAAACACGGAAAGAATTTTTACTCAACGGGAGTTAAATCATGGGTGAACCTGTACTTCCCGTCAACAAACTTTCTCCTCCTAATTTACTATTTTCGATATACAGTAAAACGACATTTTTCAACTTATATCACACCTCGTGTATACAAAAGATTTATGCGATGCGACAGTACGTTATGACAGAGAAGAACAAAGATGTACAGGAATAAAAGGGATTGCCAACATAATAAGAAACATATGTAATTCATTCATGACGTCGAAAGAATAAGGACTCGACGTGTACAAAAGCCAACAAGGTGTAGTATATAAAATACACTTTTCTCGTGACTAAACTTTGTTCTTTGTGTGCCCCCTCTTCTTTTCCCTTTTTTCTCAAACGAAGCACGTTGAGTCATAAGTGAGACACATCAAGTTTAAGTATATTTGTTTTATAGTATTATTCATGAAATTCAAATTATTCTCATGGCGAGACATAGATGAATAATCACTTTTTTTTTCAAATCTGTTATGATGTAGAGGTTTATGAGAGATAAGCGAGCACAATTGCCCCCACAGTTGGATTCAAATGAAAAAACAAATGTGTCGTATTCCGCTACACTGTTAGAATAAGAGAATCTTCTGGTTCTCGATAATATCAATTTCGAACTCGGAGAACACGATTCAACGGTAAAACTTATTTGAACAGTATCTTTCTCGAAGATGAAAAATCAAAGAGTTCGCAATTTCAAAAGCGAGATTTAGAAGAAGAAGAAGAAAAACAAATTCAAAAATTCTTTCCAAAAGATGGACGTCGTAATTCCCGAGGGGTACGTAAAAATATGCGATTCATTGAATGGAATCAGTTTTACACAACGAAAAAGGAGCTCTTGCTTGTATATTTTGTTGACAATGGGATTTCATTCTAGACAAAGTGTACCTTATTAAGTGGTATTTGCGATAAAAAGGCGAGACGATCTTCATGAATGGAACCTGAACATGTGCCTTCGAATGTACGCGTGTATGTGTGAATGTATACATAAATATGTGTGTGTATCATTACACAGGATATCCGGAATCGAGGGTTTCTATGGAAAGGTCCGTTTCCCCTTCTCTTCTCTCTCTCCCTCTTCTAAGGCCCAAATAAAAATCCCGGTGTACGTGTATTTTTTTCTCTTTTCATCGTCATTTCATTTCATCCAGGGAATCCTTGGCTATCCTCCTCCTCTGTTGCTCTTTCTTTCCCTTTGCTTCGTCTCATTGTTGTTGATGAACAAGGTAAGGCATTACATACTAGACACCAAAGTACCTGTACGAGATCTCGTGTTGTACCGTGACATTGCAATTTTATGGAAATCCGATCTGTTTTTTTTTTTCGATTTCAAACCAATCCTAGGATTTACTTTCAAGGGATTTCTTCCAAGATTATTGAAATCTATAGATTTACATCGTGTATTTATGTATAGAGGAATGGAGCGAGGCGAAATAACGTACAACGGAGGAATGGAGTGGTCGTAGGGAGGAAATAAAATGCTCGTCGAGTTGCGGAACATGCAAGGACACGTAAGAATGAAATATTTCGAAGGGAAATATCCATTTCTCGCGCTGGTTAATTCGAAACTTACCTTTTTGCAGAATTTCAAGATGTTCCCAAAGGATGTCACCCATGAAAGCGGGAACACGCGCCAAAAAAGACTCTTTACCCATGGCACAGATTTGTTTTCCAGTCATGTGTTGCCAAGGTTGCATGGCCACACCCTCAAGTGAAAATTCCCTGATTGACCATTGCATCCAGTGGGCTACCGCGGTCTCCGACCATTGCCTCGGATCTGAAAAGGAAGAGTATATAGATAAAGTGGTATCGTTTGAAAAGGGTTCATCTCTGATCATTTGTTCTTGAAAAGAGGAGGAGATTTTGAATATCCATCATTCCTGAGAATACAATTTTTGACTTCACATCTTAGATTACGAATTATCTCGAGAGTGACTATGTTTCCTTTCCAGATAATGGGATTTGTACACACCTCCACATAAGTGAATACATCTTCATCAGTTGTACCAGATAATACAAAATCTTTATTTTTATCGCTCAAATCCAAATTGGCTGTGATTCTAAGTTGCTGTGCGAGAATGAAATAAAAAACAAGAAAAAGGTGCTAATGAACGATATTATGTTTCACATAGTAAATGAATCTCTTTCCAACAAATTCGATACCCGAATCATTAACTTTTCCTTCACCATCAAGAACAATTTTCATTCGATTTGAGTATTTCTAATTTGAATTCTGACAGTTGATATCTATAAAACACATTGATGAATACAAAACGGTTATGTTTTATTATTCCTCGTTTGTTTTCCTAGCGATAACAAACGATAAACTGTCATAATTTGACGGCATCTTATCTAAAGTCATGTCCAATATTTATCTTGCGTATTTTTAATTTAAAATACACTTGTTTGGAGTTTGTAATATACTAACCAATAATCTTATTCTATTCTCTAATTGTCGCGACAATGTATTCCCTGACAGAACAAATCACGTGTATTCGTGAGATCGTTCAACGTCAAGTATCAAATTTTCTCAATACTTTTCCTATGCCTCGTTGCTTCGACAGCTACCGCGCGCAAGGAGAAATCAATGACAAAATTTTGACATTAAAATCCCAAGACATTTGATTCGATTCGATCAAAAGAATTGCAATCTATCGAATACAATATCAAGTTCAATGCATTGACATTCAAGCGCACACTCTTGTTGCGTACCGTCCGTTGAATGAGTAAATCATCAACCCGAGAACGTTACCTACGTCAAATGATGACTGTGACAGATCCCTGACGCTATGATAAGAGTTTTTTTGTTTTCCAATTCTCTTCTCGATTTCCCAACCACGCTCGCCGGCCATCTTTGGATGGTTAGGAATACCAAGAAACACTGGAATGTCCCATTTGAGGCGCGCACGCCTATATTTGCACGCGTGTCTTGCATTGTTTCGCGGTATCTTCGTGCGTAAAAGGTACAGTTCAACTCATAACCAACCGAACTAAAGAAAGTCGAATCATATCTTTCTTGTATCCTGTATTTTTCTATTGTTTTCTATTTCGAAAGATCATATCCAACATATTCGAGGAAACAAAAGAATAAGCACTGTTATATTTTCTCAGCACGTGTCAAGTTTTCGTGAAAATGATGAACATATCATGGCTGTTATTTGTATTCCCTTTCGACATTCGGCAAAACAAACCTACCTTCTCCTCATTCTTTTACTTTTACAGTTATTATTCGAATTCGGAGGTATAGGTAGAGAGATGCATCGATACGACAACAGCATCGCGTCAGCATCAGCAGCAGTTAACAATGTCACACAAAAGTTCAGGTAGAGATATGATCTCTCTTCCTTCGCACTTTTACGTGACGAGGGTGCAAAAAAAGAAAATATTTCTCATCTATCTTCCTACGAGGCGCCATGCAATAGAAAATCAACTGCCTCTGTTGCTTCTTCATTTTCTTCCTTTTTTTTCAATGCGAAGAGAGAGTGTTTGACAAACAGGGGATGGGGGCGAACATGAATTTTTCAAATCACGATGACGTTGGTTGTGGAGATTCGATAATTGTATACATACGATTATCTTGTTTGTTGAAAATTCATGATGGAGTATCTTGTAGATCATGGGTTTGGGGTTTTTTTTTCATGTTACTGAGAAGAGATGGTCCAATGTTCATGGGATTACATGAAACGACACGTGTTTTACGATATGGATCCCGATTTCGAAAAACTTATAGGAAAATTAACATAAGATTCAGTTAATCGATTCCAAGATCAACAGACAATCGACTGAAATGATTTTCATTTACACGAATATAACAATAACTTCCATCAAACGAACTCCTTTTTGCCGTTAGTTTCTCGCATGATGGTACACTTCGTATCTCTCTCGTCTCGACAATTTTCTGTAATAATTATTCTTTGAGAGTACTCGAATTCTCATTTCTATGCTAACACTGCTGAGGATAATTTGATGACTCCTCGATCAATTCGTTTGACTTCATACCGTACTCCGATTGTGTAGATTTATCCGTATTAATCTTCACACTGTAGCTATTTATCTAAATTTTTCCCACTGCTTCCATTGTATATACATTGAATCTTTCTTATCCTCTGCAAGCAGTGCGACGTCATCGGCATACTAATTCTCGTTCTCTGTATATCTTCCTTCTGCATATAAATTGAAAATCAAAAGTAGCATGCAACATTCATGTTTGATGATGCTTCTCATAATTGTGATATTTCTCTGTTCCCCTTCGACGTTTACTACAACGATTTCACTCTCTTAAAATCAAATTTTACATACACATTCTGAGAATTTGATGTTATCGAAGACCCCTCGAGCCTTCTTTGGAAGCACTAACATCTTTCGCATTTTTACACAATAAAAATTAAAACTTACTCCCTTATTTTACCGGAAATTTACTGACAAATAATAGTAAAAATCCCATAGAATTTAGAATTTTCAGTTGAAGTTATGGAAAATTTCATACACATGTACCGGAAATTGATTTCGTACCCCATGATCTGAATTTCCCGGTTGTTGCGTATAGGAAAATTCTGATATTTTTTCACAGTGTGATTTTAAAATGCAGTGAAAATTACCTGTGTTTCAATTGAAAGTAAGCACCAAAATGAAAAATGGAAGTCCAGTCAAAGTTTCAAGTAAGATGCAGTCAACTTCATTCGGACTTTTTACAGCGTAGAAAGAGATAAACACGCTGAGAGAAAGGGTCTATTCAAATATTCGACAGCCAGGAAATTTAGTGACTGTGAATAAAAATCTACTTGTGCTAGCTAAATTTTATTTGTCACAACTATATTTTTTATTCCCATTGAATAAACTATTTTATTCATACTTCAGACAGCTAGCCTTCTATTTACCCCAACTAGGTACCTTTCTCTCAGTGTAAGCAGAATTTGAAATCAATATATTCGATTGTGGCCGAGCTATTCGTATTTGCATTGAACATCGATCAATTTTCACTATGTCGGATATTGTTGAGTAAAAAGAATTTGCATGGAATTTTGTTTGCGGAATGAATATTCTGCTGCCGAAACGTTGAGGATGTTACTGAAGATCTTTGATAATGAAACTATATCGCAGAAAAATATTCACAAGTGGTAAAAAGGAATTCAAAAAAGGCAGAGAAAGGACGACCATTAACGTCAACTGATGAACGACACGGTAATGAAATCAAAGATCTTATGCTCGAAAACCGTTGATTAACGATAAAAATTCTTGCTAATGATGTTGAAATTTCAAAAGAATCAATCAACTTGGATTTATGAGCAGACAAATCTTGGTTCTTTCCCCACGATAATACACCTGCTCACCTGCATTGGTTTTTTCTGTGAATTTTTCGCCCAAAATTCAACTGATATCGCTCCAACACCAACCACTGTATCCATCTGATTCAGCACCGACTAACTTCTGGCTACTCGAAATCAAGGGACCATTCTGTGAACACCATTTCGGCTCAATCGAGGAAATAAAAGCCAAATCAACGAAAGCATCGGGGGGACTATTCCGATAAAGGACTTCTCAGTCTGTTTTGACAATTGGCAAAAACATTGAATTACGTGCATTGACTGAATAAATGAAGATTATTTATTTTTCAAACAAATTTACTTTATTTTTTGGACACGGTAGTATTTCATGAGCAAAACATTAATTTTCAGCAATTGTGGGTCAATCCGTATGAAATCGTCCGAAGAAGAACAGGATTTGCTCCATATTTTTGGAATTTGTTTTTATACACTGTGAGTTGATTCATCGGTATGTTAACAAATTTTCAGACTTTTCGTTCACGCGCGTTTTGCGATGGCCTTGCGAGTATGTTGTGATCAAAATAGGGATTCACAAAAGATCTAATAACTCTTTAGCTTTCAAATCCATTTTGTTGAGGAAGAAATGAAGTTAGACTTGAGTAGGAATTATTTCTTCCTAAAATTCACTTCAAAAACTTTATTTTATCTTACGAACAGTTCCATATTGGACCTCGAAATCTCAATGGAATGAAACAAAACTCAGATCTATAATTTATACCGTGGATATATATCTTCATTGAGAGAAAGGTACCTTAGAATCAAATGAATTTTCAATCATTCTGTCATCTTCGAAACTTAAAAAGTTATGAGAAGCGTTATTTTGATTGAAACATGCTTCCAAGGTCATTGAAAAGTGCGTGTCAACAAATTTTTTAACCATCCACTCGAATTGAAAGTGAAACCTTCATTCTCGAATGAGGATCACTTACCTCACACTCGAAATAGGCTTCTTTTGGCTGCGTCTTAAGGTGATACCAGCGACTCTTAAAGATGCAACCAGACTCATTCGTTAGAAAAGGACATGAGCAAAAATATTCTGACGAAATACTCGAAAACGAAGAAATGAAATAATATCAAATATCGTTCTGTAAAGACCTTCTCCGATCAATAAAGGTGGTCTGTACAGAGTGATTGCTTCATTTTCGAATAATTTGTCAGAAAAGATTTGGCTCGGCCGCACGGAGAAAAAAATATACTACTTTTTCTTATTTTGCTTGCTAAACCAGAAACAGGAAGGTTTGTAAAACCAATTTTTACATAAAAATACGGGAGATTGGGAATGAATCAGTGAATTTTACTATACGCTTTATAAACTTCAACGTTCAGCATTTAAAATTTCGATCGTAACTATTAAGTTTTCTACAATATTCGTAATCTTCCGTATTTTTATGTACAAATTCATTTTACAAACCTTCCTGTTTCTAGTTTACTAAGAAAAATAACGAAAATTCTTATATTTTCGAGCGGCATTTTTCTCCGTGCGGTTGCATCGTGAGGGGCTGCTGGTATCCCCTCAAATTTAGTTACAACACCATCCGAATTCAAGACTTTTCCTTATAATATTCATTTCAACTCTCGATATAGTAACAAATCAAATGTTCGATCGTATGAAAAATTGAAAAAATATTCAGCAACCCACTCTGAATGAATTTCACATGGATTGATCCTTGTGAGAATCAATCGATCGATCGAAGAACATTGGTTTTACGATCTTCCGACTCCGAAAACTTCAATCGAATCTTTGCAAATTCCATCGAATGTGAAATTATACCTTTCTTTTCCGAAGACTAGACACTTCACGCGCGATATACTCACAAATCCTTATGTAATATACAAATACAAGAAAAATGAGTGAAAATCTACATAATCGTGCCACACAAATCGTTTCATCATTCTCTATTCGTACGCAATCTTGATATACTAAAGATACAGAAAGAAAGAGCGAAGACGTGTGAGACATGGTGCAATGTTAGAGATCCTTATAGTACGTATACACAACCGTAGCGTGGCGATCAAAGGCGACCGCCGATGTTTGAGAATCGAGCCGATGTTTGTCCAACTTATTCCTTGTCAGTATTGTTAACAGACTCTTTTCATACAGTCGTTTCTCCCTCCAAAATCTCTCGCTAATGGTAATAAAAGAAAGGAAAGGAAAAAAAAAATACACACATCTATTCTTTCTCCCTGAGCGACAGAGCGAATGCGAGCGCGACATTGACCAAATTTTTTCAAAATTCAATTGCACCGTGATTCTCATCGTCATTCCAAGAGACAGAAATAGAGGAGATAAAAAAGAGGGGAGATTCTCAAACACAGATAAAATCAAGATTGAAACAGGTGTCAAAAAAAAGAAAAAAAGCAGCGACGCATCGTTTGTTGAGTTAAGATCGAAGTTTTTACCACCGAGAGAAAGAGAACCAAGAGGTTGAGTTAGTTGATTTAGGAACGTGTGTCATAAAAATAATATATATGAGATAACAAAAAACATTTGTTGGGAATGATTTTAAAGGGAATCGTGACTATTACGCTTCGTTGGGAACGAGACGAATAATGACACGTTTACTCTCCTTTCTCTTTTGTTTTGTTCTTTTCTGTTTTTCGGGAGAAAATCAGTGAACGAAATACGTATGTACAGGTAACGAGTTCGTTGGTGCGTGCCATGTAGGGTGTAGAGAACGCACGAGAAAAAGGGACAACAAGGACGACAACGATCGAGAGGAGGAGGAATAGGACGACGATGTGTGATGCGATGTGCGACGGCGTCGGTAGCGACGATATGTGCGAGAATTGTGAATGTGATGTTCATGGCAATCTCTCTCTCTCCCTCTCTCTAATGGGGAGCCGATGCCACACATCCGGTATGCGCATTCAAAACCACGCGGGTGTGACGTTACTTCCGGTCTACATGCCCTGGGTTCATACCCTCGGGGCCAGATCACCTCCACAACTTTATAAACCTGACCTCGCGTGAACCTCGACGAGAAAAAACGCTCAAACTTCTTCTATTTAACGATGATAATAATAATAATAATAACAACAACGATCAAAAGTTACATCTGTTTTTGTTGTCGGAATTATTGAAAATCAATTACTCGTTGAAAAAGTTTAACGAAAACTAACCTTTCGTTATATTGAGGCGCACTCGTTCTTTTTCCCATGAAGCGAAAGAGGCCTCCAGGGCCTCTGTCATTTTTTTGTTGGTCCCAGGCGTCAGCGGCGGCACTTGCGCCGGTATATCTGCAACAAACGGTAGAATAAAACCATTAAAATTTTTCCATATGTTTTCATTCAACATAAGATATTCACTAACAACAGTACCGAGGAGGAGTATGTAAATTTTCGCACACGTTACACCGAAGGAACATTAAAAATCAATTTGAAAAATCTCAAATAACGCTATCTTTCTCATTATCATTATTAATTTTCCAGTTGGTTGACCCCTTTCGTAATTTCACGTCTGAATAATTCTCTCTTTCTCCAGAGTATTATTCTATATATATATATATATTTATACATACATACAAAATTTTGACTTCCATTTTTCATTACCCTCGACGTATCTCATTTTTAATTTTGTTTTTTTTTTGCCTTCATAGGCACTCGCAGCTAAAAAAACAAGTTTCGACCGTTTGTGAGAAGGCAGAATCATGTAAATTCTCACAAATTTATATATATGAATATCAATACATAGTTATCATCGTTAATCGTGCACGATAGGTGCGTGTGCGTATATGAGAGAAAGAAGAAGAAGGAGAAGAAGAAGAAGCGAGCATGCTAGTCAGGTGTCGCAAAGTTGAAGCAGCGAAGAGCAGTGGCAAAGAACCGAAGGAAAACGACGATGACGAAGGGGCATCGTATCCTAGATAGCATCGTCGTAAAGAGGGGTGTAACTGCCAAGAAGGCAAAGCAGATGCAGGTGCATCATGCCGTTACGCTCGCTCTATGGCGAGGTGTGCTCACCGAAGACGAGGGCTACACAATTTTTATATGGCGTTTTGCTTTCTTCATCGTGCGAAATTATCTTTTTCTTGAAAACTCTTTACTGTACTATACTGTACTGTACTATTCGTAACAACAATAAAAGTATCAAATATTTACATAACACAGGTTAACAAAAAAAATTTGTTTCTCTGGTGCCCGAGGTCTGGTAACAGATTCGGAGTGCTTGTGGTGTGTTGAATGCAGTGTTGCCAGAATTTTTTCCTCAGATTCCCTAATTCTGATGAACAAAATCCCCAAAATGTTATTTTTCAAATTTTCCGCCAAAATAATTAATTTTTCCCGCCTTGAGCATACAATCTTGGACAATTGAACTTTATTTCTTTGTTTTATGTATCTCAAGTATTGCTGTTACAAAAGAAAAGTGATTTATCTGAAAAATGTACGGCAAATACATAATAATCCAAATAAAACATTTGTTGAAAGTGAAGGAAGAATAATATATTGATGAGAAGTATGAAAAAGAGCTAACTGATCAACTGATGGTATAGTGGGAGGATCTAATCCGTTTTCTTTCAATTTCATCAAATTAAGAACACCTTCAAATGAATTCTGATTGTGATTATAATATTTACCTAAATAGCACACAAGAATCCCAAATGAATTCTGAAAGAAAAGTTCTTGATAACTTTTGCAGAATACGACGAGTTCTTAAAAAGTTTCAAAAAGAATTCGATTCATCAAACATTTCCTCTTGAAATTCTATAGGAGTTCTTTGAGAATTCTAACGGCACTCGCAAATGTTTGACAAATCACATTGTTCTTGGACTTCTTGGTGGGAATTTTTTGAATTTCAAAAGAGTTCAAGAAAAGTTTTCTCTTCATAATTCAAGAACAGTTTCCTACTTGTCAGTGGTAAATAAATAAATAAATGATTCTATAATGATTTTTGTGTATTACCTGGGGGGTTTCAGTACATAAGGGAATTGTTTTTCCATGAAAAATGAATTTTCTCCTCGCTTTGAGGGGGTATTTTGTAGGGATCATGGTTTCGTCCGTATAACAGAAATGATTAGTTCTCTAGAGAATTCTCACAAAATTATTTTATAACTCAATATGTTCTTAAAGAACTCTCAAAGAATTCAAAAAACTATTGAATAAGAAGTTAATTAGAAGAGTTATTTTCGATTGATTCACGAACTTCTGTACTATCTGAGCAGTTGCGTTACGAAGTTGTTTGACTGTACCCTTAGTTTCCAAATGTTTTAGTTCTAACAGAATTCCCCAAATCTCCCCAATTTTCCCATGATTCCCCACAAAATCCCCTAATATTCACGTTCCCCAATTCCTCCCCACACTGCCTTGAAAATCCCCACATTTGGGGAATTCCCCACCATCTGGCAACACTGGTTGAATGGGAAACAAATATCAGATTCCTTGAATCATCTCACTCTCTCTTATCTTTTATACATAATTTGCATATATAATCTATATAATTGATGAATTCTTATGTATAAAGAATCATAAAAAACCAACAAATCTGATGTTATTTTCGTGTTCAGTGCCCTAAAACTACTCTCAATCAGTTGTCAAACCTCAGGCACGAAAATGGCTGTTGACCAGTGTAATTTATATCACCATAGAAAAACAAAATTTTTATCAAATCGAGTCGTCTTGACTCGAAGTATATCTCCACCTGTGGAAGAAGAACGTTCGTATTGAAACCCCACGTGCCAGGCGGCACAACGCGTTCTACGTGTTGAGAATTTTTAAATGAGATATGGCGGAGAAGTTTTTGCGGACAAGAAACGTTCACAATATGAACGCTCGTCTATAATTGAAATGTAATCCAATGAAAAAGTTGAATGCGAGAATGCATCTCACCGTTTTACGGGTATTCTCTTTGAGATATTTTCTTACGAACGATGCGAGAAGCGATGAATTATCACGATAATCGAATGCTCTGTGGCTTTTCACTTCTTCGCAATGCACTTTTTCATAGCGTACTCGATTCGTTAGGTGTGCATGTTGAATTTTAATGAACAAAATTTTGGATTGGACAAGCACCAAAAAAGGCATGAGAATTCTAAATTAATTTCCTCCTACACACGACTCTCTACATACTGATTTTTCATACAAACTATCATATGATGTGCTCAATATATTAAGTTGAATGATTGATAACACATGAAAAATTTATCTTAATATCCTGATGTGGAGAGTTAATTTGCTTCGCTCGCATGAGGCGATGAATCGCTCATTAATTTTATAGAATTTATGAAAAACACAACAAACATTTCGTTGTGCGTGAAACAGATCTATCCACCTAATTCATCCTAATTTTCTTAAATTTAATTTGTTTCATCAAAGCGGGTATAGTTTTCTATTTTATTCATTTTTAAATTTCAAATCATGTGTTTTACATGAAAGTCGATCGAATAATCACTTCTTCAAATATTTGTCAGTTGAGCTTCTTCATATGCAAGTAAATATTTTCTTTCTCTGATAACTTCTCGTAAATTGAATTACCATTCATTTGAACAACGTAAGCGAAACGAGCGCCATTTCATTCATGTAAAAATGAAGAATAATTTGGAAACTATGAGTGTGCACAGATTTGGCAAAGTCATCAAAATCATAACGTAACGGTTCATCTCTTCAAGATCTATATTTTGCTCTATAAGAAATAATAACACAACTTTATAGGACATATTGAAAAGATTAGAAAAACATAAATTTCAATGCAATGGTGTTTTAAAAAATTTCTAATATTCATAAAACCTTCATTCGAGACGAATAACTGTAAAAGGAGTCTGTGAAGGGGTGTCTTGCTACATTGCACCTCAAAAAGTTATGAAACCAAGAATTCTGCTCTTACCAAAGTTCTTTAAACTGCTCGGGTCACGCATCATACGACTACACAATATTTGTATAAAATATTAAGGATTTTATACAAATTATATGAAAATTATATTGAAAAATGACTTCATATAATTCGAAACTTTTTTGTACGCAAATTATATGCAATTCCTTTTGATATACGATTTTGGGCAAATTTTATGTGATATTTTCTTTATACTTTGAATTGCAGTGGTTCATAAATATTAAATAACTGCAAAAGTAATTCAGAGAATTCTCCTGAAAGAAACATCTGATATTCACCTCAAAAATTTCGTATCGAAAGCATGCCATGAATGCAAAAATACTTTATACAGGGTGGCTGTGAAAGGCGAGAAATATTTTTTTATGAACTGCAAAAAAAATTCTAAATCAACATACTCTAAAATTTTTAGAGTCATTCTTTAGCTTCAAAAGCGCACTTGACCATTCTTTCGGAGAGAGAACATGGGATTTGAGATTAGAATTTCACAGTTACTTCAATTATGGACACAAACGAAAATATCACTTCTGAGTCTTATCGGAGGGGAACTATCGATTTATCAATGTTCAGCCACAAGATTGGTCCTTTTTTTGTAGAGAGGATGTCTAATTTCAATAGATTTTGATCAAATATCGACAGAAATTCGAAATATTCTCTATAAAAAAGTAAACTAACATCACTATTTTGTACGGAAATTAAAGTGGTGAAAATACTTTGACGTCAGATCACACCAAAAACTACACCTACCAAGTCCGGCATTTTGGATACTTTCGTAAAAAGGTATGCACTGAAAAAAGAAGATTTAGTTCAAGATTAGAAAGCTAGGATTCTTATATGGTTGAACCAAATAAATTTTATTCCTCACGGCTCAATCTTTTATTCCTCTCGAATACTTTGTTTCATTCATATTTCAGATAATGAGACTTTTATTTACGCCAGCTAAAATTTAGCTGAAAGAAGTAAATTTCGATCGCTGAACCAGGTACTTTTGCCTCATTGTAGAAATGTGTAAAATGACATAGAAGTCTGTGGAAATTCCTAATCTGTAAACAATTCTCTGCAATAAAAGGGTCATTACGGTACGCTCTCTGAATAATATACCGCGGACCTCTTTCTCGCTCAATGAGGACGACATCAGTCGGCACTATTCGGAGAGCGCACTGCATTCTAGTTTCTATGCCGAACTACGCACTCTTACTCATTTGCTGGAATTTCGCATGGTTTTACACTGTCAAAAATATGAAGAGTTTTTCCTCGCTTTGGTAGTGTAGCAAAAGTTTTTCTCTAGTTTGAGAAATTATTCTGCGTGTTGGGTGGTAATTGAATCCCCAAAAATGTGAGGGAATACTCCACCAAATCTTGAACATTTCAACATTATTCCTCCAAATTTTACCCAAATCTACGTGATTTCATTTTTATATGGTAAATTACGTTATTTTCTGCCAAGTAGGGTGACATTTTATATTTTATTTATTCAGCATTTGAAATTCTTAACGGTCTCCATAACCGAATCCGGTCAATTTGTGATGTGATGGTTGTTTGAATTCAGAAAAATAGGGACAACAAGGCCTTGTTTTTTCAAATACCGAAAAAAGTAATTGAAAGTGACAAAAGTCGCTCATTGACAACCCTATCTCCGCAGGCTACTTCGACTTTTGCTGCTTAGTTAGATTATCTTGGTCCCTGAAAGATCATCACATTTTCAGAAGAGTCCACGTAGAAATTGACTATCAGCTTGACGTTGGTCCGACGTCGGATGCAGTGCTCCGATCACTGGTTCATGGTTGGAATCCATAACGCCAATTAACTCGAGTACGATACTGATGAGTTAACTGATCGAGTCGGTTAACAGCGTCGTTTGGACATTGGTAACCAACTTTCGGTGTCGGTTACCGGCTTTTTTTTCTTCTTGGTATTGATAACTGACCTCTATTACATAGATAAAATGTTTGAAGAATAAACTGTCATTCATAAAAAAAAAAAGAAGGAAAAGTCCACAATGAGAACTGCAAGTCAATTGATTTCATCAATCGACATTGCAAATCTGTATATTCATTCATATTCTCGACAATTTATAGAATATATACGATCGGGACAACGTTGGTCCTGTTGAATCACCGTCCATTGGATTTAACAATAAATGAATATTTATCTGATCGTTGTTTCACGCCGGTACAATCTTGGATCATTCGACTCAAATTTCTGCATACAAGACGATGAAGTTTTTATACATTTAGAAAACTGTTTGTACATCTTTTCAACTTTCAGCAACAAGTTTGAGACGTGATAATATCGGAAGAATATCTCAATTCTTTTCATACTAACATTGAAATCAGGAAGAATTACAAAAGTGGAGAACTATCTAGGTCTTTGAATCACCCGATAAAATGCAATTCGAAACTCAAGATTTGAAACACAGGGGATTTTTTGGATCACTCTTTCGTGTGGGAAAATACTTTTTCAACCTACTGTACAGTATCAATTTCCCTATAATTATAGCGATAGCAACAACTAACGTTGCAAGAAAAGCGATATAAAGACAAAACGATGGGAATAATCGTGCGGAAGTTATGCACAACAATTACCATAAGTATAGGAAAAATAATATTGCACATGAATAAACGAATATTTTGTCCTCAGTTTGCTTCCAAATATGATACGTTTTTGAATACCTCATCATTTTATCATAGAATAATAATATTTTATCAATAGCTTTTTACACGATATATCATTAGCTAGAATATTACTAAAATTTTGTAATTTTGGATATAAAAATAATGTTTTATAGCGTGGCATTCGTTCAAAGCAAATAAAACACATATCTAGTTATATTCCATTTTTATGACTTTTCAACAATCGTATATCATCGCGTTTCAAGTGATTTTGTCGAGAACTCTCAACCAACGTCATAAAATGCACTTACGAAATAAATAAATCAATCAATACTGATGATATATAAAAAGTAACAATACTAGCAGTTCGTTGAACCAACTATCAGGAAAAGAAAGAAAGAAAAAAAAAACATCACAGAAAAGGAGGTTCCAAAGAAACTTTCACTCGGAAATATCAAGGAGCTCACGGCATATTATCGATCAACGATTTTAGATATAGAGGAAAAAGACTTATCGTAGTGGACAATGTGCTCGACCATTGCTTAATCGGGTAGAAATGCAAATGTCTCCGACGACCCAGATGACACCTGACCTGGGCCTTTTTCTCGCTCAACATAAATTTGCATAGCCTCGTGTGTTGTATTATTTGCGGCCAACGTTGTGCCACCCTTACCCCCCTTTTCTCTGCTCCCCATCACTAATTATATATACCAGCAACAGCAGCAGTTGAATATTTCCTTCATCCGATAACCTTAATTGGCTTAAAAGACTCATTTGTAGGCGAGAATAGAGAGATACGGACGTTATTCTCTTACGCATCCGAAACTTTTCATTTATATCCATTATTATACGGTCAACACGAAAAAGAGAAGGTGAAATTGCGTTTAATAATAATTTATTTCGTTTTGATGTTATCGTCGTTCGAAGAAGTGTGGGAAACAAATTTCTTTCGATTCCTCTTTTTCTTCTCTCTGTGTTATTCTCATTCGTAAACTTCTTCTTCATTCCTAAATCACGACCAACCAATTTGACTTTTGTGTACTATAAATATAAGAGAAAGAAAGAAGAAAAATTAAAAGAATAAAAGAAAAAGAAAAAGAAGAAGAAGAAGAGTTTCATCGTAGAGTTCAAAGTCATCGAATACTTCGACACAACACACCACACCGTCTACTTGGTAATAATAATTATATAAAGTGATTTTGAATTCATAAGAGTCAATCACGCATTTTCGCACCACCTTATTCGTATTCCTTTTTCTCTTCCTTCTTCTTCATATTTCTTTGACTGTCGTTGATCTCTTTTGCTATCGGCAACTCGTGCATTAATATGCTCGGAATATCAGACTGTGAAAAGTATTCAAGGTTAAATTCGTATGGACAAATTCATCACGGTGATGATTTCATCGAGAAAGGGGAATTTTAATTCATACGATTCGAATAGTTTCCAAAGACTCCCTTGGAATGGGAATAATTATTACTCGAATTTTACAATAATGGCAGCAAAGACTGTCGATTCTTCCAGCAAAATTTCTTTGTTATTCTGTATATAATAAATACTTGAAATTTGACTTTTTTGTACTTTTTTAGCAATTCAGCAAACTTTCAGCTGGTGTAGCAGAAAGATTTGCTATTCTATGTATTTATAATACTTCATTTTGCTGTGTACAAGCAAATTTTCTTCCTCCGTGAAAATATTTTGGAAATTATATTGAAATTCCTCAAAGGAATTGAAGGTGCAACACGACCTGAATATTCGAAATTTTGTAAACAAAAAAATCGTCTAAACAACGGCTGCAGCTTGAAACGGATAACATATGGACCATAGAGGGAGGATCACAGCTGCATCGATACTTCATTTATGATTTTTTTTTCACTTAAAGACTAAGGTACCTTGTGACGATCTTCAATTTTCAAGCAAACTATGCTCATATCAAGTTTGCGTTACGCTTTTGGTTGCATGCGAACATCTACCCGATGAAGTTATATATAAACGTGAAGAGCAATGCAATTTATCCTCAATGTGAAGTATCATATATCCTCGTGAATAATATTTTGCACGGTGTACTAGATACAACATGTTCCTCAACGAATTTAATATAGACACAGAAGGCTAAGGCTACCTAAGCGTGTCTAAAGCATGAACTTAGCTTCGGATAATTCCAATGAACAGTGTTGCAAAACCTCCCTATTTCCGCCCTGTTCGCTGAAATACCAATTTTAAGCCGAATTTCTATGATTTTGAAATTAATTCCATGAAATTTACCGTTTTTTCCCCCCATTCGCAAATTACTTGTTCTTCTTCGCAGAGATATCAAATTTTAAAGGCCATTTTAAAGGCTATTTCTATTGAATGCCGATTATGTAAGAATTCAAAAATGCAGGAATTCAATGAAAATACTGGTTTGATCAATCCCGAAGCGTGGGTATAAACGTAGATTGAACTTTAATTTTTTCATGAGTGCAGATTCGAATAGTTTCGTCTGGAAGAAATGCCATCGAATGAAGCCACCTTTGCGTTTGTATCTTCTTAAGCAGATGTTAGTGCTCTGTAGTCCCAGCCAAGTTGTTTATTCCAAAGTATTTATAAATACTCTAATAAAATTGAAATATCGCTATGTTCATCACTTTTACGTGCAATAAACGATTTCGATAGTGCCACGGCTGCTGGCGTCTCCTTGAGACAGTACAAACATGTGCAAAAACACAATACGCAAAACCTACTATATATGATATCTCTGTGAATCCCGCTTATGCTTATGTTTATACCCACGTCGAGTCTATGCTTACTCATTAGTACATTCCTCTGAGTTATCTTCTCTGCCAGACAATTGCCATTTGAAGTATTGAATGTTGAACAAAGCAAGCGTCTTCAAATTTGAAAAGTACACACGCCATTTGCAGTACTGAAAGTAGCGATTGGAGTGTTGCAAAATGTCCCGATTTATTACAGACAAATTGCAGGAATTGCATTGGATTTATCAATACTGAAAAAACCGAAGTAAAATGATGAAAATGGTTGAATTTTGTTCCCCAATTTTCGAATCGACTATAATCCACTTTCATCCATAAGATATTAGTGAAATAGCTTAATCAAATTTTCTCAGGGCATTGAGCAGTCGATATATTGAGGTTATACCAAACCTATTATCAAAATTCAATACATTGAACCAATTTTGAGTCCATCTCTCGATTTTTCAATACGATATCTCCCAAGTTGAGATATTCATGGTTCGGCATCACTGCCAATAAAGTAAACCAACTGTCACTATATTTCTCGTATCTATGAATCTTAGACAAAACTGTTTCATCCTCAACTGTTCAAGGGATCTTCTAGAGTCTCATACATTTCGAACTTACAAAAAGTAAAACACAAGCATAATCTGTTTCAAAGAAGTTTTTTTTTCACAGCATGATAAATCTTTTCGAGACTGAATCCTTAAATGAATCACTAGATTCTTAAAAATCCATGGTCTACTTCTAAACTTTTTTACCAGTTGAAAATCAAGTCGAGAACCTTAGAAGAAAAAGAAGCGAAACAATTGTACAATTGAATGGACCTAGAGAGAGAGAGAGATAATATTTCCAAGCACCGAGGAATCGGGTAAAAGAATATATTCATCAAATATGAATAAATTATTTCTATTTTCGTATGAGACAGAGTTGAAGGAAAAAACATGTTTCCCCAATTTGGGTATATTCATAAATTTAATATCAATTGACACATGTTTTTTGGACCCTACGAGGCGAAGAAAAAACAACCTAATTCGTCGCACAACACGAAGCACGTGCTGCTCTTTTCCAACGTCTTTATAACGTCTTTTAGGTTTATCGACGCAGCCAAACAACTGCACCAGCTGTTCTTTGAACAAACTAACGATGCGTAACACGTATATACGTGTACGAAAAAAAATATATACATATATTATATGCGTTATTCATAACATATACACGCACACGTTACAATGATTTCACTCGACGATTTTCAAGGATTTGTGAAATTCACTTCTGAGGAATGGAAAATTAAATACAGTTCATACGAAGAAAAGTTTACATAAGTGACGACAAGTTGAGACGAAGCGTTAAAGCGGCTTCATGGGAATTTTGTAGGCGCGATTATAGACTCGTATACAGTGCCGTGTTCTCGGATGTGTAAACGGAAAGTCCAGTACGGGATATTTACATTCAATCACATTTCATCTTTTTTCAATTATTGTTGCCGAGATTGTTGCGTTTGAATTCGTCTTTGGGGTTGAATTCCTCGATGTTGAGGGAGAGGGATGAGAGAAAAGGGAGCGTGCGAAGCCGAATCGATCCGGAAACCAACGAAACGTTCAACAGGTGTAATAGTGCAATACCGTGACGTGAGAATGGCTCTTAATACTCCCGTTGGTACTTGATACTTTCACCCTCTTTCATTATAAATAGAATTTAGTCTGCAACGTCACGAATAATAAGGGTTGGATGAATTCTCTTTTCTTGTTTTTGTGTTTGGTCGTTCTGTGAAGCGATGACAACATCGAAGGCAAGCGAAACAAAGGAAAAAACGACTTTGGAACATTGAACAAACAGTTTCGATAACGTCCTACTAGTTGGTCCTGGGGTAAAGATAACTGCTTGCTCAGGAAACATTATCAGCTTTGTCATAACCACGAGTCTTATCGTCGTACACACGCTATTGCTGCCTTTTATGAAGAGTGAAAAGAAAAAAAATATGTATACAGATTATTCTATAATGATCACATTAAAGTAATGAGCGAGATTGTATTTTAATTTCAGTACAATATACATAAATACACATTTTTGACATGAAACGTTCCTTTCGTGCTTGTAAAGGAATTACACTGAGAAAAATCTACATTGTAGAAATATAGTAATGTATTTGACGTTGAAAAATACATTATTTTGGTTATTATTACCATGAGCTAGGTGATAAATACCATCTTTTTGGTGAATCAAACAGAATGTACGGTGAAATTCAACATTGAAAAGGTACTTTTCACTTTTGAAAGGTTGGCTTCAGTTTTCATTATTTGACGGGTGAAAAATATACGAAATAGAGGTTATTTTCACAGTTCATTTTTCTCAGTGTAGAAATTCCGGCCTGAAATTATGACTTGACTTGAATCAGATTGACTTCTTTTCTTCGGAATAGGATTCACTGTAAGAATCGGTATTGATGGAATGAAATTAAAACCAGATTTCGTAAGATTCTAATTTTTCGAACCTTGATCACAAAGGGAACACAAATTGAATGAGAACTGCAAAGCAAAGACTCATCTTGGATGCGATAAGAGGGAAGGAACTCTGAATTCCAACATTGAAGTGTAATCATTTATACGAATTGAAAACGAATTTCATCATTGGCCGCGTTGAGATTCAGAAACTGGTATCTCGTTCGTACTCCCTATAAGAAATACATTAAATCGAATGGCTCGGCAAGAAAACGCGATATAATAACTTTTTACCATCCATCGATATACAAAGTAATGAAACTTCTGTTTCGATGGCAACAAGCGAGCGAGTAGGAGAGACAATTTAAATGAACGCGGAGGAAAAAACCGACACAAGTGCAGCAGTAAAAGCTGCTGAGAGGCATCATCAGGAGCGGAGCATGATGATAACCGTTTCATCGTAATCGTTCTTCTCTTTCTCTCTCTTTCTCACCGTCTCTTCATGAAGTGGTTTATCTACTCTCTCGGCGTACGATGTAGAAGAGCGAGCGGCTAATCAGAACCACGGCTATACGATAATTGGTCCACGGTCCGAACCGCATCATTCAAGAGTGAACGTTGTACACGGACATGTACGTACGTACGCACACCACGCTGTTATATACCAAACACAATGAAATGTTATTATTCATAGTATCGGTTTGGACCTGAGAGATATCTTGCATGTGTCACACAAGATCTCAGGAAGTCGTCGCGGCTCGCGTCTCCATTATCGCGGCAACGCGCAACGCCACTACGATGCCGGAGTACCATATCTCGTCGAAACAAACGGTTAATTGATAATCGGTGGTTTTAACAATGTAACTCGCTCGTATCGCCTTAAAACAAGGATTTTATCTCTTCGATACATATGAAGACTTGTTTATATGAAATAAAATTGCTAATTCCTTGGAAAAATGTACGATTGCGTGAGCGAATGCGCGTGTGGATGCGTACACAGAGGCTAAAAACAGAAACGGAAGTTTCGACGATAATATACTTTATAAAACGAACGTGTAGATTGGAGATCGATCGCAAAATCGAATGTCGCAAATAGAACTCTGTGCCTCATAACTCGGTCGATTCGAAATTACGATTGAGGGACAATCAAAGTTCGGTTACGATTCATTAAGTATGAAACAAACGCCGAGCCAATAATAGAGAACGTATATATAAATCAAATATAGAATATTTGTTGAACGATCCACTTCGGTCCCTACGTGCGTAACTATGCTAATACCAATTGGCATCCCACAACGTGCTCCTCTCTTCCCGACCCTATCCCCCTACCCCCTCCCCGCCCTTCCTCTCTTTTTGATTCACGGGACAACATTACAAAGAGTCGTGCGCCGAGAGTTCCACGAAATGAATTATTGAAACGGTACTTTGCCCCTTCATACAGAAAAGAGGATCGTTACTTTCTCGTTTCGTGTAATTATGATTATTTCACGAGGTCAGCGCGGAGCCGAGAGAGCTTGAATTAATGAAAGAGAATAGGAGGAATTTTCGTCTGGAAAACAATTTCCAAACGTTCATCGCCCGCATCTTTCATGAATTGTGTAAATCGAGAGACGCGGTAGCGTCTCGACGCCAAGTACATTTGGTTTTCACATGGTATTCAAACTATTTTTCGTATATTTACAAACTATATTTATTTTTAGAAACATTCCTTCCTGAAATTATGAGATGGGATAGAACAAAAATTAGATATATATTAACAGTGCTGAATTATTCCAAATCAAACGTATTCGTTGTGTCCGATTGGTTTTGAAACCCACGTTGATGCGGAACACTTGGCGCGGCCGATTAACATTTTATTGTCCAACTTTCTGTTTACATTCTATTGACAGATTCGTTTGAAGGCTCCTAACTCACGTCAACGGTCGCGCCAAGTGCTGTGCACGAACGTGGGTTTCAAAACCTATCCGACACAACAAATACGTTTGGTTTGAAATAACGTAGCACGCTTTCTAGTACGTGAAATGGATGAATCTAATTTTTGTTCTACTCCATTTTATAATTTCAAGAAAGAATGTTTATAAAAATAAATTCAATTTGTAAATATACCAAACATAGTTTGGATACCATGTGAAAAACCGAATATACTTGGTGACTCACATTGATTTCACATCTTGTTTTTTTAGATTTTTTTCGTAAGTCTTTACAACACTTTCATGTCCTTGGCGTTATTTTTTTCTACTTTTTTGGAGTTCATACATATACGTACGAGAGAGAGAGGAGACGAAAATATGCTGATTCTTCTATAATACGAAGCTTTGAGTTTCGTCGTACGCGCAAAGTCGCTCTTCGCAGGTTGCATGAAAATTTCTAGTTTTATCGAGTAAAGAGGAAGGAGAGAAAAAAGGAGATATACGTATATGCGAGCAAAACCATCGGATCAAGCCATTCCCTTCAAACCGGTTGCCAGGAAGAACTCCTCGAGCTCGTACTTCGTCGAGAGTAAGACGACGGCATATGTTGAGTAAAAGAGAAGAAAGAAGGATCGGATACACAGCTCTGATGTGTTTAAACGAGGCTACTACTACCATAATACCACATGCAGCATACGAGGAGTCCTTCCAACTGCATGCAGGAAGTGCAAGCGCACGCCGAAGTGATGCAGGTTGCAGTCACAGAAGCAAAGCGTGTCCCTTTAGCCCCTCTTCTCTGCTCTTGCAACATCTGTTACAATCTACTGTCTGTAGGGGGGGACCAAAGTCACGTACGTACGACCATAAAACGTCTGACACGTTAATCCGTCAAGAGAGGAAACAGCGAGAGACTGGAAGAGGAAGAGAGAGAAAGATCACACATAGTGGGATGAATGAAAGAAACGTACATAATTTCAGTGTCAAGAGTCAGGGTTAAAATGTCAGCCACGGGGTGGATTAGGGAAGGACAGAGATCCTACCGTGAAGCCACAAGAATTTCGAATCTGCATGAAGCTGTGGTCACGATACTGGGCGTATTTTTGAGACACTTTATTTTATATATCGATTCATTAGGGAATTACTGTATGGGTGGTTTGAAAAATTATTAGAATGATTTCTACTATAAACTGGAAATGCCACAACGTTGGCTTCGAACGAAAACTATGGGAGAATTGCGTGCTGTTTAACTGCTTATTTTCTACCGCAATTTGGATTTTTCTGATGTGAAAATTCCGGAAAATTAGCAACTCTTCAACTGTCATCGATCTGAGATATGCCAGATTTCTCTGTTCCAGGGATTTCTGGGACGGATAAAGTAATACGAATTTTATTTCTAGAAAAATCTTCACGTGAGCATTAGCTGTTGTCGATCTGTTGATTTTCCACCATATCTTTTTTCTTGTATTGCAGAAAAATTCGTAATGTATAGAATTAGTGGATAAATAACAGCTATCCCGCGTAAAAACTTCCCTGGAAATCAAATCCCGGATGACTTTATTCTATATCATCTGTACATAAAATTTGTCATATCTCAGATCGAGAGCAGTTGAACAGCAGCCAATTCTCCAATTCTGAGAGCTTTCGAATAGCACGTCTCATTCTCTCACGGCGATTCTGGCTTCATGAACGCCTAGGGTTTCGAAAATTAGGTTGTAAAAATGTCTGAATATCAAGATAATGCGGCATATTTTGAAAATAACTGCTATTTTCTTCACACCAAATCGCGGCATCTTGTATTATATTCCGATTGAGTTTATCGAAGTAGCGGGCAAGAATATCGAAGCGCACGCGCTCTCTTGTAAGCGTTGCGAAGCTCGAGCTCGAAGCCAAGATGAATGGTACGCGCAACGTGCATCGTATTAGACGCGTTGCGTTACGACACTGATTGCGTATTGGCAAGCGCCTCTCACTATTGCTTAGGTTCTTCGGCTCGTCACACTGGTGGCGTTGGTGACTCTTTACAATTGTTGACCAAACAGGGAATTCACTGGAAAATCCCTATTCCCGGATTAATCTATCTTTGAATGCATCGAAAGGAAAGATTTTTAAAATGATGAGAATTTTAAATTGAGAAAAAAATCTAGTTCTTATAACTAAAGCATGTAGTTCTTTTCTTATCATTATAACCAAATTTCAAGTCACCGCAACCATGAATCCTTGACAATGCAAGTATAGTTTCTAGAAATCCGTAGTTGTCACCAACTCACTATCGTTTCTTGTAATCGTTCCATTATTTCCCTTATCAGTGTGAACATTGTAGACAGCATACTGTTGATTCACCTATTTGGTAAAAAAAATTGGAATCCTCAACCATGTATCAACTCAGAAAATTCTAATAAATTGCCAGAGAAACCAATTTACTTGAGAAACAAACAAAATTGTTTGACGATTTCTCACTTTATGGAATTTTCATCACAATTTTACAGTAAATTTTCTAAAAATTACGGAACATTCTCAATTGATGTACGTATTAATTACTTCACATGAGTTTAGCTATGGTAATTCAGTTGAAATACCACATTCGTATATTCGTTGCCGAGTACAGTAATCGTATATGAGATAATTCTGCCCTCGAAAGACGATATTCATGGAATTTTATAAAGTTACCGAGTATTATAATGATTCCCACATTTAAGCACTCTAAATAAACGGGCATGGTCATTGAATATGACCCATATTCTATAGCACAACTTATCTATGGATAAAAGATGGTAAATATATATTCGAAAGATAAATTCTATAAGTGAAAGTTAAAGAAACTGAAAACAAACTTTGACAAAGCCGCACGGAGTATTGAGAAAAGATTGAAAACGTTAAAAATTTTTACACTGTGAAGGATATTTGCGATTACTGTACATTGTTGCGTCAATGAAAGAAGGAGAAAATTCTCAATATATACTTTAAATATCCATTGAAATCATGATCGAACAACTAATACCGCATTGATTAGAATTTTTATGTTCAATCTTTATTAAAAGCTAACTACACGGAAGAGCCAAGTTTATTACTTTGTAAAAAAACACCGATTTTCAATAGCAGAAAACATAATTTTATTCAACCAGCGTGTAGTTAAATGTTATCTCTCCTGATAATGACAGTAAAACTATCATTGAATGGATGTTTGAAAATGTTTTCTCTTTTTATTGTTGTTGAGAAAATACATTTTGTACACTGTGTTCCATTCTTCGATCGTTGTAGCCATGGTACATGAAATTTTATCATTAAAATACAGTCATTAAGTATTTGAAAAGATTCTCAACACGACCAAACAAATACATAAGAATAACTTATAGCGTGTATGATTAAACCTATTGAATACAATGGAAATGAATCAAAAGAATGCTAATAGAACTATTATTCGATTGGGAGCAGAATCAGAATTCTTTAACAGATTTAATCTGATGTTTGAAATATCTTCGAAAACTGGTTGAAGATCTAACAAAGTACACATAAAGCGGCCTTTGAATATGATATTAAGGGCATCAAGATAGGATAATGAGGATGATAAATACATACTAAAATCAAAAGATCCAACAAATACAGATACAGAATTAAACTTTTTATTAGAATAATATGAATAAGTGGAACAAAAAAAGTTCATTGAATGCAAAATATCATTAGCAGCGTTCTCATAGCTGAAACAGAAATATTATGGATTTCACATGCAAAACCAGCAGGTGTTTTTTATGACGAACTTGATGGTACGCGATGATATCTGATCTTTCGATCTCAACGCAAATGACTTACGATAAAAATATTCCCAGGTTTCAACAAAAACAGATCATCAGATTCGGACTTGGAGTAAAATTCGTGTGAAAAGTTGTTATCAAGAATAAATATTATGGGTATATATAATCGCATATTAATTATAAAACGCAGCAAATGCACATCAGCTCTACTCTGAAGAACGTCAAGAAAAGGAAGATTTTTGTGTATTTAGGAAAAGGATGAAAACAAATCTTTCAACCTGAACGTAGAGGTTCGTTCGGTCCGTACCGTACCGGAAATTCGTCATCTCTTTCCCACCAATGACGTTAGAAAAAAGTAAGAAGAAGGTGAGATGGATACCTCTCTACTGTTTGAAGAGTCTGAGCTAAGAGTGAACTCAATAGACGTATATTATATGTGTAAAGGTATATATACAACATATGCACACAAAAACTTGAAAGAAAAAAAGAAGTGACTTTTTGTGAGTTTTTATTCTTAAATTTTATGATATTTTTCTGTATGGCAATGAAGCAGATGAGATTGTACAAGATTTAATTAAATTCATGTAGAAAATTTGAAAAGTAGCAGAATAATCAACACAGTTCTTCTAATTTGGGTCTATTAATTTCTCTAGGATATTTTGAGAATTCTCCATAAAGTCATTTGAACATGATATGAATGAATCTTTGTACAAACTGGCGATGTACATTTCTGAATATTTGAAGATCGTAAAATATCTTAGTGTTTCTCACGGTTGTAACCAGTGAAATATTGCGTTGTGATATCACGCACCTGAAAATTGTTGTAAATCTTCCACAGCCTAATTGAGGGAGTTCAGAAGACATGTATCTTATACAATTTTCTTACGCTATGCTCAATCAATGGACCATAAAACAGTGTTTTCGTCACTCGACTTGACCTACGCAATAGAAGAAGACTTGTATATAGAAATCTTCAGGTTCCGCCAATGCTGACGATAGAATGGTTTCACACGAGGGTCTCACTGCCCCAAGCATTAGGCAACCCTAAATGACAGGGGATTGTGATGTTGTACTAAGCATGGGTGGTAGCTTGGACCATCATTTTGCCCAGCTCAGGCGTTACCTTACCTCTCAATTCGAGGGATAGCTTGGCCCAGGATGAAACCCCCTTCCGAAGTTGCGAATCGCAAAAACTCTCACCAGGGTACTGTATGTTTCTTACCAAGCATTCGATGAACGAATATCTCCCCTGAAGATTCCATGACAGAAAGAATTCTTTATCTGTTTCAGAATGCACTTGGTTCAACACCAGGACCACCGGATCTGCATTATTCGTCTGTTAAAACTGATCGGAAACATTGTGCGTCATATTTTCCGGAATTTTTCAAAATTTATTTCGTTTGTATGGAAATTTATAAAAAGAATGTTTCATTTCATTTCGCCCTAAAATGAAAAATAAATGTCACCATTGGCATGAGATGAACGCACACTGAGGAAAAAAAAACTTGTCAAAGTTGCATCTTATTGAGTAAATATATTGATGATCTAGAATATACTTCGAGCGACCACAATTTTAGTTGATTTTACAATAACGAATGTGAAATATATCATAGCTGATGTGCATCTTACATTTCCTGCGGTGAAATCAACTGAAGTTATAGTGGCTCCCACAATAATTTCAAATCGTCCATATATTTACTCAACAAAAAGTAAATTTGACAAAGTTTTTGTCTGGATGCAATAGTGCCCTCAGTGTTGAGTCTTGATTGTAGAAATCATTGGATTGGGGTTGAATGATGTTATCATTTCAGGATTGCGCCATGCTTGGTAACCTTGGTTCGGCTCATTCTGGTGAAGATTCTATGTATTGACATTTCTTATGAAACATCGTATGGGTTCTCAAATAACAAATGGTTTTATTGTTGGTTCGATATTGGTTTATCATGCTCGGCAAGCCCATGTTTTGCCAAGCTTGCATTAGTTGTGACATTGACATTCCCTATGAAACCCGGTATGAATTCTGACATAATCAACGGTTGCATATTGAACCAATATTGCTCCGCGATGCTTGGCAGCCCAGTATTTTTCCAAGCTTGCACTCAGTATTGGCATTTCTAACCTGGGTGATTTTTACAATATCTGTCCTTCACTTCAACAATTTGAAATCATAATCCTATATCAATTTCAATTCGTATTTCAAAACTTGAGATGGAATAGAGAGAGATTTTTTACAACCACTCGACATTATAATTCTCTCTCAATTTAATTCAAACTAAAGCAATAATCTTTTCTCGCAGTTTGCCATTGTGAGGGAGAAACGAATTGATTTTTCAAGACTCCGAACCCTCGTGTCAAGAGATTCGGTGCATATGGATAGAGAAGCTAAAATATTGAAATAACCAACCCGACCCGCGAAAAGTACATTTTTCATGTATCCCTCTTCTCTTTCTTTGCTGTTCATTAGTGAAGGGGAACTTGTCATTGTATAGCACCATCATTGTACACTTGTCTCTCATTAGAGAACCTTTGGGACTTGAAATAAAAAGAATCGTAAGAAAAGATATGTTCGATGAGATCACTCGCCGTTAACGCTCGTGCATCACTCCAATCGCAAAATTTCTGCAGTATTTTCTCATCTTGAAACATGAATTTTTAACATACTAAATTCGTAGATCAAAGTTTTCTCTTGAAGCCCTAGTTTAGAGAACATAGATTTCAACACTTCTTTTCTGTAAAGTAGATCAATCAATCATTCAAAATTTAATCGCATTTTTCCAAACTTTATTTGTCGCTGTGAAATACTTCAAACACCTTTGTCTCCCTTTTGGCGCCAAATTAGAAAAGTCTCTGACCTTGAAGTTCATCCAAGGTTTCTCGTATCTTTCAATGAATGTGAAATGGGAGTACGCAGATGTAGTACAATTCTGGATACATGATGTATGAGAACAACAAATCAAACCGCAGTGATTTTTCTTTGAATTCGAAGAAATTTTCCCATGGACTGTATAGAAGAGAATAAAATCTACTTCATTCTTCAAATATTTACCCTATGATACTATGAGGGGTTCAATTATTATGTATGTATGTAAATAAAATACTTCTTTCGATCCTGCGCGCAGAATAACTTAGGTCATGGATTTCAATTTGTCCGACCAACGAAGAAAGGCTAGGAAGAACTTAAACGAGGATACAAACGATGAAGGAATATAATATCTAAGATCATCATTCAGGTCAAAATATTGAAATCCTTGGGGGAAAAAAAGAAGAGAGAAAATCAGCTTGAGGGATCCAAGAAAATGGGAAAAAAAAAAGATGAGCTACCTAACACAGATCCTACCTCTGGGCCTGCCAAATGACTTCATGGCCTTGATTCCCATTCCGGTATAAGCGTCACCACAGCCTCCACCTCCACCGCCGTAGTCGACGTACATGAGTGCTGGTACCGTCCAAGTCGCGTAATTGGCGTACATATACGGATGATAATCCGTAGATCAGTTACGGAGGATGATGATCCTCCGTTCTTCTCCTCATTCACCTTGGAGTCTTTTTTCTTTCTTTCCCTCGACTCTCTCTTGCGCCCACTCACGTATTTTAACCTGGATCCCTCATGTATCACCGAATAGTCATGTCACACGTCGAAAAGACAAGCGGACAAGAGTCGATCTCTTTATCCCTTCATTCAACAGCATGACGTCAAAAGTCACCGCGAGTCACTTCTTTTGGAAAACGAATAATCCCTTAACGCGGAGTTCCGGATTCTTTGTTGTTTATCGTTGTCACCGCTCTATTTTGTTTTTTCTTCTTCATTTCAACACACCACAATCATTTTCGAGGTAATCAGTTGGATACTTGATCACTCAACCAATTCACATTTCTCTATCCCTCTCTCTCTCTCTCTCTCTCTTTCTCCCCGTTATTAATAAAGTCTAAACGACACGTTAGGAGTCATGGATAGAAACAGAAGGGGAAAAAGGAGAAAGAGAAGAAGAAGAAGAAGGAGCCGCGTGTCCACCATGTGTTTGCTATCAATTCATAACCGCAAGAGACCCGCTGCTCTAATGCTCTCGCTCCAAGTCTATTTCCGAATACCTGCTTGCGCAATCACTCCACTTCCACAAGATGGTTGAGAGAAGAAGTAGTTGGGAGAATATTCATTCTAAAATATCAAATATCTTTCCCGCTGTTATTTGTTGCAGTGTTTTTTTCTCCATCAGCTTTCTTGTTTTTGGTTTCATTCATCGTCATTGTTGACGAACATCGTCGCACATGGTGTCAGGGATAGTGGGGGAGAAACAAAACACAAGTACCGCTGCCACCACTACCATCACCAATAACAGCAACAACAAAAACAAAAACAACCATCAACAACATCACCAACACTATTACCACTGTATGATTATTCAAATTATCAGTTAAGGACCTGCGCACTATCACTCGGATCACCGCTCGAGGTTTTGATCCGGAGAATCGGTCATCATCATCTGTTCACTGTACCACTATCGACTATACTTGTTGAAGAAGTGGAAGGAGAAGATGAAGAAGCGCCACTGTCGAGCACGTACGACCGCGTTCCGCAGGTAAGTGCGTAAACGTACAAAGGAGAGAGAGAAAACTAAGAGGCAGGGGAAAGAAGAGCAGCGTGTGGAAGAAGAGGAAAAAGGAGAAGAAAAAAAGGTTGTAGTAGTAGTAGTAGTAGTAGTGGTGGTCGTAGTAGGAATAGTAGAAGAGTTGAAGGCGGCGGTGGAACAAAAACAAAAAAGCTCGGAGAAGGAGGGCTCTTCTTTCCTTCAGAATATGAGAAGAGGGCACAATCAGATTGTATTCAAAATTGTGAACACTCTCTTTTTATTTCTCAAACAACCGATCAAAGGAATAATGATGCTTCTTTTTCTTTCTTCTATGAAACAATAAAACCGACGAATCAATGAAGTTAAGACATTTGTCCTCGCACTCACTCTCTACGCTTGTCACGGTTGTTGGCTGGCTGGATGGCTGGATGGCTGGCTGGCTGACTAGCAAAAAAAGAGGGAGAGGCAACAAGACTCATTACAAGGGAAAGAATAAGGCTACGAAAGCCAGATAGAGCACACGATGAACGAAATAAAGACGGAAAGATGTGTGCTCCCCCTCTACTATCATTCACCACTGTGAAATATCCCCACCCAAGGAGAGGCAATAGCGACTAACAGCAGCAGCAAGCAACAGCAGCAGCAGCAGCAGAAGCAGCAGTAACAGCAGCACGCCAGCCTGGTCTTCTCTCTTCTCGTTTTAAGTTTTATGAATGAATACTCTTCTCTTCCTCCGTCTCACTCTCGACACGTCACACACAACATATACACACGTATGTTTATATGTGGGTGAAGATGGATGTGTATGCTGTGACGGCTGCTGCTGTTGCTCCTGCTGCTTCTGCTGTGTTGTTCACGTCACACAACACCAATCCACGAAGAGTCTCTCTCTGCCAACTCTGTCGTTTCTTGGTTCGTCCGTTCGTTCATTCATGCCCCGTCATGAGAGCCACACGCACACACGAACTCACACAAACGTACGTTCTTTATACTCCCACCACGAATATCCGGTCTTTCTTTGGTTGAGTTTGTTCCGATGATCCCCGCGATGTGACGTCACAAACAGAAGGAAGAAACAAGAGGGGAAGAAAATATGATAAAAGTTTTTTCTATTTTTCAACGTTTCTAAAAATGGATGTTGAAAATCGATAAGATTGAGGGTAGCTGAGAAATTCGTGGATGGGCAAAGAAGTGAGAGAGAATCTCAAGGACAATAACCATTCATGAAATTTGACGTCTCAATAAGTGTGTTGGTAATCGTATATGTACGTATATAAGTGGGATGAAACCTTTTGCCGACTAAGAAGGAACAGCTTGCTACTTCTCCTTATTGTAGCTCTCTCTAGTCCCTGTGGCAAAGAGAGAACTGCTATATATATATTTGACGCCGTGTTACACGCTTTACGACGATATATACACACACCATAGTCGTAAGCCGTAACCGGTTACGCCGCATTCGTTTCGATAAATTGACCGGGAAACGTTCTTCTTTTGCAGACTTCGAGAACGTATACACACGTATGCAGGAGAGAAAATCTCGTTTCTGAGATAATCAAGGGATCAAGGCACAGGTGTGGAGTTCTCCAACGTTGAAACATGTTTATCTAATATGCGAAACATCGGTGAAATTTCATTGAAAATAATACGAGTATTGTATTTCGAGTGGTGATACAGTATTATTCAGGGTAATATTAGCTTGACGCAATACGAATTGCGTAGTTTCGTGCTCTCAGATATGTACGTGTGTATACATAGTTTTTTTTTTTTCGGTATGACGAAATGTTTGTTAGCATGCTTCAAAGATTTGATAAAATATATACTTTATGCAACTTTGGTATTAAATGGAATTTTTATTTCATATTTATGATGTGCTGCTGTAAGAAAAGTATCTGGGAGAATTATGTACCTACATTCATTATTGCGCATTGAAGGACATAGTTGAGTTTCGATATTATAAAACTCTTGTATGCGGTTAGATGGGAGAATGTTTTTTGCAAAATTACAACGAAGGAGGTCTGGTTGCATTTGTGAGTACAAAATCACCTGACACACGGAAAGAAGAGAACAGCATTGGTTACTGTGAATCTCAGGTATCCATTGGACCTAAAATTCATTCCGTGCAGTACTGCGTTTCCCAGTACTGGTTACTGTCCAGCCACACAGTAAAAAGTAAAACTTGAAGTGATCCCGAATATCAGCTTAAAAATGCAGCCAAAAGTAGCGCCTATTCCAACTGAAATTCAGTCTTCTTCATTGCTTACTTTCAGTTGGAATAGGCGCTACTTTTGGCTGCATTTTTAAGCTGATATTCGGGATTACTTTAAATTTTACTTTTTACTGTGCAGCGTTGACAAATTTCATTACAGTACTTATCAGTGTGATCGCGCTAACCTTCATTATCCAGGCGTGTTTTCATTTGTTTTTCAATCGATTGCTGTCATTCATCACAGTAACTAGTGTTGTTTCCTTTTCTCCGTGCAGAGCAAATACTCTCGAAGAGTTGTATATTCCTGATTAGAAAGTGACATTAACGAAGTGATAAGTGATGAAAAAGGGAATATCCTATGTGCGTATGGTCTAAGCCTGGTACAAGACTTGCCGAGACTTGTCTTGAACAGTTCATCAAAGTTGGCCCAGGCTTGGGAATGATAAGATCAGGACAAGCTTGGGCTAATGGTTTTTTCAAGCCTAGTCCAAATGATTCGCCAAGCATCAACCAATGCTCTTTTCATCACAGATGTTAAGGAAGGAAGCAATTTTATCCATATTTCAGCTTGACTTTCTCCCTCGAAATACCGTCCATGAATCGTGAAAAATGATGGATTAAATGAGCCGAGACTCGCACGAGCTTGGGGTTTTTTTCCAGTCTTGTCAATATCTGCATGGGATTAATAGCATATTTGTGAAGAAATAATCATTGACGTATCTAATTCTGAATTCTCTGTCATTTCAGTACTCGCACATGTATATTGCATGATTTATTCATGAACTTCATTTAGATTTATTTTCTTTACTGATTCTATTCGTGCTTATACCTCGCCCAAACGTGAATTGCCAATATTGACAAGGATTTCCAGACTAAGTTCATCCTCTTCAACCCAGATGGAACCCTTTTTAGACTAATATTGGCCCTATAGTCATTTCTCATACAATTATGGATGGTAGGAAATGGAAACATTGAATTTCAGTGGCGGCACATTTATACTCGATCCAAAGTTGGGTCAGGATCGGCTGAAGTTTCTAATCTAAACCAAAATTGGACCCATTTTTGGTTGAGCATTGAAACAAGATTAGGATGAAGTGACATAGAGGAAAACACCTTGATCGAAAAATCCCATTCATTCCGATTAAACGTGCAGAATTCCAATCGGAACTGATCAATATCCATTAAATCTGAATTAGAATTCTGCACGCTCAATAGAAGTTGATTGGAATGAATAGAATTTTTCAACCAAAGTATTCCAGCGTCTATGATTAATGGTCTCATTTCAACAAAGGCACAAGCTTTATAGACCCAGACGTTTCATTATATTTGATGGAATTTTACTTGACAGACGTAAACTTAATTTGGAATGAACAAACATTTATTTGGTTGGGATGGATTTTTCATTCAAGGACAATACTTGTGGCAAGAGCATTCTAAAAAATCAATTTAAATAATTCATTTTATATTTGAATTCAAGTTATAATTATCTGTTCCACTCTCTACAATTGTTAGAGTGATATTTCACTCTTTAGCCAGCCAAAAGTGAGCCTGTCGGAATTTCGAGTGAAATTTCCACACTGAGAAAACAGATATCTTGAAAAATACCATAATTTATAGATTTTCAGCGCTGGTCTGACCCGAGTCGGAATATTCACTGGCGTGAATCTCTAAAAGTACCATAATTTCTTGGACTTTTTGAAATAAGTATGGTACCTTCCGTATAAAAGTCCAAGACATTATGGTACTTTTAGAGGTTTTTTCAGGTAAATATTTAGACTCGGTCAGACCAGCGCAGAAAATCCATAAATTATGGTACTTTTTAAGATACCTTTTTCTCCGTGCACCCTTTCAGAGTGATATTCTAAGGTTTGAAGGTATAAACCCACAGCCACTCCAATTCTAGAGTGAGTTTTTCAATCTGAAAGAATGGGAGTCCACTCAAAACGAGTGAAAATCACACTCGAAGCGGCCTAGCTCACCTCTGAGGCTTAGCGGAGTGAAACGAGTGATTTTTCACTCTTCCAGATTTAGAGAGCATATAATTTGAGATAGTTGAATTTTTCAACTTGTAGTTATAGTGATCTAAACATTCAACCATTATTGTTTTTGTACGAATGAAAAGATCTTTACAGATCATGTGTTTGTTATACTATGATAAGACGTTATTTTTTCGAAGGAATAATATCACTTTGCACGGAAAAAAATAACTCATTCAACCAAACGAACTGAAGTTAGTTATGAAAATTAGTTCCGAGGAATGAAAAAATAGAGGCTGGTGATAAAAGCTGTAGTAAAAGTAACTTCAAATTAGTAACATCAACTAAAGTCAGAGGAATTATTAAATTTGAATTTAGTTGAGCCAACGCCCGATTTAGTTATTCAAATATCAACAACTGCATCTAGTTGTTGGAACTACTTTGGTGTAAGGGTAACTAATTCCTTTTCTTCGTTGTGTGGACAGAAAAATTGACGTTATTTTCAAAGTGTTGCCATAAAGTCAAAAAAAAGATGAATGTATGGAGTCTTTTGCATATGAAAGTACTAGCCTTTGGGTACAAAAAATACCTTTTATTCCATTTTTTGGATCCAAAATGGTGGCATGGTGGTATGGTCAGAAAAACATTTTTTTTTCTCATAGTTGAAACGGTTAAATTTCCAATCTAGAATGAAAAATAAAAAAATTACTTAAAATATAGCTCAAAATCTAGCTACTTCCGTAGAATTTTTTTCGAAAAACAAATTTTAAAGAAAATGGCGTCATTTTGAAATTTTTCCGAAAAAATCGTCCGAAAATCGGTAAAAAAGTTGATATTGAAAAAAATCCTAGGTAGATAGCTAGACTTTGAGCTATTTTTTAAGGAACTCTTTTATTTTTCGTTCCAGATTGAAAATTGTAAACTGTAACGATTCGCTCGCTTTAATCATGAGAAACAAAATGTTGTTTTGACCGTGCTACCATGTTACCATTTTGGATTAAAAGAATTGAATAAAAAGTCTTGTTTGAGCCCAAAGACTAGTACTTTCATATGCAAAAGACCCCATACATTTATAATTTTTTTTGACTTCATGGAAACACTTTGAAAATACCGTCAATTTTTCCGTCCACAAAGTGATATCCTCTCTCAAAATTGTTGAAAGTGAAGTGGGGAATGCGAATCCACCTCCATTATCATCTATTGCACAGCAGTTTCTTCAGAATTTTTAGAATTCAGGATCTTTCAATAAAAATTCACCATCAGAAGTTTTTTCATGAATTCTGGGTGATCGAGTAATTTATCCATATTGATTGCTCACATTTGGTCAAAGCTTGGTGAAAATAACTGTTACAATCGTACCTCGAGCCTCTCCTTTTTTGGCAAAATTGTTAATTTCCAACGCTCATTCTCCCACTTGTGCCACGCTTGCGCGAATGCCGCGGTCAATTTCAAAATAACAATCAAGGAATCGCATTTGCCAAATAGTTTCCAGCCAAGGTTTATTTCTGGTTCCATATGCCAATCCTGGAAAAAGCTCAATTTTTTTTCCTACTTCGTCGATACCTGCATGGAATGTTTCTCTCGACATAATAGGTACTCATTTTTTCCGAATAAAAATAGAAAAGTATCGCTAATAATAATTGATTCTCCATATCAGTGATTTTCACAATATAAAATACGATTTCCATACATGACCTAATTATTTCATCTAAATTAATCCTTCTCCACCTTACCACATCCAATCAATGTCAACGTTGAATTTAAATACTCGATACTCACATTCCTCGTCATACTCGGTAGGATTTTAACAAACTTGCATAATTGACTTTCGTATCTTTTTTCGTATCACCACGATATCAATGCGTATATCCTGTTTTCATGCGAGATAAGAATAGAACAATAGAAAAATCATCAGCTTTTATATAATCGCGTAAAGAAGATATAAAATAGAAATATATTATTTGGATCAAGAGCGCACGCGATTTGCGAAACAAGCGATGATGATCATCGTTATCACGAGAGGACAAAACATTTAAACGATGTGTTGTTTTATTTTTCATTACGAATGGACTCTCGTCGTGCGTTCATTCACAACTTTAGGTGTCGGTCTTAGAAAAAGGTGGGGCGTGTCAGGGGATATATTTACGAACTCCGCAGAAGCGATGACCAGAGGAGAAGAAGAAGAAGAAGAAGAAGAGATAGAGAAAGAACCCGGAAGGCAGAGAGCTGGCAGCATAGAGTAGCAACGGCATCCAGTTCAGGCCATCGTCCAGCATCGCGAGAAATCGTTACCGTCGATTAGTACCGCGGATATTAATAAAGCGTCACAGGAAAAGGGGAATAATGATACCAGAGTACAAGAAAATCTACATCCATTAAAGAAAATACATATATTTGAATGCATTCCTCGAACCAGGAATCTTCGGTCCCCTACTAGATTTCTTTCACAACTATTCAGCTAACAGTTAAACTATTGGATAGGATGACAATCGGTTGAACTGTATACATATGAATGTACGATATATAATGTCACGTTATTCGATCGATGTCTTGGTGCTTTGATAAACCGGAAGTCGAATGACCAAGTGCTATATCTCACAGGTGAAGAGTCTGTCGAGCCACCGATCCCGATATCCGAGATTGCCCGAAGTGAAGGAAATGACGTGGTTACCTCTTTCTTTCTTTCTTCCTTTCTTTCCCTCTCCTTTCACATATAGTATACGCATTCGCATATAATGTGTACACGACAAGGAGGTTCCGAACCTTCTTCTTCTTCCACTTCTTCTTCTTCTCCTCCTGTTCCTTATAAGTTTAAGCTTTCTCACGCTCTCCATCCCACCCTATGCGTATACCTGGTGCACGCTTATAAGCGTGCTCGATACGAGTACTAACACAAGTATATATTCAAGATTATCGAGCAGGGCTTCGGGGGAGAGCACACATCAGCTTCCTAGTTATAATATAAACCTTTCGCAAAAAATCGAGTAAAAACCTGCTCAGCCTTCGGCGATACGCATTGTGTATGTGTTCGTGTCCAGCTATATCCGATGAACATAGGCAATATCGCGCTATCTCGGTCATTCATTTGCACTTGGCTTGTACTTGGAAGGCTTGGTAAAAGATGATGGTTAATAGCCCTTATGTGCTTCAAATGTACATACGGATAAATACATACGCATATATATATATATATACATTTATACACGGTGTAACTTGAAATAACAAAGCTTTTATTAATCTCTTGCATTTCACTTCAAACTATTTCAAAAATACTCAACAAAATTCTTGGAAAGTTATTTACGAATTGGATAATAATCGTTACACATTTTATACTTACTTCACATTGAGCGTGAAGACCTTCGTTGTTTTTTTTTTTAAAAACTTATTAATTCTCATCACAGAATTCAACATTCATTTCTTCCAATATGCACAAAAAATTATGTAGGACGGATCAATGTCATACGAATATCGCAACCGCAGAGTACTCTCGATCTGGCGGAAAGCACCATTAATATGCGATAGTTTATCACATTTGTCCTTGACTTTGAGATACACTCGAGTAAAGGATTCAAAATGTTTCTTTTTGTATATAATAAAAAATATGCCGTTTTTGAGTTGAAAGTCTCGTTCATCCAAGGATTCTCTTGGACCGTAGAAGAGATCTAGTGAGACCTTACAAAGATCTGGAGGCTATTTGTGACTCGAGTTGGAATAGCCGTTTCGTTTTCGGGTCTTGTAACAAGGGTATTGTCGAATGACGTTTCTGACCCTCGCGAGAATTAGCCAGTTCTAACTTAGACCTACTCACCGATAGCCCACAGGAGAGACTTTATTGCCCGCTATATATGCGGCGATATGTAATAGATCTATAAGGAAAATGACTCCCTCTCATCTTCGAAAAGGGACGAGAATACCATTTTTGAATGCACCTTTTCCAAATCGTCTTTACATGCGACATGTGGATCTTATTGTACTGATTCAATCGATGATCAAAAAGGTTCTGTGAAGATTGCATTCCATAATCTCTATGTGAGGCTCAAATTGGATCGAACAAGGTGATTTTCTTATTCTTTTAACTGATGAAATCTCAAAATTTGCTCATGTTTATTTCAAATGCTCAGTGCAAATCCCAGTAGAATTCAATAACTTTAATTATTTTCCGGGTCTTGCAAGTCCCCCCTCACAAGTGCCCGATGAAGCCTTGTAATAGCCTGGAGACTTTCTAGTGATCTCGTTGCAACAGGATCCAGTCATACGCTAATTTGAATTCTCAAATTGAGTTCTCAGGCTATCAAGCCAAATTCCAAGCTGACTTTGGTTGACTGAGGGGAAAATCGTTCTAAATTCAGCCAAGCTGGAAATGAAATTTCGTTACGGCTCATTTTGAAGCTTACGGCAACACTGCTTGATCCTAAATGATTATTTTCTGTTGATTCAAAAAACCCTGTTTGCCAAGTTTCAAAGAATCTTCTATTTATACGATTTTTAGATCTGCAATGTAGTTTGGTAATTCTCCAACACCGGATTAATAATCGGTGACATACCAAATCTTATGGTACAAATTCCGAAACAGTTTCTTTCGTAATTGATTGTGGAATCTCAGAAAAAAATTAATTGCCCTTGAAATATAGATTACGATTAACGAAGCTCCGAGATCGTGAAAGTTATCAGATTCTAAGGAGAATTAAAGTTCAAACTCGGAGATCAATGACCGGCTGTTGTGGGCCTCTAATTAACATCAAACACTGCTACGAAGAGCGAAGAAAAATGATGTACAGTGAAATATCATTACTGTGAAAACATAAAATCCTGAAAGGTGATGAAAAAAAAAATGATAGACAAATGTATCGAGCGTAACCGTTAATCGTTGTAATTGGTAGTTGTGAATTACAATCCACCCTGTATACATGATACGTTTACATCATATACACCCTGTTCCTCGTACCATTCCTTTATCGGTAAAGATGCTTTTTTCCTGGAAGGATCCTTATTATTATTGTGATTACTATTATCATTATTCTTATCCTCTCGAGCACCGTAGGTGTTACGAAGTAGTAGTACCAGGCCAGAACCTAAGTAACTTCCTTCTTCCTGCGGTCATCTTCTTTATTTTTCTTTCTTTCTTCCTTTCCCCTTGACTTTTCAATTCATCTCGTAGTCTTGTTTCATTATTATCATTCGGAGTTCCTCTCATCATTCTTCGCTTTACCGCTTTATTAATATCTCCGAATGTTATCAATAACCCACGGATGTTATTTTTCCCGGGGGTGGTATCGATCGAGCGTACAACTAATATTGTGTTTGAAGAATATTATATTCTTCTCCTTCCTCCGTGCGAATTTATATTTATAAATTCAAATCATAACTCAAACGTTTCACCTCACATTCTATTTTTATCCCATCAAGTATAATGAATGAACCGAGAGAATTTGATCCGCTGCCAAAACCCATCCACTGGTGCACCAGTTTGAATTGAACGAGCAGAAAATTCTCACCTGTTTCAACCTCTTCTCGGTCATATTCAGTATACGCTATGTCATTCACGACTTCCTCTCTTTCGTTTCACGAACCCCACGTGGGGCCAACATACCGTGACTTTTTCGCTAATGCTTCCGCTCTCCTTTTCTTTTTTTCTTTTTCGCTTTTTTTTGTCATGTATTTTCGAAACCGTTTCGTGTATAGAGTGCTCGGTCGTTTCTCTTTGTTACTTTTCTTGTTCACATTTGATTGCTCGTAATCAAGTATCATCGTACACGCGAGATTCATTGGTAAATAATGAAAAAAAAAGGAAACAAAACAAAACTAGATAGAAATATTTCATTTAAATAATCCTGAAAACGAGTTGATATTTCAATTACTTCGGTAGCCATCTATCGCATGTGTATCAAAATAGTGGGTCATGTTCACACAAGAACATGTTTTCGCTGCATATATAAGTTACAAATTTCGTACGAATTCATCGTAAAATTCATGCAAAGATTTTTATAATATTCTTATTGATCGGATAAAGAGAAAGGGAAGGATGAAAGAAAAAGAATTTCGTGAGACCATAAGCAGCGTGGAATACATGTATAATACTTTCGCTGGAATCAAATCAAATCCTGCAAAACGGGTTTCGAACTCGCATTTAATTTCCTGAATGTGTGAGAAAATTGGTGACACCAAATTCCGAAATTGATATAAATGATTGAGTTCTGTTTGAATTTCACTCTCACGAATGATTGTAACTTGTTGTTCGAGTTTTGTTTTTGTTCGTATCTTCTACTCGATCCTTCGTTTTGCGAAATAAGTTAATAACATTAGAATTGGCTCTTGACGTTTGTAAAGAATCGTATTCGCAGATGCAAATGCCACGATCAATTAACTCCTATACTCCTATTGAGATTAATTATGATTCGATTTTATCGTTGTCCTAGGTGATTAATAGTTGCGTCACGATAAAATTATAAGATATAGATTGAATCACGGGAAATGAATTTTTTTTTCCCAACTACCACTCATCTTCATTTTTCTTGCGAGGTCTTTTATCATTTTAGAATCTCGAAACACCGAACAATGAAACTGCACTTTCAGCGGAGGAATTCAAATCCAATGAGTTAATTCATCATCCTGATTAATCAACTTTACGTAACGTGACTCTTTACCAACAGATGTGATCTTAAAATGTTAAAGCCTTCTCTAAATGATCATTTTGTATTTGAATTGGGATTTCAGTTTCGGAGATGCGGAAAGTTATTTCATTTATCTCATATTTTTGTGAAGAAAATAAATGTTTATGTTCGGTAAATAATTGCAGAATTTTTCTTCGGATCTTTTAATATAATTGTACACGCGTTGAATAATGAAATATTTGAGTCACCCTTTGAAGTGTATAGAGAATAATGGCTATACTTTGAACAAGTTCATCGATATAAACCGATATACTTATATTCTATACATGAGATATACTCACAGATAATTCATTTTCTGGATATATTGAGGTCTAGCGATTGATTCGATATCATCAGGAATCATTGAATTTTTGGTGGAAATCTTCCGATACATTATTCTTACTTTCCGTAATAAAAAGTTTTCTTCAAACTTTTTGAATTGTCCTCTAATGAGGACATTTTTTGACCCAAAAATCATTTCAGCTGATCAGTTGGTTCACTAAAATCGTGGTCACTCGAACTATACCTTCAATTTCGCGATATTTCTCATCTCCTTTTTCTCTAATGTAATAAAATAGAAAAAACCAAGAAGCCAGACCTTGTTTTATACCAATAGAAGATCTGGCTTCTCAATTTTTCCCATTTTATCAAGTGATATTTGAATAAAACGTGTGGAGAGATCTAGTAACTCTTGGGACTACAGGATACTCTGAAGTTGACCATGAGGATTCTTAGCTTCTACTTTCCTGTTCTCCTATTCTCACAACATGCTTTGTCCACCGCAACCTCCGGCTTCTTATCATCCTCATTACAAGTAAACTCGAGTATGAGGCACAATACTTTGCGAACCAACAATCTCCTTAATATTTTACTTTCGAACACCCTGAATCAATTTTTATCTGCAATTCTAAAAATCCACGTTTTACATCCATAAGAAACTATCGGTAAAATTATCGTCTTGCACAAGCTCATTGTGAGTTTTCTTCATAATAATCACATTCCAACAGCTAAACTAACTGAATAATGAAACGTTTTACAATAAGCTTCCAAGTATTCTAATTCAAAAAATTCAGACAATCCTGTTTAATTTGTCAAAATTTTTGAAAATGTCTATCAAATATTGCACGTCAGTTTGTTTATTACATGATCTTTTATAATTTTGGTGCATGCTAGATAGGAAGGGAATGGAAGATTTGTTACTCACGCCTCCTGTGTACAGTGTAATTGTCAATTTTTCGCTACGTACCTGCAACATGAAAAGAAAAATGAATGAATGGTAAGAATCATATATTTTGAATAATGTTTTTTCCTACATGCGATGCATAACTCTTTGACAAATGAAGTCAGTGGGAATCTGAAGGCCTGAAAATTCAGGAAATGTGACCGCAATTTTCCACTGCCATTTTTTCCTGAGTTTTAAAGAGAGATTGTTTCTCTACTGTAAAATTCTACTGTAGTTTCTTAGAATTGAGTAAAATTTATCTGATGATTTCGGAGGAAATGGCTGCAAAAACATTCGTCATATTTGTTGAATTTCCGAATAAAATTTTGTACAGTGTGGATACAATGGTTTCGATTTTACCCACTGAAGTCTATTGCAAATTGTGACAGTCTCAAATAATATCTGCACTGAGAAAAAAAATAGTGGAGCGGAACCCGTAAGCATTTGGATACGGTGAATGTCGCCGCGCGGTGGAGGCAACTTAATCATCTCAATCGATATTCAGTTGACTGAACAGTTATCAAAGTTTCAAGCGTACAAAGCACATAGGCAAATCAATTTTTTATGTAGAAAAAACACTCAAAAACAGTCTGGTCCAAAACTACAGCAGTCGGCTGCTAGTTTGAATCTCATGGGACATCAATCAAAGGAATGTATTGTTACTATTTAAAGTAACCTAGCTTCTACCAATTCTCTTTTCTAAATCCATTCTTCACAAATTGGATAGAATCGACATTAGAAAACATCTTAGAGTATTCTTTTTACACCGTCTACAATTTTTCCGTTAATTTTCCCCTTGTCCCAACCCTATTGTTCGTTTCTATATATAATACGATCTTTCAATCCTCTCTATTCTGATTATAACATTCCATTGAAGAGTAATATCAAAATGAAGAGCACAGATATATAATGATGATGGAGAATAATGGAGGAAAAATAATGGGAGCAATTTCAAAAAGATGTCTGAAGTGGTTACCCTATTCAGATTGGAAAACATCAATGTGCTTAGAAAGGGAGGGATAAGGAAAATCAGAATGAAAACAAGTTAGAAGAGGGTACTGCAAGGAAAGTGATGTATAGAGAAATAATGGCAGAGAAAGATGTGAGCAGAGGAGTTAGGTTTTGAAATTGAAAAGGTAGTGAAAAGGGTAGATTCGGAATGGTAGAAAAATTGATTAAAAACATCACAAGATGTTTAAGAAAGGAAAGGTAGGAAACAACAAGAAAAAATAAATCAGCGTGAATATTAGGAATTCGAGAGGTGAATGAAATGCAAAATTTTTCTTTTTCTGAAAATTCATCCATCTAAGGCTCGACCCTGACTTGACCCAAAACAGAGGCTTAAATCCAGAGAGTTTTATTTCTAGCAGGAATGGAAGCAGTAACTGAAAAGGGAAGGATTGGAAGTATGTCTTAGGAAGATGTTAAACTTTTGAGAGAAGACAAAAAAGATTCTACATCGAGATGGTACAGGAAAAAATTAGATCAGGAATTCAAAATAAGAAGGAAATGTTCAATAACATCGAATCAACTAGGGAGGAGTAAGGGATTCGACTAGGCAGAATATTTGAGCTGATTCCTCAATTTCAAATTCTTTCGTATTTGTGATTGTATGATGAAACCCAGTGATTCAAGGTTTAAATTAAGGAGAAGTCATTCTATGTCTTGTCTCGGTGCTAAAGTAAGCTCAAGGGCTGACAGGAATTTATTCAGCCGTCCACTCGCTCTCCTGCAACATCGAAGCTGGATTTGCAATGATTTCCATTAAAAAAAAATCTACCTCAGTCAAAATCATTAACCCTCCACAATTTGTCAATCTAAATATTTTCAAACAGCATTATTGATGCAAATTCACTGCAGTTGAGTCTATCAATGTACCACCAACACCAATTATTCCAGAATTTTTCCTCCTGTGCGATCCTTCAATTCGTGATTCACAGTAGATTCACTTGAAACAAAGCATCTTCAAAACGAGCAACAAAATTCATCAAAAAGAAGAAGATTCGAAACACTGAGATCAAAGCTAAACAATTTTTATAAAAAAAAACAACCTTCCTATTCCTTTCGAATTCTTTGATTTAAAAAGTTGAAGAAAATAAAGAAACTGAATATCAAACACGTTGATTACAAAAGCAAAATTCCATATAAAATTCTTTGAATAAAAAATGAAGTAGCGTTGTCAGTGATGTAAAACGAGACCCTCCTCCCCTGCAGCATCTCCTCCTCTCAGTCATGGAGGAGAGTTTATAATGCGTCTTTAATAATTTATTATCTCCGAGTAGCGAGAGGATTTCTCTCTCGTTGGTGGAGAGAGGAGCTTTGGGATGGAATAAAAGATGGATGAAGTAGAGGATGGAGAAAGAAAGAAAGAGAAAGATGTGTGTCGGCAGGGAAGGGAAGAGACGTGCAGTAGTAAACGTAGTAAGACACGCCACGACCGGAAGTTCGAAAGGGGAAGCCTGGGTACTGTTCTTTCTCTCTTTCTCTTTACTCCAAGGAAAAAGGGGGTTACCGGAAACGGTCGGACCTTTCGTTCATCACGAGAGAGAGACTCTTCTCTGGCCCGAATGAAGAAACCCAACCAACACGACCAAATCAACGGAGAAACAAAAAACAGATTATAATATTCATCATGGTAATGTTTTATCTTATTAACGTTGCTCCTATCCCTTTCCTCCCCACATTGCATCATTTATCTAATAATATCAGTGAGAATTATATTTTCCAAATTATATTGAATGTACATGGAATTTTCAAATACCACGACAACGGCGAATGGATGTCGAAACAAAGACATAGAATTAGAATGATAATGAACAGCACAATCGTCCGGTGAGTGAAGAAGAGAAAATATATACCAAGAGAGAATGGGATGAAGGAGGGAGTGCGCTAATGAATGGCTACAAAAGTAACAGGTACAATACAATGAGTTTTATAAGTGTACGTGTAGTATGTCCTCCTCTGTGTTTGCGTGGTTTGTGTATACGTACTTGAAGGGGAGAAAAGAGAAGGGACAGACAGGCCATAATAGGAAGAGAAAGAGCGAAACAGAATCGTTGAATGAAGTCGAAAGTGCGATAGAGATAGGACTAAAGAGCGAAGCGGCAGAAGAAGCACGAATGTTCAGAGGATAGGCATGATGAGCGAGGGAGAGAGTTATTTTAGTGCGTGTATCGAAATCAGAATGCAACAAGTGACATATGTGCTCTGTGTTGTACTGTCCTTGTTAATAACATCGATTCTTGGCATCATTTTCAAATGGAATACACGAGGATTCGTGTTGAAACGTATTTTATTGGGGATTGAGAATTTATTGTCCAAGACGAATCGATCGTCGATAAAATCTACCGGTTTATCTTTGATTGTGACCAACGACTTAACACGAAACGAATCAAAACAAATTTTGTATCATGATTTCGCCTGCTGATGAAAAGCATAAGATAATCTTTCACCTTCAATGATGCTTTCTGATTTTTCCCACACATTTCTCATTGATTTCGAATGATGTATTCGGTTTTATTTGATAAACATTTCATCAATTCATTTGATTTCGTTCATCAACTCTTCTTCAGAGACGGAACAGATACGTCATAATTGTCCTATTCTACGAGCAAATCGTTTTGTTTATTTCAAATTGACTCTGATAAAACTTCGTACGTGAAGAAACTGAGGGTTTATCACGAGGTTTTTCTACGCAGAGAAAAATTCTCTAGAACACAATCAGTTGTCTCGTATTTTCTGAAAAAAAACGTAGCACTGTTTCTCAGTGGAATTTCACTGATTCAAATGAAGAGAGCGAAAAATGAGGGTAGCGAAATTCTTTCATAAATGGAAGAACTTTTTACCATGACTTTGTGAACTTTTCCTTCACTTCTAACATCCAATATCTGAAAGTGTGTAAAAAATTCTCTATTTTTGATGAAGTACAATTCCCGTACGATCAGGAGACAGGGATCGCTGTTAAATTCAGGAGAACCTTTCCATAATTTTTACAGCGGGTTTAAATTTCTTCAATGCCAGTGATTCCTCAAATTGTGGAGGAGTTCGTTCAAATCTTATAATGATATTTCTCATATTCGTACAATAAATTGACGCTTCGAAATTACAAATGCGCCTGAAAAATGATTGAGTACACGTGTCCACTACCCCAAGAGAACGAACGAATCCCTGATTAACGTTCAATAAACGACACTCAACTTAAATTGAATCCAAAATCAATCAATGGAGCTTGTGTTCAGTCAGGATACCGTTGTACTTACTGTAAATTCATTGATAGTCTCTCAAAGCACATACTGAGTGGACGCAACATCAGGCTGCAAAGTCTTCAAGGGATACCAATGTGTGGATTGAATATCGATTATAAATCAGTAAGGTTACCAAAAGTCCAGGTATTCCAAAGTTTAGTTTTGTTGAAGGAAATTTATTAAATTGAAAAAACCATCGGCAGTTTTTGAATGATTCAAAGGAAATGGAGTTGATGATATTTATTGGCTTCATTTAGTCATTTTCAAAAAAAATCCTGAAAATACTGTTTCAAGGATCGAAGAGAACAATGAAGCTGAAACTGGCAACCGTCGAGCTAGCAGCCGATCGTCATAATTCTTTACATTAAACGCCCTGGAGTGTGTATGGACAAATGGCTCAATGATGGACCAAGCCTGGCACAAGACCTGCCGAGACTTGTCTTGAACAATTCACCAAACTTGACCCAGGCTTGGGAATGATAAGATCAAGACAAGCTTGGGCCAGTGGTTTTGCCACGCCCGGTCTAATTCATATACCAAGCATCAACCAATACTTCTTTGATCGCAGATATGGATGAAAAAAGTAATTGATTCATATTTCAGTTCATGACTTTCTCCCACAGAATACCGGTACATGAATTATCTTAAAACGATAGAAAAAATGTAACAACATTGGGACAAACTTGTATACTCAAAATTTGCGTTCTTTGATATTTCTATTTTCAATTCTGATTCTATTGTTGAATTATGCTCAAACTAAACCAATAAAATCTTACCCATGCAGGTATTGCCAAGACTGAAAAAAACCCAAGCTTGTCCCAAGGTTCCCGTACGGAATCCAACATTGGAATCCCCTGAGTCACCCGAAAAACTGATGGTTTATCTTTATGAAGATACTCAAGTTCTGTGCCTACTTAGATCAATAAAGTCTAGCTTGGTGTGTAAAACTAGTGTGTAGGATTAATTATAGCAGGAAGATCGGGCCAGCCCTAGCCCAATGGTCATTCCCAAGTCTTTAGCCATTGTAAATTCAAAATTCAATCAATATTTATAAACATTGTGCCACTCATGTGGGCAATATTGGCACAATTATTGTTCTCAACGAATGCTCGATTTTTACACTTGTGCCAAGCTTGTACCAAATGTAGTGACCATTCCAAAAATATTAATAAATGTACCATGACTGAACAACGGGACAATCATGGAACAATATTGGGCCAATTGTTCTTCACGGAGGTTTGTTTCTGACACGTGTGCCAACCTTGGGACAAGTTTAGATTTTTTTCAGTCTTGGCAATACCTGCATGGACGTTTATTGAAGATTCAAGGAGTTGAAACGTTGAATACGATGCTACTTGATCGATTTCTGCTATGATCAAAGCTGAAACAACGTTTAATCAAAAGTTACCAAATCTGGCTGCTAGCTTTACGCCTGCTAGTTTCAGCTTCGTAAGAGAACAGTATCTGAATGCTGTTTACAAAATACTTCTCCTATAAAAAATCTGGACATACCGATATGCGAAACTTTTTCATTGATAGTCATCGGTGTGGCATACTGAATCTCAACGTTACAAACCATTTGAGCTTTTCGAAACTCTTTAGAGACCTCGACTGCAGATACAAATATTTTATGAAGAAGTATCCACGCGGATGGATTGAAGTTCAATTCAAAGTTACAGCAATCGGTAGATAGCTTTCTATAATCCAGTTCAATCAAATTCGATGAACATTAATAATATATGTTTGCACTTGAAACTGATTCTGACTGAGCAGAGATTCATATGACACTTGAATTTTTGTTACGATAAGTCTTATCTGAAACGACTCGTATGCTGTATATTTTCTGCAAATGTTTGAAGTTACAAATATAATAACCCGATGTGGATTTAAAACTTGGATCCTCGATGGAAGAGATTGAATGTATTCATTGATTGTATTCAATAGTCATGACATGGACAAAATATCGTAGTAAATTCTGAGACAAGGACAATTCCTATTACCATTTGAAACAAATTCTGATAATTCCAACTAAATTGAGCTAAAAAATGTATCTCTCTCGCGCAGACACATGTATCAATGAATAAATGAAAAGAAGAGAAGAGTTCTCATCCTCCATACGACTTGATGAATTTTTAATTCGCACATTCTATTAATCATTTCCTCTCCTAATACTTGTTACACGTTGATTCCCACCTCACATCACATTACATTACAAAGTTGCTTCCCAACCTGAAACGATAAACAGATCTGAAAGAGCAAAAGAAAGAAAAATAGGATCTTATCCACAAATTTCTCACTTGTGTAATACCAAAGAGTCGTCCTCGTGCTGTAATCATGCCGAGTCTATTTCTTTTTATTTTTTTCTTTCTTTCTGGTTTTTTCAAGCATTTGCGGAGTTTGAAATACAACCTCATTGGACTCGCGCATCCGTGTATACACATGAATGAGCCATTGAATAATTCTTCCGCGGTATGTGTACGTGAGGCACACAGAGAGTTCTCTTGGTCGTTCAGCGGAAACGATCTGTTACCGTGCGACACGAAAGGTACGCTCTCCTGGTCAGGTGTGAGAGAGGATTTTTCTCCTCTTCTCTCTCTCTCTCTCTCTCCTTCCCTCAGTCTATGAAGTAAATGTATAATAATGTCGACAAGAGAAATGATGTAAAAATAAAAAGAGGAAAGATAAAAAATGATTATACGAAGAAGCAGAGCACACTACTCTCTCGAATCTACATAATACGTATACGATATAATACCCCGGTGTCTAATCATGCTTACCGTTACTTTCCAATATAAATCTTGATATCCACTCTTCCCTGATACGCGGATCCTCACATTATTGGAGGATGGTTATATGCATGTACGTATACGAGCGGTACACAGCACAAATCGATAACAATCGTTCTTGCGGCGCTGATATTCCATGCTTGCTTTCCATATTTATTTCTCCTTTTCTTTTTCGAAGGCGTGAAAAAATCAAATGACAACATGTGAAACGTGTGTGTACATTTTCAACGTTGACTCTGAGGAAAATAAGAGGAAGAGAGAGAAAAAAACAAATAAAAGTCCCACGAAAATATGGCAAACACGTAGAAGCGATAGTGCCGGAAACGGACAGTTGTCTAACAATAACGCATACATACGTACAGGTTTAGTTGGTGAATGAATGGAGAACGAAACGAGGCACGAATCCATGGTCTATCGTTATATATACGTGTAGCATACGAATGCTTTGCTCGCGCTAACTAACTTTTCTACCTTATCTTTTAACGTGTCAATAATTTTCTGTAGAATTATTCTTCCCGTGTCATTATGCTGATGATGATTCGAAACGTGATTCGATCGATCGATTCTGTACCTAAGAAGTATGATTAGCCAATTCCCCATCTAATGGCCATGAATGAACTCCAGGGGATGAATAAATTATTTCTAATGGAATTAATATATGCATATATGGTAAGTGACAGCATAACGTGTCGATTGTACGAGCCATGGATTTCCCTAGCAAAGTGTAGGACAGCGTTGTGTTTCTAACTCGAGGGCACGGTTCGCAAGAAAGTGAATTTCAAGACAATATTATAGCATGTGTTGTAATTTTACGGACGTGTCCTGTGTAATGAAGTGATTGATGATATGTATATTTATTTGAGCTAGCGGTATATCGTTTCTGACAAATCTGTGTCATTGAGTAATGAGTATTGATTGATAGTAATGAAGTTTAATACATGAGGATTACAATTATCGTGAGAGGAAGAAAAAACAATCTCGAACCGAAGGAAGAAAACTATTGGAGGTGATAGACCGATGTTGAGGATGTTAGAGCTTTCGAAGAAATTCATAATTCACAGATGATCTATTTGTTATCTTAATAATCTCCTGTTTTCTTGAATCCTCTTATACTTCGGATAATATATAAGAAGGAAATGATGGATGTTTAAACAATGATTACCGATTCAACGAATTTCCTGTTTCTAATGCTAAATTTTTGCACGGAAAAAATTAATGTGGTTGATTTTTGGATACCTAAAAATTAGCTGCACTGTAAAAAATTGCTTCCTGAATTTCATATAAATTCATGTGAAGCAATTAACACAGGGCCGTCTTTAAGGCAGGGCACACCGAGCCCGAGCCCAGGGCCTCCTGCAAAAGGGGGGGCCTCTTCGTAGAGAATCGATAAGATTTTTACATATTTTCTTAAAAAGGTTACTTGAACAAAATGAAATCAAGTTATTTTTAAAATAAAACTAATTCTAGATATACGAACAAGTGGAAATTCAGTCAATACTTATTTCAAAGAAAAATCATAGTGATTAACGTTAGAGTGGTTTTCGAAAAATTTCAAGATTTTACGTCTCCTTACATGGGCCTCTATTCCACTCTAAGTCGGCCCAGGGCCTTGAAGCAATGAAAGACGGCCCTGGTTATAAATTTTGTATTCATTTTCAAAACTTTTCTGACTTTTCATATTGAATTTTATGATATCTCATACAGAATTATGATTTTGCATGCATTTTTATATGAATTCCAATACATTTTGCAGTAAATTCCATGATTGAACTTGATTCAAATTACAAGTTTCAGAATTTTCATATTCATCTGATACATGAAATTTCAGATTGTTTTTTTACAGTGTGTGGTAGCTATTTTTCAGCTGTGGCAAGAAAAGTTATTACTATAGGAGCTAAAATCTAACTTTTGTAGCCATTTTTTTCGCTATCCAAATATCAATATACAAAATAGTTACCACAGCTAATTCCTAGCTACCATAGTGAATTATTTTTTTCCGCAATTTTTCCTTCGCAAACTAAATCCCCAACAAAGATCACTTCAATCATTTCCAAATACGCATATGAATTTTCATCGGAAATCTATCAACTACATTTGGTAACCGGTTATTCTTGCAGAAGCCGAAGGACTGAAATCTAAAACTAAATGTCCGTTACATTACTGTCATAAAATAATAATTCTATAATTAATTCGGAATAAATTCTCTTTCAAGAATTCAAAAATCAGTTGAAGATTAGTCAATATATTACACAGATAAAATATTGCTGTAATTATAGGGACATCATTGAATTGCTGTGATATACAACAAAATACACATAAACAAATCTATTTTTTATTCATCTATCCTCAATCAAGTCTATGTCTAAATATCTCTATTCTCAAAACACTGTGAACAAACTCCAAAAAAACGTCTGGAAATTTCTTACTAAACATTTTTTTAGTAATTCACGAAAATTGTTTAGAAATTCACAAGAAATTTGTGGATTCTTGAATAATCTGGGAATTTGCAAATCCATAAGTTCATCGCCATACTTTTCTTTTTGAGAATCCACAAATATTTTCTAGTGTATTCCTAAACTCACGACAATTTTTTAGTATTGGTAAATCCAATCTTTCCATGTGATTCCTGCTATTTTCCTTCGATAAATCGAGACACTTTTCGGGAAACCCGCACTTTTGCCATTAAAATTCGAAGATGTTCACCCGGTTCGCCATTTAGCGCCTTAAATGGCGCTTGCTGCCCTCGTCATTTGGTATTCCAGATGGTGTTCGCTTCGCTCGCACTTCTTAAATTTACAGACGCTTGTTCCGTTCGCCATTCAATATTTCAATTGGTGCTCGTTTCACTTGCACAATCCTAGGCCAGTGTTGATACAAAATCGGCAAGAACTCGGCAACATGGCTATTTTGAGGAAACCAGACTATCTTAATCAAATAAAGTTGCTTTTTTTGAAATATCATATGGCGTGGATATGATATAATCAACATATCTGATTCTATCGAGTTAATAACACGGATCGAAAAATTTGGATGGTCTTCATTCTCCTATTCGATCTTTATTAGACCAGGAATGGGCAGCCTCAATTACTTGCTGTACGTCAAGTACTTTCTTATTTCCATACCATGGAGATTTTCAACGTTGAATTAGAAAGTATTTGAAGTAATTTAGACTGCTCATCCCTGTTTTAGAGTGATTTTGTCCTGATTGTTGGATGAGACATCTCTTTGATTTGTTGGGAGAGGAATTGAGGAGTATATTTCATTGAAGCCTCATTTTGTCCGCGATACTCATCAATCAGGACAGAATCAATTCAAGACTCAAATAGGAAGACAAGAATTATCCAAATTTTGTTAGAACGATACCAAGAAAAATGTCAATTACATACATTTTTTATCTGAACCTTTTTTTTTATCACTTGTATTTCTGTTATAAATTTCAAGTTTGAGCTAAATTGGGATTACAACAGAAATATCACAGTGAATGAGAATTTAAATGCGCCTTCGTTAACCCTGAAACCCACTGATGTGATGGAGATCCAATATCTCACTCACAGTGCCCGAGTTAAATTCTTCAGAATAAAATGTCAATAAAAACACCAGTTGATTAAAAATTCTACACAATTCTCGTGCCCCATTTTCATTTCAAATCCTTCCACGAGCGACACTTCATAGTCGAATTGAAACTTGAATTCAAATGAATAATAAGCTACATAAGATGTACACAGTGTTTAGCGTTTGCTGATAAAATATCTCAAATTGATTAAATTCAAAGACGTCAATTTATATACATATATATATGAGGCGAATGATGCAATCTAAATAAAATATTTCAACCACATTAATTGTGCGCTAATAGAATTATAGCTTCATTACGAATACATCAATGTGAAGTTATCTGTTTAAATACTGGCGTCATTACACCAGGGCTTTCAATGAGAATTTTTTATCAGAGTTTTGTTAAACAGTTCAACATAGACAAAAACAAGGTCTATTGATTTTATACTCATTATACATGATTTGTGATGTATACCTTTCCGTTAGAGGCAGACACTACGTTGAATGATCTGTATTTTAAAACATCAATAATTTTGAGCAAATGTCGATTTGTCACCTATGTCAAGGAATAAAATCACACGAGTTACGCACAATTGACACAATAATTTTCTAATTATTCTTCGAATCGAATTTTGCTGATAAAGTCTTTGAAAACTTTACGCCAACTGTGACGCGGATGGAATAAATTATACAAAGAAACTGATGATCGATTGAATATTGCCACAAAATCTAACATAAAACATTCGAAGAACTGACCAGAAACGATTCACGAAGTCTGAAAATTTGTACAATGAATGGGTCACCGGCTCTGCTCATATTTGTGTGATTTAAACGGAATTCGCTACATTGACGTCGCGTTTTCTCAACGGAAGATCTTCTCGGATACTTAGCTTCGTCAAGTGGTTTTTATAAAAAGCTATAGATTTCTCAACGTTCGAAGTTTGGTCATTAAGTCTTACAGATATCAAAATTGTCTATGACGATGATATATATAAAAAAAGTCACTTATAAGAATAATCAGTCAAGAACATCAGTATGTTATTTACATTTGCTTGAATCATTCTTTCTTACGGAATTCTCAACCTTGAAATCATCATAATTATTATCCTCGATGAATTTTTGACTGTGTCCGCATTTGCTTGAAATTTCAATCGACGATGCGACAAAACAGAAGAACAACAGATCTTAATGATCACCGATAGGATGGAAGATTCTCTGAAAATGCTGTAGATCTCCCGGAAAAACAGGAGATGGTTACAGTTGAAAGATAGTGGGCTAGTTCATTGAATGCATCGCAATTTTCAGAGAATTCAAATCAAATTGGAATAAAAATTAATTCAAGATAATATATTGCATGCGAAATCCAATATTCTTGACAGCGTATGGATCTGCTTGTAACACTGCAAATTAGGCTTCCCGGTAACACAGCTTGATCGAAATAACAATTTATTCTACTGTATTCAACTAAACTGTAAAAAAATGTCTATCGAAAACTCCACATAAATGTTCGAAAGTAATTAACACGCACATGCCTTAGGAATTTCCCGAATTTCACAGGAAATTTACTGGAAAATGATACAAGAGTATTTCTCTAGAAAAGCCTCCCACGAATTATGAACTTGTATTGATTTTTATTATTAGAGCCCACATGTGACACGATTATTTCTGGATATGACTCGTTATAAATGATATATTGCAAGTTGAAGGAATACCACAGATAAAACTGAACATTCATAATTTTCCTCCACCGAAAGATAAAGAATGACCGCAAAGTTAATCGTTGAAACGCAACGTGTATATGATATACACATAGCAGAAGAGAGAACTACAAGAGAAAAAAAGGAGAATTGACACGTGTGTATCAACTTCAAGGGTCACACACAGATACATTTATAAATATATATATATATATGTATATGCTCACAAATGGATACTTTGAAGGACTATTCTTTAGAGGGAAGAACAAACGTTATAGACGCAGAACAAGAATGAGGAGAAGACAGAAGAGGAGGAGGAGAAAGAGGAGAGACTCGGAGGGAGTTCGGAGAGTTCTGGCTGGGTGAGCACACGTCCGGTCATTATCGGAGCTTATCTACATGAGCACACCTCAAACGTACCCAACTGAACCTCTCTCTTTCTGTACTGAGTGTACATAGAGTCGCACAACACCATTGTGGCCATGTTTTATAAAGGGCGTCTCTTTCAAATGAAACAGTAAAAAAAGATCGTCAAGCAAAGAGGTAGTATCGCATATCAATTTTACATTCTTTTGGAAAAGTTTTCAAGGCCAAAGGCAATTGTCTCGGTGACGAGTGTTTACAAGGTACGCACTGGGAACACAGGAGTAGGGAAAGGTTTCGCTCTTCGCCATGTGAAAATTATCATTATATTCGATCTATGAAGTTGCGGTCTTCTAAATTTGGAACCTAAAAACGTGTCATCATCGTCACTACGACGCCCAGTTACATCGCCGCGACGCTGCTGTATAACGCAGCACGAGTAGTATCGGCAAGGGAGAGCCCCAAACGAGCAAGCAAAGATCTAAATGAAACGTGCGTTACTTATACTGCTTCAACTCTAGTCGTCGTTGATCATTCAGTCTATGACATGGAAAAAGAAGAGGAGGAGGAAGAGGAGGTTGGAGGAGGTGCCGCTTACAGAGGTCAGACACCAAACACGACATACGAGATAGAGGGCAGCACCAGCAACAACAGCGAGAGGTGGAAGCACGCTTCGATGCTCACGACGAGAGAGTTCGAATGTTGTGTGCATGTAGATTTTTCCATCCTCGATTCAAAATGTATGTGGATATGCGATGATAATTTATTAACTGTAGGATAGATTTTATTATCATACCGAATACCATGTATTTGAAATCCCAGAAGAGCGGATGTGCAGCTTGGAACATTCGTTTCACAGATTTCAAGATCTTCACTCCATGCTGGAATATCTTCAAACCTCGAGTTTATACTTGAAGTTGCAAAATCTACAGTGCGAGATTTCTGTGGAGGTGGTCTCCACTCCGAATTCGAATTATTCTACCTAAATTATGGTAGAAAACTCCCCCATATATGAAGAATCATTGGAAGATCATAGACATAACTGAGTTCTTTCGAAAATGTCAAGATCTGGAGTAATATCTTTTATTGGAACAAATTTTTCGATTCATTTGGTTCTGGAGATGAATAAATGTGAAGGAATCATCATCGGAGAGACACAATGAGAATGTATTTTAATATGAAAGGGGATATTGATTCTTCAATGAAGATGAGAAAGAGGGGAACAAATCCGTACGCCACTCCTATGAGATTTTTTCCATTCGTGTAAGATACGTATGTACGTTCAATGTCGTTATCTACCTCGGCATTGTTTCGTCCCTCTATTCTGTTCATTTACAATATATAAAACACTCTACGTCTACAACCGTAACGTCTAAGCCCGTGCAAGAGAAGCTCTCCTCCTCCAAGATCTTCGCAAGAGTTCTAATTAACGATCACCGAGCGTTCCACTGATTTGCATGTGTTGCTTTTAAAAAGTGTTAATATACCGATACGCCTTCGATTTTAAATATTCATACGATTCATTAATTAATCAATAATTATATGGAAATATACAAATTTCATATCGAAAGATTAAATTTTAATTGATTAGATAATGAAATAAATATTTCATGCGAGGATCTTAGATGTTCTTCCTCCCTTTCTCCAATCTAACAGTCGTGCAAGTATGATTTTTAATTAATAATTTTATCGTTGGAAGACCATTATTTTCGATACTTTTTGAAATAAAACCCTTTCTCGCTTTTGCCAACGCTTCTAATGATATATAACTTCGCGGAAGAAGACTGATTGCCAAGTCTTGGCGCTGCTGATAGACACACGACAACATACTGAACCAATTTCGATAATTAAAGGAATGATTTCAATTTGTTCAATCCCGGGGCGAGCTACCATTGATACTCGGCATAAAATAGATCCACTCTTTTTTTTTTTGCTAATGATAAATTATTGAAATGATATTCTCATGATTTGCTGATAATATCGATACTGAACAATACGGATTCACAAATACCATTCACAACGTACAATTCAGATTCTTCAAACGATATGGGACTTTATAAGATTCCAATGACTGTAACAGAACCGAAGAAAGGGGTGAATAATTGAATTCTCATGGTAAATAGATCCTTCGGCAAGCCCTTCTTCGTTCAAATATAACATCAAAGTGGGAACTTCATCGATGGATCAAAAGGAATTCGAACAGTAATCGTCGCCCGCGGACATCATTAGTCGTTGCGCTTTCACCCCGTATAACGTTTAATAAAGTCACTATCGTACCACACCATGTATTACATTACGTACCTGGAGAAACCTTGTAAACATTCCAAGATTTCTGAGAATCTTCCGAATATTCACCCTACGATCTTGCAATCTCGCGAATCTCTTCGGCGGAGTTGAAAATTCAAGAGCTCGAAGTATTTCAAAATTCTTTTCACGCAACAATTTCCCACCGGAATGAATATTTGAAAAATTTCTCAACTCTGTCGTCCCAGCGAGATCAAAGATTCGAGGATCAAACGGAGCGTGAGTTTCAATAGATCAGACATTAATTTCATTGGAAACAACGAAATAAGATTGTGATATGAAGTGTGAAAGACTGCATTGATGAACAACAAGCCGTATACCTATCTAAGTGTACGTATATATAGATTTACCGCACGTTAGTTCGTGAAGAGATAACGTCGGAGAGCGGCTGTGTAATGCTAATGGCGGAACAGGTGCCCGGCGAGGCGTGACACAATGACGTCACTGGTTCCCCTCGGTTCATATAAAGGTACGTACATGCAACAGAGTATATGTGTGACTCTTGACTCGCTCCCGCCAACAAAACTCTTCGACCATAACGCGAAGGAGAAAGAAACACAAAATACTTGAAACGCGAACCAATTTTCCAACGAACGAATGAATGAATGAATGAATAAATGAAATAAAAAATCCAGCGAAATATAAAGTGGATTTAACATTCCTTCAAAGTGCTATGGTACGAATAAATCTCCTCTCATTTATACTTCATTTTTTCCAAAATTCTATCAGAATGATAATGACAACAGTGTGGGATCATTAAGGGAGAAAAGGAGAGGCCCCTAAAGAGCACCTGTGACACATTCTCACGTGTACGTCCCGAACACACCTGTAACTCATGACCGATGGGGAAGGGATATCGAGCGGGCCCCAACGCTACGTTTTCCCAGTTTCCCATGCCATTATCACATCGGGATAATAATGGTATCCGAGCGCATACATATATTCAACTCATTACCACAATAAATAATTGATCGTAACATTTTCATCGCACGTATATCCTAACCGACGCAACAACCACAACTCGACATCAACTCGATTCGATTCTCTTCAACGAAACGAAAAATGAGAGAGAATAAAATCTAATAAAAAAACGAAAAAAAGAAGACCAACAACAACAACAACAGCACGAAGGGAAATAACGAAATGGGTAAAGAGACTCCGCCGTTACACCTCCATAAAGTGGAATTCGCTACGCAATATTCGTTTCTTATTTCATGAGGATTAATTATATTCTCGTTTTGCGGGCGCGATGCCACTCGTTCGTTAACAACGCTCTTTCGATTGCACACGCGAAGAACATCACCTTAGAGTTCTCCGTCGAGGTGTAACACGCCTAATGGATTAATTAATAGCTCGCGTGTTGAGACACAATTCAATTTTCAAGTACAATAAAAGCAAATGAACGAGCGGTCCAGGTATTTAACAAAAATACGCACTTTAGGCGAACCGAACCCGTTCTCTTCGTCTTTTCGTGTGAGTTCTCAAAGTTTTAGATACGGATTACGAGGATGAGAGAGAAAGAGGTGTTGTTGTTGTTTTTTTTTCTTTTTTCGGCAAAATAAAAGTACTCGGATTCACGCTTCGATGCACTGTGCGTGGTTGTGGGCTGGAACAAAGACATTCCATTCCAACACACTTTTAAAGGATTCGTCAGAGCCACGAAAGAATATATTAAATTGGACACTTCGAAAATGGTGACAAGAGTGATCCTCTTTTTTTTTCCCCCTGCTCAACACCGTTGGTTAATGGATCCTTAGGTTTCGAGTGTTTAAACAGAATTGGCCGAAGATGGAAGAGGTCAGATCTACGTCTTTGTCTTTCACATTTCGTTTGGAAATCAGCACCCACGCGTCGAAATTGCTTTTGTGCTTGAGAGAGAAAAAAAGAAGGAGACACTGAATTTTTCATAGCGAACAGAAGAGAGGAATAAAGAATTTTTCTTTGAAAGATTTCCAAGTGGAATATTTATACGTATATGTTAAATATACGGAACGTAAGTGAATTCAAAATCTAATTTTGTCGGTGTAAATATGTCGTCAACGCACGTCGGGATGATATTTTCATTTATCACTGCGTATAGGATGTATTTTCGTCCTTTTTATTACATTTTTCTTCGTGATTGAAGACAAGATTGAAGTCTATATATTGTACTCTGTGTATTAATGAGGTGAGGGAAGAGTTGAAAATTCTTCTGCATTTTGCATCTCCTTTTTCTTCGAATGAAATTTATTTATCCAGAAATAGCGAGAAAAAACATACACTTTTAATTCATTTTGGCATTGATTCTGGTTTGGAAATAGACGATATTTTATTAATAAATGTCACGTTATGAATTCTTTACAGCATGTGAAGTTATGTATTCAATATATTCTTACAAAGTGTGAAAAAGTATTGAGGAGTCAATTAACAAATTTCGAAGATAAATATGATACGAAATAAACGAAAATACGAAATTCTGGTTCGTTATAAGTGTATCGTTTCGACACCGCGATCCTGTCAATTCCCATCAATGGAATATAATCTCGCAGAAGATAAATTCGCATTCATGCGAAGTGATCGAATTCGTTCTGCATCCACTTTCGTCACACTTTTGCAAAGGTCAACGATGAGTCGGATTGATGATTCCCATTGCAATTTTCACACGACGCCAGAATGATTTATTAGTCGAAATCAAATGATTTGCATAAACAAAATCGTGAATGGAGGAAAGATAATGTTAAAGGTAAAATGAAAATAAAACCACATATTTTTCAAAAGAATCAACCAACCGTTCCTGCATTCGTTGCTTCGATTTTATTGTTCATTCCAGAATGAGGGAGAAAAACGATTTCATTACTCTGCGCCCATTGCAGAAGAAGTACTAAATGAACAACAAAGATCAACCGCAAAATGAAGAGAGAAAAAGTAACGAGTAACGAATCGTTGATGAGGCCCAACAACCTCTCCGATTTCTTTTTAATTACGTTTTCGGCAAACTCTCGGTTGGTATAACACGCGATTTCAGCCTCAAAAGAGAAATTCACCAACCCGATTGCAACAAAAGGCAAAATTCCCTCCTCGGTGTCCAATTAGCGTTGAATTTGTATGTTAACGGTTATGGAAATGTAGCAAATTAAAAATGGTTCCCATGGTTTTTAAATTTAAAAAGGGCTTTGGGAATATGTATGCAGATATATTTAGATTCTGGTCGTATCTATAAACAAGCTTCTTCTTCCTTCTCTCCTTTCCAAATTCAAGAAGCCATTGGTCGATCGGCGAACGGTGTGCATACGTGTTGCATAAGAAAGTATTATTCGAAGAACGTGTACACGTGCAAAGAGTAACAGTGCACAGTTGTTGCTGTACGACACACGAGAAACGGGGTGGGTGAATGGGCTTGAGTAATACAACGTGGCCACTAGTTGCTTCTACCGCGTCCGTATACAATAAATTTCCACTCGATCCGATTTCCGGCCGATGGAGCCGTCCGGATGGATAGATAAATGTGTGTACCACATAGACTTTCGTGGGACAAAACCACGGGAAAACTAACAAGAAAGTCAAATACAATCCTGTACACTCGATACAAAAAGCTAACGATCAATCGTTTAGAAAATTGTATCTATCTCAGATTAATCATGGACCGTATAAAATATTTAGAGAGAGAGAGAGAGGGGAGGGGGGGGGGTGAGTTTTTGCTATCGTGAATATCGTTAACTTTTTGTTTCGTCGATTTATGTTGAAACTTTCAATACTTCATTACAGTCGTGTATCGTGTAGTTTCTTTTCATATTCTCGTGTAAAAAAAGGATCGGAAGAGTGTGATCTTTCTTGTAAAAATCGATTATTCAATTAAAATTGTGAAATTTTTCTTCAAAACTTGGACGGTTGCAAAATTCTTTCATACATGGAGAACTTTTTACCTAGATTCAAATGACTCTTCCTTCATTTTTTTGGAGAGTTTAATTCTCAAAAGATAAAATAGATCCTCAAACTGAAGTATCATGCGACGGAATTTATTATTGAAATGAGGAAAAACTGCTCAAAATTTTTTATTCTTCTTCATAGAAATCATTGATACGATTGAATTAATCATTGAACTTACGGATCGATGTCACGCGTAATTTTGATAATTTGCATCTTAGCTTACCTGAAATAATAAAAAAAAGGATATTACAATCAAATGAATCTCGTATTTCAACAAAGAAGTTATCATCATATTTGTATTCTGTACTGTACACTGTAAAAAATGTGAGGAGCTTCTCTTCGCAATGTTGGTGGGTTTCGGCTGCTTATCGCGGGGGAATTGTTTTTCCATCAAAAATGAAATATTTTTCTACTACTTTGAGGAATTATTTTGTTTCTTGGGTGTTGAATCCTCCACAAATGAAGGAAAAATTCGCCAAATTATGATGCAAAATTCCCCATCTATGAAGGAACTTTGCTGCTACCATTTCTTGGGGAAAAATTCTAATTTTTCACAATGTATAAACTTTTACGAATGTACAGTTTTATGGTGACAATCATTATTGTTCCCACCCAACAACACTGCCAGAAACATTTCTTGTTGAATTTAATATTCTCATATTAAATTCAATTAAAAATATGAGTTATGAAATTTGAGAATTTCTTATTAAAATGTAAGAAATTAAACCAATCAAATTTACCAATGTCTTATTAAAATTAGGAAGAAAATTTTTGAAATTGAGAATCACCTCATCGAAATTAATATCATATTATGGAATTTGATAGATTGTGTTATGTAAAAAGTTTTATAATATGTTCATGAGACTTGAGGCAGATTTTTTCCATAGTGGAACTATCACTTCAAAAAATAATCATCAAGTCTCAGCCGTTCTTCCCTTCATCCCAAAGACAAGTAGTACAAAAATAGCATCACTACTGCTGCATGAGAATTGCTTTAGAAACAAAATCGGAAACATTTCCATATCCTTTAAATGCATCAAATAATTCAACCACACAGCCAACTACCCACTGAAACAAAAATACCGTTGGAAGTGTTTGAAATACTCTACAAACGCATGCGAAGAATGAAATGAAATTGCAATTCCAATGCAACGGGGAAGAAAAAAAGAGACCGCCACCTGAAAAATCACATTACTTTAAATTCCGTTCTGACATTATTATAAATAGGAGGGAAATAATTTTCTACGTTTCACCGCGCCTATAAACGTACGTATAATTATTGCGACCTTGATCTTATTCTCAAGATACCAATACGAGTATGTAATTTAATCTAAGGATGATCTGGATGTAGTAGCATCGCGCTAAGTACTCGATACTCGACTACTGCTACAGCAACGATACTGTTAACCGCGTAATTTAAACGCTGCAATAATCCGAATGATTTAAGAGAACAGAAAATCCTTCTGGAAATCTCGTGCTGCGTTGGCATTGCGTTAACGATCGGGAACATATAAACAAATAGATAAACAAATAATATCTGCGTGTACGATGGTTGTTGACCCTCAATAATAAGTATACACACGCACGGTAATTCTCGAACGTCAAACAAAAGTATACCCCTTTTTCTCATCTATTAACGTCGACAAATACTTCGTTTCGCCAACGAGTTTTATCCGAGAATTCACGCCATCTCGTGAGAAAGGAGAGAGAGAGAGCAGGAGGAAAGGGGAAACAGAAAAATGTCTATTTTTATTTACAAAAAACAAAAGGATAAAATCACGTTGCTTTTGAAAGATGAGGAATAAGAGGAAAAGAGAGGGGATTAAATGGACTTTTAAGTACCACGGTGCGTCATTATAATTTTCTATCGGTGGAATTCTGACTCCAGGGCAAGAAAGAACGGAAGAAAGAGAAAAGAGAGCTGAAAGATGTAGCCGGTCGGCCACTGGTGGAAAAAGTGGGGGAACAGAGCCACGCGATCAAGATTTATTTATAAGACGACGAGCTCGGACGTATATTGCTATCCTTCGACTACTTTTTCCCTCCTTTACTTTCTTGACTTGTATTGCAGCAAGCAAGCAAGCAAGCAAGCAAGCAAGCAGCGAGCCGGCGAGCGAGCAACGATCGGCCGTCTCAGCATCCACTCTATGTTTCATCTTCCTTTAAAATTATACATGCAAATGCTTATACCGTGTTGAACGTTCATCTTATTTGTAAACGTTCGATCATCGTTTATTCACCCCACTCTTGAGAGGTACGTGAAATATCGATAAAGTCACTGGGCTTTAACTGTGCTCCAACGACAGTCATCTTTCCTTCCAGAGAAATTTCGAAAAGCAGATTCGCATCGTTCGAAAACCGAAAGATGTTCCATTGAAAATTATTTTTCTGCACGCCCAATGAATAACATATCGTGTATCAATTTTATGGAATGAATTTGTTGGAAATTATCATCCGAGATCTCAACCTCGGGCAATACTGAAAAAATGATGGTCATTTTTCACAATTACTCGTATTAATAAATTCCTCCGAGCGGAAAAGTTGCGAACAAGGCTATCAATTTAGTTAAAAGGTTTAGTCTTCTCAGGTATTCCATCCAACTCACGACTCACTTTTTTTCATTCATAAATTTTTATCATGAACGTTGAGTTATCGTATTACTGTTTCGAATTTTTGCGGTGTATATTTGGACACTTGACTCCAAAGAAACGAATGGAACCATGAAGAACTATGAAAGTTCAATGCATTATTCGCGATCCAAGAAAAGCCTTGAACTCTCACATATATCTGCTTCTCTTTTATCCCAAAATAAGAATATGATGAAACTTGGAAATCTGTTATTTTCCGTTTCTTTCCAATAAGGAGAATATTTTTACAATCAATCCACGCCAATTGTGTCGTCGATCTTGTGTCGGGTAGGCGCCATGTAACACATTGGTTCTGATACCAAAGTCCGGATACATCAACGTTCATCCTTTTGCTTTTATTCCTTTTGCTCCCATCGCAATGTATTTGTGCTCGGCGTTGATTAGCGCTACGATGTTAAACAAATAAAACAACGAAATAAATAATTGATTCCGCCGCGAGGATCTGAGAGAAAGAGAGCAACTGGCAAGAAAGAAGCCGAACAGGTTCTTCCTCCTTGAGGTATAAGGAAGGTCATCCTGCTACAAGTAAGACGATGTTCAGCGGAATAGAACTTTGAAAATCCTATATTTCATGATTTCAAACAAATCTGATATTATACAAAACAATTTTTCATTGTTCACCAACTGTTTTATTGTCATGTCGAAAAAAATATTGCTTATAAAAATCGATTAATCTTCGTGATTATCCGAGGAATTAATGAATTCAAGATTTCTTCCTAGTTTTATTCTCGTGACAATTGTGAAGTAATTGCAAAGGATGTGCAGAACAGAAAAACATAATTGAAAAGGGGGTATTTTCTATGAATTCGTTATTAAAGGGATATTATTTTCGTTCGAACAGTTGATTTTTCAGTGAAGGATATTACGTAAGGTAAAGGATCGGAAAGGATTCCCGTGGTGCCGGAAACGCGAGTTACAGACCTTGAAGAGAGAGAAAGAGCCTGGAATAAGAGAAGAGGCAGAAGACTGGTCCATGCATGCAATGCTGTGTTACATGGCCGGAGAGAAGAGAGGTTAACTAACTGGTGCGTGCCTGGCGTGTGGCGCGAAGGAAGTAAAAGGTGGAAGAAGGGGAATCATGTGAATCAAAAAGAGAGAGGATACAAGGTGGACGCGGCAGATGAAGATGGTAGATTGCTCTCTGTCAACTGGTTTACTCGGTCACTCCTACGCATCAGCTGTCTCCAGAACTGATCTTCTCGAAACTTACGTAATTCGACACATGTAATCCACATTTAATTCCATGTATCCGCTCTATAACGTTAATCAAAAACGATTCCATTATTGTCACTACGTCAATTTTCAAGTATAAAAGTGTGGCGCGTCAAATCTCGTATCGTTAATTGACACAAGGTTGTTTACAATAAAAGTGATTTTATAAGAAAACGTGATGGTACAAATGAATATAGATAATGTCAATTCAAATCTTGTATCAACAATCTTAATCTTGGCTAGATTATTTCTCCACTGTTCCAAAACTATCCACGTAAATTACCGAGACTTGGTTGAAGTATCCCGAGCAAGAATTACATAGTCCCTGATGAGGTTTTTGCGAGGTCCCAGACAATTCCATGAATCGCATGCTAAACTTCTGTAGTTGCGCTATCGATCTTCTTTGCAAACTATTTAGGAATGATTCGGGGCATTCTGCTATGTGTTATCGGGGTCTGGTGAGGGCCTTTTCAGGTCTCGTAATTGCTTTCCCTCTTGGTACATATAGTAATCCGTACGCAATTCATCAATCTCAATCAATCCAAACGGTGCATCAATTCCGTCAACATGTAAGAATTTGAATAACAAATTGATATGATTTCAAAGGATGAAAAATATCAATCGATGGATGCAAGAGTGAAAAAAATCAAGTACAAGTTTGTATCCTTGTTCAAGATATTATCACTTTTCGTACCAATCTGTATACAAAAAGCCTTTTTTCTTGCATCCACTGATTTGCAGCACCAAAAGAAATCACCATAAATGAGTAACACCTTCATATCATTGATATATAAATTGTATACAAATTACATATAATCGTCTATACATGAAAATGAGCATATTTAATTTACATACATATAATTTGCATATATTTATACAAAGTTTTTATGTATGCATTATATGTAGATTATACGTAATATTCTCACATATGGCAGTTTTTCACATGATCGTTGATGAAGAAAACAAGAAAAAGTATAAATCAGTCATCGAGTGTATGAGTATAGATTTATTTCGTAACAACACAATAATCGAATTAAATTTATAATCTATGAGTCAAGTACGAATCAACTTGAATCGAGTTCAATAAACTTCGTCAGTGATATGAAAATATTCATCTAATTTCTCTAAATCATTCTTCTTAATTCTTTCGAGAGTGAACACGAGGGAAACTTGGAATCATCAATAATGGTTATCAAGTGGTAAATGCAGCCATACAGATTTTTCCTTCGTACGCTTTTGAAAAATATCACTGTAATACAATGTCACAGAGATGAGTAATAGGGCCTGTTAACTCCTTATATTCTATCCAATGTTTCAACTTATTCTTTCTTCTTTTTTTCTTATCATCGATAGCCTTGACTCTAAACCTTGTCATCCATCCACTTACAAGACATGTTAGTATTAATTTATGCAAATCGAATAGTAGCTCGGTAACATCGTCTCGAGCGTGTCAACGAGAAAGTTCCAAGACCCATCTTCCTAATGGATGAGAGGAGAACCTATTCCTCTTTGCCATTTTCTTTTCTTTATTTATTTCGATACATTTATAAATACCCACGCGTGTAACCGAGAAACTCAGAGGTGTATATCTGAACCTGTACAAATGACAACTGATACAAATTTAGAAGGAAAAAGAAACTAATATCAGGCCAATGATAAAGCGCCTACGCATAAGCGTGCGATTACTTGTACTTGAATTAGTATGCGAATAACGACCAAGTATCTACATTATTTTCAATCGCTATCACGTTCTTTCAGCCATTTTGTGTATATATAATATTCATATATATGAATAAAAACAAAGTAACAGAAATTAAATTTATTGTGTATATGTGTTCTATTTTTTATATTTTTATTCACATCCTATTCATAGAAGCATAGCCAAGATCTGAATGAAATCCACATAACGTAAGAACAACGTCGTTAAAAATTATTCGACCGCGACGACCAACCAGGTTGTGGTACAGCGATTGTGCATTTCCAAGTTGTATGATTCAGACTCCCATATGATTTCAGAGTCATTGAAATCGAACAGGTTTTCTCGGGGGGGAAAAAATACATCCAAGAACCGACACTTGCTCGCGAGATCACGAGAATATCGTTCAGATTTGAGAATCAAAAGGAATATAAAACATTCATTCAAGCTCAAACTACGATTCAAATGTTTTGGGGAAATGTGGAGAGTCATATCTACGAATAATTTGCAAACAAAAAACGAAAGGATGTATGTATTGTGCATAATCACGGGAATTATTTGTACATTAATATACAATCAAAGTGATACGTGTACGAGTGCGAGGTAATAAAGATTATTAGGAAATACAACGTGAATTCCATGTACGATTGAGTACTGTATCTGTCAATAGATCCGGGGCTGTGGATGGGGAACGGGTTTTATCGCGGAAAAAAAGCTCACGGTGCACCGTGCCAATCACGTATTAGTCACTCGACGCAACTCTAATAACATAAGGAAATTGATCGCGGTGGACTCTCCATTGAGACGTGATTCATAAACGAGAATTCAAACGCCAATCGAGTAGAAGTCGAAGAAATAAAGAAGAAGGATAAAAAATCACAATGATGACAATTTTCCAGAATTCAAATCGAAGATTTCATTTTGATTGACGATCGATCGATGGATCGATGGAACGATGAAACCAGCGAATAATAATTCCACCATAAAATTGCGTTTTAGAAACAAGAAGAAGAGCAAGAACAAGAAAAACAAGAGAGAAAGAGAGAGAAAAAAAGGAAAGATCATCTTTGTAACGATCCCCCTCGTACGAAGAAGTACAAGCTGGTACGACGTACATGTATTCGATACGGTGCATGTGTAAGAGTGGTATGGCTAGTTTTTCCTCCTCTTAACATAGGGGAGGATGAATGAACCCCGCAATTTGTTGGAAGTCAAGAGAGAAGTACAGGTTCGCTGAACGATATCCTAGCCCCATTATCTTAGTAATCTTTTCTGCGAGGAGAGTACAACAACACGTGCAAGCCCAACTAGTTCTAGAATTGAATTGAAACAATAATCATATATTTTATTATCAATTCGCTTGGATAAGAGTTATTTTAAAGATACTTTTCTGCTTATTATTGAGATGTAACGTCAAATTTATTTATTGATATTATTGTCGGGAAAAGAAACGAATCGATCGTTGAGAATCAAACTAATTGGAGTTGAGATGTGTAATTTAGTTGAATTCCAAATGAAATTGAGAGATAGGTGGATAGTAATCGATCTAACCCTTCGAACGGAATAATTGTTTCCTACAAAGGTTATTGTTCAATCTATTTATTCTTCATTGGAAAACAAATCGAGCTCATCGGATGCAATTTAATTTTCCTTTACTCAACAGAATGTTGCAAATTCAATTCTGGGACAGGTACAATTTTTATTACCATTTGAAAATTGTACGAGCAATTTATTTTGACCAAAGAATTCTTTCAATAATCTTTCAGTCTACAGTACCAAAGCACACCTGTAAATTGCAAAATTATTAATCACGATTGCGTTTGAAATCAATATACCGCTCTGAACGTCGTTGTGAGTTGAAATAATCAAGTGGATAAGAAAGCATAGAATCTCACGTAAAAATTGAACATTTCTGTGAACTGGTTTTCTTTTAATTCAACGACGCAAGAGGGAGAGAGTCGACGGACTGCGAAAAACAAGGAGCCGGAGCGATATTTTTTAATATATAAAAGGGCGCAAGATAATCAATTATGCCGGCTATACTTTCCGAACAGTAATAATATCCTTCTTTTGCGTCGTCGTTTCTCTTGCAATGCGCTGAAAGCACTATCTATGTATTTAATGGCACCCCTAATCGTACCGCCTTCTTCTTCTTCTTCTTCTTTTGCTCCTTCCTCCTCTTCTTCTTCTATTTCTTCTTCAGGAATTAACGACGGTTGCCGATGGAGGATTTTTCATGCCTCGACAAAGCCGATACAACTATATTCCCTTCTTTTATCTATAGATATATATTCTGCCCTGCTCGAGTTTGATGTTTCAAAAACAAAGATTTTCCTGGAGGAAATTTCGATTTACGCTCGGACGAGCTGAACTGTGTTCTGTTGTTGGATAATAAAAGGTTGGATCGTAAAACGTGTCCAAGGAGTCAAGAGTATCCTATCTAATAACACATGTGATACGCACCAAACGAACAGGTAGCTTTCTGCTTATCCTCCTTTTTCTCTCTTTCTCTCTCACGTATACGTGTACATACACTTACAAGCGCGCGCGCGCAAACGCATATTCTTTTTTGTCTTCATTATCTTTAAGAGTAAGAAGAGTAAAAGGGTGAGGAAGGATCCCAAAGTAGGCAGGGAGTGGGGAACGAGAGGTGCCCTCCGGGTACAGCAGCATGATTACGCGCCGCAATTATGTCTCCGTTGGCCGCTGGTCACGCAGAGGTCGTCTTGTACAGTGAATCGTGAAAGTTTCAATCACGCAAAAAATATCGAAATAATGGAATAAAATCGCTACGCTCTGTGGTATTTATTACCAAAGGTATTGCAGAAATAGCATTCTCCCCATTGACGAAACTGTCTTCATCACTTTCTTTGAAGTGTCAATTATTTCTCTTTCACATCCATTATAAAGCATTCGATGATCCCTTATTCTACTCCGATTATTCCCTCTTTTTAGAATAAACTCGGAAGACTTCGATGCGTGATAAAGAAACATACTTCCATATTTACTTGATTAAGATATTTACCTTCCTCTCTAAAATTCTCAAAGTGATTTTTATGAGATCTCACTCACACGCCAACCAACCAGAAGGGAATTTATACAATTTTTCAATCAAATTCTCACTCTTCATCTACTCTTTCTGATTCAATTATCAATCATAGAGCAAATTTTCCACTCCCAAAGAGTGGAAGTTAACTGGAAGCGTATAAACTCACTTCTGAGACTTAATAGACTAACAAGAGTGAAAATAAGCTCAAGTACAGTTTTTAGTCACAGTAGCAATATTTTCACTATCAAACTACTGTAACTACAGAATTATACTTGGACTCGATTTCAGCTACAGTTTTGTTTTTCTCGAGAGAAAAATCAAATTTCCATTGATTTTACGTATGCAGATTTCACATTCCCTGCTGTAAAATCAAGTAAAATTGTGGTAACCCGAATTATACTTTGAATTCTTCATATATCGTAAATTTTACCATTTTTTTTTTGTCTCGGGACCAGAAGTTGTTTTCATTGTTGATATAAATTGAATGATATTCTAAATTTTGTAGAGCAACTTATAGCAGCCACTGTACCATTCTGCGGAGAGATAGAAACGATAAAGCGAGACAGGAATATCAGCTTGTAAATATATCTAGCGACAAGGAGGGGATAACGGAGCAGCGGCAACGGCAGCAGCAACAGCAGCAGCAGCAGTAACAGCAGGTAAGAAGATTGTTGGAAAGAGCGTGACTTTAAGGAAGAAGAAGACAGAGATACATATAAAAGACGAAGAAAAGCGTGTATGCAAGGAAAGAAGGGGATAAACAGATGGGGTAAGACGTGCGCGGACCCAACGTGAGGCGGCACGTTCCCACGATCTCATGAATGAACTCGCGTGGCTATTCGCCGTTGGGTGGGGGGATACCTCGTTCTCATTTACCTTCATCTCTTTCACCTCCTTCTTCCTCAAGCAATATCACGATGGAGCTCTTTGCTTGCCGCGCGCGATACACTTCTTCTCTAGAATATTTTGAATTTTTCATTCGTCAAAATTCCTCGTGATAAGGGTCGAATGATGAACAATAATGATTAATAAAGAATACTTCACAAGGAAGATAACCATATTAGATGATTTGGATTTTTGAAAATACATTTTTCTCCTCCAAATATTCATTTTGATTTGTATTGTCAATTTTCTCAAAAATTTCATGATTTGAGATATGTTTGTTCCTGGACCATCATGTGACCACACATGGAACATTGAAGCATTTCCTGTTTGAACGCAGGATGATGAAAAACGTGGCTTTGATCAACATTTGTAGACATTTGACCGAATCCAACATCGAGATTATTGAAATGGCAATAATTTTGTCAACGATATTCACTATTCAACTAACTTTTCTCATAAAATCTTCATTAAAATAACATCAAAATCATCTTGAGTTGCGAGTGCGCAATATTTTCGGACAATCCTCACAGATATCTTCCTGAAGGAAATTATATATTTGCATGTATCAGTTTTGAATTCTTTCAAGCTGACAAATATTTACGTGAACAGAATTTAGCTTCCATGAGAAGAGGCACTTCAGAAGAGGAAGCAATCAAGAAGAGGGCTTAATTGTCCAATAACGTTGCAGTTTTCTTGAAAATAAATGATCCAAGCTATAAAATGACCAAACATCAAATGTGTTCAAAACAAAAAACATGGGAAAACGAAGTGACAGAAGAGCACCACCAATTGCAACAGGTTACAATTTTATGGTCAACTCTTTGGTTTTTAATTCTTCTCAAGTTTAAATATTCGAACACAACGAAACAACTTGTAATGAATGTTGGAATGTATAAAAATTTTAATAACCGGTATTCATGAATGAAATCGAGTAACAGTGATCATGTTGTTGAGCTGGTAAGCCCAGAAACTTGATCGCAATTCACCAAACTTTTATACATTGTTAGAAATGTTTTGAGTGCTTATTAACCCACGGAGAGGAAAAATTTGCTGACGCAGCAAATCGAGGTATTATATATAGAATAGCAAAATTTTTTGCTGACCTAGCTAAAAATTTGCTATAACAGCAATCGTGTTAGATACGGCAGCAATTTTTTAGCTGTGGCAGCGAAAAATGTTTGCTCCGCCAGCAAATTTTCAGTATTATATACAGAATAGCAAACAAATTTTGCTGGAATAGCAAACATTTCTTGCTGCCGCAGCTAACAAGATTGCTGGAACAGCAAATAGTTTGCTGTCACAGCAAAAAATTTGCTGCCCTGGCAAAAGGAACCCAGCAAGAGTAGATTTCGCTGCCACAGCGAATTCCTTCTTCCCCGTGCCTTAGAGAACCAAAATTTATATTATGTTTCAATAGAATTAATCTCTTCTAATGAGATAAAATTCGAATACTCAACACGAAATTTTTATCGTGTAAAATTCTTCTCAACATCAGCAAAGCCAATAATGAGTTCAATTTGATGAATGGATAATTTTGGAGAAGAGAGGATGTTATACATTAATATTATGAGAACAGGTTGCTGTTGAATCTCAGTCTCGTTCTCGGTTCGAAATAAAGAACACTCTCTGAAACTGGTTGAACCGTTACAGGCTACTACTAATTACTGGTTATGAGGTTGAGTTAGGTTACTTACTGGTGATAAACCGGACGATAGCTACTTCCCAAATCATGAAAGTATGTCTCCTCCACACCAGAAGGAAATTTCTGAGGTACGGGCATACATATATGGAAATATATATATATATATTGCTGATCCCTCTCATTCTCTCCGCTTCATGAATGAAGTTGAGTCGCGTGGCGCCTGTTGACGTCACGACCTGTTGCTACCTGTTCCTCTCTCACGATTCCTTATTTTTCCCCTTTCCATTATCATTTTTATTTTTCCATTACTCAGCGGGTGGTATAAACAACTGTGAGATATGTGCGATTGAACAACGGAAATCAATTGCTTTTATTATAAGTGTTCTTTTGAATTCTAAATGGGTGTTCCGGTGTAGAATATTGTTTCATAATATTATCAATTACCTTTAAGGATTTTTTTAATCCGAGTTTTCATAACACTGTTAATTATATTCAGAAACTTTGCATATAAATAACTAAACAACGTGACATGAAAAACATTTCATTGAATCTTACTTCCAGCTTAAACATGAAAAAAAATATTGTTTAATAGAATTTGCCAACAAAGGTGGTAAAATACGGCACTATTGTAATTTCTCGTAATATTTACTAGAACTTTAATTAAATCTATTACTGCGAATGGACTGGAAATGACAACTAGAATTTGAATGGCTGTGAGTTTCTAACCTTAACCCTTAGATTATCACTCTCACAGAGTGGAAATTTCACTTGAAATTTCGACAAGCTCCCTTTTTGCTGGCTAAAGAATGAAATTTCATTCTCAAAATTTTTGAGACCATATCTTTGCATTGAAATGTATATTCTGGATGGCAATGATATAAATATTTCAGAACTTCGTTATCATATATGAGACGAATTTTATGTGAAGATGAATAAATTTGAAATATTTACAGCTGGACACACATCCATGGAATGAAGCATAAACGTTTGAAACTGTTATCTCAAAATTAGTGTACATTGACACAAAATACCCTGATTGAAACATTCTCAAACAAATGCAACACTTCTTTTTACACGAAAAAATGGAAAATTAGACGGAAGAAAGAAAATTATGAAAATTGACAATTACGATTGTGCGAGGCCCTTCGGATCCTGAGATCGAAAATTTGAGAACCAGATAGAATGATAAGTTGGGCGATGACTTTTTGTTTAGTACACCTGGAAGTAGGCAATAATAGAATAAAGTAAGAAATTCGCGATACTACAAAAATTTCCAGCTGGAAAGTTGCTGTAATGTATTCAACAATGATTTGAGCAATTTTATGACAGTTCCATATTGCAAGTTAGGAATTATCGCATATCGAATGAATTTTCCATAGAATGTTCCAAAAAATCATCTGAAAATTACAAACTTAATGAAATTTTGGTTTTCGTTTTAAGAGCACCTGCACTGGGAGAAATAAAATTGTAGTTACTAAAGAAAAATCATGAAAAAATAATTCTAAAAATAGGTAAATGTATTGAAAAAAAAAAATGGTCATGTCTCTTTGTAATATTTTTTCTTTTTCATATAATAGTGATTAATAATTCCTCTTAGTGTATTGTATGATTTCATTGCATTCTCTTAATTCAAACGGGATTCAAGGACGAACATAAAAGATTTGAATTCAAGTTCGAGAAATACCCTGTAGTTCTTTTCTTGAAATTTGATATTTTCTCCCATTTGTGAGTAATGTACACTGAGAGACACTCAGTACCCTTGTTTAGTTTAGTTATTTTATCACCAAAATATTAGTTTCTTCTACAGAGAATTTTGGTTGAAACAAACAATCTTTTAGTTCAGATAATTCAAATTTTTCATTCGATGTAGTTTCTGCTGATTGTAGCTGAAGAATTCTCTCACATTGCTGGAAATTTCTATGTAAAACGCACTTCCCTGCTTTGTTACAGTAGGGAATAATATGACTCTGATAATATTTTGTTATAAATGACAATGGAAAAATTGTAATGAAGGAACATACCGCATGAAAATGAAAGGAAATGTGAAATTAGCTATTAAATACCATGATCATGTTCGGTAGTGCTGAGATTGATACTGGTTTCCAGATTTTTCATAGTAAATTGTATGATTTTGTGTCATGTGGCTATCCAGTTCCTCGTTGGTATGTTTTCATAGTAATTTCAAATATAATATCCTAATATCCAAATGCCATAAATTTTTGTTAGGAAAATTCATAAAAAAAATTTGAGCGAGCAAAAACAGTTGAAAGCTCTCTAATCGATTTCTCGAGATAAAACCTCGTGCACTCAGAAGAGATATAAATATTTTCAGTGAATCTCCATATTATTCTTCTGTGAATGTAAATATCTAAAATATACAAGAAAAAATTTTATATTTTTGAGCGGCATTTTTTTCCGTGTACCCAATATGGAATTTCAACAAATCCTTTTTTACTTTTCTTGGCCCTTGGTGCTTGTTGGACCGTTCAAACAAATGGTGTTTCTACGAGGACTTCTACATGTTCGAAATAGAAATTGTTACATGACCTTTATCGTATCGAAATCGCGTTAATAAATTCATACGCAACATGCAATTTTTATGAAAAGAGATGGGAATGTGAAATTATAATCAACCAGTATTACATGTGATATAAAATGCTTCATCACCGTTATGACTCAGCTGAATAGAATGTCTCTATGATCAAAATAATACAGAGAGTATATAATGCTGAATTGTGCATGCTAAAAGCCAATTTCCTTACAAGATTGAAAAAGTCCTGATATCTGTAATTTACATCATGTGCTGTATGAATTATGATAAAACTATCCTATTGTTCTTATTATACGAAAAGATGTTCCAGAGGCATATCATTTCATAATAGTGATTTGATACATCGCACGTACGTTCCATTCTCCTTTTCAATACCATAAAATCCACACCGACTGTGAACGAAAAGTTCAACTATAAGATTTGTACAAACATCTTCAGATTACACTGACCAACAGCCACTTTGCTTCTTGAAATTTTCAAACTGATTCAAAGTGATTATGATGTGTTGACTAAGACAACAATGTCAGATTTCTTGAATTACCTCTCTCTTTTGTGATTTTTCACGAATAAAATTATGTAGATTATATAAAAAAATTATGAAAATTGAGTCATGTCAAAACCACTCTGAATCCGTTCTCAAACCTTGGGAACCAGAGGAAAGAGATTGTTTTTGTGGTGCTGTGTTATGAGATAGAGATAACATATATGCTCCTGTAGAAATTTATTTTATTACTTTCCTATAAAAGATTCATCGAGTTTGTATCGATTTTTTTATATAATTCCAATCAAAATTCTAGAAAGAAGAATCGATTCTTCCAAGATCGGCCATCAGTATATCCAGCTCAAATACAGGGACAGGTTATTTGAAAGATCGCAGACTATAAACTGGAGAACAGTGGGTCAAAACATAACATAGGTGTGGGTTTAAGATAAATTTTCATATAAGGATACGATAGTTGTACCCTGTTGAACATTATTTGAAATTCAATGTATTTTTTTACTCGCATCTTGAATTCCCAGTGAAAACATTTTCAAAATTATACAATAATTCAATAAAGTCTATATATAAGTTATGTATGATGATATAAAAATGATATACAGTTAAGAAAATTTTTCCACTGTGGATAAAGCCGGGGATTCTTGAACAGAAGTGATTCCCTTTTTATAGGAAAAATACATGGTTTTTGGTTTTGTATAAAATATTGATAAAAATTCGATATCATTCCTATAAAATAAGAATCGATTTTTTCAAGAATCCTCATCACTGATGTGCAAATGAAATTCTCAGTTCCTTGGTATCTGAATTCAAAATTTGGTAAATATGCAGAAGTGCGAGTTGTAGAAAAACGGTGTATTTTCCGGATTTTGGTGGAGGCAAAATTTATGGGCAAACATTGTGGCACAATCATGATTTGCCAGGAAATCACGGGGAAGTGCTGTTTATGAGCTTTGAATAAAAGCGATTTCTACAAAGAAACACCAGGAAAACACCATTTTCCCGTGAGTTGCACTTCTGCATATTTATCATTTCTTGAAATTTCATGTATTTTTCAAGCATTTTGGTGGATTGAATTTTCAATTCTTCTTCATAAAATTGAGAATTGATTCACATTCAACTGATTTTCAAAGTTTTGCTAAATTATATCGCATATTTATGTATATTTTCGTGACTGAAAATTCACATAAATATGATTTTTCAGTCACATGAAAACAAGGACTGTAACGTTATTCACTTTCGTTACTCATTATATATAAAATGTATATAATAATATATATATTGTACACAAATCATATATTTATTATATATATTTTATATATAACGAGTAACGAAAGTGAATAACGTTACAGTCCCTGCATGAAAACTTTTGCTTCCATTTTCACTCAACTGTTATACATCTCATACAGATACAGTATAGATACAATTGTATGAAATTGGGATTTTCCACACCATCAGTTGTACATAATCCATCTGGACGATTAATTTTCTCTCTCTCTCTCTCTCTTAAATATTCAAAGACGCTGGAAACAACGCCACTAACCGGGAACATGTGGAAAGTTCGTAACCAATCGCCAACGAATGAACACACCCGATTGGTAACTGATTCAAAGAACCCTACTTTACCAACTAATGTAAATATTCGGATACGATCGGAGTCTCTCCGATGGTCACCTGACCAACATTCACAACGTCCCCATCCCTACCATACAACTCTGGATAACCCAGAAGATGGTGCCACTCTCTGCTATCCCCCTGATCCAACCAACTTGTATGAATCTTGGATCCATTCATTGAAAAGTCCCTCTTCTCGATGCGGCTACGAGCATTAATTTCAATCATTCAAAATAAAAACCTTCAACCTATCATTCAATTCACATTGATAGCGTAATGTAACTGAATGATAAAAAGAGAAACTCCACGTACCCTCTCGTATTCACCCGTACGCTCATGAAAAAGGAACAAAAAAGATGAAAAGTACTGAAAGAATAATATATTCATATCGAACGACCGCAAACCGCCCTAGCAACGTCTATTTAAAGATGTTAGAGGAAGAATGAGATGAATGGAACATAATCAACTTTATCTCGCGAATAAAGCATTATTCGAACAAAGAAAGATAGATTCATTCATAGAAGGACGATATGCGCAATCGTTCTCTAGACGATGATAAAACTGACAGATATCGAATTCCGAATGAAATTTTATCAATGGAGTTTTTTAATTTCTCATGTAGAATTTATTTTAAACGTTCCTCTTCACTTTTGTACGCCATGTACTTTGAACGAATACTATCGTCATGGTGAATGTTTTCTCCCATTTCTGATTTTTCTCTCCATTCGAATGTGGGAAAATGAATGATCGGCATTTATTTTGCACACTCCATTTCTGATGGTCTCTTTCATTCGACTGATTGCATGGGGAAGGGATTGACGTGATAATGATTCAAGCACTATGGAACATCATTTTGTTGCGAATTTCTCATCTTTATTCACCAAATCAAAGTAATTGCTTCTCGCTAGTTAATTGTCTGAATTTTTCATCGAAATTTCATACAAATTTTTGCAAATATCTACTCTCTAAATATGGAAGAGTGAAAATTCCACTCGAACGAAAAGATAGGTTCCCTTCTGGCTGCCTGAAGAGTGAAATTCCACTCTGTTGGAGCACGGAGAAAAAAATATACTACTTTTTCTTATTTTGCTTGCTAAACCAAAACCAGGAAGATTTTTAACGTGGATTTTTACATGAAAATACGGGAGATTACGAATGAATAACTGAATTTTACTATAAGCTTTATAAAATTCAACGTTCAGCGTTCAAAATTTCAATCTTGCCTATTACTTTTTTCAACAGGAAAATAACCAAAATCCTTACATTCTCGAACGGCATTTTTCTCCGCGATTGTGAATCCACTTTTAAGGCAGCCAGAATAATCTGCAATCGCACTCATTTTTTACTTTTGCATACTTGATGAATATATGTAATTGGAAGACCATTCAGAATTATTTGAACGTTAATTGTGCATTTGGAAGTTACAGGGGTGGTAACGGAAACTCACGCTATGGAGGAGAAAATCTCGTATCAGAACATAAACCAAAAATAAACTCTTACTAAGATGGAATTGAAGCGTTGAATACAACTTCCGAAACAATGGAACCCCTGAATTTTAATTCCATCGATTTTCAAAGCGAGAAGTGACAAAAAATTTGTTGGATTCAATTGGATTCTTTGAAATGTAGATAAAACTATCGTTTCATCGAATTTCAACAACGAAATTCAGAATAATTCCCGAGTTTCCCCAGGGATTAGGCGTCTCTATCCAATTCGGATGTCAATCTACTTATCATTGAATCTAAGTTCAAATGAAAGTTCTACACATCCGCATAGTGGGGAATTTTTGAGATGACGTAAATATTTCTTCTACAAAACAAATAAAATAAATGCTTTGAAATTCATACGAGGATTCCTCACCTTGAGTTAAGTTTACGGCAAATGGCCTGCGGAATCACTTTGAAATTCTTTAAAATTCTTCATTGAGGGCCATCAAAGTACTTGTTTACGTGAATTTTTATATACTTTTATATGATAAAATTGCGTATGATGGGAAGATTTATATAATCCATATATACTTCCACCATGAATTATATAGAATTTGCATCAAATTCGTCAACGATTTTTATACATTTCATACATTTGTCGTATGAAAGTTGTATACAAAGTACCCCTGAAACTACCAACGAATTCGTAGCAACGGATTTGTGTAGGTAGTGGTTCTTATCTCAGGAATCACTCACTGTTTCTCTAGCTTGATTCTGATTGGATTAAAAAAAACCGCGACTTGGGAATAAACCATTTACTCATCCCTGAGCTCAAAAATCACTTTCTAAACGAATTAGCTGTTATGAATTCCTTAGGATAGTTTCAAAATCATGTATGGACATGGAAAAATTGAAAAAGAATAGAAAAGGAATTATTCCCAAGAAGAGAAAAAATAGAATAGAATTAAATTAAAAAAAAGTATGTAACAGGTAAATGAACTATATATTTAAGATAAATTCTTCAAATTCAATTTATCCTAGAACTGTTGAGTATTTTCGAATAAAATTCGCCACTTCTGAGTGGCGAGAAACAAAAATTAGGCTGCAGTAGCGAAGTGGCTAGCATGGACAAAGAGAGCCATCATTAAATCAACTCCCGCAGCTAAATTTTAGCTGTTACAAAAAATAAATCAGCCATACAGGCAAAATTTCTGTTCTCATAACCAAAATTTAGTCATAGAAGCTAAGTTAATGACTATCCGTGGCTGTGCTAGCCATTTCGCTGCTTTCGTTTCGATTCACATTTAACTTTAAAAAAGTATAATAAAATTCATCGATTTTCATATGATTCAGTGATGTCGAGACAAAAAATCCAATTTTTACAGATTTTTAGAAAGTATCCTTTCTAAAGATCGATTCTTTCTGTCATCTTCAATACGAATGAAATTACAAGAAACGTTGTTTGTCACTTTCCAAACAAACGCGAACCCCAAAACCCACATTCAATTACCAAAAATCCTTCCACACGTTCTACCAAGAAACATATAACTCCTAACCAACCACCACCTCGTGTGATCCATCATCATTCGATCCGATCCATGGATTTCTGGAATAAAATTTTTCAATGTTTCGATTAATTGACCCACGTCCAACAAGCGTCCGTACTATAGTTACGCCACTGCCTCGCTGCGGTTGGATGATAGGGGGAATTCGTCAACTTTTCTGTTGCTCGTGCATCAACACAACCGACGGTTTTGTTATATTCCCTCCAATCCGGAATAACTCGGTAATAACGGCATTTTACCTCGTGAAAATTAAAGAAACTGCCAGAAAGAGAAAAATAAAAGAAACCGAGGGAAACGAGAATCGATCTATTGTTTTTCGTTCGTCGTTGAAATGATACGGACATGGGAAAAGAGTTTGCGTAAATTCGAAAAACGAAACGCGAATGGAAGCCTTGCTAGTGCATGAGAACGCACATTCGTCAAAGTAAGCAAAGAAAAAAAAAAAGGAAAAACAAGAACGATGAGGGCTGGGACGACGAAAAGGACCGAGAAGACAAGCTTTGGTCCTTCTCGGTGCATTGCGCGAAATGCGTAACCGCAGCTGTGCGTGCGGTCGTTGAGAGAGGTTCTGCATCTTCCCTCTTCTTTTTCCTCCATCGTCTCCTTTACTCTCAATGCTTTTGCCTTTACCTATAACCGAGACACCAGACGCAGATACAGTTCTCACGTCCTCGATCTCTGAACCAAAAGAGGGATGGTAGAGGAACCAATGGTGGGAGGAGCGACGTCAGGAGGGGAACGATTAACAGTTTCAATCACTCCTCTTCTGGAGTTCTTCTCTTTCAAATACTTGGAAATTTTCTTCCGTGCAAGTTTCCAGAAAACATTATTCTTCTGTATCGGAAGATCCAATTTACGATTCTTTATAAATTGGTGTAATTTCAGCTCCTCTTTTTGCCTTTATATATATTAATTTGTTTCAGGATCTCGACTGAGATCAATGGCCAGAATCCCAAACATAACCTAGCAGAAATCACTTCAGTTATTCCTCTACGTCTCACCAGACCTGTACTATTAAACAGATCATTTCTATTAGGAATATCATTTTAATATAACATCAATATACGACTGTTTATGGGGAAAAAAACTTTCAACGTCATAACCTAGTTGCCGATTCTGCGAGGTTGAGAAGCGATCAACACTGTCAATTCAGATTTCAAATATCATGAAAATGTAAACAAAGATCACCTGATTGAAACCGATGGAAAGAAAGTGACATGTAAATAATTATGTTACTACAGTTAAATGATGGAGAACAGAGTGAGTTTAAATGCTTGATTGATAACTCAATTTTCTATCTAAGAATGATGTAAGTTCTACCTTATCATATTTCAATAGCAAACTGTAATAGAATTATGAGCTGAGAGGAAAATCTTTCAAATAAAGCTTCATCAGACCAATCGAATATCCACATTTTTTTTCACAAAATATTCAGCAAAATGTCGACTGTTTGATCAAATATTTCATGGCATATTTTCTAAGAATTTTTCTCCTGTATATGAAGCTAAAGTTCAAGTAAGAAAGCCTCGAAAGGCCTTGCAAGTCCCTCACGAGGGTTTAATGGGGCCTTGCGACAATCTAGAATGATTCCCACTGAGACGCTTTCTTTTCATTTGGAAAAACGAATATCTTGAACACAGTTTCAAAAGAACATCAAGTGAATTTGTGTCACTCTCGTTGTATCAGAATGAAGTTATCAAGCGCAAAGAATTGAAGTTCCAAAGAAGATTGATAACTCCAATAAAACATTCTGGAAGAACAAAAAAGAAACTAATCGCTTCAATTTCTCTTTCCTCTTCAGTACCTCGTACTTTTATTTGCATTTTTTTTAATAATTTGTCCTTTATTAACTACATGTAAAAAAGAATCGTCGGAGATAAGATACGACGATGTTTTTGACATCACGCTTGGTAAATCCCTTAACTTCCCTTCATATTTTCCTTTGGATGTCACTTTCAGAGAACACGGGAAGAGAAGCATAGTGGCAATAGATTTTGAATCAGTCGTCGGAATGATTTTCCCTTCAACAGGAACAAGATATATAATAAAAATGAGTGTTCATGGCACGAAGGTACTAGAAAAGAAAATTACAAGATTCACGAGAGAAAAGTTGTGATTATGAAAAAAGGGATATATTGGAAAAAAGAAGGAGAAAAAATTAGATCGAGTTGCGACACTTTGTATTGTGGCTAGCTAAGGAGTGGATACTCCTTAACTGTCAAAGCACGTAAGAGTCTGAAGAAAGAAGACCCTGCCTCATCCGGTGTTGCGTGTACCTACCTGCTGGTCAAGTCCAACGGTTGTCCTCTCTTATATAAAATCCTTTACACCAACGATTCTTCATCATTTCTCTTTTGTTTTTGAACCTCGCGTGGAAGGGAAGAAAGAAAGGCAGATATGAAAATTCTCAACAATCGGAACAATTTCTTCATACTTCGTATAAATGTATTTCCTCCATCTCAGACAACAAAGCAGCAGCGCATCATACCTATTAAGGGATTATGTCACGAACTTTACTCATCTTACTTCGAGTAGGTGTACGGCGCATTTAATTTCCGGAGGCAATCATTTTGATTAATCCTAATTCCATTCTTTTATCACTAACCACGACAACAACAAAACAACAACAAAATCAGGAAAGAACAAGAGAAACCATATAACAACTGCTAATATAGTTTGTAACAAAATGTCATTGACATTTACACGTATAGCTCGAGCTTCATAAAATATTACACTTAGTTTATATTTTTCGATCGTAGAATATAATTTAATCGAGTTTTCTCTGTAATATTCGTGATTAACGAGAACGCGCATAAAGATCGAGAAATCAATATTTCAATTCTCGAACAATGGATCTACATTGAGGTATGGTAAATAAATCCATCGCCAAGCAAGAGCTTTGGAAAACCAAGTCTCGTTAACAATGGCGTTGATATTGATTCTTAGAAAAATATTTATTTCTTATCTGTTTCTTTTCAACTATGATTTCGCTATTCTCTTTCATTTTTCTTGACCAGAGAAATAGAAAACGAAACGGGGAATCAATATAAAAATTTTGTTCTCTCTTTTCCTTCTCAGGATTAAAGACGAGACACAGAAGAAGTGGGTGGATCAACCTCGAGAGGGCGAGGGCGTTTGGTGGTGGGGGACCCTAATGAGGATGCTGCTGATTATCCAATTCGTAAATTCTCGCTACATTTTGATCGCCGAGCTAGAGCCGCGAGTAACAAGAATGACAACTGTCCGCATGTCTATACGTCTTTTACGTTACTGGATATTAATGGTACAGTTCGTGTGTTACGAGTGAAATAACAAAAACGAATACTCGCTCGCAAGATTTTCAATGAAAACACGTTCATATTTTTAAGAAGATTATTTATAAAATATCAAACAAAACACCCATCTACCGAAGGAAAGATATTTCTTCCATGTTTTTCTCGTTTTGACAATAATTCTAGACTTAAAAAAACGATCATACGAACAAACAAGGAATTTCACTTTGAGATTTTAAACTGATACACATGTGCTTTATTGATTGAATATTCTAAAATAAAATTCCATGTTTCCAAGCTTTTAAATGGATATAGTGTGAGACGGTGTTTTTTCCTCTCCCAATATGATTCAGGCATCGCTTCTTTTTCTCATAAAACGAACAGAGGTGTGAATTCCATTAAAATTTAAATACTCTTGCAAAATACAAATTTCCATATATCGATTTAGTGGACGATCGAGAAGCATTTAATAAAAAGAGAGGTTCAATTGGTTCAATGAACTTTTCTCTCTCGCAACATCTACGGTGACGAAGTTATTCAACTCAACGTTAATAATATTCTACAAAGTAATGAAGAAGGGATATGATTGACCATGACGTGGTTTCATGAATGATTTTCATCGTATCAAGAAAAATGAATATCAATTCATATGGTTGAAATCCTCTCCCTTTACTTTCCAGATACAATGAAAAATGTAAAAATCACTTAGTACTGGTTTTATTTAAAGACAATACTCGATTTTTTACTGTCCGTGAACTGGGGATTATTTCCAGGAACACTTGACTGATTACGAAATTCTCCAACAACTTACCATGCAGTCTAAAAATGAGTGAATGCACTGTGACTTTTTCAAGACTCCCCATTTGTCCGCTCATCACTAGAATTTCTAGATAATTTGACAAGTAAAATACTTTCAATGCAGTCGATTCAGATAAATATTCAATATTCATTCACACAATTCTCAGTCAATAGATTCAACAGAAATTCACCCGAATCGATTGAATATTTCTTTGCATTGACTACTCAATTGAATATCGCATTGTTCCGGAAAATGTGTTCTTGCAGTGTATAAATCTGCAGCGTATGCTAACCAGAAAAATCATCGATTGAAAGCAGATTAGAGAACAGAGTTTTTATTTTTGATACTTTCTTTGTGACCCACTTGGATCGCAACAACTTCGCGTGACCGCAACATCTTGAGCAAACTTGCCTCGTTATTCAAATTTTCAGACCTACGCACTCGGAGAAACTTCTTGTAGTAAAATAGCAAATGCATCGGCTAGAACAAGATGGTCTCTGGATCTTTTCGAGTTGAAAAAATCCGTCTCCAATGAACAAAACTCTTCGCTATTCTCTCAAACGTTCTTGACGATGTGGGAAAATCATTTTGTACGATCATGGAATGCTCATTGTTCATTAAAAACAATCAGATACATATATGTAAATCGTTCGTCCGAATCGCGAACACATTTCACACTCAATTCCGAGATCGTGAAATGATAAGTTTGGACGAACTCCAAATATATTTCAGACAAATGGTAGACACCGCGCACGGTGCGCCAGGAAAACTTCTAAAAAAAATTGTTAGAGTCATGCGTAACTCTGGATAGTCATACGCGTAATGTTTGAAAATAAATTACTCAAAACCAATATTTTCAAGGTTTCATGAGTCTTATGCGATCAATTCTCGTAGACTGTGAAAAATATTTGTAAATTTACAAATTGTTTGGGGAACAAATTTCCGCGGATTTTCAAACAAGTTTTGTGACTTTCCCAAGAATGTTTATTAACTAACAAAAATTGTTTGGAATTTTACTAAAATTGTTGGTGAGAAAGTTTCTAATTTCTTTACAGTAAAGCTTCAGTTGTATTTTTTTATGACGAAACAGTATCCCATAAAATAAATCGTTATTAAAGATAACTTCGTGTATAAACAATTAAAGTGTAAGCCCTGTCTTCCATTTTGCAGTTTAAACATGTATCTTGAATTTATTTCAAAATACGGCCAATGAGGGATAAAACCCTCCTTCCGAAGGATTTAAACCAACGATGAAAACAACAGAATTGGCTCTCTTTCATGAAGAAAATATCTGGTATTTGATGAAATATTGACAAAAGTTCGGAAGTTTTATACCAAACATTTTTTTAGTTAATTCACAAAAAATTTCGGTCAAATTTCAAACGAATATTGTCAGTTGGCAAACATTTTTTGGGACTCACCAAAACTGTCCAAGAATTCACAGAAAATTTGTGAATTTCCAAATAATCTTAAAATTCACGAATTTATAAGTTCTTCACCATACTTTTCTTCTTGGAAATTTCGGAATATTTTTTAATAGTGTTCTTACTAATTCCAACTGCCAAATATCCTGAAGAACGCTGATTAATTACATATTTGTGGAATCTGAATACATCATAGATATAGCTGTTATTTTAAAAATAGTTCAATTTCAACGAAGATGCAGATATTTCTGTCCAAGGTCTGCTAATTCGAATAATAATGACGACATTGCGAAATCTCAATTCATGGATTCGGTATAAGAAAGTCGAAGTAACATGATGGACGCACTGTGAAAAGTGCAACTGAAAGTAACTGCATCCTATTTGAAAACTTGACGGAAATTTAGTCTTTTTAATTGTGTCTCTATTTGTTTTCGATGATTACTTCAAGTTGAAACAGGGCTAGTTCCGCGTGCAATCAATCCATATACGTTGCTTTTCTTATGCTCATTTTTTCGCACGTAAATCCATAATGAAAACATGAAGCAATATTGGAATTTTAAAAATCATGAGTCTTTATGATTCTCGTGGATTAAGGAAAAGAAAAATAATATTTTCGATCAACTATAAAGATGCGAGGGGAAAAAAAAAAATCACACGAAAGATAATTTAATGCTCCCCTCGTTTAGAATAATCAGTCAGTCCAGAGAATTGTCGCAAATGTGTCGTTTTCATACGCTAGACAGCTAGCGCAAACTAATCGGACGTATAATGAACGAGCATAAAGTGCTTGCGTAGCTCTAATGCTCGTATTATGCAAGTATATCTTTCATCGAATAAAGTAAAGTGTACTCACAAGTGTCAGTGAGTCCCCACGAATGGAGTCTATATAGAGAAGAAAACAGCAGAGTCGTATTTCGCAAAAGAAGTTCATTTCAGAGAGCTTATGATTTTTCTTCTCTTCTAAATCAATCTTTTCACTCCGCGTGAATACAATTATCGCAATATTATTTGTATTAACATGTGGGAATATTAGACTTGGATTTTATAATCCCATAAATAAATCAGTGAAAATTTTACATTTACTTTTATCGGTATCCCGTATAATGATTTCGTAGATAACTTCTTCCCACGTCCATGAGAAAAAAAGGAAAATATAGAAAGAAACTCACCTAAAGAACTCTCCGGATCAGACAAATCGGACAGGGAAGGTACTTTCCGCATTGAAGTGAAGCGAGCAGGTAAACCAGGTACAAGCCCTTCTTCTTCGGCATCGGACGCTAGTTCTTGTTTCATCAGTTTTGCCATAACCATCAGCATACCGCCGCCATCGCTAATGCTGCCGTTTCCCAAAAAACTACCGACTCCTCGTACATCGCGCTTTAAAATAAAAACAAAAATCAATAACATGGTATTATAATATAATTATCTTACTTTCTATATTCCATCTTAAAAAATTCATTTGTCTTTTTCACAAAACGTACAAAACATCAAACACATGTGCTATTCAAGATTCCCTGCATAAACTTCATTTATTTTAAGTATCATGATCGTATCAACAAAGGTCGATAAATCAAAGAGAATGAGGTCCATTGATTCATAGAGTCCAATCATTCTTGTATGTTTAAAGGTATTAAAGTGCTTCATTACTTTTTTTATCCAATCTAGCGCGTTATCTTTTTTGATTGAATGAAATCAGAAAGAGTTAAACGATGGAGCGGTCTCGAGTGCTCTCAAATCAATGATGTGAAGTACAATACGTATGAAGTTCGGAACAAAGAAGATCTGGATGTTAAAGGAGTTTTTGTAACACAAGCTGTACCGTTGCAACGACTGTTGTATTATTTCTGTAGTTTACCAACTGTTTATTCCAAATAAAATTACATTGTTCGATTTTGAATTTACATTCCAGGGATCATTCAAAATGTTCTCAAGTTTTCCAAGTCAAAATTCAATTTATATAATTTCGATGTTATTGCAACTCGACATCGGCATGGAAGAAAAGGTAGAAGACTGAAAGTCAGTCCCGAGGAAAGAAAAAGAAACATCTCTGCGGAGAAAAGCATGAATGGAACGGTGAACCTGCCGAAGTTGCCGTTTACGCTCAAAGGTAAGAAGCTTCAGTTCAAAGACGGAGACAGATAAAAGGAGATGAGGAGGGAGAAAAGTGGGGGATGTTTGATAAGAAACTACCAATGGACGGAGAAAACCGTGCAAATGGACACGAACGAGAGGAGAAGAACCATTCGTGAAGTGAAACAAAAATTAATAAAAAGGGGATAGGTCTGGTGTGTTGCAACAGTACAAAGAAAGAGAACGATAACCACGACGACCGTTTGCTTGACCTTCGCACGAGAGTTGAATCGAATTGTAGTTGAATGAAACGAACGAGGCCGTCGTCGTTGCGGTCATCTATGATGAACGCAAGAACCGACTCGTAAAGTAATCATTATCATTTTGATATGTTTTTGCAATACAGTTCTCCCTTCTTTCTCTCACACTGTAAAAACACACCTGTACAACGTACTGCGATGATTATAACGAAACAACACAACGTTGGAGAGAATGTACTTAGTGGCCCCGACCATATTTGTAAAGTAAGTGGTATGCGTGGGCCACGCGATCTATTGCGAACGATTTTGATCTCACGTAATCGATCGAACGCCAATATTTTTCAATCGTTGAAGGAATACGAGCGGCGTGGCGCTAACTAAGTTTTTCGGAACAAACTACGCAAAGATGACCTCTCTGTATGGAGAGATATTGTAAATGGAAGCATTCATCTCAGCGTAGTTCGTTCTGGAAAACTTTTGGCTATTACCACGACCAAAGTGTTACCAAATGACTCAATTGGTTGAAAACAGATATGACCAGAACTATTCTCTAACAAATTATTCGAAAATGAGGCAATTTTTCGGGGAAAAATTTGGTCCGGGATTGCTGGGTATCCCGTTGAAGAGAATATTTGCTTGATTCAAATAAAATTTTATTGGATCGATTCAATGTTTATTTTTAACAACGAAATATTCTCTTTCGAATATTATAACTCAGAAATCTAATTTTGCTGGAACAGCAACATTTTTGCTGTGACAGCAAACTATTTGCTATTACAGCAACAGCCACAGCGATTTTTTCTTAGATGTAGCAGCAAAAAATGTTTTGCTATTTTGTATATAATACTTGAAATTTTGCTAGTTTAGCAAAAAATTTGCTGCTTGAGTTAATCACATTGCTTTCTCGGCAATCCAGTTAGCTGTGCAGCGGATTTTTGACTAATTTAGCATGAAGATTTGCTATTCCGTATATGATACTCTGGTTTGCAGTGTCAGCGAATTTTCCTTTCAATGTTCATGTTTTATAATCATTTTTTTTCTCCGTGTAGAGTTGCAAAAGGTCAGTAAAATGATGAAAATAATAAACGCCATTACATTCGTACTTTTCTATGGTAAAACACTGATGTAACAATTATTAGAAAAAAAATAAAGATAGCTATTAAAAAATTGTTTTTCAGAACAAATCCGACAGAAGATCATGAAAAACAGCGAGATAGGACATGTTTTACTGTTGCTGCCAGATTACGTATAGTATGCATCAAGGTCAATACAACAAACAATCGAAAATTCAACTTGTACAATGTGTACATAGGGTTTTTCAAATTAAGAATGCGTGTAAATGTCAACTGTTATAACAGAGGATATGAGATAAAAATACAATACTATATGAGAATGTAAATGAGTATCTGAGATATTTCATGTTGGAAACGTAATTTGAATATCAATCAAACTCAAAGTTTAGAAATCGATAATGTAGAGAGTTTCAAAAGTTCGTGAAGATAAAATAGGGACCTTGTAACGAAAAACCCAAAGGCCCAGCTCTAGAAAAAAACATGTACGAAAACAACGGTTGTGCTTGGAAATCAAAATGATAATAGCTATTACAAACTATGACCCATGTAGGTAATAACAAGGTATTGAAAGTTCATAATTTCGTATTTTAATGGAAGAATTACGTAGATGCACGTATCGTATGATTTCATTGCATTCTTTTAATTCAAACGGGATTACAATGCGAAGGTTAATATATATAATTAGATATTTTTCTTCATTTGACAGTAATGTAATATTGTTTTTTTTTCCAGAAATAACAATCTTTTCGCTTCACAAAACCACCTCATTTTGTGTTCTTCGAGAATTGTCAAGTACTTAAAAACCCATTCTTCGTTTTGTTGCATGAATGTTGAAAAATAAATATTGACACAATATCCTCTGGCAATTTCAATTGTAGCTCCTTGAAGTAGACTACTCAAACTGAGCTCATGAATTTTTTCAGAGTTTTTTCAGTATATTGAAGTAGTAAAATCCGGAGGACACGCATGACCTATGGTTACCATTGACGGGTGCTAAAAAACATATCCAGGGTTGGGCAGCAAGTTTTTGGAGAGACAAATTCACTCTCAAAAGGTGAAAATATTGCGAGTCTATAGAATCAATCAAAATTCATACCATACACCTTGATTATCCAATTCGCGTAAATATATTTGCTTTCAAACAAAACGGACCACGAAGAAACCTACAATCACTCGAGAAAACTTGAATCAATCATGAATAATAATCAAATGACTGAATACACAGAGTTTCTTTCTTTACCCTAAATATCCCTAACCACGGGAGACACCCGTTCACTCTTCCCGATCAATGCAGGAATCTGGTTCGAACTGGCAATGAGTCGTACGGATCTTTGTTGAAAAAAAATACTGAATAATATTTGCATTTTATATAATGAACTGATATCTCATTTCTTACATACGGCATTTGGGTAAACACTTACCAATTGAATTAAAATGATGTGGAAATAATTTGTGTGGATATTGATGATGTAGCGACGTAGTACTACGCTCAATCTGCATTTTAACAAATGATATTTGTTTTCGTGTGTAATCGTGATAGTATTCGTGATTGTATGAATGAATGTGTATCGATCGACTCAAATTGGGGCCCCCTACTACTACATGGTGAAGTAATTCCGTTTTGCAACTGTTTGTTCAAATGATATATACACCTTCACACTTGATTTACGTGTATATGATAAATCAATTGAGGTATTTGTATCCTTTACTCTATTCGGCCTGCCAGATGATATACAAATGAAATATCTTGGAAAAAAATTAATTTGGGCTTTCTATGTTCTTGCGGAATAGATTGAGGTTTATGAATGTTGATGTTGTTATGTGTTTTCTGTGATGATGATAATAATTGATTACGTCTACCATATGTCACTTCTTTGATCAGGAATCATTGATATGACCATATTGAAACAACACGTGTATTTATATAAGAGGTAAATATCTTAACTTACATAAAGTCATTGTAATTACATTGAAGATTTCCAAACTCTGGCTTTAACGCGAAAGAAGGTAAGGGCCAAGCGATATACTCTAAACAACTCTGATGCCCATTTATACATGAAAATAAAAATTGTCTCCATCATATTATACATTCGTCATATTGATCGTTATGTTGTTTAGACAAAGTTGAAAATAATGATTCAAACCGTCCTCCTCGAGTTTTCAAAGATTCGTATAGGATTGTTGTGATATTTATCGTATGCAAAAAACGGTATATAATATCGTTCTCTATTCCTAATAGAAATGACTCCAGATATTCATGACTTTTACAAGTGATAAGGGTCGGAATTGTCGTTTGGTTCAGCATTTCAAAACCCGTGAATTGCTAAAGCATTTTTAGAATGGGAATTTCTCCTAACAGTGAAATTGTGGAAAATTAAAAATGTGTTGATCATTCACAATTTTGAATATCAATAACCATCACTGAATTAACACAATTCATTCTGAATATTTTCAAAAAATGAAAAAGTTTTTCTGAAATATATTTGAACAATCAGACCTTTATAGAGACTTTCCGTTCAATCCCATACCGTTGCTGTCCTAGAAACAGCCCTCTGATACCGCATCTCATTAAAGTGACCCTAATATTAATAAGCCAGTTCATCGCATGCACTATCACCCTGAAAGAGATTCAACTATGCGAAATAACTGTGTTTTAGAAGAATTGTATGCAAAATAGATTAATTTATAAATTATCGTAAAGTTACGATATGATATTAATGATTACAATTAATTAACAACTTCATGCGAATCAAATAATGGGCGGTGAGAGATTTTCTGAGATTATCTACACTGAGAAAAATGATTCTTTACTACACGGGAAAGATTTTATGGGTGTTTCAACCAAGTGTATGGCTGCCTGAACCGAAAATTTAATTTCTGGTTCAAGCCGCCATAAGTTTGGGATGAACCAAATATAGTCATACTCGCAGCAAAAAAATGTCTTTTCCTTTGTTTCGAAATTCGAAATTTCGGCTCTGTACAGACCTAGATTAACCTTCAAGGATTCATCCCTGAAAATTTCAGACCTTTTTATAAGTCCAGTTTCGAGTATTTTTGTGCAAACAAAACTGCCACCAGATGGAGCCACCTATTCCCTGATATCCTCTTAAATTCAGCTCATTTCATGGCTGAATCTATGAGGCAAACAAATTAAGCTGAAAAAACAATCGCCGACACGATGGAAAAAGCATTGTCTGAAATTTAGATGCAAACAGATTTCCTAAGACTTCCTTTTTACAGTGAAATTATGGTAAATTTTTCCGTTACTTTAATAGTGAGTCACGTGGCCTGAAAATGGAGGAATTACTTTCCATTATGGAAGATAATTTTTCAATATTATTCATCCAGGCTATATCAGACTTATAGACACACAACTTATGCACTGTAAAAAGAAAGTCCTAATCTGTTTGCATCATAGATTTAGCCATGAAATCAGCTGAATTTAAGACTTTCTTTTTACAGGGTGGCAGTTGAAAGAGGGATTAGTGGAATTTACGAAACACAAAACTGTAGTTCTCAAGCATTGAGGTCGCAGGCATGACAATTTGTTTGAAAATAATATCATGGCACTTCTTTGCTCTGGTAACTGACCGAGGGTTGAATGAACGATTTTTAGACTGATTTCAGCCCTGATGAAGATTGCCAGAGTCTTGGAAAGGAGTTTGAGTAAGGCCTGGATTGCTGAAATCGCTCCAGCAATCAACGAGCCTGAATTCTGACGCCTGTAAGTTTAATTTAAAGATTCTCCAATGTTGGCAATGCAGAACGGCATAACTATACTTGATTTCACAATCATTCCCTGTAACGCAATTGAATTCCAATGGAAGATTAAATTCCATTCATGCTGGAGAATTCTTTTTGATACTCTAAAGTGAACTTTCGGGAAAATTTGCGGTTTTTTCGGAGATTCTCTTGAAAAGGGGTAGGGGTAGGGGTAGGGACGCTACTCAAAAACAATCTGATCACTCTGGCAGTACACAAATTATAAAGAACCAACGAAAGTTGCTTTAGATTAAAAACAACTTATCATAAAAACTCTCTTTATCGTAGAAAAAGTTTCAAAAATTTCCTTTTCGTCAATGACCGTTCTGGAATGTAAAATCAATATATATAGAAATCAATACCTCTTGTCCGTAAAATTATACTCGCGCATAAATTATATAAGAAATAATGTAGTTTCCATCTTTGAAGCAATTATCGATCACAATTCCGAGAATTATGGATTTGGAGTGAACAATTTTCCCCAATTGAATCTTTCTTCAGAAAAAAACGAAAAGTACAAAATCACTATTTTCAATAACAATTTAGGAACATTATAACAACACGGCGATTAGTGAAAACCATAATAACTGCAACTTTCATCAAGATTTCTTATTTATTTCATTCTAACGCTTTGAATTCAATAATTCACCATGCAACCAATCAACGAATGAAAAAAAGAGGGAAAATTATTAACGTAATGTGACTTCAAATTGAATTTTCAACAAGTAGATTACGCAATACAGTTCAATATAAAAATATAATGGAATATAATACATCAAGTGACGAAGCTGCAAACTGGTGCTTTGTGTCTGGCTGAGTGTACATTATTTTAAACGAGAAGAGGAGAAACCTTTCAAGCTTCGTAGTAGTGGGTTTGAACCGTGACGTTGTCGTTCTTTGAATGAATGAGTAACAACACGAGGTAGGGGAGATGGTAGAAAAGAGAAGGAAAAGAACGCGGATGGAGAAGAAAAGGAAAGAAGGGTAGATGGTATGAAGGCACGCCTGACAATGAAAAGAAAAATTACAATATTTAAAGTGTGTCGGCTACTAAATATCTAATATAATGCGCCTACCTCAATCGTTTAGTGTTCTGATACACAGTTTGTTTTCTTACCTTTCCTCACATGTGATTCTTACTTTGATTGAAACGAGAGTGAAGGATAAATAGTATATAACCAGGAATCATTCTGATTTTTCATACACTCAACTATGGGAATTGCGAATCTTTCGACGTCGTTTGTAATTAACTATCATTCAAATGGAAGATGCGAGAAAAGAAGTATCGAAGACCATACGAGACCTTTCAAACAGCACAAACAAAGTGAGAGGTGGAGTCAAAAAAAGAATTGATACATTTTTTGACGGCTCTCTGGTGACTTCCTTCAATAGAGAATGCCCTGGGAAATATTTCCACTCGCTTGAACTGCCTCTGTTAGTTCAAAGGAGAAAAATATCATTTTCAAAAACAATGGGTCAGCCAAAGATTGTTGTTTTAGTGCCCCGTCCCTGACTTCTCGATGTTTCCGAAAAGAATCTTCCTTCATCCTTCGTAGCCAAAAGATACTTCCTATAGCAAATGTAGTAATTGAATGAACACTCCAAAAACAGGAAGAACGGATAAAATAAAAATATAAGAGGAAATTGCTAAATCGAATGAAAACTAAGCAAAGACATGTCAGAAGAAACTGAAACGTGAAACCAAAAAAATATGGCATCTTCTTAGAGAAACGTACTGATACTGATCAAGGAAATTTCTACCTGAACTACGGATGGAAACGGCAATGACTAGAACGAGTCATTTCCAAGTCTATGTTTCCTTGAATTTCTTACTCGATATATACTTGATTTCAAAATTTAGTATTCAACTAACAAAATAACTATGGGATTATTGAATATTTCCTTATTCTCAACACGAAGACGAAATATATGGCTTTTTTCTAATAATACACTGAGAGAAATTTGATAAATTCTACCATAGGGATCTAATAGTTCTTGTCTAACATTGTTTGTCGTCGTTTAACACTATTTTCTTAACAACACTCACTAATAATTCCTTTCGGTGAATGTTTTCTCATTCCTTTTGCAGAAAAAAGTACAATAGCAAGACATACACTGAGAGGAATAATTACTATCACCAACAACATATTGTACAAATCTGTATACTCTTGATACAAGACAATGTTCTTAGAACTAAGAATGTATTTCTTGAATTGAAAAAATATTTTCTTGATCCAAGGGAATTCCACTAGAGCTTGCAACATATGTATTCTTAAAAATATTCAAGAATATATTTTCTTATTAATTATTTCTCTCAGTGTAGAGAATCAAGAACACCGATAAATCCGTCAAAACTACAAAAAAATCAAACTCCAATCATGATGAATCTCCTACACTTATTATTAATATTTTAACACCATTCTCACCGACAAATGTTATTTCGGTGAAACGATTTTCTTTCAAACCTACGGAGAAAGTTTCTTTTTTTCCCCCGAGAATACGAGTCATTCAAACGTGCAAGCACAACCATTTCGTTCCTTGTATTGGCAAAAATAGATTTCCAGTTGCGTGGCTTTTTCTCGGCAGCAATGGTCCTTTCAGACATGTAAATCTATTCGGGTCCCGCAAGAAACGATAAGAGGTGTGAGCGATTGGCAATAGAAACGGTAACAAACAAAACAGGGTAAGTAATCTAAGAATACTCTTTGATCGCAGGATATCTTTTATTGAAGATAATCAATGCACAGAAGGAAAATCAATAACATTTAAACACGACGAGTTCCAGATTTAAACCAAACGGTTGATATCCTCATTAAAAATCATCAGTTATCCTTCATGAGTTTCGTGAGAGAGACAAGAGCAGCGCCACGGTGAAGTATATTTTTTAATGGCTGCTGCTCAAATACGGAAAAGTGGGAGACCACGTATATGTATTTCAATTCACTAAACGACTAAAATGTGGGAGGAGCGGAGAAATACACGTGCGTAAAGAGACGCACCGAGAGGACGTATGTTATATCTAATAAAAATAAATAGAAAAAAAAAGAGGAATGAAAATAAATAATAAAAATCGATCATGCGATAAGATCTGTATTTTATGAAACGTGATATCGCTCGATGATATCATAAAGCATATGTAATACACAAATCATTTTCAATCGAATCATATATTTATATACATATACAGGGTGTCTCGGAAAACATTGACTCCCTTTTAAGCCCCTTTCAAAAAACAGCTGTTGAATGCTCAATTCCAGAGCTGACTTCGATCAATCGTAGATCATTGAAGTAGCCGAGAGTATCAACTGAATTCCTTTTCAACTTCGAAACTAATCCTTTCTGAATATTTCACCACAGGAATAACTCCTTGAGGAGAGCGTAATGTTTTCTGACAGAACACTGTGATTTCTTTTCAAACAGAGCTGAATTTCGATGTATATGGTTTGATTGATTTTGTAACATCCACAATTGGTCCGAATAAATGGATAGTTTTGAAAGGCCAGGGAGACTGTGCTCAGATCTATAATAATTTTACCTTACTCTTTATCGATTCATGCGAGGCCCATTCGTCTCCACTCAAACCGATCCTGGTAATCCCCTCCCGTCGTATTTGAAGAAATTATCGGGACTTGAACACAGTTTATGATTATGATATCCAGTCATAAAACTGATAAGATTTGAAAGTGCGTGTTTCATTTAAGAGAAAATATACATTGATTGTTAATTCGTTTCGCTCCATCGCTTTGACATAATATTTTCTCTGGACACGAAGAGAAGTGAAATATAACCATTACTAAAGATGGAAACTTTATGCTTTTTTTAAGGCTTATTTATGCCTCCGAAATACAGTCAATCATGCTTCAATTAGACTCTTGGTTTTTCAAAATTATGTTCATACTTGCTTTGAAATTTTCGGTATTGATGCTTTTTCATTTATGATCAAAATGCTTCTGGTATCGAATAAGATTTATCTTATGATAAGAACAAAACATAACACTTTGTCCCGCCGACAAAAAGAGATTTTTTTGATTCAAGTGAAGTTTGCTAGGCTTAAAGAAATTTTACTTTGATCTATAAGGAATTCTTTCTTGTCCCCAACTAGAAATTTAATTGGGTTAACCTGGTGTTTGATTAGGAAGTCCTGATCGGGTCCCAATCAAACGCCTGGTTGACCCAATCAAAGTGACTGAATTTTCGGAAATTATCATCGGGTTAACCTGATTAGATTATTTTTTGGGATGAGGATCCAACAAGGTCATCCGAAATCAGGTATATGATCAGGTGGAGGACCCACGTAGAGATAAGCCCATTTGGTTCCGATTATGATTCCTTTAAATTATCCTGAAGGTTGAAATAGGGTCTCTCACTGTATTCTCATCAGAACCTTCTCAGTTTACCCTAAGATCATAGACATAATTTAATGAAGTGAATACACTTCATATCAGGAAAGCATTTCTCAACGAATGTGTACTGTGCATATTTTTCAAATTATATTTCTCAAAAAAAAGTTGAAAGCTTATACATACACGGAGAAAAAGGAATTCGCTGTGGCAACGAAATCTACTTTTGCTGGGTTCCTTTTGCCAGAGCAGCAAATTTTTTGCTGTGACAGCAAACTATTTGCTGTTCCAGCAATCTTGTTAGCTGCGACAGCGAATTTTTAGCTGTGACAGCAAAAAATGTTTGCTATCCCAGCAAAATTTGTTTGCCATTCTGTATGTAATACTGAAAATTTGCTGGCGGAGCAAACATTTTTTGCTGCCACGGCTAAAAAATTGCTGTCGTAGCTAACACGATTGCTGTTATAGCAAATTTTTAGCTAGGTCAGCAAAAAATTTTTTTCTATTCTATATATAATACCTCGATTTGCTGCGTCAGCAAATTTTTTTCTCTCCGTGTAGTCATGAATTCTGAATCTGTCTAATTTTCTCTGAACTCTTCCAAATCCTTCGAAATTTTTCTCAGTGAGATTTAAGAATTTGTTTTGGAATTTCTCGCAATCTTTCTGAATGATTCTGAAAAGCTTTCTTTGAATTCGTCTGAAGTTGTTCAGAATCCTTTTAATCAATTCGAAACCGTCTGCATTCCTCAGAATTCTGTTCATGCGAATTTCAAAGTTTCCTCTAAATTTCTATAAATTTTTCTGAATTCCTCAGAATTTCGGTATTTGACTATATACACAGCTTTCTCTCAATTTGTCTGAATCTCTTTGAATTCCTCTGATTTTCTGAATCAATCAAAACTGAGTTTCACAAATTTTCCAGAAATTCTTCTGGATTTATCGGAATATCTTTTAATTATTTTGAATTCCTCAGGGTTTCAAATAATGGCTCATTCATCGCTACAATTTCAAACAAGTCATTAGGTACAGATTAAAATCACTCATAATTCAAATTTCAATAATGGCATTCCAATGAAATGAAGAAACTAAAGAAAAGACAACTTTGAATAACCAATTTGATCGATTTGACGAAGTTAAGAGATTCAACGGAACCCACACAAATTCAGAGAAAGCTCTGACATCCAGATTAATGAAATCTTCAGGGATTTGCAGAGATTTGAAGAAATTTCAAGCTATCCAGACGCATTCGGAGAAATTCAGGTGAATTTGAAAAAAGCTTCGGGATGCGAATATAAGTTAAATCTCGAGAAGTTGAGAAAGGTTCAAGGGGAATTTGGAGACACCTTTGAACCCTGTAGATCAAAGAAATTTTCATGAATCTTTGTGAATTTCTCAAAAAATTTCAAAGTAAAATTTTCCACAGTGCACTCATTTTTTAAATCTTTTGAACTTTTCTGAAAGTTTTGACCAGAACTGTGTGCACGTTTATTCGTGCCTGAATTTCTCTGTATTCCATCGAATCTCCTCAGAGTCCTCTGAATCCCATGTAGCTGAAACTAGCAGCCGATTGTTGTAACTTTAGATTGAACATAGTTGGAACTTTGTTCATGTCAGAAATCGATTAAGTAGCATTCGACCAAACGTTTCAGATTCTAAAATCCTTGATAAAAATTATGTGTAAAGAGTTATGACAATCGGCTGCTAGCTTTACGGCTGCCAGTTTCAGTTTCATCTGAATCCCTCTGGTAACTTCAATGCACAGTTTTTCAAAATTCGCGTGTGTCTGAATTCTTTTGGAATTTAGGACCAGCAATTTGTCTCAATTCACTTCCCTCCGCATTCTCCTAATCCCCCCCTAGGAGATTCAATGCACAATTTTGTTTAATTCCCGTTTCTTCTGGGAATTTTCCTGAATTCTTCTCAATCTCTTTGCATCTCCCTGAGAAATACAACGCACAATTCTCCCTAAGTCGCCTAGCTTTGAATTTCTGTGACATCTTCTGAATTTCACTGAGATATCAAACCAAAAATTTCTTCCGATCCTCTGAATTTCCCTAAATGGCGAAGCTCTCCCTTAATTCCCATTTATACATGGTAATAATTAAATCCTACTTTCCGCAGTGTATTGTAGACGATACCCAATACTTGACCAGACTTAGTTTTCACAAAAGCAAAAACGACAATGAATCGCAGTTTTTTCTTCATTAAACTTTTTTTCTAAGCTCCAAGTATATTTCATACAAAAAAAATCACTCATTCGCTCTAACTATATTTCATTATTCCATTTTAATCGATAGAATCTGAATCTAATGGATGAAAAATTTGTTGGAAAGTTTTTCCCTAGCCTGGATAATGAATGATATTTTCGAACGAGTTCCATCGGATGCGAAACGAAGGTACTTTTCTCTTCCGTAACGTCGAATAATTCCATGCAAATGGATACTCGATTACAATCCATCGCACGGTTCATAACATGATCTTCGAAGCGCTTTCAAAGAAGGAAACGATCAAGCCGCGCCCGAGACAATTAAATCACGATAAATGGTAATTGAAAAAGACCATCATTTAAAACTTCGATTCCAAGATCTAACAACCATCATTACGAATTATTTCCATGATCGTTTAATAGTTTAACCAGCGAGTTAACGTCCCACTTGATATCACTTAGTAATAGTCGGGGTAGTCGAGTTATGACATGAAATTTATCGCCAGTATCTCTAAGAAAAATCATTCCCGAATACATTGAACGATTCATCCCCTAATCTGGCAGAGTAAAAATAAAATCAATGAAAGGTTAAAGGTAGAATACCGGTCGAGCTGAAAATCAATACCGTATTTTACGCGATGATATTTTATGGCATTATTGTTATTATGATGTATTAAAATAGCAATTATAACTTCGATATCATTGGAAATAAATTCATCGTATAGTACGTGTATGATTCGCATCGTCCCCGTACGATGTCGTTGACTATACCACCTCCATCCTTCGATCGTTTCATGAATGAACGTAGAGAAGAACGTTGTCGGTTGTCCTCCCACCTTTCAATTCCATCTTTTTCTTTTTTCTCCTTCCTACTCTATACCCTACCATTCACATCCATCCATCTTTTTCTGACCTGGATCCCGTTGTGAAACGGCTTATTAAATGGTACATTGTTGTATTGGGAAAAAAGCAGTCTTCGATATTCGAATACCAATTTCCTAAATATAACTACACGTGAGAATGAAAAAAAAAAAAGAAAGAAAAAGGGAAAAAAAATTTACCTTGATGGATCTGTGATCGATGGGCCATCCCTTCCTAATTCCAGGACTTTCCTCATAAAAATCTTGTTCTTCTTCTCCGTAATCGTACAGAGATTCTATATCCATCTTAGACCTAGAAACAAAAAAAAAACAAATTTGAATGAAATTTTATTTCTGTACACATATAAATACTTCGAAGCTTCAATATTAGTGGAGGAGTATTGACCTTCGAGAAATAAATATATACATATATGTATGTACAGATATAAGTATTCCGAGCACAAGTTTCGACTCACGCTACACGTGACGGAGATAACTTCGGTTTTTGACTCTCAATGGCAGTTGAATTTATATTCAAAAACAGATCTTTTTCTGTATGTATGGTCAATTTTTTCTCCTTTCATTCAATGTTTCAAGGAATAAAAAAAATGGGACAAGAAAGCTTCAGCAAAGGTTGATGTGAGAAGCATGTTTTTTTGTGTGCATTTTCATTGAAAAATCGATTCACCGTGAAATTAAATCATGCAGAAATTCTACACAGAGAAAAGTGTAACTATATGGCATTGATTATCATCCGTTCTGGCTGTCATCGCAACTCATCGAGTGATGAAATCGCGATCTGGTGACCAATCTACCAGCGAATTACTATTCTTTCCAGTAATCCTTCTGCTACACTTTTCTCTGTGTACAATTGGAAATTTCTGAATTCAATAAAGAACTCAGAGCTGAGTGCCTACCCACCCAGGCAAACAAGAATCGCTGTACCAGCTAAAAATTGTTCACCTGAGCCTAATCTTTTATTGCGATGATAATTTTTAATGATAGGGTGTGCAATATTGCACCGAGTATTCTTTCAGCAGATTTTTTTTTCTCTTTTCGCATGCGGGAAGGAATTTTTGCTGACATTTCTCGACTGTATTTATGTAAATGTAACAGTTGTTGGAACACTTGTATCGATAATAGAAAATGGAAGTTATATATTAATCATGATAAACATATTTTTTATGATCGAAATTTCAATAGAAGAATTTATGAAGATTCTGAAATTCAATTGAAAATTATTTTGAAATCCTTATCATTTGAGGTTTACATTTTATGAATATGTCAATAATATACATACGTTGTTGTGAATATTCATTGACATATGAAAACCCTAGCAGAAATCACTCTAGTAATCCTCTGGGCCTTGCGAGGCCTCACCAGGCCCTTGTGAGGGACTTGCAGGCCTCGTAAGGCCTTGTCATCGCCTAGAGAATGACTAGAGTGATTTCTACTAGGGAAGGACATTGATTAATCAACGAATTGAGTAGCAATTTTCAACACGATTCTCACTTTATACCATTCTTAACCATAGTATTTTCAATGAACTGCCAACCTCTGCAGTTGCATGAAACTGAAATTGAAGACCGATTGATGTAACTTTGCATCAAATTGTTTTATCGGATAATCATGCAGTTTTCTGCATTGTCTAAAATCAAACAGAAATCAAGAAATTTCGGAGATCAAATTTTCTACAATACGAAAAATATTCGAATCCAGTTTATTCAGAGGTCAGAACAATTAACTGCTATTGTCAGCTTCATTGCAGTGACTTAAACTTGACTACAAGTTTTCTCTAATGTACAGTAAAGGAAATTCTCGTAAAATTCACTGGAACTCTGGTTATTGTCCAGACAGCGACAAATGTCTGTAACTTATACAAGAATTTTTGTGGAATTATCCAAGTTTTCGATGAATTTAACAAGAATGTTGATGCAGATGACAGATATTTGTTGTTGTCTATACAGCAATCAAAGGCCAAATGATATCGTTATCTGTTTAAAAACTATAATATTCCAAAATTTCATAATTTGTGATAACGAATGATAATTTTTGCCGGTTTGAATGATCAAAAAGATTATATGATGTTGAATTTTCATTCTTAAAATTTATATTGAAATTCTGATTCAATGGGGAGATGATATGATTCGATCTCAAAAATCAAGTGGTTTGCTAAATCAATAAAACTGGTGGCCATTTGATTACTGTTTCAGCTGTGAACACTCATTAAACTTTGAAATTGTATGGACTCGCGCATTTCCTTTATATATGTTTACACAAGTGCATACTCAACGCCTAAAGAATTATGAATGAATCAAATATAATGCAAAGATTTTCCTATTTTCATATATCATACGGTTCAGTTGATTATTCACAACTTTCTTTTCTGAAAATAAATTTCCAAGCATCAGTATTCTCAGTATTTCTTTGAGATTGTGCATAAAAAAAAAACAAAAAAAATTGTATGATATGAAATAAAAAAGAATCCATTTTGATGCCGCAGGATCGTATCATACAATGAAGCTTTTATCATACTTCAGATAACGTACACGACACTGAATACGATTTATTATACTCTTCAATTTTACCCATTTCATTCAACATGTTTTCTATCATTTTATTCACAACTTGCACACAAACTTTAGGTGTACAATTCCAAAAAAGGATAATGATGTTATAAAGAATAATTTGATCCAATAATCCGAAGGATATCGAGGACAAGGGATATTTAAACTTGTAGTGAGGAATAACCTGCTGCAGGGCAACGTCTGGTAACGGAGAGAGGTTGTAGGAGGTTTTCTCGTACTCTGGTGGTGGTTTGTACGCAGATCAGGTTACAGTGTGTTCAGGCTTCTCTTTCTCTTTCCAACCATCAGGGGGAGTTCTGAACGACAGATGGTTGGTGGAAAAGCTTACTTCAGAGCAATATCGTCTCACGGCTCTCTTCTGGTTAAAATATGTGTGCTCTTTCTGGTGTAAGTCATCATTTTAAAAATCTGGTAGATACAGATGGTGGAAGAGCCGAGCGCGTAACTTGTTATGGGAAAAAATCTTGCCGTTACCTTCAATTAAGAGGGAAAAGTGATGTGTTTTTTTTTTCAAACTAGCTTCCATTTACAATTCCATTCGTCAATCATCAAACTGAAAGATCTCCACTACTCCCCTCCCGACAAATGCTTGAATTATCGATAATTCTAAGAATAGATGATTCATCGATAAGATTATGCATCAATGACACAACAGATGAAATTCATAATTCATATTGCTATCTTAATTCGTCTTAAACCACGATATACCTCATGTATTCAAATCCACGAATGAATATGTAACATGTATCAATTTCAAATTCAAGAAAATATATTCTTTCTCTTTTATTTATCTGTGCTTGGGGAAGACTAAAACAAAGAATCTTTTCGAAACTGTTACACAAGAGTACTTTTTCAGTTCATGCACACAGTAAAAATTTCATATTAGATATTAGCATATTTATATCGTACTTTTGGGATATATTTGATTATGTCGCTATGAACCACAAGTATACGAGCATTCACTATACTCTCTCGTGAAGATGAAGATAAATATGTTATAATTTAAAATAAATATATTTCTGAGCCTCATAATAAAGTATATCCCACGAGTATCGATTTTCACTATATTTTTCAGAGAAGAGATAAAAAGAGGTTTAATTCAGGGACATTCACCAGGAACACATTAAAATTTTTTAATTTTGTTTTTACAATTGTTTAATGTCGCTTAATGCGTAATTCATTGACTCTGTTAATTATTGTTTATAACCTGTCCCAGCAGTTTAAAGAAAACGTAATTTCATTCGGATGGGAGTAGGTTGTGTCAATTGAAAATGAGAAAAAAACACGTCAGAAACACGTTTTCGCAATGACAACTATGAGCACAGTGTTTCAAGCTCTTCAATGTATTTCCAGTTGCTGACTACCAGTAATTTTCTCACAACATTCTCTTGTACTCGAAATCGCGACAGAAGAGAACAATTCAATAGGATCGAATATATACATATATATATCGATATTCGATTTGGATTCATATAAGTCGAAGTTGTACGAAATTTTGAATTTCTAATGCAATGATTAAATTCAAATAAAATCACCTCGTGTGATTATTCGAGTATACTTATGATCATACTAAAATCATCGATGAAAGAGATTCCATAGTTATCAAAACGAGATAAGATAATATTCAATATCACATTTCTTTCTGATTGCATCTAAATAAACCTGCTCATCGGATACAGACAAAATTGCCATATTTGAAATGTACAAATCCTTCAGATGTATGTTGAAACGATCGCACTGTAGAGTGGAGGATGGACAAAATTCCCAAAATTCTAATACAGTCATGTGGGACTGGATAATTTTTTCGAGACAAACACCACGAAAATGGATGCGGGAATTGAAAACATCTCATTGTACGGTATTTTCTGAGAAGCTGAAGAAATGCTGTGCAGAGAGATATTTTCAATCGACGCACGCATTTTTACGTGGCTCGTATGACGTCCTTAGTTTACCATCTAAAATGAAAATACAACCAGATTTGATAACATTGTTGAAAAATGAATTCATATTCACAGAACTTGAAGACTGTCCATATGTAATTTTCGATATTTTCAATCGAACCAAAAGGATTTTCAATAAAGTAATCAGCAAAAATCTATAATCCACGTCTCTAAATGACACGATTGAGACGTCAAATTCCTCATTAAAATCTATGAGAGCAGAAGAAACAGAAAAAATTCGAAATTTTCCAAGCGGAGCAAAGATATTGTGCGAAAACAAATGTTAAATATGTTTGAAAATGCTTTTTACATGCTCATATAGCACTCGAAAAATTCTTTTTCAAGAACAAGAATAGAACTCTTTTCAAACTAATGAATTCTCAGAGAGCTGTGAAAGAATTAAATTCTTAGGATATTGACGAGTTCTGCAAGAATATTGAAGAAATTCTCTCAGTATTCTCAAAGAATTCTATTCTGGTTCTTGAAAAATAATTTTCCGAGTGCTACATGGGTTGTGATTGAGTTGAGATTTTTCAAATTAACATATTCTCTCAAACAGATACTTATTACAAATTATTACTGTGCTACCCCATGCTTGGTATTTTCATTTACTTCAGAAATTTTTCCAAGCCTGGTGGAAAAACCGAAAGAATTTGTCACCCTCTGGGACCAAAAATCAATATCGTTGCCGAAAAAACAAATACTCATTTCAGATTTTTTAGAACATGATTTGATAATAGCCAGCAGATTCCAACGGAGTTGGGTTTAGTTAATAATAGGTTGAATTGGGGATAAAAAACTTCACACGTTTAGTGTCACATTAAACAGAAAAAAACATGTTCGGAATGAAAGCTTTCCAAATTTACTCATCAGACCTGCAAGGTATTGACATTCTGATCAATAGTATGTGAAATTCCATACACGTTTACCTAATTGTTGCTTAAAATAATCATCCACACTTCAGTAACTGTGGTAACAGATTAGCACGTGTCGCTCAATTATCAAACAATCCTATAATTGAATGACAAATAAGAATTTCTGACCTCTGGTTGTTGAACTGGATGATCGTTTGAAGCAAACGCTGAGCCAAATCAAACGGAATTTCATGAATCGTTGATACATCAACCACAGTGCGTTTGATCAAATAAAAATTATACAGAATTTATGTATATAGTTATTTTGAAAATCACTCTTCGATAGTCATTACACTGATTATTTCTGATTTTTTTTGGTCCGTCTTGAGAAACTTTTTCACTGAAATTGTTCCTCAAACACCACGTAGACAGGGTATTATGTTCTTCAAAGAGAGAAGTCTCCAAGTGGCTATTGTTTCAAGCCTATGGCACAAAGCAACATAATATCCCTTGCAACTCCACTGTTCGAAGCAGGGTTTCCATATGCGGGCAAACGTTATTGTCTTCCTTCTTGAGGACACTTAATAAGATAATGCGATGGATCAAAAATTATTTCATAATCAAAACGTTCCAAACAGAGAGTCACATGATCTTTGTTTATTGGAGAAATTTCAAATGTCTTTTTCAACATCTTTTCAATATAATTTCAACCAAAGTTTCTCCCTTAGACAGCTCGCTCGAACAGTCAATTGAAAATTAAGTTACCTTCAATCAAATTATGTCTTACAATTCAGTTCATATTTTTGGTCATATTTTGTACTTTGCACAGTCCATAAAAACAGTAAAAATCGATGAAAAATATGAAAAGAAACTAGACAAACCATTTGAAACTTGATAATTATAGTTTGATTACGTACGCAAAGGAAACACTGCCCTGAAAAATTGCTATTACTTACGAAAAATAATAAGCATAAAGATAGCTGTAAAATACTGTGATCGTCCTTATCAGTGCTAAGATTGATACGTATTTTACAACTCTTCGTAGTATACTAAGCAATAGTTATACGATTTCATTTCAAATGCTGATATAATATTCTCTCCGTAGCATTAAATGCCAAAGAATGACCCTCAAAATCGCCTGTTTTTCAGACCTCGAATTTAAAATGGAATACAGCTTTATGTTAAACACACGATTGATCTTGGAGATAAAGAGGGTTGAAATGGAATACCATCATATATAAAATATATTAAAAAACCACAGATTTTAGGGATACTCTTTTACATTTCATTGTAAGAAGAAGTAGTTTCCTATCAAATGTCAACGGAATCATTCTAAATCCTAATAACGACCTGCTGATAGCATTCAAGAGCAAAGAGAAACCCTCTCAAATAATCGCGTCATTCGATCCTTTACGGATTAAAGGATTTTCAAAAAATCCAAGAAATTGAAAAAGATGAAACGAATGGAACCAGCCTCATTGTGATCACCCCCTACATCTCGTACTTGTTCTATTTCACTCCAAGCTGAGTAGTTTTCGTATGATTAGTCGTCTGGTTCGTGTGTCTCTTTGGCAGAAGAAAACGACGAAGACAAGGGAGAAGAAACCCGATGTGTAGGTCGCGACGTTGCCACGCTGCATTGCACGCAATGCAATACAACTTGGGTCTTTGGAAAGATAACTGAGAAAGTGTACAAAAACCTTCTTCGACATGCCCCTGACACTTACATTCAAACACGCATTCGGGTATTCACGAACACAATGAGACGTAGACCCAAAGGGATCATCCCATTGTGTTTTAAGAATTCTCTTTCAAGTTTTACAACCTGCCCAACACTTAAACGCAACCGATATTTACGTATTTCCAGTGGAGTATCATCCAATGCGATTACGTTTATTCCTCAATGAAGTGACATTAATGGCCGAGGAACGAATTTACCACATGTTCAATACTTGTTCGGAAGTCAATGGAACTTCTGTAGATTACCCTTCCATCCTGCTTTCTCAATAAAGATCGGGAAGTATTTCAAGACGAATTCACGCAAATGGAGAGAAAAGATCTTGAAATCATCCATGAGATTTTTTCTCGAAACAGTCCCAAAATCAATTGATCATAGGACTGGTGTGTTTCAATAATTTATTATCCTCCTTCGAATAAATAAAAGTCTAGTTGTCCGAAGTATGAATAAAACACTTCATTCAATGTAAATAAAAAATTGAGCAATGACAAATAAAATTTACTTGGTAGGACTAAATTTTTATTTAGAGTGGCTCAATTTCCTAGCTGCCTCATATTCAACTGAACCTTTTGTCTCAGTGCACAAAATGAGGTGTAATAAATTATTTTGAAATAAACCATCAGCTTTGAAGCATTCGAGCGCCCCATACAGTTTATACAGTTATACTGATCCACGTTTATACTGAAAAGAAATGACATGAGTACAGGCCCTATGTTTGAGGTCCTTCCAAAAATTCTTTGAAACCAACCACATTCAAAAATTTCCTTTTCTTCGCTTCAACTACGCGGTTGACTCTAAATATGTTTTCAATTTTCTGTAGCTGAGCCGTTCGCTTCAAGATGAATCGCCATTAAATCAGCTGCTATAGTCACGTCCTGCAGTGAAAAAAATTTCATCGGATGAAATCTCATTTCCCTTCGCAAACCCAGCACGTCATTCAACTCCCGATCATTTTTACCGCAAGCCATAATCGATAGGGGCAAAAGCTATACATTGTTAGAAAAATTCTCAAATTTAATACGAAATTCTTTATGAAATACCATATTTTCATATTGAATTCAATAATAATTCTTAAATTTAATATTGATGATGAAATTTCAAAATTTCTTTCTGAAATGTAACAATTGTTTATTAAATTTCACAAATATATTATTACAATTAAGAATAAAATTATCAAAGTTGAGAAAAAAATTCTTAACATTAAGAATTATATTATTGAATTCAATATTTTATTATGAAATTTAATAAAATGATTATGTAAAAAACTTCATAATATTCTTATAAAGTTTCAGGCAGATTTTTCTAACAGTTTACATTCCAACAACTTTAGACATCCGAATAACGCTGATGATTAAAATCAGAAATCCAGAAGTCCAACCACTTGGTTTGAAGCGATTCAATTAATTTTCGGTATGAAAAATATCAAGTTCAATCAAAAGCTGTACAACAATCGGCCGATGGCTATTTTGAATGCAAGTTTCTGCTTCATTTTATTGAATTATTATCTTATGTTGATTCATTCAGCGAATTGAACCGGAATTAGCATCAGTAATAAGTTTAAACATCTTATAATCTACTCAGTATATTTTTCATCAGTATACAAACTTGCTATCTATCTATACAACAAACAAAATAAACAAATTTTCAGGAATTAGAATATGTTTCCATGAAATCCATCTGCAAAGTTTGCAATTAAAAGTCCATAAAAATGTGTTGAACAATGATGAACGAAAAGAACAGAGAGGAAATTTCAATGTTTCAAGCAATTTTGCGTGAAAAATCCAAAGTAATGGAGATAGAAGGACGCTTTAAAATTCTTTCGGATCTTATTATAAACAGAGTTAATTGAGTCACTGTGGCCATATCGTGAATCATATACATCGTATTGTAGCACACCATGATGAATAAATCTTTCTCTACTAAGTTTCTGAAGACTTTTAAAAGCACATTGAAATTAATTAGCCCCTACGTTAGCGGATAAATGATCCTTCTATTATTGGATTCAGAAAGGAAGAATAAATTATTCATAATTTTACAGGAAAAGAATAGCTTGGAATAGACTTATCGGAGAATCGAAGATTGATCTGTGCAGTAGGTAAATATACTGTACACGAAGAAAAATTCATTAGATAATGGGCTTAATTGAAAGGAAGGAATAAAAACATTACTGATCATTCATGATGGGTTGAATTCATTCTGGAAGTTTTATTTCAGATTTTTTACAATCGCGAATACTTTGGATGTACAGCTAAGAAATTCCATATCTTTGGATTACATATATCTATTCAATTCAAACTCAATTAACAAAATTATTTCAATTAAATCTCCAATGAATATTGTAATTCACTATCAATATAAAATTCGATTTGTCTAAAAACCAATGATGATGCTCTAAAATTGCAATGTGAAGCAAGTTGTTAATTTCCAGAAATTCATAATAACTCAGCTCATGAACATATTAAAATAGACCTCACACGAGCTTCAATAAAGTTGAAATTAACAACCGAAAACTCAACACTAACATTCGCTATAATTCTTGATTCGACTTTATATACATGCTTTTCACCTGGGAATGGAATTGAGTGACTTTTGAAGACATTGTGACAAAAAAAATCGGCAAATTTGCCGAAAAATTCTTCAGACAGACAGCAATTTTACCGAAAAAAAAACATGGAAGATTACCAGAATTTTGTTACTTATTTCAGAGAATGTGGTGAATATCTAGATGAAAAGGATTCCCAGCCAGGATCACTCAGGTTCCTACCCAGGAACGTTATTATTACTCTTCGGACTCCCGCTCGGAAGCGCTCGAGTTGCCCGCCTGGGATCGTGTCCCCTGAGAGGTCCCGAACGAAAGCCTGAAGGGTAACGCAGGTCCTGGGTAGAACCGAGTGGTTCAGGGCAGGAATCTGAGTCTACATGCGAATTTGGGAATCCAATGAATCTAGGAATTTTCATCTGGGTATACTAATTTCAATGATATGATAATGATCAGATTAACTGCTGCACAACAGATGTCGGTAGATTTTCCAAAGCTTTTTTACAGGGCATGTGTTTTACACACTCAATTGCTTTATAAAATACTCCTGTACGGAGAATGAAGAATGCTGGAATGGCAATTAATCGCGTTGTTATGATATAGAGGGGTAAACCACTCTAAAATTATGATTTTTTCCTCAATCTATCTGTTGATAGTGTTCAAGTAAGCGTAACCAGTGAAAAGTTTTGTGTAGTTTTAACATACGCGTATGTTCCAGGAGGTCCACTCGCAATTTATGTTAAATATTAACACAAAAAATGTATCAAATCAACACAAGAATGTTAAATTTACACTGAAAGTCTGTGAATTTCAGAATTGTATGTGTTGTTTTCAACACAAACTATGAGTGGACCTCCTGTGACACAAAATTTCTCGCTGTGTAGCTCTTTTGTGCTTAATGCAGTGTAACTGTCGATTAAATCATTCTAACAGACTCATAAGACCGATTTCAGTTATCGATAACGAAAAAATCAAAGCATAACGTCCGTATAAGGCTGACCGTTGTCTCGCTGATTTTAGAGTGGTTTACCCCTCCAGATATTATCAACATAAAGATGTTAGTTATATTGAAGATAAAAAAGTTGTTAACTTTGCAAGAGATTCATTGACCAAATGGAACTTTTTATCAGCTGAACAAGTATTTCAATACACCGACTGCTCAAACAAAAAATTACCCATCGAAAATTCAAAACTCCATAATTTAAAATTGAAAACATTCACACTGATGATTTTGGTTGGAAAAAATTCTAACAAGACTGAAAGAATATTTTGCAGATACTTCCTATTCCATACGTCCGTAACCTTTCATTTTCACTTGTGACACTGAAGGACATTCAATGTGTCACTTGGATTTATGCGGGTGGGAAAGAATATAAAATCTCTAACCGTTCCCAATTACCCTACTCTCCCTTCAGAATAATTCACTACAGCTTTTCAAATTAAGATACACCCCAGTAAACACATACTATTATCATATCTATATTTATGATCTAATGCATGTCCCACGATCCCCATGCTTTACACGATAATCTTGATTATGATCTTTTTTCCGTATATAGTTGCCCATGAAGCTGAAGCTAGCGAACGGGATCTAGTGAACAGCGTGAATTAAACTAAGCAAATGTACGCGTAAAACTTCTCAACATACGTATACTGGTAGTTCACAATCTACTGACTCCATTGATACAGGTTTTATCATCCTACGAGAAATCTACCAATAATTGCATTCCACGTCTTTATTAGCTTCACTCCGCTGGCTCGAGCTTCACGATTACACGTTTCTCACCGGTAACACGAAATTTCTGTTTGTTGAAAGAAGCAACTCTCTAAATTTCTTAGAGTTGCAATGCACTCCAGAAAAGTAAACTCACTGCAAGTCTGATAAGAGTGAGGATCTCATTCTGTGAAAATTCACTCTTATAGAGTAGAATTCACACCTTTTAACTTGCAGAACTTGCAGTATTTCCACTCCAACAGATTCAGAGAGAATAAAATAAGAAAAATTTACAATTCATAAATTCCTTGACAATTTTATCAATAACATTACCATGATATTTTGAGTACAATATGATGTTATTATGGGATAGTTTAGGTGCACCGAAAGAAGGGATTTGATGGAACAATTGAAGGATTTGGTCACTTCGAACTCGAGTTTGGTAAAATTAATAATAACTAGAATATGTAGTTATCTTCAGCTTCAACAACTTTATCTGGACATGACAATGATATTTCCTGATCAATACGACCAGATTTCAAATAATCATGGCCACAAATGTTTCAATTACACTGAGAGAAATTTACAGTTGAATTTACTACAGTGGAAAAGATATTTATTCGTCCTCTCTCCATCAAATATTTATTTGTAGAAATGAAATATTCAATTAAATGCAAAAACTGATTACTCGAGGCGAATGAATTATTCATTTCGGGCAAGCATTCTATCATTTCATTCGATTAAATATTTCATTAATCCTGAGAAATATTTTATGGAGAGAAGACAAATAAACTGTTTATTTGATTGGAACACATTTTTTTTCAGTATATGGAATTATAGGAATGGAGGAACATACTGACTCCCCAATTAAATTTAATATGGCATAACAATAGAAACCTGATCAAATTTACGAAATTCAGGAAGAATTTTGAAAGTACAAGATTTTCTGTATCCTCAAATTCTCAGATAATCTGTGGAGAGTCGAGACTGATAGAATTTAATGTATGATAATCCAGGTTCATAATTTGAAAACATTTTCTTTTTGCCTGAGTTTCAAAAAATATGTTTTTCTTCCCTGATAATCAATATTAACTCGATTTTCATCTCACTGATATGACGAATCATTGAATTTCCTCAATGAACCAATATGCCGACAAAATTGATTTTTCCAGTGTAAATATACAAAATTTTAAGTACTCAATATTTTTTCGAAGATCTGATTGACGTTAATATATTTCATTAGAATTTATTGGGCTTTGATAGGTACAATAAAGGGCGATAAAAAATATTATTTAAAATATGATTGTAGATTGTATATGAATTTGACATTTTTCAATCACAGCGATGGGCAAACGTGAAAACCTGTTTAAAAAAATAATTATGAGTTTAATTGTATTTCAACCTGCGCCAACACTTCTTCAAATCCGTTGGGACCTATAGAAACTGCAGGTTAAACTGATGAGATTTGATGAGCATTCGATAGGTTTGAATGTTTATTTACCGTTACCAAGTTTGTATGAAATTTCATGAATCGATCGGTATCAATGAACTTTCTTTTCCACCAGATTTATTCGAGGAATCAGCAGAAGTTGCAAAATTTATTTACAATACATTCACACAAAATTGAATACATTTAGCACTTTCAATCCCATTTTCTATAGTGAAGATTGTTTGCCACTGCCTTTATACTTTGAATGCCGGCGTTACGATGGATTTGCTCCTATGGCGAACCCATTCCGGTCATTCTCCACACACACAGAAAAATATATTTTAAAAAGTCCCATAATTTATTGAGAATCAGCGCCAGTCTGTAACGTATAAAATTATTGACCTGAATATAGCGTCAAAAGTACCATAATTTCTTGTAGAAGTACATCTAATGATGGTACTTTCAGAAGTAAATTTAGGTAAATAACGTTATCCGCCACAGACTGGCGCTGATCTTCAATAAATTATGGGACTGTTCGATACATTCGTTTTCTCCGTGCAGGGATTTCACCCCCCTGGATCCCCCATAATATGTATGAAATCATTGTTTTCAAGTATGAACCTTTATTAACCCTTCAAAATATGTCATATTCAATTAATTAATTTGTTGATATAAATGTTTATAATTAAGCTGAAAGTGGCAGCCATGAATTTAGCAGCCGATTGTTTTAACTTTTCACTCAAAACTGTTATCAAGAATGTAAGCCCCTGAAGCGTTTAGTGGGATGTTACTCAATCGATTTCTGAAGTGAACAAAGCTGCAACAACGTTTAAAGTTACAACAATCGGCTGCTAGTTCCAGTTTCGTATGCTTATTCCGTAAAATTCCTGTACCCACGTGAATAAAATTTGGCAACGTGTTTATGCAAATTATATTTCATCTTTTCTCGAAAATCAGCCCTTAATAAACCCAATAAGAACAGGTTGACATCAAATTAACATAAAAATAATGTTGTTTTGACGTAAGTTTGACTAAAAATTAGTCACACTGACGCCGATTTAAACTTCAATTGGTATTGTTATTTTTGTGAGAAGTTTTCAAATATGAATGCTTCAGCTACAGTTCATTCCACAATACTACTTCCGCCTAAGAAAGACGGAGACGTACTGAATACAGTGATGTATATGAATACGCAATGTCCTTTGATTCAGTTAAATGGAAAACTCAAGGCATCGAAGTGTTTTTCTCAGTACTCTCCAAATCTGGAAGAGTTTCACTTTGCCAAGTCTCAGAAGTGAGCCAATCTGCTTCGAATGGGATTTTCACTCGTTTTGAACGAACTCCCACTCTTTGAGAGTTAAGAAAAATTCACTCTAGAATTGGAGTGTTCGTGAGTTTCTAACCTTAAACCTTGGACTATCACTCTAAAAAAGTGAAAATCTCCCTCGAAATTCCGACTAGCTCTTTTCTGGCTGACTGAAGAGTCAAATCTCACTCTAAAAATTTTAGAGAGCGGTATCACAAACCGCGATACCAATTTTTTACTGAATAATTGTTCTCATAAGAAATGTATAAAGTATATAAATCGAATCCAGACTTCACACAAATTGTATATAGGTTGTATACAATTCCGACGAACTACCTTTTTGACAAAGTTTTGTTAACACCATTCACGCTAAAGAAGAATCATATAAAAAATCACCCTGCTTAAAATTGTATCAAATTTTTACCCAATTGGAAAATAATATGAGAGTTTAGTTTGTATACAATCTGATATAAGAAATATACAATTTACACGAGCTCATTTTGAGCAATTCCACTGGGAAAAAAGCGACATGGTCACAGCTACCATTCTTGCATGGTTAAGAATTCATGGTTGCAGTGACCTGAATTCTGGTTATGATAACTAGGAAAACAAGACGAAATCATGTGAATCTGGTTGTGGCAACTAGATGGAATGGTTGAAGCCTAAAATAACTTCGTCGCTTGGTACTGCGAACCAGATTTTTCTCTGACTGTGATTTTATTCAGGTTGGATTTGAACAGTTGATGTATCTTTCACACGGATATGCTCGTTATTTCTTGATAAATCATTTGAATCACTGTCGTGCCGTGTTAATGTAGATACACCGAAAGATATAATTAGTTACCCTTACTCCAAATTAGTTCCAGCAACTGGATACAGTTGTTATTTAGATAACTAAAACGGGTGCGTTGGCTCAACTAAATTCAAATTTAATTTCTCAGACTTTATTTGCTGTTACTAATTTGAAGTTGCCTTTACTACAGCTTTTATTACTCGGAACTAATTTTCACAACTAACTTCAGTTCATTCGGTCAAATGAATTATTTTTTTCGGTGTGCTGCTAGCATGTGATTGGTTGTTATTTTGATGAAGCTGAAACTGGCAGCTGGACAGTTAGCAGCCGATCCCTGCTAAATTTTCCCAATAGAGAACGATACAGAATGATATATTTTTTCTATAGCGCTCAACGAGGTTTCCGAATTGAAATTGACAATGTTATGTCGTTATTCAACGATAGAATTTTATCGTTTCTTATCGTATTCTATAAAATTCATCATAAAATGTATGTGATGTTACAGTTAAATTCCCATAGAAAAAATACCACTTATTCTGGAACACATGACTATTTTTTTTTCAAATCATTGGTACTTTTTCTATACGAATTCCACGATAAAACCCCATATATCCTGTTTGATTTCATAAAATACGATAAAGAACGATAGAGTTCTATCTGTTAATAACGATATAATATTGTAAATTCCGTATTCAGAAACCTCATTGAAAACTATAGAAAAAATGTATCGTTCTGTAATCGTTATTTATTGGGAAAATTTAGCAGGGATTTTTGTAACTTTTGATTAAACTTTGTTGAAGCTTTGTTGATCTCAGAAATCGATCGAATACCATCCCGGGAAACGTTTCAGATACCCAAATCCTTGATAAATGTTTTTATGTAATTTTCAAAAGGAGAGGTACAATCCCACGTATAACAGGGGGATCTCACCCCCATGGGGTTTGTAATACATATAGTTTATAAGATTAGTATTACAAAAAAGGAACTGTGTTTAATTCGAACTCTGACCCTTCTTCTTTTGTTAAAAACGAGAATTGGAATTAGAACGTGAAAGACGTGACTTTATGTGCTTGTACGTTCATCGTACCCTCAAAACACAATAATGAAGAGAAAAAAGGAACTTGGATACAACTTTCCACGAAAAAAGTTGTGTTCTTCACACATGGTCCGCAGTTGTCTATCCTTGAATTTTCGGTTGAAAGAAAAATATTCTCCGCGTGGACTTACACTCAAATCTATATTCGATTAACTTGTCTTCAACGGACATTTTTTTTCCGCGCGTTCCCAAAGAGATCTCATAAATATAAAATTCAACAAGATTCACCTTGAATTCTTCCCTCACAATGCAACCTAATGATGTGAAACTTAGGAGATCGTTGAATAAACAGTGAAAGTATCAGAACATTATCTTAATGAAGTTGGAAAAAATAAAGTTAAGGTAGTATTTATACTAATTCTCGAAAAATAATGAGAATTTTTGAGTTAAAACGAATAAAAGACGAGCGACATTTTTCAAAAGTTGAGTAGAATGGATGAAGAGATAAAGAGTAGAGGACCTATAGAGAATCAATATACATTTGAATAGTCAACAACTGACACAGCATTTTATTACTGTTTTATCAGGTGGATAAATATAACAAGTGGTAAAAATATATAAAAGTCATTAGATAAATTTAGAATCCACGTGTAAATAATGATGAAAAAGAAAAAAGATATGTAAAAATAACAAAAGTTATCGCATGAAATTGATCGTTCGAAACATCAAATCAGAAGAGCTGAATCATAGACATCGGATATCCATGCGAAAGAACATTTGATTTCTTAGAAAAAGATCTGATAAAACGTCGGTAAAAAAGGGGCATACACGCATAACGTATTTATGAAGAAGGTTCATCTTGGCTTGAAGTCTCTCTAATCATCCGTGGGATGCCAAGAAAGAAGAATGAAGAAGAAGGAAAGAGAGAAAGATAAAACTCCTCCGTCAAAACACAAATATAAGCCTGGCATAACGTTGTGGAAGGAGAAATATTTCTTTTTTCTCTCTTGAAAGAGAGCTATTGTATTTTTCTTTTTTTCACTCGTTAAAATTTATCGAGAATTTACAAAGTTCAAAGTCTTTTGAAAGTCGAATAAAATGTTTTTTTCTTTTTTAACTCACCCTTTTCTCTCTTCTATCTTTCACTTGGGATGGTTTTGAAAAGGTAGAAAACAAAAAAGTACGATACGACGAGGAGATAAAGAAAAATGTCCCAGCAGAAATATATGCACGTTTTAAAAACCAACACACAAATATTAAATAACAACACACAAAACAACGAAAATCACGTGTACACGATCAAGAGACGCACGCACCATCGGCAGCACTAACGCGGGCGTTACTGTACTACATACAAAACACGGGAATTACGAATATATGCGGCTACTGTGGTTTCAAGAGAAACAGAGAGGGAGGGAAAGACAGAGAACAGCGCGCATTCAACTACTTCGGTTCATGAATGAAACTAAAAGCGGCCACGACATTCGTCTCGTGATTTTTGGCACTCGGCCAATCGCTCGTACTGAACTTCGTGATTTGTCGGCGAGGTTCGGCACTTCTGTTGGATCCGAGTGGGATTGTACGATCGACGCGACGACTAGCGATGGTGTGCGGCAGACCCCTCCGACTGTCTAGAACTTTTGTTCATATACTGATCAGAAAGTTGTAGAGGGCTCCGCATGTCAGTGGGGCTATCGATTCTGTAGAATGAATCATTTATCGCCAAAATTCAAGATGAATAGTGAGAAAATGACCAATAATTACAGATCATACTAATGCATTTCTAAATTTTTAACCTACAAGGAACCAAACTTCGCAACGTTGATATTTTGAGGTTATGATTCGGTCCACTAGATGAAATCGCCATCTGGATTTCTTGGGGATTTCTTGGTCAATACGTGAACAGGATTTCTAGGGGAAAATGCATGAGTCGGAGGGGTCTGGTGTGCGGTAGTGCATTGAAAGATACAAATACTTTATTAGCTCTCTTTTCCACCGCATGGATCTTCCCCTGTAAAAACAAAATCATTCAAACCGATCGATGGTGCAAATCTCTGATTAAGAATGATTCAAACTTATTCAGAATCATTCAATTCTCGAGCAGCTAATTCGAAATCTGCACATTTCTTATTGGAAAAATTTCATTTCAATGAGAATCAATGGTTTTAATGATTTCTTTTTTACAGGGTCGTGGAAGAATATAAGAGTGTCCCCTGGTCGATTTTTTCCCTAGAAAACTACTAGATCGTTGCAATTAATTATATTAATCTTTCGATCAAAAAATTTAGAATAAATCAGAAAAGCCGGCTCTGGTTACAAAATAATTCTACACGGGTTATCCCACACAGCACGTATGTTCAAAAAGCGTTTTTAAAAAAAAGTACTTGAAATGGATTATTTTTCCGAATTCTACACAAAATACGTCAAGAATTTATGAAATGTTCAGAAAGCAATAAGAATGAACATCATAAACGTATTTATAGTGCTCACAAATGTCTAACTTTTTGAATTCTTCCCAGATCACACACGAAGAATTCTTCAAGAACTCTTTTCGAACTAATGAATTCTTGACAGGGGCTCTGGAGGAGTTCAATGTTTGGGACATTAACGACTTCATTGAGAGGACTGACACAATACTTTCAGTATTCTCAGAGAACTCGTGAACGTCCCAAACATTGAACTCCTCTAGAGCTCTTTATGAATTCATTAGTTCGAAAACAGTTCTTGGAGAATTCTGTTCTTGTTTTTGAAAAAGAATTCTTCGTGTGTTATCAGGGCTTGCAATATTCGTTTTTGCATTATCTCGAGCTTTTTATGATTTAGTGTGGGAATGAAATGCGGATACCGTTTTTCTTAACCGCACAACTGCGCACAACAGAATATCGATGGAACACTCAGGCATTGGGAGAAGCAGGTAAAATTTTGCACCGACTTCTTTCAGAAATTACTTGATAAATTGGAATTTAAAATGGATAATAATTAAGTATATACCTGAGATACCTAGACTCCGAATACAAAATTGGCGTTCCTTATGGGATGTAATTGTTGGGAAACGATCAATGAAGCATTTTTTGTATTTGGAGGTTATGATTTTTCAAATCCTCTTATACTCATCAGGAATCAGTAAAAGACTGGAGTTTATATTCAGAGTCTAATCCTGATCGGGGATTTCATTATTATACGTTAAGAATTTTTGATAAACGCAAAATTTATGAAAAAAGTTGGTACAACTTTTGGATTGCTTCTTCTGATACTTGAATACCCTCAAGAGCATCTTATAGACCATGGAGTTACTACCCAGATAACATGCCCTCATGAAGTGACGAACATGGATAAGCTCTTGCACGTGAATTGCACGCAAACCTTGGGGGGGGGGGGGGAGCTTCAAAATGTTATCTTGGTAGATCCCTCTACCCAAAATTGGGAAAGGACTAAATAAAATGGGAGAAAACAACCGGCCAGACCTTTTATTTGTATGGAACAATATCTGACTGGTTGATTTATTCCATCTCATTCAGTCCTCTTTAAATATTTTGGGTAGGGAGATCTAGTAACTCTAAGGTCTACGGAATGCTCTTAAGGCGATTCACCACAAGCCAAGTTACTAGATCTCTCCCCCCCCCCAGTTTTCTCAGTAATCAATGAATAGAATCAATTTTAATGAGCAGGTGCATCTTCTTAGGCTATTGAAAAAAATGCAGCTACTCATTTTTCATTTCGTGTTCGTTTCTGAGAAAACTGGGGGGAGAAATTTGGAATCTAGTAACTTCTGCAGGGGGTAATGAATCCCCTCAATACCAGAGAGAAGATTTGCGCTCACGCTCACGGCCGGGGTTCCATTGCTAGTAAGTGGATCACGTGAAACATACCCACCAACCCCCTCTCTCATTTTTTCCTTTTTCAATTCATGATAATAAAGAATCATATCCATTCAGTATCGGTACGTGATTAAATTTTGATTGAGTACGTACTGAAAAGTATTCAAAAGAAATGCGTAATTTTTGGTTATTAAAAAATAAAATCGCTGTGGGTCTACTTCCATGATCCAACCACCAGGAGGCCAGTGGAACTTTTACTAGCAGCGCATAGGTGCCCGTGAGGCTGGCCTCCCATGGACCGGAATTCGTTCCGGCGGAATGAAAATTGAACCAATGCACAATTTTTTATAGATTTCTGATAGAACGCTCTAAAAGAAATTGTGAAAGCGATTGGTTCAAAGTCATTCCGCCGGAACGAATTCCGGTCCATGGGAGAGTAGCCTGAGCGCTCTCATCTTCTCTCTGTTGATACTATCACTCGACGCTGAAGATTTTTGTCTACTTTTATCTTTTTTTGAAAAAAATGGAGTGTTGGAAATTAAATATAAACTTTGAAATATTTCCAAGGTGTTTTTGTGACAAACTGACGAAATTTACTGTAGGATCCTTTTCGTGTGTGCAAATAAATTATTTCTGCATAACCCATACAGCACCGCAGTCCCTGAAGAATCCTTGGAGGATTCATAAGGAATACAGCCGGTTCAATAAGAATTCTTTATAAATTCTCCCTCCAGACAGCGCACAAGAAACTCAAATGAATTCTGAAAAAACAACTCTTGAGAAATTTTCTTTTGGAATACAAAGTGTTTCAAAAGAGTTTCAAACCCAAATAGCAATAGTTCTAAAAACTAGATCTCATTGAATCCTTTCGGAATCACAAAATGAACTATATTGGGAAAGGGAACTCATGAAATAGTTCATTTTGTGATTCCGAAAGGATTCAATGAGATCTAGTTTTTGGAACTTTGGCTATTTGGGAAAATTATGTGATTGGTTGAATTTGTTTTCTGAACCAATCAGCATGGACGGATAAACGGAAAACATGATAACACCAATTAGAAACTGGACCATGGTTTTCATATATCGTTAGCCATCGCTGGTGTTACATAAACTTAGTTGCCAGCAGGGTTGGGTTTATTACGTGATTTTTCAGTTTCTTACCGTAATATACTTGGTACAAGAAAAGTAATATGTGTAAGATACTTGAACCCTCCTCCCCCCTAGGGCAAGGGGATTGGTTTTGTGGGTAAGATACATGGTCGTAAACTATGTAAAATACTTCGAAGTATATCACGTGCCGACCCTGGTTGTCAGGTGGCGACGTGAGTCTCATGTATTCATCAATCACATATCATGTTTGATTGGAATTGCCGATGAGAGAAGCGGAAAAAATATCACTTGGCAACCATATACATGAGCTATGACTGCTGCTCCACCGGACTTGAAACAGAATTGGAATAGAATTGAACCACAGGAAATGACCACTCAACAGACGGGTACATTTTTCACAAAACAATGCTTGGATCGCGATTGGATAATTCCATTTCAATTCTGTTTTATTCAAGCCTGGTGGAAACATGGTCTATCTTCGTTTCAACGTGTTCTAAGTTGCCTCCATCTGCTACAAATATTTTTGATCCGTTCTTCTAATTATACAAAGGAATCGGTAGGTATGGTGTAGGTTCGGGCAGCTTAGAACAGGTTCGAACGAACAAAGCTATAAGTTGAATTCGTTTAGAGGCCAAGTATTTGGTATTCGCTATTTCCAGTCATAAAAACAAATTGATTGGTTTGGTACAGTGGGTGGATTGACTCCGTTCCCTCCCACTTCGATGACTTTTGGAAAACTGTCATAATTCACAAACTATTCATGAAAGTTGAATTGTAATCACTTGAAAACTTCAGGAATTATCCACGTTGATCGATGATACAGTTGAAAAGTTTTTCAATTGAATATTATGAATATAATCGAAATCTATTTGTGGGTGTTCTTAAATTGATGAAATAGGGAGGGAACGGATTAAATCCACCGACTGTCCAGGACTCCCGTGCAGCTGGATTGTCCAGGACAGAACGCTCACAATTGATGGATCCCTAGTATTGTTATAGTTATATTCAGATAAGACTAGCATTCTACCAATTAGGATCTTTCCGTTCCGGACAATCCGATCGCATGGGAGCCCAGTCTCAAAAAAGTCCGTGCCAGTTCCAACGAAAAGATTTTAAGGATTTTTTTATACTTTGTGATATAATGACTCTTTGGATGTATAATCGAAGCATCAGAACTTGTTATCTAGTCGATTGATGAAATCAAGATTTTTTTGATTCATTCAAGATGAATTTTCATGAATAACGACAGAATGTCAAAAACCTTCCCGTTAGAACCGACACGGACTTTTCAGGCTGGCCTCCCATGGACCGGAATTCGTTCCGGCGGAATGAAAATTGAACCAATGCACAATTTTTTATAGATTTCTGATAGAACGCTCTAAAAGAAATTGTGAAAGCGATTGGTTTAAAGTCATTTCGCCGGAACGAATTCCGGTCCATGGGAGGCCAGCCTCACTCGCTGTACAGTCGGTGCAACAAGTCCGTTTACAGTCCTAACGGAAATATCTTTGAATAAGTTGTTATTAATGAATTTTTAATATTTTTCTTCGATTTTATACCTTCATATATGTTCCCTCCATCATTCAAATGGATCAGAAATTCTCAGATAACGCATATTATATAAATATATTTCCGTTAGAATTCAACGGACTTGTTACACCGACTGTACAGACAAGTTGGAGCAACTTAGGACTTGTAGAGTGAACAAACCTATAGAAGTTTGTGATTGGAACGTAACCGTGAGCGAATATTGATATTTGAATACTTGTGTTCTATATCGTATATAAAAATGAATGTGAGTATTATTAATGAATTTTAATGTTAAAAATATCAATAATATTCCACATTAATCGAAAATTGTACACAAATTTCATGCACAAAATGTTGGACTTATTGAGTTCATAGGGCATTGTTCATCATAAAGTTCACTTAACCTCATTGTCAGTTCATTATGTAAGATGAACAATTTTATGAACATTGATTTCCCATTTTAAATCTAGTTCATTCATTTATGATTCGAATCTTCACTTAAACCGAGAAATCATCGAAGCAATTTTAATTTTTCTTCTTCGCTTATGGTTCACGACCTCAAATTAGTCCATAATTCTGGAAGAATTATTACCTAATGTTTTGGGACTTATCAGAGGAAAGATTTTTTTTTCTCATTCTAGTAGATGTTCCTAATTCATTGAATTGCTCACTACAGTTTGCTTTTTGAATTTTCAATTGAAGATAATTAAATCAAAGCCTGAATTTGGTTCTATTCACATAAATTAATCTAAAATTGCTTCCCAATAAAATGACTATTATGAAATGAACGTCAGGATTAGAATCCTCTTGAAGAATTGCCAATTCTGAGATGTTAGCTAATTCTCCTGTTACATATTTTAATCATACTCCACCATCATACCACATTCTTGATGGAGAGAAAAATCAGCTAATCTCACAGAATTTGTATCTCTTCGAGGAGATATCACTGACATATCACCGATGTATCAATTAGGTTTTTCGATTTGATTATTCGTCTCTTTGATTTGCAGTATTTGATATATTTCAGTTGAATTATAGTATTAAAGATATATAACTGGACTCTACAATCTTTTTTCATTGCCTTGTTCTTATACACAAATTTACTGAATCTACTGAAAGATTTATTGATTTGATGTATAGAAGAAGAACCGAAATTCTTAAAAATCAAATGAATAATAGAAATTTTTTCAGTTCTCGCTTTGTTACCGGACAAAAATATCCAGTTATCATTACAACTAAGACTACTCGATCATAAAATTGGTGTATACAGTATTTGTCTGTTGTGTTGTACAAAAATAATCATTCATGTAATAAATCACCCAACAGAAAATAGTTAGTTCTGAAATTTGTAAGAATTTCTCCACATACTTCATTCCAACTCCATCTCCATGTCGAAATTTTTCAAGGTCAATACAATTGAAGGAACTGTGATATTACATCTTTCAACGTTTTAAAACTCAATTCATTCAAGAAAAATGAATTATCGTAACAAATACATATAATATACCGTTCAAACAGTCTCTTTCACGAAAGAAACTTAAGATGATCACTTCTTCTCTTCATTTCCTATTGTTGTTCCGTTTTTTTTTCCTTTATATGTTTTAGTATAGAAATATTATTTTATTTTCCAGGTCAACATGCTTCGAACACGTCTAGCCGTTAACACTCCCAAACTTCTCAAACGCAACATCGGAATTATCGCCCCAGCTTTACAAAAAGCTACTGATCCCATTCAACAACTCTTCATAGACAAAATTCGTGAATATAAATCAAAAAGCGCGTAAGTACCATAATTCAACGAAAGAAATTATATGAACAAATTTCAATGGAATTTGACTTTTCTGCAAACTAGGGGTGGCAAGTTAGTCGACGTCACTCCTGAGATTGAACGTGAAAGGAAATCGGAATTGGAAAAACTCGCTCAAGCTTATGGTGGTGGACCAGGTGTTGATATGACTCAGTTCCCCTCGTTCAAATTTGAAGGTAAGTCAGGGTTGAATTAGTTATTTACTGCTTTAAATAATCAATAATTGGATAATTTCGTTCAATATACGATTCATTCATTTCAGATCCAAAAATAGAGGTATCTGGTGGTGAGAAATGAAATTAATTATTAAGCTTGTGTACGAAGTATCTGTTGTTATTATTAATATACAAATAAATATATAGAAGTATAAATCATTCGGATTTGTTTTCTTTCCGATCTATTTACACCGTCGAAATCGGCAAAAATAATGATCTTATCATTATCTAAAGTTGCAGAATACAAAACGAATGCTTAAATTCTACTCGCTTAGCATACGTTTTAGAAGTGTAAAAGTAATATCACAATTTCAAGAGGAATGGACACTCATGAGTCCTGTATTTTCAACAGCTTCTGCCAGAAGATTCATCTTACACTTTCTAGCAATACCCTTACATACTTTCATGAATTTAGTTATTCCTTTTCGATCGATTAACGGGCGAAAATCACCCGCGCAAGAACAATGCTCGTTCATGTTTTCTCGATTAATTTGATTACATTTCAAACATTGCAAATCCTGAATCACGTAAGCCATAGTTTTTCGATTCAAAGTGTCTATAAGAGAGAACTCGATCTCTTTATTGCTGTAACTTGTTTGGCATACAGGACACCGCCATATGTGTCTAAAAGTCGTTCATGTTTACTTTAAAAAATCAAATTTATAATATTAAAAAACTCAATTGCTGATACTTACCTATTGTTTTCAATATCAAAAAAGTTATCTTTGCACAGATCTATATCCCTTGTATGATCACATTCTCTACACATGACTTCTGTCAAAACTAAAGAATTGCAAGGATCCTTCCACTCTGCTTTAGCACTGAAACTGCTGATATTAATGAGTCGTAATGCGTTGGTTTGCATATTTGAAATTTCATCTTCGATTTCTTTGTCCAATGATAAAACCTGCAAAACCAAATGTATATTCTTTCATATTGAGAACTCAAAGAGATAATAATAATAACAATAACTATGATAATATTTACCTTGCAAACACATTTTATCAATTCAAGCGCGGGAGTAATTTCTTTCACATCTTTGCCATCTAAATCTAAATCAGGACATTCGTCGAGAGTCCAAACTTTATCCGGTAATTTTTTATGTATTTTTTCAATTATCCTAAAATGATATTACTGTAACAATATAAGTATTGTCGTAAGATACAATTGAAGACTTACAAAAAGAATTTCTGCGACAATTCTCCTGAGATGAATTTTTTAGCGAAATCCGCGGTATTCTCCAATGCACCTAATCCAAGAGGTGCAGTTAAAGATTGACTGAGACTGAGTCTTCTGACTCTTGGAGTGCCGCTTTGGGATTGCTCGTTTCGGCGCATATATTCGTAAACTGCTACAATATATCCAGCAATTATTCGATTAAAACTCTCACGGCAACCGGCTTCTATCGGTAAACAATTTTTTATACTCCAATTCATGACTATCTCCGGCTGAAAATATTCAATAAATTATATATAAAAATCAAATGATCAAGTCTTCTGGATTGTTTATTGTTTCTCTACCGTGTCATCATCTTCATTTTCTCCTTGGGATTCCGACATGGTATTCTCGTCTGGGTTTTGAATCATTTCCTTCCCTTTGATGCCGGCATGATTGTGCTTTGAAAAGAGTTAGAAATTATATAATCTGTTCTCTGAAGAAAAGAAAAAGTAAGGATAAATTGAATATCTTACCAAATCAAGCCATATTAAATATTCCCAGGATTGTTCGTAACTCATGTCAATGCTATGATAAAGTTCACCATTCTGAATAGCTTGAACAACGAAGTCCGTATAACCCAGCGCATCTCCCACCATTCTTTTCTTTGTACATAAAATGATTCTATTGAAATTCGCATACACGATAATAGAACCTAACCGTTTGAATTCAGCCATTAATTGAATGAATAATTTTTTCATGTAATTATGCAAAGTCCTCCGCAATGCAGGATCGTATAAAAATGCGTCGGGTGATCTTAACCATCTGAAATTGTATACATGATCGATTATTAGATTCTTTCACACATAGAATTCAGCAAAAAAAACTCACCTATAAAAATGAACTAATTGAAAATCTGCATATTTATTTTTATAAATAGCTACGTCTCGTAACCACGCGTTAACTAAACTTTTTAATACTTTGAAAGCTGGGTTACAAGCAACGGCTTCGTCATAACTCGGTACTACATTCGCTGATTCACCCGTTACTATGTCCTGATGGAAATTCATTTTTCAACGTTCAACTTTCAAATTAATAGGGTGATTCTTTTCATTCTTTTCGGTTCATACTCACTTGAAAAGAAGTTTGTGGTGCATTATCAAACGCTACGTAAGCGCTGGTACCATCCACATCGTGAACATGATGATACTGCAATATTGTATTTACTGCTAAACTTTGTATAGTCAAGTCGACACAAACGCTAGAATAGGTACCAGAATTGTTGATCGCGCATCCTGTGCTGTCTTCAAAATCAGTCAATAATCTGCATAGATGATATATTTCAATTAGAATGTTGAAATGCGGATTTACAATCAAATTTCAAATTAATACCTATTGTCGTCATCTTCACTGCCACCTAAATCAGGTTTTTCGGTAGATGAACACCACAGTACAAAATTATGCTTCTGTAATTGTCTAGCATAAAACAAATCTGAACTGAACAGAATCGAATCCGCAGGTATATTTCCAACTGGTGCTTGGAAATATCGAGATTGCTCTATAAATGTGTCGATGATTTTTTCACTTTTCAAATAATTTTTTATCATGGCTTTGCTGCCAACTTTTTGCCATTCTAACGTGCTGTACAAATTTGAAGCATCCTGCACGTGTGTGCATATAATCGGGAAATTGTTCAGCAAAGGCATGTCTGTTAGTAGAGTCGATTGATCTATGAAAAACAATGTTGTTATTTTTTGTTATGTAAAATAAAAGGATGAATCGAATATTTTTGGACATTCACTGAATCCAGTGTGGAATCATATTACTTATTTGACCTACCCATCGGTGATTGTACTATGAGTACAGTACCACTGTGTTTTTCGTCTATATAAATTTTTAATGCTGCTTGTAAGAGGCGACAAATTTGTGGATGACGTGTTTCAACTTTGACTGAAAACTGTATAGTTTCAGGTGAAGTTTTCATATTATCGTCTCCTTTTTCTTCTATCCTATAACGAAAATAATGATATCTCTTCTTGACTGATGAAAAAAAAGTTCATTACTTACATGCCGTTTCTTATTTGCGTGTATGCAGAATTCAAATTTGGCATTTGATTGGACGTTACAGTGTCCAAAACAAATATATGAGCTCTTTTGCTTGGATTCAAGAACAATCCCCATAATGCTCTCTGTCGATTCGAACTCCAATGATGATATAAAAATATCCGATTTATGGATGGCCACTGTAGTTGAGACAGATTTTTTTTATTAGATTATGAAAACGTTTTGTGGAGAAAATAACGAATTATTACCAGTCGAAGATAAGGATCAGAACTTGTACTCAGAGGTTGTAACTGATCTAAAGAGAAAGTATCGGCGCCATCTGCCATTTTATATGCAGCTTTTGGATCTACTTGACACACGCATCCCAATTCGAGTATAGCTCTAAACTCTAAAGACATTTGAGTTTCATAAATTCCTTCCACGTCTGGATCGTACAGATCCATAGCCAGTCCTCTACAAATAAACATACATTATAAATAACTTACAGTTTTTGTGTAATTATTATATCGATACTCACTGACTGAATTTTTGATATTGTGCTTCTGGGACTGTATATTGGTATAAATTATAAACAGGACGAGATCGTGGAAGGATTTTAATACATTTTCTCCACAGTTCAGTCGGTTTGGGATCAGGTCTAGGCGTACGAACGTTGACGTAAAACACACGAGGCACCACAAGTCGTAGTTGATGTAAATCTTGTCCAGCAAGTACCCAAAGTCGGAACATACCGGGCTCGTTTGTTTGCGACAACTGATAAAATGTTGATTATCAATTTTACAGAAGAGCATAATTCAACCATGAAAGTATTTAAAATTCACCTGAATAATGTGCCATGGTGTGTCTAATAACTTTTTTTGTGCTTTCCTTAAGAAACCAGTCATTGTGCCTAAATTTGGATTTCTAACGATACCTCTTGAACCACCAGTATCACCCGTCAATCTGGCTCTTTTATTAGATTTATGCATGGCTCTTTGTTTCGCTTGAAATTCCCATTTTCTCTTATGAAAGTCCAACCATTTCAAATATTCTTCCTAAAAAAAAGAATGTTAGATGAGTACATAAGATAAAGTATCATAAGTGAGTAAAAAATCATCCTCTAGTACCTGGGTCGTTCCTCTAGGCGGCGGAGAACCTAAAACTTCTTTCCAACTTTTATTCAATTCGGTTTGCTCTTCTTCTTCCATGGTGGCTCTTTTTCTCTTATTTACCACTGGAAAAGGTACTTTGAAACCAGAGGAACCTTCTCCAGCAGCCGAATCCTCGATATCATGAATTTCTGCGGAATCTGTCGAATCGTTTCGATTGGATTGTGGTTTTTCAACTTTGTCAAAAAAGGCAGAAATACTTTTTTGTTTATGAGGGGCATTTTTCTCCATAACTTTTTTATGCAACCAATCAGGATGTTTTATTCTGGGAACAGGATTCTGAATTCCTTGCATAGCTGCGGGTATCGTAATAATTTTTTGAATCGTATTACCAAGTCTTTCGATATAATAATTCCAGTCCAAGAGCTCTCTTATATCGTCGCTCTGCAAACTAGGATCTTTCAACCATTTTCGCAAATAATGTCTCTTTATGCTTGGTTCTGATTGAAATATAGCTAAAGGGATAGCTCGTTCGGTGACAGGTGCGCCATGTGGTTTGTTCGCTATAATATATTTACATGCCAATCCTGCGTCTTTAACCATTTGATCCCCTAAGAATTCTGCTAATCTTTTCGCAGTGGAGATGGACGTGGACTTCTGAGCTCCATAATCTTCAAGTTTACGCGACATAGATTTATTTTCTGAGATCAATTCAAATAGTTCGGAATCTGGTAAATCAGCACCTTTGCTGTATAAAACATCGAGCCAATAATCCGCGTCTTTGGCTACTGAAGCGTAACACTCCTGCAAGGTGGAACCTTTCAAAAAAGATTCGAATACCGAAGATTGAAAAATTTTAATCAACTGTAGTTCGCCTCTACGTTTCACTTCAAAACCCTTCAACTCTGCTAGAGAACCATCGAAATTGAACACGGCGTATCTCTTTTTCAATTTCTTTCCTTCTTCTCTTGCCGCGGGTAATATCATCGCAAGATATGGACCATCAACTTCAAAGAATATTGAATTTTCACTTTTGATCTCGTAAGTCAAGTTTTCAGGATCCACAAGTTCATGATAGGCGTCGTTTGTAAATTCATCTTTCACCATAAAGTTCAAAATAGCATTTGGATAAGAAATAGTGAGTTTTGATTTCTTCGGATGATTCGTATGAACAATAAAATTATCAGGAAAAGAAGCGGGTAATACACACCAAATACCATCGGTGTCGAGTTCCAACGGTCGACCAATTTTTTCTATGATTTGTCTGGCTTTCATAATGATGTGTGCTCCGGTGTAACACACAACTCCTCCCATCTCCATACTGAACCATCTAGATCCTTTTCTCATCACATAACCGTAAAAAGAATTCAAAATACACTTGTGCGCTAATTGCAAAGAATCGTACAAAACTTCTCTACTTTTGGCGGATTTTATTTCAGCAGGATCCCCTTTTGCTAAAGCTGCAGCCACTTGTTGCTTAGCAACTTTAGTTAATGCTTTGTAATCGTATCTTCGATCTCTAAAAGCTCTCACCGTATCGACATAAAATGAATTTTCCTTTTGACAAATAGTTTGAGTTCTTACCTCCGTTTTTGTAACTTTTGCTTTTTTGTAAACTTTTCTACAGTATTCGGTTAATCGTTTCTTTTCGTAAGTCGCCTGTTCTTTTTTATTCAACTGATGAAACGATCTCCGAGGACCTCCCGGAAATAGAGGAGGGAATTTTTCTGTTTCAAGTTGTTGCTGTATTCTTTGATATTCGCCCAAATTAGCAGTCAAATACTCCCCTCTCCACATCCATTCCATCCGTCTTTGACAACGAGCGTTTGCTTTATTGTAGTCACAGGCTGCGCAAATAGTCTCGTTAACCATCGCGGATGGCTGTAATCTGTTTGTAAGGATGATATTTGGATACATAGCACCCACATCTAAATGATAAATTACTGGATTCTCTAATCTCAATGGTTGAATTTTCAAAGATATTAATTTTTCTTTGATTTGTGCTGTGATTTCGTCAAGATTGTTAACCATTTCGATAGGAACTTTTTCCTCTTCTTGGATAGCGTGTTTCAAAGCATTTTCAACTCCGTCGATCAATTCGTCTACCGCGCTTGGGACTATTTTGAAACGACAGGGTATATCAGCTCTAAATACTCCAGATTCAAGGGCCTCCACGTGTCCACCCACGTATGTTTCTTGATCCAAAAGATGACCATCTTTGGTCAATTTATTGTACTCCTCTTCTTGTTTGTTAGGAAATATAACATTCGCTTGAAAAGCTTGAACCATCAATAGACATTCGCAAAGCGTACCCGATCCTTTTCTCAACACTTCGTCAGGTTCCATGGGAATGATGGTACATAAAGCAAATATAAAAGGATGAACGTATTTGTGATAGAGATAAAATGTCGCCACGGCATCCGAAACTGAATAATTGGCCAATGTTTCTGGATCTTCTGCAGCCATCTTACACATATCTTCTGGATCTAATTCTACTGGATTGTATCTCAGTTTAGCTTTTGCCACTGCTTTTAAATTTTGAGATCCCACTGGAAGATAAGAGTCTCGCCTGACCCAACACAAACAATCCATGTGAATAGCTGGTCTACTACAGTAAACACCATCACGATTCTTGGCAAAACCTATTTTTTCCTTCATATCCATGCCATGTACAGCTGCTCTGGTTTCCACAAAAGGCCAATCAAAGAAATCCCCGTTGTAAGTTACGAATATATGCGGTTTTACGTCATTGATGTGTTCAAAAAATTTTTTTATTGTCGCTTTTTCGTTAGGTTCATTGAATATCGTGAAATTTCCTTCGAATTCAGGTTTTGGAGTGTATTCGAAGTCCTCTATATCGGAAGATATGATTTCTCGATTTGTTATTAAATATCCTTGACCATCTATCATGTACGATATCATCATAATTTGATCCGAGGTAGCATCTGGAAATTTCAAAGGGAGTTTTGTAGTTTCGATATCGTAAGCCAGGATTATGGGTTCTGGTGGTTCAATAATGTCGTCTCTACGAGTGATAATCGGTGGTTCAGTTCCTCTGGTTTTTACGGAGTACCAAGCGCTACAAAATATTTTAGTATCGATGGATACTCGGACGTGATGAGGTACGTCGTATTCTCTTATGTCAAGGATGTTATCCATGTGATCAATGATTTTTTTTTTCTCTTGCATGTAGTGAGGATTCAAAGCGTTTGCTAATAAATCTGTATAATAAGTTTGACTCCTTTCTCGTTCTCTATTTACTTTAACAGCTTGCATTATGTCACGTTTTACTTTATTCAAATCGACTGTGTTGTGGAAAGATAATTTCAAGTACTTCTGTTTCAACCCAGTCAGGTGATTTGGCTGGAAAAAAATGACATAAAATTTCAATACTTTCTTAAAAATTCATAGGAAATATTTTATAAATTCTCATAATTCCCAAGGTATTGAAATGTTGTGCTGTTAGGGTAGAGAGAATTAAGATTCAGCAATTTTACTAGGGGTATTGAATCTCTGCTATTGAACACTGTGTTCTTCACCATTACAAAATAATTTAAAATGGAATGCTTTTGAATTAAATTCTATACATTCTGTACATAAAAATTATTTGTATAATGATCAAAATGAAAAATTCAGATGTTTGTTTCGAGCATTGGAAATATACTATTATGCATTACCAAATCAAGATCTTCTTTGTTCAAGATTTCAATTTTCTGTAATAATTCATTATACTTCTTATTCAAGAAGGTGGATACTTCTTGATAAGTATCTTTACGACAACGTATGTAGAAATATGGGAAGTATGGCAGAGAAATCTTGAATCTACCACCACCTTCTTCCAAAAAGTAATAATCCACTCCACTGGTTAATCTTTTGTCGTCTTCGCATATTTCAGTCTGTAAGAAAACACAAGAGTAAAAACTGAGTGACTGAGTAAAAAGGGAAGAATAAATAACAACAAACAAGTAATATCGTCAAGTACTTACTGCATGCATATTTATCAAAAACCCAACTCGTTCTTTGACATCGTTTACCTTATGAAAACCATACAAAGAATCGATTCTGATATTTTCATTGATGAGACTCAATCTCCCTACGTCACTGCAATAGTAAAATTAAATCATCAATTGAGTGAAAGATCATGTATAAATAAGAATTTTAAGTGTACTCACCTCTGAGTATCTTTATTTTGATTCGAGGTTGACGCAGTTTTCTCTTTATTCGTTTTGTCAGGACGATATTTTCCTGTATTTTGGAGGGACATCTTTTCATAATATATTTTACAATTTTACAATTTTTGCTTCACCAAAAATAAAGCAGAGAGTAATATGCACGAACAGCCATATACAGGTAGGTTAGAACATTTTGTTTGGGATAAAATTTTCGCGCCATAAAATGCACCTTGAAGGTAGATTTCGATCGGACGTCAACACACGAGTCAGTGTCAGTCGAGAACTTTTTCGAACGCGATCGCTCAAGCTCGCGTCACATGGGGCTGAAAAAGAGCGGAACGCGGAACCCTTGATTGAAGAGAGAGGCAAATATTCACCTCTCTTTCCAACCAAAGGTTCCGCGTTCCGCTTTCCGCCTTTTTCCAACTCCATGTGACGCGGGCCAAACTCTCATTGACTCTCATAACAAAAAATGGAAACACTGCACTCTGTTGCAGTGAAAACTTGACCCAACTTGATCGTATCTCCGTAGTCAATTTGGAATCCTTCGACGAAGTTTATTATATTTTTTATAGTAAATGTGATAAACTATTGGAGTTATGAGAAAACTGGATCCGTCAGAAACTTGGGGAGCTGAAAAATTAGAAGCACAGTTGGAAGCTGCTCGAGATGGTTTGAGAGGACTTGACCGTAGCATTAGAAAAATATTGGGCCGCGATCTTCCTGACGGGGAAAATGGTCCATTACCGTCGTCTCCTAGGTTAGTATGATCAATTTTCCACTACTTCTATTTGTGAATTAATCATTCTTGATTTTCATCAGGCTGAATGGTTGTAGATGGACTGAATAGTCGATATGATTCGAAATGCGGTATTTTGCTAATCATAACCTCTAAATCAAACCCGCTTTTATGGGAACTCGAATTAGGCACCGCTTTGCATAAGGATTCAGTGTTCATACGTTGATATATCATCTAATCTCATCAAATATAGATTTTCTATGCTCAAAGTGAATTTTCTCTCCATAATTGAGCAAATTTTTTGCAGGAAATCCTTCATTTTGATAAATTAACATTTGTCCCAGTAAGAAGTTTCTGAATATACATAATGTTACCCAATATTCTTTTATTTGTTATTCAGTTTCATGATATCGAAGTTTGAATTGTTTCTTGAAACTAATTTTATTTGCTGTTGGTTATTTCAACAGGGTTTTTGAAAGAATAGGCAGATACCATTTTGTTGATTTGTTTCTATCGTTAATTCAACTTCTAATATGAGATTTTCTTGGATAAATTACATGAATTTTTACTATAATTGAGTATTTGAATTCTAAAAAAGAATATCATTGATTTATAACGCTGCATAGAAAAAATATGGAAGAAACAATAATATAATGAGTTTTATGTCAGCGATTTTGAAAATGAATTTTCATGATTCCAATTCTTTTCCATGTATTGTGATTGCACTAGATTTTACATTTCATATTTAGCATTGAACAATTGTCTGTTTGACTGCTTTATTTTATATAGAACTTTGGAATTAAACCTTTGCTCTAATAAATTAATTCAAATACAATTTTTATAAGTTGTTGCACAGAATTCAGAACATATTTTAATTAGATCTGATGTATACAACTGAAATTTTGCAATACTTCTGTTCTTTTGTTTTGAGAATTGAAGTGATAAGTATTTCAATAAATTGAAAAAAAAACCGACTTCTTTTATGTCAAGTTTTTTTCCAACAAAACTAGAATCATCATTTTTCATGGTAATAAATATATTTATAAACTTTTCTACATTAACAGAGGATGCGATTATACCATTGATTGGCAAAGTACCTATTCTTTTAAGAAGAATGGATAAAGAATTCTTTAGTTATACAAAATGAATGTATCATGGCATCGATAAATAAAACAATTTTTTCCTTTATTCAATGTATGAAGTGTATTTCTAATTCTGAACAGAAACTTATTCTAATTGAATTCAACATATGAAATTCTGATAAAATGATTATCAATCGCACTAATGAATGTTTTCTTTGTACAGAATTTCTCAAAAGCGTTTATTACAAGAAGATCGTCGACGAGTTGTTTCTGATTTTGCCAACAATGAAGTACACGGTGGTAAAAGACGCTGGCAAGGTTCAAACGGCGAACCGAAAACGGTTTTTAGTAGATTAAGTGCCCGTGTCCCATCAACGGCAGACGATAGCGCCGATGAAGACGACTCTGTTAAGGTACAATTAGAAAAATCAAAATATTATTATTTGTTTCTGATTTTCAAATGAATAATATATTTCTTAAATTTCATGTATCAGCCCGCAGTTTCTTCAAGAGTCATAGCTACTCCTCGAGAAATCCCGTCTCGTCAAGAAGTAATAAGAAGAGAACGGATAGATGAGCGTAGTCGGCAAAGAAACAAACGGATGTTCGGTGCACTTCTGGGCACTTTACAAAAGTTTCGTCAAGAAGAAACAAAACTCAAAGCAAAAGTAAGTATCGAAAATATTCAGAGTAATACTTTCAATGACACATTTAGAACACTTTCTTACTTCCCATTTCAACGAACGATATCATAATCGAAAAAGTTTTGTTCTGTGATTAATTTGTTACCCTATACGATTGGAGTAATTTTCTCATTCTCAGTTGATCACTATTTTTTTTAGGAGGATAAAAAAGCAGAAGTCGAGGCCCGGGTAGAGGAGGCACGTAGAAGGGAGAAAGAAGAATTACGAAGGGAAAGACAACAATTATTCTTATCTCGGAAACGGCAATTGGCCGAGGTCAAAGCTTTGGAAGTGAAATTAGCACGTAGTCGACAGTTTCAGGAATGGCGTGCCGCGCAGTTACCTCTCGCCTCGTTTATAAAAACTCGTACACAACCCTGTATTTATTATCTACCCAAGCGAAAAAATCCGCAAACAGATATTCTGTTGGTTCAGTCTGCAAAAGAACTGCACGGTACGTATCGCTCATATTTAAAATCGCTGAAAAGAATGTTCGGTAAATTAATGAACTCCTTTCTTTCTAACATATCAGAGGAAATCGAAAGACGGGAAAAGGCACTGGTAGATGAACTGGATTTGATTGAGAAGCAAGTCGGGTTGAACAAAAACCAACAAAATAACGATAATTCAACTTCTATGGATACTTCCTTACCGATAGACGTAGTGCAATCCGTAATGGAGGGAGAAGAAAATAGAGATCCTAATCCAGAAAAAATCGATGAACTCAACGAAATCGAAGAGTCTCATCCGCAAGTTCTATCGGAGAATTTAGAAACAGATGAAAACAACGTCGAGACGAATAATTCAGAGAAACAGGATGACGAAATGCCGCAAGAGGAACAGATTCAAAAGGATGAAAATAATGGCTAGCATTAGGTGTAAATTTAATTAACTTGTACATATTACGTACATTGATAGAAGATCATCTTGAATATTAAATAATTTTCAGTTTTTATTGCTCAAATTGAACAATACCACAGTTATTTTACAAAATCGCAACATTTTTTCTCGGGAAACTGTTTTTTAATCGCACATGAAATTTTACATTCGTGAAGGTTGATTATGTTGGAAACGATTAATGGCCTTGGAGCAGCAAAACACGAATCAAACTTTGCTATATATTTTTGAACAACTAAGCAGTGATGAAAAATTTCAAATATGTAGCAATACATCACACTGCTAAGATTATACTTCAAATATAAATTCAAAGTCTAAAGTAATTACATGAGAAAACAAATTACAAAGATTATTGACATTTGTAGGTTAATATGCATGGTTCTTAGGAATCATTTGCAGTTCCAATTTGATATTTAGGGTGCAATCTCAGCAATGTTTTTCAGCACTGCAATGTTAAAAATTTGGATTCATCACTTAGTTGTTCGGAAAGTATGTAGGAAAACTTTGCTCATTTTTCCAACTGCTCGGCTCTTAATCATATGTCATATTCAGGTTCTATGATTTTTCGTCAGATACGGTAACTTTATCATTGTCAATAGAATTTCAGAAGCTTTATTATGTTGCATCAATATTTCGTTGAATGAGCTGCGAGAGAAAACTTTTTTCTTGCGACTTTTAATGTAACGATCGCTTATCTTTTACAACCTAATCTCTCGTGAAATATGTTCAATCATTGCCTCTCAATAATAAAATAGATTCAAAAGTGTTGGAGAACAGACAGATAAATGTTCACTAGTCTCGAAAAAATGTTTGTCGAAACGTGATGAACAGTTTCTAATGAATTTTGAATTTTCATATTTTGAACTTGCGATTTTGATGCGCAAGATCAAAAGCAATCATCCTGAAAAGCTTTTTGTAAGCTGTAATATTGTTTATATGTATAATTTTTCTAACAATCTTTGACTTATATTCCCATCTCTCACTATCATTGTATTATATCATACGTGCACACGCCCACACACACACACACACACACACACATACACACACTTACATAAATACAATAAAAGAAGATAGTGTTATCCAAGTTTAACTTTTACATTTACGTGGTTGTTCCGTACCGTCAATCAATTTATTTAACAAAGTATACACATACGTATAGGGTCTTCCTTTATTTATGTATTACATTCGTGCAGGAAATTTTTTTTAATTGTAATACAAAATCTACTGTATTGTAATTGAAGAATGAATTATTACGGCTATATTTTGCAAGACGAAGGAGACTCGAAGAACGGTGAAAAAGTTGAAAGAGAATCTTTTGTTTCGCGACATTGAATTTATACGAACGAAAAATTTTTTTCATACCATTGTTTACGATCAATACATGCTCTGTAATGATTTGACCACAAATTTCAAGACTCAAATACATTCATATACACAGTAAAATATTGTTTCCGTGTTATCATTGTGAATGTTAAGATTCCAAAAACATGTATGTTTTCAAAAAGTTGGCTTGTACAAAATTTGTAACGTTGAACTTTGATGCATTTGATTTTCTCATTATACGTAATTGTTGAAGCAACATGTATACATATTCAAGATTTAATATATGTGTTTAAAAAAAAAGTTTTCTGCTGAAACACTATTTGTATAATTGAAAGAAGAAAGAAAAAGATATGTTTCACTTTTTTGGAAAAATGGTTGAAAAATGTTTTTGAAAGATCTATGTGATTACGTGAATATTGGAGTCTCACCCGTGTTTGATTTGAGCGATGAGAAAAATAATTGGATTCAATTCTGTAGTTGATATTTGCTTCTCAATACACAGGTTTTTAAGGGGATACGAGCGGCTGAGCTTCGATCAATTTTTGTCCGGATCAACTACGTAACAATACGTACATTGATTTTGAAAAAATTCTCTGTACAGCATTTCTTGAGACGCTGAAGAAGTGCTGTACAGGGAAAGTATGCATACAGTTGACAAACCGTGTACCAAACGTAGGATGGGACATATTAAGCATAGAGTTGTTCCCAATTACGCTTTTTACACGTTGGTATTTTCACCAGGAATATTGTACGGACGTTTTTAAGATGTTGGAAATTGTCTCATCATGGTAATATTCTATGGATGTGGGCAGAATGTTTACAAAATATCCCTGTGCTACCTGTCCGAAGAGAACATGAAGCTTCAGCAAACGTTCAGATTAGATCTGTATAGATCGGGCCGGAGGTTTATGAAAGCTAATTTTTAGATTCACAAACGTTCGACAAAGGTTCTACAAATGTTGAAATGTCCGCTTCGAAATACTTTCAGGGAACATAGATGCAACGTTCGTTGAAGGTTCATTAAACCTTCAAAGACTGACATTTTAATGTCCATAGAACCTTCGTCAGACGTTTGTGAATCTAAAAAGTGAGCTCTAGTGAACCTTCGGCCCGATCTATACAGATCTAATCTGAACGTTTGTTGAAGCTTCATGTTCCCTTCGGGAATGATAGGATCGTGTGTTATTTTTATAGTTGAGATGTCAAAACTTTATCGTTATTTCATCGACATTTATGAAAATTCGTTATCTTTTTCTATGGAAAAAATGGATCCTGTTCAAAGATTGACATCACTATTATGAAGTATACTTTTTCTACTCACTAAAAACAGAGATATCGGATAGATCCTTTTGACATACACATCCATCTTTTGGCTTTGCACGAAGATATCATACAAAAGCTGCCAATTACCTTCTTTCCAGCAACGAGCACTTGGGGAATACTGTTGGAAAATTCTCATGACAAATATTTCATGAATCGAACATAACAAAGCAATTAATATAAATTTAACTGCACGAAACGTGAAATTACAGGACAACACACTCACACCTATTTTTTTATAATTAAAAGGTCAATAGTTAGAATGAATAGACCAACTCCGATACCCTTACACAATTAATTAAAATTCAGTAGTCTAAAGGAGGTACTTACTGTTTTCATGCCCTGTGGGTAACGGTGTGAGCTCGTGAAATGAAGTTCGATATTTAATAATCATGAGAATCGATTGAAGGGAACAACGTGAGGTATGAAATGAAATATTAAATTCGGGATGATGTGGAGAACGAAAAAGTTTGATGTGAATTGTTCTTTCGCTGTGTTTATGCGATCCACAATTCTAGTTCATTTATTGTTCGAGTGTGATGCTGCTTTTGTTTTTTTTTTTTCAAAAGAGCAGCTTTCATAGGAAAGTTCACTCTAACGATACTAACGGATATTGATATCAATTGTGTTCAGGACATCATCAAGTCGAGTAATATATAATGGTATTGTATGAAAGAATAGTTTCAATTTCATTACGAGGGAATATGAATATACGAATATTCATCGAAGTGAATGTACATGATTGCGGTTTGATGTTCGCTGTGATTATGAGAGTGTAAGATTTTATAGTAACGGCGACTGATCTTTTGGATCCATCTCTTTTAATCATTATTTCATTCCATCCCTTGTGAAAATATTTCTACGCCAAAAACTATGCCTAAATACTGCATTTCGGACACTTCCGTAAAAAAACGTCGAAAATTCTACGCACTTCCACGTCAAAGTACGCCAATCTATGACCAAGAGTTTTAACCGTATACTGTGGCGTAAAAAGGTGTAGAAATACGCAGAATGGCATAAACTCTCGGATTTTGTACGCCAAATTTACATATTTCTACTCCCCTGCTTCAATTTCGCGTATTTTCGGCACAAATATTCATATTTTTGTCTATGCCTAATTACGTAAAACAATGCCAAGCTGTGGGACGTAGATTGACGTAATATTTCGTAGTTTTTGGCGTAATTTGGCGTAGAAATATTTTCACAAGGGATACTCCATCATCTAGACCCTAATGAACAGCTCATTTCTTCAGATATGTTTTAGAGATGTTTGGTACATCTCATGCAACACTTTCAGATACCTAAAATATGTCTTGATGTGTTGAAACATCTCAAATACGTCTTGGAGGTCTTGAGAGATGTGAGATATGTTTAACATATTCTTGAAGTGTCTGAAAGTGTCGCATAAGATATATTGAACACATATCTTGAGAAATAAAATGTTTATTGGAACACGAATTCTACAGGTTTGACCTTGAAATCTTGATGTTTGATTCTTAGGGTTGATTTCAAATATATGAAGATTGTAAATCTCCAAGTTGCCATAGCCTAAGTGGAATAACATTCCAAAATTATATATAATTTCTATATAATTCAATATAGTTTATATGTAACTTATATATATTCAAGTAGGATATAATTTAAAAAAGTTTTCTAGTTGGTAAATGTTGGTAAAAATACCCCAGCAGTACTAAAATGTTATATATATATATATACTATGATTTTTCGCAACCCCAAGAGAACATCCCAAGCTTCAGGAACGTTCATTGAACGTGTTCTCTTCGGGAAATTTCCGAACAAAATACGAAGAATATGTAGTGAATATTCATAGAATGTTCAGATGAGACTGTTGCAAATATAATTGGTCCCAGTGATGCCGATTCTGGAAGAAAATCAGTTCATTTTAGAATTGATAGATGATAAAATAGTGATAACAGTTTCTTAAATTCTCCCAAAAGTTGACATATTTTTTGATAAGTATGTGGTACATGCGGGAATCAAGATATTCATTCAATCGGCGTTCAATTGACGTCCCATGCATGGCCATAGCACGTATAAAATAGTCTCATTGAAATGTTTATAGAATACCCGTACAGCACGCGGACATTTCTCCGTCGCCTCCACGTCGCCTCTCCGTTCTTTCCACCTTGTATCCACGTCTCCCTTTCTTCCACCTCGCCTCCACGGAGATGCGACGTGGACATCGGTGGATGTGCTGTGTGGGTATATTTCGAATATTCATAGTATATTCTGCTGCTTAGGTAAATATTGAATTCAAATGATTACATTATTCAGCTTCATACTGAGAGAAAGGTACCTTTAGCTGTCCCAGCTGAATTTTAGCGGGCGTAAATAAAATTCCAGCTCTCCCAAATGTGAATAGAACAGCTCATCCGATGGGCATAACAAATTTCCCGTACAGCACAACCACCGATCCTCCACCTAGGATTTCGGTGGAGAATTGGTGGAGAAATGGGAGCCATGAAAATAAGGGAGAAATAAGGAAGAATCTTCGTTGAGGCGACGGAGAGGCGACGGAGAAATGTCCGCCCCCTGTATTTTCAATGAAACTTAACCCACACACGACACCTACGTCGCCTCTCCGTGGATTTTAGGGAGAACTAAGGGATCGGTGGATACAACGTGGTACGACGGAGATGAAACGTAGAAGCGACGGAGAAATGTCCGCCCAAAAACACGGCGCGGACATTTCTCCGTCGCCTCTACGCTGCTTCTCCGTTGTACCACGTTGTATCCACCGCTCCCTTTCTTCTCCCATCATTCTTCGGAGAGGCGATGTACCTGCATTGGCGACTGTACTGTACGGGAAAGTTGTGAATTCATACATTCAGATTTGCCCTAACAGGACACTCCTTCGCATCTCCGTGGTCTCCACGTAGATACCACCTATCTTCGTGGAGACCACGGAGATGCGACGAAGTGTCCTGTTAGGGTGGTTATGTAAATGCAAAATACAGGGGGCTGACATTTCTCCGTCGCCTCTCCGCTGCCTCAATGGAGACTCTCCCTTATTTCTCCCTCATTTCCACGGCTCCCATTTCTCCACCTCCAGTCCACCGAAATCCTAGGTGGAGGATCGGTGGTTGTGCTGTACGGGTTAGCTGTAGCAAATAAAATCTATGTGCTTCAATTCAATTATTATTCAGAGTGATTGAATTCTTCACTTGTTTTATATACAATACTACACGGAGAAAAATGTGTTTCGGAGAACTACCCACATAACAATTCATGTCTTGCGATGTCTTTTCGATAAGAGGTCTTTTAGATATCTTTCAGACCAAAGAAGAGTTTTAGACATCTAAAAGACACCCGTACAGCACAACCACCGATTTCCGGACATTTCTCCGTCGCCTCTACGTCGCTTCTCCGTCCATTCGCCTTGCATCCACGTCTCTCTTTTCTCCACCTCGCTTCCACGGAGATGCGACGTGGACATCGGTGGGTGTGCTGTTAGGGCATCTAAATGTGTTGCGCAAGACATCTTAAACTTATCTAAAAGACATCGCAAGACATGAATTGTTATGTGGGTAGCGATGAAAGGATTGTTAACATTTTATTTTTGAATATACAATAAGTTTTGCTCCTATTGCAACACGAGGTTTTCTTGGTGACAATAAATTGTCATATTCTCACGATGATTAATTGTCAATCCAGCAATATTAATGCGGGTTTTTTCTCCATGTGGAGTCTTTTTCTCAGTGCATGTGATGCATGTATTTTAGGTATAAATTCCATGTACTATTCCAGGAACACAGCGAGGAACTATGGAATCTAGAAAGCGAAGATTTAGCTGATGCCATCCAAGTTTTGTACACGAATGAACGTATCGTATCACTGATTGGTTTGTGGCCAATGAACATCAACGATCGTTTGTTTTCGATTTTTTCCATCTATTTGACCATTCATTGCATTCTGAGTCTTCTACACTTATGCGAAGTTATGCATGATTTGTCACTTGTCGTAGAAAATTTAACTGAAACCGGAGGTCTTGTGCTGGCTCTCTTGAAAATGTGTTATTTTAGGTTCAATGCTGATGCCTTACGTGTAATTTTGAAAGAAATCGAAAAGGATTACAAGATGGGAACTTGTAGAACGCAACATGAAAAGCTTCAATTCTCGAAGTACAACAAAATGGCAGTATATTTCATTAAAGTTGCAATATCTGCTACTCTTTTATGCAGTACAATGTACTTTTTGACACCGTTGGCTCATCATCTTAAATCCCGTAAGAACTCCTTTCATTATTCATCAATCAGTCATTTGAGGAGGGCGTACCAATTAGGAAGGCAGGAATTTTCATGAGTTTGGGACCATTATCTTTATCCGCATTCTGTGTTGCGCGAGACATGTAAAACTTGTCGCAAGACACAAATGTTTATTGGGAGATGCAAAAAAGTATTCCCTCCAGTTCAATCATGCAGCAGATTAATGAGATGATCAAAGGTTTGATTTTGATTTTCAGACAATGAAAATGTGACGGGGAACCCATACGTTCTACCATATCACACCAAACTCATTTTTGAAGTCACAGAATTACGTACTTATGTGTTGATGTATATTTATGAAGCGCCAGTGGGTTTTATTGGTGCTATTGGACTTATTGGTCTGGACGGTCTAGCGATCACGTGCCTATTCCATTTCTGCGGTCAATTTGCAATCCTATCACAGCGCACAACGTATGCTGTAAAACATCCTCGTGGCTGCCACTATGGTATCAGTAAAATGGTTATCAATCATATTCGATTAACCAGGTAAACTGTAGATTTTTGTATAACGAACAGATTGAAACGAAAGAAATAATTTACCATGAAAGCCAATTTTGTACTTGCCGTTCGGGTGATATCCCAATGAACATTATGAGGACGAGGACTTGGAGACAACTGGAGGAGCTCTTAAAGAGATCTTAATGTCATCCAATGCGTCGATTTAGGAGATCTTACAGAGCTCTTGTTTAAGACCACTTTATGTTATCTTTATGTTATAAATGTTCTCTTTAAGATAACATAAGGTAATCTAAAACAAGACTACAAAACTTCATTATCGGAACCAATTCTACTCCAAGTACGGCCCAGAACGATTTATCCATTTTATCTGTCCACTATATTCTAAAACATTAAAATAGTTTTGGGTATACTATCAACACTTCGAAACATGAAACTTCAATCATCACCCAATAAACGATTCGTGTCTTGCGATATCTTCTAGATAATTTTAGGATGTCTGATGCAACACTTTTAGATGTCTAAAACTCTTCTTTAGTCTAAAAATGATATCTAAAAGTCTCGCGTGAGACATCTTAAACTTCCCGTACAGCACAACCACCGATTCTCCACCCAGGACTTCGGTGGACTGGAGGTGGAGAATCAGTGGAGAAATGAGAGCCGTGGAAATAAGGGAGAGTCTCCGTTGAGGCAACGGAGAGGCGACGTGGATTTGTCCGCCCCCTTTATTTTCAATAAAAATCATGTTAGCGGATTTACTCATTGAAATTTGGTTGTGTAAATCGACAGATATGAATTTTATGGAAAATAAAGGGGGCGGACAATTCCACGTCGCCTCTCCGTTGCCTCAACGGAGACTCTGCCTTATTTCTCCCTTATTTCCACGGCTCTCATTTCTCCACTGATTCTCCACCGAAGTCCTGGGTGGAGAATCGGTGGTTGTGCTGTACGGGATATTTGAAAGATATTGCAGCACATGAAATGTTTATTGGGCACTGCATTTCCTTGAATTCAATACACATTGAACGATAAGATTGATCGAATATCATTAATCATTAAGGAATCACTTGTCAGTGAAATTAGTTGTCTAAGGAATCAAATTTGTAGCATCTTATGTCACAGAATCAATTGCGAAAGATGAAATATTATACTATCAGCTAATGTATGTAGCATTTAATATCGTTGATTATCTTGAAAAAGATGAATCGAACGGTAATATAACGTTTCATTGGTACTCTAGGTTAATAAGGATATTCAATGAACGATTCAACATGGTCTTTTTACAACAAGTGCTCATTTTTACGATGTTATTGATAATCATTGGATATCATTTACTAGCGGTGAGTGGTTTCGTGAATTTGAATCACTGTTGAACGTAAAGTAACACCAAATTGTGGACAAAAAGCTGTTCTTTGGGGAACTGATCGGCTTTATTCGAGATTTGGAATGATCGGAAAATTTATAACTTACCGATATTTTTTCCCACAGACATTCAACTCTGCTGAAGGCGCAAAATTACTAATGTTCGCATTCTACGCATCCGGTCTCATCTCGTCACTGTTTGGTTACTGTTACGTTGGAGAATGTCTTTTGAATGAGGTATTCTGTTCAAGTGTAGAGAAATCACACTCTGAATAAACTTCTTTCAAATTATCAGCGTATCAATCAAATGGTCGAGATTGAGGGGAAGATCGGGTCTGTGTCGGACACTTGAGCTTCTTCGCAATTATTGAATGTATACTCATGAATATATTCGCACACACTGCACTGCACATTGAACTTCAAAATTTCAACTATAAACATTCTTCAAATGTTCTAAATTTTTCCAAATGAAGATTTCCCATCACATTTTGGTACTTTGTGTTCCCATTCAGATTTGAAATTTTTTTTGGAAGGTTTGATTTGGAAGGTTGCTTTCCAAACGTAATTTCATCTTTATCTCTCCGACTTTTTCAGAAATTTTCAGTCTGTGATCTAGAGTATTTTGAGGAACAGAATATCTTTCACTTGCTTCCCTAAGTGTCATTACTACATCTTGTCAAATTTGTTCTATGTATTTCCTCACATTACTTCTATCTCGTTTGATACAACCCGCCACTCGTTTGTCCGATATAATCCGAATAACACGTCATACAAATTCAGTCATCATTTTTGTAATATTTGGCTTGATCAAATTCAAAACCCTTCAAAATAAATGAAGAAAGAAAGAAGATAGAATTCGTAATGAATTCTTTATGAATATCGGGGATTCATAGAGAACTGTCGTAACGCGGACTTTTGAAGAACCTCTCGATGAATTCATAAAAAATTCTTCGCAAGGTATCCCGCTACGAAGTTATGTCCTTCCACTATTAAATACGCCGTAAACATAAACAGTTCACCCCACTTGTAAACAAACCACAAATTCGATCAAATATCCTTGGTAAAAATGAATTGTCAACGATGCTACGAGGTGTCATAAAAATTGAATGAAAATGTACATCGAGAGGAGATTCGCGCACTTTGGAGTGTAGAATTACACTCCCTTTCGTGGACGTACATATTCTTTTTACCAGAGATAGGTGGAGATGTCTCTTGCTACTCCATTCAACATGCAAATGGCACCAAAGGTACTTCTGCATGCAACTAATACCCGAAACTGCACTTGTACGATACTATCCGCTGTCCGACCTTCCCCTATTTCTGAATTTAAATGGACAGGATTCAACTTGCAGAGCTATATTTTTTATGTAATCTGAAAGACATAAAACAGAGTTTTACTATATTCTGAAGCTTAAATGCATCATAATAGAAGAGTAAAAAAATATTAATTATACTTCCATTTGTTTTACAGAGTATGACATGGTATGATTCTCTTTACGATAGTCCATGGTACGAACAATCTTCGATGCATGCCAAAATGATTTTAATGTGCATGGTGAATGCGGAACATCAGCCTTCGTTCACCGCTGGAATGGTTTATGACTTCCGCTTGAGCAATTTTGCCAAGGTACATAACACGATTTTTATGCCCACGGTGAAGAAATCTTTATGAATTCATTGAGGAAGTCTTCAGGAATCCCCGTTATCACAATTCAGAATGAGTTCTCTTATGAATCCCTGGTATTTTAAGAGAATTCGTAAAGAGTTGTCAAGAATTCTTTATAAAATCTTCCGGAACTGACATACCCGGGCAGAAGTTTCTAGTCGGTGAGCCCTAAAGTAGTCCGGACTGGATCCAGCTGTAAAATGGAATGCCCCAGATGGGGCTTCATATTCGGGCCTGACCAGGTCCATGTAGGTAAAACCCTATCGGGGATTCCAGATCCAGCACGGACGAGCGTAACCTGATGGTAGTTCTAATGGGGTTGACCCTATAAAAAGTTCGAATGTGGCTATCCTAATTTACACCATAATAAGTGAAACCTCGATCAGTCTTATTCGGATCTAATCAGTTTCCGTAATTGGAGCCGGGTGCAGATAATTTTAATCAGGTCCGGATATGACTAACCTGATTTGCGTCTCAATGAGAAAAGCCTCCTTCAATCTTATTCGGCCTTGATCCAGAGGCGTCAGTACATTATTTTCCGAGCCCTGGTTGATTAGTGACCGGTGGTGGGGTGGGGTTAAAGATTTCAATCATTTACATAAGAATTATACAAGCAAAAATCATGAATGTAAGCTTTTAATATGATTCTATTCCAAATTAGCAATTTTACTATAACCTCCCACACAGCACATCCACCGTTGTCCACGTCGCATCTCCGTGGAGGCGAGGTGGAAGAAAGGGAGACGTGGATACAAGGTGGAAAGAACGGAGAAGCGACGTGGAGGCGACGGAGAAATGTCCGCGTGCTGTACGGGCTCATCAAGGGTATGAAAATTAATCTTTGAAAACAGGGTTTTTTTTCCAAAAACTCACGAAGGAACGCTCATTTTACCAGGAAAAACATATTTGACTTATAGATTCCGAGGCATAGAATTCCATGGCGGTCCTAGAGCGAGACCTGGTTTCTCCAGGGCTTCCTGGGCAGTAATGACGCCCCTACCTTGATCAATTTACCAGACGAGGTACAAATGAGGAAAATCATAATCCAATTCGAAAGAGGCGAACCTCATTGCGGGCCTAATAAGGCGAACCTTTTAAAATCTCATCCGACGCGGATTAGTTTTTCTGATGCGAGTCAAATACAAATAATGGTCATTATGTCCAGATGTGGCTAACCTCATCTCTGCTCTGATAAAAAACCTCAGAATGAATGCAAGTCAATTTCTTCCAAACAGCCCAAGAGTTCCCGTAACGCTAATCAAGAGAACCCCAAGAGAGCATAAACCTTCTACGTCCATAGAAAGTCCAATGGACCTTCAAACGCCCGACGTTTAATAAACCTCCATCGAATTCTCCTGGAACCTTCATGTTCTCTTGGGGTATGTATTCATTATAAATATTTGGAATTCAAAATTAACTCTCAATGAGCAACTTGATGTTTAGAAAGAACTTGTATCGAGATTTCACAATGAATTGTTCGGGCATTCAATACGTTTCAACTTAGAACCCATTGAATTCTTATTGAATTTATTATTGGTCACAAAACGGGAACTATTGGAGAAGTCTTTGGGTGAGCTTCATAAATTCACATTGATCTTTTGTGCTGGCTAGAATTATACAAGTTTCAATCCTTCACTGGCAAACTCCGGGATACCTTCAAATTTTTGATACGACATTGAATGACCGAGGTTTTTCGCAAGTGCTGGTTCTATCTATTTGTTGGTATATATGTATATATCTTACCGGCAAAATCCGAAGCTCAGGCGATTCGCTAGGATAGCAAAGTCTCAAAGAATTACCCCTGAAAATTCCAGATTTTTTTTATGAATTCAGTTTCGAGTATTTTAGTGCAAGAAAAAGTGCTCCGATGGTAAGTCTGGTATCCGCTTATGATGTCACGCACGACAGTCGCTATCATGAGTCTCTGGCCTTAGGGCAAGTTGGTTTGGTACCGCACTTCTGCTCGGGTAACGGGAGTTCATTTGAGACATGTCCGTGCTGTGTGCGATAACACTGTTTACTTCCTGAATAAGCAACAATGCGACTATTTGACTGGTGAGCATTTGGAATTCAGTTCATGTTTGCCATACAGATGTATACATCACCAGTTGAACGGTTCAAAAGAATAGAAAATGAAATGGAAAATCTTATACACTTCGAATGGAACCAATCGGGTCCACAACCGAGATCCGTGTTGCGCTTCCAGGTTCTCAGCGGGTTTCTTCAGGGTGTCGTTCGAGGTCCCTCAGGTTGCGGGTCAAGACCACATGGGTTCCCGCTTCACAGGATCCTGAGCGGTTCCGCTCGAAAACTCACGGTACTTTGAACGCGACCCCAAAAGGTTCCTAGCAGGAGCTGGAGAGACAACGCAGATCTTGGGTGGAAATCTGAGTCTGTACGCGAATTTCCGGGATCCCGTCCATCCGGGGATTTTCAGCTGATTGCCTCAGTCGAATAAGATATTCAATCAAGTGTTTGAAGTGTATTTGGATCAGAATTTGCTGGTATTCATTTGTACACGGAGAGAAAAAATTTGCTGAGGCAGCAAATCGAGGTATTATATGTAGAATAGCAAAATTTTTTGCTGACCTAGCTAAAAATTTGCTATAACAGCAATCGTGTTAGCTACGACAGCAATTCTTTAGCTGTGGCAGCAAAAAATGTTTGCTCCGCCAGCAAATTTTCAGTATTATATACAGAATAGCAAACAAATTTTGCTGGGATAGCAAACAAATTTTGCTGAGATAGCAAACATTTTTTGCTCCTACAGCTAAAAATTCGCTGTCGCAGCTAACAAGATTGCTGGAACAGCAAAAAATTTGCTGCTCTGGCAAAAGGAACCCAGCACACATTTCTGCCACAGCGAATTCCTTTTTCTCCTTGTATAAATTTCAAAAACCATGAATATATTGATGAAGAGGATATCAATATTTTTGTAATTAATCTTTTCTGTTCAGATTATGAAAATAGCTGTCTCTCAATTGATGGTGCTCAGAAAACTGTTACCATGAACAATATGGGCGATGAATGACTCATTCAACCAGTGTTACTTTGAAGGGGTTTTCATGTGATTCATAATCATTTACGTAACGCTGCGATATGGAAGCAGAAAGAAACAGCGATTGAAACATCAATCATTCCTGATCTTGGTATTGAACGCCGAACGCGGATCATCTTTTCATTTATTGCTTAGAAGAAATGTCCTGTAGAATGCCATTATAAATGCGTTGCTTATCAAATACCATGGAAAATCATTTTAATACATTGAATTTCCCATTCATCGATGAAGTTTTATAGAATTTTGTATAGAGAGAGAGAGTGTACGTCCCAAGTAAAAATTGACCACTGGTTCTAGAGTGCGCATTATAGCCCAAGATTGGGCGATCTTCGACGTAAGGATGGTGCAAGTATGGAATGATGGCATAATTTCAAACTAATGCTTTTTTGTTGCTCGCTCGAATAATGAACCTAGCTATTGGCAACACTTGAGGCAACATTAATTTATTTTCCCTAATCGACAGTGGACCAAAGGTTGATGATATAGCTTGCCCCGGGATTGACGCAATTTTGAGCCACTGGTAGATTGACCAAACTAATTAATTGATTACCAACAATGATGAAGCATTCCTCCATATTTCGATCAGTATTAACTTCCCAACCAGAAATTTACAACAGGCGCAGTACTACACCAGTACTAGCCAAGACTGGCAGGGTACTGGCATTTGTCTGGAATGATAACGCTTTTCAGTACTGGGGATTGAGTACTGAGGCCATTATTCGCAATCAGTGCAAGGCCAGTACTGGGTTAGTACCTGGCCGGTATTAAGTTCTCAGTACTGGTTTATCAGTACAGGCATATTACTGTATTTTTATGTATCCAGTACTGATCCTGTACGTGTTGGCCAAGTGTTGAAGACCCAATACTGGCACTGTACTGCACCTGTCGTTTGTCAATATTGGTATATTACGGATTTTTCTGATTGGGTTTACATAGATTGCCAGGATTTGAAAATTATTCTCGTGTCAAGTTATACTCTGTTGTCAGCGTTGGTGAGAGCAAGATATTTTTATATAGGTCGCTGGAAAACCGTGAAGTTTGAATCGTTCATACCCACACAGGACCATCGCCGAAGAATTACGTCGCATCTCCGTAGAATTAAGGAAGAAGAAAGGGAGCGGTGGATATAACGTGTTACGATGGAGAAGCAACTTAGAGGCGACGGAGAAATGTCCGGGTCAAAAATCAAAAAATACGAAGTCAGCTCGCGAAAACATGTCTTATGACCTCTCTTCTAAATTCACCCTACAAACAATGATGCGCCTCCAACGGTCCTACAATGCCGTTGAAAAGCCGTGTTACTGGCCCTTTGAAACGTCTACAGTTATGTTTGCTGGGCATTCCTGGAACCGCACCTGATTGCTGTTCTGACAAAGTTTTCACTGGAATTATATTCAATCTATTAACCAAAGACTTGCAAAAATTAGCACAGCAAAACATTCAAGCTGGTTCACCGATTTTCGAAAGCACTATGGACAGCTCAAAGTATCAGCTGACTTTTGCTTGAACCCGACTGAAAATTATCATAGGGTCTCAAACAATCCCCCAACAACGAAACACAAACTGGTGCAGCAACACTAAAGCAATAGTTGCACTGCAACTTTTGCTGTGAGGGTAAGACTTTCTTTTTACAGTGGAGCACTTCACAAGTGAGCGTCTTGAATTTCGTTTATGTTCACCACACAGATACAATATTACCAATCGAATAGTTCAAAAGAATAAACAAACGATATAAACAATCTTACATATTTCATGTACGAAATTCAATCTTGGCTCCTTCTGCACATGGAGATTGGTCCTGTGCAGCATAAGACTTTCTGCAAAGAGCTCCCGTTATATGCTAATCAATAATGTTACTGAAGTTTGAATCGTTTATTGAGACGAATTGATAATCAAATAATGAAATATTCAGTTGTTGAAAACTCAAAATCTTGCAGTACATCATTTAATCGATGTTTTCACTTGCAAAAATGACAAAAAATAGATTCGATAATATAAATAACAACGATTCGTCAGATTTTGTGAGTTTGAATTTTGGTTTCGTTTCTATAAACGATTCAAACTTCAAGAACATAATCAATATGGATTCATCATGAATATTTTGAATCCAAACTGAACTATTGATGAACAAACAGGAGCGGATTATGGCCTGTGCCAACGGCGCCATGGCGCAAGGGCGGCAGACCGTAAAAGGGCGACAATCGGGTCGAAAAAAATTTTTTTCAATTTTAATCATTTAAAAATATTTTTTAGGAGAATAATAAATTCTAAGCAATAAAACAACATTTTTTATTGCGGCAAGCTACATATCGCAGGGCAGCTCTGTGAACAACTCAATGTTTAGACAGAATCTATATCGAAATTTCATAATGAATTGTCCAGGCACTCAATACGCTTTTGTCTTAAATCTATTGAATTCTTATTGAATCAATTATTTGTCGCTTAACGGAGACTATTCAACAAGTTTTTGAGAAGGCTTTATACACTGAGAAAAAAGCGACGTGGTCACAGCAACCATCCTTGCATAATTCAGGATTTATGGTTGCAGTGACCTGAAATCCGGTTATGATAACTGGGAAACCAAGACAAATTACGTGAATCTGGTTGTGGCCCAAAAATCACTACGTTGCCTGGTTATGCGAACCAGATTTTTCTCTGAGTGTAAGTTGAAATTAATCATTTGTGCTTGCTGGGGTCGTACAACTGATGCTGTTCAAGTGCAATCTCTCAGCTAAATTTAATGTTCAATCAAGTATTTGAAGTGTATTTGAATCAGAATTTGCTTCTAATCATCGATAAAAATTCTGAAAACCATTGATTTATTTTGATGGAAGGGGATGTGAATATTTTTATGATGAATTTTTTCTGTTCAGATTATGAAAATAGCTGTTACTCACTTGATGGTGCTGAGAAAACTGCTACAATGACGGATATGGTAGATGAAGTATTCATTCAACCGGTATAATTTTGAAGAGGTTTCAACGTGATCCGAAATCATTTATATCATGCTGGGGTATGACACCTGAAAAGAACAACGATAAAAAAATCTATCACCATCGATCTTGAGATAAATTTCGTATTATCTGTTATTTCATGCCCTGATGTGAATGTCCTGTAGAATATCATTACAAATGTTCACGTTTCGCCATCAAATATCATTGAAAATCATTGAAATAAATTGAATTTTCAACTCATCAATGGAGTTCTATCAAATATTCTGAAGACTGTATTCGTGAGATAAAAATTGACCTTTGGTTCTAGGTTGGCGCGTTGGTTTACTCTTCGCCAATCATTTGTTTCTCAACTTAGAACCAATATCGACGAAACAGTGGACCAAATTCGGGCCAATTTGTGACCGAGAAATAACCCTGGTGAAAAAAACCTCTCAAATCTTATCAGAAAAAAATTAGGTAATAGAATATGAGGTGCGCTAGTGTCAGTTACCCCATCATTTCCTATTACCTTTTTCAAAATCATAAGTTGAGAATTTAATACGGAACATATGTGAAAGCTCATTCAATTCTGTTTCTGACATCAGCGAGATCTCTGATTGCCATCTGGAAATAAAATTCTGAACTATTTCGGAGACGAACATTCTATTTCAATGAAACAACCAATGGGGAAAGGGAAACATGGGCCGATACTGGCTGAGTGCTGCTGCCAGAGTTGCCAGTCCTGGCTAATCCAAAGCCACCAAAGATATTAAGAGAGGCGAGAAGTCGGCATGGATAACACCATTTTACATGAGGGCCTTTATAACATTTACACCCGTGTCAGTATTCCTCATTCGTATGCACCAACTGTGGTAGAATTCTGGCATTCCAACCTTGTCCAAACAGTATGGATTTGATACTGGCCCAAGACTATCTGTCTATTCAAATCAATACCGTTTGAAATTCGTTGAACAGGTCATGCCAATTGAAGAATAATAATGACCCTGGATAGAAACAATTGTTTCCGCCAAAGTTTGGCAAATACAACCTTGCTAGTACCAGGCCATTCATCGACTTCGGCAATTTTCACATGGGTCACTTTGGATCCCATTTGATTTTTCAGATGTAGAATTTCGGAACAAAAGGTGTCATTTCCTTTTTCAGCTTCAGAAGCACACTTTCACTTGTGGAGAACGGAAATATCTCTGCTCTCCTTTGATATTTATTTCCGTTATTACGCCCTCTACCACATTATAATTCAGACAGATAGAAGACTGGCTTGGAAAATTCTCTTGGACATACAAATAATTTCACAACAAATATTTAATAAACTGAAGATAACTGCGTAACGATTGTGAATTCAATTATGCAAACCATGAAATTACAGAAAAGCATACTCCGTCTTTTCATGTATACAAGTTCCATGAATTTAACAAGATGCTCTAATACAATGAATTAAAATTCAGTAGCTGAAAAGACATTTTCGTGATCCATGAGTAGCGGTATAAACTAGAAAGGTAGAATTCAATATTGCATAATGATAAGAATCGATTGACTGGGACAACGTAGAAAACGATATATTAAATTCGAAATTATGTGATGAACGGTATAACTTGATGTAAATGGTTCTTTTACTGTTTTGTTGAATCCACACGGAGAAAAATGGATTGTACAAACCGAATTATCCAAACTTTGTCATAGTTTCTAATATCCATTCATTGAGAAGTATCGAGCAAAATGACGAGTGATAAAATATGTTGAAAGCTATTAAAGACTAGTGTCCACGTATTAAGGGTTATCATCTATAGATGCCTGTCCTCATATTTGATCAAAAGTATGGTTAGTCGGTATTGGATGTCTTATACTCGTTAGTACCTATTTCTCTCCGTTTACAATCCAAGTTTAGTACCGTTCAAGTCTACTGTGCTTTTTATTCCTCTCAAAAAAGGTTAATGCTCAAGGAACTTGGTCTCGTCATGTAATAAAGAAATCCAGAAACTCATCATACTGATTCATACATAATGGTATTTTGTTAATCCATAATATTAGTTGTTCAATTCTTCACTGAGAAATACAAGTCGTTAAAGTTTTTGTGCATACTTGTGGTTTATCAGTAATGTTCTGGATGTGAAAATATGAGAATGGTATGATGACGGTGAGAACACTTTGGATTCGTTTGATTTGGTTTGAAAATAGCCATTCGATATTCCATCAGTTGTAATCAGTATTTCAGTAAATCGTGAAATTCTCTAAAGACTATATAAAGATTTTGTTTTTCATACGTTTCAATCCCACTATTTCTCATTGTGAATGCCATTGTTTATAAGTTGCTTTAGCCAAGATTCGCTGTGCGGTCTTCCGCGGTTTGCAAAATTAAATAAATTTTTAGCTTCCGGAGTGGAGCCGCGTCTTGTATCGGTTGGTTGCCGACGTTGCGCCATCATTGCAGCTGGCGTATACCGCCCTGAAGAAGCGAAAGGTCGGCAACCAACCGATACAAGACGCGGCTCCACTCCGGAAGCTAAAAATTTATGCCATTCCCGTACAGCACCGGACATTTCTACGTTGTCTCCACGTGGAATCTCCGTTCGTCCACGTTCTATCCACGTCCACCATTGTTCCACGTGGAATCCACGGGGATGCGACATGGAAGTCGGTGGATGTGCTGTTGGGGTTGTTTATAATTCAATTGTTGATTGGTTAGAATTTACTATTTGTAATGACATGGTTACATGTGGTTGTAACACGTTATCAATTTCAAAACCTCAAAATTCATATAAAGCACAATACCTGTGGAAACTTTCATAGTATTGAGTATCCATTATTGATACATAATTGAAAGCTTGTGTACGATATAATGAATTATTGACACAGAATCAAAGGTTTGCATGCAATATAATAATAGTGCTGGTAGTTTCTGTGCAACATCGACGGTTTTCAATCCGTGTCGGATTAGGTCGGCTTGATATTTTTTCTGTAATTTAATACGGACATATCGTACAAACACCTCGTGAAAAAACATACCCATAATATCCATGATTTGTCGTTTCCCACAACCTTCAAATTCTGTTTCATATCAATGATGTCATCGGGTTTGTTTTTGTACGCAACGCAAGTACATTTATATTAGGTGTACAAATAAGTTTCCGCGGTTTGTCAAAAGATGGCCCCACCAGAAGGTTATGGAGAAATTGTCAGATGTAAAACATAATATCCCAAGTTTAGTCATCTGGCAACACCATAACCTTAAAGTACTAGTGATTCCGTATCAGCATCACGTAATTTTTTTCGTGCAAAAATGTCAAGTTTTATTCCGAATAAGCATCATTTGCGGGAACTTTTGATTTACTTCTTTAATGTGAAAAAATCTGCAGCTGAGGCGCATCGATTGCTTCTAGAAGCATATGGTGAAGCTGCTTTAAGTGAGAGAAGTTGTCAGGAATGGTTTCAAAAGTTTAAGAACGGTGAGTTTGACGTTAAAGACAAAGAACGCAGTGGAAGGCCGAAAGTGTACGAAGACATGGAATTAGAAGTACTATTGGAGGAAGATTCGTCCCAAACGCAAAAAGAACTTGCACTTACTCTACAAGTGACTCAACAAGCAATTTCACATCGTTTAAAATCGTTAGGAATGATTCAAAAACAAGGAAATTGGGTTCCATATGAACTAAAGCCGAGAGACGTTGAACGCCGATTATGCATGAGTGAAATGCTGCTTGCCAGGAATAAAAAAAAGAGTTTTTTGCATCGTATAGTCACTGGTGACGAAAAATGGATTCACTACGATAATCCAAAGAAGAGAAAGTCATGGGTTAAGCCCGGCGAACCATCAACATCGACAGCTGAGCCGAATATTCATGGAAAAAAACTCATGCTGTGTATTTGGTGGGATCAGCTTGGTGTCGTGTATTATGAATTGCTGAAACCAAGCGAAACCATTACTGGAGCTCTCTACCGAACACAATTGATGAGATTGAGTCGGGCACTTAAGGAAAAACGCGCCCATTACTACTCCAGACACGACAAAATTATTCTTTCACACGATAATGCTCGTCCACATGTTGCGGCGCCGGTAAAAACATACTTGGAAACACTCAACTGGGAAGTTTTACCCCACCCGCCGTATTCACCAGACTTAGCCCCTTCTGATTATCACCTGTTCCGGTCGATGGCACATGGTCTGTCTGAGCAGCGCTTCACATCATATGAAGACACCAAAAATTGGCTAGATTTGTGGATAGCGTCAAAAGATGAAGAGTTTTTTCGACGGGGTATCCGAATGTTGCCAGAAAGATGGGGAAAAGTAGTGGCAAATGATGGAAAATACTTTGAATAAAACGTAATGTACTTTTCCTTTACAATAAATTCCTAATTTTTTATAAAAAACCGCGGAAACTTATTTGTACACCTAATAACAATCTGAGTGCACCCGTAGTTTGATCTTCGAGACCGTTTCCTAAGTTTGCGTGGAAAGTTATGGTCGCAACTTTTGTTTGTAACTAGTGTTGCCGCGATCCGAGCTAATCCGAGTTTTGAGCATGAGCTCGGCTTGGCTCTTGTTTTTGACAAATAGGCTCGGCTCGCAGATCGGATCGTTTGAAATTATTGAGATCGGCTCGAAGATCGCGGCAACACTATTTGCAACAGAAAAATTAGCATTATTTTCCTCGACATGAACTTCAATCTAGTTAAAATTATGCATTCTTTTGAAAATAAATTATGAAAAATTTTAAAAAATGACAATTCTTTGGCCATAAATTACTACTCTTTTATAGCGATTTTAAGAATCGCTTACCCTGGTTCAAAGAATCCCTAGAATCTGGCGAAATGAACTTTAATGGGATTTGGTCAAAATATTGTGCAAGATTCAATGAGATTTGGCGAGAATCAGTGGGTTCATTCGACCAGAGTAGGATTATATGGATTTATGTGATATTAGAAAGTTGCAAAATTCGAGCAACATTCCAGCGAAATTGAATCGTTAGTTTTCGCGTAATTTTTTGACGCAAGTTGAAAAACTGCAATTCGTGGGAAACGCGTTTCAAGTTCGCACTGCAGTAGATTAAATAATATTTCAGAAATCTTTGAATTACGACACTTACCAAACCAATTAATCTACGATGCTTCTTTTGATGCGAGATGCGAACCACGACTTTAACGCTCTACCTGCATGCAACACAAAAATAGGCGTCGCAATGGAACGAGTCCGAATTCGCGACATTTGAGACATTGCAAGGATACTTTAGAGATGTTTTTCTATCATTTTATGGTATAATATTCGATTTTATTCGATGATTCTAATTAGTATGCCTTCCTTAATGGAGTCGCAGAAATAATACACGGAGAAGAAAAATGCGCTGTGACAGCAAAATCTGATTTTGCTGGTGTATAGCGAATTTTATGCTGTTCAAAATTTGCTAAAGGAGTAAACATTTTTTGCTGCCACAGCTCAAAAATCGCTTTAGTGGGTGACAAGATTGCTGTAATAGCAAATAGTTTCCAGTCACAGCAAAAAATCTTCTGCTCCAGCAAAAGAGATCCGGCAAAATTAGATTCCGCTGTGACAGCGAATTTTTTTCTCTCCGTATAAATTCACGAATTTCCTCCTAAAATATCACTAAGATTTTGATTTATATATAACTCTGTAACTTGTGGCTCACTTCTCATAACTCAGAGTTAAATCTTCATATACCATTACAGGAACCCAGTGAAGAACAATGGCATTCAGAGACCGGAGATTCAGCCGATGCCCTACAACTGCTGTATTTGAATAAACGTATCGTTTCGATCGTCGGTTTGTGGCCAATGAATATAAATGATCGTTTATTCTCGATCTGCTTCATTTATTTGACAATTCACAGCATTCTGGGTGTTCTACAATTATACGAAGTTATGCACAATTTGTTACTCGTCGTAGAAAATTTGACCGATAACGGCCCTCTGATGTTGGCTGCGTCAAAATTTTTCACTTTCAGGTACAATGCTGATGCCTTACGTTTAATTTTGAAAGAAGTCGAAAAGGATTACAAAATGGGAATTTATCTAACGGAACATGAAAAGCTTAGTTTCTTGAAATACAACAGAATGTCGGTATATTTCATCAAATTCGCAGTATCTGCTACTTTTTTATGCAGTACATTGTATACTTTTATACCGTTGGCTCACCATTTCCAATCTCGTAAGAATCAATTGTGTTTTGCATCAATCAATGTCTCAAATTGCATGTATCTGGTGGAACAATTTACTCTATACGTTTTTTCTTTTTTTACTAATTCATTGAAACTGAAAACATTTTATGAATATGTGTATATAATATTCGTTCACTCTAAAACATGTCAAATGTTTCCATGATCCCGCTATTTCAATGAAGAACGAAACTCGTCTCTACGAAGAAAAAATGATAAATATCCATCACATTCTAAGAAACTATGAAAAATTTCATCCAAATTTTATGCTGCATGGGATTTCATTTGAAATTTTCAAGGGACGTTTTGGAAATTCATCGAAAGAAAATGTCAAGATCATTGAAACATCTTTTGAGATAACACGAATGTTACTATTCGAGCATGTTGATCAGAAAAAGACGCAAAAGAGAGATCCTGTAGTCAAACGCTCGTATTCACTGAACGAGGCCATATATTTTGCTGCTTTACTCTTCAAATTGTTAAGATTTCAGTGACTATCATTAGAAATTTTCGATAGTATCATTTGCTATTAAACAGTAGGGTAGACCGGGTACGATTGGAACACAGGACGGTTGGAACAGGACAAATATCTAGCCAATTTTTAATAATGGGGAAAAAGATCCAGGGAGGAATGAAGTGAAACCGAAGTCCCATCACGAATCTCAGTGTCGCATCATTCACCACACGTTGCGTAATTCACTTATTACGAAAACAATTAGCGGAATATTTGTGGCGTTCCAACCGTCCTGTGTTCCAACCGTACCCGGTCTCCCCTAGTAAACTTACCTTGTTGAAAAAACCCAGCATGGTCCAGCAAGGCAACAACTTGGTGCCAGTTGCACCGTATTGGTACTGGCTGATGCCAGTTACATACCACGATGGTTGGCCTGAGAACCAATATGGGACCAACTTGGTTCTAACCAGCGTCAAGTTGATTCAAGCAGGGGCCAGTTATAGACCATGATGGTTGACTCAACAACCAATATAGAACCAACTTGGCTGCAACTGGTGCTAGTCACGGGTCATGTCGGCTAACTCAATAACTAATATGGGATCAACTTAGTTCCAGCTAAACTGGCCTGATTCCAATTGTACCAACTCAAACTTGGCCTATTTCAAGTGCAGCCATATCAGAGTGGTTTTGAAAACTCAACATGATGCACGTTGTTTTCATACAAGGATTAATTGAAGAACGTTATTAAAAAAATGTCAACCAATGTAAATGTGTTGATCGAATCCTGGAATCTACCTGATTGCCAAATTTCAAGGAACGATACTACCTTTCAAATTAATCATACAGTGGGAGAAATTTAGAGTTCAATTTACTATGGAATTATAGGAACGGAGAAATACACTGATATTTCTGATGGAATTCACTGTAAAACATGGTAAATTTGATCATGTTTCTATTGTTATGTCATAGGAAATTTCAATATATTATAGTAAATTTCATTGAGTATGTCCCTTCATTCCAATGATTCCATAGTAAATTTCACTCTCAATTATCCCAGTGTGAATTAGAGAAAAGATTCGGGATACCAGTGGGGACAAAACTGTGACGCAATATGATAAAAATGTAAAAACTCTGGATAAATCGTATAAAAGTTCTGTTTCGAGATTCATTCATCACTATTTGGAGCCATACCAAACATGGTCTGCCCCAGGTTCATACTAGGACTGGATAGAACCATGTATGGTAGTACCGACCTCTAGGTAGACTCATATTAAGTAGTACCAGCCTAGGTAGCACCAACCTGATCCCATGTAGGTTGATCCTACGCAGCATGGTCCTACCCAACATGGTCGGACCTTGCGGGAACCTAGTTGGGTTTTTGCAATAGGATGGATAATATTTTTTTTGCTTCAGCAATGAAGGAAATTCCCATTCTTAGTACTCAACAATCAATCATGATATCTCAACATGAAATTTGATGAGCTGAAGCACCTATACAGCACAGGAGCTCAGAGGGAGTTTTTGAAAATTCGGCTCGAGTTCTCCACGTTCCAGTTGATTTGTTTATAAATTTTTCCTGGTCTGGTGTGAAGTCCCATGCAGAAATTAACGATTCTCCATAATATTGGAATAACGTTCGTTGCCAATTCCAAAAATTCTTGAGGTGATACCAGCGGCGTGGTAGTTTCGAATTCTCAATGTTGTCGAAGGAAGATATCTGGCAGACCTATTATTTGCAACGTCTTGAAGATATCTTCCACACATCTAAAAGATATGTTTGCGAAAAATGTATTGAGGATGTCTTCCTTGAGATAGGACATTTCTTTGAGACATCTTACAGACATCATTCGCAGGTGTCTTTCATATCTTCATTGGGATATCTTTCAGATTTCATCAAGGTACGCATGTTTATCGGATGTTGTCAATTGCTACGGTTGGTTCGAATCCGACATTTTCTGTTTGGAGTACGAGTAGTTTGTTCTCGGTAAACACAAATGAAAGAAGCTTCTTTTTAGAGCTTTTAGAACTGACTAATGTCCAACTGAAAGACATTTTCAAGCTTGCTCTGATCTTGAAGTTTTTGGTTGAATGTTGGTCAGCTCTAAGAGCTCTGGGAACAGGCTTTTCGCATTTATGTTTACTGGGTCAGTTGTGAAAGTAATTCATTCTCAAGAATAATTCTGTTATATCTTTGTCAAAGTAGCCTAGAACCCAACAAATTTGAGACGAATCAGGGTAAAATTACGAAATTTCACGCTTCGCTACGGCATGAAATAATGGATGAAACCCCGTTAACCCTGGGAGGATATACAGATTTCAAGAAAATTTTCATATTTTTTTGACCGAATGAGATTTTATTTATTATTTCAAGCTGTTCTGAAGCGAGAGAGTGCGTCATCTCACCTTACTTTACTCTACTTGACAAGCGGGATAAATAATTGAATAATATAGTATATTATCCCTCACTATGTACTTATTTATCTCGCTGTTTTAGCTTATTGCTGTAATTTGTAATTTCGATTTTCAGTTAATGAAAGCTCAACGCGGAATACGTACATTTTACCATATCGTACCAAAGTTTTCTTCGAAATCACTAGTTTACCGACTTATTTGTTAATGTATGCGTATCAAACGCCAATAGTTTTGATTGCTGCTTTTGGAATTATTGGTCTTGATGGTTTGATGATAACCTTAGTATTCCACTTTTGTGGTCAATTTGCAATATTATCACAGCGCGCAACGTATGCGGTGAAGCATCCCCGAGGTTGCAAGTATGGTATCAGTGAAATGGTGGTCAGTCACCTCCGACTAATCAGGTAAACTATGAGTCATTCACGTTGAATAGATCGCAACATAGAAAAGAATTCAATGTAATAACACATTCCCTGACTTGATATTTTCACTGTAAGTCAATGCCAGGAGCAGTGCATGTCCAGTTTCTTTTAGAGTGTCGTCATACCGTATCATTATTAAGAATCATGAGCTCAACTTACTACATACTACATATGAGTAGTCCACCAGTTTTGCCCCACCAACGCTAGTTTGATTCGACTTATCAGTTTCTTATTAGCGCCTCACAAGTTCTTCTAAATTAATATTCCCTACACTGTAAAAAATTATGGTGCAATTTTTATCCAAATTTGGTGGCAGCAAAAATCCTTCACGTGGGGCAAAGCCATTTCCCCATATTTTGGGGGAACTTCTCTTCATTTGGAGATAAATTCCTTCAAAAAAGAAAGAATCTCCTTTCAAATAGAGGAGAATCCCTCCGAAATATAGAGGAAATGAATTTCCCTCACGCGAGGGGGATTTGCTGCCGGGGGAAAATTCCACTTACTTTTTACTGTGTAGGGGAGAGTGGGGACACTTGCACCATGGGGTGATATGCACCACAGCAGATATCTCTTAATTTTCCAAAATTTCTGAACTGTTCTTGCACATGGCGTTTGCTGAATGGATGACCTAACTCCACACGAGTTCACAGGAATGTGGAATGAATCTCTGTTTTTTTATTGATATCAAAAGGTTTGGCACTCTCAAAATCGTTTGATTTGGGTCCCCTTAGTTTTTCAGAAAGAGTTTCCCATGATCTGTAAGTGATCCCAAACACCACGAAACCAATCTCAATCGAAAGTACAATCGTTGCACAATATTTTCATGATCCACTTTTTGACTGAAAATATCTGGAATTTTTTTGCGAGCATCAGTAGTCTGTTGATGCCGTGAGGGGTGCAATGCACCACAAATTGCGGGGATACTTGCACCACTTCCGATGTTTCATTTTTTTTATAGAAACAGGTATTCAGAATGATCCGTACACTCGGATGTTCGAATCTGAATGTTCTTCCGAAGAACAGAAGAGAGAAGGAGAGGAAGGAGAGAGAGAGAGAGAGAGAGAAAGATTCTTTTGTTTGATAAAATACTCTGTAAAACTCTTTGCTATTTCCATGAATGATCTCACTTCATATAAGTCAGGGGGGATAAACTCAATGAGAGAATTTTCATAATGAACTTCAGCGCCGCCAAGGGGAAGGCTATTGGAACTAACCTCACATGGATACATTTACACAAATGCTCAACAAATCATAAAAGTTTGTGACACAGTATCAGTGCCTTCATGTGAGATTAGTTCAAATACCCTTCCTCTTGGCGGCGCTGAAATCAGTCTCAAGAACTTTCAATTGAGTTTATGCCTCCTGATATGAGTTGGTAGGAGTGACAAATTTCACTTGTTTCCTCCGTTCATAGCAAACACTCTTGTGCAATTAGTTTTCAATAAAAGGTTGTTGCTAGTATCAAACTCTAAACTGCATCAAGTCCATCTTGATCGTAAGTTCAGCTATTCACTTGTATATCTGATTATTCATTTCAAATAAATACTGATAAATAGATTTGAAAATAGTGGTTATTATTCCAATTAGCCCTGCTAAATTATCCCCATAAAGAACGATACAAAACGATAAATTTTTTCTATAGTTTTCAATGAGGTTTCTGAATACGGAATTTACGAAGTTATATCGTTATCAAACGATAAAACTCTATCGTTCCTTACCGTTTTCTATAAAAATTCAACAGATTGTATAGGGTTTTATCATGAAATTCGTATTGGAAAAGTACTACTTATTCTAGAACACATAACTATTTTTTTCCAAATAACTGATACTTCTCCTATATGAATTTCACGATAAAACCCTATACAATCTGTTAAATTTTTATAGAGAACGATAAAGAACGATAGAGTTCTATCGTTTGATAACGATATAACTTCGTAAATTCTGTATTCAGAAACCTCATTGAAAACTATAGAAAACATTTATCGTTTTGTATCGGTCCTTATTGGGAAAATTTAGCAGGGAGAGGATCAATTACTCAGGGAGAGATGTCAAAAACGCAATGTTTTTGAAGAACACTTATATCATTGATAGGATGTTAGATTCGACCTTGCTATCATTTGCAACTTAGAAAGGAATGTTTGCTCTGTCAAAATCCCATAAATAATATATCGTCTGAAGTTAACCACGAAAGTTATAACAATGTAAAAAAAAAGTGGTGCGAGTGTCCCCACTCTCCCCTATTCAGCACCTCATCGCTGATACAGAAGAAGTTGTGACATTTCTACCAAAGTTAACGTTACATAACAGAACGCTTGTTCTCAGCAATTCGCGGAGACGTTAAGTGAATAAAACTTCCAAAGACTACGCATGTATGCATAAACGTGGGACCATTATTCATCAAAAAGGGCTGGCCAGGGCCAAAAATGGAGCGAAATCAACACAAAAATGCACACATGCGTACATCTATGTATTCCACTATACGATTATGATTGAGGACGACAAAACTGTTACGGGGAATGCTCTGTTGGGGAGAAAACGGGATGTTTCTACTCAATTTGCATTAAAAAACATCTTCTCAGAGACAAATGGAATTCAAAATGTATATATGTAACTTCATAACATGGTTTAAAGATCAATCAAACTGTAATACAACATATGATTGAAACTTCAGGTTGGTGAAAATTATAAATCAACGGTTCAACACGTTCTTCTTACAACAAGTACTGACTGTTACGATTTCATTGATTCTGGTTGGATATCATTTACTAATGGTGAGTAATTTCGAAAATTGAATGGAAGATACCAGAAAGAACCTCACGGAAAATTATTCTCTTGGGTTCTGATCCAGTTCTATTTAACTGAACTTTGAACTGAGTGGAAAAAACTCTAAACCTCTCCGAAATTCCTCACCACAGACATCTCAATCCGCCCAAAGTGCGGAATTGCTGTCGTTCGTATTCTACGCGTCTGGCCTCATTGCATCGCTGTTTGGTTATTGTTATGTTGGAGAATGTCTTTTGAATGAGGTACGGTATCTTCATTCTGGCACACCACACTACACAGTTGGAAATTTTGTGTTAAATTCAACACATTTCATATGTCCCAAACGGTCCACAAATATTTTTGTGTCAATATTACATAATGTGTTTGTATTAGCTAGTAACTCAAGCTTGATGTAAATAATATAACACAAAAGGATGTTGATAAAATTTTGATTGGAATTTCCGATCGTGTAAATTCAACACATAAGTACTGTCAAATGAAATCCAAAATAAGTAGTGAATCAACAGTTCACAAGTGTAATTTATGGATTTTTTTTATATCAATCAAATGTGAAAATCATACCTTTTTCGTGTTGGAACAATGCATAAGAATAAATGGAGAAAAACAGTACTTCAATGAGCATTGAACATGGGTCGTCGGGACCGAATGTTGAAGCTGTATCACTCAAGCCACTGCCGGTCCTTTGGTTGAGTGTACTTTCTTTGCATATATCAACTCGCACTCTACATATCTTCAAATTTACATATCTAGAAAACCAATTCTCATTAGAATGAAAGCTAAAACCAAAATGAATGAATAGTTCTTCCGACGACTGCTAAAGTTACACGTACATAGAAGTTTCATAAAAAAAATAACTCCCACCACTGGGGATCTCCCCTTGGTAGTTGAGGATAACACAATTTTTATATTCAATCTTGAGTTGAATAAAATTTGTGTCATTTTGACACTTTTTTCCACTTGTTTGAATTGATTTCACATTATAAATCAGTCGAGACCTGATTACACAATTAAGGACTGTCTGTAGAAGTTACACGTGTTGTGTTGAATATTCAACAGAAAATTCATGACACACGAATTTTTCAACACATTTACACGAAAATTTTCAACTGTGTACAAAAAGGCTTGTTCGAAATTATGCGATATTCCATGACCTATTTATTTCCCTATCAATTCTAATGTATCGTATTTATTCCAAAATTTGAATCAGGCAAATTCTCCACTATATGTTATATTTTATGTATTCTAGAAGACATATATATGAAAATAATATAATCATACTTCCGATACTCCACAGAGTATGAAATGGTATGCTTCTCTATACGATAGCCCATGGTACGAACAATCTCCGATGCATGCTAAGACAATTTTGATGTGCATGGTGCATGCTCAAAATCCACCTTCCTTCACCGCTGGAATGATCTATGACTTCCGTTTGAGTAATTTTGCTGAGGTGAATAACATTGTATTCAATTTGCATGCAGAGTTGAACCATGCTGCTTGCTTCGTAAACAAGTGACATTTGAGTGGCACTGGAACTGGAATACAAAAATTTGAAAAGAAAAAAGTTTCGTCTATAGAATTTCGTTTTGGGCTTTCCAAGTTCATCACTCAGCTAGAAATTGCTCTTTCTCAGAATTGGGCCATTAAAGGCTCTCACTTGGTCCAGAATGTGCCAACTTGGCCCAAGGCAGGGTCTGAGATGCCAAAGAATCACATTTCTAGCAGGGCAATAACGCTTGGATACGTTTTGTTGTTCATGGACAGCAGATGCAATATCTCAATCATGTGAGATATTGAATCGAATATTCAAAGCTCTTTTTCATTTACTTACTAGTCAAATTTCAAAGCTATGAACATATTGTGGCAAGGAAAAGAAGAAAAAATATAATAACCCTAAATTTTTTGCATTCAGGTATTGAGGATAGCTGTTACTTACTTGATGGTGCTCAGAAAAATATTAGGATAACAAACCAGAACATGCATCCATCATTCGGTTGGAACTTATGACTGGAAACATTTTTGTATAGAATCTGGATGAGACAAGTGATCAAAATAATAATAACAGTTACTGATTTTTGTATCAAATACAGAGTATCTTCCAAGTTACTGCATTGTTCACTCTCAATTATCTACCTGACCACATGATTTTTTGCTAATTCATTCAGAAACTAGAGAAAAACTAGCTGAAACTTTCTGTTTCATTACTCTCATGGGATATCAAGGAGAAAATCAATCGGTTCTTGCATTTTCTTGATCTTGGTGGAACAAAAAATGCTCTGTAAGTGAAGAAGATTTTGTTTGTAACAGTTTTGGAACTCCGCTTCGGAAAAATTACGATATTCAATATTACGGCAGATCCGACGGCACACGAATTTAACTCCACAAATATTCATCTTTTGGTGTCAATAGACCCCACTAGATCAGACTTATCAGGATCCGATTGGATTTAACATTTGATACGATCAGGTATGGTTAAATTTGACAGAATGTGGAAATGGATCTACAAATCTTATATCAACCCAGGGCCATCTTTAAGACAGGGCACATTTCCTTTTGCTCCTGCAAAAGGGGGCCTCTTCGTAGAGAATCGTTAAGATTTTTATATATTTTTTTAAAAAGCTTTCTTGAACAAAATGAAATCAAGTTATTTAAAAAATGAAACTAATGAATATATATATAATTGTTTGAACTTTATTTTTCACTCTGATTGAACAGTTTTTTACGACATTTTTTAGCGGAAAAGTCATTAATCAAGTCATTAAAATCTATTTCTTTCAATTAATCTGCTTCGATGCACGTAATAGATGAATTGTTTAACCTTGACTCGGTTATTGAATTTCTTATATCGATTTTTAAAAATTTCAAGATTTCACGTCTCCCTACATGGGCCTCCACTCCAAGTAGGCCCAGGGTCTTCAAGCAATGAAAGACGGCCCTGTATCGACCCACGATAAAATCGTAAGAACATCGGTTATCATTGCTGAATGGACAATTTCATTGGGCAATAACTAATATATTGCTATACGAACAAAAATTATCCTCTTATTGCTAGTTCTACGAAACACATTTTTCTCAGTGGACCCAGGTAGATATGGGCAACATACAGATGCATTTATATCCACTAATTTTAATCCGATCAGATCAAATGATGTTTTTCTGGGCGTTTATAGTCGCACATTCACACTCTCACGCAATGTTTATCTACACAACCTTTTGTTGAGGTTAATGTCATTCAGAGTTCTCATTTTTAACACTTTTCTAATGTCAGGGTGTCTACCCATACAAGCAAAGATTTCGCTTTGTCTAAAAGATTTCTTATGCAACAGTTTTCACTGTCTTTAAGATGTCTTAGTTTAAGAAATCTGAAATACATCTAAAAGAGATCTAAAGACATCTTTGAGATTTCTTGAACGATCTAAAACAAATCTTTAAGACAAAGTAAAATTTTTGCTGTATGGGTAATACTTGGAAATTTAAACGGACTTGATGAACCACAAATTCACCTCGAATAGGATGACCGATGGGACGTATAGAATTTCTAAGTGAAAGACACCCTGGATATCCAATGAGATTTCTGAAAGATATCCAAAAAGAATCTATATCAGAAACATGACATGGTGGGAGTTCCGAGGTGGAAATTGTCGAAATTGATAAATGGCCTGGTACTGGCAAGGTTATTGTGTTTGCGAAACTTTGGTGGAAACAATTATTTCTATCCAGGATCATCATTATTTTTCATTTGGCACGACCTATTCGACGAATTTCGAACGGTATTGATTTGAATGGACAGATAGTCTTGGACCAGTATTAAATCGATACTGTTTGCACAAGGTTGGAATGCCAGAATTCTACCATAGTTGGTGCATACGAACGAACAATACTGACACGGTTGTAAATGTTATACAGGCTCTCATGTGAAATAATGTTATCATGCCGACTTCTCGCTACTTTTCATAGCTTTGGTGGCTTTGGATTTGCCAGTACTGGCCACTCTGGCAGCAGTACTGAGCCAGTGGTTTGTTTCATTGAAATGGAATGTTTGTCTCCGAAATAGTTCAGAATTTGATTTTCAGATGTCCTGTATGCACGCGATCAGAGATTTTTCTGATGAAATTTTCCGATATCAGAAATCCGAGAATCAAAACAATGTCCTGCCTATGAAACTTTGTGGGGTTCTTCATCTTGTTGTGAGTATTCATCAAGAATAAATTTCTTAGGATTTGAAATGAGGATTGATAATATTTGTGTCACTGAAGTTCAAATCGTTTATTGAACCGAAAGACCCTAAATTTTACAGTACCTTCTTCAAGCGATGTTTTCAGTTCCACAAAGTTAATTTGAGTAATTGAATAACCAGGATTCAATAGTTTTTGTGGGTTTTCTGGCTAATATTTGTATGATACAATATGCCGCAGGAATTGGATAGATGAATCCTCAAACAATGATCTTCACTCAGAGAAAAAAAGTTGCTGAAACAGCAAACCTCGAAAATTTGCTTTGCTGATATGGCAAAACTTGTTGCTGAATTAGCAAAAAATGTGCAAGTAAAGTAAAAATCTGGTTGTTTTAACAAGCGCTTGCCATAGAGCAATCCGGACTTGTGGACATACATAGGACTAGAAACTTTTGCTGAATTAGCAAATATCTTGCTGGAATAGCAATATTTTTGCTGCGACAGCAACCGTTTTGCTATCTTAGCAAAACAGATTTTTCGGAATCGCTTTTTCAGTAAGAATTTTTCTCTGCCTGTTATGAAAATGTCCACTCACATACTTAAAAATTGAATATATCTCATTTTTAGAAACAGTACCTTAAAAATGTCTATAAAACAAATCAATCAATAAAAGTTAATCAACACACCACTCTACCATGAGATTCGAGTCAGGAATTAACCGGGAATTTGGATGTTATTCTACAATGGGAACATGTTCCTCTCGCATTCTATGATAACGATTCGATGTTTATTCCTCATTTAGTATATCAAATAAGAAAGTTCAGGACACAAGGATTTCTTCCCAAATAGAACACAAACCTTCGGAGACATTGAAGGGACGTTCGCGAATGTCCAGGAACATCTAATGAACGTTCCTGAAAGTTTGCGTTCTCTTGGGGTTCCTAGTCTTCCAGAGTATACTCATGATTGTCAGAAATAGAAGTATCGAAGGAGTCGCGGGCATATACATCCATCTTCCCACTTCTACAAACAATTCATTTGGAAACTATCAATTCCCCTCTTTGCGGTAAGAGACGATTGGAAAAAAAACGTTGGAAGATTCTTTCTCTCGGACGTACAAATAATTTCACGACGAATATTCAATGAAACAAAGATGACCAAGCAATGACTGTAAATACAACTGTACGAAGCACGAAATTATAGGGAAACATACTCCTCTTTTTTTATGACTAAAAGTTCAATGATTTGAAGGAATAGATGGACTGTGATACCCTCACACCCTTAATGAAATTCAGTAGTCTAAAGAGAACATTATGCTCGCAACCTATGGACGGCGGTTCAAGCTCGTGAAATAGAGTTCAATATTTAATAATTATGGGAATCGATTGGAGGGAACAACGCGAATTATGAAATTAAATATTAAATTCGGGATGATGTGGAGAATAAAAAAGTTCGATGTGAATGTTTCTTTCGCTTCATTCATTCGATCCACAATTTTAATCCAAGTATTGTTCGAATCTGATGCTGTTTTCGTTGCGTAGAAAAAAACTTTTTGTTTGAAGCAATATTTTGTATAGACTCTACCGATAGTAGGAAATATTGATATCAACTGCATCTATTGAATCATCGCGTCGTATCATACGTAATGGTATTTTATGAAAGAATAGTTTCAAATGCACTTCGAGTGAATACGAATGATCGAAGTGAATGTGCATGATGCAGCCAGGTACCAGAAGTATTTGAATTCTTATTCCCCATTACAGGAACACAGCGAAGGATTGTGGAATTCAAAGATAGGAGATTTTGCCGATAACTTAAAACTGTTACACATGAATGAACGTATTGTATCGCTCGTCGGTTTATGGCCAATGAATATAAATGATCGTTTGTTTTCGATTTGCTTCATCTATATAACGATTCATTGCACTCTGAGTGTTCTACAGTTATACGAAGTTATGCACAATTTGTTACTCGTCGTAGAAAATTTGACCGGTAACGGCCCTCTGATGTTGGCTGCGTCAAAATTTTTCACTTTCAGGTACAATGCTGATGCTTTACGTTTAATTTTGAAAGAAGTCGAAAAGGATTACAAAATGGGAACTTATAGAACGCAACATGAGAAGCTGAGTTTTTTGGAATACAACAGAATGGCAGTATATTTCATCAAATTTGCAGTACCCGCTTCTTTTTTATGCGTTACAATATTCACTTTCACGCCATTGGTTTATCATTTTCAATCTCGTAAGAATCAATCATGTTCTTCATCAATCTCTCTCTCTCTCTCTCATAACATCTATTTTTTTATCAAAATCGCATCTGCCGTTTTTGAGAAAATTAATTCTTTTGATTTGATAACTTTCCCTCTCTATAATAGCCTTGCAACGTGGATTTCGAAGTTATCCTTTGGGATAATTGTATGTTATACCCATAGTTACCCATGTGGAAATTTAAACCGGGCCAGTGCTAACCCTGGCTTGAAGAACCTGGGCCGGTACTGGCCAGGTTGAAATTTCCACATGGGTATCTGTGATGTGAATTTGAAATTCATACAGTCTAATCTGATTATAAGCCCGCTTTGGGGCTGTAGGGGAAGAAAGTAGGGAGAAATCGACGTCCCGTCCACTATAAATAACAATCTTGTCTCAGCCTCCTTCTTATAAGCCTCACTCAATTCATATTGAAACATACCACGTGTATCAAACTTCGTGAGTTGAAACTTTAACATTATTCTCATTTTCAACTTCCACACTGAAAACACAGTTTGTTCCAGCCAAACAAAATTTTGGTTGAAATGAATGCAAAGAAACTTTTTCGTTGGCTGGAATAAAATTTATTTGGGGTGAACAAAATTTTGTTCACAATAATTAAGGCTTTCATACAGATAAATAAATTTTATTCCAGTCAACCAAGAAGTTTCTTTGCGTTCATTTCAACCAAAATTTTGTTTCGCCGAAACAAACGTTTTCTCAGTGAAATATGAGCGAGGCTTATAACCAGAGTGGGCTGTACACGCAGGAGCAATTTTAACATGCTCAACCCCCTAGACCCTTTTTTGACAAGTGAACAGCGGAACAAAAAATTCATTATGAACGAAAATTCCGTGCTTGTCGAATTTTGTAGTGTATTGGGTGTCATTTCAAATTCCCAAAGAGCGTTTTGAGTCTACCGGAAGAAAATTTTGAGATGATTGTAGAATCTTTGAACGCTGGGATATCAGCGTAACCACCGAGTGAACATTGCTCGATAAGAATTCTTCGAACCGAAGCCGGGAGAAATTGAATTGCACAAATACCACAGTATACCACTCTTTACGGAAAAACAGTATCGTTCTCATAACAATACTGGAGCGTTGTCATGACTATTCCAAAGTATAGGGATATCAGTATCGTTGCCATGACGAAACAGATCTTTCGAGCAACGATATAGTTGCTTCAGCGAAGATCCGCTGTGCGGTCTTCCGCGACTTGCAAAATCACATAAATTTTGGAGCGGCTCCACTCCGGAAGCTCAAAATTTATTTGATATAGATGTTTACCGTAGTTATCTATATCGTTACCATATCCATACAGTATCGCCACTACTACTATCTCTCAGAATAACCAAATGTGTCTTTCTGTGCTGTCCCAGTCTGTGATGTCCATTCATCAAGAAAAATTCAGCCAGATATCCACACATATGAAGTGGTATAATAAAATTGATTTACTCGACAAGCTAAATAGCAGCTGAACAACATATATAAGCTAATTCCCTCACAGTGTAGTCATCATTTCCAGTACCTCACTAAATCGATTCAATATACTTATTCTAAAAATTTTGGATTTCAGTTATTGAAAACTCAACAAGGCACCTGTACATTTTACCATATCGTACCAGAGATGTCTTCGAGATCACAGGTTTATGGACTTATTTATTAGCGTATTCTCTTCAAGCGCCAATAGTTGTGATTGCTTCTTTTGGGGTTATTGGTCTCGATGGTCTTATGATTACTCTAGTATTCCACTTTTGTGGTCAGTTCGCAATATTATCCCGGCGCACAACGTATGCTGTGGAACACCCACGTGGTTGCCACTATGGTATCAGCGAAATGGTTACCAGTCACCTTAGATTAACTAGGTAAACTATTAATGTTCTCCGCACTGAACAATTTCAACTATAGAAAATAAGTCACTATGATATATTACACGCCATGGCAAGCCTCGTGATTTCTCAATAAACATTGTGATAGTTTTCCGGAAGACTCTAAAACCACTTTAGAAATCTTTTAGAATTTTCTGAAAGATATTTTACAGAAAATTCTAGAAGATTTCTGAAAACGTTCTTGAAGATACCTTTCAGGAATACGAACACTTTTAAATTTCTAAAAGGTATCTTTTTGTGTTGCATAAGATTTTTTGCCCTGTTCTCAATGATTTCTGAAGATATCTTTCACAGAAAAGTGCTGAGATTAATCAAACTGTAATACAGTGTTAGCAATTCTTGCATTCATTTCAATGATTTTGCTGGGAGTTTTTTTCAAGTACGTGGATATATTCATTCCCATACACATTTTACATTAAATTCAATGTAAACTATAGCATAATCTAAACGGAGAAAACAGTATTGCTGGCATAACAAGGAGGTCTATTACTTTAGCGCCTACAAAAAAAACTAGCCGAAAGAGCAAGAGAAATGGTTGACACAACTACATTTTTTTGCTGACATAACCAAATCTGTGGTTTGACAGAACTGAAGGCTTAGCTTTTGTACATTGAATGGAATGTAGAAAGTGTATGAATCTGAATTCATTTACGTGATTGAAAAAAATTTCTAGATATTTCTGACAGTGTGTAGCATATTATCGTAACTTCAGGTTGGTGGGGATTTTGAATCAACGATTCAACATGTTCTTTCTTCAACAAGTACTGAGTTTTGTGATTTTATTGATTCTAGTTGGATATCAGTTAGTAGTGGTGAGTGATTTTATGAAACCGAATGAATGATACACGCCCTGGTTGAACAAACCCATTGATTTTCGCCAAATCTCATTGGATCTTGCACGATGTTCTGACCAAATCCCATAGAATTTTATTTCGTCGGACTCTATGGATTTTTTTAACCAGCGCGGAAAACCTGTATGATTCTCATAACTCAACGTTTTAGTGTGTAAATAAAAGTGTGATTGTTATAATCTAACATTCTAATGCAGTATCCAAATATTCAGCTGCGAGAGCCATACAGTTTTTCCGTGTACCAAATAGCATCTTGAAGGAAATTACTCTTCGAGTTGTATTTATTTGAAATTCAAAATACATACTGAAAATTCCAAATTCACCAAAATTTTTTCCCACAGACATCTAACTCTGCCCAAGGTGCGGATCTGCTGTCGTTTGTATTCTACGCGTCCGGCCTCATCGCATCACTTTTTGGTTATTGCTATGTCGGAGAATGTCTTTCGAATGAGGTATGGTATTTTTTAGGGATGGGAGTTCAAGAACAGTACATAGTGAAAAGTAAAACTCACTTTCAATCCGAATATCATTTTATTTTAAGTAGTTTGGACACTGTAGAAGACTCAAAATGAGGTTCATATTCATCATTTTTTTTTTATAAAAAAATTATTCATCCATTCATCATTATAAATTATTAACAACAACAAAATTACATGTGAAACTCTGAACGTGTTTTTCTCAAAACCTTTTAATTTGGCCTTACAAATCGCTTCAAAGATTTCTGCACGGTTGACTTTAAGTTTCAACAGCATCTTCCTAATACGATTTCGCAAAGAAACACGTGCGGAAATTTCGATTAGCTCAAAGCTCTTCATTTCATAAGCACTTGAATAGGAAATTGTTCTTTGAATTAGATGGGCCCAGCTGTTAGGTTGGTTTCTAGCTAGTTTTGTAACGCACTTTCTAGCCTGTGCCCATCCAGATGTCCCATGGAATTGCTAGAATCTTGTTGAAATTGGTAATTAGAAATGTGGAATCATGTTGTTTTGGTAAAATCACACCTATGAATAAGGTAACAATGTATTTTGACATGTAATCTCCAGACGAAAATGTTGCTTTTGAATTTATTTCCATAAAATAATCCCGAGTGACAAATTGAAACCTTGCGGCTTCCTGTTATTCCTCTGACCGTGTTAATGGACTATCAATGTTACTGTACGATCAGTCGTTGCATGAAAAATCTGCATAAACCAACAATGGTGAATGGACAAATTTCTATCAGGGTTTGTGAAGAAGCTTATTCCAAAGTATCAGATATCCCATGACATATTTACTTGCATAATCATCCAAATGTATAGTATCTACTTGTCAATTCGAATCAGTCGAATTCTATTATTCATGTTTTATTTTATGTATATCCAGAGGGTAGATGGAAATAGTGTGAGTTTATATTCTGAATTGTTTCACAGGGTATGAAATGGTATGATTCCCTTTACGAGAGCTCGTGGTACAAACAATCTCCGATGCACGCCAAAATGATTTTAATGTGCATGATACGTGCTAAAAATCCTCCTTCGTTCACTGCTGGAACAGTTTATGACTTCTGTTTGAGTAATTTTGTTGAGGTAAGAAATATGGTTCTTGAAGCACACCCCAAGAGAACCAAGATCTCCAAACATTCGATGAACTTTGAACACACATTTGATAAACGTACGGACAATTTAGAGTTCAAGAAATATTCAACGAATGTATGTAAACGTCCCACGAACGTTTGGAGATCTTGGTTCTCTTGGGGAAACGACGTGTGAAAGGCACTCGGGATTCAAATACAGAAATGTAAGAGAAAAAAATATCTCATACGGTTTGTCTGAAGAATTACCCTTTTTGGCTTACTCTGTTCATTAGTGACGCGTAAATAAGTTCTGCTAAGTAGGTGCAAAGTTTTTCAGGGGTGAATAATCTGATAATTTCCTAGGGAGACCAAATTTCTGAGTCAAAAAGTTTGAACAGTTTTTGTCCTCATATTTGATTTTCAGACTGGTTTTGTGGAATATTGCGGACATATACGGTAAACACCTGTTGGTCCGAAAGCTCGTTAGCCCGAAGCACTGATTAGAATTCCGAACAGATAACATCTCGTAAAAGTTTTCGTTACATTCCTGGTGAAAGAGAAGCGTGTCGAAAAGAATAACGGAAACGTAAGAATATTCCATATGACTCTTCTAATACTCCTTACATGCTTCCTATCCACTCTTAGATTACGCTTCCGTGCGTAAAGCTCAGTTCCCATGAAATTGGTTCCTGACACTTTTTAATACACGCTTCCCTTTCACCAGGAATCTCATCTTATTTGCACATGACTAGAAACATCCAGTTATATTTCGGGATTAGCTCATTCAGGATTTTAAAATTCGGGCCAACGGCGCTTCGGACTAACCGTTTTTCTTGCCTATAATTTGTCTTCATTTATCCATAACAAATTTTGAAAACTGTAAACACATTCTGATGAGACGGAAAGAAGAATATTATAACTCTGAATTTTTTGCATTCAGATGATGAAGGTAGCTGTTTCCCACTTCATGGTGCTCAGGCAACTGTTACAATGAATAATCAAGAAGATGAATCAATCATTGAACGAGAATACCATCGGCAAGATTCTGGTATGGTATCTGTAAGAAACAACTGATCAAAATAATGATACGAATTACTTGTTTCTGTAATAAACAGAGATTATCTTTTGATTCATTGCATTGTGTATTCTGAATTCTCTGCCTGACCACATAATTCCTCCTTGATTCGATGAGATGCTACGTTAAAATTTTCTGTGATATCAAGAAGACAATCCACCGGTCTTTGTAAAAGACACATTTTTTTTTTGCAAAATACCAGGTCGCGAAGAATGTATTGTGTGAGTTTTCCTATCCATCGTGCAACAGAACTTTTTCACGTATAGAAAGATCGCTTTGAAAGATTTTGGAATGATCCGTTATCAGCCACCCCTCGCACAATGTTTGTTCATCACTGTCAATTACGCACGATCCAAAATGGATGTCGAATACATTCTAAAGATTGCAAAAGCAATTCCATCCATAACAGCATAATGTGTCTCTGGGACGTTTTCTGAACGTTCAGAAAACCTCTCCTACGTTCTACAAATGTTCCATAAACGTTCCAGTGGCGCGTCGTGCTGTCCGGGAAGGATCAAGGCTTCCAAAGATCAAAGATGTGGATCAAAATCGACTTGATCTTACCACTCTTTACCGTGGGAAGTACGTTTCTGAGCAACTGTATCATAAATTCGATATTAAGGGTACTCAAGTACCAACAAAAGCGAGCCAAATTTTGCGCCAACTTTTTCCATAAATTATGCGTTCGACGGGAATTTTGAATGGATAATAATAAAATCCACGACCAGGATTAGACTCTGAAGTTAAGTTTCAGTCTTATTTTTCTGATTTTCTGGCGAATATGAGAGAATTTTGAAAGTAATAACCTCCAAATGTCAGAAACTTTTTGTAATTTTGTTTTCCAACATTTGCAAACTATGAAGAAACCTAAATTGATATTCACAGTCCAATCTTAGCTATCTACAGCATGAGATGAAAAGAATTTCAAAGATGCAATCAGATATTTCTCACACAAACCGATAGATCGCGTTGAGGGGATACCAGCGATCCCCGCTGATGCAACCCGCCATACAAGATTACCGGCTGAGTAAACATTTCCTCCGCAAGAATACTCTGTACTGAATTCATGAAGAAGGATGAAATTTTCAGGGAACAATCTTCAATTCTTCATCTACTGCTGTACATTGCCCGAATATGTAATTTCGAAGAAATATTTTGTTCTCAGTCGGTAACACCAAATTTTTTTCCGAAATTCAAAATTCGGGCGATGTACAGCAGTGGATAAAGGATTGAAGATTGATTCCTGGAAATTTCATCCTCCTTCATGAATTCAGTATAGAGTATTTTTGCCGAGACAATGTTTACCCAGTCGGTAATTTTATATGACGGGTTGCATCAGTGGGGATCGTTGGTATCCCCTCAAGTCCTATTAACTCCAATAAAACACATATTTCTCAATGGGTAAATCCTCGATTCAATCCTACAGATGACAAATTCTAATTGAGTCCGATTCATCTTGAATCAGTACTTGAGGCTTTCCGATTGACCCCATTCATTCCGATTAATTTTCAATCGGTTTCTATCGGATCCTATGGGATTTTTTGACCAGGATATGATTCCATTTCATTCGCAGGTGGCTTATAAACAACTATTATTCTTCCAAAACGTCTCGTTTGAGATCACAGCTTTCAGCTGGCTTCTCATGGACCTGAAATGAAAACTGAGCTAATATTCAATTTTTTGCAGATTTCTCATAGAATGCTTCGGAAAAAATTGTAAAAGCGATTGATTCACAGAATGAAATCCGGTCCATGGGGAGCTAACCTTCGAGTCTATTATACTTCGGGGTAATTATGGTTTACCATCAGTGTTGGGATAAAAATTATAGTACACGAAGTTTAGTTGTCAATTCTCATAAGCTATGAGATTTCATTGGTTATTACATAAGAATCGACCGATGAACGTCGTGTACTATAATTTTTATCCCAACACTGTTTATCATATCAGTGATAATTCTGGTAACACATATTGAGCCCGACTTTACGGTGCAACGTCCCGAAGTTTGATGACACAAAATGAAAATATTCCGAAGGGTCAGTAGTCCGAAATTCGCTGATTCCATTTCTGGTAATCAACCAGGAACTCCTTAGAAATTGACTAATCGGCGAATTTCGAGCTATTGACCTTCCGGGCCATCGAACTTCGGAACATCGCACTTTTGGGACGTTGTACTTTCGATACCCTGGTTTAAAAAAACCATTGATTCTCGCCAAATCTCACTAAATTACAGTTGAACTTGAACAATGTTCTGGCCGAATCTCATCCAGCAAATGTCAATGAGATTTGGTCAGAAAGAACAGTCGATTCTCGCCAAATCTTACTGAATCTGGCCAAATCTCATTGATTCTCGGACAATGTTCTGGCCAAATCTCATTTAATTTCATTTGTCAGAAGTAATGGATTCTTTTAACCAGGGTACATTGCTCCGTCATCGACTTCATGTTATTGACATAGAGATATTATACATGGAGGAGGTATGTTACTAGAAATTGCGTGGATTCCGTGAAATGAGAGGGGTGTAGAGCGAGTATCGGTGTTTTTCTCTTTTGAGCGCAAGCACAACAATGACATCGATACTTACCATTGAGCTCAATACATACAATGGAATCGCGGGGCATGAGGGAGAGGATATCAAAAGAAGACCACGCTATCTATTGAACAAACATAGAAGTACACCCAATCAATTCTTCGTTTCCTTCTTTTGTTCGAATAGACAAAGACACAAGCAGATCCAATCGCACCTCTCTCTTTGTCCGCGCGTTTCCATTGGCACGCTCACTCCAGTATGTATAAAGCTCAGGTAGAGTATCGTAAGCCCTAAAGTTCATGAGTCCTAAAGCCATATGTCCGAATTTCAGGTGCCCGGAAGACTATATCCCCGAATGTCCGTAAGCCCGAAGTTGCATAACCCCGAGTAAAAAATTGTAGCTTCGTTCGTTCTACGTGCTCTAAGTCACTCCAACTTGTACCAAACCAATCATCTCGTTGCTTAGACTGGACGTAGCGAATCCAAAATACTTGGAGCGAGTTGGGAGACCTTGGGACATCGGTAAACGAACTTAGCTAATGAATTCTAGTATAAATCGATTATTAGATACTTTCATACAATTCAGAAGTGAAATGTGCTCCTGTTCATAGTTTATCGATGCTTGAAATCATATGAAAGTATCTAATAATTGATCTATACTTAAATTCATGATTTTTTATTCGGGGTTATGCAATTTCGGGCTTACGGACATTCGGGCATATAGCCTTTCTAGGATCTGAAATTCGGACATATGGTTTCAGGGCTCACGATACTCTACCTTCAGCTCAATGATACTTACTCTGCCCCTCCCTCTTTCTGATTCCGCTTGCGCTCCCACTTGCGTGAATTCTAGTGCTTGCCTCCCCTGTGCATAATATCTCTATGATTTATCAATTGAGGGCTAGGGATGTCTAGTGATTTCACTATAAATCACCAGTTTTTAGCCAATGACAAGCAGTCAGGCTTTTCGTATACTACGATAATTCTATTTCGTGCTCTTCAACGAATGAGAATTTCTGTTGTTTCCAAACGATCATTCGAAATTTCTCTTGAATCATAATCACAATTGGAAGTTACGATTTTCAATTATGTTGTTTGCTCTGCGGATTTTGATGGTTTCTTCCTTCTTGATAATCGTAGATAGAGATGTCAGTAGAAACCACGTGACGTAGCAAAAGATGAAATATTGCGTTGGTGCTTGATGGACAATATAGTGGTCTCTCCCTCGCGCCTGCATACCTTGTATACTGCTAATCGTTCCTTTCTCTCTCTCTCTTTCTCAACATGAAAATTACATTAAGAATATCTCGATTGGCCGCAGGGTTTGATCCATTAGTAATAAAAGTCCATCGAACTTTATATCATATTGGAATGCGTACTTTTTACTTTTTAGCCCTTTATGAATTCATTAGTTCGGAAAGAGTTGTTGAAAGATTCTATTCTTGTTTTTGAAAAAGAATCCTTCGTGTGTAATCTGGGTATGCATCAGTCTAAGGATTTATCATCATTTTGAACATAAATAGGTGTCATTTCCTCAAATTCATTCCTAGAAACATCTTATAAATTTCTAATTCACAATCATACGAATTCAAAAAATATCTAAATATCACCCATACAGCACCGGGAGGTTTTTTGAAGGTTCCGAAAACGTACTTGGTTACAAAGGGAACGTGCAAATCACGTCTCAGGATGTTCTAAGAACGTCACATGTATGTCCCAGGGACATGCAAATGTTCCGTTTAGTTCCATTCATGTCCACCGTGTGATTTTGTATTTTTGAAGGGTAGTTTTCATGAAAGGACGTTTGGAAGACATGGCGAGAACATTCCGTAGTAGATAAAAAAAACGTCCTCAGAACTCAATCAGAAGCATCAAAAGGGAAGATACTTCAAACGTTTGGAAAACCTATTCCATGGAGACCAAAACACGCAGAACCAAGAGTACGTTTCTGAAACATACAGAGAACTTCCTGTGCTGTCTGGGCAGTAACCATTCCCAAGTAACACAAAAACTTCCTAAATATGCCATGATCATTCTATGAGTATGAAAAGAATGTGGAAATGTGGACTATTTTGGATAAATTCGTGCAGATATTCTATGAAGATACCAAGCACATAATTATTCGAAACAGTTTCATTTGGAGGTCCTAAGGATGTTCACAAAACTTTCCAAACATATTCTTATCATTTTCAACCTCTCGTGTTACTTGGGTTTCTGGCTAGATGAATCAGAATTGTTCTGAATCGCTCCAACTTGTACCAAACCAATTATCTCGTTTCTATGACTGGAAATAGCGAATCCGAAATACTTGAAGCAAGTTGGAGTAACTTGGGGCGCCACTGAACTAATTTACCCTACTTGAAAAATACCGAATACTCTCGATCCCGAATAGAAATAAGACTGAATAACCACCACCCAGACAGCACAACGTGCGACTGGAACGTTTATGGAAGGTTTATAGAACGTAGGAGAGGTTTTCAGAACGTTCAGAAAACCTCCCAGAGACACATTGTGCTGTTAGGGCATGAGTTAGTAGTCAACTACCAAGGACGTCAAAAGTTCCTAAAATTCATTTGGGTTTAATTCTATTCAGGATTATTCCATTCGGGATTGCTGACCTTCGGGATTAAAAGTATTCGGTATTACTGAACTCTGCCATTAAAAAATCTGATTGAAATCTACATAAACCGATTTGATTCCGATGCGAATTCCGGATAAACAAATCGGTGGTAATGAAAAGTAATCTGACGCTCAAAATTTCTTATTTGCGATGAATAAGAATCAATAGGAATGAATCGGATGCGCATTTTGAATCAGACTGGTTCGGAAGTATTTCAATAAAAAGTCCCCCTGGAATAGAAAATCGGATGATATTGAATAAGAATTGGGTTAATAAAAAATTCCTGATGTAAAATCCGGATACATTCCGATTAAATTCTGTGAATCGGTTGTATTAAGTTTTTTCAAGCAGGGTAGCTATATAATACGATGCATTCCTTTGGGCTATAGGGGAAACCCTCTATGTACTTTCATTCATTCAAATTTCAACTCGCGAACTTTCCATAAATTACCTGATGTTCAAGTCCCAGTCAGTGCGGGAATATTCTTCAAACATCTTGAGGAATTTGAATCGTTACAAGAACCTGTTAACCACTTCATGCTCTTAGGGCTGAAATTCCAACGCAGCATGTACGCACACATATATTCACCAAGTACGTCATAATTCGATACTCAACAACTGTCCAATATTGGTTATTCAAATTCCTGCCCAACGAGGATTTGGAATTCATTAGACATTTCTTGAATAAACGTGGAATTCTCCGTTCAAATGCGTTACGTTTGAAGAACAAACATTCGCGATTATCCCGGAAGGGAATGGATAAATCCTCACATATTTCATGGTTGTATTTGAAAAATGTTGTTGTTTACGCTATGAGTAACAAACGATTCATCATCACGTTAGTTCCCATGGATGTCATGTCGTGAAAGTGAACTGAAATGAGTATTGGATGTTCATGTATTCTCACTTGAACCTTTCACACCGAGGACGCGTATTTGAAAGGTATGATAGAGTCATAACGAGTCATCGATCTTTCCATACATCACATTCTTAGTAATAATCGAAAAAGTGAAATCTGTGAATGATGAAAAATAAAATGAGGAAAGACGAAGAAGCCATAAGCGAGATCGCGCAATAGCTTTTACGCACACATTAACGTCTCGCCAGCGAGATCCAGTCCTTTTCTCTTGTATATGAAAACGCTGGGTCAAGTATAACCGGTCCCAGGGACCTGGAGGAGAGTCCAGTGCAAGTAGGCAGGCAAGCAAGCAGGCAGGCAGTCTACCGATGTGCGACTCGCAGCTGGTTATATCGACGGTAGACTCCCTGGCACCGACCTGGCCAACTAATGCAATGCGCAAAGGATATGAGAGGAGGGATACAAAAAGACCTACAGGCCGCCCATCTTTTCTCAAAGAAGAATCTCGTTTTGTTTTTCGCTCTTCCTTTCTCTCTTGTTCTTTGATTAGGTGGACCACCTCGAGATGATTTCCGAGAAAAGATTTCTTTATACATATAAGTTTCGACGATGTGGTATCTTTTTTTTTGTTTTGTTTTATACACCGAATTTCAGTAATGTTCAAATCGTGAGGAACGATTATAAAAATACTGAGAAAAGTAAATAACGGTGTAGTTTATTGAATTAGGATTGGATACTTTCTTTGTTTTCTCGCTTTGACGAATAATCGGAGGAATCTGTGGAACAATATGATTCCATACTCACAGTTCCAAGTTTTGAAAAAGTTGAAGACATAATTCTTAGAGAAATCGTTAAGAATTGTTTCTGAACTGTTATTGTACTGGATACCATATTGCGAATGAAGTCTTCTGGATTGATTCCAGAGGATGCCAATTTAATAAGTATCCTCACGTTCTGCATCAGAATTCAAATTCTATCTCGTGTTTTTGATGTTTCAAATAGAAACATGAGACTCCACTTTCCCATACTCAAATATCAGAGAGGGTTTGAGCTTTCATCATCCATCAAACAAATATTCACATCTTGGATCTCTCTCAAAGTGTTGTGTAAGACATCTCGAATTTATGTAAAAGAAATTTCAAGATACGGATTGTTCATTGGGATACTGCTGAAAAACCCAGGTAGCATCTTCGGATAACATTGCTACACTGGCATCCTTATTGAGCATATGATATAGAAAAATCTTACGGTCAAATCTCTTGAGGAATTCCGCTTGTGAAATCCTGGTCTCGAAAACCCGCATCATGAAGTTGAAGTCTCATTCGAGTTGAAGTGGGAATTCTACCTGGACTCTCGCAGGAGGATAACAATATTGAATGGAGTTTCGATTAGAATGTGACTAGAAATATAATCGTTGTAATTGATTTCCAGATAAAGAGAATTCATCTATATTTGCATGAAATAACAATATTGAAGTGACAAAGATTCAATGATTGAATATTACTGGAACTCATACCACAAATCATAACTTGTTGGGCGTTGCAAGATTTGATTGAATTCTCATCACCGCGTACAAGCAAAAAAACTAATTCGCTGCTATAGTTGAGATCATTGTAGCTGTGGTAATCATTGTTTATCGCGCATACTGGGGCCGCGCAAGCTTCACCGCGTGGATTATGGCCACGTAATTGCTGTTCACCCGCAAAGATTTTCACCAAGCGCCCGTAACCGCAATCAGCGATTTTCACACAATAAGTATTGTTGCTGCACTCAAAGTTTTGGGAGCAGCCGAATATTCAACCGAATAGTTGCAATTAAATGTTCATCTGATCAATTAGAATAGATATTTTATTTGTTAGAATGAGAGAAATTTAGAGTTAAATGTACCGTGATGCTTTGTAACGGAAGAATAGACGGAATTTACTACGAAATTCACTAAGACGTGATCATAGAAAACTGATAAAATTGATAATATTTTACATCAAATTGCATCGGAAAGTCGGTATGTTCCTTCACTTTGGTAATCCCATAGTCAATTATACTCCACAATTATTCTCTTCTGCGTGTCCAAGTAAACTGCACAGTTAGAAAAATTCCACTGACATTGAATATCATCTTATGAAACCGATGATAATATTTTATCAATATGATGTTATGCCTCCCCGTGGATGATTGCGGGTCTTCCAGGGGGATATTCATGATACCTGTCCTTGATATCCTTTTTATCCATCCCTGGTAGTATCTGCTTCCTCTACGTCGTAAGGAGGATAAGTATCTCAGAGTTGGATCTTTTTTTTGAGTGGAATGAACTACTCAAGAGAAAGAATACAAACTGAGAGAAACGAAATCATCCTAATGTCAGAAACATGGGCAAAAACGGAAGGAAAGCAAGGGGAAACTACCTTCCTTGACATGTTTCAATACTTCCCGAGGAAATGAAACCTTTTCCTAACCTGGAATATTATGTAACAAAAACAAACGAACAAATTAATAAATACATGGTGGCGCTCTCTCGGGTAAAATATTCCGGAGGTAAACTAGTCTCCCGTTCGGATCTCCGGGTGGAGGCCGCTCGAGGAAGCTTCATCAACAAAGAACGAAAACCGAAGAATAGGATAGGGAAAAGAAACAACATTCTTCGAGTCGGAGCGTGGAATGTTAGATCACTGAGGCAAGCGGGAAAATTAGAAATGAATAGGTTGAATATAGACGTAATGGGGATGAGCGAAATGAGATGGCCACAAGAGGGCGATTTCTGGAGTGGGGATTATAGAATAATTCATACAGTATCAAAGAACGGTCAAGCAGGTGTAGGAATTGTAATGCATAAAAGAGTAGGAAATAGAATAGAAAATTATCTGCAACCTAATGAACGTGTGATGATGGTTAGAATCAGAACAAAACCGGTAGACACAGTCATAGTCCAAGTATACATGCCCACGTCTGCATATTCTGAGGAAGATATTGAAAAAACGTACGAAGAAATAGAAGAAGTGATAGATTATGTGAAGGGAGAAGAGAATTTGATAGTGATGGGGGATTGGAATGCGGTAGTAGGACAAGGAAAAGAGGACAACATAATAGGAGATTTTGCGTTAGGGAGAAGGAACGATAGAGGACAACGTTTAGTCGAATTTTGTGAAAATCATAAGATGGTTATCACAAACACTTTATTCGAAAATCATCTAAGAAGAATCTACACTTGGAAAATGCCAGGCGATACAGCAAGATACCAAATTGATTACATATTAGTGAAACAAAGATGTAGAAACCAAGTGAAAAACTGTAAAACTTATCCCGGTGCAGATATAGATAGTGATCATAATATGTTGATGATGAGATGTTCTCTGAAATTCAAATCTCTGAAGAAGAAAAGGAGAATGCAGAAAAGATGGAATTTGAAGAACCTCAAGCAAAAACAAACACATGAGGCATTCGAGAAAATGTTGGATGAAAAATTGGGAGATCAAAAAGAGAAAGACTTGGGAATAGAGAGGAGATGGACAAAGATGAAGGGGAATATAAGAGAATGTGCGGATAAGATTTTGAAGAATAATGGAGTAGAACTTAAAAACCCATGGATAACGGGAGAAATTTTAGAATTGATAAATGAAAGAAGAAAATACAAGAATAATGATAGCCAAGAAGGCTAGCAACGATACAAATCATTGAGAAATAAAATAATAAGAGAATCAAGGAAAGCAAAAGAACAGTGGTTAGAAGATAAATGTCAGGAAATAGAAATAAGATTGCATTTAGGAAAAATAGATGAAGCATATAGAATTAATCAAAGATTTTTCGGACAAATTAAATCTAGAAGCAATAAGATTAGAAAATCTCTAAGACGACAATTGATAAAAACGGAAGAGAAAATAGAACAGTGTTGTAGAACTTGTTGTATTGTTGAACAAATTTTTGAAATTCATAATCTTAAGCGTAAATTATATTTGTCAGTAAATATAATTTATAGATTCAAAATAAGAAAAAATATGGATAATACAACTTTCAACTTCCAAATTGAGGAGACCCAGTGTCTGGAAATTTCGAAACAATCGAATTTTTTGAAATCGGAAGAACGAGAAAAATATGGGCGAACAGAAGGGATATTGTAGGGTAATTTTATGTACATATTTATTAGGGTGTTTCATTTTTGGCCAAGATTTTTGTTTTCTCTGTCCTACTTGAGAATTTGATATTTTCTAGAGGAAAAAGTATGTTCCCTTCGGGATAAAAATTCCAAGTGAATAAGAGACTCAGCTCATTCAAAAATTCAGTTTCTCATGTAAATAACACAGGAAACCCATTAACTTTGGTTTCAACTCGGTTTTTCGGTGTTGAGAAAATTTTTTTCGAGTGAATGAATATGATGGGCTTTGTAGGGCATGAAATTTATTACGAAAAAGTTTCCATGAAATCAAGCCGTACGATCAATAGTTTTGGGAGTGAACTTTAATAAAAGTCAACATAAAAGCTCTTATAATTTCGTATTTATCGATCTTACATGCGTAATTAGATTATAATACACTTCATGGGGCTCTAAAATTTATAATCTTAAAAACTGCTTATTCAATCACAATAATCGAATGTAAATTTCAATACATACTAGGTTGTAGGGGATTTTATCCCGATTTTTATTTAAGTTCACCTTTCAAGCTCTGTAACCCCAAAACTATTAGTCGTACAGCTCTATCTCATGGGAACTTTTTTGTAGCGAATTTTATGCCCTACAAACTCATCATACTCATTTATTCGAAATAAATTTTTTGAACACCGTAAAATCAAGTTGACACCAAAGTCAACCAATTTCCTGTGTTATTCAAATGAGAAATAGAATTTTTGAATGAGCCTCTAATTCGGTTAGAATTATTTCCCTACGGGGATATGTTTTCAATTCAATTTTGGTTAAGTGGATGAGTTCTGATTTTGTGGAATCAATAATTTTTTCAGGAAGTTTTGGAATGAATAATTGGTATAGAATTTATGATATTAAATAATGAAAAAACTTAGGTTTGTTGAAAATTTGTGTTTCAGATAAATTTATACTAGCAATTGTGGTTAAATGAGGCATATAAATCAATTAATGGTGTTTTTTCAATAAAATGATCGAATTTAAAAAAAATAATAGAATTCAGTGAAATTAAAATTTAGTGAAATGATTTCGACTTCAAGAATTTTATGGATTTATTTTATTTCATTGAATAAGAATTCAGATTGGGATTAGACACTCTCGTATTAAATTGAATTGGTATTCTGATTTAGTATTTATTTAGGAATCTGAACGTTGGATGTCTGAACGTTGGACTTGACCATGCTGGTCTGTTTGTGCCACCTGCATGGTCAACAAATTTTTTTTCATAACTCAGATACTAAGGTTCGGATACAAAAATATGGAATGAAAAAGTTGTTCAGTTTTCTCTCAAGAAAACATTGCTGGAACGCTGAAAGTTTGTTCGCGGACACTGTATAAATTTCTGTTCCTGAAGGTATCCCAGGGATATCCCTACAGAATATTTATAGGATATTCTATAGTATATCCTTTAGGTTTGAAATCTCGCAGTTCTTGGCATATCCTACAATGTTAAGAAAGCAACATGGTCACAGAAACTATCCTTACATAGCGAAGGACTTACGGTTGGTTCGGTTATTCGGTTCTACTTTTTTTATAATTAGCGGGGAGTGGTATGACATCCCCCATCATTTTTCCGGCTCTAGGGCTCCCATTGGCCTCAATTCAACCCGGACTGAGATCATTCCACAATCAACACTTTGGTTTGTAATCGCATACTGATTTGGAAACATGAAGAATCTTCAATATTTGAAAGATCTCAAAAACCCTCTTCTTACATTTGTATTTAACAAAAATGTAAGGAATAATTTCAAAATCACATGGGATGTGCGATATGAAAATTTTCATATGAAAAATCGTATATAATTTGTATATCATAATTTATACAAAAACATTTTTCAACTACATTGTATTTCATACCTCATTAAATCGCAATAATCAAATGTTAAATTTCTCCACTTTGTATACAGCGCACGTGGAAATATTCCAAAATATCAACTTTATATAACACATTTTCTCTCTAAATTTCTTGGAGTGAAAATCCACTTCTAACGTGTGAAAATATTACAAGTCCAACAAGAGTGAGATTCCACTCCTGAAGGATGATTTTTCACTCCATCAGAGCGAATTGTCACTCTCTTGGAGGGAGGATTCCACTCTGAAAAGAAGCTGAGATTTCACCTTTTCAACCGAGTTGAATCTTCACTCTGTTGGAGCTAGAATTCACTCTTATGGAGTGAAAAGTCACTTTCGAATCTCACTCTTCCTGGACTTGCAGTATTTTCACTCTTTGGAGTGAATTTTTCACTCCAAGGAATTTAGAGAGTTCGAATAACTGAAATTCAGAAATTTAATTGGAGATCAGATGTTTATATGAATTAAGAAATGAAGGGAATTATCTGGTAAGAAGTCCTATAATTTATTTGGAAGTGGTATTCATCACGTTATAATGAATGCAATAGTAGGTGTGTACAATGGGCCCCATTCTCCTTACATGGGACCAAGGATGAACCAAAGTGGAACCAACATTCAAACACGATGAAGTGAAATTATGTGTGCAACCAAATCTCCAAAAGTCTCATTACCAATTTGAAAAATATTTCAAAATTGTATAAAATTTATATACAATGTTATATAAATTGAATATACATTATATACAATTTCAAGAATCTTTCCATTCGGAATATTTAATTGGGTTTCCCCATCGGAATGTATGATGAATTTTACACATCACTCCGAGCACATAATTTCATCCGTCGCAATATAAAACCACTTTTCTCAGGGAAGTTTACCTCGTCTTCGCAAAATTTCCTTATTCTTTTTCATATTTTTTCTTCGAAACGTGGGAAAGAAAATGGAAATTTTGCGACTGTGTGGAAATGAACAGGGAAAACTTTCCTACAGGTTTTTTCTACTCACAGATTTAATGAAATTCATGTATGAAAATGTGATTAAAAGAAGTGTACATCATGAATTTAATTTTCCTATCTGAAATAGATGAGATCAATTTCTACAATCTTGACATAACTCTCGACACCTTGCAAATACGTTGGAATTTATACAAAACGATGCAAAAGTAATTTATGTAATGGTTCTTGCAACTGTAAAATTAGAAATTATCCACATGCGTTATGACGAATGTAAAAGTGACGTGAATACCTTCGAATATCTTTCGGCATGAAATATGCTCGGAGGAGAAAAAAGATACGTGAAAGCATTTTTTTTCCTACCAAAAAGATTTACACACGTCCCTGGGTTGATAGAGATAGGACCGCCCCTGTTGAAAAAGTAGGCGGTGTTCACCAGCCCTGGACGTCGACGACATTATTCCAGAGCTCTCTATCGTTCTTCTTCTGCTTGTGTGTATGGGGAGATCGGGGTTTAACCGAGGATACAACTATCCGCGATGGCGGCTAAACTAGAGTGTTAGAATGTGGAAAAATTCTCTGCCGCGCTCACGGACCTTTCCTCCATTTCATCATTATGAGAAATACTGAATATTCACATAAAATCCTTATTATTTCAGATTTCATGATTCTATATCTTACGCTATTCTTGGATGAAACTTCATTGAATAATGAAATTCTATTGAGAAAACATGTATGAATGTGTAACACAATATAGTGAAAGTTTGAAAATTCAGTCACTTTTGAATGATTGGTTTGAAAAGTAAGTGATGGATGATGAAGAGAAATTCACAGAACATTCATTGTGTTACATCTTTGAATAAAAATAGCAGAACACAAACTTATCGTCAATCATACTAAGAGAAATTGAGAGTAAAATTTACCATAGTGCTTCGTAACCGAGGAACAGACGATGAACTAACAATGTTTTACAATAAAGTGCATTGGAAAGTCAATATGTTCCTTCATTTTTATAATCGCATAGTAAATTTTGAATTCTAAATTCCTCTCAGCGTGATATCAATTTGAATAGATAGAAATTTTTCTGATTAAAAGATGAGCTGTCCTGTAATTTTCACCTCTACCCGCATTGTTTTTACCTTGATTTATGAAATTTGTGTGAACTGATTTTCCGATGAGAGAAGTGAATTGTGTAGGATTTTTTATTTGAGATGACTCAAGTGGGGTGACTCAGTCCAAAGTGGTTTCATCCTTGAACATCATCGGTATGCATGGTATATGGAATATCAGGGAAATATTCTGACAATCCACAATGGTTTATAGGATACTCAACGAATAGTTACGCGATATATCTTTTTTGGTAGGTATGTTCTGTAAACGTTGTTCCTGAGAAATAATTATGAAATTTCCTCCCGGAAATTGGTAATAACAAAGTGCTGCATAAGTGAGGGATTTTTCACCATGATTTGATGGACTTTTTGATTGGAGAAAAGAACTAGCAATAATATTGTTGAATTGACAATAAAATATTGTTATATATCAACCCACAATGAAATCGTCAAAATATCGTTTGAGATTGTTGAATTGGCAATTTCATTGTCAACAAGACAACTATGTGTTGTTAGAAGAACAAGAATTATTGTATATCCAACAATAAAATTTCAACACTTTTTGCTAATCACTTTCAAAATTTCATTTATTGCTAGTCCTACGAAACCCATTTTTCTCAGTGTACGCATGATCGAGAAAAGGAATTCAATATCGAAATGAGGAACGATTGTCCATGGATTTCTCATCAGTGTGGATTTCATTCTGCTCATGTTAGAGAAAAATTCTTGCTGGAAAAGCGTTTCCAAAGAATCTGCTTTGCTAAATTAGCAAAACGGTTACTGTTACAGCAAAAATATTGCTATTTTAGCCAGATATTTGCTAATTCAGCACAACTTTCTAGCCGTCTATGTATTTACAATTCCGAATTGTTGAATGACAAGCGCTTGTTGAAAGAGCAAAATTTTTTGCAAATTCAGCAACAAGTTTTGCCATATCAGCAAAGCATATTTTTGAGGTTCGCTGCTTCAGCAACTTTTTTCTCTGAGTGCAGGACCGAAATAGCACCAATACTCATGCGAACCAAGGTTGTTGATTTTGAATCTATATCAATTTCCATATTTTTGCGGGACTTCTGCTGGACTTGTTAAGATTGTTTCTAAAATTCTTTTCAAACTCAAATCCCATAAAAGGGTAATTTCTGATGTGGCAATTTAGTGTCTCTGATCTCTTCAAAAGCATGTGTTTTCTATTCTCAATTAATTACCTGATCAATATGTTCACGTGACGAAGGAACCTGTCTGGGCAACTTTTCAAAATTATATATAATATAATTTATACGCAATTCCGAAGATTTTTCTCTATTTTTTAATAGAAAATTCATTGAGTATTTAACAAATTTTATGAAATAACAATCAAAGCTTGGAGTACATGTTATGAAAAATATCGACCTTGTCAAATATTGCCCATCACTGCAATTGAGGTTATTCAAACGTTCGTGGATACGCGTGAGATGTCTATCCGGGCACGAATACGGGTTTTGTGGCGATGATTTGACTTATCTTATCCGGGTTGTGGAATCCGATATTGTTCGGAAATCCGGATGGAACACGAACAGGCAACCGAATTAGTTTCATCCGAATTTCATCCGGGACTCCAAACAACATCCAGTTTCAGTGCACGGATAGAATGTAGATAAGACTGGGTGAAGAATCACCGCAAAAACCGGATCCACTCCCAAATATCTCCGGATATTATCTATCTGAGTTTTTTTTAGATTTTATCCAAAATCTCATTTGGTTTTTCTCACAAGGAGGAAAATTCAGGTCGAAAATATAGTAATCTTTAATCAAAATTCAGGAATATTTCTTAAAATCTGAGAGTATTTCTTGAATGCATAATAAAGATAAAACAGTTCACATTTTTGTGGAATTGTATTCGAAAAACAATGAAAAATTATCAATACTTCATGAAAAATACAGAAACATATGAACTTTCCAGAAGTCGTTTATGAAATTTCACAAAGTGAATAGTAGGATATTGAATTTTGTTATTGTCTTTGTAAAATTTCACGCGCAGCTTTTGGAAACTTCATATGTTCCTCTATTTTTCATGAAGTATTGATAATTTTTCATTGTTTTTCGAATACAATTCCACCAAAATGTGAACCGTTTCATCTTTATTATGCATTCAAGACATACTCTTAGATTCTAAGAAATATTCTCCAATTTTTATTAAAGATTACTATATTTTCGACCCGTATGTTTCTCCGTGCACCAGGACATAGAATATGCATATCCATTCCAATTCTATTGAAAGAAATCGGTGATGGAATATTATATTCCCATATTAAATTCAATCAATTTTTTGATTTAATATCGGTGATGAGATTTCAAAATTCGTCCCTAAAATGTAACAATTGACCATTCGATTTGACAAATATGTTCTCAAAATTTAAAAGAACAGCGGGTGAGGAATATTAGCACACAACAGAAAATCTAAATCCCTGTAGTTTATACAATTTCAGAAGGTTCAACTGTTTCCTTCTTCATTTGATCTCTTGAAAAAGATTTGATTTATGATTCATTTCATCATCTCTCTTTGTTTTGTTAAAGAAAAAACATTTTATCGTACAGTAAAAAATAATTGTGAAATTTTCTCTCAAAAAATAATGGTACCAGAGTTTCTCCATGGATGGCCTAGCCGGCGCGAGCATCCCGGGAGCCTTGAGAGGAAACTTGATTGAGGCTTGGAACAAATAGCATTGTGCCAGCACACAACGAGCCTGAATTCTGATACCTGAAGAAACAGTGGTGGAAGAGATCGCTAACGCTAAAATAAGCTTGATTCAATGATTCTGATTAAAAAACCAAGGTTGGATGAAGCCTCAATCGATGCTGGCACCAGTTAACGCTAAAGCTGTTCTATTACCTTCGCACGATAATATACCTGTTATCAATCAACGTTGGGTTGATATACATTCCCCACGCTTAGCTGTCATGCTCGGCTGGAGCAGCATCGGCGAAATCGCAGAAGTTTCATCGGGGAGAAAACTCTCCACTGAGATTTTTGATCACTGATTTGTTGAGGATTGAATATCCAAAAATAAAGGCAAAATAGTCCCTCAGAGTAGCAGAAGAATCTCTTATTTTCGAAGGAGAAACAATTCCCCTACGATGGGGGAATTAAATCACTGAAGTGTGAAGAAAATTCGCCATATTTTTCACAGTTTATCCAATTTCAATCCTAATGACTCTGCAGGAGAAGAGGAATTGGAATGAATCAGAAGAATTCAATCGCAGTGAAAACATTTTCTTTTTCCAATGTTTTCCCTTAGGAAAGTTTTCCACGTTTGTGCAAAATTCCCTCATTGTTTTGCACATTTGTTCCTTCAAACGTGGAAAATGATATGGAAATTCTGCGAGTTTATGGAAATGGATACTCTCTAAATCTGAAAGAGTGAAAAATCGCACGTTTCACTCCACTAAGTGTCAGAAGTGAGCCTGTCCGCTTCGAGTGGAATTTCCACTCGTTTCGAGTGACCTCTCACTCTTTTAGAGTGAAAAATTCAAAAGAGGGGAAATTTCACTCGAAAATTCGACAGGCTCACTTCTGGCTGGCTAAAGAGTGAAATCTCACTCCAAAGATTTTAGAGAGTAGGAAAAACTTTGCTACGGGTTGAATTGAGGAGAATTACAATCTTCTATTAACATTGAAAACGATTGAACTCAGTACTGTTATTCCATGTAAATTCACAATAATGAATTCATACAAATTTGATCTTGCGCTCAGGTGGAATGAATCGAAGGGAATTAATATGAACATGCATATTCCAACATGAATATCATTGACATTCGCGGTGAGTTAGAAAACATAAATCACTCCTGCAAAAGAGCATAAACGTCGGCTCAAAGATGGCCCGAGCCTACTCCAGAGTTGGAAGAATTGGTCTTGATATATAGTTGTGCACACAAGGGGAAAATGGGGTGAATAGAAACACCCTCAAAGAGTGAAAACTAGTAGAGAATGATAAGGGTGTATTCACATTCACCTCATTGTACAGCAATTCTTTTTCCCGAAACGCCTGAAATAGGCGATTGAAGAACATTCGCTCGATCAATTCTCAACATGTCGAGAAGGATGAGCACGAAGAGATAGGCAGATCATTCTCCGATGAGGGATCCAGAATCCCGTACAGTCCAACTTTATATAAAGATATTGTTGAAGTTTGAAATGAACGAATAATTGATAGTTGCAATATCCGCAGTACTAGCCAGAACGATGATTGACTCAATTTTCGCTCAAATCGAGATTCTCGTCCCATTCGATTGAGGAAATTCCTGATATAAGAAATAATATTCAAGAAAATTTCTCTTGTCTGGTATGATAGATATCTACTCGAGGAAAAACTGTTTGGATCTCTGTGAATCTCATTAGATCTACTGAAATCCAATTGGATCTATTTGGATCCAAAGAATGGAAAATGCAGATCTATTCGGATCTCAATAGATCTATGAGGAAGAAATTCACGTCAATTCATTCGAATTCACATACATTCGCTTGACGTTTGATTTATTTTCAGTTGATTTCTAAATATCAAGTATTTGGAAACAAGAAATTGATTAGATTTATGAAGATATTAATAGATTTGAATGGATACGAAAAGCATTGATTTTCAAATTTTTTGTATCCGTTGAAATGTTACTTATCAAATCCAAAAATTGGTCTTTCACGTGTATGGATATAAAGTTCTATGATTTTTTCAAATCATTTCTGAACATTAGGGTGGTTCTTATTTTATATATAAAAAGTGTTTTCAGTTTTTCTTGTTGCCAACAAACAAGTTTTCTGTACAGCTGACCCTCTAATGTTGTTCTACATCATGAAGGAGTGTTACAATATTTTGTAAACGCCTATGTATGGCGTTATATATCCCATAAATGGTCCATTCTTGATGCTTATATGAATCTAGTTATTATATATGGTCATCTATGCCCATATATATCAAATTCATTTGCTATTATATATCATTTTTATATAATTCATATATATAAATTGCATGTGGTTTGTATATGCATCATTTTTACTAGTGAAAGTGTACTATATTTTTCCATCTTCAGTTCACATTTTTTTCTAATGCGCAATTCAAGTTTCAGCGATATAAAATGAAGTTTGAATAGTTCATTCACTAAAATTGGATTCTTATTTTTATAATAGAGTCAGTTTACTTGAAAATATATTATCTGATGGAATACTGTAGAGGGGTTTTAAAAGCATAAATCTCAGTCACGAAAAGTCTATATCTAATTTAATGCATAAAACGACAATCACACTTAGCATAATTCTTGAGAATGATGATCCTTTTTTATGATCAACCGTAACTTATCGTAATGTACAAAACAATTCCAAGAAAAAAAGAATGAACTAAACTCTTTCCGCTTAGAATTAATTGTAATAGATAAACTTTTTGGAAATTTCATACATTTTTTTCATATGAAATAGTATCTAGTTCAGTACTATATTTTAAATCTTACAATCCTTGAAATGTTTTGAATGAAATTTTCAGAGTAAATATATTCACATGATCGAAGTTATAAAATTGAGTGTGTTTTTGTCGCATGAATGAGTCATGAATTTATTTATATCCATATGATTTGCAAGTCTGCTTGTTTCTACTCTATAAACAACGATTACAGGCATATGAATGGACTGCTAATAGCCCTACAATGCCGGTGAAGAGTCGTCACTGGCCCTTTGAAACGCCTGCAGTCGTGTTTACTTGGATTCTTATAGACATAATTTATGTTGTTTGATATACGTTCATCTGTTCCTTGCTACTCACGTTTTATCTTTTCATTTTCTTGTTATTATTCTTCAAGGTGTATCCTTGTGAAATTTATTCTCTTCAAAATGATCGAGAGTTTCAACTCCGGAAACGATTCATTGTATTTGAGGTTCCAGAATATTGTTTATGAATTTCTTTACAGTGTGAAAAATGGTTGTACAATATTTCACCAAAAATTGTGGCAGCAAAGTTTCACCACTTTGAAGAATTTAACACTTGAAAGGCAAACGATCTGTCAAAGTGGCGGAACAGTCTGCTGTTTCTGATAAAAAAAAAACCATTCCTCTATAATTAGGGGATGAAGTCCACCACCGAAGCGTGGAAAAACTTACAATAATTTTTACCGTGTAATTTATCAGAATCCCTTTGTGGGAATTCAAGGTTCTTGTCTCCCAATTCTTTTGAATGTAAATCGTAATTTAATCTAATTCATACTGCTAATCATAATATAATTCAGTTATGGTATCAGAGTTAGTGAAAAATATAACTCTAAGAATAATATTCTGCCAATAGATATAGCCCCAAAGCTTCCTAGATTGATTCTCCAAGGAAACACAAGCAACAAGCATCGTAGGTCAATTTTAGGTTGATTCTGAGTTGATATGCGTTTAATGAAGATTAAATAAACTTCCTTAAATCCTAATGGATAAATTGATTTGATTTCGCGATTACTGCAGGGCAGAGACGAACTGTGTGATGAAAATTCGTTTTCTTTCGAGATTTCCCATGAGCAATCTTTTTAAAGTGTCCACAGGGGAAAATTTTGAAAAAGATACATTCCAGTAAATACTACACGTGTTGTGGTAAACATTAAACACGACGTGATACGTGTAAGTTCCTTCTTCTTAGCAACTTTCGTAAGTGGTCTAAATATTTATTCAGTTCTATGTAAACTCCAGCACTTCTTTTTCTTAGTAAAGCATTCATTCATGGATTCAGAAACTCGATATTTTGAGCATAAAAAACATTACGCGAAACTTGAATATTGAAAAGTTTTTCTCAAGATGCAGCAAGGAGGGCGCTTTTGCTTCTTAGTTACATTCCTGGGAGGCGGTGGTATGAGAGGTGCCTCCGCGAAGGAGCAGGACAGAGAGAAAAGAAAAGGCACACCACGGGGAACGAGCCAGACAAACAGACTCTCTGGCACTCTGGTATCGCGGGAGTCACCGGGCAGTAGTGGTCACCGGTGGTCACATACTGACAAACAGTTCTCTCACAGTATCCAGTTGAATTTCGCTCGAGTACTTGAAGATTTCGCTTGACGCGTGTTTTGCTTTTTTTTCTGTGTTATGTGATATATGCAGTGATTCAGTGATAAAGTGAGAACTGTGATAAAGGATGTAGGTGTTGCATCGAAAGATAATTCGAGTAAAAGATACTTTGTGAGGAACAGAGATTTCGAATGCAGAGTGAATAATTCGATTGATAGGAATCGTTATTTCATTGAAATCGCAAGATTGATCGATCGAACCTCTTCGATACAGGAAGGTATCGAACGACGGTCCCTAATATCGTCGTCGTTGTTCTACCATCGTTCGTCGATCTCGGCCCATGAATAGGGCACACGATAGGCAAAAACAATAACCACGAAAACGACGACGACGTCGCCGTCGTCGTCGTTTGAACCTCTGTGCTGGTGGAGGTGGTGGTGGTGGAGAAGAAGAGGGTAGTAAGGGCGATTGGTGTCACATCAAAGATAAGCCTCCTTCACCTCGATATTGAGGAGGAGGCAGAAGAAGAGGAAGAAGAGGAGGACGACGATGTTACCGATACGGCAACTCGAAAGCACTTTGTTCCTGTTGTCTACCGTGATCGTCATTGTCGTTATGACAATGATGCCTATGCCAACCTCGGCTGAAAGAATGAGTGGACTCTACGTTGATAACGGTTACGATCAGACGATCGTTCACAGGGTTGTGAGCCAACGGGAAAAACGCGAAGTCGAGAATGAGATTCTTAATTTGTTGGGTTTACCGGATAGGCCGCCCAAAAGCAGTGGCGGGAGGCCACCCCAGGTCAAGCGCTCCGCGCCAAAATTTCTTTTGGATATTTATAAGAACGCGCTTGGGGAGGAGGACGAAGATGAGGACGGACCGCGAGGGAAAAAATCTATCAAGATCCGTCAACAGTTACACAGGGCCAGTGAGTTCGATCTCACCGGTCAGGATCTCAGGGCCATCGACCAGAGCGACGTCATCATGACCTTTGCCGCGCACAGTGAGTTTCGTGTTTATTTCTGAGAAATCATCCTATCCGATCTATTTGATTTAATAATTCAGGTAACGACGTCGAAGAGATCATCATTTTCTTCATGAGATCTCAATTTATTATCAAAGAATCAAGATTGTTTAGGATTGAATTATCACTATTGTTAGTGACAATTTATTCAGTGAAGCTCTTCTAAACTTGCGTACAAATATGAAAAAAAGAGCTGTTCGAACAAATTCATTGATTATTATGATTGAATATCATAGGAGAGTCTGTTGAGAAAATCATTTCCTGGTGAACATTTTTGAATTCTTCTTTTGGACAACTCTAAAAGATATATTTTGGATATTTTTCTGAAAACATACCCAAGATTTGTAAGAAATATTTCAAAATATCTTGAAGATATCACAAAGCAGGGCATCAAACGATATCTTTCAGGGGATTCCAGAAGAATTCCACAGAAATATTCGTGGATTGCAGTGAGAAAACGGAGGAGAAAAGGTACGCGAGGGTGACAATTCACTGTTGGAAAGGATTGAGAATGAATTACATCTTTCTTCTTTGCAGAAAGATCTTTCAGAGATATGTTTGCAGTGTAATTCACATGTGAAACTCAACTTCCAATGAACGTCCATTAGTGTATTCTTCAAAACACTTTGCTTGAAATTTTTATGAAGTCAAGTTTTATGTTAATGTCAGGAGCAATATATCCTTTCACGATCCAATTTTTCACAAACTCCATGGATGAAAAATAATGAAAAATATAATTGACAATCTGGATAAAATAATTGTACTTGCATATTTGCATACATATTCGAAAAACGCTGAAGAGAAGTGAAGCGATGTATTCATAACCCGATACCTGAATTCGCCCAATTTTGAGCTAGTATAGCATTTCAAAATTCAATGGTCCCGCGATGTATCCTGGGTAATAGTAATCTTGAGTGAAAATGAGGCGTCAAGAAAAAGGGCTTGCACAGTCAAAGAGTACACTGTTAGGAATGACTTTGAATTTAATATATTTTTCATGTACATTTGTGAATGAAATTTACAATTGTTGGTGATTGAAAAATTTTATTCAAATGTAATTGAAATTTCAATACATTTTTCAGTTACGTGAATAACTTTTGCTTCCATTACATGTGATTGGAAGTTCAATCAGAAATTTCTAACAGTGTAGGACAAGGGTGATCGAATCCGTGCCTTGTAAAAATCTTTTTTACAAAGATGTAATGCCAATTGGGTTTCCGGAGCGTCCACAAAGCGTAGAAATTGACGCGTGCTGTGCCGGAAAGAACTGATTGGCGCGAATCACGCTATCTAGACATTCTTCTTAATCTGATGAACATTTCATAAAAAACGGTCGGTGAACCCAGGCCTGACGAAAATTGGCAGGGCCTTGAGAGGAATCCTGCGAAAAATTCCAAGCAGAACCGGACAAAAATTGTTGTCATCCTTTGAACAGTTTCTTTCTGAGGTAATCCAGTCAGAAACTGACAAACTTTCCACTCGATTTTGTCTGGAATGATCAAATTGGGACATCCTGTCAAAACGTGGCAACAAAATTTCCGTCGGCTCTTGACTGAATATCAGTCTGTGGATTCCAAACAAAACCGTCCCGAAAATTGCTGGTAATTTTGAACCTGATATTCCAATTTGGTCATCCCAGGAGAAGTCGGGTAGGAAGTTTGTCAGTTTTTGCCTGAATTACCTCAAAACGAAACCGTTCAGAGGGTGACAACAATTTTTGTCTATAGTTCCGCTTGACCTTCTTTTAACAGGGAAGCTTAACCAAGGCCTGGAATGATAACGTTATTCCAATGAACAAAGCCCTCGATTCTAACCTCTGGGAAAACTGTGGTGACAGATCCCCAACGCTAGTGCATACTTCATTTGATGGATGGAGCGGTGGCCGAAAAAACCAATGTTGGTGCAAGATTAAATCAAATTGCTGGCTTAAATGTGCGCCAATGTTGTTCTAACTCTGGTGGATTCAAGGAGACCGATTTCTTCACGGAGAAAAAGGAATTCGCTGTGGCAGCGAAATCTACTTTTGCTGGGTTCCTTTTACCAGAGCAGCAAATTTTGTGCTGTGACAGCAAACTACTTGCTATTCCAGCAATCTTGTTAGCTGCCACAGTTAAAAAATTGCTGTCGTAGCTAACACGATTGCTGTTATAGCGAATTTTTAGCTAGGTCAGCAAAAAATTTTACTATTCTATATACAATACCTCGATTTGCTGCGTCAACAAATTTTTTCTCTCCGTGTTTGGTCATTTTTCTGATAATTCTATTGATGTGGTTGTAATTTGGTGAAAAAACAATCAACAAACTTGTCCGAGATGGTTGTGATCTGAATGTTTCCTACGCGGTGATGCTTCTTGCCTTTGCATCCTCAAAATTCAAATGGTACTCTTACTATGGTAGAACTGTTTAATGTCCAAATTAAGGAAGGAATTAATGTTGAAAACGGTGTTGTTTTCATGATTATCCTCGTTTCTCAATGTCGCTTCATTCCTGTACTTACTCTTCTTGGTACATTGGATTACAAATTTTCTCTCGAATATGTTTTCTTTAAATATTTTTTCATTTGAATACAACTTTCTTTCTCTTCCTTCTTTTTGAGAATTATACTGATCCAAAGAGGAACACAGGTTGTTTTCATCCACATCCCTGGTAAAAAAAAATTCCCTGTAAACCTCTGAAAATCCCTCTGAATTGTTACTGAAATACTCTGAAAAAACCTGAAAAGACTTGGAAAAAAATTGAAAGAATCTGAAAACCTCTTGCTTGTTGGTCACGTTTATTCACTGAAAATTTCTCTCAACGTTTATGGATATCTCTGAATCTATCTGAAAAACCTCTGAAATCCTCAGGGGAGCTCCTTTTTTTTCTATCATTTGCAGTATTATATCCACCTATACGATTCAGATAAAGTATTTTTTTTGTTTATTCTAGTCGTAAGTTCTTTCTTTTGGAAATCGAATACCCTAACAGCCTAATGTTCCCTGAGCGTTTGTAGAAAGTTATTAGAATGTTTCCAACACATTTGGACTTTCTTAGAGCATTTTATAAGCCTTCGGGTGCTGTTAAGCTACCAGAACTGAGCGGTTAATTAATTAATCGAATGAAACGAATAATTTTTTTCGATTAACTGATCAATTCTTCGATTCCAATTAATCGTTTCTTCGAATAATCGATTGATTGTTTAATTTGATTGATCGATCAATAGAAAACGGCATAATAGGGGATGAATTCTCTGAACGAACTTTCCGCCGAAATTACTTAATTTGTCAATCGCTAGTGATTCCCAGTGATTACTGAAAAGTGACTAGCGATTTTAAAATTATGTTTATTTGGCGAAAATTTCGTTCGGCGAATTCAGACCCTATCATCGGGAGCCACTGATCAGTCGATGAATCAATTGATTGGAATTGAACGTTCAATCGATTATTTCAAAAAACAATTAGAGTGAAGCGTGTTGAGATGGGTGCTCTTTCCAGCTCCATTAGAGTTTGAAAGAATGCATAAAATCTTCAGATCTTCCTCGAGTGAACGAAATTATGTGTATTATTTCATGCTGTAGTAAAATGGGAAAATGCGTCATCTCACTCCGCTTTACCCTAATCGGAATGACACAATAATCACATTATTCGATCCCTTGTGCATGACAGGTTACCCCAGTCTGGACCAAGCTTGGCTTGATAGTTGAGCACATTCAGACAGATATTGTAGTGGATCCAAAAAGGAAAGCAGCTTGCCGTAATTCTTACACTGTACCGTTAAATGTAATGACACACAATGATCACCTGATTTGCAAGAACACTGCACAGAATTTCAAGATATTTGCACTCACTTTTAAAACCATTGTTCCAAGGATTTTGGCCATATATTGTATATTTTTGACAACTGCTCACTATTCATAAACTACACGGAGGAAATCCTACAATACTGAGTACTGTAGCCAACACGACTGACTCGTGTTAAGGGAAAAAATCATTTCAATACTGCTTTCTTACTGTAATAACACGAATCAATCGTGTCTCCGCAGTAGAGAATAGTGTAGAAAAACGACTCTCTACTGCGGAGACACGACTGGTTCGTGTTACTACAGTAACCGGCAGTGTTGAAATGACTTTTTTCCATAACCCGAGCCAATCGTGTCGGCTACGGTACTCAGTATTGTCCCAAGTAGCACACGCACGTTCTGAGAATGTTCTGAGAATATACGTTGAGGATATACGAATATTCTATGGAGATTCTTATTTCGTGCGAATATATTCTACGCACATTCTCAGAATGTTTGAATGGGACTGTTTCAAATATTGTCAGAATATGATGCCACGGATATTGTGGGAATATTAGAACAAAATGCTGTTAAAATAAGAATTCCCGTCAATATAAACTTCTGTATGCCACCGAAAACTACTTCACAATCAATTTTTTTTATCATTAGACATCTGTAATCATGAATGGTTAGCAATATTATAAATTCACATAGATGGATGGATAATATATACGGTATTTCTCAATATTTTATTACACTTTTGAGGATTATTTTTCACACATGGCACTCTCAGAGAACATTTGCGATATTAAAATACACCCTGGTGGAAATTAAGCGTGCATTTTGAGCGTCGCATAGGAGTGTTATTACCGTCACATGAGAGTGTATTAAGAGTCAATTGGCGCAGTTGAGCGTGGATCGAGCGTGAAGAAAAGCGTTCATGCACGCTGTACTCACGCTTATATTGAAGTAAGCGTGCATTGAACGTATATTGGCCAGAATCACGTTATTGGTACGCTGTTTGAACTTTATGTGCACGCCGTTTTTTCGCCAGGGCACCTCCATAGATTTATTATTCTCAAAACACAAATTAAAATGATAGATTGTCGAAGGGTCTGTAGCCTGTCAACAACGTTATCCCCCAATGAACATTATGAGGACGAGGACTTGAAGACAACTGGAGGAGCTCTTAAAGAGATCTTTATGTCATCCAATGCGTCGGCTTAGGAGATCCTGTGGAGGTCTTGTTTTAGATCACTTTATGTTATCTTAAAGAGAATATTTATGATATAAAGATAACATAAAGTCGTCTTAAACAAGAGCTCTGTAAGATCTCCTAAATCGACGCATTGGATGACATTAAGATCTCTTTGAGAGCTCCTCCAGTTGTCTCCAAGTCCTCGTCCTCATAATGTTCATTGAGCCGCCATGAATGGATTCATGTCATCACGATATTTGCGCATGCGCTGTTCATCAATCTCCCTAAAAACTTTGTACGCATATTGTACGAACTTTCCTAGAATATTCGGAACAGTCTCATTCAAATGTTCTAAGAATATTCTAAGAATATTTACGAATCTCCTACACTCTTTGTGATAATATTCGATCAAGTACATTTTAAGGATGTTGTGAGAATATTCTCAGAATATTCTGTGTTATATGGGGTAGGATTTTCTCCGTGTAGCCCGGGTAGAAATAATTCGGATATTTTCCAGTTAGTTTCAGCGCCTGATCAAATCTGAACAGAGCTGGGGAATGCTACGATTCATTCTACCCGGCAGCCTTCCCAACGTTTTTGGGGAAATTTCATTCTAGATATTTAGAATAATTTCATTGCACGTCAGGTAAACGGAATGCGGCCAGATGACATTTCTGATAATTTTATTGATCTCAGTATTTCATGCACGGAGAAAATTTTGTAGTATGAATTGCATAAGTAATGTGTTTAAATATTACTACGTTTTTGTAAAGTTAGATCGAATTGGCATTACGAAGAATATTGCTATGATAATAATTGAAATTATGGTGGAATACAGTAAATTGGAAACAAAACAAAGAAAAATTACAATTTCTAAATCGTAACAAGAGGTGCATGCAAATTGTTTCTGAATAAACATTGAGTGATTGTACACTGTAAAAAATTGGCGGTGTTGGCGAAAATTCACACCATAAAGTGTCATTTTAACATCGTTTGATGTTATTTTGACACCAATTCTGGGGTGGAATTCTATAGAATCCGCGTGGTGTTGATTCTGTGTTAATTTTGACATTGTTTCGACACCGCTTTTTTTACAGTGTAGTCACATTGTTAGTATAGTTTAGCATTACAAAGTAATTGTAGGTATCTATAAAATTCCTTCAGTTGTTGAACATGTTATAATTAGCCATGTACGTTATGAGAATACGGGACACCATCAGTTTTCCAGGCGACTTTTTCGAGGAGAATTGGGACGTTATGGGTTTATATTATGATCGTTCAGTGAAAACTAAAACCATTAGTTTGCGCTCAAGTCAACGGTCAAAGCAAATTGATTGAAATCTCCAAGAACCCGAATTTGCCAGTGACAGCACAAGCCTGTCCCAAGCCTGGCATATTTGTTTCATAGTTTCAACTTGATAACCGTACAGTAATCTGAGGAGAGGAATTTATGAACTGAAATATGGATTTATTACTTTTTCTCATCAGAATCTCAATTTTTTTACAATATTTTGAAACTCCAGTTTATTTTTTAGGCTTTCTCATAAATTTACCATGGAACCAACAGTTTTTCATAATTAAAAACTGCAGATAAGTAGTGGACTGAACTGATGTTACTAAAACTTTTTCTGAATAAATATATCTACGTTTGTTATGTAACAAGTTTGACATATCTTTTCACATAAGTTCAACATGATTTTTCTTCACTGTTAAACAAATTAATTGATAATAAAAAATTTAATGAAGTTCTCGAATCTCTCCGAAATGCAACGATCGTGTTATTCCATTTCACAAATCCTGAATCCAATTTCATGTTATAAGATTTAACAAACTGTTTATGTAACAAACTTCATAACATTCTTATGAAGTTTACGGCAAATTTTTTTCACAATGTAAATACATCTGTAATTCTTCTTCTGACTGAAAGATGTCTCATGAGATATCCTTTAGATGAAAAAAGAAAAACACTCAAAATATCTAGAATGTATTCAAAAATTGTGTACAAGACATCTTGAATTTGTACAAAAGATATGGCGAAATGTCTACCGGAGAACGAACCTCATCTCTTCTTTCTCGAGAATAAATTTCCATTCCAAGAGATTTAATTATATCTGAATCTCGACCAAATGCATCCACAAATAAATACATTCATCGTAAATTTTTTACAAGATTGAAATAATTTATGCGACAGTCGAGTGTATACATATCAACCACACAACGTTGAAGTCATATTTTCCAACACTTATCCGTACAGCGGCAAAACATGTTTCGCCTCATATTTCATGTAATCTATTTTCCCTAAATGGTAACGCCATAATTCTCAATTTTCTCGAAAGTGGCAGCAAGTGTTATAATTCTTATTGATATGATAAATGGAAAGAGAAAGAAAGAGGGAGACGAAAAAGAGAGAGAGAGAGAGAGAGAGAGAAGAGAGAAGAGGAGAGAGAATTCAACAGAAAAGAGAGAAGAGATAAAACATGTAGCGGATTTACGTTCTTCGAAGTCGGAGCTGGTGTTCCACCTCGACACATTCCGAAACTCGTTTACGAACCAGTTCCTTGCAAATCTGTGTCTCCATGTGCGTGGATGTATATCGAGTCGACAACGATGCCGACAACGAGAGTCACATAGCAAGGAGGTAATGAGTTTTTGGTACCGGTCCGTTTTAATGTGAGAGATCAACTCAACGAGAAAACCCCATTATCAAAAATCTTTAGCGAAGAGTGAAAGTTATTTGTTATTCGCCGTTACACTTGTTTTTCATCCAAATTCCATTGGTTCCGATGAAGATGCGTGCCTGATTTATTCAACGTCTCTTAGACAATATCAAAGTTATCTAACTTCATTCATGGCCGCTGAGAACGGGATCCGAAATTCATCATCATGGTTTCTAATTTACATGAATAGCAACTCAAGCGGCATACACGGATGTTTCGGAGAGGTGATGCGAACACGCGAAGAACTTCTAAATGAGACTATTTTGGATAATCATCTTCCGAGCTTGTCCACGTTATAATTCCTTCTGGTACTATTTAGGAATGCCCTGTAGAAAAAATAGCACAAAAAAAAACGTAAATTTTATAGAATTATTCTCGACTATCAACCGTTTTCTCAACGGTTGGGGTTTTGGTTCCGAATTAAATTACGTAAGTACCTATGAACATTTCTATTAGACGAAATGATCTACCTGAACGATTCGCCAGACCACCAGGAAAGTTATTTCCCCCAACGCAGAAATTTTTATTCACAAAAATTTATCGATTGTTTCTAATTTCAAGTTTACGGTACATCTGTCCGACTCCACACGTGCGTGTTCGCATGCAACGTGCACCTTCGTCTCATATATTATCCAAAGTTTCTCCTCTCCCTAACTGACTCTTTCTTTTGTTTTATTCTTTTTCCTCCTTTTTTGGGTTTCGGTTCCGCCGCTTGTGAGGAGAGATGAGTCAATATCTCTTTCTCCCCGCGTGAAGCCACCACAGGCAGGTAAAAATGTCTCAACTTGGGTGCTCGTGCTCGTCCACCTATGAGATCTACTTCTCCCTTTTCTCTTCTTTCTATATCTATCTATCTGTCTATCTATCCTTTTGAGGGCGGTTTATTCTTTTGGAGAACACCGACGAAGAAGAAGAGGACGAAGAAAATGCCAGAAGATAATTGATAGATTAACTGCCCTTTCATTTTTCCTCTTCTCTTTTTTTCTCTCGAAATTCGAGAGTCTGATAGCGCTGTATGAAGTTATATGTATTTATATATTTATATATATCCCTATATTTCTGTTTGAAATGTTTTGGATGTGTACTTCTCCATCGAGTGATATACTGTGAGACCGAGTTGCCAAGTTCAATTTTATAATGGTTAAGATGATCTACGATGGTAGATGATTCTATATTTGGCACTTTTGATTTAGCCGCGTAAATGGATCAATTATAGGGTATGTTGGGTCGCTATACATCGACAGAGATTCCACGATCTCTGTTTGTTCCTCCTTATCCATTATGATCGTGATCGCGTGCACAACGCATGAGGGGTTCCAGTTTTGAATGACTTATAATGCATCGCTCTCTTTGTCTAATGACAGATTGTAGGTTCTGGTTTTGCTCCTCTTTCAAGAATAGATATACCAAATGGTACAAAGTATTCTTTCGTGAACAGTATTTTACGGTACCAGGGTCTGTCCTGCGGATCGTTAATAAATAAGGGGATGTTTTTTTCGTTTACGAAAATCAACGAGTTACTTGGTAACCGCCTGTTCTCCGATCTTCATCGTCATTATCCTCAAACGGTTCTAAATCTATTGAAAAATGTTTACATTCTCGGAATTAATGAAGGATGATCTTGATTCACATGTTATGCACATATACATGGCGGGAATATTGGGTCTCAAATTACTGTAGTAAATTAGTAATTTACGTCTAGCTAGTGAGATATCCATAAATTATTGTGGTGCCGTAATTTGATTCAAATAATTTTCAAAATGAACGTTCATCACGAAATTCTTAGGAACATGAGAAAATTTATGAATAAAAAAATTCACTTATCCGGTTTCTGTATCGAGTGTTTGTAGGTTCCGTATATCATCGTAAGAAATGCGGGTTCATAGTTGAAGAAATTGATCAACAATTCAGTCGACAATTGATATCAATTTCAACAGAAATCACTTTTAATATCAGCATTATCTATTTAAAATACTTGGAGAATTTATTCTGCACTCATTTTCAAATTGATGCCACCATAACACTGGAATCATCAAATTTTTATGCCTCCGTCTCTCAATACTGACTATGTTTCAAGAATTATATCAATTTAGTCGATCCTAATGAGACCATCTTGTTTTGTTCTTGAAAAATTGTCATTTAGCAGCAACGTCAGTTGCTCAACTGTGTCCGACGTGAATGGAACATGAAGTATGGTAATTCGTGATGAGTGAATGAACGACGAACGAAAGGTATTTCTTTCGAATGGACGTATGTTTGCTCGCGAGCACGTACAGTGCTCTTCGCGATTCACCTATTATTCCTCCGTTTTCTCCTTTTTCTTCCAACTTTTTTTCCCATCGATCGCCTGGGACTGCAAATCGAGACAAACAGACTTTGACTTTTATAAAACCACGTTGTAAGGACACAGCCTGTTCACAGTATCTTCAGATTTTTACAAATCTATTCTATTCAACTTAATTGACATAACTGTGGTCTTGTGATTCTAAAAACAAAAATTGATGTTCGGTCTTGAGATGAGTAATTTAGATAATGATTGAGCACAGTTTGGTTTTTTTCGATATTAGAAGAGAAAAAACTTCAGAATTACAAGAGTTCTTCTTTCATTCCAATCAATAAAATGGAGATTTGATTTAATTATTTTGTAAGACTGTAATCGATTTTGAATTGGTTTGGATAACACTGTTGATTTCACAACTCAAACTTTGTGTTTCATTCTATAATTACAAATTGGTTTTTCATTACCAATAGGTATCATTTAAAAGAGAATATTTTTTCGAGATATTCGAGATAAATATCGTTTCAAAATCCAATTCGAACATGAAATTTTGGATTAAATATGATTAAAATATGAATATGATCTGTCAAATAGTTCGCATTTTACGCCCTGTTCCAGCTCATTCTCGAAATATAATAATCCGTTATTACTCATTCCTCGGATTCTGAAAGAGAAGAAATGAATCGAAATTCTCAACAAGTATAATTTGAAGAACTTCAATTATAACGTAAAACCAAAATACATGAATGAAGAGAAGATTCCATTTAGTCTGACGAAGTTACAAGAACTATAGGGGTGGTCCACTTGCTAAAGATTGCAATATAATGGTATACCCTACTAAAACTACAAAGACCGTAATGCCGCCAAGTTAGATCCCGGTTTTTTTCTCATTCATTCCCATGCTGGTCGTTGTCTACGGATTTAATTACGATATCATCAATTCGAACGATAATTTCTTTTTTTCTTTCGAAATTATTATCAATTGACGATTCGAAGCGATTTCCGCTTCAGAGAGGTGAATAAATATCTCGAAGAAGATTGTAGATGGTTTTGAATCGGTTTGAGAGAATATAAATATGACATGTACGTGAAACATTTTGAATTTTAAGTTTTACGTGAATCTTGATATCCATTGGTGAGTTATTTGGAATTCTGTACCCTGAAAGTGTATGTACATACATATATTTATATGTGTATATATATTCAAATACGAAAGTCACCCATTATCTAGGAAATTAATGACATTGGCAGATGTTTTCTCCGTGTACAATGAATAGAAATTCTCAGCCATACATCACATTGCATTATCACCTTGGTGTCTTAATTGAATATTCGCTTTCTCAATCTTGGGTTTCCATGATTTACGAGGCCCCCAGGGAATGAATCCTGAAGCCGTCTTCACCTTGTTAGTCTAATACGTACCACTCACCAATACTACCGTAACACAAGAGGATTCTTTGGCTTTTTTCCTCTCTCCTGGGTTCCATCATTTCACGGAGATATGGAATTAAGTTTCCGAAATATCGCTTTATTATCCAGGTACTGTTGAATATTCACAAAAGATTCGGATAAATCCGTTGAAGATTCTTCACGTGGAATTAAAATATTCGAAGTTCAATTAATTCAATCTTATCGGATGTACCAATCAAATGCGCGAATCGATGGTTCAGAATAATTAATTGTTTTGTACACGGAGAGGGAATTGAAACGGAAGATTGAAAATTTTGGTAACGTTCTTGATGATCAAACAGGTCAATGTACAAACAAATTCAGAGAATGTGGCTGTTATTTTTTACAGTCAGAATTTTGTAGAATTCCAAGGAGCTTGACTAAATTTCTACATTTCCAGCTAGGAATGTGATACTTTGGCATCCCAGACTCTACCTTGGACCAAGTTAGGGCGATCTGCGCCAAGTTATAGAGTCTGCGATCGTCTGATTTGGAGAAAGGGTGGTTTTTAGCTGGGATACTTTTTGAAATTCAGTTGAATAAATCTTACCCTAAACTTGAACCCTTATTGTATCAATATTGAATCGATGTTGAATCAACTTGAGGAGAAATCAAGCCTTCTTCATATTCTAACTTGGCAACAGGTGTCATGGTTTTGGTCTTGCCATTGAATTGGAATAAGAATGTTGAGCAATATTGTGAACAAATCAATTCACAACAATGCAAATCAACTTCAGATGACAAGAAGTGCCCATGTGAATGTTGATAGTATGCCTAATTATGGGAAATATTGTCATATAGGGCCTGAAATAAGAAAAAAACATGGAGAGAGTTCCGTAAACCAATCAAAAATTTATCACTGACATTTGTCTGGGATGATAACGATCTTCTGTACAGGGGATTATTCAGTACTCATACTATTATTCGCAATCAGTGCAGTGCCTTCACTGAATCAGTACCTATAGCCGACATTGAGCTCTCAGTGTTGGTTTATCAGTACAGGCGTAGTACTTCCAAGTGTTGGAGACCCAATACTGGCACTGCACTGCACCCGTTGTCAACATTGGCATAATTCGCATTCTTCTGATTGGGAATATACGAGGCTTATGCATTAACAATCCACTTTTATTGCCATTTGCGAGAACCGATTCCCAAGCAATGAGATACATTGAACCACCTAGCGCATTGAAACAGTACTTTACTTTTGTTGGTTCAGTATAAGTTTCATAGGTGTCTCTACTGCCATGAGTATCTCACGAGCAACGTATAACGAATACTGCACGCTTGTCAAAAATTATTGATCTGCAGTAGCATTTCAACAAACATCTTAGGACTGTTTCATTTTACATTCCCTATGGGCACCCTTCTTATGAAAATGGAAAATAGAATGAAGCGAAAATGAAGAGCGTAATAGGAACGTTAATGGAAAGTCAACAAAGGAAGCGTACAGAAATCAACGCTTCATGGAGACTATAAAGAATATAAGAGGATAAAAATTTTAACCACTTGGTGAGATTCGAACCCATGAATGTCGTCATTACAATCCAACGTCGTGCCTATTGAGCCATGTGATGCTATGATTCATGATAGTTTGAAACCGATATTTACGCTACACGAAACGTAACACTATTGTTCCCAAAAAAATCTTGAATATTCCCCAGTAGAAATTTTAGACGGGAAAATACGAGGGCCCGATGAGGCATGGCTGATTTCCTATCAGGTTCTCGTCAGGTTTCGTTACGGTTTTCCCTTTTTTGCTCGATTTTATGGAAATCTTATCCGAACCCTATGGTATTGTTACGTTACAACCCTATTTGAACCCCATTAGGGAAATTAGGTAAGGCTCTTGTGAGGGTTTCTTAAGATTTTCCTTATTTACGGTGCCCGGATTCTAACCTGATCAGGACCTTATTGAGAATAGGGGATGCTTTTCTACTAGGGTTCAGAACGCGTATTAGGAACGTATAATTTCAATACTCTACAACAAACAATTATTATATGCTTCAACATATGCGAGTGCACTTACTACGAGCGTACATTTTCACCAAGACCTCGTTTTGCAAACCCATATCAGACACATTCCAGTTAAGAATCTGCGATAAATTAGTTGCAAATGTAAATTCATATTCATTCCCTACAAGCTAATTAGTTACTGCATTGAAAACTCATCACGATTGAATATAATTCGATATTAAATCATAAATCATATTATAAATAACTCCAACAGGACCTAAAATTTGTGTACGTCGGGGGAACGTCTGAAGTATGCAGATTTTGGTTCTGTTGGGGAACCCTTTGATGATGTCGATTTTTCTTTTCGGTCCAATCATGCACAAAGTATGACATGGGTTTGATATAAAAACAGTCCGTGCGTGGTACAAGCTTCATCCAGTACGGACTCAGGATTGACTGAACATTAAATTGTGAATGATTCTAGCCTAATGCGATCTTGGACCAAGACTAACCCAAGTGTGGCGTAATTTTCGGTTTATGATGGTTCATAAAGTCTTTTACTAATCCCCAGTGATGGAATAAATTTTTCCAATTCGTGATGAATCCTGATTGGATGCATTGAAAACTCCTATCAAAGTGAAGCAACAACACAACTGGCGTTCCTAGTACAAATTGCGAACGAGCGGAACACGATGATGCCAGGAGCCTGCTCATCAGTGTAAAACACCGACGCCTCCATCCACTCGAAAAACTTGACAAAAAATTCGATCGAGATTTAATCGGACATTTACGTCGAGCCTGAATGAAGTTCTCAAAAAATGCACGGTTGAATTTACAATTTGATAAAGCTAAAGGATCATGAAACTCTGCTATCAGTGATTTAGCTATAAAACTATTTTACGCTATCGATGCTGATATTGAATATAGTTCATCAAATTATGTCGTCAAGTGTTGGTTATGTAATTGAAACGTTATAGAATTGCTGAGTATTGACTATCAAAAATAATTCAAGGAATCTTTCGTTCTTATACATAGAAGAGTAAAAAATTAAACTGATGATCATGGCTTCACCTCATCATTAATTGATCTTCAATTAACGCAATGTGTTCTGTGTTGTTATAATTTAATATTAGCAGCCAGAATCCTATATTTATTTTTCTGAAGAAAAGTGAGAAATATAATTTTTCACCACTAAAATCATCGCCAATAGACCCATCACACTCGAGGAATTATTTTGAGAAAGAACTAACTTTTTGGTTCCTAGATGCGCGTTTATTACCTCATAATTATCAACATGATTTTGACAAGCTCTCTTGATATCAAACATTGACCAAAAATCTGCAAAATTTACTTCCTACGGTAGTACGTGAAATTCATTCATCAGCAGATAACACACGAAAATTCATCCCGCGTATATTGTTTTGCGTAGAAACAAGAACGATCGTCCATAAAGATGCGGCTCTGGAGTGGTATCCCTATACGTTACCTTTTCATAATCTCAACCGTGACGAACGAACAAAAGTTCTTTCGACAACTTGTTATTTGACGAAAAAGAATGATGTATTTTTTTCTCTTACATCTTTTTCCTCGTTCATTATCTTTCTAAGAGATCGATAAATGGATGGAGACACAAATGGAGAAAACAAGCCGTGGACAATTCGCAGCGTGAAATCATCCTTCTTCGTGCCGCGGATTGTGCCGCACAGAGAGCTAAGCGCCCCTTTGAGTAAAAGGTACCTTGCTCCCCACCTTCGGAGGTTGGTATCGTAGTAGGCAGAAGACCACTTGGGCCTTTTAAGTAATGCCTAATGTTTCTTCTCGAACCGACTATCCACTCGCTTTCTCTCTTTTACCTCTGTATTTCTTGCGAGAGGAAGAAGGGTGGTAGGAGAGTTAGTTGGTGGGTTAAGAGGAGAGGGCATACAAATTTGTTTTGTTTTTCTTTTGGACGGTCACATTCCAACGGCACCTGATTGCCGCGAGCAGAGCTGGACCCCTTAGCTCTCAGGGTGGTCCCGAATAGCTTTTGGGACGATCTTGGACCGTTGCTGTGACTCCTGCCCCTCCCGCTCTCTCCAAACTCTTTAGAGGTGGACCTGTAGAGTTTTGTTTTTTGCCCCTTCCCTCTGCTGTCTCTTCCACTCTTTTCTAGTGTGTAGGGTGTATACCGTGCCTGTGTGCACTTTTTTTACGTCCACAATAAAAGGGAGAGAGGGAGAATTTAATGGTGAAGACATGTAAAGGCAAAAAGCATTAAATTAGATCCTCACGTGCTCCTTTTTGCAGACCGCGTATCGTGGTAATTACTAAAAACACTCGGATAAAATGAAAAAAGTCTAGGCATTCGGGAGGGTTTACGTATAGGTATATGTCCCTGATTAATGATTCCGATGATACAATTTACAATTGACAAAAACCAATTTCGAATTATTTCTTCTGTACGATACATTTCGCAGGGAGAATCTATTAATCTACTTTTTGTTGAATAATAATTTCTGTATTTAATCTCCCTATCCTCAAAATTCAGAATTCATTTTTGAGGTGATATTCTCAGAAGAAAATAAGAATGAAGTCTCGGAGTCCCCAAATAAAGTCAAACAAAGTCAACACCTGCATCCTTTGTGAATTGTAGAGCAGATGCAGGTACCAATTATCTTCGATTCTATTCATCCTATTAACTTTTTTATAGAGGAGATTTCAAACTTTTGTATTTCATATTTCAAAGAATAAAAAAATCAGCTCGCTCACAAATGGTTTTGGAAATAATATTAATATGTAATACTAGAGAATACACGAGAACTCATGATTTTGAAGCTGCTGACAGAAAACACCGATAAACAGGAAATTCCATCAATTTTTTCTCTTCTCCCTTCAATGCATTCTTTCCTCAACTCATCCCATTTGTTCCTCACAGAGCAGATAAAAAGACTGTTGAAATGTGAAATGTATGGCGGAAAAAAGAGTGGTTCCTCGGTATTGATTCTTTTCTTCTGGAATTTTACAAATGAAATTGCAAATGAAAACGAATCTGGATACTTGAGCAATTGAGTCCTAAAAATCAATGTGTCATACGAATATTTGATATACGAAACAAGTTATACGATAAATCTCTATATGATCATCAGAAATGATGATATGGAATTATTGTTAATACAAAAATCTCTCTCAAGACCACACGCATCATATCTAACGTTCGCTCATATATTTTGATTCATAGATCACCACGTTCCTGGTGTGAGGCACGAGCGCGGGAAAAGATTGTGGTTCGACGTATCCGAAGTACCGCCTGGTGAACAAATCATTGGTGCCGAGTTGAGGCTCTACCGCAGTATGGAAATCAAGAATCGTAAGAATCGTGGTTCTTTCATGATCACCGCTTATCGTGTCCTGAGGACGGAAGATGGGTGAGTGAGGTGAACAAACATTTATCAGGATTATTTCCTTGATGTATTTGAAAAAGATCAATCATTCCGAAACAAGTACATCGCATACCTCTTCGATTAGCAAATACGATAGACATTTGTTTTTATGTTTGTAACTTGAACAACAATTGGAGGACTCTCCTCATCTTTGAAAAAATCTTTCAGGTATCGATTATACCTGAAAGTATACTTTCTAGAAGAAACATATATCTATTGGTTATCTTTGAGCATTCGACGGAAGAAGGAAAAACAACGGTACTCTCTCACGGAGGGTGAATCTTTTGACACAGAGCAATTTTCCATTCTTTCTCCATTACCATCGACGGAAGTAGGAGGAGATTGAGGCACAAGAGTGTGTCCTAAAGGTGGTTTTTGACATCGTCATCGTGGCCCTAATTAGGCGGCAGTAGTAGTTCGTATAAGTAGTCGTTTGCTTCGAGAAAAATCTCAGGTATTTGTTCTACCTGTGAGAGAACCCTCGGAACCACAAATTCATTCCTACAGTGTTTTTTCTTTTTCTCATTTACGTTCAGGGTCGTTTTTCGGTGGTAGGCTTTTTGACAGGTCACGCATGATGCGACACATTTCGTAGAAAACAATTAGTTTCATCTAAACGTTCTGGTTGAAATATCAAATGAGTTTGTAGATCGAAGAAGAGTTATTTCGTTATGCAATATCTTCGATCCTTTTGTATTTCGGCAAGGCTCATTCGATGTCTATACGGGATCTAAGAGACGTCGAATGGACATTTAATCGACATATTCTGTGGTTCATTTTTCTATGATAAATTTCAAACGGAACACTCGCTCGAGAGTTTCGAGAATCAGTTCACTGGCAATCTTGGCAAATTGAAAGTAAATGCTGATTATGTCCAACTCACCGGGGTTTTCAAAGGACCCGCTTAGTCGTAACTCTACGATCAAACGGAAAATTCTCGAGAAAATTGTACTAATGAAGTGTTTCCACACAGTTTATTATCTGTAATTTACCTATCAATATCTTAATGATCCTCTAATAAATATGTATTATCTATTTAACGTAGACTGGCTGAGCACCGACATATGTATGTTTATAAATCTATAAATATTCTCATTGCGTTGAGAAATATAGTCTTATGAGTTTATTAATAAATTTAATTGCAACGTTACCTTAAGAGAAACGCGTCTAATGATTCTAGAAAGATAAATGAGAGAGGTATGAAGTAGATTAACAAGTGACAATTATTCTGAATCTTTCATATTTTTCAACAGCAGTTCAGTAATATTGGAACTACATTGTTCTGATTGAAATGCGTGAAACATTCTATGGATGCGCATAGAATAAATGAATGAAATTGAAATGGTTTATTGATATTCTATGAAGCTCCTCGGATTGTGAAAAACTGTTTTTATCCTATTCGCGTAGTGCGTACACATCCTTAAGACGTTCTCACGGAATTCCATTGATTCCAAATCCGATATCTCTGAACACAGCATTGAATTGAAAAAGTTTTGTGAATTATGAATGCTATGGAGGGTGAATTAATCGCAAAAGGTTCACATTCAATATTAGTATATATTGATGCGAGAGGATTCATCAATATGGTTTCAACGTATGAACGATGAATGTTTCAATATTACAACAGGGGAGTATTACATGGAAGATCAGAATCACTTATCAGATAAAAACCTGCGAGGAACAAAAAGCGAAGAAGAGTCGAGCTTTCTCTCAATACGTCTGTCTCCGTCTTTGTGGGCCTGACCGACATACATAGCGATGCCCCCGACACAGGAAACGTTATTCCGTAAATTGAGGTAAATTAGACTTCGAGACGACTGTTGTAGATTAGAAAGAGTGAAAAAGAGCTTCTTCGGGTTTCTTCTTTGAGTTGAGTTAACTTGCTTGCCTACGCAGCAACACGCACGAGCTTGTAATTCTTGTTAAGAGTATCATCTTCTTCTCTCTTTCCACCTCTTTCATCTCTTCTCATGGACGTTTTATATCTGCGCCTTCTTCCGTTAAACTGGATGCGTGACGCATCCTCCTCTTCCATCTCCTCCTCCATCTTCTTTTCCTCTCCTTCTGTTGTTTTTTCTTCTTTGGATCTTTCGAGACAAGTTGGCGACGTTCATGTTTTGGCCTTTCTCACGTGTAGCACATGTCGCTGTTTATCGTTTGGATTTCCCAATATAGGTCATATAAATCATCAGATTTTACATGAGGCTGGATTTTTTATACGGTTAATGTAGCTCTTTTGGAATGAAATGCTCCTCGAATCGGAGGATCGATGATGCGTCGAGTTTTTGATATAAAAATTGTAGAACGCGGTGCCCTGGTTAAGAAAAATCCATAGAATCTGGATAGGTCAGAACATTGTGCAAGATTCAATGAGATTTGGCGAGAATCAATGGGTTTGTTTGACCCATCGGATAGTATCGCTACTTCTCTTCCTAAGTAACACAAGAACTTGCAAAATTTTCTGCATACCACATAAAATTATTCGAAACAGCCTTATTTGGAAGTTTCGAGCATGTTCGTAGGACTTTCCAAACACGTTCTTAGCACTTTTAACCTCCTGTGTCGCTTGGGTTATCAATTCTACGCCAAATAAGCAGATTCCTGTTCAGAACAACAGAGATATCACAGAATTTACAAAGAAACTTTTTTGAAATCGAGGTGTGTGATTTTCATCAGTCCCTGAGAAATATTCAAAAACGTTCACCTAGCCGCTTGTACGTCCAACTCGACGTAATTAGCTATTAAATATGCGAAAGAGCCTTGCATGTATATAAGAAAAAGACTACAACGTCGCCACTTTGTCTCGAGAGGTCCAAGAGAAGAGTTGGTGGAAAAGATAGATGAGAATTTCATCACCATATATTAATTAATTATTCCTCGCGGTTAACGAATACAGAAGAAAAACAACATGATGACTTCTAAGAAAGTTCTGGATTACGTTATATAATATATGACGTGGCGGTCTGACACGAACATCGACTATGAGGGGAAAAATCCGTGTAGCCAAAATTGAGAACCAATGAAATTCCAATTACATAATTACCAATGTTGATTTTTCCAATGACAAAAACAGAGTTCGGTATACCTTCTCTTGATTGAAAACAATGCCTCATTCGTATGTGCATGTTGCAATATTACTCCACGAGTAAAAATAATTGATCTTGAAATATTCATTGTAAACAAAATCTTGGTAACACAATTGGTAGACACTGTCTCTTTCCAATTAAGCCTGCATGAGCTGCGGGTAGGCAGCAAAAACCGGCTTATGATGTCCTTGAGAACTGCTCACAACTAACTCTCAAACGTAAGTCACTATACCTTGTGCTCAAGTGTAGGATCAGATCGCTCGGATCATTATTCGCCCTAAAAACAATTTCAGTATCCTGGAAATAATTAATTCTGATAACAACGTTATTCGAATAGGATTCGATCATTGTATTTCTATCCATCAATTTAGAAATGAATAATAGGAAAAGTCAAATAATCAGCGTAGTTAAATATGCGATTACTAGATTTGTTCAGTGAGTGACGTAGAAAAGTATACGTTTACGTTTCACTCGTAAGAATATCCTCGGATGATAATGAATCAGGCTCAATTCAAAAACAAAACAGTGGATAAAAATTGATATACAAAAAAGCATTGCATGGAGGATTATATTTTTGAACAAAGTCGAAGGACTCTGTACGGAAAGGAATAATTCACGCATGTCGTGGCAAAATCGCATATCTCCCCTTCTTTTTCTTTTTCTCATCTCTACCTCTCTTCCGAACCTCTCGAGACAAACTGGCGACGGTTTGGCCTTTCTCGTGTATAAAGGTTGTCGTTCGCATTTCATTATACTTGGTGAATCAATATCATTTCAAATATTCTCCAGTTTTTTCCGTGATTAATTTTTCATCGCTTGATTCTTGATTGAGATTTATATTCCTATTTTTGACATGACAATAATTTTTATGTTTTTTTTCGTTTTTCAAAGGTCGAGGAATTGAATGACACTGAAAGAATTATTGTGTACTAAAATCAAAAATATTTCTTTGAAATATGGTATGAGACTATGAATATGTATCGCTGTGCGCTTTGGAGAATGAATGTAAACATTTCTTCGAATGTTTTAGAGAAATTTTATTTGATATTGAGAGTGCATCAACAGTTATAGCGCGGCTTCTCAGATTTACAAGTTGGATGGTAGAACCAACCAATATGAGATAGATTGTAGTCTCGAAAGATAATTGAATATCACGATTTCCAAGCTTCTCGGATGCGGTTTTTTAATATATCTCGATGCGCGAGGAAAGCAGAATGAGCTGGCACAAGAATACGTTCGTCGATTTCACCTTCAATGTGAATAAATAGTTGGTCCAAGCTAGTTTCCGATATAAAAATCAAGGTACTGTGGTGTGAACTTTCGACGTAGCTATTAATAATCCTCTTCCACCCCTACGACGAGCAGTGTTATGAATATTTCTGTCACGTCTTTGAATATCGTACCTTTTCAGGCCAAGTTCACTGGAATGTACGTCCTCGAGGACGTAAGTCAGGTTCCGGTGAAAATTAATGTATCATAGCAGGACAAGCAATTCTTAAGCAAGTTTCTTTTTGAGAAGGAACTGATTGTTCAAAATGGCCTCAATCTAGTGTTTAGATCACGTACATTCTGATCAGTAATTAATTTTCTAAGAGCCCTTTAATCGAGGAGTTTCTTTTGAATCATATTAGAAATGGGATATCTATATTTAATTGTAAGATTTGTTCTCCAATCTCCACCGAGGAATTTCTCTGCTTGATAGTTTCATGACCACTTTCAATATAAATACTATTTGTTTGTCAAATTAAAGCAGGGAAGGAGTATCAAAGAAAATCAATACCACCAGCTTTAGATTGTTTTCCTTCCCAGCTAGAGAGATAATCCTTTCTCCAAATTGGACCATCAAAAGTCCGAACTTGGCTAAAAGCAGGGCCTGATATGCCGAGGTGTCACATTCCTAGCTGGGTTCTTTTTTTTTCCAAGTCTAAGGGAATTCTGTTCAAAATTCCAGTTCTCTCCTGGAAATACAGTTTGAGACTGATCAATTTTCTCAATTTGTACATCCAATCCAAAACTGCTAACAATATTTTCATAAGATCTATTTGGAATTGTGATCATTATGGGAATGGAGGCTATTTAGAAGTTGATTGGTTACAATTTGTGTATTGTAAGGAAGAAAACGTACAGGTTTCAGCCAAATTTTTTCAATGAATCCTGTGTGGCGTTTGGAGCAAAAAATCTTTCGATTCATAATCATTCAGGAGGGAACAAACAGTATCTTCGGTAGGGGCTTTAGATTATGTTCTCTCGGAGAGGTTGGTAGCAACAAATTACCCACTAAATAAAATGTACCAAAACGTTTTTTTCTGACGAACGAAATATAGAGATACGATTTTGAAGCGGCCCATTCGCAACTTTACAAGGAGAGAACGGTAGCAGTCTTTGGAACGTTTTAGAAATGTTTGGTAATATTTTCGTAGGAGGGTAGAAGATACCAGATGATTGAAAAATTCGATTGAACTGATTGATTCTATTGATTCCGATGCAAAAACATCATTCAAACTCATGGAAAGAATGAATGGAATGGAATTGTGTTTCTGCACCAGAATCAATGAGAATCAATCGCTTCAGAATGTGTTCGAATGAAATCAAGCTCTGCCACTCTTTAAATTTCTTTGATAAGAAATAAAAATGAGAAGAATGAGAATCCGATTTTACGAAGGTTGATATTCGTTCCATGAAAGTGGGTTTTCATTCTTTTACAGCGAGAATTTCACTCTTTAAAGTAAGATAAAATTCTACTCCACTAGAGTGAAAATTCATTCTTATGAAAAAGAATTTTTACACTTGTCGAATTTGCAGTGTTTTCACTTTTCAAGAGTGGATTTTCATTCCGAGGAATTCAGAATGTATGAGCAATGTCATGGTGTATCATAAGCTCAAACGTTGTTTTATTACTCTGTGATTAAGAGAGATTTGTTATTCTCACATTGATAGCTCCGGAGCCTAGATTCTTAGTGCGAAGGTATGTTCGCATTCGGTGCACTTTGGATAATTCATGAATTTCCAATCTCAATAATTGAGGATTTCAAAAAAGGTCATTAACTGAATCGATATCTATTTCATATCCTCTTCTCGTTTGGTATCGTATTTTCATGGTAATTTGTCGCAGTAGGATTTGAACTCTAAACACGGGCTAGGGATCGTCAATGACAAAGTTATTGACCTCTTTTTTATTTTTACAAAATTCCAGTTCAAGATCAAAGCAGTTTATCGACAATATTTAAATACAAAATTTTGAGGAATTCAATTTTGGTTGAAGGAATTCATTACAATTTTGTTATTCAATACATAAGTTTTTGATATCAAATTTACAACATCGAATGATGAAGAAATTTAGTTTTGGTGAATATTAATATTGTAGATAAAAATCGTGCCAAAAGGTCAAATGAATCAATTGATGCACCGAGAAAAAAAGCATGCTCCAAATGCAAAGCAGCCCTCCACGCTTCTAACGCTGTTGTTAATAACGTGCTTTCAACGCATGGTAACATGCTTAGAACTTCTAAGTTAGAAGGCATGGGGACTCATGCACGAAAAACATCCAGGTGAAAATTGACGATTGGCACTAGGATGGCGCAACACTGATAAAGATTGGCGGAGCCTTGGCGGTTAGCAAGGTGCAAGCTTGAAATGATAACATCGTTACAGGCTCCGTTGATGTATTCTGCCAATCACGGACCAACATTGGTACGATTATGGCAGTCAAATCAGCCATCATTGGCAAACCATGAAAAAATTTGTCGTTCGTTCTAAATCCAAGATTGGATCATGCTTGTACTTATTACGAACCAAGACTGATAGACGAATTTTTTTATGGTCTGCCAATGGTCAGATGTTTTATGTATTTAAAGGAGGTACCATCATTTATTACACATAAATGATATTGACTGCTAAATTTGAGTCAATACTATAATAGTACTGAGTCAATATTCGGCCAAAATTGATTCAACGTTGCGACAATCCCGCGCCAACGTTGAGCCAATGTTGTGCCGATGTTCAACTCTATGTTGAACGATTGCAAAAATATAATCAAAATTCAGAGTCATATATTTCCGACATCGATTGCTTCCCCTCCAAACATGTTAAGAAATACAGCCCGAACCTGAAATATTTTATACAACCAGGGCCACAGAATATCTGTATACATTGAAACGAAGAAACTTATTTGATTAATCCAATACAAGATGTGTTTATAAGTTTAATATAACTCAATGATTACTGGTTACCTTACAAATCAATTACATCAAGTATAATTCAAATTCTGATGTCCACGAGTCCATGGGTCTGCACAGCTAAAATCTCTCCTTCGATGAAGGACCTATGATGAAGACAACAATTTTCAAATCAGAAGGTTATATGATACTTATATATCAACCGCATAGTTCGTTGAGCGCTTGCGAGAAACGAACCGAGCGTTGGAAACAATACCGAAGGGTGGCGCTTTGACATTGGACGCGGGAATTTTTGTATGAAGACGTATAATTGAGGATCGTGGCTAGCCTGAGCCAAACTTTGACCAGGCTTGGCACTGCATTGGGTACTCATTTCTTCTAAACGTTGTCAACGTTTGGATTAATATTCAGCCGTGCTATGAAATTGTTCGTATGAAGTTAATTTCTTTTGTCCAAACGATATTGGGACAACGATGAACCATGATTGGCACAATCTTGAGCCAATGATGGATTGATCATTGGAAATTATGATTCCCAACATTGGTGCAACATTGTGCCACTTGTCGATCAACGTTGGCTCGATATAGATTTCCAAGCCTTGGATGTCAGCATTGGGCCTATCTATTTTTCATCGTCAGTATTGGCGCAAGCAAGAAATTTTCACGTGGGCATGGGCTCGTGCGTCGAAAGCATGGGCTCATGCATTTAACGCACGTTATAACAAATGCGTTAGAAGCGTGTTAGAGCGTTTGAAGCATGCTTTTTCTCTCGGTGTGGTATTCTTTAATAAGATAATGAGATTCGAAAAATGAAGAAGATTTGAAGAAATTAAATGTTAGTGAGATGATTTTGAATCAAAAAGTTTTATTGATTTATTGTATTGAAAAAAGAAATAATAATAAAATAGGATTAGGTACTCTAGTATTTTTATTAAGTTGATTCGAATCATCATCATCATATATGGATATTATTGAAATTGAAATTTTTGCAGCATTTTGATTCATCAAAGAAATCTGATGAATAATCGATGATTCGCGATAGGCTGAATTCGTATTGTATTTTCATGCATTGTCGTTCACAGAGTGAATTTTTAAAATTAATTTCAAAAACTTTTTTGTGAAATTGAATTCAGATTACAGCATAGATCGAAAATAAAATTCGATTGAATTACAATAAATTTGTTTTGGGAATAAAAATTGGAAAAATTTTTTTGAAAATGGATTTTAAAGTTTTAAATTTTCATTTTGGATACATTCCAAAGTATTTACACATCGCCCGTTAATTTGATTAAAAATTAATGAAGTAAGTCATAGCAAAGTAAAAATATTGAAGAGTCTGTGTAATGGAATTTTTATTATTCAAATCATATCTAATATTCCTCATTTTTCAAGTTTAATATAAGAAAAAACGAGGGAATATTGGAAGAAATCGAGAAATAATATTTGAGGAAGAGATTTTAATTTGAAATGGAAAGAATTGAATTGAAAATTGATTTTCCAAAAAACAAATGAGTTAATAACAAATATCAATCAGTGTTAAAAACTTATTCTGGAAAGAAATGTTTGTAGTTATGATACTAATTTCATAAATTGTTCGTTGATCTCCAAATAATATGCTGTAATATGAAATATCGTTACTCTGTTAAATTGATTCATTACTCAACATGATTTCTATATAATTTGGCGTCAACTGATCGTTGGCAAAATGGCAAGCTATCGTTCAATAAGATGATATGCCGCAGCCCTCTGTAGGAGATTTTCAATCCCGGCCCGCTGTATTGAAAATCGGTACGCCATAATTCGATCAGGAGATATGCGTCCACTAAGATGTCCCTATAATATTCCAATCGGTTTATAAATCTCCTTAGACATTGATCACTAGAATATGTTCAAAGATTGACCAAGATCCACTGAGAAAAATCAATTGTACAAATCTTATTACACAAACTTTACCTACACGGAAAAGAAAGTATCGCTGACGAAGAAAGTAAACTGTCTTGCATAAAAATTGCCAAAAGAAAATTGATGAACACAACGCAAAGAAATTTTTCAATATCGCCTGTTGAGATGTTTCTCAGCTTTTACAGTGAATATTCTTTGCGTGTACAACAAAATATGATATGGACCCTCCAGTCACAAATGATTTCTCTCTCCGTAAATGTCATACACTCGATCCTAATATCCAACATACATGCAGTTGACATGATTTTCATTTGAAATGTTATGCGAAACTTGTATCGCTACGCGATGTCATAAGAAATCATTATGATACACGGAAAACCAGTTAATACCAGAATTTTTAATCACTTCAAACGCATGAGTCAAAGTTTTTCAGTGAGCATTAACATTTGAATAGTCACCTGAAAGTTGTAAACATTATTTTTTCCTTAAAGAAATATTTTCAGAATTAACATAACTAATGGTTGCCATCGAGTATATATTGATTATTGGATTCACTATCCATCAAGTTCAATGAGTTTTTTCTTCTCCCTGATAATTCTGATCCACGTGATGTCATTTATCGATGAATGATCAATCGATGAAATCGATCGTTGGATAGAAAACCACTGATCTTCTTACGCAATACTCACTCTCCTCGATGTATGGGAACCTTGTTTCTGCGTGCAACTTTAAGGCGTGACAAACAAACGCGGCTCTTGTACGCGTTTACTCAAGAAATTTCAATGTACACATTCGACTCGATAGCCAAGAAGAGAGTTCGTTCCAAACAAAAGTTCTCAGGGTAACAATCTTGTATGACACTATTCGTTGGGATCTATAGTGTACGCTGAGCACAAAAATTTGCTGTAATCTTATTGGTCTCTCAGCAATCCACTCAACTATGGCAGTGAAATTTTAGCTAGCTCAGCAAAGGGATTTCTCTATATAATACCTCGATTTGCTTTGTCAATCAATTAAGCACTTAGAGGATGCATGTGGAATGGAGGAGGAGGAGGACCTTTTGTACATAAAACTCTAAGACAAACGTGGTTTGTATATTACCGTGATCCAAAACATATAATCAAACAACACATCGATTATCCTTTTTTCATCAAAGAATATCAAAGAGCCAAAGGAAGGATTATCTTTAATTCCCTATTTTTATAAATATAATTGCATTGCAGTACAGAAAAGTTGGAAAGTTCGCGGAGGTTGGAAGAATTCTGGTTAAGAAATGAAATGACTAAATAAATATTGAATTCATCGAGAATAATGAAATTTCATGATTTTACAGTACGAGGGAATTGCAGTACGTGGACGCAGTCAACACAACAACAGGACGTGAAGGTTGGATCACATTGAACGTGAGCGAACCTCTCCAACATTGGGTCAACAATCCCGATGGAAATCGAGGATTATACTTGTCGGTTCATCCCGCGGATCGTTCCGGTACGTTATGTTATTTCCTTTTTATATTTTTTTTCTTTTTCTTCTTTTTCGCATTCTCCTTCTTCTTCTCTTCAGTTACTCTTTCAATAACAAGATTCACGGAGCATGATTCATATTCTCGAGTTCTCTCCATCGAAACCTATCTCTAAATTTAGAATCATACGCAGTTTATTCAGCTGAACCCGTACATGATCGAAGCTGCACATTCTCGGAATGAAAATTTCATTGTAACTCAATCGCATTGAGATTTCTAATTCTCTCCCTGATTTTGTGAACTCCTCCGAGTCGGAAGTGGCTTATTTCAAGTGTTTCCTAGTAAAAAAACATCGATTATATTTAGAAGGGAGTGATGAAAAGTCGAACGTTCGTTGTTATTCAAAGTATAAGATTTGGAGTTTACAATGAATTCCAAGTGAAATCTTGCGGATATCTTTGCACAAATATCAACATATCGAAGCTCCCTTCCGTGAACGTGCATAGAACACTTTTATATCCCAAAGGACGTATTTCATCAAATCTACATCACATTGCGGTAAAAAAAATGTAGATTCACTATGAACACCTCGAGGACATCTTATGTAACTGTTTTAGACTTTTCCCAATCAGAAAAATCAGAAATATGCCAATGTTGACAACAGGTCCCTTGTAAAAATGATTCATATATATGGCCCATATATAAACTTGGTACGAATCATATATGGTCATATATGAATCATATGTAATTCATATATGTGGCATATATGACCATATAAAATTCATATACGATTGTTCAATCCATATAAGGACCAAACATGACCCATATATAGGGAACATAACGTCATATATGAAATGTATATGGTCCATATATGAATGCCTGAAATCATATATGCCCCATATATGAATTATATAGGGGTCATATATGAATCTGTGAAATCATATATGTACCATGTGTGGTCATATATGCCGCATATATGATTCATTTTTACAAGGGGTGCAGTACAGTGCCAGTATTGGGTTTCTAACACTTGGTCAACACGTACGGGATTAGTACTGGATACATAAAAATACAGTACTATGCCTGTACTGATGAACCAGTACTGAGAACTTAATACCGGCCAGGTACTAACCCAGTACTGGCCCTGCACCGTTTGCGAATAATGGTATTAGTACTCAATCCCCAGTACTGAAAAGCGTTATCATTCCAGACAAATGCCAGTACCCTGCCAGTCTTGGCTAGTACTGGTGCAGTACTGCGCCTGTTGTGAATTTCTGGTTGGGGTTTAGCGAGTACAGGATACTCTAATAACATTTTGAACTATTTAGGACAGATATTTCTTCATTCATTCCAAGAGTTAATGATTTAACGAAAAATAGTAAGCTTGTGAATTATTTTTCCAACCTGTTTATCGTGAATACCACGCATAAATGTCCGTCTATTAACCCTGGACACGTTGCGTCTGAATAAAATTAGATTATAAAGAAAAGGAAGATTGACAAACCGAGTAGAAATTCTGCTCATCGAATAACTCGAATGCTCCCACAAGAATCCGATCGAAATCCTGTTTGATGTGTTGGGAATATATGTACAAGTGCACATACACATACATATAATCGAAACGAGGAACTAGAGATTGGAGGCCTCGAGCAAGACAAGACAACGTGGCGTCGTCTTGTCTTCCCATGCTGCCGAGATATGTGCCTGCGTGGGATTTAGAGTCTGACAGAGTCTGAGAAAAGAGAAGGGAGGAGGCGGTAACAAGTCTGAGGGAAAAAGATGATGATGATGATGATGATGATGATGATGATGATAATGATGATGATGATGATAATGACTATGAGGAAGCATAAGAAAAAGTGGAGAATAAAACTCAAATGTACAAACGATGAGGAGATGGGAAAAGAAGAATGTTCATACTTAGAATGAAACAGTTGGTTACTGATCCAGTTATATCTTAGTATCAAAATTACGCAGTCTTGTGGATCGTGTAATGAAATAAGCGTCGTCGTGTGGATCGTCTTGGATAGGTTCAAGGATGAAACAATTTTCTGACTGAAGAAGAAAAGGTAGGTAGCGGTCCCGGCTCTTAGCTGCCGCGGACAAAATCTTTTCTTTCGCAAGTATTGCGAAAGAACAAAAGAGAGAGAAACAGTCAAGGACGTGATGGAATCGGCAACGTCGTCGTAGTCCCGAGGGACGATCCCCAGTTTGACTCCTTACTCGGTTTTATAATATCTATATTTATCTGTACCGTCAAAATTCCTTTCAAAGAAACCTAATACGAATTACTATTTTTCTCCCTGCAGTTCTGTACGGTATTCGTGTTTATTGTCTGAAACCGTATCATTCGAGAGAGGTATTTTAAATGGCTCACCTGGGGAAACAAGGTCTGCTGGCACATATATAATGTGCACTATATACAAAATATATGTATTCCCCTTCCATGCAGAAAGAAATTCTTGCCGAAATAGCGATTTTATAGAATCTGTTTGCTGCATTGGTACAACTTTTGCTCTTATAGCAGCAACCTTGCTGTTTCAGCAGGATATTTGTTACTCCGGCAATCTTTTCAGCAGTCTGTATAATCACAATATTGAATTGCTGAATCAGTGAGGCAAGATTGTTGATAATTCAGAGAACCGAAAAATCATTGTGAAACAAAACCTGGTGCTCTCTATGCTGGACAGAAAAATTTGCAGGGGTTAACTAAATCAAGCATCACAAAATCTCTATGTACGTGGAATAACTCCTCAAACACAACAGCATTCAACTTAAGCCTCTCAATCCTCGACGGATGAATAAATTGTTCTGAATGCATCCTCCATATACCATACACACTATAAAAAATGTCCATGAATTTCCCAAAAGACAAGCATAGTCAACAACTTATGGATTTGTGAATTTAAAAAGATTTTTTCTGACTCCCAAAAAGTGTTTCTCACCTAAAAGAAATGGTTTGAGATTTTACCAAACTTTGGAACTTTTTTTTGGGACATTTGTTCAACAGTGGCATATTGGACATCAAATCATGGCAAATGAAGTTTCAAGAACATGCTGAAAACTTAGAATAGCATGTATGAACAATGTCCCCAAAACGTGTGAACTCAACATAATAAATAAAAGAAATTGTTCTAAAGACGTTTGGAAAACGTGCTAAAATCTGCAGCACTATTGAGACTTTTTTAAAACGTTTTGAGAACATTTGATACTGTTCGGGAGATTTTGAGAAATATTGTTCTGATACAGCGGATTCAAATCTAAAACACTGCTCGGAGAACAATGCAATTCGATAATCTAATAATTTTTATAACAACCTGAGAGTTCCTTGATTTTTCGATGAACCACAAACGATCACCCGTAGAAACTGGATTTTCACAAGAAAATACAACACATTATGAATGCTGGAGAAAAAGGAACGGATACAACTGAAATGCTAAACAACCATTTTTTTCTATACTGAAAAAATATCTTGAGCCGTAACTTCGAGGAAGTTACTATATTCTTAGGCACTGAATTTCACCGCAATGAGAAGAACAATTGCAAAATAAAGAAAAATGAATCCCAACTATTTTTAGAATTCTTACAAATCTAGAGTGATCTCTAAAAAATTTTCTATGAGCTGATCTTTGGAGAGGATTCTTCAAACTTGCAGAACTAACATATTTCCATACGAGACACGGAAGACAAAACAGTCGGTTTTTCGCCCCGCCCAACTCAACATCTTGCTAAGAGAGAAGTCCACAGATACCATAGTACGTGTCGGAGAGAGCATCAATTTACCTACCGAGTTTCTATGTTGCTGAAGCTTGAATCGTTTATTGAAACAAGAAAGTAATCAAATAACGCAATACGTAACTGTTAAAGACTCAAAATCTTGGAGTAGATTCTTTGAACGATGTTTCCAGTTCCAAGGAGTTCATTCGAGGAGATAAATACCGATGATTTATGAGATTTTATGAGTTCGACTCTTCGTTTCGTTTCTATAAACGATTCAAATTTCTACGACATGAGTTCTTGAACTCTCTGGATGTAGTTGGATTGCCTCAACAAAAGCAGCCTGTGCAAAAGATGTCGTCTTACGTCATTGAAAAATTATTCATCTCAATAAAAACAAAAGGAACAGGGAATCTTGTGTTCATTCCATAGACGCCGCTTGATCACCGTCAATAAATCATAGGAGCAAACTATAAAATACTGCGGAGTGGACGTGGACGATCTATGTTTCTCACATGAACAATGGCGAAGCCCAATTGGCTGGTGAATTCATATAAGCTTCTAAAACCGTTCTATTTTGGTGATATTAATGAGGTTTTGGAAAATGCTGAATGCGAAGAATCATTCAATCCAAGAGGTTTGGAGAATATCATCCAGCTGTGTTAAAAATCAAATTTCGTTTATTATACATTGAGGGAAATAAGATTTGTGAATTACTGAAAGAGCCCAACTGCATTTTCATAATTCTCAATCAGAAAAATCCGAATTGTGCCAATGTTGACAACAGGTGCAGTATATAGTACCAGTATTGGGTCTTCGACACTTGGCCAATACGCACGGGATCACTACTGGATACATAGAAATACAGTATTATGCCTGTACTGAGAAACCAGTGCTGCACGGAAAAAAATGTTTAGCTGTACCAGCTAACTTTTAGTTGCTGCAGTGAAATATCTGTCTATGATAGCTCAAATCTAGCGGATACAGCTAAACGTCCCAGGGAAAAAAGTTGAGATCTAATTAGATCTCATCAGATCTGATTAGATCCGAATTTTGGCCGACAGGATCTGATTCAGATCTCAATAGATCTGACTAAATCTGGACAGATCTGGTTCACAGTAAAAAGTAAATCTTAATTCCATGATCGACTGATTTTCAGATGAGGCTCAAAATCAGCAATGTTACGATTTCAGCCGTAATATGGGATGAAAAACAGTTATGGCCGTATTAAATTCAATTAAACCGGATAATATGCTGATTATCAGCAATGCATATCTTATAGGCAGCCATGTAGAGTTTGATGGATAATTCAGTAAAAAATATCTGAAAATAAGATTAGAATTCTTTCATTTTCAGTGTTACAATTGTTTATACGTACACATATATATTTGCATTTAATTAATGACAGCTTCAATTCAGTCAAATTATTTCAGGTTTTTTATTTATTATTCAAGGTGTCTAACAAATTCGGTAGCAGTTTGTCATATCACTTTCGTAAAAGCTTGTTATTGGATTTTCCGCACTGTCAATGGATTTTTTATGTCGACACTTTCACTTCAACATTACAACACAAATTGGAATTAATTCAAACTTTCGGGGGTATTCACATTTTCACTAATTCTCAGTTCCCGTGAAATGTTTTCCAAATTTATCTTCGACTCCACACTACACATACCATCAAATTATACTATTATGAAATTATTTATCACATGCGTCGATCGAAACGGTACCGTAGCGAAGTGGTTAAACGCAAAGGACTAGGACAGGTTATTCCAGCAACAATATGGGTTCGAATCTCCCGATGAGGGTTAAAGATGTTCAATCTTCAAAAACTACGATCTGGATATAATTGAATAGTCAACAAGTGAAGTGAATAAATTCACACAACAGGGAACTTTCATTTTGCATTCTCCGAATAAACACAAACAACTTCCTCATCGTCGATAGGTAACGCTATGTTGAGAAGAACAAAACAAAAAACAATGGACGAACCCATTCATCAGGAACAATTCGCTTTGAATTCCAGTTCAAAATCAGTTTTAATTTCAGTTCAATAGGGATCAATGTAAGCTGTATTCTTGTTTGAGTTTGAGAAGGTTTTCCAGTAGCTGACTTTAAGTCTGATGAGTCGGCTGCATCTTAAATTCAGCTTATATTTTAACTGAAATCAAGTTTTTCTTTTTACCGTGTTAGATCTGAATTCAAAATCACATTCAATCTTGATGAGCGATTGATTGTTCAATGAATAAACATTCTCTGATATTTTCCCATGGATGAATTCAAATTTGAACACGTGTGTTGACAAATATAAGCTAAAATTGTAGATCTAAATGGATTTGTTCAGATCTGGTCAGATCTAAACTTTTTCCCCCGGGGTTTTTTTCCGTGTGAGAGCTTGAGGGGTTATTCTCTAAAAAAAAAAACTTTTGACAATAATTTTTTTTGAGCATTCCTTTATGATAATCATGAACAACCAATACACCAATCGATTCAGCCGCTCTTCAGGAGTAAGAAAAACTTTTTTTATTGAAGATTTTTCACAAAATGGCGGCTGTAGGAGCGTTTAGCAGGAAACTATGGTTTGAAATCGGCAAGCAGCAGAACTCAGAGAGTTTTCATCCGATCGACTTGAAATTTGAACTGAAACTTCATCGTGTGATTATCTAGTGAAGTATACACGATTTTCACGATTGGTCAACAGGATTTTTTTTTATGAACAATCAAAGTCGATTTTTTTTTCGAAATTCGAATTTTTTGTTCAAGGTCTCACCGGTTTGCGAAAAAAAATTCTTAAAATTATGATCGTGTGTACTTCACTAGATAATCACACAATGAAGTTACAGTTCAATTCTCAAGTCGATCGGATGAAAACTCTTCGAGTTCTGCTGCTTGCCGATTTCTAACCATAGTTTCCAGCAAAACGCTCCTACATTCACCATTCTGTGAAAAATCTTCAATATAAAAATGTTTTCTTACTCTTGAAGAGCTGCTCAATCGATTGGTGTATTGGTTGTTCATGACCATCATAACGGAATGCTCCAAAAAATTATTGAAAAAATATTTTTTTTTAGAGAATAAGGGGGATATAACCCCTTAATGCCGGCCGGGTACTGATCCAGTACAGTCACTGCACTGATTGTGAAGAATAGTATTAGTACTCAATCCCCAGTACAGAAAAGCGTTATCATCCCAGACAAATGCCAATACCCTGGCCAGTACTGGTGCAGTATTGCGCTTGTTGTAAATTTCTGGTTGGGTTGCTTTTAGTCAGACTGTCCCAAGAGAACAAAAACTCTCTAGGTTAGATTCACGTCTATTCTACGTAAATTCACGTTCACGGAATGTTCAATGAACCTTCCAATGTTCGAGCGTTGAATAGACTTCCACTGAACGTTCCATGAACCTTCAGGTTCTCTTGAAGTGACTAACAATTTTTCCCAGTATCCCAACACAACCGCTTTAAGGAAGATCAAAACAATTTTGGGAACACGAACATATGTTCGGCTATGTTTTGACGTTTGTTGTTTTTTCTCATCACATTTCATAATTCTCATACAGTGCAAGTACATACATGTTTCTTCATACAAAAATATGACATCACGTATGAATGGATAAAGATAAAAAAAACAAATTCATCACGATTTATAAAATTTTATGATCAACAACACGAATGACTCAAGGCATCTGGTATTCTGCTTTTATTCAATAAACATCAACGTTGCTCGCTGAGAAGTAAACTACAAGCATTGCCTTACATACTTCATCGGAACCTCCATTCGGATGAAGAAATCAGTTGGAGATACAGATATCAACATTCAAGACTTCAATTATTTCAAAAGACATTTTAAATCAGAGATTGCGGGTCTTTCGCCATCATTTGCAATTCGGATTGCATGCGTGAAGAAAGTATAATACTTGTGAATTTATAGGGATAGAATGAGATTCGAATCACGATTATTGTTGAGTCCATAATTCTTCCTTTGAATAGGGTGGATAGAATGATTTCATTAAAAAATTCTCTCAATATCTATGAGAATTGATCTTAATTTCTTTTTTCCAAATCTTGAAGAAATCGAGATCTCTAAATACTGTTAACAATGTTCAAAACGGAGCACCAGTTTTTAAGATGACAAGATATCTACTATAAACATGTATCTTATGTATATTTTGATGATGTGAGAGATGTATAGGAAACATCTCTGGAGAACAGGTGTGTACACTTGTACTCATTCAACAGGTTTCTAACAGGAACAGAATCTTTCGACCGAGTTGTATCAGTTCATGCATCTGTTACTAAAGGTACCGAATACAACGTTAAATGCATCATATGTTCAATGATAGTTGAAACATGTATTTCCAACAGCACCGGTAAATACAGACACACGTTTCTGAAATGTGGTTGCAACGTTCTCATGTTTTAGAAATTCATGCATTGTGTGTAGGATAAATTTTCAATAACCAATCACTTGATAGACATTCATAATACGATTGAAATAAAAATGATACGAAGTGAGGAAAAGAAGATGGAAAAACATTCCCCAACGAATGTTTGTTATTGATTTTCCGTGCTTCCTTTATTTTCTTCTCGGTAACAGTCACCTGTGTTAATCTTCTCTCGGCAAGACAGAAGGCAACGAGCAAAAGCAAGCACACCTTACTGGCTACGTATGTAAATGATCCTCCGTACGAGGCCTATAGACTCTCGAACGCGAGTGCCGAGTTCGAGAAAGCTAGTAAATTGGCCCGCAGGAATGCGTATTTACCGTGATTGCAATGGACACCTGCTGCTGCTGCTGCTGTTGTTGCCACCGCTACTAGCAGCATAGCTATTGCTTTTACGTTGCCGTAGTCGCTGTACTTTGCTCATCGTTAGATTTTTACAATACTTTGTATCTAACGAGTATAGAAACAAACAAAAGAAATCAGAAACTATCTGGAGAGAATTTCGAGTTCGAATGTCCCGTAAATATAGATGTTTCCTGTATTATTGATTTGTTGGAATTCTGATTGGAGTTTTTCAAAGAAATTTTCCTCTCATTAACACAAGACGTTCATATGTGCGTCGTGTGTATGTAACAGAAGCATATATATATGGGTTTGTACGTGTATCTCCGATCTTGTGTTTTATATTGAATGATCAAAGGTAAACCGGTTGTGGTAAGAGGTGTAACTAGAGAGGAGGGGCAGTTCAAGTCAGATAGAAACAGACATAAAATGACAGAGGAGGAGGGAATGATCAGGAAAGAGAACGTGGAGGACGAGATGAGAGAGGAGGCAAAAGCAACAAAATGATCTAGGCGCGGCAAACAACAAACTGTAAGCGTGTACACGCGTGTTCCAAGCAAACATATTTACACGCGCCAATGCTGTACCAATAAAATCTTCCTGCCATGTTACTTCCAAGAGTTAGATGTATATTAGTCGATCCCCAGACGCTGGTTTTTTCTTTTAATCATCTCTGCAAATATACTTCGATTGGCGTTCCTTGCAATTGATTTTTCCGAGATTCCATGACTGGGAACGTCATAAGGAAACAAGCTTGTGAAACAAGTTGTTCGAATTATACATTCATGTAGAGATTTAATCGGTCAAGGCTATACCTGGTCAAGGCACACCCCGGCCAGGCGAGAGAAATCTATGAGGACAATGATAATCATCATCTGCTCCTTTTCCTGCCACTCCCCCTCCTCCTCCTCTTTCTCCTTCACCTTCTATTCATTCGTTCATTCTTCTAACGATACCAGTCGTCGATTTCTATCGCTATATTTTCTATGGCAACAGGTGTAGGGAATTACACCTTATCAAGAGAATTTCATCGAAACAGCAGCGAGACAAAGGTTAATGTTTTTTTCTTCCTCTTAGCTGTTACGTTTGTTTTCTTGTTGAGTAGATTTTCTGGGTAATAAATTAGATTCCAAAACTGCACTCTATTCTTATATTATTTTGCTAAATATGAGCTTCATTGACATTTATAGAATTTCATGAACACCTTCAGAAAAATTATTTTTTCAAATACCAGTCTTTTGTTTTTATTGGTGGATCAAAAAGGAAAAGGCGTTATCAGAAATACATGAAATGAAAATTCATTGAAATAGCGAAGTTATTTGTGACTAAGTGAATAACAATTCAAACAGAATTGAAGATTCGTTGGGGCTTCGAAGAATTCTTTCACGAACTCTTTTTTGTCTGGAAAGAAGTCAAGTAACAAGTAATACGATTCGGAACGAGTGTTGGTTGTTATATTAGTTTGTGAATTTTCCAATGATTTCAATAAGCCAGCACCGAAAAGTTGGAAGTATTATACCCCACAAATTGGAAACACTCGGATGATTTTTTAAACAAATAATTGCAATGCTGTTGTTTCATCGACGGAAAAATTATTTGAATCTAACCAGTTTGAACTGAATAGTTGAACCAATCAGATACACTGACGAAATTCACTATAATCACAATGAATCAAGTGCAATTAATTGCACAAAATCAATCCATAAAAAGTGATCGAATAATATTATTCCAAATACAGTGAAGTTCCGTTGTGAATGGCAAATTTCTCTCGGTGATGTGTTTTTCACGGTCTATCTGTTTCTGAAATAATTAATTTTTATCAAAGTGTTGCAAAATAGCGATATGTTGTTTGCGCCTACATCGATCGAGTGAAGGGCCAACCGCTATCTCAATGAACACTTGAGTGTGGCTTGTGAGGTTGGGTGGTGAGATTCTTAAATACTTAATATTCATGAAGGTTGGCTATTAATAATTCACATCGGACGCAGGACATTCTAATGTACGTGCAAGTAAATGTGTCATAACGATTACCTTCGTAACTACCGTCCTCTGTTTTTTCGCATTCACAACAATTTGTGCACATTCCATTCCACGAGAGACAAAAGAAATTATTATTATTATTAATCGATCATTGGAACAACGTTTTGAATTTGCATCTTCCGAGAAAATGCGAAACCATTAACATTTCATTCCGGAGATATGGTATCGAAAAGTCGGCAGATGAATTGTGACAAATCGGTAGCACGATTTCTAAGAAAAGGGGTCCCAGGAAAAAACTCATGCATTATCGTTATGAGCATGATCATGAATGATTCATACATGCATCTATGTACATGCATGCTCTCCGATCAACCGCTTTCATTCGAATTCTATGTTCAACATGATCTTGAATGATCATGTGTGAGCATGTATGATTCATATATGATCATGCATGAATCATGTAAGATCATTCATGAATCATACATGATCATGAAAAATCATGTGGAACATGGATTCCTAAGTTTGCCTGGGAAAAAATCATTCATGATCATGCATGGTCAATTTGGTTCATCCTCATTTTTGAGAACTTATTTACTATCACCAAACTTCTGGTCTTCTTTCCTGACGAATAGTCCAATTCAACGTTATGAACGAAGAGCGTTTGAAGTTTCAAAAAGGAACTCAAAAGTTCCGATTAAATGATGTACAATGTGTAATAACATGAATAAAGAAATGAATGGCCATAGCCTATTGAACGCACTGGTTCTCATCCGAATACCGAAGTTAAGCAGGGTCAGTACTTGTATGGGTGCCAGGACGGGAATATAGCATGTTTTTTGTCATCCACCCTCGTGGAAATATATCTATGCCAAATTACGCCAAAAAGTACGAATAATTACGCGGAATTAGGCTCACCTGCATGGCATGAAAAGTTGTAAAATAACGTAGAAAGATATACGTGGTCTAATGCAGAAGTACGCCAGACTACGACATGGGGCTGGAAGAGCGTAATTTTGGAGTAGTCAGGAGTATAACCGACAAAAGATGAGCATGTGTTTGAGTACGAGTATAAAGAATATAAGAATATTCAAGAATACGATGACAGAAAGATGACAGTAGAAAGCTCGGGTTTTTACAACTTCTTACGAATTTTTACAGCCGTGTAGGAACTTTGAAAACTCTTCACCACGAAAACGTGAACAAGAAGCAGATTGATTGGGGACTACGAATTCCTACGAACAACCAAGATTTTTGATACTGAGATTTTTCGTTCGTCCCGTTGCGGAGACATAGTGTTTCATAGATTTTTTTAGAACTTTCTTTTGATAATTTCAATTTCATACGCATTTCCAAGAATTTCTACGACTGTGTCGGGACTTTGAGAACTTCCCACGGCGGGACGCGAACATGGAGCCAATTGGTTGGAAACTACGGATTTCTACGAGAAACTAAGATCATCATCGGCATGAGTGTTCGTTCATCCCACTGCACTGACGTACTTATCCGTAGATTCTCTTAGAAAATTCTATTTTCTACGCATTTCCAAGAATTCTTACGACCCAGTGGGGACTTTGAGAACTTTTCACGATGGAACGCGAATATGCAACCAATTGCGTGGAAACTACGAATTTCTACGAAGAACTAAGGAAATGCGTAGTTTTTCGTAGTTGGGTATATTCTACATTTGTCGTAGATCAACGTGGAAAGTAGTACTTCTCATCGATGTGAAGTACTTGTACTTGAAAAGGCGTAGTTTTTCGTAATTTTGCATTTTTTACTTTTGGCGTAGATTGTTGTAAAAGGTAAAAATTTCCATCCATTCTTAAAACTATAACTTGAAAAGGCATAAATTGTGGTAGTTCTGAATAATTTGAAGTATTCGAGCGTGGAAAGTTGTAGTTTTCTAACTAATATCGAAGCACCGTAATTTACTATGCCAATCTACAGATGTGTTCGAAACGGCGGACTTAGGAGTAGTTTTGGGCGTAATTTGTCGTAGGTTTTGGCATAAAATGGTGTAGTTCTTGGCGTACTTTGACGTAGATATATTTCCACGAGGGCACCACGCAAAGTATGATCTTGCATGGTCATGCATGATCATATCCAGCCAGTTCTCATGTATGATCATGCATGATTTTTTCCCCGGGATCTTAATGTTCTGAATTTCCATAATGGAGTAGGTTCAGCCTCAATATCTCGACTGCTTAATATTCAGAGAGAATTTGATTGGGCTATTCCACCAATATCCTATATCCAGATTCTTGAAGACGAATGGAGGCAAATTTTCCGTGAGATTGTACGTTTGAGAAAAACCTCGAACCTCTCCAAGGTTGAGGTGAGATCACACCTTCCGTTTTGGTATGGACAAACAGCTTCTCGAATACATTCAAACAGGATTATTGAAAAATATAATAAAAATTTGTATTTGATGGATTGGAAATACATTTGAAATATACACAATGTATCCAAAAAACATTGATGTCATTCAAAAAAGGGTTCGAAATACTTTTCATGCTGAAAAATGAATTTCAGAAGCTTTTTTGTTATGTGAGTTTCCTATGATGAAAATGAAATTTCATGGGATTTGATCAGAACATTGTGCAAAATACCGTGAGATTTGGCGAGAATCAATAGGTTTACCTAACCAAGGATCTCATCTGTTCACTTGTGAACTGTGAAATATCGAAAACAGTAATTGAAGTTATTTTTATATTATTAAATCTTCCAGTTGGACCTTTCTTTCAGATTTCTTTTATGAAATTAAGATTTGATATGAACAGTAACAATTCGAGAACAGAAGAAATTTACAATAATTCCATGTTCATTTATGATTGCAGTACATGAAATGAGGCCAGAGGATGTTGGGATTGTCGGCTTCCGTGGTGACGCCGATAAACAACCCTTCATGGTAGGCTATTTCAAGAGTTCGGGAATCAGAGAATCCAAAGTACGACAAAAACGTGACGCTAGGAGAAGAAAGAAAACTGACGCATTGAGTTTAGATTATCGAAGTAATCCCTATACAGGTAAATGCAACATCCGTGAATGGATAAAACAATACTATTAGTTTTAATGGATCGCTACTGTGATATGATCGCTGAAGCTGCTGTTATTGAATTGTTTTGGGATAGTCTGCCGTTGTCAAATCCCAAGTAACACACAAAATTCTCAAATGCCCTGCTAGGGCTGTGCGGTTAATCGACTAATCGAATAACGCGAATAAGGTAAGGGGTTGGTTCACCGAATGAACATAATTCAACAATCCTTAATGACTGTTCAGTGATCAATAGAAAGAACTAGCGATTGTAAAATTATGTTTGGGTGGCGAAATGTTTGTTCGGCAAATTCAGCCCCTACCGCGATTAATTGGGGTATCGATTATTCGAAAATAAACAATTAATTGATTCATCCAATGATCGGGGAGACAATCAATCGGAACAAATAATGATTCGTTTGATTCAATAAATCGACTCCTAATCCCTGCTAGAAATGAAACTCTTTGCATCTAAAGCCTTGCCGTGGGCTAAATCGCGGTGGCTAAAATAAGGCCTCAAATGGTTCAATTTTCTGAAAAAAAAATTCCTAGCAGGGATGCTGTGATAATTCTGTGAGTATGAAAGCAATGTGCAAATGAGATTATAAATGTATGATTGAGATATCCTATAAGGGTTCATAGAACATAATTATTCGGAACCGTCTCATTTGAAGGTTTTGAGCATGTTTGTGGAATTTTCAAAACACGTTCTTAGCATTTTTAACCTCTTGTGTTGCTTGGGAATATTCAGTAAACCTCACATTGATTGATATAGCGTGCACCGTAGATCCAAGAGCAGTCCACTTTTTGATAGCGAGGTTTCTAAATTTCCTAGAACATGAGCATTAACCTTCGGAGGACGGGAGGTCTCGAAAATTTTGTTGACCATTTTTTTTTATTCGGAACATCAAATTACTCCTGAAAAACATGAAAAAGGTTGTTTCCCAGGGTACTGCCTTTTGAGACCAGTCCCGTTCGCTGAAGGCTAATATTACAAAGTTGTTTTTGTCTGTGTATGAATGAGATTATTAATGAATATGAATGTTTACAGACCCTGGAGTACAGTACAATTCCAGAACCTGCAAGATACAAACTTTGTATGTGAGTTTCAGGGATCTCCAGTGGCAGGTAAATGAATTTCATTTAAAAATGTTCCAAGCAAAAAACACAATTTCTTTGAGTCTCTGAATCCTTCTGAATCTCCCTGATTTCTCCAATTGAGATTCGAAAGTTTTTCTTCCAAAATCTTTCTGGAGCTTCCCTCTAAATTTGTCTGAATCTCTATGGATCCCTTTTTATTTGTTCATTTTCAATCCTAGGGGCATATTATTCTCAATTGAAGAAGAAAAAAACAAGTGAAATGTCTTGTCCTATTGAGAGGGATTTTTCATTCCATATCCAGATTACTTTTCTCTTGAGTGGTACATACAACAATCATGTAATTCTAAAATTTGATGTTTCAGGACTGGATCATAGCCCCTGACGGTTACGATGCCTATTATTGCAGCGGAGAATGCAATTTCCCGTTGAACGCTCACATGAACGCAACAAATCACGCCATCGTTCAAACCCTGGTGCACCTCGTCAGCCCAGGAAAAGTACCAAAACCCTGTTGCGCTCCGACCAAATTATCCGCAATCTCGGTTCTCTATTTTCTCGACGAAAGTAACGTTATATTGAAGAAATATAAGAATATGGTTGTCAAAAGTTGTGGATGTCATTGACAACAAGATGTTTGATATATATATATATATATATATCTGAGTGTAAACGATGAATTTGGACAACAGGAATAACATATGGTTTTGATGAAAATGTTGAAGAATGGACATCATAGCGTGGAAATGTTGAACTGTTCAATGTGTTGCTGCAGCTGGTACAGGGTTTGCAGCGTAGGACCAAAGTGTTTGAAACCGAAGACTCGAGATGTGAACGAGAGTGTACTTTGAACTGCTATCGAATATTGAATTTGTTTGAAGGATTCGAATGTGATTACGAGAACATTGAAATATGTTATGAACTGAATGAAGGAAAGTGTTCCATGGAGCGAAGTGAGTTCAATGAAGAAAATTGTAATCAAAGAGTCAGACATGGTTATGACTTTGGTAACGTCAAGTCTCGTGAATCTGTAATGATTGATACATGAATCTATGCACACAAATTCGAAACTTCGAATTGTTCCTCTTGAGGAGAGTGCACGGAAAGATGAAAACATTGATTTTTTGTATCTTTACGTTTCAATTTCATGTACAGGAGCATTTTGTCAGAGTTTTGATGAATATGTTCCATTATTCTGAGAAAATTTTGATAGTTATGAACACGCGTTACTTCTAATGTTTTGTTATTTGATACATTAGAAATTTAGTTGAATTTCTCATTAGTCAGTCAAGCGACGTGACAATAGAAATTTGCATGAGCACAAGAAAAAGATTATTAATTATTTAAATTCGATGTGATGATTGTTGCAAGAAGAATATGGTATAATATTACTCTCCTTGTTACCAAAAATATTGTTTTTTTTTTCACATTCATTTCATATCCATTGATTGGATTGCTGTATGATTGCTCTCAAAAGGATGTAAATAAATTAATATTCAACTGTACACTGAGTTTTGATTTTGACAAATCCAATGTATCGAGAGAAAACAATTTCGAAAACAGGAATGTTGTAATACTCACAGCTGTTCAGGATATGTAAATTTAGACATTGCTGATTGAAATACTTCGCTCATTGCATTTCATTGTGCGGCATATCCAGTCTATGTATATCATTATTCAAAATTGTTTGTTCGGTGTATTATTTGTTACTTGTTTCAAGAATTGTTTGGATACAGAACGCAAAATATTGCCTCAATTCTTAACTATACTAAATTCGAGATTAAAGAATAATGTGTTGAAATTTGTTACCGCAATGCAGTGTGAATGAGTACAAATATTCAATTATAAACAATATACTGATCAAACCCCCACCCTTAGATATCGACGAAACGTTGTGATTTATTTCTCGAATTAAACGCAATCATTTTTGCTAAGAATCGCATTAACAATTTCTTGAGATCTAAGATTTCCTTGGTAGAAATGATATTAGGCGGTTCACTGGCCCATATTATGGTCAGGAATACGCCTAGTTCACCTTGATGACGCTAGATGAGGGACGGAAGAGGGCCTAGAATGATTTCCATTAGGGCTATTGTTACAGTTTCAAGTGAACTTTCCACTTTCACTCACCCTGGTGAAAATAAAGCGTTGAAACGCGATGAAAGCGCAAGCGAAGAGTCACTTAAGAGTAACAAAGAGTCACCTAAAAGTAATTTAGGAGGGAATTGGCACATCTTCACGTTTCATTTGTTCCAATACCCTCTTTCTTCACTTTTGGATTTTCACCAGGGCAGACATATCTAACATGAGAATGAATATTCCTCAGAATTCCTTACACTCATAAAAATGATTATCTCATCATAAGACGGCAGCCGTCTGAAACATAGTCCGTTTCTCTGGTGAAGCGAACCCGGTTCATCATTAGAACCGGCCGTTTCAATCAGGAGGCATAAACTCAAATGGACGTTCTTTAGACTGATTTCAGGGCCGCCAAGGGGAAGGGTATTTTCACTAATTTCACATGAAGGCACTAATACTGTTTCAAAAACTTTTATGATTTGTTGAGCATTTGTGTTAGTGTATTCATGTAAAATTAATTCCAGTACCCTTCCCCTTGGCGGCGCTGAAGTTCATCCTACAAATTTTCTTATTGAGTTTATACCCCCTGGTTCCAATATAATAACCATGCAGTTTTATGAACAGACGGAAAATAAGTAATTTTGAGTATTTTTTTCCGTCTCATCAGTAAAAGAAAGTCCGGCTTGTCATTAGACGAGTTTCGTTTTACTAACAGAAGAAGTCGTCTGTTAGTGAAGTGGAATCGTTTGAGACGGTTCCCGTCCTGTTATAAGACGAATCTCCGTCTGAAAGTATTTTGAAACGGAATTGTCTTATGATTATGTAGCTTCGTCTTATCATTAGACGGTATTTTTTTTTTAATATAAGAACTTTCAAGTCTAATACAGCCGCCCTGCTGGAGAAAATTGATGAAGATTGCATTCATTTTCAATTTTTACAGTTTCAAATGAATTTATCATGAGCTAGGGGTGCGCGAACTGCCCGAATCTCGAACCAAACCGAATCCTTACTGTCCGGTTCGGTTCGAATTGCGAACTCAGATAGTAGAAAAAGTTTGGTTTGGTTTGCTTCAAGTTCCGAACCATCAAAGTTCGAGTTTGGTTCGACATCTTCAAGTGCGGTTCGCACACCCCGCCTGATGTTGAAGTTTGAATCTTTTATAGAAACGAAACAAAAATTTTAACTGGCAAAATCTAATGAATCATCGTTATTTGTTTTCTCGAATTAATTCTTTGGGGATGGAAACATCTTTCAAAGGATGTACTGCAAGATTTGGAGTCTTGAACAACTCAGTATTTCGTTATCCTGACATCAATTCGTTCCCCAAGTGTGTATTAACGGCGGGCCCAATCTAAGCCCAGGGTGGGTGTCCATGCTACCCAACGTGGGGCCAACCTGGGTAGACAAATGGGACCAACCTTGAGATGATAACATCGTTCCCAGCTTGGCTGTATTGCTTTGCCCGAGGATTGGTAATACCATGGGCCCAGCATGGACCCAGACTAGGTAATCAATATTGCCCCTTCCATTTTTTTTGAAATTGGAAAATTACTTTGAATTCTACCCCAGCGGGCATGAATCTCAGCCCCACTTTGGCTCAGTCTTGGGCCTAGTGTTGAGCCACATCGTGCCTATATGGGCCCAAGACTGGACCAAAGTAGGACCAAAGTTCATACACGCTGAGGATTGTACATACATGCTCGGAATTCATTATTTCCACCCAAGTGTGTATTGCCGATATTGACAATGGGCCCAAGCGGGGTCCATTTGCTTGAATCCAGTATTGGGAAATGCCAATGGGACCCATCCTGGACTGATCTTGGCCCTATTGTTTGTTCCCATACAATTATAGTTCGTAGAAAATGGAAATATTGAACTTTGGTGTGGGTCCGGCCCTAAGTTGAGCCAAGATCGGCTTAGGTCAGGGCCCATTGTATCACCTAGTCCTCGGGCAAAGCAATACAGCCAGGCTGGAAACGATGTTATCATCCCAGAGTTGGTCCCACGTTAGGTAACATGGGCACCCACTTTGGGCCCCCATTGGACCCGTAGTAAATACACGCTTGGGCATTTTTTACCAACCATAATTGTATGGGAGAGCACAACAGGGCCAAGATTGAGCCAACATGGGCCTCATCTTCATTCCCCAATACGGGGTTCAAGAGGATGAACCCAACCTGGAGTCCATTATCATTATAGGCAATACGCGCTTGGGTTTAATAAACGATTCAAACTTCAGCACCACTTCGACTGAAGGCGGCTGCATTTTACTCCAAAATTTGACTGAAATTCAATCCCTCTCATTGTGCTGGTGTTTGTTCTTTGGTGCTCATTTTCAGTTGGAGGAGGGCTGGTTTTGGCTGCATCTTAAGATAAGCTAATATTCAAGATGAATGTAAGTTTTACTTTTTACCCAGCCAGCAAAATTAAGGCAGTGCTCCTAGGCGGCGTCGCTATCATCCACTTACACATTCAAAAGCGTCTTGTACATACAGTACTTAATTTATGTATAAAAATGGGAGCGACTTGGTAGTATCTTACTAGAAGCACTACTTGGTAGCACTCCCTGGCAACACTGTCAGCACTGAGGTAGTGCTACGTTATAATTCACATTATATATATGCTATGATAGTAAGCAGTGCCAAAATCTGGGGAAAGCTACCACGTTGCTACCGTGGTACTGCTGGTAGCATAAACGCAAATTTAGGAGCCCTTTGCTGGCCGGGTACTGTGCCTATCGTGAATCCTTTCTGTACAGATGTGCTATGTGGAATTTCACCATTACCTGCGGAAGTCTGGAGTGAGTTCCAGTCCAAATAGTGAATAAGAAATTATCAAATCTCGGAATATATTGAATTTAGTGCCTGAATTCAAATTATATTCAATCAAATCTGGTGCCTTACAATGTTGAATTTATCAGTTACATCTATTCATATATGATTTTTGACAATGCTGCTTGAATTCGAGTTCCATCCAATTCAATATGGCTTTTTCCGAAATCCACATATCCAGCGCAATCCGCTCGTCAGAGAGAAGAGATAAAACAGTAGAGGATACGAAGGCTCGTACACAAACGATGCGCCTGAACTATAGCATCCTGAAATGCAGCTGTGGTGGCATGAGCGAGCATGACAAATTTCTGCAGACCAACATGATCCCACCAAACACAGTTTCTTCATTGAGGTGATATCATTGTGAATAAACTTTGTCACAGCTGTTATATCATAAAGTTATGTTCCAGTTACATTTAATCGATATAACATGCTTATCGAGATTACAAAAGAATCCTCGGTGTACTACCACCACAAGTTGAAGTGTGAAATTACTAGGTTGTCATCTCGTTGCCACAACATCCTGTGTTGTACATCACGGCAACAGTGATTGTTCGGTGAGGTGAATCTTTGAGAGATTTTCAACGGACTTTGACCGGATTTCTGAAAATATCCAGTCACATCCCACACAGCACTCATTGTTTACAAGATATCTTCAGAAATAATTAAGAACAATGCAAGAAGTCTTATGCAAGATGAATAGACTGTTCTTATTTCTGAAAGATATCTCCAAGAACATTTTCAAAAACCTTTTAGAAATTTCTGGAAGATGTCTTTTAGAAAATTCTAAAAGTTTTCTGAAAACATTCTTTGAAATATCTTTTAGGAGTGCGAACAGTTTGAGACTTCTAAAAGATGTCTATTCATGTTGCATACCCAGATAGAAAAGCAGGCTCTGAATGTTTTGCAACATAACGTGCCGTAAACATACTATCATGAACTCCGCTCAGCTTGCAATGATGCATAGAATGTAAACATTATGTTTCAATTATGGCGCCATCACCTCGTTTTGCTACCAACCACAATGCTCTATGCGGAAACACCTTGGCGCCATGATGCGGACATTTCTTAGCGTGCATGTCACCATTATGATGGTATTATGGAGACATTTTTCTATCTGGGTAAGACTTCTTGCATTGTTCTTAATTATTTCTGAAGATATATTTCAGACAACGGAGTGCTGTGTGGGATGTATGTACCCATGCCAGTATTGACGAAGCTGAAAAAACCCAAGCTTGTCTGATGCTTGGCAAATATACCAGAAACAAACCTTGACTAAAAACCAATATTGTCCCATAATTGGTCCATTGTTTTCAATAATCAGCCGTTCATGGTGCATTTATAATATTTCGAGAATGGCTCCTGCATCGGCGCAAGCTTGGCACAAGCAGGAAAACAGGTTATTGATAATTGTGCCAAAATTGTACACATCAGTGCAATAGCATCCATGCTCGATTACACGCGTGATGCTGATGAGCAGGGATTGACTTCCGACTTTGTAATTGGTGCAGATTTGTGCACGACAGTTTGCCCGAGTCTGGCCCAAGCTTCCCAGACAGCATAAATCTCTCAAAGATAACAGTATCAGCTTCATTCAAAGTCAACTTTCAGAATACATATATTCGTTATTGAAAAGATGATATGGTCTAAAAGAAATCCTTCAGAGATCTGACATCAGAGGTTTTTAGAATAAGTTGTCTGCTAGATTTTTTTCAGAGGACATAAACACAAATCTAATAGAGCTCTTAAATGGACGCATTGGAACTCTTTCATGAGCCTTAATGGTATCTTCCAGATCCTCTTTTGGGACAAGTTTTCATTTGGTTTTCAGATGACTGTCTGGGTACGCTCGATAGCTGTGCACATTGAGACAGATATCATAGTTGATCCAAATAAGGAAGGAGATTCCCATCGAACTCCTCAACCAGATGATGCATTATGTGTTTTTGTTTGGTCGACTATGCAGGACGTGAGTTTGTCAAACCTGTCATTCGATTGTTTTTGATCTGTTATTCACAGACTTGTCAGTGTAAGCTTGCTACAACTAGTTGTATCCTTGTCGTGTGTCAACTAGGAAGCTCATGTCAACCTTCTTACAAGCTTGCCTGATAACATTGCTATTTGGGATCTTGATAACGAATTTGTATGGTTGTCAAACGTTGAACACAAATGACATTCGAAAAATGAAAAAAATAAAATTAACATTATCATCACAATTTTTCAGTCATTTGAGTTTTCTTTGGAAGACTCTGTATTCAAATAGAAGTCATGAATTGCGTTTATTTATTTTTTTGAAAGCATTTTTTGGTCATATTCGTACTACATAAATGTATCATTTATCGCTAAATAATGTAATACTTGTATCCACAATTAATGATTATGCATTAACAAAGAATAATATATCAATGGACGTCCAAGAGAATTTTAGAATTAATTATCTTCTTCCATCATGGAAAAATCTGAAACAAAGCTCAGAATACCGCTTTGAACTCAGTAATACTGTACATAAATCTACGCTTAATTTAAACTTGTACTCCCAGGTTTAATGGACTGACTGTGAACCTTCATCAGTTCATACATATAATTATTATTAATGTGTTAGATGCTTTTAGACTCTTTTATCCACGAAAATGGGGAGATCAATGTTTGAATTTGAACACACATATTTTTCATAAATTTTTCCAACATTGAAACACATTTGTAATTCAAAATAAAATATAATGATACAACTTTTCCGGAGTCTAATTGAATATCCTACATGCCCATACAGCACAAAAGTTCCAACAAAGAGGTAACATTTTGAATTCAAAATGAACTTTGAATGAACGACTTAATGTTCAGAAAGAACCCACATCGAGATTTCATAATGACTTGTCTGACATTTTGAATTCATTGAATTCTTATTGAATTAATTATTGGTCGCATAACGGGAGCTATTCAAGAAGTCTTTGAGGAGGCTTTATAAATTCAAATTGATCTTCTGTGCTGGCTGGGTGTTCAATAAACTCCACTCGAGTATTCTCCATGGAAGATCCTTCCATAGATGAATTGAATGGATGGGAAGGATATCGGTACTTTTGTGGGTTCAGTGTTTATATTTCCATAAGTAATCGAGTCATGGATTCAACACACAAAATGTAAATTCCATTTTTTCAATCACAATGCGCTCGCGTGAGAGTATAAAAATGATTCATGAACACTTTTTGAATATTGAGTGAAAAATATTCTTCATCTGTTCGGGAACAGTCGTATGAAAATTGTTATAGTAAGTTATAATGAATGCGATGATATTGGTCATCAAATTGAGTGTATTAGTTAGCACCAGCGTTGCTGATAAAAGTATTCCAGATTTTGTTGCACTGAGAAAAAAAAATAGTGGAGCGAAACTCGTAAGCGCGGTTGAGGCAACTTAATATCAATTGAAGTAAATCTCCGCTTAGGTATCCAAACGCTTACGGGGTTGAGCCAAACCTGGTGTTTTCTCAGTGTGATCAATCAATAATGAGTGTGAGATATACTACAATCCTCGTACAGAAATTTACCATTGGCGCTAGCATGGCGCAACATGGATAAAGCATGGCCGAGGTTTGGTAAACCCAGCTTGGCGCAACACTGGAATGATAACATCATTTTATGATTTATCCATATGTTTTTCCAATACAGCCCCATCGTTGGCAAACAATAGAAAAACTTGTTTATCAATGTTGCGCCAATGATAAAACTGTAGAAAATAATTAACCTAAAAATATATAAAAAGTATGCGCATTTTACAATTTTCAATATATGTTATTTGGGATCTTATTGTGTTTTCCTCATTTATCTGTCAACAACTCAGTGTTTTTTGTCGCTAAAGTTTGCCATGAGGAGTATACATAACATGAATCAGCAGTGGGAGCTTGCGGGTGTAATCTGCAACGAAGAACGATTGACTGTTCTTCCGGACAATTATTTGAGTCTTATATTTATATTCCTTGTATACATCTCTCACTATTCGCTGAACAACAATCTGAATAATTCATTTGTTCCCATTGCATGAGGAATCCGTGATTCGAAACTATAATCGATTGTTTTATTTGAGAATAATGGTAATATTCTGAAGGATGGGACTGATGAAAGAAAAGATCTGCTGACTTCATTCAATTTATAAGCTCCGATTGATTCATCCGTGTCGGTGCGAAGTACATAAAACAACAAGCACCCTAGTGGACAATGCGTAAATCAATCCCAGCTAACGAGAATGCATGAGAGTTCATCAGGAAAGTCCAGTGAGGATTTGCTCGTTAGAATGAATCACACAATGGTGTGTTTCTTTTAGGGAAAGATATGCTTTGGTCACATGTTCAAGCTCTTCCTAATATACAAATCTCACAAATATCATTAAAAACAATCACTTTACCAAGAGCAAATCTGGATCTCATTGAAATACATATTGGTTTTTATAATTTTCCAATAAAAACGACATCAAGCATTTTAAAAGAACAGTAACGGTTCTTCCCAGATAATGGTCTGCCTGAATAGACGGCTGCACAGATTTTGTATACGATTGCTGCGCATCCGTTCTTACGACATTTTAAGCCGGATCTGTCAGGATCTGCCTGACATTGTTTGGTTTGTACATCAGTTTAGAAACTCATGGAAGTGCCAGACAGAGCCCAACAGAATCTGTCAGATCCAGGTCCAAATTTTGTCTAGTCTTGTCAGCCATCGTCAAGTTAAGGACAGTTAAGGACGGGAACCGACCAAATCCTGACAGAAAATTATTTGTCCGGTTTTGTCAGACATTCAGCCCTGATGAAAATGAAGCATATACACGAAGCGCGAAGGAAACGCATAGGCCTGAATAGAAATTCATATTGGGCGTTCGATCAGGACCAGATCTGGGAAGCCTTATTTCAAATCAGGCACCGTTGTATCAGAACCCGATGTGATAATGATAGGGCATGCCAAATTACAAAGCTAGCAGGGTCGTAACTGGTTGACCCTAACCAGGAGTGCCAAATCATGGCCTCACTAGGGCCAAATCACGTGTGCCAAAACAGGGTGAGCTTCATCACTGCCATACAATTTTTCTGCTCGAGTGATTCAAAAAATGTTTCAATTCCCTCTTCCTGAACCGTGTGATGCTCGCTTGCTGTGAAGTAATGAAATCATACGTTCATGAAGTCATAATAAGTTACATCAAGCGTGTGCGAATCATACCTCTTCTGACTTCAAATAATATTTTTAAGCGGTTGATCCCAACGACGATTCATGGCTCAGTGGATAAAACCCTCATCTGCCATGGTGGGAGTCATCGATTCACGCTATGGTATGCAATTTTTTCATTCAAGTTTCATGAACTTTATATGCTTCCTTTGCTTCAATTCCCTCTTTTACTCTTTGTATCCCTCCCATTCATCAAGCTCCGTATACTCTTCATTATCGTTTCAATTATCATCCAACATACGCTTCGTTTACTCTCCCTTCCCGCTTCCATTTTCACCAGGAGGAATAGGAATGCTATCACCAAGTGACGTGCATGGATAAACTTCTGCACGCGAGCCTACGGGGAGTTTCAGAATATCATCTGGATCCATTGGCATTGCTAGGCTATCCACGGGCCATTAAAACGCCAATAATTCTTATTAATATTACTTCTACATCATACCTTCTTATAGGCTTTTCTGAGTTTCCCATAACGACTTCAGCCGGATATGCAATCACGGTAACACCGGATAAATCCCATATACTCCTTATCTGGAAGGTTTTTGCTCGATATAGACATTCATATAAACCGATCGTTTCCTCATTGGATTCTTTTGAACCTTCTGGATAAGGATGAATCTTAAAAATTGAATGACTCAGGTTGCTTCTGATCCTAAGGAAAGTGGTTCTGAATTCCAGGAGAAAAGATGACCCCCAAACCAAAACAAAACAAACATCAATAATTGGGAACTTTTGATTTATATTAATCAATGGTATTGCTATTTTCGGCAATTACCAGCTATTGTATAATCAAAAAATGTTCATATTTCATTACCAACATATGAATCATATGATGATTCTAAAAGTATTAGGAATCCCTGATCAAACATGTCTATTGAATCTTGCAGAATCTGATTGAATCCTGCTCAATATTCTGATCAAATTCCATGAAATTTCATTTCGTCAGATTCTACGAGTTTATTAACCAGGGATATGATGGAGGATCAAAGACACTCAAGCACAGCGAAAATAGTTGAATGAACTTGAGTGATCATCTTTGACTGACACATTTTTAAGGCTCGGTATCCGCCGTGACTCTCAAAGGATGGATTGATCAATAATAGCAGTAGGTTTCAGATTCCACCACATGGTGCATGATACAAGAACTTCGAGAACACATACATGTTGCGCATATTGTGAAATGCTGAAGACAGTGCCGTCTTTCTGCATGGGCTTTATAGGCTCGGGCCTAGAGCCCCACGCTGATGGGGGCCCCAGACTCCTTGAATCACAACTTTCCTTTAATTCTACAAGAAAATCATTTTTGATAAAAAAAAGTAAAACATGAGCTATGGATATTCAAATTGCACAGCCAAACGAATATATTGATATATTCATAATTGATTAAAATTTCCAAAAAGATATTACTATACATAAGTAAAAAAATTGCCTTACATGGGTCCCCAAGCATTCTGAGCCTAGGGCCCCTTAATTATGAAAGATGGCACTGACTGAAGGGAATTCTTTCCCTCGCAATAGAAATTATTTTCCATCTGCTACACTATACTTATTCTCTTCATTTCTCATAGTAAAAATATTTCCAGACTATAGATCACGTGCACACGAAAAGACACACTACAAACTGTTGGTTTTAACATCTAACAAAGCTACAATCCATTATCCTAAAATATACTCCTTCTTTGGAATATGTCTAAAATATCCCAAAGTATGTGCTTTCTGGAACGAATGCATAACACTAGAACGTGTAATTTCAAGGAGAAGAAACAGTAATTTCTTAATACATTACAAGGATTTTTTGTACTACAAATTGTAGTTGAGTTGATGTATTAAGTTATATGATTTATCTGGTTGTTCTTACAAGTATTTAATATTGGAAGATCAATGCCAATCCTACCAAAAAGACTTATGAATAATACATCAACTAATCATTCCGCTAATTGATTGCAAATGAATATCATCGGACACGACGAAACGTAACAAGTTTTGTCAATTCAAATATTTTGGAAAAACTTGAACGCCACAAATCATACACTTGTTACGTTTCATCGCTAATGTTTTTCCAGCGTTTTGGTTGATTTTTCATAAGCTTTTCAATTTCCATAACTAGCTCATTTTCGCTTTTTCTTGGGTTCATTTTTGTCACGAAAAAAATCTCAAGACAGAGCTGACATGTGACTTTTTATGTGACTTTTTATGTGATCGACGATATAGCAAATATGAACTTTATCAATATGGATAAGAAGGATGAGTTTTATGATTGTGTGGATCAGAATTGACAAATTAAATAATAATAATACTCCAAGTTACATTACAACAACAAAATCTGAAGACCTTTGTCGATTTATTTATAAAAGCAATTTCTCCTCCTTTCATTTTGAATTTCAGACAGCAAGATATTGAATTGTTGTCCAAAAAAAGTTCTCCCGAGTCTTAGTATGAAATGATTGATTAGAAAAATTATGTTTGTAATCTTTGACATTCATTCGTGAAATCAAAATATTCTTTTTTCAATCGCATCTTCCACCAAGACTCGAAGAGCTCGTATTATCTAAAGCTTCGCGTTGTTGCTTGTTTATACAAGTGAATAGAAATTCATATCATAAATGTGAAATCTACTCTTCGATAGATTGTATTCTAAAACGATACAAAATTTCAATGAACAGATTGGAAATCTGAAAAGATCGCCCTCCTGTTTGTCAAGCTTGAAGAAAGGCTACAACGGTTATACATTATTAAGGAAAATAACACTTTGCTTCTCCTTTCGTCAAGTAATAGTTCTATACGTATATGTATATGTAGGTATAAAAAACCCCTGAGGTTTATTACGTTAAAATACAATAAAATTGGAACTATGGTTTGAATCGTGAATCTCATAGGGCCAACGTATTAACGTCTCTCCAGGCATGCATCAATTGGTGCGGTATAAAAATTATGAATGAAGTTATATGCGAATCGAACAATGCGTTCATCGTTCGTTACGTGACGAATGAAGAATGTTTTAATTTGATCGGATGAAATGTAGATCATGGCTCCGTGATTTGTCCTCTCAAATTGCAGAACATAAACCCTTATTTGCGATGTGCAGTAATTTGTGGTTTATTATTCTCATGATGTTTCATCTTCTTGTACAGATGGTCGGACTGGAAGTTCAATGGAAGGAACTTTCTTCTCGTCGTAGACGATGGTACCATTGGTGTATCCTTGTTCTTGTTTCACATCTTTAGGTACTTTAGCTTTACCTTCCATGAAGAAGATCGTAATGAAGAATCCTATAGAACCTGCAAGAAAATTCTCTTTCAATTTTTTCATTCGGATAAGAACATTCATTACTCGATATTGGTCGTTGAAGAGCACAATCATATCCAACAATAAAATTTCCAGCTCGAGTTCAGAAAAGTTCCATATCTAACAGCGCCTTCGACTTAGAAGTTTCTGATATAGCCGTAATTTTTGTGCAATATGTGTTAAGATGATACTAGCGGTTCCTGAAGATTCAACTAGAACCATTGGTTAGGAAAGGATGCGACCAAAACTATTCTGACAAATTATTCGAAAATGGAGGAATAAAACCTAAATATCGCTGTGTACAGACCTTTTTTAATCAATGCAGATGGTTTGTACATAACGATATTTTGATTCCATTGCTTCATTTTCGAATAATTTGTTAGAATAGTTTTGGTCATTTCAAGGATCGCTGGTATCACCTTAAAATACTCAATAATGAACATTCTGTGTCTGTGGTATCTTTTAGACAGATCTCACCTGGCTTACACAACATTCTTGAAGAAGTTTCAACAAAATGTTGTATATATACTATCTAAATATACTATGAACATTCATAGTAAATATACAACTTTCGGATGCTACTTGGGAAACTCATCTGGAAGTGTTATGTAAAATACCTAGTGTAAAATATCGCGAGACAGGTTTTATACAAGACTTGGTATGAAATTTATCTAAAAGTGTTGTGCAAGACATCTAAAACCTGTCTAAAAGATATCGCAAGACACAAAATGTTTATTAAGAATTGACTCTACAGTGCAATTTGTGGATAAGGTCACTCATATTTTCTTCCTATAATGCAAAGCAAAGGCCGTTCGAATGAGACAGGAGGTGAGCGGCCTTTATAATATAATGAAGATAAGAAAAAAATGAAGCATATATCAATTGACTTACTGAGGAAATAAAAACCAGCATAATAGATGTACAAAGCTTCTTTGTACCCAATTTTTTGTCTGGTTGGTTCGACTAGAATAGGCAAATTTCCACCAACATTATTAATGATGAATAAGAAAATGCTCATGGCGGTTGTCCTTACTCTTGTTGGGATTATGGCAACCAGAATGGCGAATAAAATTCCTAACCACATTTCAGCTGAAACAAAAGCAAGAATTTAAATTCCAACTTGTTGAATTGAATTCTTTTCACATAATTACTCGTTACCTATTGATCAAATACGTTCTGTTTGAAAATAAAACACCATCAACAATTTTGTTATGCTTGAAAAGTTGAAAGTTGAGTACATTAAGAACGTTGAAGTATAGGTTTTGGTTGCTCCGGTAAAAATAAAAGGTACCACGATGTGCGAAGAGATTTATTTTTACCAGAGTAATTTTGGAAGTTCATATTCTCTTAGATAATGCAGAATCTATAATTTGAGAGACTAACCAAAGAAGAATGAGACAGAAAGAGACATCATGGCTCCTAATGGTCCGAATCCTACAGAACCAAGGGCAAAAGGAGTGGCCATAAGTTGACTGAACGAAAGAACCGCAACTCTGGATTTAACTCCCATTCTTGTTACTAATTTATCACTGATAATTCCTCCTACTACGACTCCTACGCTTCCAATGAAAATGGTAACCCAGAAGAGAGGCCATCCTAGATCCACATCGGGGAAATAGTCTCTGTAGTAAAGATCAGAATTGTAGGCAAAGCAGAAGCCAGCTGAAACCACAAAAAAAAACAGTTATAAGGTGATGATATTTATAAAAATTCAAATAATGAGAACTGAAATTAGCGTACCGCATTGTCTCAGACACCCTGCGATGCAGAATAAAACGAAGCTGGGAGCGAGAAGAACTTGACAAAGGCTAACATTTTCCTCTTCCTGTTCCTTATTTTGTTCTATAATTTCTTGTTCGTTGACCCCTTCTCTTTGTTGCTGCTGCTGCTGCTGTTTCTCGTCTGCGGGGTCAGACGGACCGGCGCCGACATTTCTTTTTTTTGGTTCTTCTAAAATGAAGAAAACCATAAAGCCGAAGATGATTGTTACTATACCTGGTATATAGTAACAAATCCTCCAACTCTGTAAAAGATAGTATTTCGATTATGAATGTGCAGTAAAACATGATATACGCATTCATCGTGTTATTGATGGTGAAGACTCATGTGAACAGCATTTCTTTTAGAGATTTTTGATGACAAAAAAAGTGGGAGTAGCCGTTCAGAACCTGACAACTATTCTTTGCCCGTAACTGCCTGCCAATTTCAGCGGAGCAAGTTTGCGCAGGAGAACCCTAACAGCAAAATGCTGAGCAATTATGCAGCAAATTGTTGACAACGTGAAATAACAGGTTGAAACAATATGCTGTACATCTAGAATCTTAGCTTGAGTTTTTATCATGTTGCTAGAGGAAGTTGCTCGGTACCATGAAACTCTCTATCACATGCGCAGCAAATTCCCAGCAACTTTGCGTAAACTTGATAAAGAACGTAAGAGCAACGGTTGCATAGCAACTTTTGTTGTGTAGAAACATAACTCAAGAAGTTAGAGGCCGATGACCTTGAAATCTTGTATGGATACGAAATATAGATTCAACCTTGAATGTTACAATGTATTATATTTGAATTCAATAAATGTTCCACTTCTTGTGTTAAGATCTTCAAAACAGATCACAAAAAAGTGCTGTTCACGCGTGGTTAATCCACAAAAATCATGGAAACATCATCCTGATATCAGAATACTGTGAACAATATCTACGTTGTACTTTTACAGTTATATAATTCGCTGAATAGACATGAAAATGCGTGTTATTCCAAGTGCTTGGAATGCTGATGAAATTTTGATTCACTCATCACTCTTCGGATACGCTTAATAATGCTAGTTTGCACAGGTGATGATAATCAGAATGTTGAGTACAGAAATTATTATCATGTACTCACCAAACCCCAAACGTTCAACGGAGGTACATATCTTCCAATCGGGAATGTGATGCCCCAACCACCATAGACCCCCCAATTGAACAGAGACATCACAAGGCCATGCTGTTCTCTTGGGAACCAATCGGATAACAGACTAGTTCCAAGAGGACTGACACCTGCCTCTCTGAAAATAAATTTTGCCATTGAAAATGGTGACGTATTTGTTTGTCAGTTAATATTCAAAATATTGTATGAGTTATGTACATGAACGCTAGAACAAAAGAATCAAGATATTTGTTTCGTTGTGGTATTGAGCTTGATTTGGTAAGATGTTTATGTATCTGTGGTGACGTTCATCAAAGTCTTTCCAAGATAATTACAATCTATTTATTTATTTATTTATTTATTTATTTTGTTTATACGGGTATAAAAGACCCTTTGGTACATAGAATATACATTATTTGAACCACATTATATATATCATACATCAAAGCATTAAGCATCATGTTAAGCTCGACTACATGCATCTTATATTACAACAACAGTTAACGTGTATAATTATAGGTGAAAAGGACAATTAGATATTAAATTTGACAAATAAGAGAAAGAGAATTCCTAAGATCAGAATGAGATGAAAATAATTCAAGCACATCACTGTAAGAATTTGCTAGGATAGATATCCGATTTACCGGATCAGAATAACCGTGTCTCGATTTATTTATATCTTAATCGATATTTCAAACAATGCCAGGGACGTTCGGATATCTTCGAGAAGTCTTGCTAACATTTTTTAGAGACATTTTTTTTATTTTATATGAAATCTGTGAGAAATCTCAGCGAGACATCTCAAAGATTTCTGAATGTTAGTTGTCCCAAGAGCACGAAAATGTAAAACCGGAGATTTTGACGTTCTGTAAACATTCGAAGAACGTTGAAGCTGTCCGTTTTTACGTTGCTCTTCTCTTGGAGTGGATTGTGTTAGGACTTTAGCTGTTCGATATTCTATGGTTTATTTGGAAATATTTTTTTCCAAATATTTTTACAAGTATCAAGAAACTGTTCATTACAAGAACAAAGAGTTTTTCAATAAAAGCAGTCTTTGTTGCGTTCAATGGGGCGAAATTTATGAAGTGTGCCCTACTAAGAATTTTTGCTTTCTTGTCTTTTTGTAACTGGGCAAAATCTGAGTTCTCGATTCACCCGGTGGCCATGAAAGTGATGATTTTCATGTTTTACCCCGATAAACCAGTATCTGCGCGGAAAAAAGTAATCAGCTGTGCAATGGACAGCTATTTTTTCAACTTCTATAGCTAAATTTCAGCTACTGCAGCGGAATTTTTGGCTTCTCCAGCTAAATTCTAGCTAATATTGCCAAAAAATGAGGTGCTCAAATATTGAGCTATAATTCAGCTGATACAGCTAAAAATTCCTTTCTGTGCGAATCTGTATTAAGAAAGGTTCTCAGATAGAACTGGGACAAATCCGAATCGAATACCGATTGAAAGTTATAAATGAATTTCGGCAATCAATTCCGGTATTACTCCTGGATGAACTCGAGTAGAAATTCAAATTGGTTGTTCGATCAGGACAACCATTGCATCGGAGCCCGATGTATGATAGGGCATGCCAAATCACGAAACTAGCAGGGCTAGATCTGGTTAACCCTGATCAGGCGTCCCAAATCATGGCCTCACCAGGACCAGATCAAGTGTACCATAATAAGGTAAAGCCCTATCACTGCCTGATCGGGCTCATAATGAATACGAGGCTAGCCATACAATTTTTCTGCCCGAGTAGTTGGATTGAGTTAATTCGATATAGGTCGTGATTTATTGATGAGAGTTGAAACTTACCCAAAAGCCAACATCATTCGAAGGATGAAGAGTTGTCGGTATTCCGTTACTGCACCCATCAGAGCTATTGCAACACCCATAACCAACGTTGATATGGCAAGAAATGTAACCCTGCAACGAACAAATAATTACAATTCTTCTTCAAAGTTAGTCCTTATTATTTTAATTATAGTCTCAATTCAAGAAAATTGAAATTTGTGTCTTCAAAGGGTCTGGATCTGGAAATTTTGCGATTTGCAAGGTCCGAGAAGAGTGAGAATTTAGTGGCGTAACGGAGATTCCGGGGCCCTCTCGCAAGTGCGGGGGATAAGGCCCTTGTGATCCAAGAAAAGACTGCTTGGGGGCCTCTATAGCGCCCTATAATGACCCGGGGTTTCCCCGGGGTGCAGGGCTGCGTGGACTTCGCCTACGCCACTGTGAGAATTCCACTCTATAACAGTGAAAATTCCACTCTGAGAGTATTCTCACTTTTCAAGAGTGGATTTTTCACTCCAAGGAATTTAAAAAGTATTTTGACTCTGAGTTCTTCTAGTCAGTCATGTTTGACCTAACACAACACAACACAACAATTCAACCAGAGTTTCTAATTCACTGAGTTAGAATTCCCATAGTTACAAATCAATTAATTACAAAAATTTTCCAAAAAAGTTGTTGGTGCCGTGTGGGATAAAAACTGGAGAAGAAGAGTTTGAATTCAAGAATGTAATGTGTGATGGATTCTGGAGTACCCGCAAGTGATCTTGTGAGTAAATTTTAGACGATCGTGATTTCAATTCTGAGAAAAACTTTGTTTCGAGTATATTTCAGGTGTTCTGATTAATTGCATCTACATGAAAACTAATTCAACCGTAGCATTCTGTGTCGCAAAATATTTGTTATATTCACACATACAACCCAAGTGAGAGTTTTTATTACAGGTTTGCCAAACGAAACACGTCTGCACCAGTCCCGTTTGGTCAACCAAAATGAAAATTTTCACTAGGGAAGGATTGTGTTGGCTCTGATTGTTCCTTTCTCTCTTCGAATGTGAATAATATTAAAGAACAAGGAATTTAATTTCTTTATCAGTAAAAATATCCCAAATGAGTTAAAAATTTAAAATATGATAAAACAGCATTATTAATCAAGAATTAAAAAAAAACAATTGATATTTTATATGGCGAAGCGAGTGATTCGAATCTGATTCTCACCTGTTGTATTTGTCAGCGATGATTCCCATAACAACTCCGCCAACAGTGAACATAGCAATAAAACTTGGTCCCGCCAAAACTTGATAATCCCATCCAAGGCCATTGTAATTCCATTCGCAATATCTCGAGCCATTGAGTGTCAGACTTTCACAGCTGAAAAGAAAACAAACACCATTAGGAACATCCTAATAAGGGAATCCCGAATTTATTTCTCACATAATAAAAACTAAAATTCTTTAATACTTTGATCCAGAAGGATTTTCATTTTTCTTCGCAGTGTAATGCAGGTGCACAGTAAAAAATTAGCGGGATCAGTAAAAGTGCACATCAAATATTGCTTTTTTCCACTGAAAATGTCTGCTTGAATCTGTTAGAAAATTCCTGTCTGATTTTGACTGGTTTTCATATGGAGGAAGTGCTTGAGATATGGAAGATCTCACAGTCCTTTTAAAGTCTGTCAAAAATCTGTCAAAAAATATCTGTTGTTGGTACTCGATTGGATTGTCCAAGCCATAAATATCGAACAGAATTGGTTATAAAATTTTTGTCAATCGCTAACAGGGTTTTTTTGGAATCCTGAAGAGAAATTTCCCACCCAGGTAGGAATTAACAAATGACCCAAGCTTGGCCTGATCTTGGCCCAATTATGACTTATATTGGGCCAGAATCCATGAGAAAAAATGGCCCAAGCTTGGTGAAAGCTTGGGATGATAACCTCGTGCCAGGCTTGGTACTCAATATTGGGCCGAAATGCAATGCCAAGCATGGCCCAATGTCTCATGATATATGTATTATGAGTATTTTGGAGCTTGGCTCATACGATTAAACCGGACCTGGCCCAAGTTGTGTATATTAATTAACTTTTGCCATGCTTCAACCTGATTCTTCAAACATACTTTTTGGTGAAAAAAATGACGGCATTTTTCATGCCATCCCTGCTAAAAATTTCCCATAGGAAACGATAAGATTTTTAGCAGGGATATCGGTACAACTCTGTAAAAATCACAAACATGGAGATGTGGTATAGATTCTCAAATACCAAATGGTTTAATATTGGGCCGATATTGGTTCGCCATGCTTAGCAGCTTAATGTTTTGCCAATCTTGAACCACTTGTTGTATAGGCATTCCTTATGAAACATGGTGTGGGTTTTCAAATAACAAACGGTTTTATACTGGGTTGATATTGGTTCGCCATGTTTGGCAGCCCAATATTTTGCCAAGCTTGCACCAGTTGTCATATTGGCATTTCCTATGAAACCCGGTATGGTTTTTAGAATGAACAACGGTTGTATATTGGACCAATATTGGTTCGCGATGCTTGGCAGCCCAGTATTTTGCCAAGGATGGGCCAGTTGTCAATATTGGCATTTCCTACCTGGGCAACAGATGATAAAGAGCATTTTAAGTAGAGTCTCAACACCTCATAAAGTGACTTTGACACCACATCGTCGATTCTTTATTGGTTTCGTGGATCGAATATATTGAAGAAAAATTTCAGAGGCATTATTTTCAGAATTTTTCAAGATTCATTAAAAACATCACACACGTCATAAAGTACTTTGATCTCAAGATTCAGCCATGTCGAAGCTCCATTTAAGTTTGTCAACCCTTGTTCAAACAGCAACAACTTCATGAAGATCTAAAATTATAAACCAATTTGAACAGACATATTTTCATCAATTGGTTTTAATGAGATGGAACAAATACCTATCTCTCGTCAGATCATTGAATTCTACTGGATATAACCGGTTCAAGCTGGATTGAAAATCAATTTTATAAATTCAAATGTATGTCACAAGAGATGAACATAGAAAAATGAATCGAATTATTATTTCTTTGTTTATTTGTGAATAAAAAATCATGAAAATCTGGTATTAAAATTACTCAATCGCGGTTTCGTCTGAAAAGTGAGAAATTTCCCTTGCAGTACCATATATTTTGAACTGATGCATACCTATGCTATAGATTTTTATATCCAAATGTTTCATACATATAATATGAACGTCAATAATATAGTATACATATTTTATAGATATAAAACATTTTGTGCTGAGTGGATTGTCAAGCATTCAAGAACGGAATGAAACATTGATGTAATGTATCGATTTCTCGTTTTGATTATTCCACTCTTATTTACTCAATCAACCCCGAACCCCGAAAGAAACAGGTGAAACCTTGCTACGCACACTGTTGAAAAAATCAGTACAAAACTTCATAACACGAATACCAAGTTTTTTACGTACCAGTGTTACGAAATTTTGTATCAATTCAACACATGTGGCCATATCTGTTTATGTCTTTGTTACAAAATTCAGGATCACTTTCGATACAAATTTTCGTATTATTATAGGTGGTTACGCAATTCAATATCCTTCTTTATACAGGATTTCGTATTATTTTCAATGGTATACTTCTTGAAGAACTAAGCGATACATGAAAATTATTAATAAGCAACGATAAAGCACATTTCCGTGACGAGATTCTAAATATCATATTGAAACTGTAAATGATTCTTGAAAATTAATGAAATTCAACTGAATTCAACAAAACTCCGATAAAATTCAATAATAATTGTCCACAAAATTCAGTAACTTTCACTGAAATTGGTTAACTTCCATTGAAGTTTGAGGATTTTTATTGAATTTTGCTAATTTTCAATGAAAACCGAGCGTACGAAAAGTAAACGAAATTCAACAAAGTTCGACGGAATTTTTCCACCAGGGAACGATTATTTATAAACATCATGATCTACAATATTGTTAATAATTTTCATAATCTGATTCCTTACATTGCTTGGTGCCCACACAGCACCCAATGTTTCAGTAATATTTCTAGAATATTACAATATCTCGCTCAGAACATTCTGTGTGAAATACTTATACAAGATTCTATAGATATTGCAGATACGATATTTCGATGGAAATGTTCCCAGGATCTTCCTAATGGAACATTGCACACATAATGATCTGCAATGTTTTGAAAATCTACGATGGGATACACCTGATCCAGGACTTGGTAAAATTCACAATTCAAGATCGAAAAAAACGCCTCTCCTACGACCTATTCACTTTCCATTCCAGAAGATCCTGAATCGATTGGTCTATATATACCACTGAAACAAATTTTTGAAAGTTTCTCATCAATTTGTTCCAGCACTTAGTAAATTTTTGAAGTGCACTTTTCAAGAAACGTTCCTCTCAAGTGCTAATCATTCTCCATCTCAAAAGATTCTGAATCGATTAGTCTATATCCCACGGCAACAAATTTTCAAAGTTTTTCCATTGATCTTACTCAGCCCTTCGTGAAATTTCAAAGTCAAGGTCGAAAAAAACCTCTCTCCCACGACCTACTGATTTTTTGTGTCAGAAGATTCTGAATCGATCGTTCTTCATCTTACGGAAATGAATTCTTCAAACTCCCGTCACGATGATTACAATAAATAGCACTTTGAGAGTGTTGGCGTCATCTTTGAGATTTGCTGAAGTGATAGAAGCCTTGACTCTCACTCGCCGAACCCGAGTTCAATCCCCACTGGGGGAACTTTCTAATAATCGACTTCGGAGCAGGTTTTCTTCAACTCAAAGTGATTCTGGCCAAGCTCATTCAACATTTGTAGAAATAAATTCTGAAGGAAGTGTTTTTCAACCCAAAGTAATATTTTGTTAGCTTTTTAATATATGTGATTGTGACATTTTTTCCGTACAGAATATCGCTGAAATGATCACAGCAATATTTCAGAATGTCTCCAGAATGTTACCTCAATGATTTCAACAATGTTTCAGAATATCTCCAGAATGTTACAAATGTGGTGACATGAGACATCCTGCAGACATTCTGACAATCTTCTTGAGATGTTTTCCAGAATATTACACATCCCAAATGTAATATTTTGATAACATTGCTGGGACATTCGGTGCTGTGGGGGTGGTTCGAAAACAAAATTTCATTCATTTCTTTCGATACTGCAGGGCCGTTAACAAATCCTATCTCTGTGATGAAGAATTGGAAATAACACAGCAATTGAAGTATGTAAGTTGTTAACTTAAGAAATCCTCACGAGAGAATTCAATGGAAGTTATTCTCCAATGTCAAGGATCATATCGCACCACTAGTAGAATCGAATATACGAATAAAATGACAACCGCTCAGCAAGTGTGAATTTATAAAGTTATATAAAATAGTCGATGTGAAAATAACCAATGCCAATTGTCAGAATTGGAATCAAGTTAACGCTGACGCATAGTTTTCTCTATTTATAAACGAATAAGCAGATGATGAAGCACAAACTTGCATAAATGTAGTAATTGGAAATAATTTATACTTATTGATGTGAAGTGACAATTGTAACTCGCAAAGGCTCAGAAACCCAAGTAGACAATTTTTTAGAATACACAATACATAGTTTTTATAGAATTATGTATAGCCTATACATGAATCATATCAAATTATAGATGAATTTGATGTAATCTCGCAAATTTTCTCACTCAGGGAGGCATTCATTTCATTCGTTTCTTCAACATGTCACACGGAAAAAGATGACCCTGACAGCAAAAGTTGCAGTGCAACTGTTGCTCCACCAATTTTTGTTTTGTGGTTGGAGGATTGTTTGATCTCACGTATCGCAGTCATGACAACAACTTTCAAGTTTGCTGCATATTGCTGCGCATTTGGTGACGCAACCTCCCAGCAACTTCTCAACAACAATTGCGCCGTGATGTTGGGAAGTCGTTGCAAATTTTTCTAGCACTTTGCTGTCCGAGGTAATTTTACCGGAATTCTTGTCAAATTTACCGGAAACTTGATCAATTTAACAATAATTCCGGTAAAAGTGATACATATTCCTTGTTGTTCAGATAGTCACTGGAGCTCCGGTAAAATTAACAATGCCTTTTTTTCCGTGCAGTAATAATAATGATAATGATAATCAATATTTTTGTGGAAACAGGGAGAAATCAAATTATACGACCAACATAAGGAATTTTACAATTTAACATTGCAAAATTTGTTTCGGAAAAACACGGAGAAGAGTGGAAATAAGGTATTCACAGGAAACTTTTGAGGTTGGAGGATGGATCAATATGATATTTTTCTGTTCCAAGTCAAGAAAATATGATTATCCACAAAGTATGACATGAATATCACGTCAAAATTCGCCGTAGGAACGAAAAAAAGTGAGAGAAAGTAAAAACTTTAGGGGGATAAGGCTATCCGCTGTCCACTATACTGAATTTTTAAAATCCGACATTGAAACTGAAAATTCCACCCGCTCCAGGATTTCAAGTGTAGAAAAGTTCATGAACCCTTATCTAATTTACAATAAATCAAAATAAAATTTCTAAATTCCCATATCTTTTGCTTCGGGGAACCCTAAAAGCACTTTGGTTGCAAACACGTATCAGATACATTTCAATTAGGTATCTGCAAAAAATGAGTTGCAAATGCCTAATTAAAACAGTTCTGATACATATTTGCAACAAGTATGCTCGTAAAGAATAGTCGCCGTATTGGATGAACACTCAGAAAAATACCTGAAAATTCAGAAAACGCACAATAATATACCTCAGGAATGTATCGTTCTCAAGATGATTACACAGCCAGCACAAATGATCAATTTGAATTTATGAAGGCTTTCTAAAGACCTTTTGAATAGTCCCTGTGATGCTAATCAATATGTACTCATCATGAATGTTTTGAATTCAAAATGAAAACACATTGAATGTCCGCAGAATTCATCATGAAATCTCAATATGATTTCTTTCTGAACATTGAGTTGTTCATCAAGAATTTATTTTGAATCAAAAATATTCATAATTGATACATATTGATCAGCATAACGGGAGCTCTCATGCTTTATGGGCATTGATACATTAAAAAGAAAAAAATTGATGCGATTTTGGTTCTTCACGGGTTCAAAACCTCACATGAAAAGCCTTTACAATTGAACAGTAAATTTTTTGGTGAAATTTCAACGTAGCTGTTACTTACTAGCTCACATTCTTGGCTTTTCCACACTTGATGGGTAGATCGATTAACGATAACGTTGTTGAATTCAATTGGCAAGTGATATCCCCATAATGTAAGTCTTCTGCAACAACTTTGGAAGTAGCCCCTGAAACAGATATATCGTTCAATGATACAGTTTGCTCCATTTTTATACTTTTTTTTTGTATCAATATGAAGTTCACAGAAAAGAAATAAAGAGAATTCTTTGGTTACAGGCACTCAATTTTGCGCTAACTTGTTTCATAAATTATGCGTTCAACGGAAATTTTGAGTGTAAAAATATGAGTAAGATGGCTTTCAATATATGGGGAAAATTTCATTTTTCACCTAGCGTAATTCTTAACGTTATTGATGTAAATGTATCAAGGAATCTCATTTGCACAATATTCAGTTCATCCAGTTGGAACCTTTAGATGTTCAGTTTCCTAAGTCTTCTATTGCTAGAATTTGAGAATTTATCTACACTGTGAAAAATATGGGGAGTTTTTTCTCACTTCGGTAGTGAATTTCATTCCCTGATTTTTCCTCAATTTTGAGGAATTATTGTGTTTTTGGAATATTGAATTCTCCAGAAAGTGAGGAGGAACTTTAACAAATAATGAGAACAAGTCTCCCATTATGGAAAACTTTTGCGATCATCATCTGGCGGAGACAAATTTGACGATCAGTCTTTCAAATTTGAAGGAAGTTATGTAAGCACGTACTTGAGCATCGAAATGTCGTTGATACATTGTCCCTACTCCCATATTTAAAACAATGAACTCTTCCCAACTGTATAATTGAAAGAGAAGTGAATCTAAAGATACAGGAAAAATATGTATATAAAGTTGAATGTGATCATTTTGGAGCACCCTATACGTAACGGTATACGCATATTGAAACGGTATATCAGAGTGTATTCATGCTGCCAGTAACAGCATCTCCACGTGTCCATAATCGATGAAAATCGACGATAAATAGTAAACGATGCATAAAATACTGGAACTGAAATGAATTCAATTTGTTCGTACCAACCATTCGTTCTAATTGAATTATATGCCATATAATAATGAAATTAATCATCTGTTCCCAAAGGAATAAAGCGAGAATTCTAATGTGACAGATCCAAGTTGAACAGATACACGTGGCTCGATAACGTGGTTTCAAGTGACCTTGGTTACTGCTACTGTTACCTCTTCGTCTGGAAATCCTCCGCAGTTGCTTATAAAAGGAACAAACGAAGAAACCTTCCAAAGAACGAACAAATGATTGCATAAAGAATTGATTCCCTGCGGAATAACTCGTATCGAAATAAAAAAAAATTCAATTATATTTTCTACCCACTGAACGTTCGGTGAAGAACAAGATCATATTTTCCACTGACATCTGTGGAACAATATGTCATATCGGATAGAATTTTTGAGATGAAAATAGTCAATCCCTCCTTTGTACTGAACGAGTGTACATTCATCCTGTCAGATTCTAACTCTTATCAAAGTAATGTTAATTCAATGCATACGTATGAGAATGTATGGAATACATTTCCCACACAGCATTTCAGTTCTAAAAGATATCTCAAGCTAAATTTAAGAAGTCTTATGCAACATGAAAAGATATCTTTAAGAGATCTAAAACAGTTCTTCCCAAGGGTGTATTGCCTATAATGACAATGGGCCCCAGGCTGGGTCCATCGTCTTGAACCCAGTATTGAGGAATGACGATGGGATCCATGTTGGCTCAATTTTGGTCCTGTTCTGCTCTCCCATACAATTATGGATGGGAGAAAATGAAAACAATGAATCTTAGTACAGGCACATTTGAACTTGGCCCCAACTTGAACCAGCGTTAGGCCAAGATTGGGGTGAATTTATATCCCGAGCATGTCTGTACAATCCTCACGATGGGGCTCAACACTAGGCCCAAGACTGGGCCAACGTGGAGCTGAAATTCATGCCCGCTGGGGTAGAATACAAAACAATTTTACAATTCCAAAGTATTGATTGCCTAGTCTGGGTTCATGCTGGACCCATGGTGTTACCAATCCTCGGGCAAAGCAATACGGCCAAGCTGGGAACGATGTTATCATCTCAGGGTTGGCCCCATTTGTCTGCCCAGCTTGGCCCCACGTGGGGCAGCATGGGCACCCACCCTGGGCTTGGATTGGGCCCGCCGTTAATACACACTTGGGTTACTTCTAAAAGATATAATCTAGGAAGAAAAGTTTTAGATCCTCTAAAAGATATCTTTGAGATGTCTTTTAGAAGTAAGAACTATTTTAGACATCTTAAGGATATCTCTTCATGTTGCATAAGACTTCTTAAACTTCGCTGAACAGTTCCTCAAGATATCTTGAAGACCAAAAGTGCTGTGTGGGTTGATATCAAAGGCAAATTTGACGAGCCACTAATATTGAGATTATACGACCTTGTTCTAATCTACATTACAGGAACATCTGTATTGACATTGCGCGAGGCATCAACCTTTGATCATGACATAAGGATCTTTCCTGTAATCAAACAATTTTTGAGGTACAAAAAGAATGATGAAATTCTCACCACTAGGGTGACCAGACATCCCGGTTTTTGACAATATTGGGAAACGTCTCGGTTTTGATTCGAAATGTCCCGGTTTTTTTCAGAAACTATGAAATTTTCATTTTATCGGTGATAATCAATGAAAAGCAAACTATGCTACAAAGAGAGACACTGATGCTCAAACGGTTTTCTTCAAAGGCATCCCAAAGTTGAGAAATTTCTGAATTTCTCCTGTTTCCCAAAATGAAAGAAACGAAAATGGTGAGTACATGCATAACATATTCTCTGTGATACAAAGAAAGTCCGTTTATTGAGCTTTTCTCGATTTTATTCTCTCCTCTTCTTTGAGAAAACTGGGGGAAGAATGGGGTAATTTTGAAATCTCATCATTCCCTTAGAGAAAAAAGGTTGCCGTCTGTCGGGCTAGAAAAAGAGTGGTCTGAATAGGAAAATTTCCAAAATTATATATAATTTATATACAGGGAGACCCGAGTCGGGTAGATTATATTTTAAGGGCATATTCTGCAGCCAAAAACATTTTTTTCATTCAGGAAATTGTTGCATTTTGGCTGCAGAGTATGTCCTTAGAATATAATCTACCCGATTCGAGTCACTCTGTATAAACCATATTGAATTTTATAAAAATTCATATATAATTTCGAAGATTCTTCCACTCCGGGGGAACTGTCCCAGTTTTGCACCTCGACGATCTGGTCACCCTATTCCCGACCTGCTTGGATGTTCAATCAATTCTGGAAAAAATTCAAGCGACTTCCAGGGGAACAAGACCAGTGAACGTTTCTTCGACCAACATTGAAAACTGTCATAATGTTATCTGAAAGATGTTGAAATGATCTCTAATGCGTCGATTTCTGCCACCTTTTTGATGTCTTCTCAAGAGTCCTAAATGCTACCTAAAAGTTATCCGTGATATCTTTCAGATAGTATTCAGAACTCTTCACGGAAAAAACAGAATAGTTGCAGCAACTACTCAAATAGTCGATTTTCGACCATTTGCTTAAGTAGTTGCTGCAGCTACTCAGTAGTCAAGACAAGTAACACGTTAGCTGTCTCTAATTCAAAATACCTCAGGTATTTACGTTAGTTAGTGCAACTACTGAGTAGCTGCAGCAACTACTTAACTAGATGGTTGAAAATCGACTATTTAAGTAGTTGCCGCAACTATCTCTTTTTTCCCGTGTTGAGAAGGACATCAAAAAGATAACGGAAATCGATGCATTAGAGATCATTTTGACATCATTCAGATCACATTATGAAGGTTTCGAATGAATGTTTACTGGGATGAGAACTAGATTTTTCTTCAAGTGTCTCTGCCACGAGTGTTTGAGCTGTCGTTAGTTTTGTACGACGTAATGAGTTATTCTTGTGGTTTTTACCATACGTCTGATATTGTTGAGCAAAGAATTTTTGCTGCGGAAACTCTTAGAGTGTTGCAAAAGACCATTGGTGGGCAGACTTTGTTGGATGTTCTCGAAGTTTGGATCGTTTGCAGAAACTATCTATTAGTGTTTATCTTCTCGAATAAACTCTTTACAATTGGAAAAATCATTTAAAGAATTTACTGCAAAATGTTTAGTTTCCAAGAGCTGGGTATTTTGTTATTCGATTGCCAATTCGTTTCAATAAACGATTCAAACTTCCACAACATCTTCGTTGGGAAGGAATGTTTACAAAGGGCATAAACAGTTCAGAAAAGGCCAATAACGAGTTGAAGACGAAGACCGCCCCGGACGACCATCAAAATCTCTACCGATGAAAATCTTGTTTCGGGAGGGATTAGTTTAAAGGCGATCAAATTGATTTGGAAAAATAAATGAGAATTTTTCGAAAAAAAATAGAAGCTTGTATTAATTAAGTGTCGCAGCTGGATTTCATGGATCACGATGCAGCATCTAAGTGCAGTAACTGATGTTATCGCTCTATCTGTATCAGAATTCTATCTCCACGCTGCAGTAGTAGCGTATGTTTTTGTTTGCGAATATCGCGCATAGGACAAAGAATTTTTCGAGACATTGATCGAATCTGTTCAACCAGAAACGATGGTAACTCAATCCGACTGAATTTTGAAATTAAGATGTCAAGCGCATTAGAATGAATGTTTTATATATTTATTCATGTGGATTCGAATTGACTTGATTTCAATAATGCTTATCAGATCTGAATACACTTCAACATGCAGGATAGATCAATAAGAACTTCTTTGAATTCATTATAAAGCATTGACATGAAATTTATAATATCGCTTCTTCAACAATTATAATCGAGTATTGAACCACGAGATTTGTTCTTCGAATCTTCATTCGAAGTAGCTCTGACCGTTATATATAGTTTTATTCAAAACAGGAGGAGAGAGAAAAAATTTTGAGAGGGGTTATCACATTGTACGTCTTATTCAGATCATTAAACTTCAGCGTCGAACCAGTGAATGTTTACCCTTCTCAATTTCACTTTTTAACGTAGGATGGGATAAAGTGTGACCTAAAAATAGTAATTTCCGAAAAATTTGTATGTAATGCAAATAATTTCATAATATCACTCGTCTTATTATTATATGCGATTTAAAACTCATATTCGGTTCTGTAATAAGTGTGTGTGTGTAACACACTTCTGAATGTGTTTTGAATACTTTTATAAATCCATTCAATATAAAATTTATATTTATTTTTCTCCAAAATAAAACAGGGCAATAATCTTCTGATAAATAAAAATGGATTCTGTCAGGATTCTTTATGTCTATCCGAAATAACTGACGTTTGATTTTGTTGGAGAAACGTTTCATTTTCTTTGCGACAGATTGACTTTTGTAAGAATGAGAGGTTCAAGAATTACCCCGGGAGAACTCGAAACTCTGAAGAACGTTCACTGAACGTAGATTAGGGATGTGGACATTCAAACGTTCAATGGAACGTCATTGCATCCATTTCAAATCAGAATCGATATGAAGTTGACTTATGCAACTCTTTAAGTAGAAGAGAGTGGTTACGATTGAAACATCGCGAATAATAACTGACGACTGGCTAATGACATCACATAAATAATTGGCAAACAAGTTTCTACATGCGAGGACCCCTCAATTCCTCTTGAGTGATCTGAGCTATCGCGAGCTAATCGTCAGTTATTCGCGATATTTCAACCGAAATCCCTGTGTCAATCGGATCTAGTCTCCCCTGGGACATAATATTCCCAGAATGTTCCCCCAAAATCCATATAATATCTTGTGAATTTTGTTAATTTTCGGCACAGCGATGTTTCTTCAAACTTCAACGAACTTCGATGGAAGTTAACGAATTTTACTAAAATTGATTGAATTTTGTAGACAATTATTGAACTTCCTTCGAAATTCTGTTGAATTCAACTGAATGTTGAGTTTTGAATGAACTCTGAGGGAAATGATAAAAATTACATTTATTATTGTTAATTAATTATTGTATTATCCGTTTAAATACCGAGTACTATGATTTGAATATTCGATAGGATATATTATCCGGGGATAGCACCAATTAACTGGATACAGTATCCGGTATCCGGAACATCATTAGTTTCAACAGAAGTTATAATCATTTTGAATCCTGCAACAGTTTGAAAAATTCCATCATCAACAGATAAAACTTTTCACTGATATTGAATAATTTTCAGCATATTCTTTTGAATGGTTGTCTCCACAGTCTTCACTCTTCATTCCTATACTAAAAAAATAATAATAATAATAATAAGAAATACTATTCGAGAATTATTCTTTCTCAAAGAAATCCTTTAACTTTTAGAACAAAACTCAACAATTATAAACCGTGTTGTTTTTGTAATAATGTTGGTTCCATAACTGAATTGATTCAGCATTTGTTTTCTCAAATAATTAATTGATTCGCGTAAAAATGTCGACCCTATTCTTATGTTTATATACAACCAGAGAATTCTCTTTCCACACGGAAAAAATGAGTTATCCAAATTTTCAATGACTGGCACGTCACTTTTGGACGGAGCACAAATTCGAAAAGAATTCGTACTCTGGATTTTAATCATTTGTTGATTTTTTGCATTATTCCAACACCAAAAATGAAAAGTAAATTCCATTGTTGAAGTAGTGGACAGAATCTACGCATTATTAAACTCCAGTGTAAGAATTGTTTACGAAAATATGCTTGGTCCGAAAGTGACATACCAGTCAACGAAAATTTGGATCCCTAATTTTTACCTGATATGCAAATTTATGAGTTGAAAAAGTAACAATGATGTACTCACCGATTAAAAAATGTCCAATTTCCCCGAGTAAAAATACCATGGATACTGCGAGTAAGGCACAGGATTTGTGGAGCCATCCAAACTCACGAAATAAGGCAACCATTGTGCCGGGTGTAGGAGAGACGTTGTACGTGGCCAAATGGTTTTACACGACTGAAGGCGAATACAACTCTTGAGGTATTATTTTGTGGCTAGGCCTGGATACATCTTTTTCTTTAACATGAAAAAAAAAGAAAAGAAGAAATCTGTTACACGTATTGGCTATATGTGTACCAATACAGGTATAAAATGTACGTATATCGAGTACAGACAGTTCTGGTGTTTGTACTTGACTGGGTTACGAATTTGATACGAATGAATGGAACCAGAATCAGCATACACTGAATTTATTCTGGTTCTAGTGTTGACATTCCCCAAATATTATCAACATTTTTATCGCTTCTATTCGACATTGTAATTATAAGTAATTTATTTATGTCGTCATTATCATCATCATCATCATCACCATCATCATCACCATCATTAACTTTTACACGTGTTCATCAGACTATCGGTCTATTCGGTCACGCGTCGAAAATGACTTATTCATTCGCACTTGTTCAATCACATCCATATATCGGGACCTCATATATCATGTGAGAATAATAAAGTATCACCGAATATAGTTCGAATATGTATCGTGTGCAATATTGCATTTCTTGAGGTCCCAATCGATGAAAAATCATGTGCTTGATATTCGTTTGTTGGTGTTTGAACGAGATGTTCCGGGGAAAACAAGACGTTGTTCAACATAGTCCGACCTCAAAACAAAAAGAGAACAACGTTTTTCATGTTGTTGTAATGTATCATGAAATTCGTTTCCCAGTAGATTCTTTGTATTAAATTCCATTATTATCATATTTGTTTTGAAAATATTGTATTTCTCAGCACTATTGCAAAAATTCAGCTTAAAGGCCAAACAAAAAACATAATGTTCCAACATGCTCATTATTGGTTCAAAAAATTAATTCTTCTATCAAAATTTAATGTCTGACAAAAGGATTAATTGCTTCAGGGAAGATTCGCTGTGCAGTTTTCCGTGGCTTGCGAAATTCATTTGACAAAAGGGCTATATTATAAATTTAATAATTAAATCATTAGATTCCTTACCTTATTAATTATTTCGATACGTTCCAATAGTTCATTTGAGATATTGAATTGTAAGTTTAAAGAATTTCATGAAGAATGAGATGATGATTATGATTATTTCTTTAAAATAATAATTTCAAGAATCAAGTGGTTATTAACAACATTCCCACATTAATAACTGGTGAAAGGATAAATAAAGCTGAAACTTACAAATGTTACAGACATAGCTATGAATTATTATGGCTGAAATAAAAAAGAAATGGAATATTTGAATGAAGATAAATCTTCATACCTAATCTCAAGAGAACACAAGCCTTTAGGAATGTTTATTGAACGTTTCCAAATGTCCAGGAACACTCAATGAACGTTCCTGAAGTCCAGTGTTCTCTCGGGGGAACAATAAATTACAGCTGATGAAGCGAAGAATTGAAAAATTGTTTTAAACTAACAATTCTAAGCTCTTCAGTTGAACATTTTGTAAAAGGAAGAAGTTGTCCGAAGGACAAATTCAATAAATTATGAGTAAAAACCTTTTTGTTATTAAGTTATCCGTACAACTAGAAACATCTCATTTATCAATTCAATTCATGTACACAAAATTGGAAACAAATCAAATGAAGTAACGGAATAATGTCAGTTTCAAGGTAGAAGTTCAAAATTTACGAGAATTCAACATGAATTAATAATTGATGGGAATGCTGAGATTACTTTGAAATCAGTAAAACGAAATGTATCCATTAATTCAGAGGGTGCCTAAACTGAAAAAAATCAAATAAATTATTTTTATATCTATTGATTGTTACTATGTAGTGAATATTGAAAGTTCTATGAAATATAGATGATAAAGCTGTTTGATCGAGATGAATTTATATTATATTAATAAATCAAATATCAAAGGAGAATAGCCCTCCTTTTATGCATCAATTAATGTTAATAAATTAAGATGTGATGTTAATTAAACCAATTATCAAAAGATCTGTATTTAGTTCCATAATAACATAAATAAAAATAAAAAAAAGTAAGAGCTTGAATTATAAAATAATTCATTAGGTTGTCGGTTTTATTATCATTAGAAATGCTTCGAGAAATGAAAACAGAAGTATTTAGCTCATCAATTAACCACATGAAACACACACGAGATGAAGATGTAACAGGTATAATTAGAATATTCGAAGGAATTAATAAGGATTTAGATCAAACTAGTATTGCACCACAGGTACTCTCCACGACGACATTCTGTACAGGATACTTATTTTTTGGACATGTCACCCAATATGTTTCCTCCTTCATTTTCTTATTATAAATAAATACAAGATCAAATGAATGAATAAATAAATAAATAAATAGTAATGAAATGCTTCACTTAATGAGGGACTAAATCCATATAGAAGATGATTTTCACAAAAAAATTAGTTGCTCCCTGTATCTAAATAAAACAAAAATCATGTGAAACCCACGTCGTTTTCGACTTCATCTTTGAATATCATATCAGTTTCAAAATGTGAATACAGAAACAAATATGACAGAGAACAAAGTGAGCACAACATTTTGATGCTCGCATATCATTCACAGAAGGTACGATTGCTCGTATAAAACTTTACAACGTATTTGTATTATGAATATTCTAATTAGAATAATAATTCATGACATAGCAACATCATCTGTTTTGGAAATCAATAAATTTATTCAGAAAATACTCATATCGTTTAAAAATCAAACATTCAACATTTTCATGACGAATATCATGTTTGATTGAAATTCGTCGACGTATAGATAGCTGGAAGATCAAATTATTCATTGGATCCCCTCAACGAAGGAGATAAGGGATCATATGATGTTTATTTGGAATAAATTTCCATTAGAAAACTTCTAAATCCACAATGAATAGAAAATACTGAAAATCAAACATTCTCTTTCTATAGCCAACAATCATTATTATTTTTTCAAAATGATAATCCCAAGAACTTTAGTCGTGTATATTTCATATTCATATTGCGAAAAGTTAGAATTTCCGATAATTTGCTGTACAAGATTTTTTATTCACGCAAGTTAGACGATAAATATTTGTTAATGTGTTCATAAAGTCTGAATCAGTTGCTCAAATCTAACACAATGAATAAAATTAATGATTTATGTATAGATTTTTTTTCACACACTTTGAACTAGGGAGAACAAATACAGCGCCAATAACTTGAAAATAAGGAAAAAGGCATTGTTCTGCTATCACGTGTGTATGCGATTAAAACAATAAAAGAGCTCGTACGTGAACTTGGAAAAAAAAATATTTAATTCAAGCTTACTACAATAGAAGCGTAATGTTGTTTGAAGGATATCATCTGTTCCTCAGAGTACTATGATTTCTACTAAAAATAGATCGTTGCGTTTATTGAAATAGATATGATTTGATTGTTGATTATCGTTCATTGAAATATATCACGTTCGTTGCTTCTCACATGGTTAATTGCTTCGTTCTACCATTTGCTTTCCGGAAGAGAAATGTGGTTTTTTTTTTCAAAAGAGCCATTAGAGTGGAAGGGAGAGAAAATATTGCAATTTATCGTATCTCGATATTGTACGTGAGGATTTATGGTTGATTTAAAGAATTGATATCTTAATTAAATCTTTGACAACGTTATTTCAAACTTGATTCATTATAATACCAATGAGCTTCAAAATACTTACTCGATCACATGGGTTATTGAATATTCATTGATTATGGTACGCGGGTGCTAAAGGTTTCTTCTATTTATAAAAATTCAATTATTCTAGTGGAATAAAGTCAACAAATTTGGAACAATGAATTGATCAATGAAATGGAAGACACAATTTTTGCGAAATTAATATAAAACGAATAGAATAATAATTTGAAGTATGAGGAGAATTTATTTTCCAATTCAGTTTATCATGTGTTTTGAAATTATTTCGATAATAATTGTTCAAAATTCTATATGTCGTATAATGTGGAAACTAATAATTTTTTTTTTATTCAAAATAATGATGATTCGTTGTTGAAATACCCCCACACATGTCAAAATTTGAAACAAAAAAAAACACTTCTTCTATGTATGAAATAAATGAAACATTATGATAATTCGATTTGGATTTCTGAATGAAGATTCAATCATCTAATCCGCTTGAAAACAAACAAAAATGTATTTAATAATAATGAATTGAAGTATTATCCGAAACAAAGATCGAGTTCTTTGACTCAGAACAAGTATAGTTAGGGGACAAAGAATTATAAAAAGAAGAACCAAGAAGCGTTGCTATTTATAACACCGTATCTCATAATGAAATTGCAAATTCTCTTAAAGAATATTGTTGAAGTTAGAAATTGAGCCAATCATCAATTTTCGATGACTATTTTCATCATTTTTAATTGAATATATTTAATTATTTTCTGCATTTGTGTATACTTATTCTAATGTCATTTAATCAGTAGAGAGTATAATTAAATTTTTTTCAATCGTTTTTTCATAGGGATTCGAAATGATTAATTAGTCCCAATAGGCTAAAACTCAATTGAAAAAGAATGATAAAATGTAGGTCTGTCTATTCAAGTTTCCTTCGGCAGAACCTGCACAATCCGCTCTCTCATGTGTCCTTATATCTACTTGAGGAAATGGACAACGCAACGATGCACCTGAAGTAAAAATATGTATAGTGCATTCACTGCGATATTGTAGAATGGCGTATGAACTAGCGCAACTAGATGGGCTTAATCTGTACCTCTTGATATATGTATCTCTTGATAAAGATTCACAGGAAAATTGCGAGAGCGCGTTTGTATTTGTGATAATCCAGTGCAGAGTACGTACAATACCAGGTATATAATTTATGATATCATTCATAATATCAATCCCCTTTATTTTGGTTGAAAAATTCTCATTAAATTTTTTTTTGTTTCCAGAAAGTATTTTATCTCCAGTTTGCATTCTCAAATTTTTTTTCTCGAAACAAGCAACTTACATCAAAATTACGAAATGAATTCTCAAGTATCCCATATCTTTCACGAAACTCATTCAATTCAAATACAAATACACTCTATCATTCTGGATTAAAAGTCTGCGTTTCGAAATAGTCATTATTCAAATGATCCATTAACTATTCATGAAGTGTTGTATTTGATAAATATTCGTTCTTTATTATTTAACAATTATTCATTAGGCCACCAATAACTCGAAGGAAATTAACGAATAGTACAATATTTGTGTACATTATATTGAGACGAAAAGATAGTCGTAAAAGAAGAAAAATTAGCACACGTACAAGAAGGAAATCTAACACGAGTGACATTGACCATTGTGCGTATCATCGGTGATTGGTGTACACACATTAGCCAGCGGTGTTTTATTTTATTTTTTTCTCGCACAATGATGATCGATGTGCGGAACATTGGTCACTCGTGTCAGGTTTGTCTGTGTAGAAAAATGTGAGTATACAAATCTAGCGCTGCAATAAAAAGCTTCGTCTTTCTGTGGATTTCACGTGGAGAGGGATATTTTGTTCATTGTCTTCACGGGATTCGGCTATTCCGAGATTCTTTAAGGGACTGAAATATTAATTGCTCCTGAAGAAGAATGCAAACTATTTTGTTCTTCATGATCCTCAATTTAGCAAAAGAGAAATAAAATGAAAAAAATATATTCGCTTTTTACTTCGATCAAATTTTTGAAAACAATATTTATTATTACAATTTTCATGTATATTTAGGACGATGCGAAAACCTAAAGAGCCAACTTCAAACAGTTGTAGCGCTACCATTTTGTTTTTCTACAATAAAAAAGTTTTCTTTATGGATTTGAACATACATATCACAATGTATTATATTTGAATTTAATGAATATTCTCACTTTTTTTAAATGAAATTTTCGAAACAGATCCAAGAAAAAGTACCATTAACACCAGATTCTGCCCTCAAAACCACATAACAACGCAAAACAATAATGGGAATTTCAATTCACCTATGTTTACCTATTCTAATAGGAATATTAGACAGCTAGAAAATTTAGTCACGCCAAATGAAGGTTTAATTGAACTAGATAAATTTTATTTCCCTTGAATGAATTGTGGTATTCATATTTATATTCATATCATACCTTTTTCTCGGTGTAAAGATATTTTAGTCAAGAGAGGTTCTAAAAAATTGTTTGCATCTCCACTTGCTCGATATTTTAGCACAATTCCTCTTGATAAAAAAAAATTTTTCACAAATATTCTTCAGACAAAACCATCACCAAAACACCCACAAAAATACTTTACTTGAATATGAACCTACCAGACATCTCATTGCATCCAATAAAATTTTACTCGATTTAGGTGAATTTTATTTGAAATAAATAAAAGTTTATTTGGATCGGATACATTTTTTATTTGATTCAACTAAAACTCTATTAGGTTCATATTTAAGTAAGAATTGAGTTGATTCGAACAAAGTTTAGTCAATCCAAATAAATCCCAATATAAATTCCTCTCGGTATAACGATAGACCGATGAAATTGGAAACTTTCGCTTCGGAGTAATGTATTCTTTCAAAAATGAAATCCGAAATCCCGTATTGCCGTTGCATTAAAAGTAGGCATGGGTGGAAATGCCAGGGAAACAATTAAGAATGATGGAATGGTAATCAACGCATACGTCATCAGGTTCTATCTGCTGAGGAACTCATTTGAATAAATACTTTAGGTTGCGTTGAATAAACATTTTCAAAATAAAACAATTCATCCAACGTGCATAAATTGTTAGTCGTGACAAATAAATTACTTATGCTACTATCAACTAAACTTTGTTATTTAGAATGAATAGATGTCACATTATTGTTTCTGCTGACGCAAAAAATTATTATTCATATCAAATAAAGATTTATTCAAACGAACTGAAAGATCATCAACTAAAGTATTTTTGCTGATTTTTGTAGGTATAAGAATCGCGATTATAGTGGAAATCTAACTGCACTAAGAGAAATTCTTGAGGTTACTGTACCTAAAACGCCTCGACCAAATATTCTTAGTAAAAGCTACCACACGGAGAGAAAAAATTTGCTGACGCAGCAAATCGAGGTATTATATATAGAATAGCAAAATTTTTTGCTGACTCAGCTAAAAATTTGCTATAACAGCAATCGTGTTAGCTACGACAGCAATTTTTTTAGCTGTGGCAGCAAAAAATGTTTGCTCCGCCAGCAAGTTTTCAGTATTATATACAGAATAGCAAACAAATTTTGCTGGGATAGCAAACATTTTTTGCTGCCGTAGCGAAAAATTCGCTGTCGCAGCCAGGGCATAATGTAAGGAAATTTAAGAACTAACCAAAACGGTGGACACTCAATTTCTAAAAAAAAAAGTACTGTATCGTCTGTATGAATTAATAAAATGGTATATGATAATTAATAAACTTAATATCTATTTATGCATTCAATGAATGATATATCTATCTCATTAAGTTTAATTTAATCAAGGTTCCTTTTTTATAAACTATGCTGTGAGAACATCAGCTGAGAAAAAAAGGAATAGTCTTTCTATTTCGAGAGAAAACCCTTCCAATATGAAGTGAGAAATTTGTGTGACAAGTATTTCTTGAATTATTTGATGCTTCGTTGATTTTATTTTTGGTATCAACATTTATTTTTTTAGAATGAATATCACTACTGAATTAATGATATCCCTCGATATGAGGTGAAAGGCTTATTTTGTAACAGGGCAGTATTGGATACTCGATTTGAAAAAATAAAAATAAAAAGGAAAACATTCAACTGAAAATTGGATAATTTTTTAAGAACTAACCGTTTGTACGTTTTAGAACTGATCGTTTTCTTTTAGAACTAACTTTTTGGTAAGAACTGACCCTTATATTATGCCCTGGTCGCAGCTAACAAGATCGCTGGAACAGCAAATAGTTTGATGTCACAGCAAAAAATTTGCTGCTCTGGCAAAAGGAACCCAGCGAAAGTAGATTTCGCTGCCACAGCGAATTCCTTTTTCTCCGTGGCAAAAGTTTGATTAATTCAAATAAGAAAGTACAGTTGATACAATCGAGTGATTAATTTTTAGTAGCTCTCATTAGGAATGTTTAGTTTAGATGTTTTAGTTACTGTGACTATAGAAATTCTTCTGAGTGTACTGTGACTAAAAACTGTCCTTGGGTTTATTTTCGGCTACAATTTTTTCTCTCGGTGCAACAATGAGTTGCTTTTGACAACTGAAATATCCTCATTCCGCATACGTGGATGAAAAACCGAACTAATCTTTATATGTACAACGAACGGAACAATAATCCTACACAGCTAGCATTGAAATCACAGTTATCTTACTAATAGAATTTCAAACGCCGTTCGCGCACCCTTCTTGTTGTTGTCGTATTGCGAACGTGAGGACGCTTCGCTATCTCAAACCATTATTGATATCTGATACAATCTTTAACAGATAACGAGAAAGGTATTGGAAGTACTCGAATTTCATTCATCATGTTTCAATATTTTTTCTTACGCATGAAATTGAAAATTTTATCAAAATTCTGTTAAAATTGTGCAAGCTGAATTCCACGCAAGTGAAACACTATAAAAAAAAAATCTTTCATATAAAATTACACAATATATCGTTGGTAATATTTATTATGAATCATTGGAAAAAATTACAAATTCTACGAGAAATCTTACACCATGTTATTGACTGAATATTATGAATCATATATCGTGTAATTTCTACATAAATTGTTTGACAATGTATCCAAACAGTGCTTTTAACTCTCAAATCTGGGATAAAACCCAAATTCGAATTTAGGGGAATGTGAGGTTTGTAGAAAACGTTCAAACACGTTTATAAAAAAGGTATGTTTTTGAGAAATATAATTCTCGATCGATAAGTCCAGGTTCAATTATTTTTCCGAATTTGGAAAAAATTTGATAATGTTCGATATTTGTTCTTCAAAATACCTACAATTCGAATTTAAAGCTGCGGAAAATTACACGATAAGAATTGTACACCCGCGTGAACCGCGGATGTGTGCTAACTAATATGAAGCACGAGACTGAGTCGACAGCGCGATTAATCGAATCCAATGTTGCCATCCCCACTCTATTCATTATAGGATTGCAATGTCGGTTACAGATATTCAAAGTACCTCTGATCAAACATTCATTTATTCCTGTGTCTGTGGGATTCAATGATATTTGATATCAAATTCGGAATTTCTGGTATCACAATTCTCATGAACATACACGGAGAAAAATAAAAGCTCGAAGATTACTTTCAACTAAATTGGCAGGCTAAGAAGAAATACAATTGTTATAGTGAGACAGTTTAGTGAAAATAAATGACCCAACAAACATTTTTTAGTTTGGGTGTGCAACCTTAACCTGCATTATGGAGTATACATTTTTACTACATATTTTTCCTTGTCCTGCCAATTTAGTAGAAATGTAGTAATTTTGGTAACTTCATTTTTCTCCGTGTAGTTTATTATTATCATTATTATTGTTATTGACAAACACTCATCTCCCCGGAACATAATTCAATAATCGAAATTTGACGAGAAGAGACGAGAACAATCTTCCCAAGAATTGTAAACAGAAACTGTGAGATTTCGTGTTGACCTTGATAAGGTGTTGTGGAATCGAATCTTCTTGTGATTCTTTCTCCACTTTACCCATAACACAAAACACATGTAGCATTGAGTAATCATCTTCACCCATCATTCGTTCTCCCTCGGTTATGTTCTCGTATCTTATTATTCATATAAAAAAGAAAACAGGTTATCGATTTCATACATGAACTGAGAATTTGCGAGAATTCCACTAAACTTTCACTGAGATATAAATAACCGATCTTTATAAGAAACTCCCGAGCAGAAAAATGTTATGGACAACCTCATGTTCGATACGGGCAATGATGGGGCACACCTCGTTTTGGCCTACCAGATCTGGGCCTGGTGAGGTCATAATTTGGCACGCCGAATTAGGGTTGACCAAATCTGGTCCTGATGGGTTTGTGATTTGGCATGCCTGATTTGAGATAACACGGAGAAAAATGAGGAGGAACTGCTATTTGAATCGTGGTAGCTCTTATTCCAGTGCCCAGGGAGTGGATGGATGACTATTTTCGGAGTAGAAGTTACTACATTGGAGTACTTTTTACCAATGTTCAAGAAAAATCTACTTTGTAACTGGTAAGCCATACTGAAAATACAGTAGGAGCTACCAAAAAATGTTGACCAATTGTACGGAGTAAAATATATTCCTTCAGTTTTCTCCGTGAAGACTTCCCAGATGTGGTCCTGATCTCTACTAGGGCTACTATTATTGATGAATCTGCTGAGTGACAAGTATTTCTTTTCTCATTCGTAGATTTCCCTTGGATTTTGATTTCAACTAATCAAAATGAAAATATGAATAATCAAATTTCTTGAATACACTGATCCTTCGATTGAGACCTTTGTGAACTGAAAAATTGATAAAATTCATTACGAGTTCATGGAATTACCTGAAGAATTCTTTACTAAACTTCAGAAATTTTTTTCAGTACTTCATGGTTAATTGAATTGAGCAGTGGCTTGTCAAACTGCCACAATTTTTGGTTCTAATTAATACCAGTAGTGAAAAAAGTATCTCTTGTTCTCCCTGAGGAATAATAAGTTCTCGAGAACAATGATTTTTCTTCCCTCGCATATTCGTTGTAGGAATTAAAATGAAGGTGAATTTATGATTATCCACGTTATTCATAGGAGACACTTAATTAGTTTAGATTATATCTTTCTGGATTTCCATATACCGGAATGATTCTTGGCGAAAAAGGAAATAATTAGCAAAATTTGTAATCCAGCGAAGAAAAGAAGTTTAGTTCTATTCGAGATCGTTAATCAACGTCACTGTCGTTACGTTCGAGGACATTTTTACCGTTGATCTCCTGATCAGAGTTTCCTATCGAAACTCTTCCAAGAACAACTCGTTTCTTACGATCAAATGTGCCACATGTGCTGAATTATGGGCTATGAATCAGAATCGTTGGCATGAAAGGAAATTCAAACAATAAAACAACAGATGGATTATCAGTAATTTAAAAACCATAAATTTTCTTTTCACTTTAGAGGATATGTGAGATACCGCAGTGAGAGAAGAGCAATTTGGAGGTTCAGTAAATAGTATTATATTTGATCGATGAATTTGAATATTACTGAGCTTCCAGCGATGTTTCATGAAATTCCAAGAAACATTACTGAAATTTTGCTTTACATTACTCAGTGTTCTTCAATCCTTATTATATAATACAATATTCATGACCAAACTTGCTACGTGTCATTCAATTCCGAATTGCATGACACATCGCAATTTTTGCAATGAATATTATATTTTGTAATAAGGATTGTAGAACATTGAGTAATGTGGAGCAAAATTCCAGTAATGTTTCTTGAGACTTCATGAAACATTGCTGAAAGTTCAATACTATTTAAATTTAGCGAACAAGTATATCACTCTTCACCGAACTTCCAAATCCCTCTTCTTTCAGTGCGACGGATGAGGAGTTGCAATTTTTTATCCAGAAATCCTTTTTTCACAAGTATAAGAAGAATTTTTTGATCGATTTCTACACTTTCCGTAAATATTGACATTTTGAAACGCTAGTACCTGATACATATCCTCCAAACTAAGAACAAAATGAGAAGAATTTTCTATTCATCTTCTTCAATTTTCTAGAACCAAAACAATCATTCAAAAAATACTATATTTTTGAATTGTTGAATACCCTTTCATCCATCCTGTAAGTGGTAAATAGAATCTTATTGAAAACTTTTGATTCGTTCCAATGTAGTTTTCCTCCATTTCAAACCATTCTTATCTGGTGGGGGCATCCTAACGTCCTTTGAATACAAAAAAACATGTCATTTATTCTCTATCGTTATCGAATAATCTGATATGAACGGAAAAAAAGAATTGGGATGAAATTGGTGACGATGAGATATCCTCGGAGCACTGAAACTTCTCACGATAAGAGAGAGAAACAAGATATTATTTGCAATGCAAATATGTTCAAGTCTGCATCTGATTTCTCATTGGTATTCTTTCTCAAGTTCATAAAAAAACGATGAAAGGATCGTTGAGTGAAATGAAAAAGAAATTGGTTGAACCACAAATGTGTCAAGAAATATACGAAACGCAAATTTGAAACCGCAAAGTATTGATCCTGTGACCGATGCTTGTACCTCAATGTATGCGAAGTAGATTATATTCATCCCTCATCCATGTTAATATGCTCCGCCTAAGCATTTTCATATATGAAAATATATATGCCGAGGCATTTTCATGTACAAATTTTGAATTTTGTGGCACTTTGTTCGTTTATTCATCATCTCTTACCGAATGTATCAAATAAAACTTCTGATTTTCTCCAAATTTTCTTTGAAAATGCCTGTTCATTAACTGGTGCACTCACCCTGAGTAACATAATTGAAGGATTGTAAATCATATAAAATTGAATGGGAAGACAGTAAAATTTTGACTCTGTAAATTTACTGTAAGAAATTTCTCTTGCATTCACAAAATATGTGGACGTCCCCTCAGGAAAATTTATGCTACTTTGACCAAAACGCTTCATTTTTCCTCCTAAAAATTCGGGCAAAAATGAAGTATTTCACTCAGAATGAAGTAAATTTTCCTAAGGGTTCTCCACTCAAACATTTCTTCTAGCGGATTTCCAAACAAAATGTGGAGAAAAATAAACGTATTTGTTAGTCGACTAAGACTTTTGATTTTCCCCAAATTTTGTTCGGCAATCTCCTGAAGGGATGTTTGTGTAAAAACAATGCCAAATTTTTATGTGAATCGACAAAGAAGCTTGTCACGGTGTTTCTGTGAAACGATGAGATTATGTTTTTGTTTCTCTACAAGAGCAGATATTAAATTCGTCGGAACTCGGTTTGATTTCTCGACAATAGGTTGTAAATGCAGTGTAAAACATACGTTCGGAAGAAGAACAAATGGAGCATGTTTTTTTGCAATTTTTATAACGTAATAATCAATCACGTGCTTAACATTTGTTTATTTCAGCATTCCAAATCAAATTCACGTTTACATTATCAATCACACGTGTTCAATAAGTCACGGAGCGAAAATACGTTCAGTAATTACAATGTTCATCAACATTGATACGTTTAATTGAAACAATTAATCGGTTAATAATTAGAGTCGAGATTGAATTTCGAATCATAGTCGAACGAATGAAATATTGGGTTAAATGAACAGAGATATTGATATTACATTATTAATATTAAGAAGTGTTTCACGATATAAATTGGTTTTTTGTTTTTTAATCGGTTCAATTTGTGTGTATGGATTTTCCATTCCACACAAAACAACACACGAAGAAAAGTTACTTTCAAAATTATCAGACTTTATAGCAAAAATGTAGTATCCGAAAGGAAGTCCATGTGTTTCATTTTCAATTGCGGTCAGATTGTTTATTCCTCAATAAAAAGGCAAATCTATTCACACTGGACAAGAAAAGTTCCTGACAAAAATGAACTCTAAAGAATTAAGTCTTCCTGGGTCTGTTTTTTGTTCCAAGAGTTTCACAACACGTTGGGTAAAATTTGCGTGAAAATGATAGAACACCGACGAAAATGTTTTCATTTCCATTAGAATTGTAGTATTTGCCACTGAACTCTTCTGAACTGATTTTATTCTTATTTCTCATTTCTTGCACCGTTTTGTTCTATGTATAAATCAATAAAAATTCATGACTATTTTGCGGTGGATAGAATAATAATGAATTCCCATAATCGTAAAAATTTAAATACCTTACGAAGGTGCACAAACGTTTTCTCATACAACCGCAATGAATATTCTTTTGTGATCCTGGTCGGTATTCAACTAACACTTGCATTATTATTTTGTCGCCTTCAAACTGAAATACTAAACGAAAATTCTCATTATGCGATTTTATATTCCATGTTTTTGCGCATTCAAAGTTATATTTCAAGTATTGCAGTTATCTGTACCGAAAATCTCCTAGATAAAATTATTTGGTGGGGAATTATATAAGACCAAAGATCTTTGAAAAATCGATAAATAAAAAACGTAGACACAGTTGAAAAAAACTGAGAGAGGTTCAATCAGTTCCTTGATGATCTATTTCTGTTTATACATAATTTATTAAAGGAACTATAAAGACCTCTTTGTAAATATAATATCTATTTTCGCACAGTCAGGGTTTTCGCTCGTCAATTATATTTCAACTATCTGTATGATCGATCTAACCTTGGGCAGATCTCAACTCAGATATTTTCAAGCTTTCTCTAGGTTGAAAAATTGCAACTATTTCTTCCCTACATCATTGAAAGTCGTTCTTTGCCCTGTTCTTTGTTTCCAATAATCTGAAAATCACTGTAAATCTAATCTGTTTTTATTCAAAAATTGTATTTGAAAATCGTTGAAATACGCGGAAAAAATAATTTAGCTGCAGCAGCGAAGTGGCTAGCACGGACACGGACAGTCATTAAATTAGCTCCTGCAGTTAAATTTTAGCTGTTACAGCAAATAAACCAGCTACAAAAGCAAATTTTTTTCCTGTCATAACTAAAATTTAGCTGCAGGAGCTAATTTGATGGCTGGCCGTGTTCGCGCTAGCCACTCCGCTGCTCCAGCCAAATGATTTTTCCCTTGTACAACACTCTTCGTATATCAACTCTATATCCACAATATCAAGGAATTGAAATAACAACATGATAATAAACGAATGAAAGACATTCCTTTGTTCTTATTCAAAATTCCATTCCAGTTTTCGAATTCAAAAAAATGATCACGCGAGAACGAAACTGGTAGGTACGGTGACTCGTACGGCGATCGATCATTCAAAGAGTACAATGAACTTCCACTCTGTACCGTACCAAACAAACTCTCATTCGTTTTGCATGTAAGTGACATCGGAGAAAGATATTGACTTCGAATCTATTCAATATCCCAATGTCCATGAAACACGAGACAGCTTTCTCTGAATATTCTACGAACGTATATTATACAATCGTCTGAGTTTTCGAACCTTCGATCGGATTATGAGAGATTGTATACGTAATGAAGTCATAACAGCAGGAACAAACAAATGATTGTAACTCGTTTATTCCTCAAAGAATTTTAGTATCGAATTCTCTTCTCAGTTTGTGAATAAGGTTTGATGGATAATCATGAGCTTCCATTAATTATTCCTTTGGCCGTAGCTTGAATTCCTTGAATGTTAGATGAAAATCCTTGATCTTATAAGTTGCGTCATTATTGTGAAACGAAAATCGTGCTGATTAGGAAATCTCATTCCTAAGCCTGTTCCCAATTATTCAAATTATATCTTGGAGCATTTGGAAATTCTAATGGAGATTATGTGCGATGATCGGGAATTGTGGAAGAAAAACTGGCGGAATGGTGAACGAGGTTGCGCTTGAGGTTAGGTATCGTGAAGTATACGATTAAGTATCACGAGGAAGGGAAATTTGTGATCTCAGCGTCAGATAAAGAATTGTATTTGAATTTGTGGATTTCGTTTTCTGTACGACAGATTTTCGTAGTGGTCATTATTTTTGAACTTCTTCTTTTTTTTGTATTTCTATAATGAATTGAAGGTTGCTTGAAAGAAGTCCATTTGTTTAACCCTTTCAATGAAAAGTGTGTTCGGTAAAGGTCTTTTCATTGTGGTTCATCTCGAAGGAAAAGGTCCCAGTATGCACTATGATTTTTCTTGCTGAAAAAATATATGTTTGAATGAAAAAAAAACTCAATAAATTCATCAAGTTTTGAGAAGGATCATTTTATTCATATTTTCTTAGTAAAATACTAATATAAAATGTTCTTCTCAAAAGCACCTAGAAGGAATGATTCAAATACTCTTGCACTTTTCAATTTCAGTAACATGACAGAGATCTTTTGTATTCAATTTGGAAAATTGAGGGGGCGAAACTTCTTTTCAGGATTTCTGATAAAATACAAGAGCTAAAAATTCTAATGCAACAGATTTATCCTATTTCGTGAGGTGTAGATTGATAAAATTCCCATTCTTCTCCTCTACGAATAGCCGCTATTTTATGGTCGTGAAAAGGTTAACGCAAAGGCATTGGTTACCCACCAGGATCCCAACTATCCAACCGCCTGACACTTTTTTGAATAATTGTTTGAATACTCATATGAAAGAATCAAATTTATTTGCAATGTGCTGACTGGATGTGTTTATCAACTCATCCTTATTCATCACATATAAATATGTTCAATTCTTTTTTCAATCTAAAATGGTTGGGCATCGGTGTAATTGCGTTACTGGTTATAATGTTTCAAAATATCTCCTAGTTATTCCAAACCCCAATAAGCAAAATGTTTTGAACAATCCAGGCAATTGAATACAACTGCAGGCATTTTTGGATCATCAGCGATCATTCAGAACTGTGTCTTGAGAATATCTTTTCGAAGTCTGAGAGATATCCTATGTGGAATTTCCACTGATGTTTTGAGTTATTTTCAACATCTGCATTGCAATGTTACAAAGTGTGGATGTCCGGGCAGAGACGGAACCGGCCCATTCAAGGTCCCATTTGGGTCTAAGTTGAAGTGATCCGGGGCAAGACAAGGCCTCGGATGGCCCACTTTTCACCTTTCAATTTCTCCCCGGACATTGATAGTTTCTAGACAAGATGTTTCAAAGATATTTAAATTCGTTAGTTTATTTAATTTATTTCCGATACACTACTCTCCGAAGAGAATATTTCCAAGATCAGTATAAACAACCAAATCCCAGTTAAATATTTGCCAAACCTGCACTGAATTCCATCATGAGTCAATGATGTTTATAGATGATAATAGAAACGAGCGTATCGATGTGGAGGCGATGGAATAGTCGATGAGTTTTAGGTGATATTTGCCAAAAAAAGGATAGGTCAATATTCATTAGTCTCACCAAATTTTCCTTCCAACATGTTAGAAGGTTTCAGTAGATGGGTTTTTTTTTGTATCACAATTAACCCAATTGTGTCAGAGTTTTGAGAGAACGTTCCTCGCCGTGTGCCAACCAAAGCACTTGCGGGAACGTTTCGATGGTTCTGTCAAATATAGATGAACGCAGACTCCAAAGAGACAGAACGGTACCTATTTGTTCTTCGGAATGTCCAATCATGAGAAGGAAACAAATAAACGCTTCATAATAATTGGTATTTATATGTTCTTCGGTGTTGAAATAGAGTATCGAGCAGTCGACGAATATTTATAGAACAATTCATTTTTGTCGAATCGCGATCTGATTCAATTGAATAAAGATGACCGGCATTTCGGGAGATCAATTTCATTGACCTTAGATACATTTGAGTTCATTTTGATCCATTGTTCCATGTGCTTGGGATATTCGTGAGTTCACTGATCAACGTTCGTTCATTTAAATGGGTCAATACACAGTGCGACGACAACTCTTATCAGAAAAATAATATGCTCACATGATTACATTTATACCATTTCGTTTGTCGAATATACGATTCTCGGAATATTCTCGAGTGATCATTGTACTTTTTATTTGAAAGAGGAAAGGGGCGTATGTAAAAGATTCGAATTGTGAATGTTTCGAAAACTTCGTTCAATGAAGAGGTTGTACATCGCTATTCTTTTCAACTGAGATTCCGAAACATTTAAGATCCGAATCTTTCACATACACACCCAAAGGAAGGGATGAAAAGAAATTGAGTGATTTTTGATAAGAGAAAATTCATTCTTCGCTGCAATCTGCAATGAACTTCCAGTCGTTGTATTTTGAACAAAAAACAACCATCGTGATAATATAACAATACAAATGGGATTTTCCAGAGAACAAAATTGTTGTGAGAAATTGAAAATATTTTATAAAGTTTTTCAAATGCGGTAAAAAGAAAACGTTATTGTTCTTGCTGTCTGGATAAGAAAATAATTTGAACAACATGAACTTCAATCGTAGGAATCGAAGAAACATCATTTCTCACGAGTTTATCTCTTCTACTCATGAGGCACTAGTGAGGGAAACTCACAAGGCACTCACTAGAATGCAACACTCCAAGTAACTAGATTCCATCTATCAAAACTAGTGAACCAGTTATCATTATCTAACGAGGAACTTATTAAAAACTAACATGGCACTTGTGAGAAATAATTAGGGTAAAAATAAAAACTTATTATCGAATTTATAATTGATTCAGATATATTCTTAGTTTGAACAACTTTTCTTCTTCACTTTTTTCATTCGAGAATTTTGTTTTCTGGTAGTAACATTGTTTTCTTGCATCAAAAGAACACTGTCTGGAGAGGATTCTATTTTCAGAATAAAGAGACATGCATGAAACATTTTTTTACCAGTCATCCAGAAAAATTAATCAATCCAAATATGAATCTAATAAATATTTGGCGAATCTAATGGATAATATCGATCTAATGAATAAAACTGCTTATTAATGATTTTAGTTAATCATGTATAAATCTAATCTTAGTAATGTTTGGATTAACCTTGCGAGAAGAAATTCACAAGTTTTATCCAAACATCATTAGTCAGATAAGATTTACAAGTGATTCATTAGTCGCTCACTAGTTTTATTTCAATGAGTTTGTCCCTGCGAATAACTCATGAGTCATGAGGAAGAAGTTGTGATATTTCTACACTGAGAGCCCAATTTTTTAGATTGGAAGACATTTTTCTTTGTCCTCATTCTAATCGATATTTTTTTCAATCAAAGAAAATTCAATTGGAAGGGAAAAAGTTTTCATCAAACTGAAACAAAGAATTTTCAAATTGGAACAAAAATATACTCCTTCTTAAATTCGAAAGAAATCACTTCAATTCAATCAAAAATATCTTCATTGAAATGAATTATTTTTCCCATTGAAAACAAGATTTACCAGAATGAGGGCAAATAAATTTTCTTCCAATCTAAGAAATTGGGTTCTCAGTGTACTAGGGGAATTTCCCAGCGCATACCGTGTGACATTGACCTGAACTCATTTTTTTTTATGGTGGATTTCCATAGAAGTATTTTACTATGTAGTATCATTTCTATGTAAAGTGCACGGGAATTCACTTCAAACTTGTTGATTAATTATAACCTTGGAAGTTTGAGAATATTTCATATAGCTCGTCTTGTTATTTTCTCATTTCCACCTACGTTGGAGGTTTATCGATTGATTTTTTATTATCGTGACAAAATATATAGCTTTATGGAAGAAATGTCTCTTCCACTGTGAAAGTACACACAATGCCATTCGTCACAGGTATTTAATTCTTTTTCAATTTTTAAATAATATTTATGAGAATTTGTAAAATATTCATCATTAGCATTACGATTTGGTGAATAATTTTCAATTTTTAAGCATATTTAGATAGAATTTATCCAACAAACGAGACAAAGTAAATCAATAAATTTTTCGTTTATGAATAGCCTAAGATACTCGCACTGAATAGGACTCTATCACGAAAATCCAGCTGGAATCCGACGTGGATTCCAGCTCCGAAATTTACCTGCTGTTTCCAGCTGGGATTCTTCATTTCCAAGTGGAATCTTAGCTGGGATTCCTGTTTCCAGGTGGAATCCCAGCTGAATTTTTGTAACAGGGGATTCAGGAATTTGGAAATTCAACTTATCGATAGAATATTTTCGAAATTTGTATATGGGACATTTCACGGTCACATGGAACACTTTCAGGTCCGACCCTCTCAGATCTTTTCCAAAATTTTTTCTCTCAAAGTACTCATCCAAAATAGAGGTTTTGAGCCCTAAACCCCCAATTTTATCCACACGCTGATCTGTGCCAAGCTAATGAAGTTTGTCATTTCTCATTTTTTGTTTTTTTTCATCGTTATATCTCGGCTCTAAATTGATTTTTTTGAAAATTTCCAAATATCAGTTTCGACGTGAAATTCCTCGCAGATTATGGAAAAAATATCAGTTTTCATGTCAGATATGCTTAAAAGCTTCAAAAACCAAAAAAAAAATTTCAAATGCATTTTTCACGTTGTTCCCCAAATTTTTTTTCAATTTTTGTATTTTTTTTAAAAAGGACGGAAAATTTTACATAAAAAACAGGCTTAAAAAAAAGGTGGTCGACATTTTTCCAAGTGCTATAAAAAATTAACGAAAATAAATGAATGAATAAAATTCAAATTTCGCGCTTAATTCATGAATTATGAAAACGAAAGAAAACAAATTATTAATAAACGAAAGAAAATGAGTTTTTTTGCAATAAAGCAACCAAATTAGAATGGGTACGATATTACAAATAAACAAAAATCTTTATCTATTATAATATAAATTGATCTTTTATAAATACTACACTTTATTTCATTTTGAAAACCTTAGACTCACTTGATATTGATACAGTTTTTGTTCTTATTTTTAAAGTCAAGTCATCTTCTGGTATAAATGTATGAAACTCAAGTGTCCCTTTAATGGCTCTGAGAGTACAAAATCTTTCCTCCAATAATTCACTGGTTTTGGTGTAATCACCATTGCTGCAATAAATAAAATCAATTGATTCAAATTTACTTCGACCCCATTCATAAAAATTGACAGCATTCAGTATGTTTCTTTGAGACCCAAACTGAAGGCATGCTTTTCGAGCTTGACTCTTATCCACCATTATCTTGACCATTCCACCGAGACCATCACACGGTCCGTCCTTTCCCATGAGCTGTTGCAAAACAGTGCCATTCAGCATTGATATATTATAAATAAATAAAGATTTGATATCGTACCCGTTCTAATTATTATGCTCTGTTGTAAGAAAAACTCATTTTCTTTCGTTTATTAATAATTTGTTTTTTTATTCATTCATTTATTTTCGTTAATTTTTTATAGCACTTGGAAAAATGTCGACCACCTTTTTTTTAAGACTGTTTTTTATGTAAAATTTTCCGTTCTTTTAAAAAAAAAATACAGAAATTGAAAAAAAATTTGGGGAACAACGTGAAAAATGCATTTGAAATTTTTTCTTTGGTTTTTGAAGCTTTTAAGCATATCTGACATGAAAACTGATATTTTTTCCATAATCTGCGAGGAATTTCACGTCGAAACTGATATTTGGAAATTTTCAAAAAAATCAATTTAAAGCCGAGATATAACGATGAAAAAAAACAAAAAATGAGAAATGACAAACTTCATTAGCTTGGTACAGATAAGCGTGTGGATAAAATTGGGGGTTTAGGGCTCAAAACCTCTATTTTGGATGAGTACTTTGAGAGAAAAAATTTTGGAAAAGATCTGAGAGGGTCGGACCTGAAAGTGTTCCATGTGACCGTGAAATGTCCCATATGTCTGTTCCTTCTTCTCTTTCAAAGGAATTTCTTTGAAATGTTTTTATGTTGTGAATCTAAATTATTGCGTGCATTAAGAAAAAAAAGGTTAAAAGTTACAATTTTCATGGATAGATTGATATCTGAATAGTGATTTATTGAGCTCAATATTGAACGATTATCTTCAATCTGTTTTACACAGGGTCATTGTGCGAATATTTATGTTAACAAAGGTATACATAGCACCTTCGGAGAGCTGGCAGATTAATTTCTTCTGTGTTACTCAGCATTCGTTTCTCTAATTTTTTTTTATTCTCTTGATAAACATTGTTGAATTAGTATTTAAATTTCGTGACCTATTTCGACCTCTTATCATTATTTCCTGCTGATATATCATTATTATTCACTATCTCATTTGCCTGTCATAACTCTTTTCTCTGTACATCTGTCTAACGCCTGAATAATGATAATCTGCGTCACATTCCCGCAGTTTTCACCATGTTCTCTATTCGGAGCCACAGGATGCAATGAATTTTATTATTTTTCACGTGAACGCGAAATAGACTATCGATTGACTGTGTTTTTTTGTACATTTACTGAGTCTCTCATGATGAGAAACACAATTTTTTCCTCATGCCGACTATCATTCGATTTATTATCATAGCTCGTCAATTTATTTTGTTGCCCTCCATCAAGGTGAATAACTTTGAAAATGAATTTCATTAACAGCGAAACATTGAGCTTCAAGGAAGTATAGACGAGATGAATTTGTAATTAATATTCAATGTGATGAAGAGAAGTTAATCAAATTCAAGTTTCCTATTGAGCTCTTCGACGATATTGGAGAAGATATTTTTCTCAATGCAGAGAGATTAGATTTTTCTAATAAAAAGAATAAAAAAGAATATGAAAATTTTGCAATGGAGTTTCATGAAATTTCGTGGAGGATTTATGGGTTCAATCACATCGAATGGAATTTGTGATAAAAGTTATTATCAAATATTATTCCATTTATCCCGCATTGACAGAGTGAATGACAGAAAAATTGTTAAAACCTTTGAATGAGTCAAAATTTCATAAAATAATATTTTCCAAAAATAAAATGAAGCCGTATATGGGAATCAGAATTATTTGGTGGAGCTTCAATTCTAACAAGGGTGGTTCTTAACTATGTTCAAAATTTGAAAGCCTATTTCGAATTCGTTAAATTTGCGATATGAAAAATTGAAACTCGTCCTTTTTTTTTTTATATTTTTCATATGAATCAATAAAAACTCTAAACTCCTTGGCAATTGATTTCTCTGAATGAATTTTTGGTCTCCTCTCATCTCGTCTCGACGAGACTCAGCAGGTTCCGGTCTCGATTGAGTCTTGGAATTCATTGTCGTGTTGGTCTTGATAAGATCAGTATTGTCTCAGTCGCAACAGTTCAACATCCTAATCAATAATTCATACTTGGGAATATTTTTTCGTATTTCGTATAGAGTATTATATGTAAAATTATTTTCCAATTTTTTTTCAGCAGCTCAAACACGAATAAATACCTTGGAAATGATATTTCATAACATTTATGGATGGAAACACTTTTTCAACATTTTTCAGAGCTTAATTCTCTAAATAACTTTGAACGCACAAAAATGATAAATTTGCCTCCCTCAGTTACGTAGCAATTTTGAATTTCGTGGTGTATCGGTGCAGGCATTGTTCATGACAAACGGTAAGTTTTCAATGAACATATAGATTTGGCTGTTCATTGCAGAGAATATCAATTAAATATAAATTATTCAAAAACTTTGAATGTTTTTCCCTCGACATTATGTTTTGAAAATCGGTTGAAAAAATCACGGTTCAATATCTCAGATAGCCCTGGAAGTCTTCAATAACAGTGAACTACTTGTAGAACAAAGAAATAATAATAATTGAATAAGAAAAAAACAAAAACAGAACGTTTTCTTAACACTTGAACATCTTTTGTTCAATTATTAATTATTATTGATATGTAATATGTGCTATTTTGAAACTATCCCACTTTGGTTAAAATAACTGCATACTCTCTAAATCTGGAAGAGTGAGAGTTCAATCGTTTCACTGCACCAAGTCTCAGAAGTGAGCCAGTCCGCTTCGAGTGGGATTTTCACTCTTTTACACTGAGAAATTCACCCTAGAATTGAAGTGGCTGTGAGTTTATAACCTCAAACCTTAGATTATCACTCTAAAAGAGTGGAAATTTCATTCAGCATCTCGACAGGCTCACTTTTGGCTGGCTAAAGAGTGAAAATCAGTTTGTGAATAAGTTCGATGGGTGTTAATGGTCATCTACCGTTGCAAGGTTTATATTAAGTGCAGGGTGCAGTGTGTGCCCTAAGTACGACTTATTGCGAAAGAGTGCAATTTTATTCAACTTCACCACTTTATCCATACTTTTGGTCCAGAGACTTCGTCAATTTACATAGAAAATATATCTATCTATGCATAAAATCAATATAGATATTCTGCCAATGCAAATTTACGATATTCCTAGACACAGCCTCATCGATACGATGGCGGGGATTTTTTCCCCTCATGTTTAATAAATCACGCGTGAAGGAACGTGAAGAATATAATGATTTCAATTTTGCAATGATATAACACTATGATGTTACAAAGCAAATTTTTTTATTGAAGATGTCGCATAATTGTAAGTCTTTTTTCTCATAAGACGTTTACCATTCGAATCGAACGAAAACAAAATTCCTTTCACTGAAACATCTGTTTTCTCTTCATTGTTGGGAATCTACGATGTGATTCTGAAAGAAGAAATATATGGAAGTTTTCGAACTTGATGCACGAAAGAGAGTGGTCATAGTAAAATATGGGCGGACTAAATATTTGGTCACTATAATCAATTGAATCATCATTCTAACTGAACGTATCGTTAGTTCAACCTACACAGAGAAAAAAGGGTTTGCTACTAAAGCGCCTACAAAAGCTGCCCTTGCAAAAATATTAACTCCAGCAGCTAAAACGTCAGCAAAAAAGTGTAGTGGTATCAATCATTTTTCTTGCTCTTTCAGCTAATTTTTCCGTGTATGTGTTTCGTCATTTCGATTGGGCCGATTAGTTTTCATGATTGCGGAGTTTGATTTGTCTATATTTTACTATTCGCTCAGTGATGATCGGTACTCCTTTCTCTCCTTGCGGATACAAAAAACATGTGTTCTCTCAAAATATTCTGAATTTCAAATTGTCTAGAATGTTTTGGAATCATTATTTTCGCTTCGAAACCAATTCTTTCCCTGCAATGACTTTTCGCGAATCTTCATTGTAGATCTTCGAGTAAGAGTATCCTTCAGTGCGAACATCAAAACCTTGATATGTCAATCCTAAAGTTCGATTCGTCAGATTGAAACATCTGATTTGTTCCCGAAAAAAATGACCTGGTTGAAAATTTCTTCGTCTGAAAACTGGACCATCCGAGGCTCTACCTGGGCTCAGATCATCCTAAATTGGCCCAAGGGAGGGTTCTAAGTCCAAAGAATTTCATTTCTAACAGAGGAGCGCTTTATTGGTTGTGTTTGTAGGACTTGTGAATTTGATTCTATGTTTTCGATCCAATCTCATTTACTTGAATTTCGAATTGCAATTGACGGTTTGAAACATTTGGATTTATCACGAGTCACAATTGTGGAAGTCTGAGGAAATCGAACGATAGATAGATAGATAGATTTTGAAAGAAAAGGGAATTTAATGTTTTATTCATAGATCACTAAATCTCACCAGTGAAATTTTCTTCAATTCATTGAAACTATCCATTGAATCAATTAGTTAACCAATTCAAGCGAAGACCGTGTAGTTGAGAAATTTTGTCATGAAAACCTTAAAGAATGAGCTCTAGAAGCATAACACACTTCACGCCACAAAAGCAGAACCATAAATCCTCCATCTAAGATTTCGGAGAATAGGAGGTGGGATATTCTTAAAACATTTTATAAAAATGAGAGAGAAATAGGGCATGATCCAAAGAAATGTCAGCCATAAAAATGAAAAAGAAATAAGAAAGTTTCTATTGATCCAATGCAACGGCAACAAAGCAATGTTAAATTACTGTGTTATTAGAAAAATTCATTTTAATGGATTTACGTATTGAAATTTGTGTGAAGATACAATCTTTGATCTTATTCGTAGTTTTCAAGAAATCCACACATTTAGATCAACGGAGACTCTCTCTTATTTCTCCCTTTTTTCTATAGCTTTCATCACTTTATTAGCATCCCAATATATGCGATCGAAGAGACACCATGAAACATCTTTTTACCCTCTCAAAGAGCAAAGAATATAATCTTTCGAACCTCAAAGGGAAAAAATCTACTGTGCACAAATATAGCCTGAAGAACATCCATCACAGCATTATGAATTTTCATCTTCCATTGATGATATTTGTGGAAAGAAGTAAGGAGCATTTTCCGATGATGCCGCTAGAATGACATAAATAATAAATCATCCCACGTTATGATGTTATCCACGAAAGTTGAGGACGATCGATTATGCCAAACAAGATATATAGCGTGCATATAATGGTCTGTATGTAGATTTATGTAGGAATTATATAGATTCATAAACTGTTAACCACATATATTTTGCACATTATTCAGTAAAATCTCCCTATTTGAGATTTTGAGAAGTAATTTTACGAAATTTATGTATAACTTTCGTACAATATTTATAAAATCTATGAAAATTCTGTATAAATTCTATACAGGAAGAAATATTACGTGGATTCTAAATAGATTGTAGATAGAACCATTGATGTAGATGCGACAGTGATAAGAGGACATAGCAATTTTAGGTAGGAGAAATCAGCCTAGTATGGATGGATTTCGATTTCCCCTTAGATGAAGGCATCAATGGATCTCAATCAATTTTTCAAATTTCAGGGCTCTACCTGCACGAGGTTCTAAGCAAAGGCACCAAAAAATTCCATTTTTCTGTATTTTTTCCTCCTTTTCTCGCAGATTGACTTTTCAATAAGAAATAATATAACATGCTTTCTCTCAAGGATTATGAGAGAAAAAATGTGTTCATCTTTATAAGAATTTTTTCAACGGGTTATTTTTGAGGTACAATCACCATAATTTTTGTGTGTCATCCTCAATGCTTATTTCATAACATGTAATTTCATCGAGACGATAAGAGTGTTAGTTAGTTTCCTTCATAGGAAAAAAATGATCAAATATGTGAAAATAGACGAATATTCGAATGTTTTTGGAATAATTATGTGCCCTAGATGCATCTAATACTCACGAGACATTCAATTGAACCATGAGGTCTTCGTTCGAAGAAATCATGTAATTTACAATATTTCGAGTGGGAAAATTTTCAAAATCATATATAATTCAAATAATTAAACTTGAAAAAAATGTATAAGAAATATGAATTACTCATTCGTAAATTTATTAAATCAATTACAGTAGTAGTAGTTTAATCAATTAAATTTTGAATTGATTAATTATATAATCTAAATTACTTATATAATCTAAATTATATAATTTTGAAGATTTCCTAGCTCAGGATGTTGGTTTTTTCATATTCATACTCATTCTCGCGAATCCTCTTCTTTTTGTTTAACCATAAATTCTTCCACGTTGTTATGATTCATTCGTTTAATTGAAATTTCCATTGTTCAGTCTCATAAACACACTTTCGCTTAGCCCATGTATGGCACATAACATGTATTCAATTTAGAACCTCAAACAGTTCCCTTAATTGGAAAATTCTAAAAATTTCATATGAATCATACATAACTTGACATGATTTACAGAGAATTATATATCTACTATATTGAATTATATATAACTCTAGTGAAAATGAATCATATATGTGGGATATATGACCAAATATAACTCATATATGATTCCATGTATGATCCCTATATAATTCATTCATGGGCCATATATGATCATACATATCCTAAATATGGCGTTTTTCGCTTATACATGGGTCATGTTTGATTTATATTTGGATTAAATGATCGTATATAAATTTTATCATATAAAAAATATACTTTTCCGTATAAAAAATTTTAAAAAACGAGCTGATCCAACAAATCTGATGTTGTTCCCATGTTCAGAGCCCTAAATCTACCCCAAATCAGTTCTCAAACCTCAGGCATCATAATAATTGTTGACCAGTGCTATTATTGGAGAAGTTGTATAAAATATGTATAAACTGTAGAATTACTTTCTCATAGAGCATTTTAACCCTTTGGCCCAACGATATCTGCCAATTGCGCGCCGTGCCATCCAACTGTTCAGCCGTGTACCTGAACTGGCGCAAAATGTATACTTTTCATGACATATACTACTAGTACATATATTCCAGTGCAACGAAAGAAATTCAAGGAAAAAAAAGAAATAATAAACAATGCTTAGATACGAATAATAATTTTGAGACGTCTAGGGTGGAATCATAATCAATTGATTTGTTGACAAAATTAATTTATTATTTCAAAGTATATAATGAATCAAAAACAATTTCTAATTAATACTTGTTCTATTAATATGTTGAATATATGAATATTCAATGATTCAATTCATATTATATGAATCGTTTATGACACAAATTCTTTACCACGAGTCAGACTCGTGGCTTTTGTTTATAACATAATTTCTTTACGCCGAGTCAGACTCGTGGTTATAGGCCAAAGGGTTAAATGATTTTTATATCATTTTCAAATTTTGAATTATGACCCCAGTGAAAAAATGCTGGAAATTGTATATAATTTTAATAGAATTATGTACCAATCATATATGAATTCTATACATACAGGGTGTTTCAGGATCCATCATTCGGATTTTTGTGCTGTATTCTGCAACCAAAAATGCAATAATTTTCCGTTTGAAAAAAATTTTTTGGAAGCTTAGTTTTTGAGCTATGATTATTTTTGGATTTTTTTTTCAAATCCAAATAACTCAAAAGCATTGTGTTTCACATTCTTGAGCCTAATCCATTCTCCAAGTTGGGAAACGCCGGATCTCTGGAAAAAAATTCAATTATCTTATCATTATTTGTTTCGCAGCTACAGTGAACAGTGATTTGAAATTTTCTGGCTTCAAGCTAATCAGAATTCAGCAAATTTGAATTACTATAGCTTCGAAACAAAGAATGGAAGGATAATTGAATGATTTTTAGAGATCCGGCATTTTCCAACTCAGAGAATGGTGTTAGGCTCAAGAATGCAGAACACAATGTTGATCATCATCACAATGAATTCTGAAACATCCTGTATATTTTCAAAAATTCTTTCATTTCGGGTGTGTCGAAGCGAGAAAAATTCGCTATCGTGTTTGGATATGTAATCAAGTCAACACGTCGACGTTGAAGATTTACACGTTGAATGGGAAAAATATTCAGCTATAAGAACAAATCACTTGTCCCGTTAGCAAAATATTTTCCATTAATTTGTCTTTTCATTAATACACGTTTATTAGAAGTCATATATGGAGAGAATATATACCGAGTACAGAAATACTCTCATTGATTGATGCAAGTGCAATCGGAACAAACAAAAAGTTACATCGCTGCTGCTTAGTATTCGTCATTAATTCCTGATACCACTTTCCCTTGTGGAGAAACAAGAAAATCAATTTTGCAAGTAATTACGGTTCATTATGATCATTCAAAGAACAAGATCAATAGAATTGGAATATTATGAATAATATTCTTGTTCGTACTTTTAAAAATAGATGGAGCATTTATAAAACGCTCTCAAATGAAAACTAAGATCTATTTTTACGGAATTCGAGAGAAACCGTCATACGTCATTTTTTGTGATGTTTCATGCACGTAGAATGACACTTCGGTTGAAATTCATGTCTCTTAGAAAATTGTTCGATTACAAGATGAATTGCAAATTTTTCTGCCCAACGACTCAACGTGTATTAAACTCCCCAAAATTATGAAATTTTGATTATTTCAGATACGATTTTCCAAGTGGAAAAATTTTGAAAATTCTATATAATTTTATACAGAATTATATACAGACTATATTGAATTATATATAATTTCGACAATTCTTCTATTTGAATTGTTTCCCTCAAATGAATTTCAAAACAAATATTTTCCCCAATTTCTTTGGAGTCGACCGTTCGGAAGATTTCAATGAATGTTGATATCGGGGAATCAAGATGATCCCAAACAAAGGAATTCCAACAAAACATTCTAAAAAATACAAAGTACATTTCGTATGATGAAGAAACAATTTTACGATCTTCCGCACGACGAAAAGTGTTTTCAATCCTCCACTGCGAAGATCATTCATGATATTTGAATGTCAATATCTATAGCTGTCACTCGATTCACTCGTATACGAGGAAGAGATAAGAGATGCATCGGGATAGAGCTTGAGTGTCCTTTAAGCGACTCTCGTCGTCGCTTTCGACTGTGATCGTTCAAAGGGGGAGTCAAATCAAAACCATAAATAACGACAATTCTTTCGATAACAGGAGAATCATCGAGGAATAAATAATAATTATCGGTATGAAACAATATGATGTGAAATTTTTAAATAGAATTATTCATCGTCGAAAAACAAAAGTCAAGGATCCAACAACACGTGGTTGATGCGGACTGTTCGGAAACTACTGCCCACTATCAATCGATACACGACACAAATTTCAAGAAAATGACTTACAATCGCTCTAATCGACATTTTTTTATCCCCTTTCCAATTCACGATGATATATCAAACATTTCAAAGTAAGTGAATCTCCCTTGTTCTATCTCAACAATTCATAATTCCAATGATTTTCTGTTTTCAACATCGAGCGAACAAAATTTCACGCTACATCCATTCGATTGGTTCTCAAGATAATCATCGATTATGCATATACAAGGATGATTTTGAATACCTGATCGAAAGTTTATCATGAAAGTTTGCATGATGAGATATATGTTGAATGTTTAAATCCACCATGCACTCATGCCAAACTTTTTTCGAAATGTTAAAACATACAATCTGTGACGAAACTTACGTCTTTACGCAAAAGCCCAAACGGAAATCACATTATTCGAAATGAGAACAAAAGAAAAAACGAGAAAGGGAATCAAATCACTGAAACACGCGTACACTTTCACGTTACTTATGGTTTCGATTCTAAGATCTAACTGTATAGCATAGTCAGGATATGAAAGAACGTCTCACTTTGCCTAGCGTGTCCATTTTGCCCGGGTCTTCTCTACTCACCCCTACTTTATATTTACTAGCGTACGGTAGCGCGCAGATATTGTGCGTTCGTCGCAAGCGTCCTCTACTTTGCGCGCCATGTTCGAGTTCACACCCGGCAGCAGGGATAAGCGATAATTTTATAGAAAATTTATAGAGTTTATATCAAATTCTATAAAATATAGATCGAAATATTTTACGAATTGTATAAAAATATCGACACTGTCGAAATATCGCCTATCCCTACCCAGCGAAGAAAAAGAATGCAGTTTTCTGCAACAGTGACATCGATCGTAGATTTAGAGAAGATATCCGAACAAATTTTATCGAATCACTGAATGTCGAGTCACGTGTAATTTCGAAATCTCAAGAGAAGAGCGGGAGGAACTTTTTTTAGACTCACGCGAGAAAAAGGATGGACCCCCTGGTGGAATAATTCGGAATAATCCTCTGAAGAACTCTTTGAAAGTCTTCAGAACTCTGAATAAGACTTTTAAAGAGTCCTTTACAGAATTATTCCACAAGGGCCCAGATAACACAAGAACTCTTTTCGAACTAATGAATTCATAAAGAGCTCTGGAGGAGTTCAATGTTTCGGACATTCACGAGTTCTTTGAGAATGCTGAAAGTATTGTTTGAAATCATAAGAGAAATATTAAACAGCGTCGGAGAAGAATGCACAAAACAGTGAATGACGGAAGAGATTGACAGACTGCATCGTGAGATACAACAGTACTTGATTGATAGAGGGAAACATGAGAGATGAATGAGTCAAGAGAGACTCAGATCGGCACGTGGTCAGCGGTTCACTGTGGATTCTTCGTGATGGATTTTATTTATACTCATTCATGTGAGTGGGTGTATATCTTTTAACACACAGAAGATCATGATATATATATTTATCAGGGACTGGAACGTTATTCACTATCGTCACTCATTATATATAAAATATGTATAATAAATATATACCTTATGTACGAAAGTGAATAACGCTACAGTCCCTGATATTCATTACGGTACCCAGACATACTAAGAGTTCATGTTTTCATCAGAATGGTTCCCTTTCAAAGTCTGCATTTGAAACTCTTTTGGTTGTTATCATATCGAAGTGATATGCGATGCATCTCGTTTATAAAGAAATTATGTTGGATTTTGAAACGGTACATACGAACTTGTTGTTATTCTCGATATTCTCCCTAGTGGGAAAATTTCGTTAAAATTTGTTGAGCATTATGAATTGATGTTGGATTTAGTTGAATTTCGTTCAGATTTGACACAACTTTTCAGAGAAGATCAACAAAATTAATAGTTTTTTCAATTAAGTATATTCCTTTAGGAAAATTCACTTCATTCTGATCAAAACACTTCACTCTTCCGCCAAAAAATTTGAGGAAAAATGAAGTGTTTTGGTCCAAGTGGCGTAAATTTTCCTACGAGTTGCTATTGTATTTTACAAAAATGGAAGTCCTAGGATGTCCAGTATCAGAAAATTTATATTTTTTTAATTCTTTTGTTATTATGGTATTTCTCTTTTCGAAATGGCTGGTTGATCTTTTCATTCAATTTATACTTGGATTAAAGCGATTCATGCAGTTTCAAATGATCATTATAAGAATTTTATTGTTTATACGTTACCACAGTATTCTTCATAAGTATAATTTTTGTATTCGGAATATTAGCTGAATTAAATCGTAGATATCCCTGGTAAAAAAAATCTCTCTGAATCTTTCTGAAATCTTTTTGAATGTCTCTGAATCTCTCTATATTTTGAGACAAATTTAAGAGAGATTCAGAGTAATTCCAGAGTAATTCAGAGGAAGTTAGAGACTTTTCCGATAATGATGCTTTCTGAATTCTTCAACTTTCTCTGAATCTCTCCGCATATCACTGAATCCCTCAGAATTTCATATATTTAAATTTCAAAGCTCCCTCTGAATTTACCTGAATATCTCTAAATTTCTCTAAATCTCCCGAAATCTAATGTATTCAGATTTCAAAGCTTCCTCTGAATTCCTCTGAACTCCTCTGAATTTCTCTGAATTTCTCTGAATTTCTCTGAATCTCTCTAAATCTCCGGGAATTAAATTTATTCAGATTTCAAAGCTTCCTTTGAATTCCTCTGAATCTCTCTGAATTCCTCTAAATAACCCGGAATTCAATGTATTCAGATTTCAAAGCTTCCTCTGAATTTCTCTGAATTCCTTTAAATCTCTCTGAATGACTCTGAATCTTTCTAAATTCCTCTGAATATTTCTGAAAAGTTCTACGCACAATCTTTCTGAATTCATCTATCTCTGAAAGTGTCTGACACTCCTTGAACGCCTCTGAAATGCAGGACCAAGAATTTTACTGAATTTGTTCCTCTCTGAATTTCCCAGAATTTCCCTGCATCTCTCGGAGTTCCGCTGAATTTTTCTGAATCTTTCTGAAAAATTCAAAGCACAAGTTCTCTTCACCCACTAGTCTCTGAAATCCTCTGAACCACGCTGAATTGCTCTGAATTCCTCTGATGCTTTCTGAATCTCTCTGAAACGTGAGATTTTCAAAGAGATTCAGAGAGATTTTTTTACCAGGGATTTTGATTCGGTCGAAGGGAAATTATCTCCCTTGTTCCTCAATACTGAATATGAACATCAATACGTTTGAATAATATAGAATCACAACGAAAGAATTGCTTACGGAATCTTCCTCACGACTTTAAGACTTGTTTGTTCAATTATATCTTCAATGCCGAAGTGATGTGGGTATGTAGCTGTGTAAACTGTTCCAAACGTGAATTTCGTCAAGTATAATAATACTTGTGCTTGCATAGTATTTCTCACTGTCCAAATACTCCCATGATCAAAACTCGTTGGAAATATTAGCATTGAAATCATGTCTCGTTAAAGAAACCTCATATGTGTTAATATTCGTCCGTAATTCCACATAAACTTCATTCATGTTTATGAATTTATCGTACAAAATCGTTTCAGAAATTACCTTCACCCACACTGCTTATGAATCGAGAAAGTAACAACATTCATCAATTGCAGAGAATTGCAGATGATAAACGGAAATAACAATTCACTTGAGGTGATATTAGCAGCGTGGCAGCAGTCAAATCGTTTGTGACAAACTACGGGTAAACGATTCAATTTAATAAAAATATCGCTCTATACAGCACTTCTCTGATTCAAATAGAATCAGAATTCGCCCATTCTTTCTCACATTTGACTAGAACAGCGAAGTTTTGGCGAACCTGGCAAATAATTGGCTATATCAGTTGATCATTCAGCCGTAGCTGCGAATGATCTGCTGAATTTTCATTATTATATATAGTATATATAGCAGACGAATTTTGCTCGATCAAAATATAAAACAATAGAAAACACTGATTAATTCGATCTATGTGCGTTCTATCGATCCAAAACATTCTCAAAATGTTTTGATAATTCATTAAGATAAGTGATACTGTAATGCGGAGTATTCTTGTCTATGAATTCAGGCTCCTTGTTCCTTGCTCCTTTGATTCAACGCACATCACGTTGTTCATTCCATTTTGAGTTATATTCAAAATGTTAAACTCAACTAAATGTGAACTAAACGATCACCTTTGTGTTCATTTCTACCCATATTTCATTGACTAATATTTCAATGAACGTTAGTTCTAAGGAGTTCAATTACTAGTCTCAATTTATCTTAATTCACCGACCAATAGCCTCCACGGAATGCGTTGATTTAAGGCATAGATACATCAAAACTGTGGACGACACTTTGTGTAAGATATGATGAGAATTTCAAGAATACACTTGGAGGAATGAATTCATCAGAAAATTTTCAGAATTTTGTAATATATTTGAAAGAATATCAAGCAAAAGACGTGGAATTCCTCAATGAGAATGCAGATATACATTGATGAAGTGGAAAGTAGAAAAAAGCATCATAAGAAAGTGAATAGTATTTTTTGTTATCAAGTTCAAAGTCAATACGGATACAAACCTCACAAATTCATTGATAACATTCATATGAATCAGTACAAAAATTTATTTATTCGACATACATAGTTGACACATTGAAAAATAAATCATAATACATCAATCCGTTCAAATTTCTTTTCTCCCTCATATTCAAGGAACTCATGGGATTAGATTGGAAAGAATGAGAAAAACAAATGATGAATGTATAAAGTACCTGCTCGACAGGACATTTACGGATAAGTCATATGGCCTCTACGTTACACTACTTGAATTCAAGCTAGATGAGCGATAACGGTTGATAAAACGTAAATGCAGCGTAGAAACGCCGTAGACCAGCTACGCTGGTAAGAATAAAGCTTATGAAGCGATACGAAAGATTAACCTAAACAGTTACCAAGCGCGGAAATCGCCACGATATTGGTGAATAGTTTGACCCACTTTTATCTACGAAAATTTCTTCGTTAGTTACCTCCCCGTACAGCACCGGACAATTTTACATTGCCTCCACGTTCTATCCACGTCCACCATTTATCCACGTAGAGTCCACAGAAATGCGACGTTGAAATCGGTGGATGTGCTGTTAGGGTCTCTCGGTTTCATTGACGATCTTCTCGATCCCCCTCAAATCTACGTAGTGCGATGCAGAGGCGACGTAATATATCTCATTGGTGTTGATCTAAGAGCACATCCACCGATGTCTACGTCACATATCCGTGGAGGCGAGCTGGATAAAAGGGGGACATGGACATAAGGTGAAGGAACGGAGAAGCGACGTAGAGGCGACGGAGAATGATTTCAAAACTGATAATTAAGATTTAACAGATACAATTTTTGGAAACACAGCTAACATTATATTCTCCTTTGCGCCTTTCTTTTAATTATAATATAAAAAAAATAATATTTTAAGGTTTTTAAAAAAATAATATGAATATGATGAATATTATTTGATATGATTACAACAATTATCTGGAAAACCACCCAAAAAATAAAAAAACAAATTATAAAGGGAATATAAAATTTACAAAACATGAACAAGATGCCTGTAAACATATTCAATATTATTTAAGGAATTATAAAAATATGTCCGGCGATTGGTGGTCCTGCTGTACGAGTTGGCTAACCAATGAAAATTATGCATATATATATAACGTACACCCGCATATCGCATCTCCACTACATAGACATACGAAACAAGTATTCCCTGGTCAAAGAATCTCATTGAACCGATTTATTCTCATTGATTCCGATGCATAAACCCGATTCAAACCCATTAAAAATTGATTCTCAATGGGTTTGAATCAGTTTTCTTCATCGGAATCAATGAGATTCTTTAAGCAGGGTTCGTTTTACTTATTCGTAGAAATGATTTATGTTTTCACATAATAATCTTTAATCAAATAACGCACATGCAAGGTTGCCAGGAAAATTATCGTGTGATTCTTATGGAGATCATATGATTTGAGAAGAATAATCCATTCAACGAACAATCGTCTTATGTGATGGTTTTTAGCAACTCTGGACGTAATATATTATTCCAGTGTTCGACCCACAACGGCTCTCCCTCTACAGGTGAACCGTACATGTGAGTGTTACATAACACAACAATCACAAACTTATGCATCAATTTTAAATAAATATTATGAATTAGTTATATAAAATGGTACGTAACAGTTTGTTATCTGTATGTTACAAGATGGTTACATATGGAATTGATTCTATAAATTAATTTACAATTTTTATCTCGTTCTTCACATCGTTACGTAAATGAGTCGGAAATTGTGACTCAAACGTGATATCTGTGTTACGTAACTGTTATTTTACGTGATGTAATTTTTATGTAACATTTATGTAATCGGGCTGCTCACTGGGATGTTTCTATCTCCGCGAGACCATTAGAGATGAGAGTTTTCGTACCTCGATATACTAATTTTCCAACAATGATTCATTCTCTTTTGTTATCCGTTGAAGGAACGTTCCGATGTGATGGGTTGGAAAATTCGAATTTTTTATTGGAGCATTTTTCGATAGTTATTACCCATAAAATTGATATCCTACACTCGGTTGAGGTGTTTTCTATATTATAACGCTTCAATAAAGAGGCTCAAACGGTGCACGTTCGAGTTTTGGAACAGTTTCATGGATTACCTTGCGGGGATGATTTCTCAAAAAAGACCCATCGTAACGAATTCAAATTTTAACACGGTATTCAGTACTATCATGGCTATCGTCCGTACCTCAAACTTGTTGATATTTCGATTTTAACTTAGTATCCCACCTGATGTAGGATGCAATAAAGTTGCATTTTTTTACACTTCTGCAACAATCGCAATAATAGAAAAATAAAATAATTGAGGTATACGGGCGATAGAAGCGACAACTTGGATCAAGAAACTTCTTGGATCTTCTGTTTCAGATCATTAGAAGGGCCGCAATCATCCCCGCAGACAGGAGATTTTTTTTTTCAACACTCGTATTTTATATTATAAGTACATGAATAAATATTTTTTATGACCAAAAAAAATTTTGTTCAACTCTCCTTGATAAAATCTTTAAAGGAAAAAGCAGTTCATCCGATTGTATTAAATAGTTGCCGAGAAAAAAGTCTTGAAAATACGCTTTTTCCCCGACGTTCACATTGGAATGTCCCCTTTAGGGCACTAGAGCATTGAGAAGTAGGAGAAGGGAAAATTGAAATTTTGCGCGAACTTTTCTTAAGAACTGTGCAATTGATACAAATTCAAAGCGAATTTTGATGAATTACGTCCTTGGGATTGCGCACTGTCGCGCACTTTGAATTTGCGCACAATGATTTATGAAGGCTGAAAAATAAAATTGTAGAATTTCAACTTCAACATGTCAACAAATTTTATAATTTTGTTTTCAGACTTTGAACATCATTGGGAAATTCATCGTGCGCGGCAGTGTGCAACCCTAAGTACGCAATTCATTATTATTTACTTTGAATCTGTTTATAATTATGTAGTTGAGTACCCTTGATTGAAATATGCCATGATATGTCCAATCCAATGTCTGACCTCAACGAACTATATATTTTAATCACACTGAATGACTGTATGTTTTCAATTATATGATTTGGGGGTTTGATAAACGTATTGCAAATGCATCAAATCCATCGGTTGAACAATCATTTCGAGAAACTGATATGATTCAATTGTACAGTCATGTCTCATTGTATTAGAGTTTATTAATGTGGCACAAGAAGGTATTCAAGAATCTTGTATAGATGGTGAGGAATAGTAAAAGGAAATCTATAGAACAATATTCTCAAATATGAGCCCAGCTGTACTTTCGTTTTAGGCACCAGTATAAAATTATAATAATTACCCTGTCACGAAAATCCAGCTAGGATTCGACGTGGATTCCAGCTCCGAAATTTACCTGCGTTTCCAGCTGGGATTCCTCATTTCCAGGTGGAATCTTAGCAGGGATTCTTATTTCCTGGTGGAATCACAGCTGGAATTTCAACTCCAACCTGGGATTTCAGTTGGCATTCTTGATTCCAGGTGGAGTCCTAGCTGGCAACGCAGATAAATTTCATATCTGGAATCCACGTGGATTCGCGGCTGGATTTCTGTAACAGGGTACGGCAATCCTGAGACCATCCAATCAAAATTTGATATGAAGTCCAAATTAGGTCACATCAGGCCTATATGAAATCATATATGTGGCTGCTCGGATGATATGAATGAAAATACTGTTGAAGTGACTAAAAATATCGGGCCAAACCTATATGAGACATTAGTCTTCCTCTGTGTATTTATAAATATGTTTTTTAATATTTGCAAATTGTGATTCCAAATATGCAATGGAACACATAAGTGGTGAAATTCAGTTGAAATTGTATTTCAAAATTCAATTTGCAAAAGTTTTAATGCAAATTCCACGGTTCTTGTACAGTGGGTTCAATGAATCCTTCTCCTTCTTTCCGATGAATCCTTGTTGCCAACTCATTCTCAATTGATTAGGAACATTTTAGAGAGGATAAATACGTGAGGAATAATGTTCTGAACATGGAAAACCGATGGTACATTTTTTCAGTTGAATAATAACCAATTGTCAACAAAGTTCTATCGGAAATGAACCCTTACAGCAAGCAGATTATAAACAAATGCACATTTCTATGATGAAATAACTAAAATCCAGCTGTAAGAGTTGATTTCTTAGTTCCTCGCGTCCATGCTGAGTATTCGACTGTTTCAACACAGTTTTTTTCGTGTAGGTGTTGAATTCAGACCATGTTCCCTTGAGTTCCGTGAAACATTGAATTTTCGGATGATATATTTCCTTTAAATCCACAGAGCACCACAGGTCAGAAACAATTTTTCAATGCATTCATTTTGAATTCTTATAGTTATGAATGAATTGATTATGAACTTTTCCTGATCTGTTGTGCTGTGTGAGTTGAAAGGGGTTGAATGTAATGATATTGTTATGCACTGTATGAAATTTCCCATAAATTTAACTGAAAATTCCAAACTTTACGGTGTTTTTATCACCACAGTGTACTATTCAAATTATAGGAATATTCAAAAGAATGAAAACAGTTCTGAGACGTGTTGCATTGATAGGAAATATTACCGCCTGTATTCCCTCTTTCAAACACAATATCATGACAGAGTTGTCGATTCCATAAAACCAATATTCAAATTATTCTCTGCACATATTCGAGATACTCTCGTTGATTCAATTTTCGCAACTCGAAACCTATTATCGTCTACGATAATTGGTTGTGCGATAAACTGACATGCACCGAATAACAAATTCTGAAGTACAATTTTAATGGCCTAACAATTTGATTGTTTTGAGAGTGAATATAACAATTAAAAATCAATGACCACTATGTGAAGATAATTAACGCGTAACAATACAACACATTTCAGATTCAATAGAGGAATCATGAAAATTGACAGGAAATGTATCTTCTAATGATCGATTTTATTCTTCAGCTCTCATTCGTTTTCGTACTTCTCAATCCCGTGTTCGTTCTTGTTCGATTTTGTGGAACAATACTATGAATTAGATCAATGCATTTTCACTATCTCTCACATCGATACGACGAAGATTCCAACTATGAGAGACAATATTTTGTTTCTTTTGTTGTACTCCAGAGTAAAATGTCGAATAAAAATGATTCAAAATTAAACATCATCAGTTTCTAATTTAATTTTGATAATTTAATACAACATTCCAACACTTACACTTGTAATGTCATCTCAACAATAATTTCATGAATTTTCTGGTGAAAATGGAATGTATAATAGCGAATAATGATATATGATTGTGGTGTTATCATTAATTTCATTCACACGTTCACTTCTCCCCTACTCAAAGAAGATCTGATACAGCATTCATTTCTCATCGAACAATTAATTTCAAACAAAAGTCCATGCTAATGTTCAGCCTAACAATTATCAGTCCAACAACATGATATGATTTGATTCCACATCGTATTCGGCGATACGATATCAGCTCATTGACTTATGAATATAATATTTGAGAAAAAATAAGAATTCATATTGTATCATAATTTTGTGCTTTCAGGTGTTGGAGAAGGCGTTGGCAATTTGGTTAGTTTTAATTTGGTCATTTGTTCGTCGTTTATGAATCCGAGATTGTATCCTGCATTTTTTTCTAGTCTTTCAATTTGTTTTACTTTGTCCGTTTCCACTGGTTTACTCGGTCCTTTTTCCATGAAGAACATTGTCGCGAAGAATCCTATAGCACCTGTGGGAAAACACGCATTCATAAGTAAAAATTGAATCAGTTGCAGCATTTGAATTGATTAAAGCATTGCTTCTTCGATCTGAAGTATAAATGAGATTCAAAGGATTATATTTTATACAAGATATGGGTTTTATATGCTGAAATATCTCAGGATAGGAATACAGAGTTCGAGACCTCATCGGTCGAAGCTTATGAAATCAATGATCTCCAACTCCTCGATTTGAAAAAATGTTCTTGTTTGAATGAAACTTTCCTGATTCAAAAATACCAAGAAGAATCATTATTTACTGTTAAATTAAAAAGTAAATGCAGAATTTTCCCTCAATTTGGTGGCAGCTGATATCCCCTTCTTACCGAGTAGAAATTCATATTGGGTGTTCGATCAGGACCAGATTTGGAAAGACTTGTCTGAAATCAGGCCCTGAATGGAATGTAACGCACCGTTGTATCAGAGCCCGATGTAATGAACTATGATAGGGCATGCCAAATTACAAACCTAGCAGGACCAGATCTGATTGACCCTAATCAGGCGTGTCAAATCATGGCCTCACCAGGATCAGATCAAGTGTGCCAAAATAAGGTGAGCCCTATCACTGCTCAATCAGGCCCATAATGAACATGAGGCTGGTCATACAATTTTCCTCCTCGGGCTAGGGTAAATTCATTTCCTCTATATTCTGGGGGGGATTTTGTTTCATTTGAAGAGAAATTTCCTTTAGAAAGGAAGAATTTTTCCCCAAATGGAGGAGAATTCCTCCAAAATATAATGACGATGGATGTCATCCAGGTAGGGGTTTTTTGCTACCACTGAATTTAGAGGAACTTCACTTTCACTTTTTACGGTGTAATTATATTGTAATGGAAACATCGAACAATGAGCGGTTACAGCAATGAAATATGGTTCGGGAAAGGGAATCCTAAGCCCTCTAAGATTCTTGTAATGACGATTCATTCTGCTAAGAGTTGAAATACTGTAACTCCAGAGCAGACTGAACATTGCACTCTTAAAGAATGAAAATTTTCACTTCTCTACTCTGAGGAATGTGGCATTTCCATTCGGGAAAATTCAAAGAGTGGATTTAGGGAATTAATGGAGTGAACATTTGACAAATAAATTCTTCTCGATGCATCATTCTTGAAATATTGATTGAAAGATAAACTCCACATTATCCTACTTACTCAAACCGTAGAAGCCAGCATAATAAATGTACAAAGATTCTCGGAATCCAATCTTTCTCCTCGTAGGTTCAACCAATACAGGAAGATTTCCACCCAAATTGTTTATCACAAAAAGAAAAATGCTCACAGTAGTGGATCTGACTCTTGTAGGAACTATTTCGACCAGTACAGCGAATAAAATTCCCAGCCACATTTCAGCTGAAATTGAAAAAAAAAGATCATGAGTTGTGCATATTGATTAGAGATTGTATCAACCTCTTTCAGATTCAATAGGAATAACTCAGAAGCATCGTAATGTCAGGCAAATACTAAGTGACACGTACGTTCGAAAAACTTCGGTCCCTCTTACAACAGACATGATAACTCTGCCAAAAATTCCAGGCAGAACTGGACAGAATTGTGGGTAGGCTTTGAACGGTCTCCCATATAACAGAAAAAGCTTCTGAAATGCATTTTTCAATCAGAAAAGTATTTTGAATCCTTTTTCGACAAACAGAAATGTTTTTTGAATGCATTTGGTACATTTCAAATGTATTTGTAATACACATCAAATATGAATTTTGTATACATTTGAAATACTTCTGTTTGAATGTATTTGAGAAGTGTTTTCTGTTGTATGGGCTCTTTCCCAGGTAATCCAGGCACAAAACTGACAAATTTTCTACCCGATTTGGTCCGCAATCACTAAACTGTAACCTTCTCTTAAAACCCGATAGGAAAATTTTCGTCAGTTTTTGACTGGATATCACAGTCTGTGAATCCCAAACAGAACTGTCTCAACAAATTCCTGTCAGTTTCTCACAGGATATTCCGGTGTTGGTAATTCTGGACCAAATTGGGTAGGAAGTTTGTCAGTTTTTGCCTGAATTACCTGAAGAAGAAACCGTTCAAAGCCTGACAACAATTTTCTATCTAGTTCTACCTGGCATTTTTAGCAGGAAATACCATTCACATAAAAATGAGTGGGAGATTTCAAAACTTACGTTGATCTTGATGAAATATTTGTGAGGAAATGAAAAACAGTGTTGTGATCGTTGAACCTTTCATACAAAATATTTAAAAGCACTAGAATCTACACAGTAATTCTCCATAATTTGATTTATTCATTAAACCCCCAAGAGAACAACAAACCTTCTAGGTTGAATTTACATCCATTGTACGTGAATTCACGTTCATAGAACGTTCAATAAACCTTCGAATGTCTGGACGTTGAATAGACCTCTTGGTTCAATATTCTCTTGGGGACTCGAGTATTTCTGACTAAACTGACACACGAGGAGAAAAATACAGTCTGAATTACTTCGTTAGATTACTATCCACGTACCAGATTGGAATTGACAGGAAAAATTATGGTATTTTCATCTAATGCTAGGAAACTTCACAGTAATTCATAATGATGTTCAGTACAATATTCACTGAACACATAATGTTCCTGAAAATCAAGGAATTGTGAATTGAAAACGTACCTAAACGGCCAAGTGCTAGAAACATTCGCAACAACTTCCCAACATCACGGAGCAACTGTTGTTGGGAAGTTGATGGGAGATTGCGTCGCCAAATGCGCAGCAACATGCAGCAAACTCGAAAGTTGTTGTCATGATGCTGCGAAGATGTTTAGATACATGAACCTATGACACGTAAGATCAAACAATCCTCCAACAACAAAACACAAACCGGTGGAGCAACAGTTGCACTGCAACTGTTGCTGTCAGGGTAAATATAATCCTTATGGAGACCTATTTTACTGTATGGAAATATAAATCTTCATGGAAATGACAACTCGGTCTGGCGTTGATATGAAGCACAGTAAAAAATATTGTATTTTACATGAAAAAGTACACTGAAAAAAAGGTATGGCTCTCACAGCTCTACTATTTATGTGTTCTTGCTGTCAGGAGGTATGATAGCGAGGCTATGATAGCGACGCGTTCGGCTGTAAGAGTTATAATGGCATCTTTATACCTTCTGACAGCAAGAACACATAAATAGTAGAGCCATACCTTTTCTTCAGTGTAATGGATCATTCTCTCCCTGTACCAGGCCACTCTTATTCTCTGAAATTCCGTTATGAATCACCAAATAACAAGTTCCTACAGTTCAATATTTGACCAAAATTCCTGTTCATTCGTGTCACGCAAACTTAATTGAATTCCAAAACACTAACCAAAGAAGAAGGAAACCGAAAGTGACATCATTGCCCAGAATGGCTCGAAATGTACTGATCCTATGGCGAAAGGTGTAGCGACGAGTTGACTTAACGAAAGAATCGCCACTCGAGATCGTAATCCCATGGTAGTCACCAGTCTATCACTGATCCAGCCACCAACGACAACCCCGGCACTACCAACTCCGATTGTAACGAAGAACAACCACCATCCTAGATCGTAGTCCGGGAAGTATTCTCTGTAGTAAAGATCCGAATTGTAAGCAAAAGAGTAACCGGCTGTAACAAAAAAAACCAATGGTCACACAAATTGGTGAATTGTAAAATCGTAAGATTTTCAGCATCCACTTAACATTTTTGTTTTCTTTTGATACAGTTTTTGTGTTGATATTCAATATGAATTCCGAGTGGATCGTTTAAGACATACACCTGTTCTCAGAATCCACAACATTTTCCACTATTTTTTCATTAAATTTATCCATAAATTAATTTTACAACTTTGAATATCGTATGATCACTTGCTGAATACATTCATCCCTCACGGGAAATGTTTAATTTCTCTGATGACCCGAATAGAAATGATTTTAGGCAATCCCTGACTTTTGTCAAGGCTCAACGAGACCCGGCTGAGCTCTGACTAGGCTTAGATCCTCGAGAGAACACGGGTCAGATAGATGGGTTTAGGTTGATTCTAGGTAAATTCATATTCCACCTTTATTTCAAGTTTAACGAATGTTTGTTGAACGTTCATGTTCTCTTGGGGATAAAATTTAGAGAATCCCATGAATCATTTTTATTTGGAAATATATCTTTGATTTTGGGATGCACTTTTGAATCCTACGTCATCAATTGAGATTGAATTTTTAATTGAAATTCCCAAAGATTCCATATTCCATGATGATGTCGAATAAGAACAGATCGCATCATAGGAATCGATTGAAACAAAGAACAATACTTTACCGCACTGTCTCAAACTGGCTCCAAAGCAGAAAACCATGAAACTCGGGGCTAATAAAACTTTCCATAAAGAGATATTATCTTCTTGTCCTTGTTCTTGTTTCTCTTGTTTTTCTTCGTTTGTAGTTTCCGTGGTTGTGATTTGTGTTCTAGGTGGTTCCGATAGCGTGATCAAAATGATTCCTCCGATAATAAAGGTAACTGCTCCGGGTATGTAATAACAGAAGTGCCAACCCTAGGGATGAATTGAACAACGTCATTCATTGGTTTTCAAAAAGAAAACAGGTGAACTATAAATTTGAACAAGTTTGCTGAAATCTCTTTATGACAATTCATTTTCTTTCGATAAGGTACAGTGAGAATAGGTTTAAATCTTACCAGACCCCAAACATTCAAATTAGGTACATATCGTCCGACGGGGAAAGTAATTCCCCAACCACCATACACGCCCCAGTTGAAGAGAGACATTACAATACCATGTTGTTCTCTTGGGAACCAATCGGTCAGAAGACTAGTCGCTAAAGGATTGACTCCAGCTTCTCTAAACATCCAAATTCAATAAGAATATCAGTATAATATACATTGAATGTTCGAATACTTAGGATAGTTCTAAAGGAGAGCACTGGTTATATACTAACCCAACAGCTAATATCATCCGGAGAAGGAAGAGTTGCCAATACTGTGTGACAGCACCCATGAGAATAATGGTGATCCCCATCATCAGAGTAGAAATTCCTAGGAGGTAAACTCTGTGAATATAGTAGAGACATTGTTATTAATAATTTGATTGATTAGCATCACATCATTTCACGTCATGTTTTCTAGAACCATGCAATGAAAATCAAATCTCTTATTCGAGTAGCGAATGTGATTTTGATATTAATAGATCCCTCACTTCATTCATCAATTAACTCGAGAGAAGTTGAGAATTCGATTGCCCTGTATATGTCAATAATTGCAATCGATAGAGTGATCGGTGATCAAAATAATCACATTCGTATGCTGTCACAACATCCTTTCACTTTCAATGCGATTGAAATATTAAGTAATCATCGCTGGAAAATAGGCACTTGAGAGCATTGGCGGAATTTCAAAGGGATTTGAATTTAGCTGTGGAAAAATCATTCCACCCTCCAGCGTGTATAGGTCCGACGCTGAATCCGTGTGGGAAATGAAGTCTGATTTCATTGAAGGAAAAATCCTCAAGTTTCGAAACAATTTTTCATTGTTGGTAAAAACTGTCCCCAGTTTGAGAAAGGAATTTTTCCAGTTCTACGCTAGGAATACGCTAGTGTAGAGGATTTAGACATTCTAAATATATTTTCTTCCGAGCCTAGTTTGGAGAACCCCTGGTCAATCGTTATCTCATCCAAATTTTCTCATCACTGAATAATCTTTTCCAGCCAAGCTTGTGTTATCGATACCAATCCAAATGATTCTCAACTATGGATATTTTTTGATAAATACAGAGGTGTAAAAATTATTAGAATAATTGTGATTTCCAAAACTGTTCCAACTTTCCTCTAAGGGAATGCAATCATTTATGGAGTACTGGTTTTATTTCTTGATATAAATAGTTCCTGAGCCCTCCATTTTTGAACGAAGGAATATTCCATGATGACTATATAACAATCTCATTTGTACAAAGTTTTTTCTCATTATGAACATCTTCGTATGTCTTTGAATAATTAACAATGTGTAATATTTTGATGTTAAGAACTGGTGTTTCATTGTATAAAATTTATATACACGACGAGGAATGATAGTTGAGTTACGATGAAACCAATAAAACTCCCGGTTGGAATTTGTTGTTAACTATTCTAAATTCCCAGCGGGTATCTATCGTCACATACTGTTTAGTTTGAGATCGAGGTGTTGAGATCATTGGAGTATAAAAAAGATTGGAAAGAAGAATTGTTATAATAATTAACTCAGAAATGGAATGATGAAAAACTATTATATCAACAAGACAAAATAGTACTCCACAGATAAATGTATAATCTGAGGCAAAAGTTGCAGTTATTTTGGAAATAACAATTATTCTAATAATCTTCACACCTCTGTTTACTCACTCACACCCCCTCACTTTGGAGATCGTTTTTGAGCAGTCCGAAAAGTGATTTTAATGCCACAAAAGAAAATACAAAACCCAATGGACTCAGAATTGTATCATGAACATGTTCCATTGAATACCTTAATTTAATTATCACGATCTTTTCTGTGACCCTTTATTGTGAATTGTGATACTGTCATATCCAATGCAGATCCAAGATCATGTGCGTGTTAGGTCAAATGGATTCTCTAGTGTTATATATGGGATGAATACTTTTGCGGTCAGCCTTCGACAGTGGTCGGTCAACAGCCACTCCATCCGCAAACATTGACGAATGGTTATTTTATTTACTGAAGTGCTCTTAATACACCTTCGCGTTCTCTCAACATGATTTTAGCGTGAAGATTTAATTAACGTAACATGACATTTTATTGATTTATTTATTTATTTTTTTTCATTCTCCAGTAATGCACTAAGAAGATTCATTACTATTTCTTATAAACTCTGAACCTCACAAATTGATAATTTATCTATCCTAATAGAATTTTTATATTGTTTGATCACGATATGGGAACCACATCCACATAATTGCTGGCCTGAGAAATGAAGATGGAACCGCAAATTTAAAACTTGAGTAACATAAAAAAAGTATCACGTGAATGTCATTCATTCTTTTATGAATGGAATGTTGATGATACTCATGGAACCAGAATATTGCGGTTCAAAAAATGAAGAACTGTTTATGAGAGGTCAACGATTGCATCACTTATCCTATATTCTTGAAATTAATTGTCTTACTTTTATGTACGTGATCTGAATATATTCATCTGAATAAGATACTGATACATCACAACTGATCTTATGTGAACCCATACAAGAATCCAATCAGCTCAATATTTGCATGTACTTCCCGACTGGAAATTGTCATCAGGTTAACCCAACATATGATGAGGACCTGACAAGGTCATCCGAAATAAGGAATACCCGTTACGGTCCTGATCGGGATTAGGTGTGGATGACTCACGTATGGATGACCTCATTTGGTCCTAGTCAGGATTTTCTCAAATTATCCTGAAAAGGTCGAAGTAGGTTTTCCTCGCTGTATCCGCATCAGGACCTCGTTCGGTCATCCTAAGATCATGGACATAGTTTGATAAACTGAATACAAGAATGTACAGACTTGATTTCAGATTGTACACTCTTTGATTAAACAAATTTTCCTTCAATAAGAAGAACATGTTTGAACGATTTTCAACTGTGCCTGTTTTTAAATTCAATCCCTTCATTCCGAACACATTACCTACTTCTGAAAACTGTTGAACAATTTGTTCAATCTATTCTCAATGTGAATTGAAAACTAACTATTTGGGTTTTAATTAGGCGGAACTTATGAAAATTTCACAAGATTTTCCACGTTATGCATACAGCGAAAAAAACTTAGCAAACGTTCAGCCATCACCAGCGAAATAAGTATTTCATTTAACTTATCACAATTCTCATAAGGTTGATTTATTGACTATTCAGCATCATTTTTCTTTCCTACACATCACATCATCTGAGTATTATTCAAAGAGTATATATGAACTGAATGAATATGTGTTTCGTCATAATCAAATATAAGTTTCGAACAAGTACTCTTCTTTCGTTATTTCTTGATTAATACGCATAAAAAATCTGTTATTGAGTGCAAAATGAATTATTGAATCAGTTATCACTGCTGTAATATGTAAAATCATAAGTTGCTGATGTGGTGACAATTAATTCTATTCAAATATACGATAATATCAACAACGACAATATCTATATCAATATTAATTTACATCAGCATTTCTCGGAAAAACTCAGAAATCCCAATCATTTTGTAATAATAAAGGTCATGAAGAACTCATTCGATCAAAAATATTTCAAGCGAATGTTCAAAATGAAATGCAAAAAACTTGAATTATTCACTTTCAGCTCGACGGATGGTTTTACTTTTCAAATTAAAGAGTACTCTTGAAGTTGAAATTTGTTAATTTCAGAAAAAAGCCTCATTTTCTGAGTTGAATTTGTTGTTAGGGTGATGATAAACTTGTAAGAAGAGTTTGAAAGTTGAGTGGAATCTATATTGATCAGGAAAGTCCAAATCGTGTGGCAAAAGTTAGAAAATCTGTCAACTTAGCTCACGGCGCATGGGCTTTTCTTCACTAAACCAAATGCTGGCAGGAGAAATTCATCAAAATATAGTGGATTCAAAGTGATGTGAAGTAAGAGAGGACCGAAATATTCATTAGATTTTATTCGTTCTCATAAACGTTCTAAAAAATAAGAAAAGACTATAGAAGATCCAAAGTGTCGTCTTCCCATATTTTTGTTCCAATAATGTTGTGTCATGTTCCTACAAATAAATGTTATTATATTTATGAAACAGGTTCAATACACATGTTTTCTCAACCTAACACTAGTTACTGGTGAAAAGATACGAAAATGCACACTCAAAAATGCAAATCATTGAAACAAAAATATTGAGAGACGATACATTGAGTCATACATAGCCTTACCATATTTGTCAACATTTTTATAATAACTAATGAAATTCAATGCATGTATCTGTCCTCTCTTACTTCACATCACTTTGAATTCACTATATTTTGATGAATTTCTCCTGCCAGAATTTGGTTTAGTAAAGAAAAGCTGATAGAATACCCATGCGCTGTCAGCTAAATTGACAGATTTTCTAACTTTTGCCACACGATTTGGACTTTCCTGATCAATATAGATTCCACTCAACTTTCAAACTCTTCCTACAAGTTTATTATCACCCTAACAACAAATTCAACTCAGAAGATAAGGCTTTTTTATCAAATTTGAAAATTTCAACTCCAAGAGTGCTCTTCAATTTGAAAAATAAAACCATCCGACGAGCTGCAAGTGAATAATTCAAGTTTTTTGTTATTCATTTTGAACATTCTTTTGACATATTTTTGATCAAATGAGTTCTTCATGACTCATATTTCTTACAAAATCAATATGATCTCTGAGTTTTTGCCTAGAAGTGCTGATGTAAGTATTTGAAGAAAATTCATTTTCACTGCATCAACAAATTACGATTTTTTGACACGTTACAACAGCTATGACTGATTTACTTAATCATTTTGCACTTACTAACAGACTTTTTGATACACATTATTCAAGAAATAACCACCACACATTTCACAAAAATAATTCATCCATTTGTTGATCACATAAATTTAACCTCACATCTGTCAACCGAACTGCAATTTTCACACAGGCTCATAGATTAGTTTTGATTTATTTTTGAGGTTTTAGTAAGGAATTCCTCACAAAATCCTAATTAGTCTTTCCTGATGGGGTCCTCATAATAGTGCAGCGTGACATGACTTGTTAGGTCCTGATGAGGTTGCCTTATCAGGACCTGATCTGGATCAAGGTTTACCTGATCTGGTCCATGGGGTAAATTTCTAGTCGGGTTAGAGGGGTGAAAATTAATGATAACGGTGCTTGAAAGGATTGATTCTTTTATCGATATTGTATTAAAAATTATGAACACTTGGTTTTCTTTCTATAAAAAAGATCTATCCTGAACGGACAAGAATAATTGAAATTTTCCTGTAATAAGGTGGTGCAAAAAACCCGACTCTCTTTACTCTTCGTGTGTCATTTGAAAATATGTTAGGTTTTCATATTTTGAGAGTCCTCTCCCAAGATCGGATTGGAAAAAAGAAAATTTTTAGAGGTTGCTCAAGATTTGAAAAAAGTTTTATCTTTCTCGTTGCACTTCTCTGATTCAAGTAGAAGCGATATTTCAATAGAATTGAAGCATTTACCCATAGTCTGTCATAACCGATTGCCCGCCCTTGTAAAAATGATTCATATATGGCCCATATATAAACTGTATTTGATTCATATATGGACTTGGTACGAATCATATATGGTCATATATAAATCATATGTAATTCATATATGTGGCATATATGACCATATAAAATTCATATAGGATTGTTCAATCCATATAAGGACCACACATGACCCATATATAGGGAACATAACGCCATATATGAATTATATAGGGGTCATATATGAATCTGTGAAATCATATATGTACTATGTGTGGTCATATATGCCGCATATATGATTCATTTTTATAAGGGCGCTGCCACATTAAAAGCAATGAATCAAAAAATGTTCATTAATTTTGAGCGACTTTCACAAATAATTGTTTGAATTGTAACTTTAACAAAGGTACTATTGTTTTCAAGTACTGAATTTTACCGCAACAAGAAAAAAAATTTTCTACCCAGGTAAATGCCAATATTGACAACTGGCCCATGCTTGGCAAAATACTGGGCTGCCAAGCATCGCGAACCAATATTGGTTAAATATACAACCGTCGTTCATTCTAGAAACCATACCGGGTTCCATGGGAAATGCCAATATGACAACTGGTGCAAGCTTGGCAAAATATTGGGCTCCCAAACATGGCGAACCAATATCAACCCAATATAAAACCGTTTGTTATTTGAGAACCCACACCACGTTTCATAAGGAACGCCTATACAACAAGTGGTTGAAGATTGGCAAAACATTAAGCTACCAAGGATAGCGAACCACTATCGGCCCAATATCCAACCATTTGTTATTTGAGAATCTATACCACGTTTCGTAGGGAATGTAATTACAACAAGTGGTTGAAGCTTGGCAAAACATTAAACTGTCAAGCATGGTGAACCAATATTGGGCCAATGTACAACCAATGTTTATTTGAGAACCTATGCCACATCTCCATGTTTGTGATTTTTACAGAGTTGTACCGATATCCCTGCTAAAAATCTTATCGTTTTCTATAGGAAATTTTTAGCAAGGATGGCATGAAAAATGACGTCATTTTTTTCTCCAAGAAGTATGTTTGAAGAATCAGGTTGAAGCACGGCAAAAGTTGAAATACACAACTTGGGCCATATCCGGTTTACTCGTATGAGCCAAGCTCCAAAATACTCCTAATACATATATCATGAGACATTGGGCCATGCTTGGCATTGCATTCTGGCCCAATATTGAACACCAAGCCTGGCACGAGGTTATCATCCCAAGCTTTCACCAAGCTTGGGCCATTTTTCCTCATGGATTCTGGCCCAATATAAGTCATAATTGGGCCAAGATCGGGCCAAGCTTGGGCCATTGGTTAATTCCTACCTGGGTAAATAAAAAAAAATGGATTCTGACTATTTTTAGAATTTTCTAAAATCTTGAGCGACTTCTGAAAAATTTTTTCTTGAACTGAGCTTTAGAGAAGACTCTTAAAACAACAAAAACTACTATATCTTTATACGAGACACGAAAACAAAGAATAGTCGGTTTTTTCGCGTTATGCTAGCCCGGCCATGTGGAAAGGAGAACACGGGCCAATACTGGCTCAGTACTGCTGCCAGAATCGCCAGTACTGGCAAATCCAAAGCTACCAAAGCTATCAAAACTGGCAAGAAGTTGGCATGATAACATAATTTTGCATAAGGGCCTGTATAACATTGACAACTGTGTCGGTACTGTTCATTCGTATGCGTCGACTATGGTAAAATTCTGGCATTCCAATCTTATCCAAACAGTAACGATTGAATACTGGTCCAAGACTGTGGCTACTCGAATCAATACCGTTTGAAATTCGTCCAATAAATCGTGCCAATTGAAAAACAATGATAACCCTGGGTAGAAACAATTGTTCGCGCCAAAGGTTGGCAAATATAATCCTGCCAGTACCAGGCCATTTGTCGACTTCGGCAATCCGGAAATTTCCCATCATTCATATGAAAAATTAATTGCCATAATAACATGTATGAGAAATTTACGTTTGACACATGTTGAAATTCTCAATGTTGTGAATTTTTTACAACAGTTTGATGGCAGACATCACAGATCAAACTCTGATGTTCAGTGTATAACCCCTCCATACAGCATCGAAGATTTCATTAAGATGGCAGGAATCCCACATTTGAAGCATTGGAAGATTTCTAACCTTCAGAGACATACAATATTCCCAAATTATTGCAAAGACATTGCAAAGAGCTAACTTTCAGTTACCCCCCGGGGGTCTAAGTTTTAAGGGAACAGAAGGTTCTGATCTTCTGCTCATAGGGGTGAAGAGGTACGATTTGAAACCCGAACAATAATCAAGTTCAAGAACCATAGTACGTTTTTGATCATGGACAAAGCTTCATTTGGTTGATTGCAAAGCACAACGAAGGGTTCCCTGGTCAAAAAAATCCATAGAATCCGACGAAATTAAATTCCATAGGATTTGGTCAGAACATTGTGATTCAATCAGAATCAAATTAAAAAAATACCTTTCTCTTAATCAATCTCATTGAAAATCGTCGAATATGATTTGGTCAGAACGTTGTGCAAGATTCATTGCGAGATTTGGCGAGGATCAATGGGTTTTTTGAACCAGGGTTATCGAAAACTGAGAACTAACATTTCAATTAACAGATTTCCGACATTGAAATGTAATGAAAATGAAAGATTGAAATATAATTGAAACATTTCTGAAATCTATGGTGCTGTATATGGGCCCCGATTGATTCCAGTGGGATTTTCATCCATTTACCACCCCAAGACAACAACATGGTGGCCAAGCGTTAAATGAACATTCAATAAACATTTGAAAAATGCACGAATATTTGAACGTTCGTAGAGCCTTCAACAATCGCTGGTGAATTTCCCTGGAACGTTTGGAGTTTCCGTAGGGTTCCCAAAGGGAGTAGAACAAAACAGCTTCTCAAATCGTATTAACTGCCCATAGACTCACCTATTGTATTTGTCAGCGATAATCCCAACGACAACCCCTCCGATTGTATACATCGCAATGAAACTTGGTCCAGCCAAGATTTGATATTCCAATCCGAGACCATTGTAATTCCATTCACAATACTTGGTTCCATTGAGTTCCAAAGACTGACAACTGAAGAGAAAAAATTATCAATTATGAAACTGTGTTCGATAGTTCATCGAATTATGATTTTATTGGAAAGTAAATGGGATTAAATATGCACTTAAATTTCCCAGAACACTTTCAGGTATTTTCAAGTTCATAGTTCACATGTATCCTTAACAGCACAACGTGTCTCTGCAGGATGTTTTTTGAACGTTCAGGATAACCTCTCCTACGTTCTATGAACCTTCTATAAACGTTCCAGTGGTACATTGTACTGCCTGGAATTGAGCGGGAATTGAATAAAAACCATCAGGGATGATTTGTCAACGCTTTGAATTGAATTTTATAAAAATTAGCCGACATTTAGAATTGGTTGGAACAGTTTGAGGAAGACTTCTAATCCCTGTAAATAAGCAACCCGTTGATCGTAAGCTACGAAGTTTGGACAAAGACTGCATATCCAACGAGATTGAGAGAAATTCGGAGTTGCGGAAGTGAATAAAATGTCCACACTCATCCACAATCTAAAAGATACCCGAAGATATTTTCATCTAAATGAACATCGAATCGAATTGGTTTATTTTCGTCTCCTCGGCCAATGATAGATTTTGTAAGACTCATAGCGGAGAATAAATACATGCAAACAGAAACGAGATTCACTTTCTAATCAAGCATAAGTTACACTTCGCACGTGTTCAATCATATACGATTCGAGCTGTCAAAGTTCAACTCGTAAACCCAGAATAGCAAGGGATGTAATTAATTCAATTGAAAGCGAATCAAGTTATTTTCAATATTAGATTGCGGATCACCATTATAGAGAGGGTGTTCACGCGAATGAATGTCCGCGATGAATTGTAACGACACACATAGCACGAATTAATGGTTTCAGAAAATACAAACATTCTTGGAATAAGAGGAAGATCGTTATTACGATTATTATACTCATCGAATGCCAAGGCCCACTTCACACTGTGAGTTTAAATGTCAAACGTCTAATTACAATGGTGTTACATAAAATCCTCACATAGCAGCTGTTTTTAGATTCCCTTGGATTAACGTGAAGCGGAATTGAATAACTTTCCACGAAAAAAGGTTCAAAAACACGCGTATGTTTTTTTAATGATGTTGCTGAATATGTTCATCAATTTCGATGCGGTGTTAATAATAATTCAATGTGGATTAAATTGTTGCCACTTACTAGCTCGCATTGGTCGCCACTTCACACTTAATTGGCAGTTCAGCGACCGTTAAAGTAGCTGAGTGTAATTGACAAGCGATATCGCCATAATGCAAATTCTCGGCAATCACTTTAGATGTGGCACCTAGGGAAAGAAAAATCCAATTGATTCAATACAAATCTATTAATGAAGTATCGAATGTATTGTGTTGTCATCATTACAAGTCGTTATGTAGTTACACTGTTGTTGTTTCAACGTATAAATGTATTAGGGTTTAGAGTCGTTGTGAATCACAAAACATTTGTCTACGTGATTTGCACTCGAAACATTCAGTATGTTCAAAAATGTACATTTGCATTTTCCGTGATTTCAGTTGATCATTCTAGATACTTAGGTGATTGTGTAGATAAACAGACACAGGTGTGGACATCCAGCTTATATTTGCATTGCTAATGCATGTAAGTTTTGAATTCAGATGTTTGCACGTCTACGGAAATATTGATTACTCATTTACCCTACATTTTTAATCGTATACGAAGAATTCATAATTTATAAAAAATAATTGGCAATCTTATAATATACTGTGAATTTCATAAATCCTTCGGTATAATTTGTATATTATTTCTGGGGGGAATTCATATGTGAATAGTGTTATTATTCGTTGATTGTTAGATGCGAATACGTTCGTGTATAATCTATGCTCGAGTATGAAATTGAAAACTTATTCAATGTTATTAAATTTGAATTCAAGTTCTTTTGAAATTGAATTTATCCTTGATGATGATATGAACCTCAATAGAACTCAATTGTTAGGCCAAGAATGGATCAACTGTTTCTATCGAACCAATTTAACTTAATTCTTCTTTTAGCTGGAAAGTTGAATAGATATATCTGAGTTTTTCTCTGGGTGCAGCTACTTTCATACTGGAGCATTTTCATACTGGAGCATAATTCTCATTGAGTTCAGTTCATATAAGAGTGTAATATGAATATCTTTATTGTATTTTTCAAAAGAGTATTCTAATCCTTCCATAATACCATTGCGAAGAAGAAATATTTTTTATTTTATTTATCAATTTAGAATCAATGAAATCTTGAGTATCATGAGAAGCTACATTCATGTTATAGAAAATATTTATTTCAGAGTGCAATGATGATAAAACTGAGTGCTTGCAAATTTTGGAGTACAAAGTACATGAAATGTAAGTTTCAATAGAGCTAACCTAGGCAGCAAAGTGCTAGAAAAGTTTGCGACAACTTCCCAATAACACAGAGCAACTATTGTTGGGAAATTGCTAGGAGGTTGCGTCGCCAAATGCACAGTAACATGCAACAAACTTGAAAGTTGTTGTCATGACTGCGATACGTGAGATCAAACAATCCTCCAACCACAAAACACAAATTGGTACAGCAACACTGAAGCAACGGTTGCGCTGCAACTCTTGCTATCAGGGAAGGAATTCAAATTATTCAATCTATTCTCGAAAATGAATGAATGATATTCGGAATCTCGATGCAAAGATCTCCGTATGCTAAACTGTTTTACTTCTTGATTGTCCCTTATCAATGATTATATATTGAATTTGTTAACCCGAAGATGTCACATGGATTCAGGTATGGATTCAAAGAGTGTTTTTGGTGGAGATGTTATTGAAAAATATTGTACATCCATATGTACTCATCTAAAGCTGCCCTAACAGCGAAATTCTGAGCAAATATGGAGCAAATTGTTGAAAACGTACAACAACAGTTTGAAGTAATTTGCACGGAGAAAAAGGAATTCGCTGTGGCAGCGAAATCTACTTTTGCTGGGTTCCTTTTGCCAGAGCAGCAAATTTTTTGCTGTGACTGCAAACTATTTGCTGTTCCAGCAATCTTGTTGGCTGCGACAGCGAATTTTTAGCTGTGGCAGCGAAAAATGTTTACTATCCCAGCAAAATTTGTTTGCTATTCTGTATATAATACTGAAAATTTGCTGGCGGAGCAAACATTCTTTGCTGCCACAGCTAAAAAATTGCTGTCGTAGCTAACACGATTGCTGTTATAACAAATTTTTAGCTAGTTCAGCACAAAATTTTGCTATCCTATATATAATACCTCGATTTGCTGCGTCAGTAAATTTTTTCTCTCCGTGTGCAGGGACCTTGCGTCGCCAAATGCGTAACAATATGCTGTGAATCTAAGATCTTAGCTTGAGTTGTTATCGTGTTGCTAGGAAGTTGCTCGATTCCATGAAACTCTCAGTCAATCACAGTAAAAAGTAAAACTTGAAGTGATCCCGAATATCAGCTCAAAAATGCAGCCAAAAGTAACGCCTATTCCAACTGAAAGTAAGCAATGAAGAACACTGAATTTCAGTTGGAATAGGCGCTACTTTTGGCTGCATTTTAAGCTGATATTCGGGATCACTTTAAGTTTTACTTTTTACTGTGATTGAGTTGCTAATTCCCAGCAACTTTACTTGAGCTTAATAAACAACGTAAGAACAATGATTGCACAGCAACTTTTGTTATATAGGTTGGGACGGGGAAACATAATCCGCCAATATTTGGACAGTCAAAAATTAGCTGTGGGGCTATTTTTAAGATATCACAGCTATCATCTCAGCTGCAGTAACGGCAAACAATGAAGATGTTAATATCAACCACTGAAATTATATTCTTACACGTACGAATTCTTGCTGTGGCGGCTAATGAATGACAAAAAAATTTTAACAAATAACGATGGACAAAAAATAAAATATTCATAGCTGCAATTATTTCAGCTGTCACTGTGCAGAACGTGAAATCAAAAAATGATCAGCTATTAAGAGTACATGGACCCTGCATTTCAAGAATTTTCTCTCAATATTACCATGAAACTCTAATCATCGAGGTACAAGTGAGAAGAATTCGGAAAATTACTGAACAGTGTGTCAAAATGAATAAATTCTTGAACAATTCCCAGTGAACAATATGTTATGATGAAGAGCTCTAAAAGATCTCCTAAATATGTGTAAAAGGACCTTGCAGGAGGTTGAAATAAAGATATCAGAATGTTATCAGCCCTGGTAAAAATCCAAAAGTGAAGGAAGCGGGTATTGAAACGAATGAAACGTGAAAATGTTCTAATTCCCTCCCCAATCACGCCTAGATGACACTTCGTTACGCTTAAACAACTCTTCGCTGACGTCTTCGTCGCGTTTTCGTTGCGCTTCAATTTATAAGAAGAATAAGTGATTGCCACAAAATATTGTTATCCAAACGAACTCTTTGAGTGAATTTTCTCAGGAAAATGATACCATTCAAATATTAATATGATAACGTTGACACAGCTCTTTCAAAAGACCTCTTAAAGAGCCCTTCCTCTCAGAAGTGTTCACTGGGTTTACGAAGATATTTCCTGACACTTTCACAGAATGAACGGTCATCTCTTTTGTTAAGAAATCCGACTTCTCTCTCGATTACTAGAATTTGACGGTAATTCTTCAAATAAAATCCATTCGGTAGTGTAGAGTTACTTGATTTCTCTACTAAAAAGAAAACTTGATGAAATGGAAAAAATCAACCAGCCAAATTTTGTTCTGTATCCATAAAAGGTCGAGCTAATTGATTTTTTCTATTCAATTGAATCATTTTTTAGCACCTTCAGAGTCTACAGAACTGCCTTGAAAGAGAACATGTTTTGCTCACCGGAAGAACCAAAATCAGTACAGAGGAAAGCTAATACCGAAAAAAGCGAAATCAGTACGCTACTGATGAGCACTATCATGTCATGAGTTCAAATATTTCCTTCCAGTTGATTGAAACGATTGGGTTGATCCAAATATGTCAATTTTAATAATTAAATTTCACAAAGCTCGAAGCTGAACATCTATAAATTCAAGTAAGTAATTATAAAACTAATCTACTTATTTTCAAATTTGAATTTCAATTATGAATTGAATTACATTATTCATCTACAAAATATTGCTAATGTTCGAATTCACGCAGACCTAAACGACTATAAAAACTGAATATGGAATCCCAAGTTCTCCAATTACAACAAAAAAAAAGGTACTCACCAATTAAAAAATGTCCAATTTCTCCTAGTAAGTAAACTAACGACACTGCCGCTAGCGCGTAAGGTTTGTACAAACTTTTGAGAAATTCACAACCCATGGTGTTTCTAAAACAAGCAAAAGAAAGAAAAGGTGATATATACTTCTTTCGAAAAATCCACTGAATTAAATTAACATATCATGAACCATAAAAATGATTTCAAAAATAAGGGAAATTACCTAAGAGAAAAAACACTGATCGCAATAAAGAAATGAAAGAACAAAAAAAAAGCTGAAAGCTAGAGAGCCTTGCAACGGTTTGCAACTAATTTCCCGATCCTAAATGCTGTCGGGACACATCGATCCGAGGTATATACTTTATTAACTTCATATGTACGACGAACACGTCCTCGTGCCGACTATTTACACTCCACCACTTTGTCTCCTAAATGTGCGTGTTAGGTCTCCTCGTTGAATCTCCAGAAATTATATCTTTCTTTTATCATCATTTTAGGCATAAATGACTCGTTCAGACTATCTGAATAATGTGAAGACCATATATAACGATAATTGTCAATATCAATCAATTCACATGCGTTTATTTGACTGTATACATTGTCGTAGACGTTCAATAAATTGTATTTTATATATAAATATATGAGAGTACAGTTCAATTGATTCAAATATTTCGTGGATTTTTGAATGCATGTTCGAAAGTAGAATCAACATAGTGTGAAATTAATTCATTCGAATGGCCTCATTCTAACATTACCATTCTTTTTCACTAATCATTGCAGAGGATATGATACTTTCTTTCTCAGTTCTATATTCAAATATATGAATTATTTTGATCAGATATCACACGTGGAATACGAGCTGAGGGAAATTCACGTATTTTTATGCGATGGATATAATTTAAATTAAAAAAATTGAATTCTTGCGAAATCATTTGATACAGTTTTGTGAGATATGAAGAAAAGATCGGTGGTTGGTTAATGCTTGTAATTGAAAGATGTTCCGAGTTCAACCCTTTCCGATACTTTTCTTTAACGTGTCTGTAACTATGGAATATACACAGAAAAAAATACCTATGTAAAAATTACATAAAAAGTGAGGTCACGATTACAGTGTGGATCTCATGTCAAAATTACTGCGCAGTCCTGTTGGGTTTACATTGTTATCATAGTTACTTCACAGCAACACCACTCCCATTTACTTCGGTAACAGTGAGAATATAATATTGGTTCCAATGCAAATTTTACTCCAATTGCATTCATGTGAGCCATTATGTTAAATTAACAACAACCAATGTACAATTTACATGGGACTTTTTTCCGTGTGGAATATTCATTTACAGGAGCTTCATCCTCAATGAAATATAGGTGAAAGAGTAGTGCCAATTTAGTTGACTCATCTCTAAGATACCTTTAAACGCTTTACAATACATCGACTCGAATATAACTATTTTACATGATTGAATTAAATTTTGCTATTCACTTCATTTATTTCCTATTCTTTATTTATTCATGATTCGAAGATATTCAAATCCAAAATTTCAACAATCCTGTAACACTCTGTAAGTAAAATAGGTATTCGATCAGCTGTTTTGCAAAGAGAAGAAACTATAATGAGATAATCGAAACCGGATTTTGAAAAAGAAGAAGAATCTTAATAAACGGTATCTTAATTAATTGATGAAATTTCTGAATTTATTGAAAAAAAGTGTTAGTCCATGCAATGTTGCCCCAAACAACTCTGAAATCGTATGTTCTCTGCTTTCCTCTGCCTCACTAATTAGTGACCTTTAGTTTCTAATCAACCAGACTTCACAATCAACATCTCTAAAGAATCCTTCCAGAATCTTTCAGAAGATTGGTGATTATTGATATTTAGTAAAATAACTGTGACTTCAGGAAAAACAGCATTGGTGAAGAATATTTGTAGTAAAAATACTAGAACTTGATAATCGTGTTCTGTTTGCTACCAGTGAAATCATCAATGAATTCTGGTTAATTCGCGAATACGAATTTTGAATGAACTCATAGCGAATTTTCTTTAGGGGTGCTGTTATTTCCCCGAACCGACAAAGATTTGTTCAAATAATAATAATGCCGGTCTTCACGTGTATCCCCAAAAAACCTGAGGCATTTTTTACGCAAAATTGAAAGATGTTTCTTACATATTTTCATTCAAGATTCCTCGAAGTTCCCTCAATATTTCTCTTAGTGTCTTTTGAAATATCTTCAATAAGTTATCTTTGAACTCTTTGAACTTTTGTAACTGTCAAATATATTTTTTATGATAATTTAAAAGAGTGAACCATAGACTTCATTTGATATAAATGAATTGCATTTGGGATTAATGGAAATCAATCCTGATGAAATAACCTATTCATTAGGTTCATATTTGAATATGAATTCGATTGATCTGAGTATACAATTTTTTTCGTTGCAATGACCAGAGATGATTTGGAATTACCATGAATTGGTATCTACAAAGTGAGGGCACTATAAAAGAATTTGTGTAAAATCACACAGACTTGTGAATATAACAATTGAACTTCCCAATAGAAATAATGAAGGGACTACGCCAATAATTATGAGATGATTATATTTTTCGTGAAATTCTACTAGTTTTATAATGGAATTTTACAAAAATTGTGATTATCTCATCATTATAACAATAATTTCTACCGAAAAGTTAAATTATATGTTACATTCAGATATTTGTGTGATTCGATATTAGTTTGTTTTTACAGTGAAGTATAATCTAGATGTTTCTCCTCGTATTCAATAAGAAAAGATAGTATCACAGATTAGATTTCATATACTCATAAGTATCTATCTTTTCCGTGTGGATGAAACTTTTTAATCCTTTTACTTCATTCCGCAAATCGAATTTACATCAAATTAAAGGAATAATATGCATGAAGAAATTATGTATTCAATCTTGAATTATTATTACACCATTAAACGGAGAACTGAAACATAAATAAACATGAATGAATAATGATACTATTTTCCTTCAACGTTTCTCTGAAGCTGTTGATTTAGAATCACACATCATACGAGCAATGCGGGGCCATGATTCATTAGTCTTCATATTTGTTTGGATAATTATTATCATCTGGTTCCTCCATTTCATTTTCGATCTGTTATGGAGAGAATTCAACTCAAGGTATCGACTTCCTCATTACCTAAACAACATTGCTCAGAACATTATTCGGTAATAATTTTACTCACGTGACGTAAAAGAAAGAATACTTTATTTGTTCGATAAAGAACTTTCATAACGAATCATAAAAGTGAGCGTATATTTTGCCAAGTAATTATTGATTTCAATTATACACTGGAAACCCAATTTCTTGAACTCGGAGAAAATTTCTTTGCCCTCCTTCTGATAAATCTTGTTTCCGATGGAAATATTGATTCATTTCAATGGAAAAATTTGTCATTGAACTGAAATCACATTCTTCGAATTTAAGGAGAAATATATTTCTGTTTCAATATGAAAATTTTTCGTTTCAATCTGATAAAAACTTTTTCCATTTAACTGAATTTCTTTCCATTGAAAAAGAGATTTATTAGAATAAGGGCAAAGAAAAATTTCTTTCAGTCTAAGAAATTGGGTTCTCAGTGGACAAAAAATCTGAAGATGAAAATATTTTTATTAAAAAATGAAAAGCGGAGTGGTATCCTACTATTTTTGCACATTATTTTCATAAAAATCCTCAAATTATCAAATCGCATTAAACATTGATAACAGTTCTTATTTTTTCTCTTTGTGCTTGCACTATTAGAACTGTAAACTCATTTGGTATTTGTTTTCAATTCACTAGATAATTCAAATGGAAAGTAGAAAATCCCATCCTATATGTTCCAATCTCCACATATCACGTCGAAACTCAATTCTCTTACAATTCGATATACCTTAGCAGAAATGACTCCAGCTACCTCATAGTTGATGTCAAAGCCCTTTCTAGTGACTAGCTTCACTGCAAGTGCCTTGAAAGGTGCTAGACAAACGCTATAATTATGTTTACTGGGGTAAATATACCACAAAAATTGCATCTTTCCATCAAATTCAAAAAACAGTTTATTAAATAACGGAGTATTTCATTTTTCATAATAAGATATGTTAAAAGGGTCGAGAACCATCGAAACGCGTAATTGAATCAATCATCATTTATTTAACGATTCTGAAAAGCCAATTTTTTATGCATCGGTTATCACTTCCATTCAAAGACGAGTTATAAATTACATGTTGTATTTATGATCCTTTATCTCATAATTTAAATCAATTTGTCAAAGTATTGTCAAAGTACGAAAATTTCAATGTATTCAAGCATCAGACATATGTTTTTTTTTTTTCATATTAAAAAATTACGACTCGCACATTGACGTATTTCATGGATCTTGTCGAATACCAGGTCCATTGCGATTTGTTAATTAGTAATGACACGCATAATCGTTTATATTGATGCAAGAATTGCATATGCTCACGCGATCACAATACCCAAGATCGACGATAATCGTTGATTGTTCAAGATCCAAGAAATACAATAACATCTAAACGTGTATACGTGCATCGCTCTCCACTTGTGCGGTTGAATGATAGCAGGGAGGGAATACCTTTCAATGCCTTTCTTACTCATAATGCGAAGGTTAATTGTAACGCTTTAGTCAACTCATGTGTAGCGATTCTAGTCAGTGAACTGTGCTGTTTGAAATGTCATTTTGTTAATTTCGTGCGGTACGGGAAGCGGAAAACATTTCTTCCTGCGTAAGGATTCATACAATTCTTTATAGTTTCAGACGAATTTCAAACAGGTTCGAATACGGAAAACTGAATGGTATCTAGGTACCCAATTGGAACAATTGAGTGAAAAATAACGTCATTTTGACGTCACTTCAAAGATATCGAAGAAGGTAAAAATGAAGTAAAAATGGTACACCTGCAAGCATTTGATTTTGACGTCATTTCATGTGAATTCATGAGAACCCTATTTTTATCCTATGATATCATCATTAGCATATTCAGAATATAAAAATATGAAAATTATATCAAAAAGTCATAATTTTCATGAACCGTTCATTTATTTCTCAATATGACGTCAAAATCCAATTGTTTTGGATGAAAATTTTGACGTTGAATGATTAGCGACAGATTTTTGTCAACATTACATCAAACTAACGTTTGTTTTCAGGGTTGCCAGATAAAAACGGGACAGTTTGGGGATTGGATAATTCTTATATATCTAGCCATTCAGACTTCAGTTTTCAAAAGCAGGGGACCATTCACCGAGATGTCCCATTTTTCACCTGGCAACGCTGGCTTTTTTGACTGATGTGTTTTACTTTGGTAGATTCGCTGTATCGATTCAATCAATAATGAATAAAAACATTCTCGTCAAAGCTTGAAGGAGGAAACTTGATCCACAAGATATTCAAATTCGTGCGAATAATGCACAGAAATGCTGATTTAAACTAAATTAATTCATTCGATCCTAATCAAAACCTTCAGAGGTACACCTTATTTGGAACAACCTTCTCAGTTCGTTCTTGTGAAATGTCAATGTTAAGATAATTTCTAATAATGTGTTCACGGAAGGAAAAAGTAAACTTACAGAAAAATTCATACAACAGTTCGATATTTCATAGAATTCTCTTGAGACTCTGAAAAAAATTTAATAAACAGTTAATTTTTTTTATTTTCCATAAACATTTGGCAATCTTGCCGAGGAATGATGACGAATAGAGATAAATAAACAATTTTCGAATTGAATTGCATATTTTATCCACTCGAATCAATATTCATTGGAAAGAGGACGAATAAACTATTTATTTGACGCGAATGAAATTTTTTTTTTATTGCAAATATCTCTCATACACAGAAGAATAAGTTGTCTTGATTCACTCCCTGTTGTTCCTTATAAAATGAAAACAATATCTCCTCTTCCCAAATAAACTTATTTTGAATGAAATTATTGTTTCAGTTCGCATCAAAATTTGGCGTGAAACAATAATTTCTCAATTCAGAGCAAGTTTATTTGAAGAAGGGAAAATATTGCTTTTGTTATATATAAGTCAACGGGTATTGGAACAACAATACCTGTTTGTGTACTTCCCTGGTTGAACAAACCAATTGATTCTCGCCAAATTTGATTGAATCCTGCACAATGTTTTAACCAAATCCCATTAAATTTCATTTCGTCAGATTCTATGGGTTTTTTAACCAGGGTTTGAGAATACATGGAAAAAAATTTGACTGAAAAATATAGTAATTTTTCAGTAAACATAAAACGGTTCAAATTTCTGCTGAATTTCACTCATGAGGAATAAAAAATTATTAGTACGCAAGAAACTTTGAAAAAAAGTATGAAGCCTCCTGCATGGAATCTCATTATTTACTTTTTACAATTCATCAACATCAGTTTTCTAGAATATTCTTAGTTTTATTAAAGGAAATCCCACAAAAATTCAAAACATTTCATTGAACATAAATTCAAGTGTTATATTTTTACACGCTCAGAGTATTTAACCCCGTGTAGTCAGTTTCTAAACGCTTAAAAGAGTGTGAATATACTCATAAAACGGACGAAATGTTTTATTGTGGAACACCTCATCTGAGTTATCGACATATTCACACACTTTTAAGCGTTTAAAGAGTGACTAAACGATTTGAACACTCTGAGTGCATTGAAATGAGATACTTAAATTTGCAGTATTATTATCAAAATGTTAAGAAACGTTTTTAGATTCTTTTAAAAGTTACTTTATTCTCGAGCCACATTTTTTTATGCAGTCTTTCATTATTCGATGAATACAAATTTCACAACTGAACAATACCTTTGAAAACCATCACGCATAATAAAACAAAGTGGTCATAATAGAAAATATCACAAAATTATTGTGGTATTGTTTAAATATATGATCGTTTCCTTATTTGTACATGGAAAACAAAATTTTTTTGCATCGAATAAATAGTTTATTTGTTTTTTGTTTCTTCAAAATATTCCTGGGAATTAAAAAAGTGTTCAATTGAATGAGTATTTTGAATCAACCAATTTTTGCCACAAATAATCCATCTTGTATGAATATTCCTGAATTAATATTGTTTAGAGAAAGCAAAAATGAATATTTTTCTTCAGTGTATTTATACGTATCTAGCACGAATGTAATAATTCTATGTAATTTTTAAACAAAATCCCAGCAGAAAATAATAATAAATAAAATTTAAATTCCACATTAAATACATACTTTTCGTTATTCCGATCTATCTTCGCGTCAAATTCACACCGTTCACTTAAAATAGACTGTTTTATTCGAGTGAAGTTTCCGAGCACTGACTTTTGATCATTCATTCTCTATATCGAGACCATTTTTAATTAAATGAATGTGTCTCATTCGACACGCTTTTGATGTATGACAACGAACTCTCAATATAACTCTCATTTGTTGCCGTTCGTCAGTTCAGACAATACAGAGACAATTGAGATCAAATAAAGATGTTTGAACTGGAAATTAAATTATGCGTGCTACGAAGACTCATTTCATTCCAAATGAAACAAATAATCCACATAGATATTTCACTGACTTTTCTAATACAACAAAAACTTTGGACTGGGTTTTTTTTGGTAACTTTTATGATGGTCGAATAGATTTTTCTAACCACATGCATTATATACATTGGTTTATATAAATTTTGCATATAACATTTTTAAAAGAGTTGTTCTTTATTTGTATAATAAATTTCGGGAAACTTCACTGGAAAAAATATTTATTTGCCCTCTCCCCATAAAATATTCATTTGTCAAAATTAAATATTCAATTAGATGCAAAAACTGATTATTTGGGGCGAATGAATTATTTATTTAGAAGACTTTTAGAAGAGAATTATTTTGGTTCCAAAGAATATTTTGTTTATTCTAATAAATATTTCTTTGGTCGGGACAAATAAATATTTATTTGACTGGAATAAATTTTTTTTTCAGTGTACAGATTCACAACTAATGCCTTTGGTTATAGTTACCAAACTTGAGTTATTATTACCAAATTCTGGTAATAGTTACCAAATCTTGGTAATAATGAACCAATCACATATTTGAGGCAACCAAATCAATTTGGTAACTATAACTAGGTTCTCTTCTCAGTGCGGTGTCCCCTTAATTGGACAATTTTACAGAAATCATCAGTTTTTTTAATTGCATACCGAAGTTTGAAATAGTGTGACTTCTTAATTTTGGAAAAGAAGAAAAAATCCCTTCGCCAGATTGTCACTATTACATTATTCTCCATGATTCTTCGTTATTTTGGCGAATTAGATGATTTTTGAGGAAATTATGATACAGAGAAGGAGTTGTCCTTGAAAAATAATGGTGATAATGAGAAATTTGTTCAAATTTTTTTTTGCTCACAGTTCAAAAGTTCATAAAAAATTTGAAATCAACATTATAATACGCCCCCCCCCCGCCTAACCAACTTATAACATTTGTAATAATTTTTAAAATTCACTCAATTCTCACCGCGTGTAGGGCTAATATGAGCCCCTGAATGAAAACTAATGTATGTAATTGAGTAACATGCGAACAGAAGGATTCAAGAATTCCTATTCTCCAAATGACAAAAAAAAACCAAGAAAAAGCGCTCCTGAATTTTCCTACCATCTGAAAGAATAATACGCAATCGATTATATGTAAATGAAATTTTTATCTCAATCCAATATTAACTTATTCTATGAAGCGCAGAGTAATGTTTATTCGCATACCCAAACGAATCATCAATCGATCATGTGAACAACGTTGATAAAAATCACTTCTCTAAATACGTATTTTGCTCGCAACGCTCTTACTTTTGGACAATCTGAATAAATATCTCGTCATGTGATTGTCGTCTATGTTATGCATGTTCTGATTCAAAAGATCTTGTTACATCAATAAACTTCTTTTGTCTTGTCATTGGGAATCTGTTTGATAATTTAATACAACATACTCACAAACTGATCACGATCTTTAGGAAAGATAAAGGTATATATCACGCACAGTTGTTCTATTTTAAGCGGATAGTATATTGGATCTGTTGATCAAAAAATTCCCAACATAATTGAGAGTCAATCAATAAAAATATATCTGGAATGAATACGAAACAAGTATTGTAATCTTATCTGAATTTGAAAAACATTTTGGCTATGTATTATTGAAATTCATTGAGAATAATTCATTAGACGAAATAATTCGATACCTCATTGCACTGTTAAGTGCATAGAAACTTGTTTGTTCATACAATATTATTCAGCGTATTCTTCAAATATTATCTTTCCTCTTTATACTTTCACTCGACTCGTTCATTCATCTTTTCTCAATCCTCATACGTTGGAGTAGGCATTTTGTTCTATCCGCTTATGTGAATCCTTGATTCTAATTCCCCTTCTTCTGTTGTTATCTCTGTAATCGTCCTTGTATTCTCATCAATTAAATATTGTATCTACATGTGCGGAGAATAATTATACCCATATATACGGGTTAATGTATACTATACATCTATTGTTTTAAGAAACAAATGATTCGACGATAGTTGAATATTCTTATTCAATTTTCAGCACCCAACTGAGTTGAAATCATATTATATTATATATTATTATACTAAAATTTATAGATTGAAGATACATTATGTGACACAGTTGTAACATGTCCCATTGTAGGGAGATAATTGATTCAATATTCAATTGAATTTTATGGGTTCTGATCGTGATAGGAGAAAATAGATACAGAATTGTGAAGAAAGGATATAAGGCCATCAATTTATTCTTCGCGCATTGCATGATATTGGATATGTGTAATTATAATAATTACACACGATAATGTTACAGTAATTGTGATAGTTCTAAGTAAGTTTGTATCATATTATAAGACTTTGTGAAAAACATTGTATCGCGTTCATAATATGATTATCGTTTGTTGTCGATCGCATGCTCATGATCACATAAAAGTTTATAATATCCTCGGGGATATAGGAAGGAGATCGTTTTCTTTCTTCATGCATTTGTTACAACAGGATTCTGCTTTGAAACTCTGGAAAATTGAAATTTCTCTTGCATTCTTTGGAACTTAGAATATTCAAGAATATTCTCTTAGAATTTTATGCGATGGTGCAATGCAGACAGCGCTTGATCACGCGTAAGTTATTATTCTCGTGATTTTTCTTTCAAAAGAACTCTCAACGCGTTTGAACTATTTTTTTTTCACACCGCTGGTATTGGTGCTAAAATTGCCAAAACTACTAAAACAATTGTTGATAAAAATATTGAAAAATTTCGATTCTACTATTTTTTGGGAAAAAGCGATGAAAAACCATGCGATTTTGTTTCTCGCTTTTTTTGCTGCAATTTTGTCATTTTTGCATCCCGGGTCGAAAAATTTGAACGGTTTTTGTCCTCTCATTCTATTTTCAGGCTGGTTTTGTCACGATTGTTGAATAATGCGGATATAAACAGTACTTTTTCATGATTTTAATCTGAATTTCTCCTCAATCACTTTCATTCGTTGGAGAAAAAAATTCAGACTAAGATCATGAAAGAGTACTGTTTTTGTGCGCATTATTCAACAATCAGGACAAAATCAGTCCAAAAACGAAATACGAGGACAAAAGCCGTCCAAATTTTTCGACTCGGGACGTACTTTAAAAATTCTAGTTTAGTCGAGAGCTAGTGTATTCATTAACCCTGAAAAACCTCACATCAACGTCTTCATTCATAATCTCATTAAAAATTCATAACTATAGCTTTTGTTTTGACAATCCAAAGTAGAATCCTGTCCTCAGCCACAATTAATTCCAATGAACACGTCTCCACATTCTTAATTTCTACCCCACATCATTGATTCCAAGTAATCTTACACCTCTATCATTTGATTTCCTCTTCTTTTTTTTTCGGAAATATTATGGACAATTGACGTGATCTTATGAAATCGACGTATGGATATATTTCGTTACTCACATCGATTGAGATAACTCGTCACGTGATAACTATACTTGTACAGCAGAACGGAAAAAAAAGTCTAAAAAAAAATCATTCGACATGTGTTCGATTGATAGAAATGACAAATCTATTCTATCAAAATTTCATGAGTCGATATAACTTAATTTATGAACGATATTTCTTTTTCTTATATTTCTGATTTCAATGATTATATGAAAGGAAAGTTAAACATTCATTTCCATTACAATGATCTATTTTTAAATCAAATAGATAATAACTGCAAGTCAGTTATATTTGTTCATTCGTCGTGAAAAAGAAATTTCAACACCGATTATCTATTTGATATATGGGAAGAAATTGTGATTAATGTTTTTGACAGTCTTTCGATAGCCCGTGACTCACATTGTCGTTGAATATTCCGGCATTGAAAATTTATTAATTGCATCTTTTATCGACACATTTCTGGGAATTGAAGGATGTCGTGGAGAAAGAGAGAGGAGTCGCGATAGAATGGTTTGAGGATTTATTTAACCCTTTATCGCATCGCGCATCATTTGTGATACGAACACTAAAAATCCTGGTGGAAGAACTTTTGTTGGATTTCATTCTCAATTTGGACACTTTTCTATCACAAATTGAGAAAAATCCACGAATTTTCACAAAAATCAAAGAACATTGGCAAGGTTTAATGAATTCATCTTTTCTTGTTGATTTTTCATGGAAAGAGAGGCCAATTAGTGATTGAAATTCAATGAGATTTAGCAACATTTCACCAAATCTAATGAAATTCAACTGAATTTAAAAATCTTTTCCACCAGGGGATGCTCTAAAACGCATATAACATATCTTTCAAGAATCACCGACGATGTAAAACAATTGCCATTCTTTTCGAAAGAAATTATACGGCAAAGGGATAAGTATTTTGTATCTAATATCTCTGCGTTTTTGTGAGAATTTTATTGGAATTGAAGGACAATTCTTATAATCAAAGGAGCATACATTTTTTGAATCCATGATGAATTTTTTTAAATAATCAAATATAATAAACATGTGTCTACTAAAATCATATATCAGTCCTAAATGTCTCGTATATACATCATATACAACTCAACAAAAACAAAAACGTCAGCCGATTGTCGGTAGAATCTTGGCATTGTAGAATGATCGCTAGCGCCGAAAGAAAAACTATATTTGAGAGGATTTAATAATAATAATTATTATTATTAATCATCATAAATATTATGATAATCATCAATGATAATTTGAGATTATTGTGATTGTTGTGGATTGTAAAATTTTGGAAAGAGTGAACATTTGAAATTTTTGAAGCATTTTTAAGATTTTCTTCTTGCTTTTCAAAGCATTGAAAAAAAGGAATAATAATAAAATCATCTTCAATCGAGTCCAGGATCCAATAATCTAAATCTACTCTAGAATAAAAACAAACAGAGAAAAGAAAAACAAACACTGTTAAGACAGTTCTCAAATTCAATACGAAATTCTTTATGAAATTTCATATTTTCATATTAAATTTAATACTGATTCTCAGATTCAATATGAGTGATGAAATTTCACAATTCCTCACCGAAATGTAATAATTATTCATTAAATTTCCCAAATATGTTATCAAAATTAAGAAGAAAATTCTCAACATCAAGAATGAAATCCTTAGCATTAAGAATTGTGTTATTGAATTCAATATTTTATTATGAATCCTGTTGATTAAATTATTCATGAAAAAAAGTTCATAACTTTTCTAACAGTGAAGGCAATCCATCACGTAGTTTTTGAGATAATGTGTAAACGATGATTCCGAGAAAAATGCCTTTCAAGTTGTGAAGTGAACCCAATAAACACACACACGTTATTTCAACGTTGAAAGAACGTTAGACTGTCAAACGGACGTTAGTCGTTGATTTCATAACGTTGATTTTTAGTCAAAATTTGATAGAGAAATAGACGGCACGGAATTACGTTTTGATGACGTGTAATTTAAACTAATATTCAAAAATAACCATCAAACGACGTCCTCAAAAATCGTGTTTTGAACGGGTTTGAATTACGCGTTTAAAATGTGTTCATAACACCTTGTGTTTGAACTTCAATTGGAGATATTCTGCGAAAAATGTCGAACAATGATTAAAATGTCAACAAAGAGCAAGATAGTAAATAGTGTGGCATACTTTCCAAATTCTGTCATACTCAGAAATACTATTGTTCTCGATATTGAATGAAAAGTTTTCAAAAAAAAATTTGTTGAATTCAATTCACGTTTTAGAACCATCATTAGGACACGTCAATATTTGACGTCTTTTGAACGATGTTCAAACCGTTGATATGACGTTATGTTATGGTTGAAAAACACGTGATCTGCCGCGACATTTTTACGTTGAATCAACGCAAGAATATTACTAACTCACAACGTGTGGTTATTGACTCTTTTTGACGTTTTTAAAACGTGCGTGTGTTTACTGGGAAATGTGGGGTCAAAAAACGCGAGTCCTTGATGTCCTTTCCTTCCATGGAAGAAAAATTCGAGAAAATCACATTACTTCGGGTTGTACTTGATGAGAAACTCCCCTTAAGAATACCAAGTTTCGGATTGATCTTGAAGTAGTAGTAGTAGATTATATATGATAATTTACTATATTTACTAAATGAGACTTTATGTGTAACGTAAAAGTTCTTGACTTCAATTCTTCGACGATAATTCAAGAAGGTCAAATTTACCCATACGTCACTTCCACGTCGCGTTACGTGGATTGAAGTGGATAAGCGAGATCGGAGGACAGAACGTAGAGGCAATGGAAGTACAATGCAGAGGCAGCGGAGAAGAGTACGTCTTATTTTTCGACGTATCTCACCGGTGGCATCGTTGCCAGATACAGATTTTGTTCCCACTGATCGGTGAATCTTAAGACACCATTAAACGCAACTCAAGTCTCTACTGTTCTGGTAACGCTGGATCAATTGTGGAGCTGTCAGGGCGAGAACATGAACACATCCGAACTCCCCGAGCTTCCCAGGCCTTATGAAGCCTCATGGAACCTCACTGGGCCCTTGTGAGGAACTTGCAAGGCCTGATAAGACTTTGTAATAGTCTGGGGGATGCTTGAAATGATTCCTATTAGGGATATCCCAACTCTAAGAAATGGAAATGTTCAACAAATGTTTGTTCAATCAAAAATTATGTTATTGACGTTGACAGCTTAATTGAAGGTTCGCTGAACATAAATTAATCTAAAATTGGCTCATTTTCTCTTGGGACAATATTTTTCAAGCCTCAAGAAAAAATGATAAAACAACAATCCGGGCGACTGATTAAGATTGCTATCAAAGCCTCACCTTCAGCTACTACAACAAAGAACAAATATGTACCCAGATAGCAATTGAGCCTAGCTGCAACATTGTCAAGGCAAGCTTGTGACGAAGGTGACATAAGCCTTGGTTTAACAAGGTTTCCAATAACAAGTTCGAAACAATCGAATTACAAGTCTGACAAGCTTATGACAGGCTTACATGTTATCTGGGTACTGGAGGAACCTAAAAATTTCACCTCTCTAAGGGTGATGGCTTTGCTTTAACATCAATCAGTGGACAAATGGTGTGTGCAGTCCCTGGGGGAAAATCCTCGTTGTTTTCAACGTTTTATACACCATGAGGCGTTCATCGGTTGATACTTTCTATTGACGAGGCATTAGGCGGGAAAACTACCAAGGAACTGATGAGGGATATAACGCTCTCACTAAGAAGGGACTAATCAGGAAAACTAAGCAGGCACTAGCGAGTAACTGATAAAGCACTCACCAGTAACTACCGAGGAATTTGTGAATGACCCACAACTATCTAACCGCAATAATGCCCCTATTTTTTGAAGTTGAACTGTGTCATTAATCAGTTCAACTTTTTGGTTTTGTTCAACCAACGCTAGTTGGATTCAACATATCAATTACTAGCACCTTGCTGATCTTTCTTAATTAGTTCTTCCCCTCCACAGCCTCATTGGTCACAGGGAAGAACTTGTGACATTTCTACCAGGGTGGAAACAACGTTATTCCTCAGATTGTTTAACATGGTAAAATGGTCGCACCTTCTCGACTCAAAATCATCGGGTAAATCGGACATTTGATTAGGACCTAACAAGGTCATCCAAATCCAGGTATACCGGCTAAAGTCCATTCGATCTTAATTAGGATTCCCTTAAATTACAATTTTAACAGAATCTTGTTAGATTATCTTCAGACTATGAACATAGTTTAATGAAGTGACTGCAAATATCTCTTGATTTAAAATTGTATATTCCTGGGTAAAATAAATTTTCTTCCAATTTTTGAAGATATATCTCTTCATGCCAAATACAACATTTTGAGTTGTAGATTTCCTGTCCATATCCTAATTTTGATTTATTCTGAAGGTTTTTGGTATGGGATTGCTCATCAAATCCTCATCAGTCTGCCTGATAAGGTCCTAATAATAGTGAAGCGTGACATGACTTGTCAGATTCTGATGAGGTTGCCTCATCAGGATCTGGGCTGGATCAAGGTTTACTTAATTTGCCCCACGTGGTAAATTTCTAGTCGGGTTATGTAGGAAAGAAGGTTGAAAACCACGTGGTTTTCAACATTGATTATGGAGTATTTTTACCCAAACTGACTATGTCAGAAAGACTTCACTGTGGTAACAAATCTCAATGAATTTCGGACGAACCTTTCACATTCGTATCACAAATTATGCTCAATTATTTAGAAAAATATCATCCTCGAATTATCCTACAAGTTTTTCTAAAAACAATTATCTCAGATATCTTGCACAAATTTCATGATTACTTGACGTTGACTTCACTTATTCCCCAGCGTGTATGAATTCTGGCCCACTCTGGCCCAGACTTGGGCCCATATTAGCAGGTTGGGACCCATGCTGAGCCGAGGTGGGTGAAAAGACATCGACCCTGTTTCACCGACAATCATAGCCCATTTGTACTCGATTGTATTTCAATTTGACGTTTGATACAATATGAATGTGCAACAGTCAATTGAATCTTTCCGCCACGCAAGAAGATTTTTGATTTTTCTTAAAAATTGTATAATACTTATTGGCGGGTGGTTCATCTGTGCTTGCGAACGTAACGATCGCTATAAATCTTAGTGGAATACAAAGCTCTTTGTCCTTCAGGAGGCTTAGTCCTAGGACACGAATGAACAATAAATCAAGCACAATGAGTAACCTCTCGAGTATAAACACGTTCGCAGAAAAGCGCCTGCTTGAAAAATAGCGGAGTTCACTATTTGATATAGCAAAAAATGATTCCAGTAGAATGAGCTAAGTAATTTAGTAATCATATGCTGTGAAGTATTACAAAACTGAATACCACGTAGTATTTTTGTGAATTACAAAATAAAGATTAGCAACTTCTGCAATGTCCATCCCTAGATCTGAATTTTATGCGCCTACAAATCCAAATGCGACGTGATATATAGTAATTTACTTCACTATTTTTTAAAGATCTCTTCTCTCTGTGCACGAGAACGGAACAAGATCCATTTATTGTACAAAAGTATACGGTTTATTAATCGCCAATAATCTTTGTGACAGCTTCTATCAAGATTTGCTGCAAATGCAATCCAGAGCGCGTGATTTATATTCCACTATGTGATATGCCCGCTGATGAACTTATATATAAACTTCTCATTATCTCATGGATCTAATTCCATTCTTCACGATATTAATTCGAAATTCTTCATTCATGAGTTTTGACTTAGCCAAAGTCTTCTCCTTCTTAGGCAAGCTTTTGATTGCAACCGTGATGTGTTAAAAAAATCCTAGTCAGCCTGATTAGGTTTAATCCCCTCTCAGAATAACACTGGTAATTCACAGCCCGTGTAATCACCACCTCACTATTTGACTATGTAACTCTTTTAGGTTCTAAACACTCACATTGTACCCACTCAAATCCTCATCAAAAATTCATGGACACCTCATAAAAACATTGAAGTATAGAAAAAACTGTTAGAAAAATTCTTCAATTTAATACGAAATTTTTTATTAAATATCATATTTTCATACCGAAGTTTCATATTGATAATGAAATCTCAAAATTTCTATCTGAAATGTAACAATTGTTTATCAAATTTATTTAAGAAAAAAATTCTTACACTGAGAGAAAAAATTTCCGGGAACAATAAAACATTTAGTTGAATAGGCGCCATAAAATACTTAATTGATTTGAATCAACTTTCATTGACTCAATTAAATAACTGTTTCAATTGATAAAATATTTCATAGCGTGTTAAATATTTATTTACTTGAATGAATATTTAATCGAGTCAATGAAAGTTTATTCAAATTAATTGAGTATTTTATGGTGACTATTCAACTAAATATTTCATTGTTCCGTGAAATGTTTTCTCTCAGTGTAAGAATCATATCATTGAATTCAATATTTCATTATGAAATTTTTTATCTTGTGAAGTTTCAAACAGATTTTTCTAACACTGACACTTAAATAGAAAACGCAATCAAATATTATTCAATATTCAATCATGAATATACAATCAACTATTTTTTATATTCACACACCGTTACCCTGAGCGTTTTTTCTATTCGAACGGTTCACCAAAAATACAGCACAACATTGAACGTCTTGTCGTAGTTTGTTCATGTTTTTCGCTTCACAGTTTACGTGAAAGTCCATCTTAGCGTACGAACGATTACTCGTGTCAGTAATTACAACCACATGAATGAGTTTCTCCTACCAGTCCATAACGGCGGTGAGAAATCAAAACCATTTAGTAGAAATCAACTCAGTCTCCGATGATATCATTATCCACCGAAGATCGCGTATGCACTAATGATTGTAAAAAAAAACCAGAGGTCGTTTTCATTGGATAATTTACTTGGAGTAAACATCAAGTCTACTTCTTGGATGTGAATAATGAACAATACCAATCCTCTTCCACGGAAAGCAATTCATTACGATAATACTAGAAAATTGAATGATTGATCGATCGAAAAAGTTATATGCCAAACGGATTTGTTGATATTCGTTTAGAACACAATAAATAAATTCAAGAACTTTCGTGTATCACGCTGAGACCAGAGTTTTTTTTTTGTGGCATAAAAGGGTTATTCATCATAAACAAACTAATGAATAAATTTAGAATACTTTTTTCTCAGTGCGGTCCTCACAATTTTCCGATCGATTCTTATTTGGAGAGATGAGACGGATTGATTAATCAATTTTTGAAATACCAACAGTTGTTTAAAAACCTTTTCCTTGAATTCAGTTGTGAAAATACTAATATGGTGAGATACAAATGATCTATCAAAATTAATTCTGAAATCACGTACTTCTTGAGTGATCATCTTCTTCTCTCTCTATTCTGTATTCCATCCCCAACGTGAGCTATTAACAGAGTGTCAAAGACGACGACCTTAGGCAGCTGGATAGAACTTTAAATTGATACTCAAATTGGTGGGATTTCGCAGAATGTAGTGGAATTTTGAAATGCGCGTATCATTGTCTCGGTGTATATAATTTCATTTATTACAGAAAACAGATATGCGAATGGAACTGGAAGATTTACATAGTTTTTTTTCCATCCAACTAGTAATTTCACAAGCAAGTGATGGTAAAACTGCATCATTTGGACCAGAAAAACTTCCGTATAACCTTGATTTTATCCGTTACGAGTGGATATGAGCAGAATTTCATGTAGAAATTCTCGAGAGAGAAGCAGGAAACCTCTCCCACTGGAGAATTATTTTCTATTCGCACAACGGAAAAGATCAATTATATCAAGAGTTTTTCCAATATACGATGATCCATAGCCTGTAGCGTTCTTTCTCCCATTTCCGTTTACAAGAATCACAAGTAAGACAGGGATGAATTAGTAAAATAATTTTTCAATTAAAAGATTCCTCATCGTTGAAAATTTATAGGATCAGCATAAATATGTTTTCTTCCTCGTTGTAAATAACAAAAACATTCAATTATAGCGTTACGCATCCGCGTGAAAAACATGCACATGATTTATATGTTGAAGATTATATAAAGAAATAAGAATATTCAATCCCAGTCATTGAAGACGTATATAACAACGCCCTGATATAAATAACACGTAATCATTGTAATTATTCGTTCGATAAATGTTCACTGATTTCAAACGCATAACGAGACTATTTCTGTAACAACTTCAATATTATGTTCATTTGTCTTTATGATTCGATGATTGAAGCTGAGTGAGAATTGTAAAGTCACAGAAATGTGCATGGAATATACAAATCAACATCTTGATCTCGAATACAGAAAAAATCAAAATCCTTCGTTAATGAGGTCAAGTTATGTACGTGCTAGTTTGTAGTTATGATCATCCGTTTAACACACAGCTATCGCACGTCTGAGGGATGATCTGTACCGTATAAAGGTGCAGGCTACGCCAAAAACATTCAACTTATTATTCATTCAGCTCGTCTGATGCGTGATTTTGCTAATCATTGAGATTGTATTCCAAAATGAAATCATAGTTCAAAGAATATTTGTTCTATTATATCGAAGTGAATATTTTACGAAGAACATTTCGATACCCTGATTGAGAAATCCCATTCATTCCGATTGAATGTGCACAATTTAAATCGAAATTCTAATGGGAATGATTTTGATGATTTGATCAGGTTACACTCGTGCTGTTCAAGTAATTTTCCTATGGAATAGAAAATAAAATTCAATCAAAAGAGTTGTGTGACATGTATACACATTGAGAATATGAATCAATAATATTTTCTCAACGCAAATTGAACTACTGGACAAATTTGTTCGAATACTCAAAAATACAGTGATCTTTGATAAAAATCTGAGGATAATTTTTGAATTCGTTATAAAGGTAAAAACAGTTCACATTTGTGGTTTAATTTTACTTGGAAAACAAACAATACACTGAGGGAAAGGTACCTATAGCTGTGGCAACTAAAATTTAGTGGTTCGAGCTAAATTTTAGTTGGCGTAAATAAAAGTCTAGTTGTCTGAAATGGGAATAAAACGATTTGTTCAAGAGGAATCAAAAATTTAGCTGTAACAAATGAAATTGATATGGTTCAACTGAATTTTTATTGACAGTGACTAAATTTTCTGGCCGTCCAATATTTAACTAGACCCTTTTTCTCAGTGTGACAACCAACAAATGTGAACTCTTGCTGAGTCACGTATGAAGTTTTATCAAGTGAGTAACAAAATTTCAAAATTTTATTATCTCCAGCGAATATGAAACTTCAACATAACTGTTACACAACAATGATGTTGATGTTACAAATTGTATTTACTAGGTTTACTTTGTAGAATTTTTATACGCGAATTGGGGGATATTCACATTGTTTTTCTACTTTTTTGAAGTATTGATAATTCTTGGTTCTTTTTTAAATAACACTGAGAAAACGTTTGTTCCGGCGAAACAAAATTTTGGTTGAAATGAACGCAAAGAAACTTTTTGGTTGGCTGAAACAAAATTTATTCGTCTGTATGAAAGCCTTTATCATTGTGAACCAAATTTTGTTTACTCCAAATGAATTTTATTTCAGCCAACCGAAAAGTTTCTTTGCTTTCAATTCAACCAAAATTTTGTTTGGCTGGAACGAACTGTGTGTTTCAATGAAATATTTTCAAATTTTCATTGAAGATTACTATATTTTCAACCTACATTCTTCTCCGTGTACTCCACCAGCGCACAGCTCATATAACTCCTCATGAATATTTATAATCTTTGTGAGAATACTCATAATACCAATAGATTCCAGTTGTTTTCTCAACAACAGTTTTTGGACACCACTCCATCGTGGTAACACAAATTTCAAGAAATTAAATAAAATTATGGCAATTCGCAGAATATTTTCAGGTAAAATTTCTGTCAATCGCAAGAATATCAATTCACGTTCCTCAAATATCCGCAGATTCTCGAGCACGAGATTCGATTGAGAAGAAAAAAAAACACATATGAACATCGGAGGTTGCTAAATAAGACTACTCACCTACGAAGAAATCGGTCAACCGGTCGCTGAGAATGTCACCTCTGAGTGGAGATTGATCCTCGATACCACCATGGGGAACGCAAAAAAGAGGGGGGAGAAGATTATCACAGAATGCAGAAGAGATCCTCTATGCGTTCTGAAGTTCCTTCATAAACGAGATTTCACGACCGGTTTCGATCAAAACCTCAAACGAGAATGAAGAAAAGCTGCAGGCAACCAGTCGGAAGTAACAGATTCTATCCTTAGACGACTACACCGACATCGAATGGGGAATCCAACAAGCACTCAAGGGGGAAAATATCTCGATTCATGACCTTACTCACTACAGTAATACTAACTTACAGTAATACCGACCGAGCTGAAGGAGATCGATCATGTTACATTGCACTTTCCACGCGTTTCTTTTCAAGCGCGAAAATCAGTCTTTGCGATTGCATCTTCGCAAAATAGAAAAGTGATGAGGAGGGGAGAGAGAGAGAGGTCTTATGATATGAGGATAGCTGAAGTAAAAACTACGCGACGACAATCAACTCCTCTTCCTCGCAAGTTCGAATCGTTCATCTTGAAGATTCCTGATTCAAGAAGAAGACCCACTTAATCTTCTCGAAATTTTAATGAAACTGCACAACGCTCTAACGAAATATAAGGAAATTTCATTTTGTCCTCATGCAAAAAAATTGAATACCAAAAATTTGCAACGGTGAAAAATGTCCATTCAAAATATTGCTGAAGTTTGAATCGTTTATTGTAACGAATTAGTGTAATCCATTGACAAAATACTCAGTTATTGGAGTGCCAAACGTTTGTAGTACATTCTTGAAACTATATTTCCAGTTCCAAGGAATTAATTCGAGAAGATAAATAACGATGATCTATCAGATTTTGTGAATTGGAATTTTGGTTTTGGTGCTATAAACGATTCAGACGTCAAAAACATCATTGTTCCCAACAGATTTGAACAGATATGAATGGTGATATGAATTTGAACGGATATGAATGGCTTTTTCAACTAGGATTGCATTCAATTGATTTCCTTCAACCAAGGATACTTTCAACTAGCTACGGTTCGAATGAAAAATTCTTCAACTCGATTATACACTGTAAGAAGAGCGGTGTCAAAATCAACACCGCGTGGATTCTATAAAACTCCACCCCGAAATTAGCCGTTGAAATAATGTTGTCAGAATGACACCATACGGTGTCAAAATAACACCGCCAGGTGTCGAAACAACACCATTCGGGGTGGACTTTTTCCAACACCGCTGAATTTTTTATAGCATGAGATGAACTCTGAAACTATTTTGAAACACTCAATGAAATAAGTGAGTTCATTGTTGCTGGATTTATCTATTGTGATGTCCAACTTCGATATCAATATGATTAATAGATGATGTATGTGATGTTGCACACGCTTATGTGAAATGTTTGGATCATTATCGGGGTACCAAACAAAAGCTTTTCATAAAACGCTCTTCGTGTTCATGACGGAATGCAATAAAAAAACCATTGAACTAATATCCATGAATTTTCAAGTTGAGAAGACAACAATCAAGTCATCAATCATAATTCAAACTGAGTCCGTGACATAATTAATAGTGAATCGGAGAAAGAAATTGTTCGACATGAGTTCGATAATATGAAAGGTGATTCGATCAAAGAAACTACTGTAAGATTTTGATGAATTATTTTGCTTGGAAAAAAAAATTATGAGGATGATAACTTTCGAATGCCACAGATGCATCTCCTAGTTTATTGATTTTGAGATGTGTCAAGGAAATTCAATAATCCGAAGATTTAACTGCTGGTGGTGCAAACAATTTACAATTTTTCTGCTGTACAAATTTCTGGATTAATGCCAAACATTATGTGTGGGAGATAAAATGAAGAATTTTAAAGTGTATTTTCGGGAGCTTCTTTATGGAAGAATTCGCTGCTATTCATCTGCTCACTATCCCAGTTATCCCCAATTTTTGTACTGCATGGGTTTCCCGGTTAGAAGAGGCGTATATCAATTAACAGTTCAATATAACATAAATAGTTCCCCGAAAATGTGCTTCAAAATTTTTCATTATATCTCTCATACACCATGTCCATCTCTGACTCGTAAGCCCATCGAACAGATGAATAGCAGCTAATGTTCTTGTAGAGAGATCTCCAAAAATACACTGTGTAATCCTTCATTTCGTCTCTCACACATAATTTTCGCATGTAAGCCTGAAGTGTTTGGAGCAGAAAAATTAGGAATTGTTCGGATAACTAGCAGTAATTTACGAGCAATGCATGAGTAGGGAATTTCTCGAAAATACTCTGCAAAATTCGCGGTCTGAGCTGGGAACCCGTGGACAAGAGAAATTTTAGATCACTCAGCACCCGACCAGTTATTATGTTTCACACATAATATTCACTTCAAACCAGGGAATTCGTACCGCAGAAAAGTTGAGAAGTTTTCTGATCGCGAGCAATTATTTACTGGCTAAATATCACGTCGATAGTAACCAGAAACTGTACTTTAAAATATCTGCCTCTAATCTGATATTTATATGAAAGATTCAGGTAGGAATTACCTTTTCTCAAAATGGAACCATTAAAAGCCCTAACTTGGCCCAGATCGCTCGGATTCGTCCCAAGGCAGGGCCTGAGATTCCAAAGACATCACATTTCTAGCTGAAGAGAATCACAGGAAAATGTAGTATATGTTTCATTGATCTAGCATACACAGTAAGAAAATCGGCAGTGTTAGAAAAAGTACACCCCGAATAGTATTCTTTCAACACCTTGCGGTGTTAATTTCATTCGGCTTGGTGTTATTCCAACACTATTTAAACTCCTATAAAATCCGCACCGTGTTCTCTCACGGTGTAATTTTGAGCTATGCCTAGCATCGCTCAACACCCCAATCTGGTAACGCTACTTCAGAGCAATGTGCATTCCCGAGAGAAAAGATCAGATCTAATGAGATCTAAGTAGATCTCATCAGATGCAAATTTGGGCAAAAATCTCTACAAATCTGTTCATATCTACTTACATCTGACCATCTCAATCCGGCAACAATTTTGGGAGTTTTCTGATATCCACAAACTCCTAAAGATTCCAATTTCGCAAGATTCCAAAAAAATATAGGAAAATTCAAAAAGATCTCTGTGGATCCTCGTACACGGAAAAAAGAAAACAGCAATGGTTACTGTGAGTCATAAAAATACATTGAAAGTCAAATTCATTCTATGCAGTACTGCGTTTCCCAGTCCTCATTACTGTCCAGGCAGCGTTGAGGCATTTTATTACAATACTCATCACTGTGATCGCGCTAATCCTCATTATCCAGGCGTGTTTTCATTTGTTTTTCAACCGATCGCTGTCATTCACAGTAACCAGTAGTGTTTTCTTTTTTCCGTGTAGATCTTTTTTTGCCAAAATTGAGATCTGAAGAGATCTTTTTTTCTCGGGTTCCGCCAACTGCAATGATAGCGAGACGTCGTCAACCCATCAATACAAAACGCGGCTCCAACCCGGAAGCTCAAAATTTACATCTCTTTGGAAGGCACCGAAGATCGATCACTCGGCGATCAATCATCACTGGAACAATTTTTCACAGATAAATTACTTCTTCACATTTCAAAAACTATCGTTTTCATATTTCCATCAAGTTAGAAACTGAGATTGAATGACCGATGAACTGACCTTTCTTGAAAAATGCGTCAAGGGAAACTACTCATTCATTAATTTATGATAACACGTTCCGCGTTGTCAGTTTCATGGAATCTCCAGACCATAGTATTCCCTTGATATTCATCTCATTCCAACCACTCATGATCCATACAATATTAATATTTTAATTCTTCCTCTCTTTTTTCCCTTGAAACATCACCCCACACTTACCTCTACAGCTCCAAGCATATTAATAAGACCAACGTAACTGCTTTGTTATTCAAACCCTTGTATAAAGGGAGAGCAATGCAATTACACAGGGAAATGTATTTGTTTTTTTTTTAGTTGCAACAGTAATCGCACATTACATTACATTTCAAATTGGAAGATCAGTACACTGGAAGAATTTCATTTGAAAAATTTCCGTGAAATTCCAGTGATCAAAGGACAAGTAGAAATTGTTCAAAATATTACTGTGCATTCTGTAAAACTTGTAGAAAATATAATTCTCAACTGTTTACAAAATCACTCACTTTGACGAGCTGTACAGTAATTTTTTGAAGAATTTTCACTTGTCCTTCGATTACTGAAATTTCTACAACTATAGGTAATTTTTACAACAGAATTCTTTCAGTGTAGAATCAATTGTCAGATATTTAAATATATTGGCGCCTTAATAGTATCCAAATTTTTCTGACTTATTATTCAAAAATGAACACCAAAATGATCAAAATACCGCTCCGTACAGACCATCCTCATTGGTTCAAAATTATATATAATTCTGGAAATTTTTTTCACTCGGGTAATTTGGACATAATTAAAATTTCGTTATCTAATAGGAATTGATATCTAAAGGGGGAGTGATAGTCGTGAGATTCCATATCAATGGATATCCCGATGAAATGCGAAATTAGTTTGGTCCGCTTAACAGGATACTAGTACCGGAACTTGACCCAAATCCTCCGTATAAGATTTCTCCACAATACTCAAATATTTTCAAAATATCGCTCTATGTCGCATTTCTTCGATATTTTGAAAGTATGAGAACATGTTGGAGGAATCTTACACGAAAAATTTAGCTGATGTCCCGGTACTAGTATCTCCTTAAGGGGATACCAGCGGCGTGGCACTAGCCAAATCTTTTCTGACAAATTATGCAAAAATTAAGCAATGTAATTAAAATATCGCTCTGTACAGACCATCTTTATTGATTGAGGAAGGTCTGTACAGAGCGATATTTCGATTATGTTGCTTTATTTTCACATAATTTGTCAGAAAAGATTTGGCTAGTGTCACGGCGCTGGTATTCCCTTAAGAATCCAATGAATCAAGATGAAGAAGGAATGAGAGAAGAAGAAGAGAGGAGAAAATTGTATGATATTCAAAATATAATATATTGAGAAACAATTTGATGATTCTACACCCACACTGAGAGAAGAGGTCTATTCAAATATTCGACAGCTAGGAAATTTAGTCACTGTAAATAAAAATTTAGTTGCGCCAGTTAAATTTTATTTGTCATAACCGAATTTTTTTATTCCTATTGAATAAACCATTCTATTCATACTTCAGACAGCTAGACTTTCATTTACCCCAACAAGAGTCTAGCTAGCGCAAATAAAAATCTAGCTAAGGCAATTAACATTCACTTGTCCCAACTAAATACCTTTCTCTCAGTGTAGAGAAAAATTCTTGCTGAAAAAGCGATTCCGAAAAATCTGCTTTGCTAAATTAGCAAAACGGTTGTTGTTACAGCAAAAATATTGCTATTTCGCTAAGATATTTGCTAATTCAGCAAAATTTTTTTCCGGATTGCTGAATGGCAAACGCTTGTCAAAAGAGCAAGATTTTTGCTGTAATAGCAAATTTTTTGCTAATTCAGCAACAAGTTTTCCCACATGAGCAAAGCAAATTTTCGAGGTTTGCTGTTTCAGCAACTTTTTTTCTCTGATTGTATAACGACAGATTTCGATAAAATAGCCCACACACAGGAAGAAATATTTTTTGGCTCAATTAGATATGTTATGTCAATAGAATGGAATGAATACCCCATTCCAAATGTCCGACAGATAATTTTCTGTCAGGATTTGGTCGGTTGTTGTCCCAGGCATGATGATTTCCGACGGAACCAGAGAAAATTTTGACCGGAATCTGTCAGGATCTGTCGGACATTTTTAATATGGTATTCATTCAGGACAAAAAATACTCTTTTCTGCCCATTCTATGGTATCTATATAATACAAAATTCATAAAAACTTCCAAGTTATATATAGTTTTGTATACAGTTAATGAATACAGATAAATAATCCATAGATTATCTTGATTCAACTTGAATAAGTTAATTCTCACGTTTCTCATTTGTATTTAATCCTAGGTAGGTCCTTTGGAGTTTCCCCTTATTTCGGATGACCTTGTCAGTTTTTTTTATGAAACGTCGGGTTAATCTGGAGATAATCCCTAGTCGGTTATATATCCTTCTGATTCAATCTATATGAACTGAAATCTGCAGTCACTTTATGTGAGAATAATCAAGAAGTATCCTTGGTTCTGATAATGAAACGATTCTAACAATTAATATCAGCAATCAATTTTATAGATATTATGAATTTATTGCGTTCTTTGAATAATTTCAAAAGATTTAAATTTTTGTATTGTCAGAAAAACTGGTTGATTGAAAAAGGTAATCGATTTTAGAGTGAAAAAAGACCGATGATCCATTCGAATGTCAAACAGAAGGAAGTATTTTGAATTCAAAGTACGGATCGTGAATTTTTCTTCACGTAAATATGGATTGTACACTCAAGCGCGGGAAAGACGGATCATTCAAAATTTATGGTAACATTTGTGAAAGGAAGCTTGTCGAGTATTTGCTGTGTTTCTGTAAACGAGAAGCATACGCAACCCACTACGATTGAATCCATCGTAAGACTAAGCCACGTGCGGAATACGAGATTAGGAAGAGTGCGTATTGTGCAGTGACGCGTGCGCAAAAAAGAAAATCATCCAAAGGGAGCCGAATGAAATCATTGTTTGATGACCGCCCTTTATAAAATTATCCAAGTTCATATAAGTATTATTGAAATTTATGTAACAATACTCTAGCAAAAAAGAATTACCTATGCCCTGTCCAAAAGATCCGATTCAAACCTATTAACTGGTCGGTCAGTATGAATCAGATTTTTGTTCAGGAATTTGCCTATTTGATCTTATTCAAATCTAATCGGTTTGAATGGGAAATTTTTACTCAGTGAGATATAATCAGGAAATTCGAATCATGTAAAAATTGTCTATTCAAACCGATTATATTTGAATGAGATGAAACAGGAAAATTTCCAGACAAAAATCTGATTCAAATTAATTGACGAGCTACCCTGGTTAAAAGAACCCATTGATTCCGAACAATTCTCATTGAATTACAATTAAACGTGGACAATGTTCTGACCAAATCTCATTGAACTTCATTTGTCAGATTCAATGGATTCTTTTAACCAGGGTAATAAGTTTAAATCGGATTTTCGAAGCAGGTTGCTCTATACTGGGTCTTTCACAATCCATCATCCGCATTTCTGAGGCATATTCTGCAGGCAAATTGCAAAAAACATGTATCACACATAATTTCCATCGATGTTTCTCAGTTTGAATCCGTCGAGGATGAACTTCGAATCGGAAAATGATTCCATTGAAACTGGAATAATCGAATGGACTCAAAGGCCGATATTTCCATCAATAATTCAGTAGTGTGAAATTTTATCTCAATACCCTGTAAAAAATGTTCGATAAATTCGAACAGAAGGAAGACACAAACCAGATCGGAACCAATAAAAATGGAATAAACCGTATTGAATTTTTGTACGGTTTTGAAACAAATCTTTATGAAATAATATAAATTATCACGATGATAAACTGATCCATTTGATTTTTCAGCGTTCACTTAGGGAAGTTTTTCTACGATTCTAATTTTTACACCCAAAGAAACATTTGTGAGATACGAACCGGATGATTGGATCAATTTTAGATGATGTTAAGGAGACACCAGCGACCCCTGACAGTGCAACCTAAGCCAAATCTTTTCTGATAAATTATTCAAAAATACTGCAATAATTTGTCAGAATAGTTTTATTCGTGTCCTTTTCTAACCAATAGTTATGATTGCATCTTCAGGGATCGCTGGTAACACCTTAAACTCGGAATACTTTCGAGTTATAGGAATATTCTGATATATTTTTAGAATCAGAAATCATAGCATGGTCCACATTGATCTTTCATTTCGAATTCCCAAGTTTTTCTCCTGTGCTTGGTCGAGTATAAAAGAAATCGTCTGGCAAAGGTATGAAAACTTGTTAGAAGTTTTATCGAAGTTATGTAACACAAATCACCAAAGAAATGAAATATTTTAATGGGAATATAAGAGCGGTTTTAGCGAAAAGCAGCAGAACCTAGGGTAAATAAGAACATAGTTTGGGAGAAGAATGAGCAGCGATGTGAAGTTTTAAGTTCTCTAATAATTTTTCAATGCTTTTGTCAGAGTGTGAAGAACGGGGAGAACAAATTTTAGAGAAAGTAATATCCTTCCAAATGGAGGAGATTGAATTGAGATGAAAGCAATCTTCCTCCTATGCAAAAAATGCATAAAGGAAGAAGTATTGCTGGTATAACAAACTGGGGTACTAACTGGAGAATAAAAATTTGCTAACGTAGCGAATTATTAAGGTATTATATATGGAATGGCAAATCCTTTTGCTAACCTTGCTAAAAATTCGCTGTTACAGCGAATTAAATTGCTGAGAGAGCAAATAGTTTATTGTCCTCGCAAAGAATTTGCTGCCCGGGCAAAAGGAACCAAGCAAAATTAGATTCCGCTGTCTCAGCGAATTTCACTCTTCCACGTGCATAGGCGTATACAAAAAAATCTGGTAAAGTAGCAAGAAAAATCAATCACACAATTGAATTCTTTTGTTGACATAACAAAATTTGTCAACAGAACTAACTTCCTAGCTGCTCGAATGAATAATTTTGCAAGAATAAGGAATTTTTTTGTAGGCGCTATAGCGACAAATCATTTTTTCCACGTCCTTCGTGCATACCTCCACTTGAATGGGAACTGCTCTCATGTTTGAATAAAATAACAACAATATTAATCTTCTTGAATTAGATCGATGATGTATAAACACTATTATCCATATTACAGGCGAGGCAATGTACACAATTCGTATACATAACTTGATATCGAATTAAACAACCCGTTGACCACCTAATAATTCGACCATATCGAATTTCTATGAAACACTAAATTATCAGGGGATGGATGAAACATTATTTCGAACTTCATGGAAAGGAGGAATTATTTTGCTTCGTGGTTTCATATTGAAATCAAATACTCCATATCTTTTTTTGAATTTTATCCAACCAGAAAAAATTGATTACCTACACTGTGAAAAAAATGATGAGAAGTTTTGCCTCATTCCGGTTGTGGATTACGTGGCACGATCGTGTCGTGTTTGACGGTCATTTTTCCCAAAAAGTAGGAGAATTATGCCCCATTTCGGAAAAATTGTCTGTCCTGGAGTGTTCAATCCTTCAAAAAGTGATCGTGGAAAGTTCTCCATCTCTACGAGGAAAACTTCTTCTGCGATCATCTTTTGGGGAGAATATCCCAATTATTTTTTGAAGGGTACTGTTAATGACTTTCTTTAACATCATTCTATGGTGCAATATATTTCGACCAGAAATCATAAAACAAAAAAACAATGGTGGCAGCTAGGTGTGTGCCATTACTCGAAATTTTCGAGTATTTTGTACTACTCGAAATTTTCAAGCTACTCGATAATGTTCGAGTAATTTGTCGATTTTCTTAGAATCATCATGAATCATCATTCGCAAAGGGTAGAATATTCTTAGAGAACATAAGGGATCGTTATCCCCTACTCGGTGAATTTCGAGTACTCGGCTTGACTCGACTCAAAAAAATCACTACTCGCACACCCCTAGTGGCAGCGAAGTGTCTTCATGCACGGAGGAAAAAATTCACTATAACAGCAAAGTCTGATTCTGCGGGATACTTTTCGCTGGAACAGCAAATTTTTGCTGGGACAAGAATCTATTTGGTATCGCCGCAAACTTTCAAACGATCACAGAGATTTTCTAGCTGTAGCAGCAAATTTTTGGCTAGTTTAACAAAAACATTCGCTTCTCTGTATATAATACCTCGATTGTTTGATCTCTTCGATAGATTTTATGGAATAAATTACGTTAATTATTATGAAATAATAAGCGTTTCATAAATCATGGCAGGAGGAGTGCAGCCAGTGTTTGTCAGAATATCAAAATGCGACTGTAACAAGCATTGTTTAAATCCTACGATAAAACAATCATGACGCATAGGCATGCGAATAACACACATTCCCTAATATAAAATATCAAACTCAAAAGAAGATCGTTAAACATTTCCTTCAAAATTTTGTATTTATTCATACACTGAAACTCTTTTTCTTCATTCTTTCATTGTCCTTACTGTACAATTTACAATTCTTTACAGTTTCTCAACACATTTTCGTATAGAATATCATTCAGGAAGAATTCTTCATCATAAAAAAAGTATATAACACAGTCATATTAGTTCATAAATTGAACTCAATTATAGATGCACATACATTTAACATCTTTCATCAAAGTCATACAAATCACGCACTGATAATGAATTCAAATTCACATGAGAAGTAACATTGATTTGGAAACTTTTCGCAAATTCATCCATCTTCACTGATCTAATGTTAATTTCGGTTAAGATAGGAATGAAGGCATGAATGAAAAACCGAAATAAGATTTCTCAATAAAAATTTGGCAGTACTGTGAATATTTGCATCATCCGCGCAATCACACAATTATTGACGATCGGTTTGTTTGTTCACGAGCATTCATTTCGTTGCATGAAACAAAATGAAATGACAGAGTTGCTCTGTGGTGCACGTACCGCTCGCACGATATCGAACAGGAGACGAAACAACGATTTGATCAACAGAGTGGAGTACACTTCCGTTTAGGATTCTATTCCCATTCATCGAAACCGCGTTTACTTTTTTCTATCCACTCCTTTTTCGCCTACCCACAGTTTTTCTTTGGAAACAACGCACACTTTTTCCTCATTTGTTCTCGCGGTCATTTCATAACCTGGAATTTTGATTGTACGACGGAGGAGACCGTGAAGATAATCGTGGAAGTTCCAACGTGGATGGTACACGTCCATCGTCATTGGTGAACACATTGTTGTCGTATCCCGCTTCTTTATCCGCGGGCTTTTGATCTTTCACTGGACCATCCATCAGGAACATGGTTATGAAGAACATGATGCAACCTAAATTGAAAAAATTAATGAATTATGTTTTTTTTTTTTGGAAAGTTCTCTAAATTTCTCGTTGAATTGCAAATGAAACAAATAAAAATGTATGTACAATACGAAGAGGATGATATAAGGGTTGAGCAACTTCTTTCGCAACTCCGATTAAAATCCTCTTTCGCTTTGAAATTTCTGTTTTTAAGGTGGTATTCTAAGTCTATAAAATTATGATAAAGAAGAAGCATGAGGAGATAAAATGAGAAGAACGAAAACGATGATTCGACTTACTCAAGCCGTAAAATCCCGCATAAAAGATGTATAACGCTCCTCGAAATCCAATAACTCTTCTAGTGGGTTCAACCAATATCGGTAGATTTCCTCCTATATTATTCATGACGAACAAGAATACTCCAATCGTTGTTGATCTCAAATTCAAGGGTACAATTTCAACGACGATAGCGAAAACTATTCCAAACCACATTTCGGCTGCAATCAAATCAGAATGGTAGATTTATACATACATTCATAGAAAAATCTTGGAAATCATTAATTTTTTTCACACAATATTAATTCCAAATATAATACATTCAATGACATTTCGAATTCTATTTCTCACTGTATTTCGATAGTGAAAATTTATGACAATAATTAAACAATATTTCTCTTTCATTTTACCAAAGTTTATAGAAATACATTTGAAATAACTAACCGAAAAAGTATGAAATCCCAAGAGTGATCATAGCCCATACTGGTTCAAAATGCACTGAACCAAAGGCAAATGGTGTTGCAATGAGCTGACTGATCGTCAACACAGCCACTCTCGATCGGATTCCCATCTTTGCGACGAATTTGTCACTGACAACACCCCCGACTACGACTCCAACGCTTCCTATGCAAATCGTTACTGCGAATAGCCACCAGCCGAGATCGTAGTCAGGAAAATAATCCCTGTAGTATAGATCACAATTATAGGCGAAGCACATACCACCTGCAAAAGTCAGAATATAATTTACATTTTTCATGCATTCAGATATATCCTCTTATCGATTCATTCCCTCCAATGTTAAATCAATCAATTATATCAAAATCCTTATATAAAAAAAATTGAAATATCCTTCTGAAATTTCCAAGATTGGGAAATGGCTACTGTATCTCATAACTTCCATGAACATTACGAAACAAAGGAATAGGTGCAGCAACGATTCAGTTAGTTACTTACAAAAGCTGTACCCTACTCCAAGTATCAGGCAACCCTGAATGACAGGGAACTCTCATGTTGCATTCAATATCTGTACCCCATGGGAACATTAAGTCAAAATTACGTCAAAAATTTTACTGAAGTGATCATTTCTTTGACAAAATATTGAGGAACTTTTGAAATAAAAAATTTTTTCAAACAAATAATCACTCCGGTGAAAATGTTGACATGATTTTGACTTATTGTTCCCATCGAGTAGGTACTTCAACCCAGCTTAGACAATAGTTTGGCTCAGCTTGGACAATGGTTTTGCCTAGCTCTTACGGTAGCTTGACTCAACTTGAGCGATAGTTTGGACCAGGGTAAAACATTCAATAAATATATGTCTCCTCTGGAAATTCCATTACGAAAAGAATCCTTCATGTTTTTATATTCAAATTATAGAATGAATGTGATATTTTAGTTTTATGCTTATTTTATTGCCATGAAATTGCGACATCATGATGAGCCTTAAAACAGTCTAACGCTCATGGTCAATTTTTACCTACGACTGAATGGTCGAAAATCGATTACGCAAGTAGTTGCTACAACCATTCCCTTCTTCTCCGCGATTGTAATCGAGAGCTTGCACGAGTAACTAAAATACGTATAGTCGTTTGATTTGAAATTTAGATCGATAAATTATCTGATGGTAAAATTAAAAGGAATCGTGCTCAACAGGTTGAGAGGGAACCTTATCGTCGTTCTTAATAACAACCGAGAAATGTCATTCGAATGGTATTTGAATTACAAATCGAAATCATCCAGTTTGTGGTACATCGTGTTTCTCGTAATGAGATAAAACAAGGGAGGAAATTCAGAAATCATAACTAGTTCTCGTCTGAATGTAAACCACTCGAATGATCATGATAATAATCGCGGTAAAAATCTTCCGTCGGAATGGCGTTTGATCAGATGAATAAACATGAATTTCATGCACCAAATGCTGGGAGATTTCTCGACGAGTTTGGTAAATTAAAAAATGAAAATCAGAATTTATTTTTCGTGGAAAGAATCGAGGACATGGATTATTTGATTTTAAATTGAATATTTGAGAAATAGAAAATAAGAACAGATTTTACCGCAATGTCTGATACTAGCGGCGAGACATAATAAAATGATACGCGGTTGTAGGATGACGTTCCATACGGAGAGTTTCTTTCCATCATCTCCTCCTTGGCTGATACTCTTCCTTTCTGGTTCCTTGAGCGTCAGTCCAGTAAGAATAGCGATGATCAACCCTATAACTCCAGCTCCGTAATAACATACTCTCCAACCCTAAATCGATAATCAAATGCATGTGAATATTTTATTCCTCTTGATGGCGATTTGAATTTTGGAATCATTTCGACAGCCCTGTTGAGAATCCCATGCATAATCAAGGGGGGACTTAAGTTTGCAGGCTTTAAACGCAACTTGTCTGGAGTCATTAGATTGAAACATTATGTCAAAAACTGAGAGTAAATTCAAGAAATATGAAAATAAGGTATTTCTTAAAAATTCACCCGCCAGGTTTGGACAGAGTGTTCCAATTTGATAATACTAGACAAAATCGGACAGTAAGTTTCCGAGTTGTTGACTAGATTTCTCGGAAGGACGAATTATTCAACCGAGCCTGTCTGGGATTTTCAGCAGAGAGAACTTGTTTGATTCGTTGATTCTCTTGTAGTTGATGGAATGAACTCATGGAATGACTCACCAAATCCCAAAAATTCAACTTTGGTATATAACGTCCAACTGGAAAGGCTATTCCGTATCCGCCATAAATGCCCCAATTGAACACTGACATAACCAAACCACGCTGTTCTTCAGGGAACCAATCTGATAAGAGACCAGTGGCTAATGGATTACAGCCAGCTTCCCTGCGAGGGATTTCAAATACATTCCATTGTTATCATACCAAATACTGGCTGCTTTTTTTCTTAGTTTTCTTTTGTATAGCACACGAAGAAAAAAGATCATGGAATGATCACTAGAAAAGATAGTAAACTGGGGACAAGTACGAATTTTTGTACACAGTCGCTAACAGAGATGAGTAATGGTTCCTATTTTGGTATACTAAGATACAATATAGTATACCAAAGTAGGAACCATCCCATGTGGGGATTCGAACCGGGCCAGTACTAGCCCTGACTTAAAAAATCTGTCCCAGCACTTACCCGGTTTAAACTTCCACATGGGATTACTCATCTCTGTTAGCGACTGTGTATACAGAAATTCGTAGTTATCACCAGTTTACTATCTTTCCTAGTGATCATTCTATGATCTTTTTTCTCCGTATTCAAAACATTTTGGTCCCAAATGAATCCCCTTTACGTGCTAGATCAAGAAGTATAGACCAAGTTCAGTGTTGTTCTTTAGTCACAAAATCAAATTCAGACAATTACATAGGTGCCCCTGAAACTTCCCCTATGAAAATTTTCCTTATTTATATTGTTCAGGTAAAATTATTTGCTCATTACCCTGCAGCCAGAAGCATACGAAGAACCACAAGTTGCCAATACTCCGTGACCGCTCCCATTAGAATGACAGCGATACTGAATATCAGCGTACAAACTGCCAGCATTTTGACTCTGGAATAACCAGATATTTGAAGCACATCGCAGACACAGGATGAATAATGGAGAAAAAAGATATGAATGTTTAATCAGATATAATACTCAATGTTTGTACCTGTTGTATCTGTCGGCAACGATACCCAATACAACACCAACTATCGTGAATACTGCAATGAAACTCGGTCCAGCAAGAATCTGATAGTCCAATCCGAGGCCATTGTAATTCCATTCACAATAACGAGACCCGTTCAATTCCAAAGACTGGCAACTGGGAAATGATATACCGTTACGCATTTGGGTTAAAGAATAATACAATCTTAACCGATAAGTTCACAGTGAATGGTATCAACAGAAAGAATAAAACAGCAAAAGGATTAAATATCGACAGCTATAGAGTCTTTTTCGATTGAGAATAAAATCAAAGTTGCCGAGAATGAGAAACTTCTTCAGAAGCCGATATGGAATTGAAGACACGAGATTTTGATCATGACCATCGATTCTCTTTTGAAATCCAAAGAATTTTTACTATAACTCTAATCAGGGCATAATCTAAGAGGGCAGTTGTAACTAACAATTCAGTTTTACAAGGAAACGATTGGTTCCAAAAGGTGAAAATGATCAGTAAAATCATTATTTTACAGTATACATGGATCCTTTTCACGTTTTAGAACTGACTGTTCTCTTGTAGAACGAATTTTTGGGTTACAACTGCCCCTTAAGATATGCCCTGACTGCAATTAGGAAACAAATCGGATTAGAGGGATGATATAACGAATGGGGATTCAATTCCTCTAACTTGTTGGATAAAGATTTTTTATTCGGGCAAATCAATGTACACAATAGAAAATTTTGTATATTTTTAACACACGTGCCTATTTTCAACCACGGGAAAAAATGTTTGGCTGTACCAGCTAAATTTTAGCTGCTGCAGCGAAATATCTAGCCTTAACGGCATTCACCACTTTCCCAAAAAGTTACTAGATTCCAAAATCGCCCCCCCCCCCCAGTTTTCTCAGAAACGAACAAATAAAATGAAAAATAAAGAGTAGCTTCACTTTCTTTGATATGCTAAGAAGATGCACCTGCTCATTAAAATCGATTATATTCATTAATCGTTGAGAAAACTGGGGGGAGAGATTTAGTAACTTTGCCTCTGATGAATGCCCTTAACAGCTAAAATCTAGCTGATACAGCTGAACATTTGTTTCCGTGATGGCCCATTTGGAATTGGGATACGCGAAGGATACTACTGTGTTCAAAAGGTACAACCAGGGTTGAATTTAAATCGCACGGATGTATTGAATATCAAAAATATTGTTGATAGCAGTGTTATAAACATCTGTGCCAAATTTCATATCATAGATGACATTAGTGTTTGTATTACGCTTGATTTTGTACGATGCGAAAAGTGATTCCGACGATTTTTACCATGTCTGATTTCGTTAAGCGAAGTAGTTGAATTAAATCAATTTTATTCGCGAAATGGAATTTCTGCAGCGGAAACGTTTTGGATGTTGTAAAAGATCTTCGATGAGCAGACTTTTTCGGAAAGAAATTTTTATGAGTGGCATAAAAATTCCGAAGGAAGCCAAGGTCAAGGTGAAGGCAATTAAAGGGCACGCTGGCTCACTATCAACCAATACCGATTAATTTTTAGTATCCAAATAAAACCGGAAAATTCTGAATCGGTAAGGCTGTCGTTATCACCCGTATCTCGAAGGAGAAGAAAACATTTTCTCCGGCAAAATGGCGGCTATTTTAAGAAAAAATGCAAGTTTTGACCTGTCTTTGTCAGTTTTCCGATTTTTTTGAAAATATTCAAAAATAAAATTCTTACATGAATCTGGTAGGGGCGATAGAGGAATGTACAGAGAAGGTTCCTACCAAATTTCAAGTAAATCGGTTGCTTCAGCGAAGATCCGCTATGTGCTTCTCTTCCGCGGCTTGCAAAATTGAATAAATTTTAAGCTTCTGGGGTGGAGCCGCGTCATGACATCATTGCAGCTGGCTTCATACCATCCTGAAGAAATCAGCTGCAATGATGGCGAAACGTCGGCGTCCAACCGATACAAGACGCGGCTCCACTCCGGAAGTTCAAAATTTATTTAATTCGAGTAAATCGATCCATTAGAACTGGAGATAGATATCGTGTTAACCGTCTTGAAAAAAGTAGTTACGAGAAAAATCCTCCCGAAAGATATTCTTAAAAACCCAAACTATGAAAATATGCAAAAAGAAAAAAAACCGATTTTTCCGAAATTCTCGACCAGAATACCCCTTTAACAAATTTCGCAAGTTTTGATTTTCATTTCGTTTCTACAAACGATTCAACTGGTCTTAGTTTTTGGACTCGTTATCATGTGAAATTGACCCAAAACTGTTGAGTCTAGATTGAGAATTCCTCGATTTGATTTTGATGTTGATTTTCAACAGAACAGCTCAGTCCTCGCATTTTTTTCGGTTGAATGGTTCTGTGGACTATATAGAACTAGTGGTTCCATGATAAATAGTTGAGTCAATCATAGACACTATATTCCAGAATCCACATCAAATGTTCACTGTTGCATAGAAATTCTTCCTATAATTCATTCTTTCACATTTAATCTTTTTCTTTCACTCGCGCAGAAATATTTGAATCATCGTTATGAACTTGTGGAAAATAGTTGAATATCCAGAACAGCAATTCAAAAAGAAAAAGAGGAAGAAAATGATTCTCGTGTAGGAACTTCATTTTCTCCAGTCATACACTGACAGAAACCTCAATACATGATCGAATCTCGTATTTCATCTTCTATCTTTCAAGTGACATTAGTCACCCTCTCTCATATCCAATTCTGCGAAATCACAACGTGAAGGGAATCTCTTATTGAAAATATATTCATGTATTTTCAAGACACTTCTGAGAAACAGCTATTAATACCACAGAGACGATCTAATACCTTCAGGCCACCTTAATCTTGTTTCTGAGAATTGTGATGTATATAAGAGACATTTTATGAAGAGAGAGTGAGAGAAGGAGACACGAACAGTTACATCTCTTTATCTTGGACCTTGTAATTTTTATATACTCATCTCTCATATTTACTAATACTAAAATGCATGAATTGATTTGTCAATTTAGTTCGTTTCTTTTATAATATCAATCACACCTGGTAAGAAAAAAATAAGAGTTTTGCTAGAAAAAGTCCATAAACTCACTAATCTGAATTATTGGCAGCTTCGCATTGCACTGGCAAATCGATCACAGACAGTGTGCTAGAATTAAGTTGACAGGAAATATCACCGTAGTGCAAATCCGTTGCCGTCGCCTTACTCGTTACACCTGAAACACAAAAAGGAATCGATCTTTCCAATCCAATGGATTTACGTATTCACCGGTGAAGGGATTAACCAGTATTATTCATGTCAGCAATTTTTTTTTCTTTCATGGGTAATTGTTTTCTGTAATATATTATGCATATATTCTCCAAGTTCGCGTGCGAATGTATCTTTGAACGATCGTTATGTATCTGACGTTGATTAAAGAGGAGGGTTAAAGAAAACAGTCGATAAATCTCTTACCGATCAAATAATGTCCCAATTCTCCGAGCACGTATCCGATCGATACCACAGCCAAGGCGTACGGTTTGTACAGGAATCGTAGTTTTTGTACTATCGTAGAAAACATTTTGTTCTGTGAATGAAAAACACATTATTAATAATTGTATAGAGATATTACGGTTGTGAGAATATCATGATGGTTTACAATGATTCGTGAAGAATCACCGTGAAATGAGATGGAAAATTCAAGTCGTTTGAATTGAAATATTGTTCGTTGCAACAAAAATTTTCGGTTAAAGGAACTATAACTATATTAATATTCAGTTGAGACACCTAAATCTTTAGTGAGAGAAGGGATTATTTATAGTATATTTGCTTGAGGGGATACCAGCGGCCCCTGACGATGCAACCCGAGCCAAATCTTTTCTGACAAATTATTCGAAAATAAAGCAATAAGAAAGAAATTGAAGAAGGTCTGTACGGAGCGATCTTTTTATATAATTTCTTTGTTTTCGAGTATTTTGTCAGAATAGTTTTAGTTATGTCCTTTTCTAACCAATGGGTCCGATTGCATCTTCAGGGGTCGCTGGTATCACCTTAAGGGGAAATAAATATTCATTTCATGCAAATTTATCATGATTCTGTCAAATACGATTTATCAACTATGAGCAAACTTTTATTTCTACTAAATATCACTTGTTCATTATTAGCTGAATATATTTGATTCAAACGAATATTTATTCCCCCATAAGCAAATATACGTTTATTAACTATAAATAAACCTTTTTCTGAGTGTGATATTGCTATCCAATTTTTTGCTGAGACAGCGAATTCTTTGCTGAAGCAATAAACAATTTGCTACTTTGGCTAATTTCTTAGCCGTAATCGCAAAGAATTTGTTGAGGGGACTCAATAATCAGTATTATATTCAAAAATAGCAAACAAATGTAACTGGAGGAGTCAAAATTTATCTAATTCAATACCTGAAATATCGCTTTCATAGCTAACAAGTTTACTGTGATAGTCAATAAATTACTGTCACAATAGAAAATTTCACACCGCAAAATCAGGTTTCATCATTACAGCCAATTTTTTTTACCTCTATGAAGTGAGAAATTGATATTCAATGTCCCAATCCCAATCTTTCACGCTACTCCGTGAGGTCTCGATTGATCCACTTTCACGGCATTGGTGAATTACTATGATTTCGCAAATATTTCATCTGATATTCTATTTTCCACATTTATGTGTTTTACTGATTCCATGAAAGTCGGAGTATCAATTATACAAATCAGCTACCGTATTCAAGTTCTCACTATCATAAAAAAAATATTATCTTACATGCCGTATACAAGAAAGTTAAATTGAAGTGTTTTTAAATAACCTCATAACGATGTGATCTACAGTGGAAACAAATATTCATAAAAAAATTTATAATTATAATAATTAAACCGTATTTGATTGACTTTGTCGGATAGCCTTGACATCTTACACTTAATACAGTTACAGAAAGTGCAAAAAAATACATGAGTGGTATCTATCTGATTTCATGATGAGTTTAATTACTGCATTTTAAATTCATGCTCGGTTCAACAGTTGAATCAATCCATGTGACAACATTTTCAAATTTATATATAAATCATTCATAAATTATATATGAATTTGAAAATTTTTTTTCACGGGAACTGACAGATCCAAATGAAAAGAATTCATCGATGACACGCCAAAACGTAGCTGGGGTAAATAATTTCACTGAAAAATTGTAAAATTTATTTTTTGTTCTGCGATGGAAGAATGAAAAAGTGAGCTAATCAGTTTAACAGGTCTTAGAATATATGGAAATCTAAAAACTCAAGTGAATATGATATTTACAATCAGTTCTATCAGCGATGTTGATTTTTTATTGATTCATCCAGCTAAATCTATCTATCGGGGTGCACGGAAAAAAAGATTAATTGAAATAACTATTCAACTTGTAAGCGCATATGGATCCATTTTCCTTTTCGTTCGTTAAAATAACAATTTTTTCAATAATTCAACTAATTTTAACAATGAATTTCCTTTGGATTAGTTAAATCAATGGAAAAATTTGTTATTCTAACATAAAAAAGAAAAATGGATCCATTTGCGCTTACAAGTTGAATAGTTGTTACAATTAATTTTTTTAAATTTGTGTGAAGTAAATGGACTTTTCATTTTATAATGAAGATAATATTTTGAGGAAAACGGGTCAAAAAATAGTTTCCTATCAGATCCAGGAATCAAGATACAGTACCTGAAGGAATTTCGGAATTTTTCATGTCCAAGAATGCATATGTATTCTGAATCGTATCATTTTATTTTCAAATTCTACAAAGAGAATTCCCTCCTCAATGATGTTGAAGAACCTCGAAAATTATTCAATGAATAATTTCATAATGAAATATGAATACATCATATTTGAAAAATCTTACAGAATTGTAATTCTAAAGAATAGTTGAACGCCTCTATCCCACAGGAATTTGATAATACAGAATGAAAATTCTATGAGGTGGATGATTTTCTCTTGTGTACAGGAATTCAGAAGCCTATATAATATAACGATAAAACTGTTCCAATCCGTTTTGAAACAGTTAATCGAAAATATTCCGATGAAAACATTTGATCGAAATACATTCATATTTTTTTTAAGATTTTCAAGGAAAATTTTTTTTTCATAGAAAAAATTTAGATATCGTTTCGAAAATTTGTAGGTGTGTTTATTAGACCTCAAATATTACAAAAAACTTTTTTTCAGATTCGAACTAATTTTTTTTTCGTTATACCAATTTAAACAACAAATAACAATAAAATAAAAAATATAATTGAAGAAAATATCTCAAAAAATTGCGATAAAAATGTACTAAGAGGGTAAAAATAACTTTGAGGTTTATGAAGGGCTTATCAATTTTGGGGATGAGATATATTTTAACCGAAACCAACCTTCAACGTATTTCTTCACCCCATTTTTGTACCCGTACGACTAGAAATAAAAGCTTGGACGCTCATTACAGAGTGAACAGCGTAATTAGAATGTAAAGGATAATTTCAATTTTTTTTTCAATTATATTTTTTAATTTATTGTTAAATAAAAGCTTTTTTGAAAAAATATTTCTTTATGTATTCTCATTTTGTCCGTTTTTTTTATTTGTATTTTTGTATTTTATTTCAGCCTGAATTTATTCGAGTAAAAGCTTACGTTGTCCTTTTCAATACATTTTTTCATTATATTTTCTCACTGAATTTACGATATTCACGATATTCACGTATAATTTCCGGTTTTTCCGCTCTTGATAAAATTCCCGCATATTCCCCGCCTTTCTGTGTATTGTCATCAGAACCAAACATGTGTGCAAAATTTGAGCCCGATCGCTCCAGTGGAAGTGGGTGAAATATTGATTGCAAAATTCCAGGACATACTTACAAGTGAAGTTAAATAAAAGCTTTTAAAAACACTAAAGAATGGCGGTGGGAGTGATTTGGAACGACCGAATAATTTGAATGAAAACAAAAAAAAATGGCAAATTATTCCTTGTTGAAGTGGCTATCGCATGAACTAGGATCTTCTCGATTGGTCGAAAATTGTCCGATTTGCATCAGATTTTCTACCTCCGAAATTCGAGTTTTTTTGGAAAAATGGCACTTCAACAAGGAATAATTTTCCATTTTTTGGATTTTTTTTTCAGATTATCCGGTCGTTCCAAATCACTCCCACCGTCATTTTTCAGTGTCTTTTGTTGTTTAAATTAGTATGACGGGAAAAAAATTTGTTTCAAACTGAAAGAAAAGTTTTTTGTGATATTTAATGTTTAATAAACATATTTTGACAACGATATCTCAATTTTCTCTATGAGAAAAAAATGTTTGCAAAAAACTTCTTCTTAAAAATCTAAACCAGAAAGATACCTTGAATGGTTTTATATTTACGCTTTTGATATAAATCATGGCCAAATCAGGGAGGGGAGGAATATATACATATATATGAATTTGAATAATGCATGAACTCAAAGAAGAAAAAATCCTACTAAATTAAATCGTTATATTAAAATTCTTATTATGAAAGTAGACGAACTTAAAATTAACAATGCTATAACTCTTTCTCAATCAATTCCAAAATTTGCCATAACTCCAGCTGTCAATATAGTTACTCTTCACAAAATGAGAATCAATTCAGTTATAAATCTATCTATTAAAATAAAAATATTATAACAAAAAAATAAATAAAATTCTACAGTCACTGAAATCAATGAATAATATTGATAACATTAATTTCTTTTTTTAAAAATATTATGATTCCCAGACCGTTGATATGTTACGTGAACTGAACAAAACAATCCTAAAACAGATAACTCATGTGCAATATTCATCAGAATTGGAGCTTCATATCTAATTTTCTATTAACGTCATTAAATCCTTCAATAATAACCTTATATCAACTACCAAAGATTGGGCAACACTAGTATTTTTATTAATATACCAATCACGCTGTTTCTGATAATGAAGTAATTGCACTTGATATTTCATTCCTCAATTAATGACAAACATGAGTGAATTCTATATCTCCATAATTTTAATGAAACTCTCGCTAGAATTATTGAACCAAACACAGGAGCTTCCATATAACTCTTTAGGTACCAATGAATGAACAAACTATACTGGTATTTTTAACACAAATTTTATAATATACATGAAACAATAAATTATTTGTACAAAGATTCATATTCATTGGTATATATCATTATGAATTATGCAATTTGAAGGACAATTTTTCTGATAAAATATAAATCATATAATTAATGAAGGTATCGAATTAATCGAAGTACACAACAATGTGAGAAATCTTGCTGAAATTCTAACTTTCAACGTCCTTCAATTCACGATTATGAATATATTTGTAATTATAAAAAAAATACTCAAATTGATATATTTTAATTATTGAACTTATAAAAACTTTTCACTCTTGTCCTGCAATCACTGCCGCATTGTTGTTGTAGCGATATTACCTTTGATTATTGGTATCACATTCCAGAATGTGATTCGATCAAATGTTTTCGATCAACTCTCCGTACACTTTCCAATCATCATATGAACGTTCACTGAATATACCAGAACACCACTCTGTGAATCCGAATCAGAGAAATTCAAGAGATTTCAGTACTTTTCACTGATTTGCATCTAGATAATAATGTTTGAGCATATTCAATACACGTTCGCAAGATGATTGGAATCTATGGCCCTTCAACCATTTATTTTGTAGAGTCAAATTTCTGTAGGATTACACTGTAAAAAAATTTCACCGGAAAATTCCAGTACATGTACTGGAAGTCATTAACCTGTACATGTACCGGAAAATTTCAGCACATTTGTACTGCAAAAATTCAGTGCAAACGTTATGGAATTCCCGCATCAAAACTGGAAATTTTCTGAGCCTCGGTACTGGAATTTTTCAGTACACGAGCTGGACTTTTCCAGGACATGTACTGGAAAATTAATGCTGAAAATATCCATGAAAATTGAAAAAAAATTGCTCACGCAAAGTGATTTTGCAGGGTCCTTGTGTTCCAAGATGATTGAGAAACTTTTGATCGTTCATTTGGATGGACAGAAACTCATGTCTACCTAACAGGATTTGAACCCACACTTTTCTACCTGCCTACCAACTGAAACCTAAGACCTAACCGATGAGCTATAGCGCGACATGTTGGAAGGCCAGCTTGGGTTACTACATATGCTTCATATCTAGAACACAAGAGGATAAGTCCTGGAAAAACCTCATATATCAATTTCATTGGCTACAATTACAATTATTATTCAAAATCTCAATCAGGAAATTTTTAATATAAAGACTTGAAATTTTTCCTGCCAGAAATGACGAAGTCCAATAGAAGTGGAAAATTTCAGTGCAACAGTGATTAAATTCCTTTGCATAGCAACTGGAAAATTCCATCGCACGACCTGAAAATTGCAGTTCAAAACCTGTATAATTCAATTGCATAGTAACTGGAAAATTCCATCACAAAACCTGAGAATTGCAGTTAAAAACCTGTATAATTCCAGTATACCAACGATTAGGTTTTTTTTTCTAAATTCCAAATTTTTTCTCAAGTCCTTTTTGAGGGAATATTTTTTTTTGGTGCACAAGAACTATAAAATTGTAGTACGAGCCGGTAAAATTTTCGCGAAATCATGGCAAAATTTCAGTACATCATCTCAAACTTGAAAATTCCAGTACAATGACTGAATTTTCAGTTATGCTTGGTAAATTTTCAGTAACGTAACAACAAAATCTCTGTACATGTACTGGAATATCCATATTCCAGTACTAGCACTGGAAATTTCCAGTCCAGTTGCACAGTAAATTTCCAGTTTTTTTTTACAGTGTATGTAGATCACAAATATCTATATTCCATTGTTAAATGATTTTTGCGGAATATAAATTCTGTACAATAAAAATCTTGTGAGATTGGGTTTGTACTTTGCCAGAAATTCTTCCTGTAGAATAAATTCCTACCTCATTGATAGTTTTCAATAACTCCAAAATAAACGTTACACTGAGAGAAAAGAATCTCAAAATCCGATATTTTCTTGATTCGATAAAACGTTTTTTGGAAGGAGAAATTACTGACTCAGTTTGAATCTATACAGCTTGAAATGGAGAAAATTATCTCATCCCAACTACACTTTTTCTTGAAATAAGAAAAATGTATATATTCTTGGAACAAGGAAATATGTTCTTATGATTAAGCCAATTTTTTTCTCAGTGTAGGGCTAATTGGAAGTATCGATACTGGTCTTTGGTAAAAGTATATGAATACTTATGAAATATCAATTGACGCATATTTCATACAAAAATATCGATACTTCCAATATCCCCAAGACCTAATTCAAAAGTGTCAGGATCGAAAGATCAATTAAGTTATCCGTGACGACATATTCATTAATATTGACAGTTATATTGATTATTATTATTCATGTATGTAAATCAGTACAACATATTCATACTAAATACTTCATTCTCTAATGACTCGAACTATCCGCATACGAAGCACTCTTTTAAATTAGAATGGAAAACAACTCGATTCCTCTTTTATTCCGAGTATACATAAAATCTTTCTATTTGTTTCTTTCGCGCAAAGACGAACAAAGCGGACCATCTACGATGATCGCGATTATCATAATGGGGGGGAATTAAATGCGCCTGGTAGTCTGCAGACGAGAACGCGCAATTCGATGCACGATAAAGAAAGAACTGACAACTGGTAAAGAGACATGAACTCGTATATACATATATATCAACAGACTCACTCGGTCGCCTTGAACCAAAATCGTTGAAACGGAACGAAAATTATGATTGTAATAACGTAAATTCTATGATTTGTCTCGTATGGACCATTACCGTATGAAGATTTTGTTATTGTTTCCCCCTCCGACACGTATCACTGAATCTCGAATATAGAATGTTCGAATACAACACATTTCAATAGTATCCTCATAAAATTCCATATTTGATGAACCAAACGTATCACTGGAAACACCATATACAGGCTCAAATCATGATTACTCAATATTGCTTAGAACGCGACGTACGGTATGTTCATTATTCACCCTTTGATCTTCGTATACCAACAATTATGAATCCATACATGCGTTATGATTTCTAAACAAGGAGATGAGAGATCTCCCTTGAGATTTGCGGAGAACAATTACTTTGTTGACAATACAAGCTTTGTTACAGTTACCAAGCGATTATCACATTTATCCTTCAAACGCACGAATTAAGCTTTCCTCGTTGAAGCTTCGAATATGCCCTCAATGTACAAAATGAACACTTCGGATAAAACTTTTTCTCTTTCTTGATTTAACTCGTATTCCAAGGTGCACCATGTATCATTCCTTATTAGCTATTCCATTTGATTTATATATTGAAATGAATTTGATATCAAACGAGTTCGAGAGTTTATATTTCAACACGTCTATCTTTAATTATTCATACCTGTAGAACTAGGACAAGTTTCAGATGCGTCTCTATTTAACATTCATTTTGAATGAGATTCAATCATTTGAATATTTATTCAAACACCATTCCTAGACTATCGTAATTGGACATATCGATGTATCATTTGAATTCTATGTAACTCGTAATCTTGTAAAAATCGTAATGTTGCAATGATTCGAATGAGGAATCGCAAAAGATTTTTAGAAATAGAGATTTTCTTGAGTGAAAGTCGATCAAGAGTGTTGATATTTTGTTAGAAAGTGAGTAAGGATCTTCATTTAGAATTCGGTAAAAAACTTGATTTCTTAACTTTTAAGGTCATACGTTTGTATGCTCAAATGTCCCTCGAGTTTCAAAGTAGCGGATTCATTTTAAGAATTGTATATACAGTTCCATCAGGATAGAGAAAGTATTCTGTAGTACACATAAAATCACTTGCACTCATTGATAATGTTATGCAAATGTCGAACTTCCTCCAGGATGGATTCTGGAAATCAATCATAAAATATTTGATGAAAAATAAAAGCAGTAGTAAAGTTTTTTAGAATATCTGAACAAGTGAAGCGAAAGTTTTCCGTTATGAATGAAATAAAATTCATTACCGTAGTCAGGAAAAACTTGAGAGAATTTTTAAAAAGTATAAATACACGTCTCGTATCCCGTGACGATCAAACTTTGTTTTATAATCACAATAAAAGTAGATTCAGTGCAAAATTGATGAGAAAGTTTTGTAACGTATATTCATGCTCTTCTTCCAAGAATACAAACTTCCACCGTGAAATTAGTGAAATGGTTTATCGATTCATACATCATGTACAGTACGTGGGTTCTGTTCAATGACTGTGTTTACATTCAGCGATGGAGAAAAACCAATAAAATGATGGGTCTTGACGTATTTGCGATAATAACCAATTCCTTAAAATTTATGACAAAATTTTAAATATATTGAAATATCTCTGCGACTGATAGTCATCCAAATATTGAGAAAACATCCAGGAAGAACCCATTTGCGAGAAAATTATATGGAAAATGGATGTAAATAAATGATGGGTAATTTATATAATTGATTGAGTTTATATATCATTGAAAATATTTGAAGGGGGTATACCAATCAAAATTGGGAAAAAAATCGAATTTTTTCCTTCATAAAATGATAGAAAAACATTTCAAAAAAATTTCTGCAAGTTTCAAAATTGTTTGAATTTGAATTTGTTTCAGTGCTACGTTGGCACCTCGAATCCAAGGAAATTCGACAAACACAAAACAAAGAAAATTTTTAATGACATAAAATTCATTGGAGCAAATTACCATAAATTAATTTGTAAAATTTCTTAACGGGATATCAGCGTGTACCATCCAAATAGGGTTTTCGTCCGCAGAATTTCTCCTAACTGAATCCATGAAACAGTTTGGAATTTTCAGAAAATAGTTTTTGATACTTAATGAATCGCGGTACAGAGCCCGAATTTTTTGATTGCTGAAAAGAAATCTTTCTTGAAGACTTTTCGAAATTTTGTTCTATTGATAAAATATCAACAAATATTCCTAGGAAATTTTAAACTGTTTCGTGAATTCAATTCAGAGAATTCTTGCAGACAAAATCTTTACTCGGATGGTACGCTAGTTTCCCGTTAGTTCAAAGAATTTTTACATTCCATTCTTTCTTTGTAGTGTAACTTTCAAACTTTAACTTTACAGTTAACTTGCGTAGAAAACTACGCGAAAGCTATCGATTCGATTTTGCAAAAAAAACCTTTTAATATATGAATCTATTTTCATTTTGAAAATTCCAATGAAAAGATATTTGTTTTGGAACAAAAAAGTTTAGAAACGCGTTATTCTTGGATTTTCCATTATTCATCCACAAAAAAAAAACGCGTAATTTCAACTAGATTGAGATTTATTCCGAAAAAAAAAATGTTAATTTTGAGAAACTATTTTCTTTTTATATTTCAAATAAGAATTGCGACCATCATTTTTTACGCACATTTGAAAAAATCGATTTGTAAGTCCTTCATCGTCATTTTCAAACAATTAATCGAGAAGATTTCATGAATTTGAATGTTCACTAATAAATTTCAAAAGTTACAGAAGAATTTTAATATCATTTCTACTTTGAAAGAATTCATGAAATCTTGTTTTTTATGGTAAAAATACATGGTTAATATGAATTTTCATAGGATATCGATTGAAACTTGATACATTTTTTCCTTCCATAATTGATTCATTAATATATTCTCATAATATGATATTTATTGATGAATATAAAAATGATTTATTCAATTGTTTCACGTTTGGCACCCTCGAATACACATATTTTAGACTGTTTTGAAAGCAATGTTTTTATTTTCTCCAATTATTCATTCATGTTAAATATTTATAAATTTAATTTTCACTTCAAAACTGATATTTTTCTTGAAACTTTATTTAATTTCTCATCAATGCAGGGCATATAAATTGAATTCATAAATGAAATGTTCACCATTATACAGTTGTTTACACCCTAATAATATAGAATGTTATTGATCCTCATTTATCAAAATCCTTCTCAAGAAGACTTCTCCCTTTGACAGGATTTTCAACTGAATGGCTTGGAATTAACATTTTAACAATTCGACAAATTTTCGCTTCATTAGCTCAAAGTTATTCTTCAACGACCAGAACTTATTTCCTTATAATATTTCGCTTTCTGAATTTATGGATTTTCAACTTCACCAAAAATACTTCGGGCATAATCATCTACTTTATATCTCTTGAATTTATGAATTTAATCCTTACATTCTTCCACTAGTTATTATTTTGAAAACATTGTTCAAACTCACTTGATTCTTCGGATAAATCCAATCTCAATATTTTCAAAATTCCAAGTTCATGATATGTATAGAACTTCAAACTTTTCAATACTTTAATTGTTGATTGAATCTTATTTTTCACCGAGTTTTTCAACTCACAGTTTATGTTTTGACTTGTTTGATCATTTATTAGTGTAGAAAATTTTATTATTTGAAATATAAATTGAGTTTACTTTTTTTTATCACACATTACCCCGATCTTTTTTCGAATAATTGTAAACATATTGGAACATTACATCTTTTTATTTGACTAAGAACACTCATTCGATTTGAATTGAAAACTTCGAAATCATTACAATTTAAGGGAGTGTCCGGACTGATAAGTCGTTGATAAATGAACTCAAGAGATCCTTCATGTAATTTTCGTCCTGAATACTTTGTATTAATTATTATAACTGATTATTGTTTTGTATTCAAACCGAAATTCTTTGATCACGTTTTACACCTCCAGCCAATTCAAGGGATATTTGTTACACGTTACATTTCTAAATTGATCATAATAAACCTCGTTTAAAATTCATCCAGTCATGTTTTAATAATCTGTGACCCATGTTTTCCCACTCTTGTGAAACGAACCTTGATTCTCCGACGAGCAAAATGCATTAACGGGTGGTTAATCAATCAATTACCGATAAATAAACTTATCATAACATATCAAATCTGATCAAGTTATTCGATTTAATATAAATTATGAAATTTCAGAATTTGTCATTGAAATGTAAGAAATTAATTGAAATTGAGAAGAAAATTTTCAAAATTATGAATGATATTATTGAAATTAATTAATATCATATTCTGAAATTTGAGAAATTGTGTTATGTGAAAAGTTTCATAATGTTTGATTGAAGCTTGAGGCAAATCTTCTACAATGTAGGATCTCTGTACAGTTGAGAGTTAATATTAGAGACCTCGCATATAGGATTCTCTCGAATGACTCCCTCTTCATTTTCATTAATTCTAAGAAGATTAATTTCAGTCCCAGCTCAATGCTTCTAAATTATCAAAAACAACAAACATCTCGTTGTGCATGACAAAATTTCAGTTATTTGATTCTCATGAATGTTTATAAATGTCATTTATTTTATGATGATTGAAATGTCAAGACGCATTTATAATTAATATCCTCTGCATGTATTCAACACATGTTAATCTCCGAATATATAGGTAAATATCATCAAATAAATAGTTAATCATGTATAGGTATGTAGGTATAAGCTCATAACATAATTCTTAATGTACATGACCTGTAAAAAAAACTGCAAACAGCACAAATGAATATCAGTTACAGAATTCGTAATTCAATATTGCAAAATGCAATATCATTTTTTCCATACTTTTGTACAAACTTTTCAGCACTCAATGACTACTAGAATCATCTTTCTTCAGTCTTTTGACTCTCTGCGGATGTTGGGAAACTCAATCTTCTAATGAAATCTATGGCTATGGTAAATTTCTGGCTGCAGATTATGATTTCCGTTGAATTCGCAGTAAACTGAACTAGGTACGGTCTCTTTGAGTAGAGATCACTGTTACTCTCCACCGATATAAGATTCACTTCTCTTTTTCGAATTAATCAATTAGAACTATGGATATGCAGTTCAAACACATGGTTTTAATTGGATTGGTTACATGAGTTCGTTCAAGCCTAAATCAATGCTGGCACAAACTCGCGCCAATGCTGTTCTAACACAAATCATTTTTGTATTATCAACCCAGGCACGATGATAGCTCTATTATCGATCGATATGGACTGAATGTAAGTTCCTGATATTTGACCACCATGCTTAGCCCAAACCATTGATGGAATCGCTCAATTTTCAAATGAAAAAGGATTCTCCTAAAGAAGACGGATCAGAACTATAAGAAAACTAAGGAATGTATGCCACACAGAGAAAAGTTTATATCAAAGATTACTATATTTTTATGATACTCGTGGGATATACTTTATCATGAGGTTCAGAGTTATATCTATTTTAAATTATAACATATTTATCTTCATCCTCACGAGAGTGTATGGCGAATGCTCGTATACTTGTGGTTCATACACTGACAGAAAAACGACTTGTTTGAAACATTCGTGGTCGCAGTAACTTGAAATCTGGTTCGATTCACCAGGAAATGTGATTGTGATTTCCAGAAAGAATGATTGGAGCCAAAATTAACTACATATTCTGGTTATTACACCAAGAAGAGAATCTGATTTTTCTAACCTGAATCGAACCAGATTTCAAGTGACTGCGACCACGAATGTTTCAACCAGGTAGTTTTTCTGTCAGTGTAGCGACATAATGAAATATATCCCAAAAGTACAATATAAATATGCTAATATCAATTATAAAATGTTTACTGTGCAAACGAAATCATTTATAGATGAAAACTCATATCATATCCAACTCATTTGTCCGATTCATTCCAAAGAATTCACATACTATAATTGAGTCCTCAATGGTGAATGAATTTAATGACATGCTCCTAGATCATCAGCAATTTTGTGGCTTCATTTTTTTCGTATTCAAGTTCATGAAAGATTGTTGAACTATTCGTCAATGGATGAAAGATTATCATTAGTTCAACGTCTCCTGTCACTCAGACGTTAATTTATTCCTTTGATGTATAAAAAACAGAAATGATTCACGGCTCGATTAACAAGAATCCTTGACTATTCGTTTAATTCAATCACGGTGTTCATCACTTGCTTGTGAACAAATAATATTTCACCGTACATAATATGGTATCATATCGACACGTGACTTTTCATCCATATCACATTCAACCGTTTCTATTATATTTCTTCTCATTCTTAATTGATAAATTTCATCAACCCGGGTAGGAATTCATAGCTTAACTTTGATCAGCTTGATCTCAATCTTGTTCGAGTCCTGACAAGAATTTTGTATTACTGGGCTATCATCCAAACTTTATCGGGAAGATTGAAATCACAGCAAAGTAAAACACAGTAGTTCAAATAAATTCGTTCAACATGAACGTAAATATGTCGATTGGAAATCATATTTACAGGTATTCCTCTAGATTTTTTTTCTGTCAAAGGAGCACTCGCAGTAGAGCTGATCTGTGCTTTTCACTGAGAAAATTGAGAAATGAAACAGGGAAAAGCAATCAAGAATACAGGATCTGGTTCGGAATTACCGTGAATGAAATGATGATGTTTGATCAGGTTCTGTCTTACGTAAGTGGTGAGAACCGATAAATGTCAGACCTCTTCTTGGGTCGTCGGCAACGGCTGTAGTAGTTGGATACCGAACACGTTTCCCAAGCGTTGTTCAGGCACAAATATCCAATCAAACGTCGCGTTTCCAGAAAATGAATCAACATCATAATACAGGGTGTATTTTATCCCTCCTCTGATTCTTTTTGAATGTCATGGAGTCAGAGCACCCTGAATATTGTTTTCCACTCTTGCTCTTTTTGTAATATTCTATACTGAAAAATGGCAACGTCTTTTGTGTATTTGGAACTATTTTCAATCTGATTTCGCATTTGAAAACTTGGAATTGGTCATAACACATCAGAACTAATATGAATAGCTGAAATCGAATCATTTCCAGACAGCACTGTAAGTGCTCAGAATGTTTTAGAAACGTGCCCGTGGTTTCGCGATCTCTGATTCCAACAATTCATCACGTTTTCAAAACATTTTTCAAACACGAATTGTCCAAACATTTATGTAGTTCATGAAAATTTCCCATTTCGTCGCTAACCTACGCCAACCTACAAATCATTCATATTCAAAGTTTAATACATGACATCTACGTCGAAAAATAGTAAAACCATATTGTTTTGATATTGTGGAGAGTAAAACAAAGATATTAAAAAGCGCTTTAGAGACGAACTATTTTCCACTCAATCTAGCACTTCATAAGCTTGTACGTGTAATTTCTTTCATACACAAGATTATTTTACTTGAATATAATTGATTTAGGATTTGTTTTGAATGAAAATATCCGCAGAGATGTTATCAATTCGATGATTTATAAAGACAAATTCAACATGTGTTAATCACGAGAATGTGAATAAAAGAAACCAGGACATTTTCATGCCTTAAAAACATACACGCGACCCTTTGAAAACATCACAAAACGTTTCTGAAACATTTCGTTCGTAACGAGGCACATTTTGTGCATGTTCGCAAAACGTCTCAGTGCTGTGTGGCAATTTTTACATTCATTGTTTGGGTGAGATATAATTTCACTTCTCCACATTCATTCATCCCGTGTACACTTCTGTGATTGATAAGAATATGCACTCAGCAGAAATATAAAAACGCACATGAATTCTCTGTTTTTTCATGTTTGTTTTCAGTTCCATTTTTGAAATAAGAATATGAAAATATCCCAGTGCTCGAATGATCATGGAAATTATTTAGATGCGATCTCTGTCCGATTAATGTTGAATACAATGTTCAGGGATTGTCATTCCCTATCAGATATGAAAGAATTCACATCACGAGAGAACCATTTTCAAATCTGAAAATATAGAGTTGAAAATCATGTTATTTTTTCACGTAAACAGAACTCCGACCCGATTTAGGAAATTTTGTATCAGACTGATATCGTAAGCTAATACCAGCTCGATATCACCAACTGTTTACATTTCTATTCATATGTATTCAATACAGCGCTCATATCGGTTCAAATATGCATCTAATATCAGACCAATATTGAATCGTCATGTGGTTTTTATTTCAAATTTATTTATATATGTATAAAAATACTTGGGAAAATATAAGAAAAAGCTTCGGTTGGTAATTTGTAAAATCACAATAGTGCTTTATAAAATATCATAAACATATGAATATCGTGCAACAAGAATTGAGTTCCTTGTACGACAGTAGGAATGACAAGTTATCCAACCAACTTTACTGGCGTACGAAGCATTGAGTACAAAAAACCATAGAGCAGGATAAAAACTAAGAGCCTTCGAAACGGAATTGTTCCATCGTAATCCTCTCCTGGGTGACTATACAAATCAATGGAGATTATTTGATTCGCCATTCGAATTTCATTTAAGATAAAGCGAATGGGACAAGACGATGCTCATCCGACCGTGATCTCCGTTCATGTTTCCCAAGTGAAAGAATTCCTCAACCTTGATTATGACATAATCATGTTTTGTCGTGTCGTTGTTTATGAATATATCCTGTTACGTTCAACTTCCGACAACTTTTCCACAAACGTTCATCCTTCCAAAAAAAAATTTTCAAAAACACATTGAAGGATATTATCCAACACCCTTCCTTCCAATCCGTCGATTGAATCATCTCCATTTCTAACACGCAAACATTATATTTATAAAAGAATCTCCTTTATACCGTTATCTCATCTCGTACGATTGTTTCAATCATTTCGCATCGAGGATCGATTTCCATATGAATTACAAATATCTCGATTTTTCAAATTTATGTGCATTCTTATTCAACGGAGGAAGGAATCTCGCAATGAGAATAATCTTACGTATTGGCGAATCGATCATCTCGATCCGAGCATCAGATTTACATTCACTAGTTCATTTACATGCACTTTTCGAATACAAAAGCTCAATAAATCACGATTAGGACATAGATTTTCCATTTTTTTCTCCCCTGTTTTTTTATTCGTGATCAGATTTTTCAATTGAATCATGTTACGTGCTGCACACGTTCACAATCTATTTATCTATCTACGCATTGAACGTGTACAACGAATCTTGTGATATTTAATAATTCATCGTAATAGTGTGAAAATACACAAACACGATATCATTGTATTTATCATTTTAATGAGATCTCATTTGCGGGATCGAGTTTAAACAGTTATTACATATACTACAAGATTGTTTTTATCCATTTAGAGTTCATACAAATGCGCAGTGAGTAAATTGAATATTACGTAAAGTGCAGGAGATATGAAAATCAACCGTTATGTTGATATATTTCATCAAAGATTTATGAATTTTAATTCGATTGATTCTGATTTAGATTCGGTGAGGATAATTATAAAGGGTACGTGATAATTTATTGATTTTTGATTGGATATCTTCTAGCAATTAATTGTTACATAACTGGATAGAATAGTGGCTTCTCAATAAACGATGATCTTTGAGTTGTTCGCGCATTGGTATTGCATGATCGCATCCAACCAATTTTCTCTAGACGTATTTTCTGTCAATTATCCGACTGATTATCCTAGCTACTTTTAATTATGTTTGTCATCTTGTTTGAGTAGAAGAATATCGTGTACTGATTTAATGTGTTGATTATCATCGTATTGTCTTGTAAATACGCAAGAATAGCGGGATCTGTTGTAGGAATGACGATACTATCATACGTTCATAGATTTGAATTAAATCATTTGTCATTGATTCTCTTTTATTCCAAAGAATTATTGTTGAAATAACTAAGGATTCAAATCTTGGGCTGAAAAAGTTGACTATTTTTCATGTTTAAAGCGTACCTTGAAGCAAGTGTGAATTTATTCCTAGGGGCTTTTAATTACACGGAAAAACCGGGTCTCTTTAAAATTTAGAAAGAATCTATCAACGTTTGGAGGATCCGCTGAAAAAAATTCGTACAGTGAGTCTACCAAAAATTCGTAATCAAACTATCAAGTGTTAATACATCGACTAAGAATTTTAAATAGACTCACCACGAATATTTCCTTGCAGCGATCCTCGTTTTCCCTGAATTGACAGTCTTTTTTCAAATATTGATATGTCTTTCCGCGTGGAAGGAAAAATACTTTATTTTAAATGAGTCAAAAAAATATATCGATTCGAGTATTGTCTATTGCTTTCTACTACTTTTGACCATCTTTCAGGGAGGGAACTCATATATACCATGTGGGGAAGAATGTTTCGTCTTGAGATGCGATCCGAGAAATAACTAATTCTTCGCAAGAAGTGAACTTTTGCTCAGCTGACTTGATTTTCATTATCAATATGAATTATCATCAAATCAAATTGTCATCCACCTGACCTTTCAGTTACGTAGCCGTACGGTGCTTGAGATCAGAGACTTCAGCGTCCTCAATCCGACCATTGCTCATTCACAACCTTGTGTGTCTATATCCTAAACATAATTCGTACACGCTATGTCTAATTTGGAATATCATGCTGTAGAAAATTCTTGAGAGAAGAAGGTAAAATCCTGAAGGATGTTGATAAATGTGCTTGCAAAATATACAGTTATCATTGACCTTCGTACGTCTTTTTTTGTAATACCCTAGTGATTCTGTGTGAGATAATGTGCAAAATTATTCGAAATGAAGAGAGAGAGAGAGAAGGATCATTTCAAGAAGATTCAAGAAGCGGAAAAACATTGTGATCGTTGGGAAGGAAGTATTTCTCTGGTTGACAATTGAAGGTGAAGGATATGGATGAGGAATCTGGAATTAACTGAAATAACAATCGAATCCAAATCATTTATGAATGTTAATTATGGTTCACGTGCACTGAGAAAAGAGGTAATTTTAATTTAATAAAGCTCACTTTGGATACGGTGGAATAAATATTCTTTTCACATAAATTTGGCTTTAAAAAACCTCATCTGAGGATGATGAGTCCATATCCAAAACAAGATTGATTGAATACAAATAAACTCTTCTCTGTGGTATCGACAAGTCCAATATTTCATACAATCTCTGTATTCAGGTGATGAAAGAGCGAACAAATAAATTAAACTCTCTACACGCGATTGAGTGGAATCTCAATATAAGTGGTTGGTTTACCTATAGATGACAATAAAATATAGATTGGTGCCATGTTATGAATCGACGATTGAGTGTCCACGACCGGGATAGAAGTGTATCATGAATTAGATGTAATGGTACACTTTGAGTTTAATATTTTCAGGCTTGACCCATCGTTATAGTTCAATATTGATTGAACCGACATCATCAATTTCTTCTCAATATTGTTCTGATCCTCGAAAGATTGTGCATCGACGCAGCTTAAAATTCTGCCGTACAAGTTAAGAGGATACTTAAGTCTGTTCAGCCTCGAACGGAGATAATCGACGAATACGATTTTCTTACGAAAAGGTATTGAAGAATATCATTTGAATAAATGTTAAGACATCTTTAACTTCAAATGATCATTCTCTTCCCGATCCCGTCAAAACAATTCCAACTTTTTTGTTATTGGCACTGAGAAAAACGACATGGGTTTGTTCATTTACAACAATACAAGGGGAAAAAAAGCACTTAAGTCGACATAAGGGTATTTTACTTGTAAAAGCGTCCGTGTTCGCCTCACAACCGAAAAGAAGAACCTAAGTCGACTTAGGTTCGCTCTCAGTTGTAAATTAATGATGAACGAGCGTTTTCTCACGCCAAATACAACTTTTTCAAGTGTCTTTTTAACTTGTACGGCAGAAATAACCTCATCATTTTGAAGTTATGCCATCATTGTTTCGATTTCATTGTTAATCTTCTGCATCATGCTATCGCCAACGGTAAATTTTTCACCTGGGCACACTGAAAACACAGTTTGTTCCAGCCAAACAAAATTTCGGTTGAAATAAACGCAAAGAAACTTTTTGGTTGGTTGAAATAAAATTTATTTGGGGTGAACAAAATTTAGATCACAATAATTAAGGCTTTCACACAGACAAATAAATTTGATTCCAGCCAACCAAAAAGTTTCTTTGCGTTCATTTCAACCAAAATTCTGTCTCGCTGAAACAAACGGTTTCTCAGTGCAATAAGTACTAAATTATAAAAACATGAAAAATGTCTTGATTTCGATGGAAAAACAAAAAAAAAGAAGCAACAATAATCAATAGACCGTTTCAACGATATGAATACCTTAAATATCATGTACGTAAATGTTTCGTCTTATTGATTTCGGATTGGAAGAAACGAATATTCAAGGTGAGAGGAATGAAGGGAACATACCTAGGTCACGTTCATCAAATAAGAAACGGCGGTACTGAGATTCAAGAACTACGTTGAATGTATTTCATTGAAAGATCAAGCAGAATCCGCGCGTGAAAAAAAAATTGTGATTCATTCTGGCAATTGAAAGGTAGTTTATTTCCGTTAATGATATGTATCATTCAATTTGTTCTGTTCTGTTCTGTATTTTCTAAACAGTTTTTTCGTTGAGTATAATCAGCTATTCTGATACATTATATTCGCCTAAAACAGTGTGTAATGACTGAGGTAAACGACCCAATAGCGGACTGATACACTGATCACTGGTCACTGATTACATGAAAAAACAAAAGTGTTGAGGAGTTTTTAATTTCATATTTATGAATGGTTTTATGGACATGAGTGGATCTCAAAGTCAGTTCATTGGGAATTAAATGATTCTGAAGAAAAAAAAATGAGTAGTTTAGTTGAGTAGTTGAAGTCTCACTCAATAATGAGACCCAACTAGAGTTAAAATATCATCAGCTCTGATAGGATACGATATTCATGTCATGATGTTGAAATATTATTATGTTTAATCGAAAGGAGATTCATTAATCAGATGGAGTCTCTATTGCATATGAATGTGTAATTCAATTTGTGATTTTACTTGAAGTCTTTTAGGTGGTTTAGGAGCAGAAGCCAAGTAGGGCTTCACCCAGGTTTTTCTGAGGAACTGGCAAAGCCTGGTAGGGCCTCGTAATAGCTTACAGAGTTCCTAGAGCACTTTATACTAAAGGAATGGTTAAAAATATTCTATCAATCATATCATAGATATGCACTGAGTCGAGAACATTTTTTTGATTCAAGAATAATATCTCTTGGACCCATAACATATCAGCTATAATGAAAAATGTGAATTCTTGGCAGTATTCAAGGATTAAATCTTCCGATATTATTCATTATTCCTCTTGATGTGATGTGTGTTATCAAAAACGTCGATCAAATATTTTATAAAAGCTGGACTGAATAATTTCACTGCAAATGTGAGTGCTTTATTTTGATACACTCAACGCATTCAAATCCTATAGTTCTATAGTCACTTTTTGAACATCTAAAACAGCGTAAATAGGTCAATAACTTGGATAAAGTGTTTTATAATGGAAACATTTTTATGTTCCATGTACAGAGAAAAGTGTGTGGAATTGATTACCATTCGCTTTATTTCTTTTGTATACACGGAGAGAAAAGTATTGCTGGCATAACAAGCAGGTCTGTTATTATAGCGCCTACAAATAAAATTAGCTGTAAGAGCAAGAAAAATGATTGACACAACTGAACTTTTTTACTGACATGAACACATTTGTTAATAGAACTAACGTCTTAGCTGCTGTAGGGAATATTTTTGCAAGGACAACTAGAGGTGGACTCGAGACTCTCGAGAAAAACCGACAAAACTTAATTTTACCAGTTTCGATGCAAGATTCGTTGCGTCAATGTACAAATATTTAAAGAATGAAATGATGGAGAATTTTCAAGAATATTTTTTCGATTCTGAACTCTGAGATTCATTCAAAACTGTTGCAGTCTCGAAAAGGGTCTTGTCTCGTCTTGTCTTGGTCTTGAGTGGAGAAAAGTTGTGTTATGTTCTGAATGCAATCAATTTTATCCCCTCAGACATGTGATTTTCAACTATTTCATGCCCACACTTGACTTGATATGCAAATTTGTTTTCAAACATCATAAAATTGAATGATATTTATTATTCTTGATCTCTAGTGCTGACTCCCGATTTGGCGATCGTTCCTATGTTAAACCAATCGTTTCCATGGTAACCTGATGTAGCGGTTTCATCAATGCTTATTATTGAATGTTGCATAATATTCCCTTTAACAATATCATTTTCACCACTTCCACTGGACTATAAATATTCACCTTGGAATATGATTATCAGCTCAGATTGTTTTCCCACACTATCGATACATGCTAATGAGGTGGTATATTACTCACACCACCTTGAATTATACAATAAATTCTCCTATATCGCACGACTTTGATCCTCCTAAAATTACGCTTGGAGGAGAACACAGAAAGCATGAATTTTCCACTGAAATAGATGTGTTGGGTTACATTCTAAGAGAATTCTTCACGTTCGAAATTGTACACGATCCACGCGCTGTTTGTGCTTCACGAGCGATTTATAACTCTTCTTCTGGCAAATTCCACTCGCTCTTCGGTTCTTGAATTCGAAGCTCTACAATAATTACGTACACTCTTTTTGACGAGAGATCAACCTTTCTTACGTTTATACATAACATAAACCTAAGGAGATCATGAGATTGTGTACTATGTACCAATTTAATTTCACATTTCTCATAGAAAAGTTATGTCTCAAGTTTATTCATGTTCTTATACGTGTTTTGTTTGTACAGTGAGTTTTCAGGAAGAAAATGAATATGAATAGTGTGAAATATATGTACAAAAAAAAGGTCAAAAGAACAAGGCAGAGATTTAACACTGATTCACATTGAAATCAGATATAAATCCTATACATTACTTATTGGTATGCATAAATTATCATCACATAGGAATTAGAAATGCTTCGACGCAGAGGAGCCCGAGTTGAAATATGATTACAATTTTGGTACTGATCATCAGGCCTAAATACGACTACGTTCGTGCAGATCTAGTCTTGTTTATGCCGCTCCTATACCGACGTTGGATATGAATTTTTGAAACTAACCTTCCTTTCTTATATAAGATCCCGAAGTTATCAGAATGTGATCCAAGTCAACTTTCTGATAACTTCCAAACCTCATAAAAAAAGGCATCACAAAGATTTCCAAAATCGACGCATTAGAGAACTTTCTGTTAGCATTTAAAGAATATAATGAATGTTTGAAATGTTGAGGGGAAAACAATGTCCAAAAATGTACAGAATCTTATTCAGTTTGGGACATTTTCTCCACATGGGATATCATTAACGATATCGACCCATAATAATTGAAAATCATAACATCAGTTTACGAGGTACGAAATAAGGTTCATGAATACAGATTGATTTCACTACTCGGGAGCACTGTTAGTGAATTGCAAAATATATCCACTCTGTAAATCCAGAGAACTGAAAAATGAATATTTTCATTCACTTCATCCACTCAGAAGGTGAGTCTTTGACAATAGAAAAATCGTTTCTGTTGGAATTCACTCAACCCATTCCCTTGACTCACTCTCGCACTGGAATAAAGACAAAGAATAAAACACTGAGAATCAGAAGAAAATTCATCGTAGCGTAACAAAAACTGTTAAGAAGTAGAGCTCGAGTGAGAGAAGGATAAATCCAATAATCTCAAGTAGTTGTTCGCATGACATTGACCCGATGTTTCAGCCTACCATGGGAATTCTATGTTCAGGTGTCTGAAGAGATAATTAAACTGACATTTGAAACAATTTGCGACTATGAGACACAACAAATATCATGAAAATGTCTCCATTTGGTGAGGAAACAAGTTATTTTGAATGAAAAACAGCAAATTGAACAATCTGAAAAAACTGCTATGAACATTTATGAGTTCATTAGGAAGTTTCGTGTTCTCAATATATCTAATTGAGTGAGGTATCGAATATATTTTTCATCCTCCCTTCATACTCAACGTTGCAACCAATTGTCAGTCATTTTGAAGATTCACATAAAAGAATATCGCAAGACGGAGAAATCCCCTTCGTACACAGTGAAAAGTGAAACCTGTTTTCATCCTGAATACCAGCTTATTTTGAGATCCAGCCAAAACTAGCCCTGTTTCATGCCCTGATAAAGTAAACACTGGAAATAAATGCCAACACAATCGGAAAGACTAAATTTCAGTCAGTGTCCTAGCGAATCTGGATGAACCGACAAGCGACCAAAAATTTCGGTCACATTTTGGTGGAAAATCTTGGTTTTAGTCATTTGTTGGTCGTTTAGGACATTTTTTCCAACAAAAATTCAACCAATCTCAATTTGGTAATTTTTCAGTTATTTTGTGGTGATTTTCTGAGTTTTTACCTCAAAAATACCAAAATCTTTTCGGCCACAAATAGGTCATCATATGATAGAAACCATCTAGGTAACGATTTTCTGACCAAATTTTTACCAAACCAAAAAATAACCGACAGTAAACCAAAAAAATTGGTCAATTTGGAATCGCTATGGTATACTGACTTATCACTCACTTCTTGTAGGATTTAATACCGAAAGAGCGGAATGATTCCCTAAAATGGAGAGAAAACATCCCTCATTGTTGATATCAAACACAATTCTTGGATGGAGTACATCACTGAACTGAGGGAAAACTCTCTAAATTTCCTACAGGATGAGTAATAATATAATCTGTGACTCACTCGAAGCAACACAGTCAGTCACAGCGACATGACGGTAACATGCTTAAAGCACGTTGCTTGGGGCGTTCCTTTTCGTTTCGAAGAACCTTGGAATCCGGTGAACGAAAGGCATAATTCGAGTCTATTATTTTAACGGTGATTGAAAGCCCCAACGTGAACCTGAATTCACACTAAACGCCACAGTGAAAACGAGGAGATATTTTATGACAACAGTCATTCACCTCCACGTGTGAATTCCAAAATACAATCTAATTCCCAGAGAATGGTAACGGGAAGGATATTCTCACACACCCGTGTTTGCGGAATTTCGAGTATAAACCGTTACACAAAATGTCAGGGAATAAAATGATACCAACATTGATATCATTTTATCCCATTGAGTGTTGTTTATTTTTGGAAGAGAGGATCTTTCTATATTTCCTATAATTCAACAAACATCCCACCAGTCACGTTCTTGAGATCTTATCTCAATTCCAATCACAATACGGATCAGAGTTTGAGGTCGGATGATATAAAATCAAAGGTGTGGTGTTTAAGATCTTGAATCGAGATAACTATACTCAAACCTATTATTAGTCGTCGTCGCTTGAATTATATTTCAAATACATAGAATGATAATATAAATGGTAGCGAGAATCATGAATCGACAGATTCGATCTCAATCTCTCCAACCCTCGCATTATCTCTCGCGGTAAATTTCACGCTTCATCAGAATCACTGTTTTTTCTTCTTATATAAAAGATTCAGAAGTTCCTATATCACATACGTGGATACATAATTAATTTCCACCAACATAAATTATTAGGAAATGACAGAAGCTAAGTTTACAGTAAGTTTTCAAGTTTCTGCTCATAAAATATACGATATATACGAGTTGTTGTAATTATTTTCACTATTTGGAGATTCAAATTATGTAGAATTTATGTGGTTTTTATTATAAATCATTCAAATTTGGTATTTCACGCTGTGAGTATTATATACTGGTACTTTAACCGAATATTTTAAGTGAGAAACTGCATGTTGTCCTCACAAGTGAGTGTTGTAATTGCTCACAATTATGTAGACGAATCGTTTACATTAGCGTCCAGAATGCGGTGAGTGAATTCAAAGCTAATTACGATTTGATTCATGATTCGCACTAAATCACTACCTAACTTTCAACTAGATTGAACGAAGTTGAGAATATCAATTATATTTTATGTCCTATTCTTCATATTTTATCAATTCATAATTTTGAAACTACAATGGATTTCAAACAATTAATATATCGATTTAATTCAGTACTGACGTGAATAAATAAAATAATCTGGAACTGAGAAATCAGAATTACAACAGTTACAATGATTGTATTAAATTCAGATAAGTGATGCTGAAAATGAAATATCAACCCCCAATTGGTTTCAACCTATCATTGTAGAAACTCTGTAGCTTCGAATGATAAGAAACATTGCAAACTCATGTGAAAAATGTGTGAAATTCACAAATACTAGGAATCAAGAGAGCAGGAATTCAGTAGTGATTAAGAAAGAAGTTAGATAAATACGATCCGTATGGCCTCCTGAATTTCTAATTTATGTACGAAAGAAGTGATGAGCGGAGTGAAAGGGAGTTTCAAAATAGATGAAGGTATGCAGAAACTGAATATTTATATATAAAGATTCATTTATAGAGACGTTGAAAAAAATGTAATGGAAGAAACAGGAAGTGTTTTGATAAAATACTCCGTATGTAAACTAACGGAGTAGGTTAAACATAAACTAATCTGTTAAGTATACAAATCAAAGTTGTCCAAATAATGTATAAAATTGATTTGAATGATCGAAAAAACAGAATTTCCAAGACCGGAGCGAATATTAATTAGCTTCATTTGAACTCTCCTCCTTCCTATACCGATTGATTTGATTCGAACAAACACCATCACCCCCGAATAAGATATTCATTCATCCCGAGACAGCTTTCTTTCACTTATAATCATAACCGCATAAGTAATAACTGGGTAGAAAAAAATGATTTGAACAGCGAAAAATATCATAATTTTTTTACAAAGCGAGAAAAAAAACCAAGAAAAGATATACGTGCGGGAGAGCTGACGTCTAAGAAAAGTTTTGAAATCACCCACTCATCGCGATGAGTTAAAGAGATAACAAGCCTAATAGGTATTATCTTGTCCACGTGCCTTCGAAGCATCTCAACAGAATTGATAACAATGCTTAGAATTTGTAAATACATAAATCATTGATCCATTCAGCGATACCACCCACTTATCTCTCCAACTAGGGTCTCCGGGTGTGCAAAATGTATATATGAAATCAGCAAATCGAAGGTGGTGGAGGTGACATACGCCCTACGGACCACCCCACACTGAGAACGTGGGAGGTGGGTCGAGGATGAAATATTGAATCTCTGAATATTACGTTCCACAGAGTTTTTCATTACGCTCCTCATTGTTATATATTATTCAAAATATGCTGAAGGTACTAGAAAATTTTCTACGATGAAAGGAAATATCCTGAAATTTATTGTACGGGAGGAATTACTTTGTTCGGCGGGTAAGTGAAAATGATTGCGTTGTAGGAAAATATATTTTTAGAACTAGGGAAATAGGGTGTAGTTGAATGATAGGCAAACAGAATTTCGAATTCTTCCGCGGTTCCTCGCGCAGTTTGCTACGTTGAATGAATTGAATCGACAGGAGAAAATCAAGGCACTTGCTATCCGAAGAGGGTTTTGTATTCCAATGGGAATTTTGAGTACTTTGGTCGAAGAATGTGTTGATTCGTTCTCAATTAAGCACCATAATTGGCTTTATGGGCATGAAAATTGGCGTAAACTGTGTAAAGCGTGTCCGTCCTGAGCGAACGTTTCCACTTCTATCCGCTAGGCACTTTGCGTCGTTACCGAGCGCATGGCAGACAAAAATAAATCCATGCAATTATATGAGGAGGTTCTTTCGTTCGATGAATCGTTTGATTAGTGATTCCCGCTAAAAGTCCTAGTTCACCATCAGATCTTTCAAAAAAGCTGGTTATTGGAGCTGTAATTATCTTCTCTTCATAATGACGTCTAATGTGAAAAATTTATTGCGTATGAATATTCCTTTTTATTCGGTCAGTTGTTTTACTTGAGTAAATTTATATTAATTAACCCGAGTTGGATTTAATAATCTGGGAATTGTGTTCCCCTATCCTGAGTCCTGAAACCCGTTGCGAGAGAGACATTTTGAGGCACTCAATTAGAAGATTATTAACCTTCTATTCAGCAAAACCAGGCTCAAAATAATACTTCTGCTGCCGACTAAAATTTCTTATTTCTTATAGATCTGATATCATTTTCAAAAGTTCGTTGGTTTATGGCGATGAAGATTTGAAGGCCGCAAAGTGGCCAATAATTGGCCAAGAATTTGAGAAATTTGGAAAAAAGTAATTAGTTTCCGAGCAAGTCAGTTTTGAGATTGGAAAATTAATGAATTCAAATTTTTATACAAAAGAAATAATTATGGAAGCAGAAGAAATTGTTTGGTTCAGCAATCGGTTTCAGAGACGTGGAGAATGAATCTATGAAACTAATTGAATGGTGCAAGGAGTATATGAAAATAATGTGAGGTTTTTCGCCCATGAAAAACATCACACACCTTAGTTTGAAAACCACGTTTTCCAAAGTGGGCAGATTCATAACAGGTACAGGTATGTACAGTTTTATTACAGTACTTTTATTGCTACACTTATATCACAATTACATCACATGGATACGGAAGTGCAATATCGTAATATTCCAATTTATGATGAAATATATCACGAAGAGTAAGACGTTATTAGGGACTCATATTGTATATGAATTATATATCAATTATTCTTGTTTTCCAACAAATATTGTGACTGAAATGTAATTTTAATTATTGAGTATTCATATACAAACTCGCACTAAGAAGAAATATGACTGTTCCACAGAAATGATTCAATTCTCAGGGGAATTCAGGAAACAAACTCATGTTGCGTGTGGATAACGAAATTTGATGGAATATTTGAAGTCTTTGTTATATAAATGTTATGTAACACCTCATTACTTTGTTATAATGATGTTACATCGCACTTACATGTGTTTATGTCGAAACTTTCGCGTTGCATGCAACTTATATGTAACATGTTCCTCATGAAATATGTTACAAGTTGTTATATAACTGTTATGATTGAGTATTTACATACCCAACATATTTTTAATTCAAAACTTCTCATCAATATCGACTCGGATGTGCATATGTAGAATATCAGATAGAAACTGTTGAAGAATTCATCAAATTGTATTTGACAAGAAACAGCAAAGATTCCCGCGAAATTTTTTTGATAGATTCAATCTGGCATTTGAAATAGGGTGTTCCGTTCTAAACTGACTCAACTACAAATTAATTAACTAATTAACCCAACTACAGAGATGATTCCGGAGAGTCGTGGTATGACGCATAAATCACTGAGATTGAAGAAAAAACAGATTCAACACCATCCTTCGAATTGTAAAGCGAGCGCGTTGAAGAATTTTGTCGAATTAAACGGATACCATTATGACATTTTCTCAAAACGAACTCGGTAATTAACGAGATGTGTAGTGTCATCTTATTACCTCGAGGTTGATTCACGCTTGGATGCACGAGAAAAATGAAATTGTGTCTAAAGTTGGAATTAAGAATCATGCTCTCGTGCGTGAATTCGTTGAGTTCATTGGATTGTAATTTTTTTCTCCTTCGTTTGAATAAAATTGGTGACTCTTTCAATCTCGCTCTAGACGTTTCAAGGTGACTGATAACGAGCTTTCTTATACTAGATTACGTTTCCGTAGAATACGGTTGAATGTATATGAAACTTTTTTCAAGTACCATCAACGATGCCTAGGAAATTCAAAAAACCATTCGTTATAATTCTTCTTTCAATTTCCGATGTCAAACGGGTATCGGACCAGCATCCAATTCCATCCATTCAGCTTATTTGTATCGTTGAAATTATTCGAATAAAGCCATGGAATTGAATTCGCAATATTGGCACAAAGCGCGTTGGAATGCAAGAATACCGTTGATTAAAAGGAAATGAGAACTGAAAAATCAATCACAAGATTCCATTACGCTTTTTCTAACGAACAACACCTTTGGACGGTAATGAGGTCTTTCGGTAGCACGAGAGACGGTGAATGACTTTGTTTCTCTTCCAGGATATTTCATATAGTTATCACCTGCAGGTCTGCATGAAAGCAACAGTTCTCTTACGCGGAGTGATGTGTAATTTTGATAGAATCGGTCCTTTTCTATGCAAGGATGATCGGATTTTTATTGATTTTTATTGATTTTCATATAATCTCGATAGAAAATCGATCCATTAAAATCCAACCAGAAATTTACAACAGGCGCAGTACTGCACCAGTACTAGCCAAGACTGGCAGGGTATTGGCATTTGTCTGGAACGATAACGCTTTTCAGTAGTGAGGATTGAGTACTGATGCCATTATTCGCAATCAGTGCAGGGCCAGTACTGGGTTAGTACCTGGCCGGTATTAAGTTCTCAGTACTGGTTTATCAGTACAGGCATATTACTGTATTTTTATGTATCCAGTACTGATCCCGTACGTGTTGACCAAGTGTTGGAGACCCAATACTGGCACTGTACTGCACCTGTTGTCAACATTGGCATATTACGGATTTTTCTGATTGGGAACCGCTCGTTACATACGTGAAGTGTTCTGAAATTAATTGATGTGAAATTCATTGAAGTACACATTGAGAGACATACGAAGGGTTGAATTAACTAGCAAAAAACTAGTTGCATTTGCCACTACAACAACAAAATTAAATGAATAAATCAAAAAAGTAAAAAAGTAGTTTTTATTGTTTTTAACTATTGCTTCTTTAGTTCCACCTTGTTTTAACGTTTCCTGTTTTTCTGAAATCTACACTGTAGAAGATATTCAGGATTCTCCCATACCTATGTGAAGGAAACTTCGCATACTTGTACTAGAAAAGCGAATTCCTGTCCATATATAGGAATTTTTACATAAAAATATATTAAAATTGCTATTTTTACGGGATTTTTTCCAAAATTTACAGAAAATTTCCTATCCATGTATGTGTTAATTACTTAATTCCCCATAAAAATTTTTTACAGTGTACGGAAAGATTACAATTGACAAGAAAATTCTATAACTTTGATCATTGAGGTAGAGTTTGAATTAGGAGGCCTAAAAACACGTATTTTTTTAAGATACGAAAAAAGATAATTGGACGAAACAAATTTTCCGGTATATTTCCATGTATTTTAAGAAAAAAAAACCCATAATTTATTTTGAGGATCAGCGCCAGTCTGTAACGAATAAAATTATTGACCTGAATATACCATCAAAACTACTGTAATTTCTTTCCGAAATACGTCCAATTATGGTATTTTTTTAAGTGGATTCAAGTGAATAGTTTCATCCGTCCCAAACTGTTGCTGATCCTCAATAAATTATGGAACTTTTCAACACATCCGTTTTCTCTGTGTGGAAATCGTATTTCTTAATCCAATAAGAAAATTCAAGAAAAATTTCAATTTTCTTCTGTGTGAACTAATAAAAATCTGAAGGAAAAAAATTACTCAAACTCAGTATCCAAATTGCTTGAGGATGATTTTTCATGAATTTTTATGGTTCGCATAGAAAAGGATGCAATACTGAAGATAACAACCTTCGGTTCGTTTCAATTTGACTGCAATCTTGCATCCCAGTTCGAAATCATTGTAAAAATGAAAACTGAAGAAAACAAGTTTTCTCATTATTCCACGTTGAGGAAAATTGTTTTGTCAACTTTAGATATACATGAAAAATATCCCAAAAAACGCGCTTAATTCAATTATTTTTTCGCAATTAAAAACGCTTTTTTTAGGTTTCCTAATTCATACTTTCCCTTCGAAAAACGTTGAAGAATAACAGGGTGAATATTTCAATATCAACTCCTGTATCATTGAGAAATATATAATCACATTCCTTATGAAAACGAATGCTTACTTTTATAAGTCGTACATAACGCTATGATCACATTCTCTTGAATAAGTATTCGTCACAATACAATACATTCTAATTGATCTCCTTCCAAGCTGGATCGTCATTGTTCTTTCAGCATTCGCAAAGATTTAACTGTACGTTATTGTACTGAACATTCCACTGAATGGTGTGGCGAAACACTGCTACCGATTAAACGATGTAATAATACAATTACACACAACGCGTGTGTAATAATCCAAACTTTAATGAAAATTGAACATTGTAACGATCGTTCAATTATGAATAGGTTTAGTGGAACGTACTCAATTTCATTAGCATTCATTCTACAGTATCCTTCAGAGTTGAAATCCTGATTTTCAGACATCCTTTTGTTCCCCGGATTTGTTCTATACATCAATTTACATACATGAATTACAATAACAATCCACTTCTCTGTCCTCAGAGTCGTAAAAATAAATAATAATCACTGATGTCCTTTTCGTCGATATTGGCCTTCACAACAATCACTATAAAATGCAGTATAAAAATACACTTGCATAAAAAAAAAAACAATGACTCTACTTACAAATTTGTGATAATAGAGTAGACCAATCAAAGATCACCACCACTAATTTTTGACGAAAAACAGAAAGGGACAACAACAACAAAAAAAAACATTCACTTTGTGTCCTACATCGAGGAAACCGATTTATAAGCACAAGCACACTGTTTCCGATCTCGATCCCGATGATGGTGATGATCGAAAGAATCCGGGAATGAATCGAGAATCAAATGAGACGCTAGACGTCGGACAACCTTCATTTATAAGAAATTGTGTCCAAGGATCAAACCTTCCGTGGGCTTTCAAACTAGGAAGAAGGGGCAGTAAATACGCATTGCTCCATACGTGATTATTTTGTTCTCTTTCTTTCCTTACATCGTGAGTTTTCTTCTCTAAGTAATGGTGTGCGATATGAATGGTGGGAGCGATACCACTGCACGGATAATGTACCGTCGGTCTTTAATTTTCAAGGTTATCATAGACACTTGACCGCTCTCAACGCGCGCCCCTTGATCGCTGTAAATTCGTTACACCTTAACGGGGAGAAATTTATATTGAGGAAGTTTGCGAAAAAAAGATTAGGAATGTAAAGAGGGATTCAAAGAATTTTATCCCTCTCTGACCTGACAAAATCATTCAACAATTCAGAGCAGTTTTAAACCAGTTTTAAAGCAGTTTTTTAAGTGAATCCGACAAATTTTGTGAAGGATTTTCCATCGATTTGACAAAGAAACAATCGGAAAAATAATTCAAATCGGTGCCATTTTTTTATTTATCACTTTATCGGAAAAATCCTTGGTAGATTTCTAGATTTTGGACTATATTTTGAGAAAAATTGTGACCTCGAGCGGTACGCTCATGTGAAAGACCAGATTCTTTTTCAGTACGCTGATGTGCTGCCATTTTGTATTGTAAAAATATAACAAAATGTGTCTTTGATACTCAACGACTAGCACTTTCATATGCAAAAAAAACCCCATATCCTAAAAATGTTCCTATCGTTTGTGGCACGTCTTAGAAAATGACTAACAATTTTTTGGACACAAAGTGATATTACTCCTCCAACGGAATAATTATTGTGATGAGAATTTCGAAATTTTTGATACTGCAACTTCCATTACTTGAACGAATTTTACTGATTCTACAGGATGCGGTTTGAATATTCAAGAAAATGTGTTGAGCTTCAAAGAGGTTTTGAGTACCAAAAAGTGTTTTTCATATTTCAAAGTATTTTAATACACAGCTATATGATGCAACAACATCATGCGTCCATTACAATGCACACTGGGTGCCTGTTGGCAAAATTCATCTACAACAAGGCAACAAGTGTACATTCAAAAAGATAGAATACTACACTGAAAAAAGGCTGGTAACAGTTGTTAAATGTATTCTTAAAATACGACTAATCGAATATTCAATAACACTCATAAAATAATTGATGATAATTATTACATTTCATGTACGTGTTCATAATGATTGAGTATTTTATGGATATTTGAGAATATATGTTTGATAACTGTTGCTTTCGGTGAATTTAATCCGTTCCCTGCAAATTTCATCAACTCAAGAACACCCACAATCAAACTCCGATTGTAAAGATAATATTTGAATTGGAAACTTTTGAACGATCTCATCGATCTACATGAATCATTTCTCAAGTGTTTAGGAGTTTGGAGTTCAATTTTTATCAAAAATTTGTGAATTTTGGCATAATTTTCCACAATTCAGCAAAAGTAACAGGGAATGGATTAAATCCATCCACTGTACCAATCCTTTCTTTCAGCGAAGATGAACGAAAATTAACATGAACAAAATTCTTACGGTTGGCCGACGTATAAAAATGACTAGAAATTAATAATCACGTTCCAATGGATTTCAAGATACAAATCCGTTACAAGGAAGTTGTAACTCCCTTATAACATTGGAGTTTCTAGTGGTATCGCCGCAGGATGACCAGCCTCGGAGAATTCTAATGGAATCGATCAGTCATAAAATCAGGTTAAACGAAATGACCAATGAAACAAATAGAAAATTCCCGAACCTGGACACCCTGCACTGATACTACTTTGCATGTGACGCCGATATGCTACGTAAGTTGGAGTTGTTAATCTGTCTTGTTTCTAAACACTCATCAACAGTCTGTATTTATAATTAATGAATGTTCCTTTTGGAAAATTACCTATTTCGTTGAAATTCTTCGTGATTTTCATTTGATATATTGAATTATTGAATATACAAAATTGATTGATATACAAATATTTTTAATTCTTCCTCCTATGTTCACACCCTGTGTCCATTGGAATGGACATATCAGTAATTTTTAATCTACGTTACTAAAAATTCCGCCAAAATTCAGAGTTCATACAAGGTGCTATAAAAACTATTGCATGTTGAAAAAAAATGTTTATCGTTATCAGAATTAAGCCAGGTCAGAAATGGTTAAGGAGTCTGTCTAGTAGCTCGCGCCGAAAAAGACGCGATTTTCGTGATTATTCCTTGGGATACTGGATAAAGGTGATGATATAAAAGTTATTAGGCTTAGTAAATACACTCTTGAAATACATGAAAAAACTTTTTTCTTTTATTTTATACATGTATTATGACCAAAAACGTCAGCCAAACGCAACACCTCGAAAAGTAGGTAGGTCCGCCTTGTTGATAAAATCTCGGAGCTGTGTTGTCTGAAACAAAAAAATCAAAGTGCTTTAGGTTTGGTATGACAATGGCTATGTCCCCTATGAATTTGATTCAATTATTTCAAAAAATAAAAAAATGGTAAAGAAAAAACAAAAAATTTTCAAAAAACCGTTTTTTTTCGCCGATTTTTGAAAAAAAATATAGTAAAATTCAAAATTTTTGAAAAAAATTTATAGGGGACATAGCGATAGGTTCAAAGAATATGTGTTTCAAATTTCATAAGGATCGGTCGAGTAGTTTCGGAAATTTCATCAACAAGGCGAGTAAAAACGTTGTTTCGAGAATAACGCGTTTAAAGTTTTTTTTACATGAAATTCTTAAAAAAAACTTACTTACGCCTAGTCAGCGATGCCTGGACCGTACAAAATTCCTTCAGATTGTTCGAAGAGTTGACTTTCTTCCAATCTTTTTCCAAACGAAACCAAAACGATTTTTCAAAAGTGAGTTACTAGACAGACCCCTTAAAACACTCCTTGATGCAAATCATTCTTGAAATATATCAAAGGAAATGTGTTGTTTTGAAATTTGAGTCAACAGTATGATAACAGAGATATAAATTTCAATAATAAATTGTTGTTGACACCATTCGACAAAATGCTTTAGATTCCCAAATAAGTCTTCATACGAAATATGGAACAGATAATTTACACTCCCAAGTTTCCTCATTTTCCATCCAATGATGTTTGTCATGCAGTTTTCTTGTTTCCTTTCACATCCTCACAATCCGAATGAATTTCGCGATTTTACACATATATATATATATAGTCTATGTACTGAATAATTATAAACTCCATTACGCTGCAATTGCGTTATATCTTGTTTTCCACATGAAATCCGATTTCAATGACATGGTACGATATCTGAATTCCTCCATTAAACGAGTTCTCGTGTCATGGGAAAATGTATTAAGTCTTTTCCCTTTTTCAACAATAATTCACCTGAACATTGTTCCTTCTTCTGTATTTTCTGAAGCACGTGGTATATGTTGATTTGAGGTAGGAATCTGTCAACTTACACGTTTTTTTTCGAGAAATAAAATCCAATCTTTTTGGAAAAGAATTTTTTTTCTTTTTTTTTTAATTTATTGTGGACGAATTTCAGCATCAAGTGAGCCCTTAAAAAAAAAGTTGGATGTCTGGCTAACATGATTGTGCCAGCCCAGGACATCTGAAATGAAAAAATCAAAGGAGATTATTGTTTGGGATGCTCGTCGTTCTGATCGGAACTGGGATTAAACAATTTTGTTGACATATAACAAAATGGCGAACTTGGAAAAGAAGTGACTGTTTTTTCAGTGGGAATAGGGCTGTAAAATGGAGAGTCAGGAGTGGAAAAAAAAAGATCTTAGTTCCTACGAGAGTTGTTAATAAGTAGAATAAGATATCCAAATTTCAGTCCACTCGGTTGGATAGCACATTTTTTGTGAAATTGGCCAACGGTATATTTTATGGATTGATTATACAAAAAAAATCATATTCACACTAATCGTCTACCCTTGGCGCGGACAATAGTGATGTCAATCTTCTGATCGATCCATCCAAGATCTTTTGCCGATCCTTGGAAAATCCAATCGATCCAAAATTTATCAGGATCGAATTGATCAATTCTTTTTTCATTTCAAAATTTGTTGACGGAATTTGATTTGACCATGATTTGTGTTTGCAACCACCATGCTCATACGGAATTGTATTAAACAAATTTTTGGAAAAGAGCCCCATGAAGTTATTTGAATTTTGTCTTTTAAATCAATCACAATTGAAATAAGTCATAGATTCCCAGTGCCTTAAATTTCATAAAAATGGTCTGAAATTTCAATAAGATATTTGCAAATTCAATAAATACCTTCTCATTACAAAAAAAACGTTTAAAATTCCATAAATCATATCGAATTTGAAAACTTTATTAAATTTAATATGAGAATAATCAATTTCATCAGGAATTTTCTATTAAATTCAACAAGTTTTCCAATAGTCTTCAAATTTAAGAATGAGATTGTGGAGAGGAAATAACAAATGAACAAAAATGAGAAAAAGTTTGGATAGATCAATGAATTTCAATTTTGTTATATGAATATGTTAATTCACATTGTATTTGAATTATATGTTGAAAATAGAAAAAATTATGTATTGTTACTCCATGCCTTATTTCATTCCAGTTAACCACTATTCAAGTCAATTTCTATTTGAGTTTGCTATCTTCGACCATTCTTTCCAAATCGATCCTTGAGAATGCCTAAAAATCGATCTTTTTGTGAGTTATAGAATCCATCTATACAACCGATGCATCCAAATGGCTCTGATCCTAGGATCGATCCGATCCTCACTCAGAATCGACATCACTAACCCTTCCAACTCTTCATAGGCCTCATTTGTGATCATTTTTTCAAAAAAAAAATTCCATTTCTTCAGCTTAAGTTATCAGACTACTACCTTAATAATTATCGATGTTACACAGTGCACAGAAAAAAAGATTTCTTCGAATCTAAGGAATTGTTACTGTAATACACCAAAAGCATAAATATTTCTTCAAAGACGATATATATATTCTTTTAATAATACATACAAATTTGTTATTCAAAAGCAGAATCGAAGGATAAATGTTTTTGAATACATGCACTAAATATTTATCGAAGAAATATCTATTTGGACCTATTCAAATAAAAATTCTTCAGTTTCTAAGAATTACTTTTTCCTGTGTACTGCTGCCAGATGTACGCTTTGGAAAGCACCGATCAGTCGGATGATCTAACAAGTACTTCATAGATGTTGTGACTTACAGTTATGTTAAGATACACTGTTGTTCGATCGTGCTGAGAGGCGATTAACTCTGCACGTGTACCGACGTCACACGAGATCTTTCACAGCGAATGAGAAAATGCATGCAAATGCTTCACATATCATTCAGGTGTAATGTGATTTTCACGTGATTTGCGGTTCGTTAAGGGAATGTAATTGAATGCAAATTTATTCGGTATAAAGTAGAAAATATTTGTATCCTTTCCTCAAGATACTCTTTTGGTCAGAAGATTGGTTTCAAACATCCGTAACGGAGATCATTTGAGGATTTTCTGATTTCAGGAAAGAAAGCACTCATAGTAAGTTTAGTATCATGATTCTGAATAGTGAAGAGTTATAAGTTTCAATACCGGTTTGTCATTGCGAAGGCCTTCGGTTAGTTCGAATTGAATTCTGGAGTGTAAACGATTGATCAAGACTTTACAACAAGATGTAATATAATTGTAGGAATTGAGGTTCGTGGTGTAAGAAATCAAATACCAGTTTAATCATTCCTTCCCTTCAGTCTGTTTCAACTGAAGTTTTGGATGTTTATTCAACAATACAAGAATATAATATATATAAATATATATGAAATTGTTATGAGTGTCCCCAGTAATTACATGGATCATGCAAGGTACAGATTCTTAAAGATTACCGAACTCGCATGTATGCGATCTCACGATAAGGACCTGGGTCGACGAATTTGGACGGTTCTTGTCCTCATGATTGAAGATTAAAATCATACACGGACAGAAAAAAGTTATCAATACTTGAATAACATTTATCAACATTTAGAAAAATGACTGTCAGCTCAGATCAAAAATTCGTAGTGAAAATACTAAACGTTGATGGTTTTATTGTTATTGTTTACAGTGAATTTATCAACTTTTGATGAATTTACTACGAAAATTCTTCAGCGATACTCTTTTGCCCTAAATTATCAGTCATTTTTCTAAATAATCATAACCTCTGTCTTTCCGTGTATGAATTTCTCGGCCCGTGGAGAGAAGACAACTTCACGTAATGACGAATTAATATTGATTAACAAAAGGGGTTGTGTTCGCTCCTTCCTCTATTTTCTCCACTTCGAAGGTGTTTGGTCGTAACATTACTGTGCATCTCACTACAGCTGAACTTAACATTACATATATTATTAACAAGAGTACTTAAGTTTGAGGTCGATCGAATCATGTTAACATTTCAGATTAAACAACTTATATTAGCATTCCTCTTATACTGAGATGCAGATCGGTAGTTTGAATCTCCTAACCTTAGGAAGGAGAAACACTAGGCACGTACGATTTCAGAGTTTGGTGTTCAAATCGTGAGGAACGTGGATCAATCCATTAAAGCTAATATAGCACTTGGAGACTTTGCCGAGCATCTACTTTGTTATGGGAAGATCAGTACAAGATCTCCTTGTTTTGAGTTCCCCTGCGTCACTGTCTTGTTCTACCGTTTTTGGAGACCCAAAAGATCCTTTGTACACAATTTCCGAAATGCCCTTCATCATGATGCATGAAGTTTTTTAATGAACTGCCACTGAGTCAGATGCGAAGTATCGATACCCAAATGATTTGGTACCGACGGTGACAATAGTGGGCTTCCTATCTGTTGGTGCATTCGTAGCTGCGGATATAAGCCTTAAATTGAGAGCGATACACCAGGGAGCATGTGATCACTAACAAATGACCGCAAATAATGCCCAAATAGAAATGCAGGCTCTGAATATTTTGTAATATAACTAGCCGTAAACATACTATTATATGAACTCTGCTCAGCTTGCAATGATGCATAGAATGTACACGGAGAAAAAGGTATCTTAAAAAGTACCATAATTTATGGATTTTCTGCGCTGGTCTGGCCGAGTCTAAATATTCACCTGAAAAAACCTCTAAAAGTACCATGATGTCTTGGACTTTTATACGGAAGGTACCATACTTATTTCAAAAAGTCCAAGAAATTATGGTACTTTTAGAGATTCATGCAAGTGAATATTCCGACTCGGGTCAGACCAGCGCTGAAAATCCATAAATTATGGTATTTTTCAAGATATCTGTTTTCTCAGTGTATACATTATGTCTCCATTGAGGTGCCATCACCTCGTTTTGCCACCAACAACAATGCTTTATGCGGAAATACCTTGGCACCATGATGCGAACATTTGTTGGCGTGCATGTCACCATTCTGATGGCATCATTGAGACATTTTTCTATCTGGGTGCTCAATCTCTTTAACACTGACTTCTCCCATGAGCCTCCAAAATGAGGCGCAGTATAGACAGGATAAATCACCGGTATCGTAAAACATCCCACACGGCACACCAGTTCAGAAAGAATTTATAGTGAATTCATTTGAAACTATAGGAATTCAAAATAAATGCATTGAGAACTTTTTCTGAACTGTAGTGCTATGTGGGATAGCTCCATCCCATGAAACAAAAAACACTCTTCAAATAAATTCGAGGAGGATTATTTGAAATGTACTCAAAATTCATATTTGATACGTTAAAAATACATTTCGGAATTTACAAAACGTATTCAAAAAACCATTTATATTTCTCGAAAAAAGATTCAAAATACTTTTCATGTTGGAAAATGCATTCCAAAAGCCTTTTTGTTATACGGGATGGCAAACAAAGCATTGTTCGTCCATATTTCCAAAGGCAATTCTTGGTGAGGGACCATCCATAAATTACGTAACGCTTTTCCTTCTGTCGTTCCTTGTTGCACCAACTTCAGACATGATGAGTGAGATAGAGAAAGATATAGTCAATGGCGTTACGTAATTTATGGACGATCCCTGAGCGATGAATCTGCGCAATGCGACTGCGAAAGTCCTTGATAAATAGTCTTTCCCTGATTCTAAATGGATGTTCGGTGCTGTTCAGGGACTACTTACCCTGAATCTACATTCGGAATCAAATAACGGGTAAATTGCCGTTGCATATATTCAATTCAAACACACTTGATAATCTTCACGTTTATCTCTTGTTGAGTATCCCAAACATCAAAATTATTCAATAGCCGTTTTTTTTATGAATTCGACCATGAGAGCAATAATTTTAATCAGTTTTGGCCCATTAGGGGATCGTCGGGAGATATCCCACTTGATGAAAGTTATCGCGGATGCCTTGACAGTGTTGGATTCTTTAATTCTTTAATGGATCATTCGAATCCAGCTGAAATGTAGTTTTCGGCCAAGTGTTCGAAGGAAGCTTCAACCACGAGATAGCTATCCAAAGGAATCATAACGGTGAATCTGATCTCTTCCCCGAACAAGTGTTTATATCTTTGCCACACGCTTGGCTACAGAAACACTCTGCCAATTGGCACATGGCTTCCTGGTTTGCGTTGAATGTCGATTCTACGAGCGTCGATTTATGCGCAGTCAATGTTAAGTTTACGTAACGTGCGGTCTTAGGCCCATGGAGGAAGAAGTATCAAGAGGTAGCATAGTGGTGGTAGCCTGGTAGGGGGTGAAGCCAAGTTTGGTATCTGTTTATGTATGTCGCCATATGCAATATCACAGTACACAGTTTCTGAACTGCGTCATCATCTATACATGTCAATAGGGTGTCCCGTAATGACGAAATTTCCGGCATCAGAAAATCTTCCATATCATCCACTCAACCAAGTAATTACATTAGATGAGTCTGACCAACCAAAAACAGTCGCACTAGGCATTTCTATCGTTTCGACTATTCAATCCATCAGCTTTGACAGAAGATCATCCCTACAGAGCTCCAACCGTAGAATAGATAGCGTTCTAACGAGTGCTACTCGTGTTTTAGAAGTTGATTAAACGGCTCCATCATTGGCCATTATGATACACTATAGCTTCATAAGTCCCCCGAGCGATTATTGCATCGACACCGGCCAGGTCCTTCCAAGTTCCACAATTGGCATAAATTTCCATATTTTCTCAAGGAATTGGACAATTCAGTATGAGAAATGCTTTTTAATGATAAGTCATAATTTTTCATAAGTGAAATCATATTATTTCATATATTTATATAATTTTTCATAAATATGAGATATGGTTTTTCATAAAAAGTTATAATTTCTCATAAAAACTCATAATTTCTGAACAAAAAAATTATAACCACCCATACAGCATAAGAGTTCCCGTAATTTATATCGAATTTACATCATAAAGACTGATCAGGGCCGGATGGAACTGAATGAGGCTCTGCTTATTAGGGCGTGAATTACGTTATCTAAATTTGGGCCTGAATTAAATTGTCTACGCCTGGCCCTAATCAGAAAAACGATTTATGAATAAACAGCATTGTTTCCGTTCATTCATAAATAGCTCTAAAGCTGATTTATATTATCCTGAACCATCAGAGAAAACAGAAATCTGCCCATGTAGGAATTTAAACCGGGCCACTACTGGCCCTGACTTGAAGAATCTGGGCCAGTACTGGCCCGGTTTGAACTTCCATATAGACGATGAAAAACTAGGAAATAATGATCTCTACAGCAGTGATTTTTATGGACGTGTTTTCAGAATTATGAAAATTTTTGTTCAGTCACCTCTTTAAAGTACACGGAGAAGAAAGTATTGCTGGCGTAACAAGCAAGTCCGTCACTATAGCGCCTACGAAAAAAAATTAGCTGAAAAAGCAAGGAAAATGATGGACACACCCGTGTGGAAATTTGTCCGGGCGTCCTGTATTGAATATAGGCCCTGTATGGGCTTAAATCGGGTATCCAAACTCAGGATGGCCTATCCTTAAGCACTAAGGGGCCTAGTCGGGTTTCTGATATTTGGCCTGATTTTTCTAACTCAGGGCCACCCATACAAGGCCCATGTGGGGCCAAGATGCATTCCCAATGTTTCCCCCTGTTTGAAAAATTAGGCACACCCTATTAAAGCCCGTATAGGGCCTTGCTGTGTTCCCCGTATTCTCCCAGAGATTTTATTTTAGGCACACCCTACTACAGCCCGTATAGGGCCTTGCTAGGCTTTCCATATTCTGCCAAAGATTTTAATTCAGGCGCAACCTACTACAGCCCGTATAGGGCCTTGCTAGGCTTTCCATATTCTCCCAAAGATTTTAATTTAGGCGCACCCTACTACAACCCGTATAGGGCCTTGCTAGGCTTCCCATATTCTCCCAAAGATTTTAATTTAAGCACACCTATACACAACCCTCGTAGAGCCGACCTGCATTACCAATATTCCCCTTGTTTTGAAAAGGTAGGCGCACCCAACCTTGGTTGAAAACAGCAATATATAACCTCTTTATTCAACTACAGTTTTAAACTATTTACAATTCGAAGTCTTTACATAGATCCATTTTTATAGCCAAATTTCTGTCGTTTTGATCGAGCACAGGAATGAAATGCAAGAAATTTTCCATTTGATATTAGATAAAAGTCAATAGTTTCGGTTTCACTGAATAAATTCAATGACATAAAAATTTTATAATCAATGAATTGATGGAAAATCATAATGATAATAATTAATACCTTATACTCGTAGACATAACAATAAAAAAGGGAACGTTGTATGAACTGAAAGGTACTTGATTCATTAAGAAACAATCAAAATAATCATTTTAATATATCAAATGATCAAATCTGACCAGGCCCTGACCAGGCCCTGAATAGAACTGGGGAATGCCATAAATCATTTCTACCCGGGTGGGAATTTTCTTCTCTCCTTGCGATATTCATCTAATTTGATAATCTATGCAAAAATTTATTACACATTCAAAACCCCTAGTTTCAGAGCCTGCATTGGCCCCATCATGGGTGTCCTACATAGGCCCAAGTTAGGAATACAGTACAGGCCCTGGAAACGAGAGCGTGACAATCCTGTCTAGGCCCTATGAAGGTAACCAAAACAGGGCCTGGAATAAAGTGAGGACGCCTAGTTTGGCCCTAACTGGCGCCAAGAATTAATTTCCACACGGGCAACTACATTTTTTTGCTGACATAAACAAATTTGTTAACAGAACTAACGTCTTAGCTGCTGGAGTGAATATTTTTGCATGGACAACAAATTTCTTTGTAGGTGCTATAGTAGCAAACCATTTTTCCCGCGTGTAGGCAACCGTATGTTGTCACTTTTATTTGAAACAGTGTATATGATAACATATTGAAAGAAAACATCAACAACATCCCGTTCCAGCTTACATAATTTTTCATAATCCACTGAGTTCCAGATGGGGAAGGATAGATGAGGCATGTAAATTGAAACTCCGAAGTGGATGCGCGACCTCCAAACTTTATCGCATCCGACCCGGCGGTAGAACAAGAACTCTATTCTTTATTTCTCTATTCTCAAATAAGTATAACCCCAAATATATGACTAATCCTAAATATCTTTAGTCTTATAAATCTTTATTCTCACAAATCTCTTTCTTTTACATACAAAACCAAAAAAAAACGTCCAAAAAGATAATAGAAAATTTCGCAGAAAATGTACATTTTGCGGAAAATTGAAATATATTCATACAGATTTAGTGGAAGCTATTTTTTTTCTTCCGACTGATGCTCAAGCTTGATTCAGTCAGTTCTTGAAGTGAATGCATTGCAAAATGGACATTTTGAAACGAATGCATTAAAATTACGCGTACGGTACTGTTTCGCACATCTGCTTTGAACCACCTCACACTGGAAAGGATATTTTCTGGTCCTATCTCCATAAAATATTCATTCGCTTATTTTTGGAAATTGAATATTCAATTTAATGCAGGAACTGATTATTTCTGGCTAATAAATAATTTCATTAACCCATGACTTGAGGCAAAAATTTCACTGCAAAAAAAGTTCTTAGAATTGATCAAAAAACACGCTAAAATTTTTTCAGAATTTTTTGACAACTTTTTTGAATTGCCAAAATCGCAAAAATTTGAAAATTCAAAAAAAGCGTCAAAAAATTCTGAAAACATTTGAGCGTGTTCTTTGATCAATTCTAAGAACTTTTTGTTCAGTAAAATTTTTTCCTAAAGGCCATCGTTTTCGAATGAAAAATTCTTGAAGTTTTTGACATTTTTTCCACGTTTAAGCCGCCATTTTGGTTGTTTCCACATGAGTTTTTCCAATTGTCCAAGGCATAAATTAAAGTTTGAAGTGAATTGACGCGGTTTCTGTAGTTACAAGAAGAATTATGATACGATTCCAATGTGAAAACATGAGATAAAGAAAAAAGAAAGTTTTAAAATTCGCGTTTTTTCGGAAAAAAACCTGTATATCTTGTGACAGGTGCATTTCTCGAAAAAACTGATATCAGATTCTGAAAGATCAGTCAATTCTCCATCGAAACTGGTTGGTCTGGAATTTTTCATAACCCTTTTTCTTAGAAAGTACAGCCGTTGAAAAATACAACGCAAAAATGTCATTTTGGCACTTAATGGGTTAATGCTCAGAAATATGCTATAGAGAGAAAGAACAAATCAACTATTTATTTGGTGTGAAGGAATTTTTTTTTCTGTGTAACATTTTTCATTTCACTATTTCTGAGATCGTTGATATTGGAATCTGTACAACACATCGAAGCGTTCAATCTCGACCAAACGAATGATTCGAGATCCGAAAATTTGTAAATATCGTTACTTTTTTCGAAAGAAATCTCCCATGCTTTTTTTGTGTCATAATCAAAGTGATGGACCGTCAACGCTACAATCAAACTATTCCATTGATCCACTGGCTCGCCCAAGTTCTCCAAACTATCCAAAATTTGTCTCGTTCTACTAATCAGATTTCTCAAATCAGTCAGTTTGTTATGATTACTAACCGATGTTAGTTCTAATAATATTCTCAAATGTGCATTCACTAATAATTTTCGGTTATCGTAACGTGATATCAGTAACTGCCAAGCTGACTCAAAATTAACACCCGCTAATGGAATGTTCTTAATTAGTTCGCTAGGCTCACCTTTCAGAGATGATTTTAAATAATAGAACTTTAACACCTTAGTCAACTTGGTATTTTGACGCACAAGGGACTGGAAGAGATCCTTAAAACTTGGCCAATCAACGAGAGTTCCGTCGAACGTCGGAATAGGAATGGATTGTAATTTATAGCTCTTCGTCATTTGGGCCTCGGATGAACTGGGTACCGGATCCTGCAGTGCCCTGGCTGTGACTTCCCCCAGTAAAGCGAACAGACGATCCGAAATCTGCACGAACATGGACTCAGCGTGGCCATATTGATCCTCGATGAAGTACGAATGGGTATTCCGTTCCGCCAATGGTGTCGACGATACAATATCTAGGTGCATATTTGTACATCTGTCCCATGTTTGTTTGAGACTATCGATACGGGACTGCACCACAGCCTGTGTAGTATGCGCAGCTTCCAAAGCGAATGCATTGGTATTCGCGCGGTAAATAGTCTCAAACATAGCTGTTTGTCTAACGATCAATTCGTGTGCTGATCCTTGAAATCGTTTCTGCGGACACGTATTCGCTTCCATATTTAACGAATTGTTCTCACTGTCACTCATGATTGTTGCAGACGAACACGCGAACAACAAAATCCAAATGACAACAAACCGATCTTCTGTAATTAACTGATCTAAACGATGCACCCATGCGAAAATCAAATCAGATTTCAGTGAATATAGCAGGGTTAATCGTAATCAAGACGTCGGGCAAAATGATGTTGTATGAAGTATGAATCCAAACAATAAATCATCTTCCTCGACAGGTAGCGAGTAAAGGTCGAGTAAGAAAATATTCCCGTACAGCAACGGACATTTCTACGTTGCCTCTACGTATAATTTCCGTCCATCCACCTTGTATCCACGTAGAATCCACAAAGGTGCGGCGTGGAGATCGGTGGTTGTGCTGTGAGGGTTGTCACTCCGTCACACATGTCCGAACTCAAAATGTGTCATTCAGCTCATCAGATTTTCAATACCGAATGATCTCATATTATGTTAAGAAATGCACGAAAATGATATCACAGATTTTGTTTTTCAGATTGCAGTCTCACTTTTGCCCAGATCACCAATTTGACTGTAATAATTTAATGATTTATGAAGATAAAGTTTATAGGAATCACTACAATGTAATCATATATTTGTGTAAAATTTCTCACGCACGTGGCGAAACGTTTCAATCGAACAATGTCTGTTATAAGTTCCATGAATTCACGAGGAGAAAAATTCGATCCGGTTCGAGGGACCCTTTGTAGAAGCCCCTCGTTAATTTGAATTGATTTCTGGAGTATAAACAATGAATTCAGCCTCTACGATAAGATGTGATAATTATTATAGTATGTTTTAACTGGAGTTTTGAATTCTTATCCACCAACGCATGAACACAATATATATCTATGAAATCGGTATCAGTGTCCGCAATAGTTATATGGATCGTGCGAGGTACAGATTTCTAAAGATTCCCGGATTCACATTTGTCCAACTACGTGGCAACGATGTACATCGTCATACGCGCTGAGATACATTAACGAGAGAATTGATATTGAGTAGCAGAGGGGGTTGTGTTCGCTTCTTCCTCTACTCTTTCTTCTCTTCCACAGCATTTTGGCGTAACAGCGGAGGGATTATTAATTTTTTTCGAAACTTGAATTCCTGATGCTGATCCCAAACGGATTTAGATTGTTTACCCATGTAGCACAGAATATTCTTGGAATATTCTGATAAAATGCGAAAAACAAACGTATCCAGAATATTCTGATAAGATGTTAAGTATAAATGAAAATCGTCCATAGAACGTTCTCACAACGTCTACAATGTTCTACGCAGCATCTATCGGAAGTCTTTAGATTATTCTCCTCTAGTATATTCACTGTAAAAAAAAAACTGGAAATTTACTGTGCAACTGGACTGGAAATTTCCAGTGCTAGTACTGGAATATGGATATTCCAGTACATGTACAGAGATTTTGTTGTTACGTTACTGAAAATTTACCAAGCATAACTGAAAATTCAGTCATTGTACTGGAATTTTCAAGTTTGAGATGATGTACTGAAATTTTGCCATGATTTCGCGAAAATTTTACCGGCTCGTACTACAATTTTATAGTTCTTGTGCACCAAAAAAAAATATTCCCTCAAAAAGGACTTGAGAAAAAATTTGGAATTTAGAAAAAAAAACCTAATCTTTGGTATACTGGAATTATACAGGTTTTTAACTGCAATTCTCAGGTTTTATGATGGAATTTTCCAGTTACTATGCAATTGAATTATACAGGTTTTGAACTGCAATTTTCAGGTCGTGTGATGGAATTTTCCAGTTGCTATGCAACGGAATTTAATCACTGTTGCACTGAAATTTTCCACTTCTATTGGACTTCGTCATTTCTGGCAGGAAAAATTTTAAGTCTTTATATTAAAAATTTCCTGATTGAGATTTTGAATAATAATTGTAATTGTAGCCAATGAAATTGATATATGAGGTTTTTCCAAGACTTATCCTCTTGTGTTCTAGATATGAAGCATATGTAGTAACCCAAGCTGGCCTTCCAACATGTCGCGCTATAGCTCATCGGTTAGGTCTTAGGTTTCAGTTGGTAGGCAGGTAGAAAAGTGTGGGTTCAAATCCTGTTAGGTAGACATGAGTTTCTGTCCATCCAAATGAACGATCAAAAGTTTCTCAATCATCTTGGAACACAAGGACCCTGCAAAATCACTTTGCGCGAGCAATTTTTTTTCAATTTTCATGGATATTTTCAGCATTAATTTTCCAGTACATGTCCTGGAAAAGTCCAGCTCGTGTACTGAAAAATTCCAGTACCGAGGCTCAGAAAATTTCCAGTTTTGATGCGGAAATTCCATAACGTTTGCACTGAATTTTTGCAGTACAAATGTGCTGAAATTTTCCAGTACATGTACAGGTTAATGACTTCCAGTACATGTACTGGAATTTTCCGGTGAAATTTTTTTACAGTGTTCATGAAATATCCATAGAATGTACTTGTGCTACATGGACAATGAGTAATTTGGATGAATTCACTTAGGTACTGCGCATTATCATCCTAGATAGCACACAGGTCTGGTTGTGAGAAGTCCTTCATCGACTCCATTCAAATTCTAAAGTTTTTCAGACTTTGTCGACAAGTTCTGTGCTGCCTGAGATAGCGACAAGATTCATGGTCACTCAAGCAGCAGTAATATAAATATAGTGAGTATTTTGTAAATTTCATACAAAGGCTTTTGTCATGTATAGAATCATTTGATACTCCTTATTCAGAAATCTAAACCAAAAATAACAATGTTTGAGGCTTAACCGCACCCATGTGGAAGAAATTTTCAAAAATGTATACAATTCGTTTACAATTGCACACATTTGTGGACATTTTTTTTCGATTTCTATACAATTTGAAATCCATTTGAAAATCAAATCAAAATCTATGATTCTGCTGTGTGGAACCAATTGTGAGGATACCCTGGTGAAAATGAAGCGTATACACAAAACGCGACGGAAGCGCATACGAAGCGAAAAAGGTTTCAATTCCCTCTTCCTGGAGCGTGTGATGCTCGTTTGTTGTAAAGTGATGGAATCATACGTTCCATATACGCTCCATAAGCTTTTGATCCCGTTTTAAACACGCTTCATGTGGCGTAACTGTAGGTTACATCAAGCGTGTGCGAATTATATCTATTCTAAGTTCAAATAATGTTTTTAAGCAGGCAATGCCAACGGTGATCTATAGATTAGTTGATAAGACCCTCTTACACTAAGGTGGAAGTCCCTGGTTCGATTCCCACAAAGAAGTTTAATTTTTCTTCTTTCGATTGTATACGCTTTGTTTGTTTCAATTCCCGCTTCACATACTCTTCTTACACCTTTCGTTGAGGCTCCGTATACTTTTCATTAACTTTTCTGTTACTTTCCAGCATATGCTTCATTTACTTTTCCTTTCTGCTCCCATTTTCACCAGGGCATACAAAAGATTGAACACAATTCATGAATTATTAAATATATTATCGGTTTTGAAATCTCCAGCATATTGAAAATATTGAAGTAGGGGCGAGTAGGGACCCTTCGTACGGTTTTCACATTTTTCATGTTTTTGAATCAATTATTTGATCGAAAATTCAAGTGATTGTATTTATCAATAGCACACGTATCTATGTTCAATGCGAAAAAATTACCAGTTGATTACATCTCATAATTATTAATTAATAACAACCTAAAATCAATTCGAAATTCGTATGAATGTTCCCCATTCGTGGGGTACTTTCGGACACTATGGAATAATATTGTTCAATGAATTCAAACTACAAATAAATCATGAAAAATTTTCATTTGACAATAAAACTAACATTTATATGAGTTAATGCAATGCAATACTACAATTATTGAATATCCACAACTTTGTTATGTGTTCTTTGTTGTGTAATTGCGTCCCATGCTCCTGTTAAAAAAATTTTGATCAATAAATGGTCAATATAGCAGAATAAAAATATAGAAACATTGGTCTGTCATTGATGAGACACAAAATCAACCGTTAGCAATTTACCGTTCACCTATTGTGTCTGCAGGGGTACTTCCTGGTGCTGCACGAATGTGCCCCATTAACGGAACAACAATAAAACATGACTTTCCCACTATATTGATATGCGAACCAAAATAAATTGATTATTAAGATCATGTTTTAGGAATGTATCTTCGTTACTGAGAACATATAGTTTAGAAAAACATAACATAACGAGAGTAAACATAGCTGAAAGCATCGATGAAGAAATTACTTACGAAATGCAAAAATGCAATTCTACCTATAACTTCACTCTCACTGCTGCGAATGACCTAAAACTGCATAGACATCATGGTGACTACTCAACTTTTCATTCGTATTTTATAACTACTGTATGAATGTGCCCCGCGTACGAAGGGTCCCGTTTTTCCCTTACCAAGTGTGGAATTAATGTGTTGTAGTTTTTTTTCTGGATTTAAATGTTATTATCCCCCTTGCATGGCTGTTCTAAATAATGTATGAAACATACATGTGTTAAATCCGAGTTTCATGTAGGCCTTCACCCGAGACTCGCGTCAGAGAAAGATAACATAGTTACCAATAATTATTCCAATCTCTCTGTATAATATTAAAATGATCGAGATAATTTGAGAGTATAAATGGAATCAACGAAATGGAGTGAAACCTTGATCATTCAAACAAAATTAGCAGAGATATATGTCGAAATATGCACCGAGACCGAGACTAGTTCCAAGACTGAGAAAATATCTTAGTTATCCTTTGCGATGGAATCGGAGTTTCATATGATATTGTTACACCTCAGGTAGAAGCTTGATTCCATTCAAAATTTTCAGAACAGTAAATAAAGATCATTTTTCAATTTAAGACGAGAGTGTCGTGCGAAGGCCTAGTTCCATGAGAATTTATTGAATCATACACCCGTATCATATACACTGAAAAAAATTGTCAAAATATGTATAATACAAATAGGAATAGCTATAATACACAATGAAAGATATTATACATCTAATTGAACTTATTATGCGTACAATAAAACTCATTATATTAAATAGTAAGGGTATAACCTGTATAATCATCTATATTATATATCTCATAGATTCAATTTTATAATTGTTGCTGTCCTTATTTTTATTATACACCTTTCTCTCTCTCTCTCTCCCTCTTTCTGTGTACTCTACCTATATAATTTTCATTGAAAATGTTCTCCCATATGCGACATGTTGTCTCTTGTTCACCTTTCTATGTATCGTAATTTCATTTCATCTTCAATATACATCGTTCTTCCCTGATTCACTCTGTTTTACATAAAGAAAAAATGCCTAGTCGAATTCATGTGGGAGTCGGTGTAAACTGTATAAGAAAATTTATGTTTTGGAATGAACCCCAGTTTCTCATATTTCAGCAAAATTGAATTCCATAATTTTTTATCGGTGTTCATCTTTTACATATGAACAAAATACTCGCACAATTTCATCGATGTTTGCATGACAATTCAAGATGCCCATATACTAATTCCGACCAGGTCTGGTGATTTAGACATGAATTAGGAATTTTGTGCAGAGAAAAAAGCACCTAGAACCAATACCCAGACAGCACAAATTTTTGATTGTCTCAAAGATTCCCACTGGATGTCTTAAAGATGCCATATGCAATAATTTTCACTGTCTTTGAGATATATTATTCGGTTAAAAAATCTAGACAGTGAAAACTGTTGCATAACACATCTTTGAGATATTCAGTGGAAATGTTTTAGACAATGACAAATTTTTGCTTGTCTGGGTAGGTAATAACTGTTATGATCGATACTGATACTTGTTGAGAAACGTTGCATAAGATGTCCTTTAGATATTTCACGTTTTTCAACAAATTCTATATTTCGTGTTCATTGGGTATGCAGACGCAATTGAGAATGCAGGGTTGAACATAGAATCACTTGTTTTACAGACATGATCTTGAATTCTCAACTGCGGATTTTCATAACGATCTATTATCATGATTCCATTGAGTGTATTTCCATTCATAAAATTTTTTTGATTACTTTCTGACATTATTCCATTTATAGAGTAAGGATTCAGACTACTTACATAGCCACAGTTTTGTAAATGTGCTCGATTGAAGCACGTGCTGGGAGGATCACGTGTGCAATAACGAGCACCAAAATTCTCAACGCAGTAATCTCAAAATACTCGATTGAAAAGAACTTTCTCCAACCAGCTTACGCTGAGCTTCAAACCTAGTTTCTGGCTACACTTGAGGGGGGAAATACATGTGAACGTACCATTTTTTAAGAATTTATTACGAAACATTGGCTGAAGATTCATCGATGAAATAACGCACATCTTGGAATCTACATTGCAAACTATCTTTATAATTTTGTGAAGACGAAAATATTTCAAAATTGCGGAGCTACAGCCCCTAGAAGTTAGTCCCTCCGTTTTGCGCTGTGCAGCCTACAGGCCTCAATTTTTTTCTGGAATCTAAAAACCAAAATTCTATCGTTAGAATATGTGAGAACCCTAGGAGAAATTTGACAGGGAATTCCCTATTAGAAGCATGGCCCTCGTAAGGCTGCAATAGGGAATTCCTAATTAAGGAAAACTTTTAATTACCTTACCAGGTCCTGACGTGGCATCCTGTTTAGGACCTTACAACAATGTAACGCAAGGTTGTTGAGAGGTCCCAGTCAGATTTTCCCTTTCGGTAATTCAGACATGGTATTCGTATCAGAACCTGATCAGGATTGCCTTGACTCATTCGTATTTGAATTGTGAGGTAACTGTCAAGATATCTTGATCAGCACCTGATCAAGATTGCCTTGGCTCATCCGTATTTCAATCATGTGATAAACGACAAGACAACCGAATCAGGACCTGATCAATTCAGAACGATGAATGTATCAAACTATTCAAAATTTTCACAGGACTCATTAGAAATTTACCTGTCTTTTTTAAATGTTCAACTGAGGTCTATTTGGATCATCAGTAGAATTTCTTCTGTTGGGGGAGTTTCAAACAATTTTATGAAAAGTGAATTCCATGAAAATTAAATTGAATGTTAGAATGTAGTTTAGATGAGGTCCTGATTGGGAATTCAATTACTACCCTGATCAGATCCTGATTGGGAAACGTTTGGTTTTCCTGATCAGGACCTTGTCTTTTCCCTGCGTTACATTTTTGTCAGGGTCTTATCGGATACTCAAGTCAGGCCCTGAACAGAAATCAGGCATGCCTGATCTGGACCTGATGTTTTCCATATCAAAATTTCTACAAGGGAACGCACAACTTGACGAAGTCAAAACAAATTAAAATGGAAAATTAGAAATTCAGGAGTGTTTTGAAAAAAACACGCTTTTGTTTTTAATTTAAAAATTGAAAAATTTTTTGTTTTTCTCTCTGTCAATTTGTACGTTTTGATATACTTCAGCGATATAGTTTTGGTGTTTTGATTTGAGATATTGGGAGTACAAATTAGTTCGGTCCGGTTTGAAAATATTGAATGTTTCATAGTCACAACCGATTTCAATTGTTTCAGAGAGGTTAGACGCCTGTGAATAATAGTCAGTTGATATCACTCCGAGGTCCTTCTAGAATTCCGATTTTTACTCAGTGAAGTGTGTCAAATTCCGTTTTAGCTAATCAGCATTTGCGGGAGGTGCTAGTTTTCTGTTTTAATTGGAAAAAAAGTGCAGCTGAAGCCCATCGAATGCTCGTGGAAGTTTATGGTGACAATGCTCCAACTGATAAATCATGTAGGAGATGGTTTCGACGTTTTAAGAATGGCGATTTCAGTGTCGAAGACAAGCCTCGCTCGGGACAACCACAAAAATTCGAAAACGAGGAATCGGAGGCTTTACTCGACGAAGATCCGAGTCAAATGCAACAGGAGCTTGCGGAATCATTAGGAGTTACGCAACAAGCAGTTTCCGTACGATTACGATCCATGGGCATGATTCAAAAGCAAGGCAATTGGGTGCCTTATGACTCAAAGCCTAGAGACATTGAACGGCGATTTTTCACTCGCGAGCAGCTGATTCAGAGACAACGAAGAAAGGGGTCCTTACATCGGATTGTGACAGGAGATGGGAAATGGATATTCTACGATAACCCCATGAAAAGAAAATATTATGCTATGCCCGGTCAATCGTTGCCATCGACTTCAACATCGACACCAAAGAGGAATATTCATGGTTCAAAGATCATGCTGTGTATCTGGTGGGACCAAAAGGGTGTTATATATTATGAGTTGCTAAAACCTGGTGATTCTATTATTGGTGATCGGTATAGGCTACAATTGATTCGTTTGAGTCGTGCGTTACGAGAAAAACGTCCGGAATACAAGGAAAGACATGACAAAGTTATTCTTTTACACGATAACGCTCGGCCTCGTGTCGCAAAAGTAGTGAAAAATTATCTGGAAACGTTGAAGTGAGATATTCTACCGCACCCGTCGTACTCGCCGGACATTGCTCCTCCCGATTACTGGTTATTTCGACAGATGCAGCACGATTTGGCAAGCCACCGGTTCACTTTGTTCGAAGAAATCGAAAATTGGCTCCTAACTTGGATCGCCTCGAAAGACGAGACGTGTTTCCCTAACGGGATTCGAAAATTACCCGAAAGATGGGAAAAAGTGATAGCCAGCGATGGACAATACTTTGACTAATTTGATAATTTACGTTCTCCTGGAATAAACGCATCTTTAACTGTAAAAAACGGACCAAATTAATTTGTACTCCCAATAAATATTGAAACCTGTATGCTGCACGGCGCAAACCGAGGTACCAATACGCGACTCCGCTATTTTGAAGTATTTTTGTCTCAAAAAAATTGTAAAGATAGTTTTGAACGTATATTTCAAGGTGTGTTTCATTTCATTCTCCCATCTTTCACCAATGAATTGTAATACATTCTCAAAAAGAAAGTACATTTGCTTGTATTTCCTCCCTCAAATCCTTTCAGGAGAAAAGGAATTCTGCACTCTTAATTGGAATGAATAGAATTTTCAATCAAGTTACTGAACTGTGTAGTAGATGACATGAAATCCACCCTTCAATTGTAACCTCACATTCCTGAAGCTTCAAGGTGCGAAATATCCACGTATAAACTTATTTGAATATAAACACCTTCTTTGTACAGATAGTTACATGAATGTATATTTCTGTATCATATGTCGGATCAGGTATCCGTTACCCGGATGATTTCATTGCAATGTTAACTACCTCAATGATTTCATTTCAAAGTATAAATTATCTACGTGAGGCCATTTTAAGATTGTTTCATGTCTTACGTCTACTTTGATACCTGTAGTATGAAAATTAATTCTACCTAATCTCATTTCCAGTTTTTGTCAAAAACATCAGGGTTCCATATAGAACATAATCTCGTTCTATTTCTCAATCAGACGACCATGACACCAAAAAATTAGTCATTTCTCCTGACTCCGCGTTAGTGAAATTCACCGATTCTCAGTCCTTCTCGGTACAAAATGTGCGTGAAATATTTCGAGAATGTTGAGGAAAATTTGGAACATTTTTGAAAAGTTGGAAGAAGGTGAACCCTTATGAGAGGAAGACCTCGTTAAGAAGTCTTTTCAAAGAGCTCTGTTGATGTTATTATACTGATATCTGAATGGTATGATTTTTCTGAGATCCCGGGAAAAAATCCTCTTAACCCTCTAACCGTAACCCCGGTCTCACAGACCGCTATCTAAATTGTATTTGCTCGTAATTCGAACTTTTTTGGTTGAATTGTTTGACATTTCATTCCTACTCTGCACAGAATTGCTCACTCAGTTCTACCTCATAGACATTTCTAATGATCTAAAAAATGTTTTCTTCACTTCTAACAACTTTGCATATCTAGAAGAAGGTGATAGCGGTCTGTTAGACCGGGGGTTACGGTTGACGTGATTTTGAGCAGGGTTACGGTTTAAGGGTTAAAGAGTTCGTTTGGATAACATTCTGGCAATCTCTTATTTTCCTCAGAAAACGACGCATTTGATAACATTCTGATATCTTTATGTTAACCTTCTGAAAGGTCTATCTGACCTCTTACACATATTTAGGAGATCTTTAAGAGCTCTGGATGATAACATATTGTTCACTGGGTAATTGGCGTGGCAATACTGGTGAACCAAGTAGGAGCAAGTACTCAGACAGCACAACAGCCTCTCATATATTCATACACAATTTTTTATAATTTCTCATAGCTCCAAAGATATTTATTGAGAACTTATCCTACATTGTTGTGCTATTTAAATCCCTAGATCTAGCACTCATTTAAATCGAGTGATAAATGTTGACCGGAGAATGCAGTGTTTCAATCATGAAACAAGCGTTTATTCTTATGAGCAGTGAGAAATAATTATTCGTCAAACCTCATACGCAAATGAACACGTCACATCTCATTAATTTTACGTTTTCATCACTCAGCGGATTACAACTCAAGAAATTCCTATGAATTTGAATACATTACGTGGGTTATATTACAGAGCATTGTAACGAAAACGAATAACCGATGAGTTGAGAAAAAAGTACCTCTCGTGAAGGTTCTTTCTCAAAAGTCGACTTGCAAAATTATTCATATCGCGATAACGTGCGATTCGAATACATTACAACAGGTTCTCGCACAAGCGGGGAAGGAAAAAGTAAAAATTGTACGACCCTGTGCGAAGCTGAAGGTTCATCGCCACTCGAACGAGAGAGTCTACGCGTACTTAACTGTGTGAAATATACAAAACATCCTGATCGCGCGAGATTCGATTATTTCTTTCTCATCAGAAACTTGAACCTTCAAAGATAAATGAGCATCAATAATTACATGTATTTAACGAAGACATTACCATGGAATGTATCGTCTAGACAAAGCTCTGACTCAGTGTTGTTCATCGTACAAACATTGTTGATCATATAATTCTCAAAACTGATCATTTCTCTTCTTCTTTTTAATTGATATATAGGATGCGAAATGATAATAAGGTAAGAGACCCTATACCCGATCATTTTCATTATTACATGAATTTACGAAGTAATTTAGCTAGAAGTTTCAAATGAAAAAGTTAATTTTCGATCCATTAATTACAAAAAATGTTCCACAAAAACCTAGAACATAAGGACTGATCGGGTATAGGATCTCTTACCTTATATCAACTTCTGATTTGAACAAGAAGTAAGAATGAATGCTAAAGGAAAATATGGATCCAAGCATCGGCTAGAAGGAGGCATAACAATCAATTGTTGATTTCCAGATGAATGGATAGAGGACGATTTAAATGTCAATTCAGTTAAGATTGAATTTTGAAACGAGGAAACCATATTAATGCCCTCGAATGATGGTATCCTACTATCGTAGAAATTCAAGTAGAAACTTCGTATGATCTGCGATAATAACTTTTCGTGCTGTGTTCAAAATTAATTAAGGGTTGAGCAAACCTTCGGGGATTATGATTCTCATTTCCATCTTATAATTATTATCATCTCTGATCCAAGGAAAACACGCTGTTATTGACCGTACGAAGAATTTGATAACAACATAAAGCATTTATAATCATTATCTCCCAGTAATTGCTCGAAAATACCGATTATGGATATTTTATAATACGACGAGGTAAGAAGTACACGTTGTATTCATGAGAACCTTGACCAAATTCTTCTACTTTGATGTTTTCAATTCCTCGATCAATGAAAAATATATCAAAATCAATTCCTCTTCTCTCCGATACGTCAAGACAATGATTTATTTAATTAGATAGAATAGACCTTTTCATCCTTCTCACTATTATTTCTAATTGAATTCTAATTAAATTCTTCATTGACGTCCCGACTTCATAACACCGTATCGACGTGTCTAATGAATTCTACTTGGATAGAATGAGATTGAATCATTTCTCTCGATGTGATTCATTATTGTTATTATAAGCATAAAAACTTGTGCCGATGCGTTAATATAGATGCATTATTTGTGATTACAATGATGAGAATATAAAAACTTTTTTCGTATATTTTTATAAGTATTAGATTTGTTCTGTTGGTAACGAAACGATTTCACATGCTTTGCATTTGTGAAGGGAATGAATGTAATTTATATTTGACATTGCAGATATGATTATAGACTACGTATAAACCTTCTTCCACACGATCTATCATAAGAGACCTCACTATCAAAGAAACTTAAGTAACATTTTCCTTGTTCACAATGTGCTGTGTAGAATGACTAATTCAATGGAATTATATTTATGTATTACAAAGAGATCCGCACGCAAGAACTCTATAATTATGTTTGTTTGTTTTTTCTTTTCCCTTTTTTTTTCAGAAAATCGAATAGGATGAAGCTTTTACATGATTATTCTCGGTGATGTGACATGGATTCATAATTTCTCTTCTACGGTGATGTTGTGGAAATTAAAAAACAACATGAAATTTTTTACATCGAAGGATTCGCTGTGCTAGCAAACACTACCCGGTGGAATCAGCTTCCATTGTCACGCTGAGAAAACTGTTTAGTGGGTCTTACCAAAATTTGGTTGCGCTGGGCAAATAATCTTATTGAATCACGTTCGATAGCCTGGGCTAAAAGTGATTTGGTCGGATCCTTTTGGTTCACGGAAAGAACTCTGGAGCTACCGTAGTATGCGAGCCCGTCGCACTATAGTAGCTTGGCTGCCCACATACGAGCACAGTGTCGCTGTGTACTAAAGTTGATTCGGCAGTCAGCCAATGTGGTATGACGAAGCGCCGAACTGAATTTGCTCCCGTGTCATACCACGGTGGTATGGCTCAGGAGCAAACAGGCCTCGACGCGCGTACTCGCGCTGCTCCCCACTCCGCCGTACTACCTTTGGGTTTTTGATTCGCGCTGTTATGGTATGTTGCGGGCAAAACTAGATGCTTGCAATGTGACAAAAACGCGTACATTTGCCTGCGCAACGTACTATAACAGCACGAGTCAAAACAAACAAAGTACGGCGGAGTGAGGAGCAGCGCGAGTACGCGCGTCGAGGCCTGTTTGCTCCTGAGCCATACCATCGTGGTATTACACGGGAGCAAATTCAGTTCGGCGCTTCGTCATACCACATTGGCTGACTGTCGAATCAACTTTGGTACACAGCGGCACTACGCTCGTATGTGGGCAGCCAAGCTATTATAGTGCGACGGGCTCACATACTACGGTAGCTCCAGAGTTCTTTCCGTGTTCGAATAACCAAATTTTTATTCAACTCGCTAAATTTTTAATTCCACCAACAAAAAATTTTGGTTGAGCATATGTCAACCATAACTTTTCTCTCAGTGCACAGTGAATGTAGTTAGATAGATAATTTATTGCTTTAGTTAATCTGGATACCATTAAGCACACGTTAACCGAATGCATAAGGGAGACCGGGCAGTTATGAGACACGGGGAGTCATGAGACACACTCACGGCACCTATATTTCTAAAATCCAACATCTAGAAACCACTGTCAATTGTTTTTCTCGTTCAGATGTCACTTTTCAATTGACATTTGTCAATATCGACACGCATGCATAGTCTCTCTAAGTAGAGATTTGATTGCCGTTGAAAAAAGTTTTTTTGAGCGTTCGTTTTTGTGGTATCTTCAATTAGTTTTCCAAGCTATTCACAAAGGTGAATGTATACAGAGTATGCCTTGGAAAACAGGCTTTCAACAAGTAAAAGAATTTTTGTATAAATATTTGTTGTAGCCATGATGCAGTAACCATTTTGAAAATATAGGAATTGGGGTGTTGCGAGACAAGATTTTCGGGGGATTGTGAGACAAGCCACATTATACAGCTGTCGATTTAAAATCGTGCTTTACATACGTATGTCGCATTTTTTGTGGATATTTCGAATGTTTCATGCAATTTGCCTTTGTGTCTGCCATTGAAGAGATTATCATCCAAAACAAGCCGCTGAGAACCGTCAGTACCGCATACAACATCGATGAATCGAAATTGTCACGTTACATTTTGAAGCTGAAAATGGCCAACATAGATCCCGCAACCGCTTCATACGGAACATCAATTTAGGAGCAGACTCCCAAGTGTGTATTGACGGCGGGCCCCATCTACGCCCAGGGTGGGTGCCCATGCTACCCAACGTGGGGCCAACCCTGGGATGATAACATCGTTCCCAGCTTGGCCGTATTGCTTTGCCCGAGAATTGGTAACACCACGGGCCCAGCATGTACCCAGACTAGGCAATCAATACTGCCCCTTCCTTTTTGTTTTGAAATTGGAGATTCCCTAGCATGTATATACCATGGGGCCCACCCCGGGCCAGCATGGGCCCCATTCTGCCGATATGGGCCCAAGACTGGGCCAGAGTGGGGTTCTTACACGCTGAGGATTGTACACACATGCTCGGGATATGAATTCACCCCAATCTTGACCTAACGCTGGTCCAAATTGGGGCCAAGTTCAAATGTGCCCGCATTAAGATTCATTATCTCCATTTTTTTTCAACTGTGATTGTATGGGAAAGCACAACAGGGCCAAGATTGAGCCAACATGGGCCCCATCGTCATTCCCCAATACTGGGTTAAAGGGGATGGACCCAGCCTGGGGCCCATTGTCATTATAGGCAATACACGCTTGGGCTATTACACTTGCATCCATTACGAGTCGGAATAATTGAGCTTTTTTTCGATTTTTTCTTTCAAACTTTTCACATTTTTCTTATACAAATAATTCCTCCTTTTATGTTTTCAACTGAAAGGAAGAGACATTAACTTATTGTGCCATGTTTTATCGTTTGAATAAAGAGGTTTCATTAAAATACGCCACTTTCTTTTATTCAAAGGTGTGTCTCATAACCCCCCAATGTTTTGGAAAATGCTGATATCGAAAAACCGTCATGATTTCCCAACCATTCAGAATTCTTTAAACTCCTCCAGCCAGAAGTTGTATTAGGAGTTCTATTAAAGATCAAAACCGCTCAAATGTAGAAAAACATTATTTGTATAGTATTCTTGCCACAAAAACAAAACCCGTCTCACAACTCCCCAGTCTCCCCTACATTATACACCGCATAGGCGATTGTATGAAACAAAAAATAACCCGCGATTCAAACCCTTTCATTTTGATGAATTAGTTGTTAGAAATGATCTGCGGTCATTGAAAAAACTTTGGTATTTTGTGAAAAACTACTGCGAAACAAGGGCATTTCTACTTAATGAATAATTGTTCAAAGTAGGCTGTGGGTGGGTATACCTGGATTGAGATATTCCAGGAATATACTGGCAACTCCAACTGGGGTAGGCACCTTGTATTGGATGCCTAAGATATACCCTTACGGGGCCAGGGCCTACCTTAAGATGCCCAGGATTGATTTCCACACGGGCTGCGCAATTAGTTTGTAATAGTAACGTGAGATTGGATGGCAGGGGTCTCCATCTCCCGCATTATATCACTGATTGAAACTAATCGGATTGTATTAGGTGTACAAATAAGTTTCCGCGGTTTTTTATAAAAAATTAGGAATTTATTGTAAAGGAAAAGTACATTACGTTTTATTCAAAGTATTTTCCATCATTTGCCACTACTTTTCCCCATCTTTCTGGCAACATTCGGATACCCCGTCGAACAAACTCTTCATCTTTTGACGCTATCCACAAATCTACCCAATTTTTGGTGTCTTCATATGATGTGAAGCGCTGCTCAGACAGACCATGTGCCATCGACCGGAACAGGTGATAATCAGAAGGGGCTAAGTCTGGTGAATACGGCGGGTGAGGTAAAACTTCCCAGTTGAGTGTTTCCAAGTATGTTTTTACCGGCGCCGCAACATGTGGACGAGCATTATCGTGTAAAAGAATAATTTTGTCGTGTCTGGAGTAGTAATGGGCGCGTTTTTCCTTAAGTGCCCGACTCAATCTCATCAATTGTGTTCGGTAGAGAGCTCCAGTAATGGTTTCGCTTGGTTTCAGCAATTCATAATACACGACACCAAGCTGATCCCACCAAATACACAGCATGAGTTTTTTCCATGAATATTCGGCTTAGCTGTCGATGTTGATGGTTCGCCGGGCTTAACCCATGACTTTCTCTTCTTTGGATTATCGTAGTGAATCCATTTTTCGTCACCAGTGACTATACGATGCAAAAAACTCTTTTTTTTATTCCTGGCAAGCAGCATTTCACTCATGCATAATCGGCGTTCAACGTCTCTCGGCTTTAGTTCATATGGAACCCAATTTCCTTGTTTTTGAATCATTCCTAACGATTTTAAACGATGTGAAATTGCTTGTTGAGTCACTTGTAGAGTAAGTGCAAGTTCTTTTTGCGTTTGGGACGAATCTTCCTCCAATAGTACTTCTAATTCCATGTCTTCGTACACTTTCGGCCTTCCACTGCGTTCTTTGTCTTTAACGTCAAACTCACCGTTCTTAAACTTTTGAAACCATTCCTGACAACTTCTCTCACTTAAAGCAGCTTCACCATATGCTTCTAGAAGCAATCGATGCGCCTCAGCTGCAAATTTTTTCACATTAAAGAAGTAAATCAAAGGTTCCCGCAAATGATGCTCATTTGGAATAAAACTTGACATTTTTGCACGAAAAAAATTACGTGATGCTGATACGGAATCACTAGTACTTTAAGGTTATGGTGTTGCCAGATGACTAAACTTGGGATATTACGTTTTACATCTGACAATTTCTCCATAACCTTCTGGTGGGGCCATCTTTTGACAAACCGCGGAAACTTATTTGTACACCTAATAGCTTTTGTCTAAATAATAATAAATATCTTATTTCATGACAACAATAAAAATCGGTAGCCTTTCCACTGATCAATCGATTGAAAAGATCCCCCTCACAATACTTTCTTGGATCTCAACGAATTTACCACTGCCCTGCTTCAAAAATCCGATTTAAAGCGATTTACTCGTCAATCAGTTGAAATCAAATTTTTGTCCGAGAATTTTCCGGTTTAATCTCATTCAAACCGATTAGATTTGCATAAGGTCAAATAGAAGAATTCCTGGACAGAAATTTGATTCATACTAATTGACCAGGTTGAATAGGTTTGAATCGGATTTTTTAAGCAGGGTGAGCGAGTATCTAGGAACTTGCATGTTCAAGCCAATGGAGTTATCGTGTATCAAGTAATTGAACGTGGGTTTCTATTGTAACGACGACACAATGAAATAATTGGATGAAATCAAATATTTATTTTATCATCCGAGAAACATGCTTAACTCACCACGGATAATCCGCATCTCTCTTTACCCTTGTATCTTGTGCATCTTTTGATTTGAATAACCGTTCCTCGGCTACGTTGGTTTAGTCAAGTGATTAATAAGACGACCACAATCAGTATTTAACGTTACGTAGTTACATTGTTATACGTACGTATTGAATTTATAAGGAATTTACTTGGTATATTTTTCAAGAAAAACGTTTCCATGATTCAGAAACTGAAAGGAAACTAAATGAACGGGAGCAGTCGTCACGTAAATAGTTTTTTGTGGCAACATCTCTTTTGTGAAGGATATGAATCATGTCCAGATATGGCTTTGTGATGTTTCAAATGCGAATTAACAACAATCACATTGTTGTATAATATTTCATTAGTAGGTTTTTGTTACATATGGAATGAAATTCCAAGAACTCCTCAAACATCAACTTTTATCGAACTATTCCCCACCCCCAGTAGAAATCACTCTAGCCATTATTCTCTAGGCCTCGCAAAGCCTCTCCAGACTCTTGTGTGGCCTAGAGACCTAGTGAGGCTTTATAATAGCCTAATGAATAATTAGAGTAACGTCTACCGGAGCAAAAGCATAAGACTTTTCAAGTGTACTGCACTTGAGAATAATTCAGTCCCAACTTGTCTATTGCGAAACTCCAGTCAATTGTTTTGTACGTTAAAAAGTGGTGTTCTCAAATCCTTTACAACAAGAAAGATAATTTCTGAACTTCTTCTGTTCTCATCGATAAACCTTTTACGACCTGATTGTCTCCCTGGCAGATGTTCAGAACTGGGGAGAAGTGAGGATATCGCAACCTCTTGGAAGAATCTTTTTCTGGCGAATGTCCAGAAAATTTTGGTGCTAAGATTGCAAAGATAGGGAGGTGTGTCCATGAAGTCCTGCAGCTACAAAATTTGATATCATATTCCATCCCGTATTCCAATTGACAATCTCAAAAACCTTGAATCCGTTGTTGCAATTCACCTAATTCAATGTTACCCAACCAGGATTGTCACCGTAGGGCTAGGTTGTGTTCTATTTTCTCTCTCCCTTTATGCTTTTGTTGCTAATGTCATCACATGAAACAGACCTTGACACGGGACACGTGTGTAAGATTCACGTAAATGCAACCTTCCATTATGTCAGAAGGATTATTCGATCTACCACTTACTCAGATCCATTAGATAGGATTGAAATGATAATCGCAAAATGGAGAAAAAGAATTTTATGTGGAGCTTTCTAATGGAAAAAACTCATTGAAGTAGGAATTATGTACACAATCGAGTAATCAAAGGAATATTCGTCGGATAATATTCACCATCCAGATCGCATGTATAAAAAAAAAAGAGAGGAATGTTCATTTATTCCCTTAGAAATTCAGCTCTCGGACTATTAATGACAATTGACATTGGCCCTTAAGGAATTCATCACCTGCCCGCGTGAAGATATATACACGTGATTTTCTTCCCTTATCTACCTGCAACCTTCTCCAGTACGCACTCTCAACATTATCGACCCATCTTGACCGAGTAGAATCGAGAGAGAACGAATTGGACCGAACGGTGGATGGCAAAAGAAAGCACCAGCTATGTCTCTAGATTCTCTCTGTCGGGCATCGGGAGTCTCCTGCAGCGCTTCTCCGTTTCAAATCCTCACACGGGAGAGAAAGGATCCCTCAGATCCTTCCACAACACAAGTCGCAGAACGTCATTCTTCACTCGGAAAAGAAAACAAATAGTATCTCGAATTGATATCGTATTTTAATATTTCATCAACGTGAACGAATTGAAAAATTAAAACATCATTGAAAAATGAACTTTTCGATTTTTCAACGAAAAATTCTATAAATTCTTATATGTTTTATATACTTCTAATAAGGATGAGAAATAATATCATTCTATATTTGTGATTCCCTTACCCTCAAAGAATCTGTGAAACAACATAAACATTCGAAACAATGAGACAGAGCAACAGGAGGAGTTTTTGTTTGGAACATTGTGCATAACAACGATTATTCAAAAACTCTGTATTGGGCCCTTCCTCGCATGGCGCGATGAATACAAGTGACTCCCTGTGAAATAATGACCGATACCTATTTTCAAATCAATCTTTCGCGCCACGCTCGGATGATTCCACCGATCCTACGTATCGGCCTAACGAGTGACACGACAATTCACCAGCCGCAAAAACAACGATGAAGGTTGGAGAATTGGTACCAAACAACCCGCTGCTACTCCTCCTTATCTACTTTTATCATCCATCTTGTCATTCAAGGAGATGAATTGTTATGACACACGACACACGACGAATCTTGAATCGTCAATGTTGCTAATGAAAAGTAAGTTCGATTTATCTCAGATCCGATAAACAAATCAAATCAGCCTCACGAGTTTGATCTTTTACGTTGTTACCGTTTGTCTATTCATATAATCATACGCTTTTTTTCTCACTTCACAACATCGCGAATAGTCATGCAGTGTCATTCTGTAATTCCATCGAGAATGCATATGCAGAAGTACGATACTAATCATTCCCGCGTAACAGAATCGAAACATTCAAGTATACGGCGTAAAGTAAACCATGTAATAAATGAGATATTCATTATATAAGGGATATTATGAACGCGGTGATGAATCTGCGTCTGTACACGTTTCTTGGAATGGGATGACAAAAGCTCGCAAATGTCGATATTTCATTCCCTGTCTGTATCAATGTGCGTATATTTCACTGACCTGGAACGTGACAAGGGTTTGGCATCGATTCGTTGGATTCATCATTATATATGACTACATTTTTTGGTACACGTTGCCCCATTTTTCTTTTCTCTCATTCTATCTTTCCCGAAGAATGTATATATGTACATAATATGTAAATACAATTTTCTAATTAAAACTTCGGAATAAAACCGGAGTAGAGGAAACAGGGGTTTGAAATTTTCATTCATTAGGTGAATAGGTGTTATCTTTTATGTGGTCAAACAACAGTGGAAGTCTTTCCCTTAAATTGAAAATTCTTATTGCAGGTGAAACATTCAGATTCATCCTCTCCAGTTTATGATTCATCGATTGTATAAAATGTTCATAAAAAAATCCACCGACAGATCAATACATTTCTGTCCTGGTTTCAAGTAACTTGATATTTTTTCGAATAATCTCTATGATAAAAGAGCAAAATAGGGCAGATAAAGGTCTCAATTTCTGACTCATTCCTCTTTTACCTTGCATCCTCAAAGTTCTCGAAGACCTCAAAATTCAATGAAAATTGTAGATAAGAGGCAACCATATATTTCATCCCTGTACAATCACTCTGTTCCATACTCCAGTCTACAAATACTCCAAAATAACAAATAACATCAAATTGAGTTCGAATTTTGGAGAATTGAAGGGGAGATCCTTCTTTAGGAGGCTTCAAAATAGTGTTTTTTTGACCATTTTTTTTAGGTACCAAAAGAATATTTTCATCCAACGAACTTTTCAGGGTAGTTTCATATATTTTTCAAATGGATAAAAAAATTTTTTTCAGCGTAAAATTCAAGTCTTCTATCGGCGGGAAAGATACAGGTCGTATTTCTTATCTAAAACGGAAAAACCAAACGGCATTTCAATTTTCATACATCATTCTTCTATGTGAACCAATACAACCCCGAAGAAATCGTGGAATTCAAAATTTACTTGGGGTTTGAAGTAAAAACAATTCTTTGTAGAGGAAGAATAATCACTTAAATTTGCTATAAACATTGCTTAGACATAATTTTCCATCAACTTTTTGAGTTCAAATAGAAGAGGATACAGAACTGAAGTTAACAAACTCTGGTTCATTCCAATCGGACGTCTAGTTTTTTTGCAATCACTCTCACCAGTTCATAGTGATTGTAAAACTGAAAACAGGAGAAAACGCACTTTCCCTCATTATTTCTCATGGAAAAACAATTTTTTATCAACTTGAAACATACACGAATATAAAAAAGTTCGTTTCATTCAATTATTTTTTACATATCTCAAAAAAATGTCCAAAACAACGCTTTTTTGAGGCCTCCTAAAGCAGGATCCCCCCTCAATATTCAAAACACGAATAATGTAATTGAAACTCCAGTATGTATGTTTTCTGAAGTGTATTGAAGAGCTATTTAAGGCTGTATCCTTAATAATATTGAAGTATGTTTTCGTTTTCATATTTCAAAAGTTTCTATAGGAGTATTCGTGGGTGCAGGTTTCATCAGTTGTTCTTGAAGGTCTATTGCGATGTTTTACCAGGAATTCTGTCATATCATATAGGTCAAGGGATTAGGAAAGAATCTTTTCTTCAAAAGAAAAGGATAACATGTTGAAGAACTTGAGGATCAAATTGAATTTTCAATCATCTGCCAAAGAGAAAGACAAACTTTCCGATGATCCATAGGGAGCCAATATTCTGCACGTGAATTGTACAATAAGAAATTCACGTTATGAATTATTTCCCATACAGTACAAAAGTTTCCGCAAAGAGCTCCCGTTATGACAGTAAACATGAATTCATTATGAATAGTTGGAATTCAAAATGAATTCTTGATGAATAAGTTAATCTTCAGATGAAAGAATTCATATCACGAATTCATAAAGAACTATTCAGGCATTCAACATGTATGCATTTTGGATTCATTGAGTTCATATTGAATACATTTTTACTGTCATAACGGGGACTGTTCAAGAAATTCTTCCAGAAGTTTTTGTGAATTCAAAATGATCATTTGTGCTGTCTGGGTTATCAATGGGGGTGAGATCAGAACTTCCAGTCAGAATTTTCTCTACATTTTCTCCAAGTATGATGTCTCAAAAATGTTCTCTGGAAATTCCAAGTCAATCTGATGAATAGTTTTTAAGATACCTGTGAGCTGTGATTATGAAAGGTGTCTGGGACCTCCAACAGAGCCGAATTAAGGACTGTTGAGGCCCGAGGATATGAAACATCCCAGGCCCGCCTCAAGGTAAAAAAAAGCAGGAGGAAGGAATGTCCTCAGAACTTTTTACATTAATTTTCTTCCTCAAATGGGACCCCCGGGTGAACGGGGCCCGAGACTATAGCTCCCCCTAAATTCCCCTGGATCCAGTCCTGACCCCTAATAATAGCAAGAAAGATAATTCTATACAGTTCTAAGAGATGTTATGATTCTAGAAAGATATCCTGTTTTGAATTTTTTTATTTCCCTCTGCATCTGCAGCATGTAAAATATGTGAACTCCCAGTTGAATTTGTTGGCACCAGAATCAGCATCAGATGCAATAAATTTAATGTCTGATACTTGATTTGCCTTCTTGAGACCTTCCTTTAAGAAACCAACTCTTGTGAAATCAAGTCTGTGAACCAGAAGTTATGGATGAGTTCTATGATTTCAAAATATATGAAAATGAAGTTTTTCCAAATCATTTATCACCTCAGTCTGTTTCTCATCAATAAGGGTTGAAAATTTCATGAGAAAATGTAGAATTCTATGAAAAATATGTATGTAAATACAGGACCATTTCCATCCGAGATTTTGATGCGACCGTCGGAGGGTCAAGATAGATATCCTATTTGATCCAAAAAGGGAAGTAGCTTGGCGCAATTCTAATATGTTACCGTGAAATATGGGAAGCTTCCGAAGTAGCCGACCAAACGACCACGGTCACTTTTCAACTGTTTTGATTGGTTGAAAAGCAACCACGGTCACTTGCTCAGCCACTTCGAAAGCCTTCGTGATAACACACAATGATCCTCCAGTAGAAATTCATTATTTTGCGCATGATTCAACGTTAAAAGCCAACTTTATTGAAGTAGAATGAACCCGAATTTGTCAGGGACAGTACAAGACTGTCCCAAGCTTGGCACATTTGTCCCATAGTATCAACCCGATTCCCGTACAGCAATCTGAGAAAAAAATCATAAGTTGAAATATGAATCAATTCCTTCTTCCATCACAATCCCTGTGGCCAAATATACATGGTCCATGCTTGGTGAATCAATTGAATCAAACCTGGTATAACCATTGGCTCAAGCCAAGCCTGATCTTATAATTCCCAAGCCTGAGCCGAACTTGATGAAAATGTTGATGACGAGTCTCGCCAGGTCTTCTGCCGGGCTTGGTTCACAATTGGACCATTGTTCCATATACACATGGGGAGCGCTTCAAATATCAACAAAGTCATTCCGATTCGAAGAATTGTAATACGCTGAGCAAAAAGCGACGTGGTCACAGCAACCATCCTCGCATAGTTGGAGATTTACGGTTGCAGTGACCTGAAATCTGGTTATGATAACCAGGGAAACAAGACAACATCACGTGAATCTGGTTGTGGCAACTGGATAGAATGCACTGTAAAAAATATTCGGGATTATGATGTGTGAAGAAGATGTGTCATCTCTAAGTTGTATCCTTTTGCCTTGAAAATGCCCAGTATCTGGGCGAAACGTTGGCTTTTTCAATAAAAAAGTACTGCTCGGCTAATTGGATTGTTTCTCCGTTGAGTATTCGGGATTTTCCAATATCTATGTAAAGGAAATTTCCTATACTTGTACGGGAAAAGTGAATTCCCATACACGAATAGGAATTTTCACATAAAAATATATCAAAATTGCTGTTTTTATGGGATTTTATCTGCACGGAGAGAAAAGATCATGGAATGATCGCTAGGAAAGATAGTAAACTGGTGACAACTGCGAATTTCTGTGCACAGTCGCTAACAGAGACGAGTAATGGTTCCTATTTTGGTATATTAGAATACAATATAGTATACCAAAATAGGAATCATTACTCGTCTCTGTTAGCGACTGTGCACAGAAATTCGTAGTTGTCACCAGTTTACTATCTTTCCTAGCGATCATTCCATGATCTTTTTTCTCCGTGTGTAAATTTATATGATTTTCCCAAAAATTTCCGGGAAATTTCCTATCCATGTATGTGTTAATTACTTCACACAGAAATTTTTCACAGTGTGGTTAAAACTGAAAATAACTACGCCGCCTGGTCATGCGAACCAGATTTTTTTCTGAGTGTACCTTTTGAAACCTGATTCACTCCGTAATATGCAACGATCCAGAGTTAAATCAGGTCAAAAAAAAATCAACATTGGGTTAAAAGAGAATTTTTGAAAGCAAGATCAGGTTGAGAGCAGAGCGAGATCAGGGCGAAAAATAAACCTCACTCTGATCCACTCTGTAATACGCAACGAATCACAGCTAAATCAGGTTTGTTTTCGTAACACTAATGAAGATATTTTATCTACAAATGAAATCCTGCGAATATCGTTTGATCTTTTAGAATGAATTCCTTTATCATAATTGTGTAAGAACACTCTTGAGAATTCCATGTCGCATGATTTTATTGCTAACTGCTTTCATCCGAGAATGCATGGAGAAATCTCGATCGCACGAATCTATCTCAACAAGCTATTTTACTGACGCTGTTCAGTTGTTATTGGCATGAATGTAATCTACACGGATTCCCCAACTCTTTTGGAACGTTCATAAAATATCTTTACCAACGAGTAATCAAGAGCGTAGAACAAAACGATGTGTGATTGGCGATGATGTGAGAAGATAAGGAAAATCCCGTTAGGAAGTCGAATTCTTCACATTCACATCCGAGCATTCCGAAGATGGCAGAAAATTATCGTCGGATCGATAGTTGAAATATTCTAGATATCACTGAAGTATAAGAAAATAAGAGGAGCAAAATCGTTGATCGGAACACACATTTTTCATCGAGAACCATTTGGGTTGGCTTTGCGAAATAAATTAAAGGGACTTCCAGGGTGGGAGTTGAAGCTATAAATTCCTACAAAATTCCAACTTCTGATGTGAAATTGAGATTAGAATTTCACCTCATGCGGGAAATATATGTATATGTACCTATATAAACAAGAATAAACAATTTTGGAGCTGAGGATGTTCAGGAGATGAGGTACAATCCGTTGAGAAATCAAACGTTTTAAAATATTCGAGACATTATATTCAAACTAGTGCAGGAGAATCTTCTACCGAATTCTTTCAAGGACTAGATTAGAATTGAGAGAATGATTTTTTTTCCTTGAACGCTAAGAATTCCTAATTTAGTAATAAGAATAAGTCTGTGGAGTTTCATGAAAATTTGAAACATCAGGTGTGTCATGGCTAGGTGAACTGACATGAAATGACCCTTTTCATTCGAACATCCATCAATTTCCAATTACTTCGCTTCCCCACGTTTGCACGTCCTAAGCTATCGATACGGAACGTGTATCTCACAGGAATGAATTCATGTTCAATTTCAAAATTGTACGCACAGTTCGTAAGCTGCCACTTCCATCGCACTGTAATTTTAAACCAATTAACTTGTCACATTTGAACAATTTGGTATTTTGTGTGAATTTCTATCGTCACTGTCAAGAAGCGGAATTCAATTACGTCAATGGGTATAATATGCTCAAAACTTTGCTCACAACTATATGATGCATAGAGGATAGGATGAATCAAGTTTTGGGGAAAGAAGTATTTACGATTCTATAGAGAAATGAATAGATGAAAAAGTGAATTTGGAAGGATGTTTGAAGTATTTCTTTCAGCAGAATATCAGAGGACTTGTGGATGAGGCTTCTAAAGAAAACTTGCACAAAATCCTGTTCATCTTGGAAGATTGAGAACCTGTTACATCAGTAGGATATTTTGGTAAACTTATTCTCCTCAAAACTGTAACTCACCAGGGGGAAACGAAAACTCGTCAATCAACATAGTTGAAAAACTGTTGATCGACTCTTACAATATTTCAAGCATGTTAGGATTGTAATGAGATTGTGAAGGAATTTTGAACGTTTTTCAGACTCTCTATTGACCTTAAATAGACTTCATGCAATACTCCGTGGGGAATCAGGATAGGAAACCACAGGATGAGGACGTTTTCAATTGTTAGACTCCACCAACTGAGGGAAAAAATGAATGAATCTCCCCTTGATCAAGGAAGAGAATATATCATGGGAGTGATTAACGATTCTTGATGATTTTCAAGATGTATATTCAAAAATGTATAATTGAGGCGGTAGCTATAATAAGGGCACATACCGCTATGTGCCTTTTTTGCAGAGAACGTTGAAAATCAACCACTATTCCTTTCTGAACATACCCTGAAAAATTGGTTTCGATATCTTGTGTCTTGGGCTTGGTATACCTGTTTTTGTTTCGATGAGTCTGTTTGATTTCTGTGTTGCGCTCGTCAGGCTGCCCCACTTGACAATTTCTGTTTGTTTACTGATGGTTTGTCAACAAGTTCATAGATGAAGAGAGCGTAGCTAGGATAGAAATGCTTTTTGAAGAAAAAGCACTGCGAAAGAAACACCTTGTGAAACCGTGAAAGAGATTAGTGATGAAAAGTCCGACGACATCTACAAGGCTGAAAGCTTTAATAAATATAAATACTTCTTCTTCTTGAATTATATTAAATATGTGCAATTTTCCGATACTAATTCATCAATGTTGATTAAAATATCTTTTTTTAGTGTAATAATGAGTTTTTACTTTAATAATTTCACACTTACCCTAATAAAATTATCGTTAGCTGTAAGAAGGGCACATAACGTATTTTTAAGGAATTGTATTATTTACCCGAGTAAAAATAATCATTTCGGTTCACCAAACGGGACTGATGCAGACGTGTTGCATTTTTGTGCGGTACTGTTGCAGATTCAGTGCGGGCACATCACGTCCGGAACAGTACCGCAGAAAAATGCAACACGCCTGCATCAGTCCTGTTTGGCGAACCCAAAATGAAAATTTTTACTTGGGTAACCTTTAATGGCACTTTTTACGTCATTTCACGGTCAAATCTTGAACAAAAAGGATGAATCTGGTTGGTTTGAACATTTCAGAATCTTGAAACAATGCTTAACACATTTTAATTACATTTTAAAACTTCAACTGCTGTTTCTGAAATTTGAATTTTCAGCTATGTGCCCTTCCTATAGCTACCGCCTCAATTCTCGAAGGAATGGTTTCAAAAACCTATATCTTTTTTTTAGCCATCATCCAATCCAAGGCCATATGACGATCCATAAATGTCCGAATCATGAAGATTACCAAATCTCCCAAGTGTATCAAGCATCTCAAGATGAGAAACAACCGACAGAAAGGTGAATCGATATAGAGGATATATCATTTGAACTGAATCTAATCTCTTGTTGATACATCTGCCCACTTGATCTTCTGTTTCATCATCGCATTAATCCCCAGCGGCACAGATGACACCATTCGCGAAGAGGAATTTTATTGGATTTCCTTGAGCAAAACGACGTTGGTTTTCCTTTCAATTCCCTGTATTTTCTTCGGACTGTCTATTCATTTCCCTTTAAACGCGAGGAATTGTTCTTTCCCTTTGATTTACCAAGGGGCAGAAGAAATATTTTGAGCAAATGAATGATAAATCAAAGGAAATTAGAGACAATTCTAAGGATTTTTCTCACATTGATCAGATGACAACAGCACAGATGACATTTTAGCGAATATTCCAAGAAATATGAAACCAACTGTGAGATATAATACGATTTCGAATAATTTTCAGAGGAAAATCATTTTCTTTGAATGGCATGAGCAGATTATGTCAGAGAAAAGTATAAGAAATGTTGACGGAGATGTATCTGGGGACATATCAAAAAATTGACCATAAAAAATCGAGTAACCTTCGTGTTATAAAAGGTGCCACCTTCGTAAGTTATCATAAATCTTGACATAGACGTCAAGGTTGTGTGATTTTTCCAATTCGAAGAATAAAGTTCCCATGGAGGTGCATCGCGGGGGTAGAACTGCCAGTGATATGGGAATTGTCAGCTCTCCTTGACGAAGGTCAACCCCATCGCTGAATAAATTGTTGAAGTTTTATTTGAAAATGATCAAGATACTTACACGAAGGAAAATGCAGCTCGAAAATATAGTTATTTTTATATAAAATTTGAGACTTCTTTTCAGCTTTTTTTATAAATTGGAAACGGTAAGGTTTGGGAAATGGATTTTCATGAACGAAAAATGATACGATGCAAATTTACAATGCTGCGGAGTGAATTCCAACCGTGTTCGTGATTTTTCATATTTTGGAAGGACAATCCGTTCTCTACATTGAGAGAAGAGCGATTTAGAGATTCAATAAATAGTAATATACTTGTTAGATAAATTTAAATATTACTGAACTTTCAGCGATGCTCCATGAAATTTCAAGGAGAATTACTGAAATTTTGCTTTACATTACTCAGTGTTCTTCAATCGTTATTATATAATACAATATTCATTAACAAATTCGCTGTGTGTCACTCAATTCCTATACGTTTAGTGATTAAAAGATACACAACGAATTTGGTCATGGATATTGTATTATATGATAACGATTGAAGAACACTGAGTAATGTAAAGCAAAATTTCAGTAATGAAATTTCATGAAGCAGCATCGCTGAAAGTTTAGTATAATTTAGATTTATCGAACAAGTATATATTACTATTTATTACCACAAATCTCCCCATTAGTTTCAATAGTTAGTGAGGTTGAGGAAACTTGTGATAAAGACCATTCACCCATGAAATGAAGAGCATTCTGAATAGATCACATCAAGTCCCATCAATCTCAAGAAAAGTGATTAATATTGAATTTCAATTATTTTGGACTCCAAAAGTGTTGATAGGAAACGAGACGGAACTGACAAAAGCACACCTCATTTCCTATTATTTGTTCTGTTTTTTCTAATAAAATTTCCAGGAGTCTTGCTCACCGGGGAAACTTACTGTGATAGAAGGATCTATTTAAACTTCTCCAACGCATTGTATTTTATATTCTCATAAAAACGTCATTATCCATAAAATTTATTGACTAATACCGTTATGAACGTGAAGTCAATAAAGAGAAAAATATCTTCGTAACGAGAATAATTCATCTCATTGAATAATAATATATTCAATTCCGCATTAATTATTTGTTGATAGATGCTCTTCATTTGTATAAATTTTCCCATCGATACTGCAAGAATCATATGAAAGGATCAAAAGTATCATGAGAAAATAGTTCAGACGAGATTTGTCCGTTCAAAATTCGTTCATGTTTTCCGATAATAAACACCTAAGCAAATCTCCGAATCATATCGATTTTAGATGACCTTTTTCTTCGATTGCAGACTTCCATCGCGTACAATGACCCAAGAAGCATAAGCCTGGAATATCAAATTCAAGGTAAAATACCTATCTGAATCCGACGAGTTCAATAACCCAAAATACGATACGTTGTTTGTAAGATGAGCAAAAAAACACATCCAACTCGTTTGCATATAACAGCGATTAGAGTCCGATTGTCTCTCCTTCTCGCCTTAACCCCTTTCAATCAGAATTGTCAATCGAACGTGTGCAGCGTTAAACCTGTAAATCCGCGTGCCGTTCTTACGTCAAGACCCGTTCACCTTCGACAACTGCACCCACGTCGCAGTTCATTTCGTTAGATTTCCATACAGTCTAATCACGAACGGCTGGATGCGAGAAATAGTATTAGATGCTATAACAATTAACGGTTATATTCGTAACCATTTGAGATATCGCTATAAAACTGAATCGAGAAAAAATTAAAATATGATTAGCATTTATGATGTTAACAGCTAAAAAAACTGTCAAGTTTTCGCTTTTTTATCCTGATGTGAGATTCTTTTACATCATGACAATGAATGAGAATATTCAAATGAATAGACAAAGTTTAAGCGTTGGATCGTTGAATTTATGAATCTCCTTGGAATGGAAAGTGATATGTCAAAGATGGATATAAAAATGATGATTTCCGCGCCTCGACAATCAATTTCAACCCCTCATCATTCATAGCACAAGGTTTTATAAGGTAGAGGGGATACATAGCTTAAGGGAGACCCAGTAACCTTGGGCCGGAGCATGACTTGAGCCATTTATATTGTCCCAGCGAACGTATTATTATATTGTCAACATACCAATTACATGACAAAGGCATTTCCTTTTTGCAAAAAAAAAAAATTAGTATTCCATATCCAGAAGACGAGGATACATTTTTTGTTCCAAGTTTTTCTCAATTGAAAAAATAGATCAGGCAATTAAAGGAAATATTAGAGAATACATCTCTCTGCCTGGGACTACAATGTCGTTGGGTTGATACCTTGGGAAGATTTGATGTTTTCTGCTTTTTATCGATTTTTTTATGGAAAACAAATATTTGTTTAAGGATCAATCAAAGTCATGGAGAATATTGATTTCTCCAACAACGCTGTGAAAAAAAGTCCAATTTTTTTATAAATCATTATTATTTTGTATGTGAAAATAAATAACTATCGCGCATGAGAATATTTTCACAAAGTATAAGAACATTGAAATGTGTTGAGATAAATATCTAATTCAACATTGTTGCACGGTAACAATGTATCATACTTATTCCACAACGGAAAATGACTATACAGGTTGGTTGAAAAGTTCCTGCGCTCATCAAGAGATAGCACTGCTAGCTCAAAACTTTTTTTTCTCAAGTTGGTATATCTGTCCTGAGAACACATGCAAAGTTACAAGTCATTCTGTCAATTTATTCTTTGTTTACAAGCCATTTGAAGTTGACGTGTCATTGATTTTTCTTAATATGGAAAAAATTGAATATCGTGCAGTCATTAGATTCTTTGTTTTGAAGGGTTTAAAAGCAAAGGAAATCCATGAAAAATTGTTAGAAGTGTATAAGGAGTCCTCACCTTCAAAACGCACCGTTGAATTTTGGGCTGGTGAATTTAAACGTGGTCGTACTAACCTTGAAGACGATCCACGCGAAGGACGACCAAAAACTGCAACCACAGCAGAAATCATTGAGCATGTACATAATATGGTTAGTGAAGATCCAAGTTTGACTAAGCGTGAAATTGCTAATGCCATAGGCATCTCAGACGAACGAGTACTCCATATTTTACATGAAGAATTACGTATGAAAAAACTGTTTGGAAAGTTAGTCCCGCACACGTTAACAATTCAACAAAAACTGGATCGAAAACAAATTTCTCAGCGTAATTTGGAGCGTTTTAAGCAGAATAAAACCGACTGCTTGCGTCGTTTTATAACTATGGATGAGATTTGGATCTACCACCATGATCCTAAATTGAAACAAGAACGTTTACAGTGGACTGAAGCTGGTTGTTCAGCTCCAAAGCAGGTGAAGTCACAACGATCAGCAAAGAAGGTTATGGCATCAGTTTTTTGGGATGCAAAAGGAATTTTGTTCATTGATTATCTTCAGAAAGGTGAAACAATCAACTCCGAATATTACTGCAGCCTTTTGGATCAGCTGGATGAAAAAATTCGTGAGAAAAGACCTGGTTTAAAGAAGAAAAAAATCATTTTTCATCAAGATAATGCACCTGCTCACAAAAGTGTTTTGACGATGGCTAAATTCAAAGAACTCAAGTACGAATTGCTCGAACATCCACCATATTCGCCAGATTTGGCTCCTAGCGACTACTATCTCTTCAGAAATCTCAAACAATTCCTTCGTGGAAAGCATTTTTCGTCGAATGAAGAGGCCATAGCAGCCCTAGACGGTTATTTTGCAGAGCTTCCGGAAAACCATTATAAGGATGGGATAAAATTATTGGAAGATCATTGGAACAAGTGTATTGAGCTTCTAGGAGATTATATTGAATAAAAAAATATATTTCGTAACAAAAACAGTATTCTTTCATTTCGAGCGCAGAAACTTTTCAATCAACCTGTATACTTGTTCTTCGCCAGAATGAATCATTAGTATGATTTTTATCATTTATTCATAAACAGGAAGGTTCTATATTATATTCTTCCAAATCATTGTATCAAACATTAATCGAAAATCATATAACATATTCTAAAGATAACCAGCATTTCGAATTCAACATTCTGCAAGAACAAACAGCCATGTTGCAGCAACAGGGCATTTTTTCCGTGTAAGTCAGTGCTACCGAATGGACTGGCCCTGTGATGGCACTGTTCAAATTTCTCAGCCAGGATGAGGACGAGTTGAAATTTCCATATACAGTGGACTGTCGATCATCATGCAAATCATATTAATTAAAAGGTTTCAAGAACCCGTTCTTCAACACATAAAAATACAGCATAACACAAGAAATCAAGGGATATAGGTTTTAAAACAGAACGAATTCCCTTCCATGAATATTATATTATAAATGATATATCATAAACATAAAGGAAACAATTTATGAACGTGCTCTTCGATCCGAACAAATGACCAAACCAACGTGCACCGTACATTCAAACCTCTGCGACCAAAAATCATAAATCCATGCGGTCTAGTTTCCACTCTCCCCCTCGATCTATGCTGTAACAACAAAAGAATACCCTCTGTATGAATATTCATATACGAGATATTAATCGCTGAACATGGAATCACGAACGAAACACGAGTCTCGATTACAATAAATCATTCATTAGTTAAGGATTCAATATCATTACGTGCGAAGGTTAATATAAAATATCTGTATCGCATAATATAATGTCCGTTCGAATCATCGATGCTTGAATTGCGCAACAGAATAGCGGAATCGACAAACAGAATCGAAGATACTCCATTGGCTTTTTTGCATTGATTTTTTTGTTTATTATTACAAACTGTATTGACCTTGCCGAGTAAGTGAATTTGCATAGAGAACTCTCGGATGCAGGAACATAGGCTCTCCACGACACCTCAATCAACACCCAATCGTGCGCCATCGAAGTTATCGTTGTCAACAACTATTGGTTGGTATCGCTCGTCAAAGTTCCGGAAGGAGGTCAATACGGTAGTCGAGGAGCACAGTCGAGCCTTCTCCCGCATCAACCTGAAGGCATATATCCCACTTCACAGTCGAGAGTGATACGTACTTATTACACATACTTATTGTACGTACATCTATATCGTTAACGGCTCTTTTCTTACGAATCCTCTCGTCCAAGGCCACACAGAATCAAGAGATCTTATCCGTTCGGTTTTTTTTAATATTCTCATTAAATTTCCTTCCGTGATTTCTCGTACACCGCAAACCTGATGTGTCATCCGAATGATCATTGTCGTCAATTAAACTCTCTGTCGAACAAGTGTTATATTTAATTGTTTAACTTATCTCTCGGTCTTCAAAAATAAATATACCACTGTTGGAATGGACACAAAATCGTTTACATCCGTTTTGAATGATAATCTATCAATCAAGCGTGCAGTATTGAATTGAAAGGTACCTGGCCGTGGTCAGTTAACACCGGATATTGCGCATAATATCACACTTGGTTTGATAGATTTAGATTGTTTTAATCACAGCTCGGTATTATAATTTTAAATTATGCCGTGATTTATCACCGATGGAAATCGAGATTCGTATATACAACGTATACAGCGATACATTTTTATTATAACTGTTGTAGTTATTGTAGATTCAATAATATCCCACATAACGATTCATGTCTTGCGATGTCTTTTAGATGAGTTTAAGATGTCTTGCGCAACACATTTAGATGTCTGAAACTCTTCTTTGGTCTAAAAGATATCTAAAAGACATCTAAATGTGTTGCGCAAGACATCTTAAACTTATCGAAAAGACATCGCAAGACATGAATTGTTATGTGGGATGCTCTAAATATTTGGTGACATGCAAGTTTTGTTCAGCTTACGAAGATACATGGAATGTAGATGTTACGGCTTCGCTATGGCATAGATACCTCGGTCACCAATAACAACTCATGTGTGTATGAACCATTGGCCCAATGATGGACCTGCCGAGACTTGTCTTGAAAAATTTACCAAATTTGGCCCAGGCTTGGGAATGATAAGATCAAGACAAGCTTGGCCCAGTGGTTTTGCCAAGCCCGGTCCAATTCATTCACTAAGCATCAACCAATGCTTCTTTGTTCGTAGATATGGATGGAAGAAGTAATTGATTCATATTTCAGCCCATGACTTTCTCCCTCGGAATACCGTACATGAATTATCTTGAAACGATAGAAAACATGTGACAAGACTGGCACAAGCTTGTATAATCATTGGAAAATTTGCGTTCTTTGATATTTCAATCAATTTTGATTCTATTGTTGAATTATACTCAAACTGAACTAATAAGATGTTACTGGAATACCATAACATAAATCTTATAATGATCTGATCCCGTACGGAATCTAACATTGGAATCCCCCGAGTTACCCGAAAAATTGATGCATCACTATAGTGTTTAGGATTAATTATGGCAGGGAAATCGAGCCAGCCCTGGCCCAATGGTTATCCCCAAGTCTTCAGCCATTGTAAATTCAAAATTCAGTCAATATTTATAAACATTGTGTCACTCATGTGGGCAATATTGGCACAATTGTTCTCCACGAATGCTCGATTTTTACTCCTGTGCCAACCTTGTACCAAATGTAGTGACCATTTAAAAAATATTAACAAATGCACCATGACTGACTATCCATTGGGAACAACGGGACAATTCTTCACGGAGGTTTGTTTCTGACACATGTGCCAACCTTGGGACAAGCTTGGGTTTCTTTCAGTCTCGGCAATACCTGCATGGGAATGTTTTATGCGGAAACACCTTGACTGCATCATGCGAATATTTCTTCAGCATTATGAGACATTTTTCTGCCCCTGATTGAAGATTCATGTATTCCACATCAAAATTGCATAGATCTTCGAATTAACTGGTTGTGGAAGAAAGGTTTGAATGAGATGATTAAAATTCAAATTCGAGGAGATAACTTGATCAGTATGTCAAAGAAATTTTACAATTCGAATGAAGCGTCAAGTAGGTCATTCGAAGTAGGTCGTTCCGCGAATATCATTACGGATTGGAAGGTGTTTTTTTTTTGTTTAAACGAGGCAATTGAATTTCTAATAAACTCTACGTATTTTTATTCCTGTAAAATGTAGCGAATGGAAAATGCAGATATTACCCGTTTGACTCGAAAATGTTTTAGAAATTGTCAATTGAGGTCAGAAGGAACGTAAAATCATATTTTATGCTCACGCTTATGAGATCAATTTGGGATACAATCTTCATCATCAGGAATTTCGAGTTCTCCTTATTCATGAACGGCAAGATTGAAACACTTGCCTTCGTTCAAATATTCAACAGACAGCTTTGTACATTTTCTGATGTTATTCTTTGGAGTTTCCAAACTCGAAAAGCACGTGCAAGTGCCTTATCATAAAGTCATCAACGAACAAACTTCTGAACAAAATTTGTTCATTTCAATAAATCATTTCGCAATGATATTTATCGTTCTGATTTCAGAATTTTCCTTGAAATTGTAGGTAATTATCAATTTTTTTGTACACAAAGTCTTCATAATGATTGATTATTCATGTCTATAAATTCCCATTTTTCACCATAAAACTGTCAAACGATGATCACTTTGCAGAACTTTCATTGCTAACCTTTTTTTCCACCGATGATCATTTTCTTTGTCATTCGGAGTTTTAATGAATTGACCTCCCCATCGATATATCAAACGAAACGCCGCAGCTTTGGGATAAGTTTAGAAGAGTTGGAGGGATGTGTGATTTGTATTGAATCCATTCAGTAGGCCATTGATATATTTCACTCTGAACTCACCATTCATTTGGAATGCGTGACAGATGCGGTGATGAACAATTGAACATAATTTATCACTACACTTATCCTAAATTCATCAGCCAATATTCGGAGATGGACGAATGGATCATATTTTTATTATTAGAAATCATATTTTATTGTCACAACACTCTGTGGAAAATGATTCAAAGAAATTGAAAAATAATATATGAATCCTGACAGAAATTACACAGATAAAAAAGAATCCAAGAACGTTTTTCAACCCTCAGTCTACAAACTTTAAATTGACCTATTTTTTCGTACACGAAATTCAATATAAACTTGCATTTTTTCCCCTTCCTCAATGATGTAGACGTTGAAACTCATACTCTTCTCAAACTCCACATGTTAGAAATCCTTACTGGGTTACGCTAACCCTGTTTGTAGGCTGAGAGTGAATTTTTGTAAAATTGTCTTTAACAAGACTGAATTATTGGAAAAGATTCATTAGTTTTATAGGTAAAAATACTGAGATCGGGTAAGATAAATTATGTATGAATCTGATTACAGATATGCCATTTACAAGGAAGGAACAGGGAAAGAAAAACACCGACGATGAGAAGTCAATCTTGAACTGACGACAAAAACGGGTGCTCGATAATAACATCGATTTGTACGTACCATGTATCAATAAGGAAGAGATACACACTTAACATAAATCATGGGATCTCTGCCGAATCTACACGAGCTTTCGAGGGACAAATTGGAGGGTCCGGTGTACAGACCAGCTCCGATTGGAGGTCTTGGTCCGGTGAGACTACCGCCTCAGCCTCCTCCATTAGCTCACACTCATCGACGAGCCCGAAGCAGTGGTCATCATCATGCCACCCTGTGGGATAATGATGCCATGTTGGAGGTAGGTCCTTGTTAGGATTGTTGTTGGAAGTCCTAAAAAGAGAGATATTACAATCAAGATGCGGAAACATCACAGATATAGTGATAAATATAAATGTCAAGCTCGCGATATGGGTATAATAGAAAGAATATATCAATTCTATTCATAACTTCTTTCAATGTTCTCATCCATTATTGTTTCTTAGAAAATCGTAGCATCTCCTCAATTCCGAAAGCAAGAGAAATCATCTTTTCGAATGTATAAAATGTGGAAAAAGTATATGAAATTGATATCAGTAGAATAAGATCATTTTAAGATCATCAATGGTCAGATTATTTGTCCTGAATTACTATCTTTGCTCAATTTTAATGTTCCGTCTAGGGCTCTCAGGAAGCCACTATTATTTGATACGCCAACCTACACATCTAGATTCATTCGGACTGATCCGATTAGCCGCATTTGTAATCTTATTGATGAATATTGTAATGGAGTTGATTGTTTTTCTGGATCAGTTTCGCGTTTCCGGAATGCTGTATTGTGTGTGTGTGTTCGTTGAATGAATAGTTTATTGTATCCTATTGTTTGTTGAAACTTATTGTTTCATATTGTTGAATCTGCCATTAACTAGTTCGTAAGTGAATCTATCTAAAGGGTACATACCCGTATAAATGAATAAATAAGTAGGAGTTGAAGTCAACATAGCGAGCACGTCAATTATTGAAAACATATCTATGCGCGTTTCGATTTGTTCAATCCTCCTCGGGATAAAAGTATCGAAATAAATATGGGATTCTTGGAAAGTTATTATATGAAAGATCGCACAAAAAATTCCAGAGTAGAAAAACCTCTGTGTCGAAAGGGTACCGAACCAGTGCAAGACACGTGTGGTTTTACTTGGGTACACAGTAAAAAGTAAAACTTACTTCCAACCCTAATATCGGCTTATTTTAAGATGCAGACCTATTTCAGCTGAAAGTAAGCATCCAAAACAAATGCTGACACAATGGAAAAGACTGAATTTCAGTCAAGTTTTCAAGTAAGATGCAGCCACTTTCAGTCGGACTTTTCACAGTGTACCCTAGTTGAAAATTTCCGGACGGACGGAATTGCGAAATTTGCATGCAGACTTGGATCTCCAACCTGGAATAGTTGGATTCCTACCCAGGTCCTACACAAGACCCTTTCAAGGTGCTTTGAATTTCCGGTCAGGGACGTTCAGGAGCCTAGTCCGCACCCTGAGGGATCTCAAACGAGACCTTGAAATATCCCGCTCAGGGCCTAGAATGACAACGCGGGTCTTGGGTGAGGACCCGACTGGTCCGAGGCAAGAATCCGAGTCCACATTCCATTCATCCAGGGATTTTCAACTGGGACCAAGGAATAATTCTCAACATTCCCCATTCCCTGGGTGAGTGCAGTGTGGGATCCCGATAAGTCCAATATAAAATCCGGATGGTCCGATGCGAGATCTCGGCGAGCTAAGAACCACGATGATGACCCAGTGTGAAACTCCAGTGAGCCTAGCATGTGAACAGAGTGGTTTGGTGCGGCCCAGATAGCATCACACAGAGAACGTTCAAATGAGATCCCAGGATGTTCTAAAAACGTCGCATGTATGTCCCAGGAACATACAAATGTTCCATAAAGTTCTATTAATTTTCACCAAGCGACGTTTTGGGAACGTGTTCAATGAAGGTGTCAATGACGTTCTCCGGTGTTACGCATATATTTATGAAGGTTAGTTTTCATGAAAGTACCTTTGGAAACCGTAATAAGAACGTCCTGTGTTGGATGAAGAAAACATACTAGGAACGTATTCGGGTGCATTAAAAATGAAAGTTCTTTGAACATATCGAAACCTACTCCCCGGAGACCAAGACGCGCAGAACTAAGGTTATGTTGATAAAACGTCCAGAAGATTTCGATGTTATCTGGGGGGTCCCGCCGTGTGTTCAAAATTTGCAAGAACAGTGGATTTCTAGTGATAATATTTAAGGTGCTTCTAGAAGGAATTAGGCGTAAAAATTTTTGTTTGGCAGTCACTAAATATTATTACTAGGATTTTTAGATGTTGAACGCACGGCTAGTCAGCCGGTGTTAGATCCGAATGAGTACAATATTGAACTTGGGTCAATCTGTACAGGATATAGCAAAGTTCCTTTTGTCCCGGGTGGGTATGGTGTGAGGGTCCGGATGGTCCAATGTTAAACTCCGGTAGGTCCAGTATGGAACCTGCGTGAACGTGTGCCGGATATATCAGCATAGAGCTGGATTTATGGAAAGCTATTGCACACTGTACATTGTGGAATAAATTTTTGTATTAATCGGAAATTCACTGAAATTCATCAGTAAGGAGTGAATTTGATCACAATCATTGTGGATCCTCGAATATTTGGTGCCTAGCATGTATGTACCATGGGGTCCACCCCGGACCAGCATTGGTCCCATCTTACCGATATGGGCCTAAGACTGGGCTAGAGTGGGGCCAGAGTGGGCCAGAGTTCATACACGCTGGGGGTGAATTTGCTAAATGTCCCAGTGAAATTACTGGAATATCGGTATATTCACCACAAATTTTAGTACAATTACCAAAATGCTCGTGATTTTTGCAAGTGTTCTTCCGGTTCAATTGTTGCCTGAACTATTTTTTCACACTGTACAATATTGTCATCAATTTTTTGCATAGTTTCAATCCATATGAAATAACCACCGACCATTGGCCATTCCTCCGTCACCTTCACGTCACCGGTCCGTTGCTTTACCTTGTATCTACGTTTCCCTATTGTTCACCTCGCCTCCGTGGGGACGCGATATAGACGTGAGTGGGTGTTCAGTGTGAGGAGGAAAACATGTTCGTCATATGGATAAAATTTATTCCTCAGCAATTATTCTTTCAATGAACTGTGCTGTGCTATCCAGCGAATCATTGATTCGGTGAATTGATTATCTTCAAAAAGTGATTCCAGACAACTGTCGTAGCCCCGTATATAATGGATTTAATCCTTTATTTTTAAAGTAAAGTGAAGTAAAAAATGTCTATATTACAGCATATGGCTGCGTATTCTCCGATCTCATGTCGATCGGCAAGAACTTCGGCGCTCTCCTGGCGTCGACGAGATTCCATCAATTCTTCAGCAGGGGCATCATCCGTTCGACGTTTAATCGCAGCCGTGAGAACTACACCTTCCGGTCCTCGTCCACCTAAGAAAGCAATATTTAGACATTGTGCAGCTCTGTTGTTGGGACACGCCACCACATCGGCTGCCACTTTACCAATTTTTCCCCTACAAGCGGGTCTTGGGGCCTTCAACCCGCACCTTGGCCCAATGTTGTTGGCTCTCCTTTACGCCACAGCTACAATCACATCGTGTTTTGCACCGATAGTTTTACAAAAACTCGGCACAAATCTAGCTGTTATGGTCACTCATCTTGTTACAACCATTTTCGTCGGCCTTCATCTGTATCCGAAATGGTAATCACTGATTTTTTTCCCTTCACACAAAACAAAGGGACACGAGCATCAAGAGGTGGGGTAGCGTTTTTCAAAAGGAGTTTTATACCGTGATTAATACAAATTTAAAATGAAAAATAATGAATCACACATTCGGGATCGCGCATTGCCACGCTCTTTGAATTTACCAATGATTTCTGAAGGCTAAAAAATGAAATTATGAAATTTTGTTGACGTTTGAAGGTCAAGATCTCACAATTTAATGTTTTAGTCTTTAGAGATCATTCCAAAATTCAAAAGGTCTGGCAATGCAAAATGTAATTCATTATTAATCACTTCAAATTTGTATTGAGCACGTAACTTCTGGAAAAAGTTAACGCGATATTCGACTCTTCCCCTACCTCACTTCTTCGTGCTAGAATCCTCTCAACAGGTTATCCCTATTAAAAATGTCCGACAGATCCTGACAGATTCCGGTCAAAATTCTGTCTGGTTCCGTCGGAAATCATCATGTCTGGGACAAAATTGTTGTCGGACATTTGGAATAGGGATTCTTTCACTATACGATTTTATGAATGCTGCGATAGGAACAAACAATCGTCAAACTGAGTTTACATTGTATACCCTGGCAGCGAAGCAGCACTCTGTATTGTACATGGCCATAAGTGCCTGAAAAATGGGCTGAAGCAATGCAGTTTTATGCGCTTTATTTTTCATTGGAAGTGCATGAAATAGCACTATTTCGGCGGGTTCTTAAGGGGATATCAGCGATCTCTGCTGATGCAACCCGCGATTCAAAATTACCGGCTGAGAATACTCTGAACTGAATTCATAAAGAAGGATCAAATTTTCAGGAATCAATCTCCAATCCCCCATCTATCGCTGTACATCGCCCGAATTTTGAATTTCGAAAGAAAAAGTTTGTGTTACCGACCGAGGAAAAAATGTTTCTTCGAAATTCAAAAGTCAGGCGATGTACACCAATAGGTAAAGGAGGATTAAAGATTGATTCCTGGAAATTTCACACTTCTCCATGGATTCAGTTCAGAGTATTCAAAGATCGCTGGTATCCCCTTGAGGCGCTCGTGGCAATGTACAAGACAAAGTGTTGCTTCGCTGCCTGCAATTCAATTTCTAAAAAAACAGAAGATCCTATTTTTGTTGAAAATTCTTTATAATTTTCACAATGCATATCACTTAATTTTTTACCCTACAATTTTGAAATTTGCATCTGTGACGTTCTAAAAAAACCTCTGAAATAGTATCAACACGTTCCAAATGACTTTCATGACTTAATAGACCACAAAAAGTCTCAATAATATAAAATAGCTTTCAAAAGCGTTGGAAAATTATTATAACATGTTCGTTGAATACACATGAAGATTAATCAATGTACTCGAACTTCAGGTACGTTCTGTTACCGAGTTACGCCTTATTTGGTGTATGCGTGAGTCCCAGTATCTTGGCGAGAACATCACACGTGAACATCTCAGCGACATTTTTAGCCCTCGTATGCGTTGAACCAGAAGATCCGGATGAAACGAGGAGGGAGTGTCTATTGAGAAGACTCAACAGAGGGATTAAATTGGCCGAAGATGTTGGACTTGCCATTGGTGAGCATTTAATTTCCAACTGACCGTTTAATTCTGTTTTGTTCTTATTGCTTCTGGGTTTTGATATGTGCAGGATGTGTAATAGCTGCTGTTCTCATTAAAATGACAAACACGGTGCCTCGAAGTGTACTGAGTGGTGAGACAGAAGATGTATGCGGTGCCGAATACTGTCCAGTGGACACCTATTTCTACAATGAAACGCTGTATCCGCCGACGATACCAATCGGTACAGCCAAAACGTTAGTCAGCGTATGGCTTGGCCTAGCAATTCTAGGATTGGCCATATCTTGCGTGTTCCTCGATTCAAGAATGAAGGAACCACAAAGCGTTAACGATCAACTCAGTACGAGGACTATTTTGAAGTCCGTTAAATCAGCCTTTCAAGATCCTAAATTACAACTAGCCGCACCATTAACGCTTTTCATTGGTCTGGAACAAGGTTTTATATACACAGATTTTGTTGAGGTAAATCTATTGGACGTTAAGGGATGTTGAATATTGTTGTTTTCTATTCACAAAACTTGGAATAGGCTCATTTTTGGCTGGATTAATGAACAGCATTTTTCCCAGCGGTTATAAATTCTATGCACAAAACTGTATTAATCCAGCTGAAATCGAATAGATCCGGAGAAGATTGAACCAATCTCGAGGTAAATAATTATGTATTCAAAATTTTCAGGCTTATGTGGTGTGCACTCTGGGAGGAGCGGGAAAAGTAATCATCAGCTTTTTGAGTTTAGCGTTACTGCAGGGTCTTGCAGGGGTTACATTATCAATGTTGTTGAGGCACATCAAAAGATACTTTGTAGTTGGTAAGTATTTCATTTCGTTCAAAGTTTTTAAACATCATATCGCAACGTTTACTTTTTTAACAATAATTTTTCTTCTCAGTTGTAGGGTTGGCGTTCCACGCTTGCTTATTGTTAGTCTTGGTTACTTGGAGACCTGCCGGAGACGATCCGGCATTATTCCATGTCATATCGGCTGCCTGGGGAGTTTGCAACTCTATCTGGGAGACATTAATTTATAGTAAGCGTTTATCATTTCTGAATTCGAGACTTTCTCCAAAAGGTATCAAGAAAATTTCCTTTCAAATCTGTAGAATTATGAAACTCGCACTAGAATAAAATTGAAAGGATTAGCTATCCAATGCCGTGGATAGCGTTCCTGACAAATTGACGTCTATTATATGTTTTTCCACACTGAACGTTTCGAACAGCTTCGAACGTTTGAGCGATCTGCTGTTATATGATGTTTTGCTATCTATCACTGTTTTCGTATCTTGAGGAGTTCAGCCACCAAAAATGGAAGAACAGTCACGCCAATTTGTTGGAAACATTATCCACGATATTTTTCGGAAGCTGATGCTTTTATACGACAAAAAATGATTCATTGTGGCAGCTAAGAACTAGCTGTAGTAGCCACTTCGGGTATTCGATATTTGGACAGCCAAAAATATTGCAAGTTCTTTCCGGTGCAGGAGATTCACTTTGGACCTCATTAAACTTTATCGTATTCACGACACTGATATTCCATAAAAAACAAATGAAGGAAACAATACCCAAAATTTCATAGTTTTTTTTTTCGATAAAAAATAACGAACCTTGGATACTTTTCAGCTTTAATATTGGGACTACATCCCAGTACTTGGTACGGACCTCTGTCGACGTCGTTGTTTTGGAGGTGGCTGGGAGTATCCTTCGCGCTAGGTCTTCACGGTCTAGTATGTACCCGCGTGCGAGTTTTGGGACTAGCAGCAACATTGTTACTCTCGGTCATTCCGTACATGTGGCTCGAAATTCGTTTGGCAAAACGAAGCAAAAGTCTGGCACCCTTGTGACCGGGAGATTTGTCCACGAGTGATCGTGGCTCAAACTTTGACGTTGTTCATACAACGAGACACAGAGACTGAGGCAGGTTCGTTTCATCCAGCTCAAAAATTATTAATGTACCAGCGACGATCACGATGAACACAAGAAGAAAAGATGGACAGAGTCGGAGTCGAAGAAGAAGCAGTGGCGGTGGGGGGGCAGGCATCGTTAGCGGTGGCAGCGGGAGAGGAGGTAATAGCGGCGGCGGCGGTGGTGGTGGTGGTGTTGGTGGTGGCACAATCATTGATAACCCCAGTAAAACCAGCCCTTTGATCGATTACTCTTTGTTGAATGCCGCGAGAGGGAGAACGCGAAGAAGAGCCAGCAGCGTTGCCTTTGCCTGTCACATCGCCAGTAACAATACGACCGAAGAAGAAATCTCCGATCTATCGATGATCTCTCCAAAGTGTTCAGAAGCTTCCAAACCTCGAGCAAGCATCAGCGAAGAACATCCCTCTTGTACTATCTTTTCTTTATCTTGATTTCATCGGTCCGTATATACCGACATTGAGGAATTCATTCATTCTCTCGAACTCGTGAAGTTCTTCCAATTCGAGTCAACAATTCTTCTTTTATCCACACCTTCGTAACGGATTCATGGAGTCTTCCGGAGTAGAATTCTTGTGACGATTCTAAAGCTTTTATATCTTCTCTCGACCATTCCAATCGATGAAAAGGTATACGATCATTGTATTTTGTACTGTTCAATCAAAATGCACTGCCTTTTATATTTTCGCCAAATAAGTATGGTAAAATTTCAAAGATTTGTTCTTATGGAGAACAAATACAAAGTATGTATTGATAATTTTAGAATATTTATGCTTTGACACGATAAGTGCAAGGTCTTGTGTGTAAATTCTTATCAGATTCGATGACGGTAAAACATTTTTATAATCTTTCGATATCTTTTTGAGATATTCAATGAATTACTTGATTTCCAATTCATCAAACTATTCACGCATTTAATATTTGTAACGGATTTTGAAATTTTTTACTTGAAAACCAGAGATTATATACACACAATATGGAAAATCAATAATCTACGTCCTACATTGATACATCTCTCACAGAATATTCTGAATGATATTCATAATAACTCATATATGAATCATGTTTTATCTATACAAAGAGTTTACAAAACTCTATCGCATCTTCCATTGATAAATTCCAAAAATAGGGTCTGTCGCAAACTGCGAGACTTGAAAACAAACATGTGAAACATAGATCCTATATTTTTTATATAAAATGGCATATAAATTCTAAATATTTAGCAATCAAGAGGACTGTTTAGTTCATATTGATAGTCTACAAGACCATCTTTGCTTTCTTAAGTATCAGCAAAATGAACTAAATAACAAATAATACACCTATGAACTTTTGAATTCGAATATGCTTCGGAATACTCCAACGAATCATGATCGAAGATGACAATTTTAGCAGAAATTGATCACGAGTGTTCGCAAACGTTCTCACACTTCACAAGACAACCAACAATCAATGCATTTGAAACAAAGTGAAATCGTCCAACAAATTTTGTATGACAAATTTTTCACGATATTTTACTTCGATCATTCTTGGATATGATTTGTTCAATTAATTTTAGAAATTTCAGATGATATTCTATATGGAATATTACTTCCCCGAACAACTTATAATTTTCTAAGCCCCGGTGGGAAAATGTACACTCGTAAGCACCAGTTTTGCGATATTCCCAGCAGCGGTGTCAACCTACGGATATCTCAGGTTCTCTCATTGGGAATTCCATTCAAAGGTGACTTATGACTCGTCGATCCATGGGAAAAAAATCCGTAATTGGCATCGCTGATTTCCAGCTCGATGAATATCGCAGCACTGCTTAGTAAGCACACTTGAAGTTAACAACAAATGTAAGATTTTCCAATATATAGTTGCTGTGAAGTACTGTTGTTACGCATTCTCGAGACGCTTTATCAAATTTCAGTTTAATCACGGAACAAGTACTAAGGGAACGGCGGGTGGTATGGCCCTTTTAAGGGAAAACCGAGATAAAATCACTCCAAAGTAAAAGAATGTCGCTACGGTGTGGGATACAACTTTTTGGAGTATTTTTCTCAGATACATCCTGAAGAAAAATTCTCATCAGTGAAATAGAAGATCAGGAACAATATTAGTTTATAGATGAATTTATGAAAAATTTTTCGTTGTCGGGTGGTATGGCCCACTATACAAAAACCGTTAACACAAAATTATTTGTTTTCAACATTGAATATGGTTCTTTCAACTCTGACTTAGACTGTGGACTGGATAATTTACATCTATTGCAATAATAATATAATGTGTCCGTAATATCTGCGCAAAGTTCATGTGTTCATCCTCTACAGGTATGGCATTAACCCATCAGAGCTCATGGTGGAACCATGGGGGTATGATCGCCGATGAAATCTTGGCATAGCATCGAGAAACAATTTCATGTGAAACACATGCATGAAAACATTGTTTATAAATAAATTGCTTGAACAATTTCTTGAAAAATAAGTGTTCGGTAAAACTGATCCCACCAATCAGTTCTAAGGGGGAAAAAAACATCGAAACATGTGCCCTGAATCGACATTGCGATTGTTTGTTATGAAAAATAAGACACGTATTGGTTTGTTATTTATTTTTTTTTCATAACAATGAACGATCGCAATGTGGATGTGGAGAATGTTTTAACCAATTTATTCATAAACAATTTTTTCACACACATTTCTCACTTCACTTGACATAGCATGGGTTAATCGAGTGACCGAGACCATATTCTCCATTATTTCAGCATGAGCCCTGATGGACCAATGTGGGCCATACCACCCGATCAAGTTTTTTGACGAAAAAATTAGTTCATAACCAAACAAACAAACATTACCGCTTGAAACTCATGAGACGTGTCCTGTGTATAGAGGGGGTTAATACTAGTATGACACATTATTTTATGAGTTGACCTACTCCAGTACAGAACATCTCAAAGTTTCGTCGACACAGTACTTGATCAAGAACAAGTAAATAGAAAAAATTAGATTTCTCTTAACACATTGTAGTGACAACAATGAAGTTTCCGCACATGATAGACAGAAACAATCTTTCTTTTACATCTTGGAAACACGTGGTGGGCAATATCGACCTTCGGGCCATACCATCCGCTGTTCCCCTATTTCATTTCATATAGCGTATCCCACGTAACCATCTATGATATGTTCCAAAATATCTTCAAACAAACACTTATTTTACCGAACTTTGATGCAATCTTGTTGTATGTAATACTAAACTCAGTATATTTTGTTCTTCAACTTGACATTTATTCCTTCAACGGAATAAACACGTATTAACGAAATCCATGCAATCACGTGCACTCACTGGATTTCATGAGTTCTACTTTGAGCCATATCGATAACATAACTGGTGCTGTGCGCTCAATTTGTAAAATGATTCCTAATGGATCAAGAGAAAATACAATTTGAATATAATTTTATATAAACTATATATAATTTCGTGAATTTTCCCAATCAAGGGGGCGCCGTGATTGAATTGTGCTCCTGTTAATAAATTTCCTAGATCCGGCTGTGATCACAAGTATTTATATAAATCAGTATCAAGTCATTGAACACGCCATTAGTCTTCTTTTTATTGAACGAAGCCTGCATTTCTAAAGCTTTGCAAGAATGCTATTGTGCTGAGTTTTGGTAATATCAGGGAAGCATAGATTCACTATACCAGGGACTAAATGCACTTTCAACTTTGTTTATTAACAGCCCAACAAATTGAAATGACTGCTGAAAATCATTGCTGGACCATTGAAATCTTTTTAAATAGGATTCGCAGGTGGTGCTTTTCGAGAAATATCTCTGCTTGAAGAATCTCATTGATTCCGATGCAGAAAACTGTTTCAAACCCATTGACAATCAATTTTTAATGGGTTTGAATCGGAATCAATGAGATTCTCTAAGCAGGGATTGAAATTGTGAGAGACACACAGTTTTGTTCTCGAGCTTCGTTACACCTTCTAACTACATAACACGATGGCATAGATAATTTCAAAGCAAAGAACAATGTTGATGGCATTCACAAAGCTTCGGCAACGCACGCTTCATGAATCATGAATTCAAAGAAATTTAAATTCAACATTGATTCCCAACTAAAATTGAACATCCACTTCCTCATTCATCCAAGTACGCAACGATATAAATAATTGAATTATTTGTTCAAGCTGGATGGAACGACATGTAAAAACGACACATACCATGAAGGTATCGCGTATATTTATAAATATATTATAAGATCTTTTTCAACGAATCAATTCATGAATTTTCTCTCTAAACCATACGTGTTTCTGAATCAAGAGCTTTTCATTCGATCGCAGCAAACAACTCTGTTATCTGTAATTTTAAGTATCATCATTGATAAAAAAAAACAAAAAATTCGCGAATGTATCGTATTGCTGCCGAATTAACGAAACCATAACAATCGAATGAAAAGCTCTTTCGAATAGACTTACCGTTCTTCTTAAGAATAAATAAAATCTTTCTCGTAGTTTGTACCAATTGTCAATGTGAATGAAGATTTGATGGAGAGTGTGGAACTTGACGCGTGGATAGCGTATTGTTAGCGTTTAAAAAAAATTAATCATAAGAATGGTACTTTCATTACGTTCATGTATATTATTCGAATGCGTACCACGTGCAATTTCATATTTTGTATATGGAATTTCGAAGAGACGTTTTTTTACAGTGAATTCGCGTAGAAAGTATTATCAAATAATGAATATCAAAAGTGCGTTTGCAAATATCACAATCACATTGGGATTCGATGAAAATATTCTTAACGAGTTGAATCTGATGCGAATGAAATTGTTGATTTCGATCGAGCAACCAAAATCGGTTTGCGTGATTCGCGCTTGCACAACGATGCCCCGTCAACGAAATCAACATTTCCATTTGAAAACATTCTCAAAGTTTTGATAAAGAACTTAAGAAGAATATTTTTTGGTAATTCTATGAATGAATATATGCGTAAGTGTATTTTCCATTCATTATCTCATTCATTCGGCGAATAATTTGCACAGAGAGAGAGAGAGAGAGAGACACACACGTGTCGTGAGAATACATGATTCGCAATCGTGTATTATATTTATATGAGATATCGTTGAATTATTCTCATGTTTTTCGACAAATCCTTTATCATAGTTCACGAACCACAGTCAAATCGTACCTGAAGTCTTTCAAAAACCGAACAATTAATTTTAAAAACGTTCTCGAGATATGCATGTTTGTATATCTCATATTATTTTATTCCAAAGACACGCGTAAGTCATAGTTAAATGTACATTTAAAAAACCGTGTAAATATTATAATGTGCGATTCGACGATGTTGTTTATATAAATGTTAAGAAAATTTTGAATTGTGTATGCTGGATCATATAAAAGTATACATACATATATATAAATAAGTGAATGAATTAGATCGATCATTCGAAAAGAATTTTCAGAACTTTCTCATGTTCCACTTCGTAGATATGTTGTATTTATAGAGAATAGGAATTGTGATGATGGAGAAAAAAGTAAAAAAAAAAACAAAAAACGAAAAGGAAATTGATTAACATGTATTGTTTGCTCAATCAGGTTAAGATAAGAAATAAAGTCAATAAAGTATACAAATTTCATATGGTGGATGTCCCAAGAGGTTAGGGGTCGTCCATAAACTACGTGGCTAATAAAAGGGGAGGAAAAAAATTCTACATAAATATCTCGTACAGCACAACCATCATTTCTTAGATTTAAAGAAAATTTCTTTGCCCTCGTTCTAATAAATCTTGTTTTAAATGGAAATGATAGTTCATTTCAATGAGAAAATTTTTCATTGAGTTGAAATTATATTCTTAGCATTCAAGAAGGAATATATTTCTGTCTCAATTTGAAAAGTTTTTGTTTCAATCTGAAGAAAAATGTTTCCATTGAAAAAGATATTCATTATTGGGTAAGTTTCCGCCTTTTTTGAAGCAAAGTTGATTTTTAGTCAAACAATGGATTATTACATAATGTTATTCAAAGTATGCACCATTGGAAGCGACCACTTTCGCCCATTTTTCAGACAGCATACGGATTCCTCGGAGAAAAAAAGCAGGTTCTTTTGACTCGATCCAATCATTGAGCCATTTTTCGACACTTTCGTAAGAAGTAAACCGCTCTCCAGGAAGGGCTGATTGCATAGATCGAAATAGATGATAATCCGAAGGCGCAATGTCTGTGGAATACGGCGGGTGGGGCAAGATTTCCCAATTCACTTCTTCCAAATATTTTCCAACAGGTTGAGCAACATGTGGCCTAGCATTATCATGCAGCAAGATAACTTTATCATGTCCACCGTCCCATTCCGGTCGTTTTTCTTTTAGAGTTCGATTCAAACGTATTAGCTGTAGTCTGTAACGATCGCCAGTGATTGTTTACGACGGTTTAAGAAGTTCATAATAAATGACACCTTTCCGATCCCACCAGATGCACAACATAATCTTTGAAGCGTGGATGTTTGTTTTCGGTGTCGATGGACCTTGTACAGCTGGCAGCCCCCAACTTTTTCGACGCTTAGGATTATCGTAATAGATCCATTTTTCATCGCCAGGGACAATACGATGCAGACAACTCTTCCTTTTCTGCCGTTCAAGAAACATCTCGCACGTTACCAAACGTCTCTCGATATCTCTCTCCTTTAGTCGATGCGGCACCCAATTACCTGCTTTTTGGACCATTCCCATCTTGTGCAAGCGTTCACCGACGGTCGACCTGTCAACCCCCAACTCTTCAGACAACTCATCTAGGGTTCGACACGCATCTTCATTCAATACTTGTTCCAGTTCTACATCTTCGAATTTTTTCGGTGCCCCTCCGCGTTCTTTATCACTCACGTCAAAATCGCCACTTTGGAATCGTCGAAACCACTCTTTAGAAGTTGTATTAGACGGAGCGTGATCACCGTGAATATTGCACAGTACACGATACGTTTCAGCGGCACTTTTCTTCGAAATAAAATAATGAAGCATAACTTCCCGCAAATGCTGTTTTGTCGGGACAAACGTTGTCATATTTTACACCAGATAAAAAATGATGTTGACGATTGTAACAAATGTCAACTACCGCAATCGACACCTTTACATATACACTTCCAAATCACACAAGTATAGCACTTGAGTGAACTCAAAAATAGTATCAGCAGCAACACTTTTTCCAAGAGGGCGGAAACTTATTCCAATACCCAATAGAATGAGGGCAAAGAAAAGAGTGACCGCAAAATCCGCCTGTTTTTTTGGGACCACGAGTTTCGGGTTGAATTGCATTCTGAAAAATATCTCATGTCGATCATTTGCAAGGGAATACCATGGTAAAATGCATTTTCCGGTGAGCATAACATTGATTTTGGAGATGAAGAAATCGACGGAATCGATAGATTCTTGACAAAATGGATTCTTTTCTGTAAAAAAACCTATCGAGGTTTATTGATTTTTATGAAATCTTGATCAAAATTTGATACTACTTTACTTGTAAAACCAGTGTTATGCTCACCAAGAAATTGTATACCCTCGCAAATGATCAACATAGAGTATGTTTTAGAATGTATTCTAACCTGAAATCCGCGGTCCCAGAAAATAGGCGGAAAAATACTCTTTTTTGCGGTCACTCTTTTCTTGCAATCTAAAAAATGGGGTTCACAGTATAGGACTTCGGTGGAGAATTGGTGGAGAAATGAGGGAAGAATAAGGGAGAGGCTCCGTTGAGGCAATGGAAAGGCGACAGAGAAATGTCTGCCCCCAGTATTTTCAATAAAACTTAAATTCGTAAATTCATACATCCAGATTTGGTTATGTAAATCCCGAGTGGAAAAATTTTCAAAATTATATATAATTTTTATATAATTCAATATAATTTATATATAATTCAGATATAATTCGCTATAAATTTTATACAATTTTGAACATTTTTCCACTCGGGATGCGCCAATATGAATTATATCGAGGATACAGGGGGCGGACATTTCTCCGTCGCCTCAACGGAGACTCTCCCTTATTTCCACGGCTCCCATTTCTCCACCAATTTTCCACTTGCAGTCCACCAAAGTCTTACTAGGTGGAGGATCGGTGGTTGTGCTGTACGAGATCCAAAACAATCTTCCATTTAAAAATAACCCGGATAGATATTTGATTGAATCAAATAAGATTCTTCTTGATTCAAGTAAATTTCATTTGAAATGAAAGAAATTTCCACAAAAACAGGGCTACGTAGTTTATGGACGGCCCCTCATTAGAGTTGTGATACAAAAACTCAAGTATGTTATCATCGATAAAATCGTCCGTATAATTCATCATCATCAACGTGTTCCATTGATCTCGAAGTCAGAAAGCAGGGTCAGAAAATTGGAACGAGATGAATCTCGAGTATCGAAATTCGGATGTCGAGGATGATCATCTGAAGAGTTATAAAACAACAGACGCGAAGACGTAGGTGATACTGTTATGTGTTATGTACCGCTTGTTGTAATAACATCAATTCGATCATTTGCTCTTCAAATTGCATCATGTCACACGTTGTTTGTATGAAAAAAGTTTTGTTCGCATGTTATTGATCTGATCTCAAATGAAATTAAAGAAACACAAACAATAAAGTGCGTATTTCTACGTGTTTTGTCATTTCTAGTCCCATTCTGTTGAATTTGAAGACCATGAGAGTCAGCCCTAGGGGAAAATTTTTTTGGAATTTTGTTCGATTGGTTTTCATTGAAAATTAGCCAAATTCAATTCAATTCAACAAAATTTCGATCAAATTCAATGATTGTCCACAAAATTCAGTAACTTTTACTGAAGGATTTTTATTGAATTTTGCTAATTTTCAATGAAAACCGAGCGTACGAAAAGTGCACGAAATTCAACAAAATTCAACGAAATTTCTCCACCAGGGAGGGCACGTAATTCTGCTCTGTCTTTGGGGTCTTAGATAATTTGGAGTCTTTCAAAATAATAAACCAATGATCGGACTTTGGTATCTCCGATCAAAATAAAGCGTACCACAATGTGCAAAAGGCGTACAGATAGGGGGAAATGGGACAGATTCTTATTGTCTGTAGACTTTGCGTACATTGTGCCACGTTTTGTTTCTCCCAAAGTTTATTCCGTCAAAGTATTCACTGGGGAATTTTAAAGTAAAACTTAATTAGTCCCTGTTATCCACGTGAGAAAAACTGAGGGTCTCCCCCTGAGAACATTGAGTGATGGGGCTTGGAAAATGAATATCAGTATCCGTTTACCATTTTCCCTAGGATCGACAGTTTACGGGGAGGGGAAGGGGGGGGGGGGTATAAATCAAAACTTCCAATTTTTTCACACCAAAAATCAATGTTTTTAATATTAAACTCGTTCTAACTCTATCATTTTTTGATGTATCGAAATAAACCTTGCGAACTTAGATTCGCGAGACTTCCTCGAAGACAGCAATGTCGTGAAAGTTTGTAAAAATCAATAACAAATTGTTAAATTTCAAATTCCGAGTGAAAATCCCCTTTTTCATGCTTTGCATTAAAAAAATGGTGGAGGAAGTATGAATTACACGAAATTTCCAGCGACAAAGTTGTTCGCTAGGGTATGGACGCCCGTATGGAAATATTTCGCTGAAAAATGTCTGTAAAACTGTGAAAAATCTCTGAAAAGAAATGAAAAAATTCTGAGAAACTCTGACAAACTCTGAGAATCTCTGAAATTTTGATGAGAAATCTAATATTTTTGGGACATTCTTTACAGACTTTTGTCAGAGTTTCTCAGAGTTTTGTCATTCTTTTCCAGAGAAATAGTAACGAAATAGCACTCTGAAAAAACTCTGACAAAACTCTGATGGATTGCTAACATTTTTCTGACTTTTAGAAAAAAATTACAAAATTTTCAAACACTTTTTCACACATGATATTTGAATACGGCATATGAATGTATTTATTGAATTTCAGGATTTTTCAATAATCAGAAAAATGTCAACAATTTATTAGAGTTTTGTCAGAGTTTTTTCAGAGTGCAATTTCGTTACTATTTCTCTGAAAAAGTATGAAAAAACTCTGAGAAACTCTGAAAAAAGTCTGAAAAAAGTCTGTAAAGAATGTCCCAAAAATATTAGATTTCTCATGAAAATTTCAGAGATTCTCAGAGTTTGTCAGAGTTTCTCAGAGTTTTTTCATTTTTTTTCAGAGATTTTTCATAGTTTTGCAGACATTTTTCAGCGAAATATTTCCATACGGGCGAATTTTTTCAGAGAGTTCCGGATTGATTAAATATGTTTGTTGGGTTGAGAAACTCGAAAATCGAACTATTTTTGCAAGATTCGTTAGTAATTTCTTTTGATCAAACAATTCGATGGTTTATAACGTTCTTGTGGACAATTGTTTCTTTAAAAGAAATTAGTAACGAATCTTATCTTGCAAAAATAGTTGGATATCCGGATTCTCCGATCCAACAAACATGAATCCTGTTTGGAATATTCAGTGAACACAATTTTTCATACGACCCCTGATGTTCAGCCGCTAAACGGTGCAAAATCGTGACGAATTCCTGTTGCGTGCGGATCAATAAATTGCTGTATCTTGCGAACTAATAGTCAAATCGCCCTAGAGAACAACTTTGTCGCTGGGAATTTCATGTAACTCATACTTCCTTCACCACTTTTTCAATGCAAAGCATGAAAAAGGTGATTTTCACTTCGACTTTGAAATTTATTGATTTGTTCTTGATTTTCACAAATTTTTACGACATCGTTCCTTACAAACAATGATTACTGGCGTTTCAGTGGACCGCTGATGGTCAGGCAATGCCGTTGAAGAGCCGTCACTGGTCCTTTGAAACGCCAGCATTCGTGTTTGCTGGGTTGCCTCCGGGGAAGGCATACGAATTTAAATCCGCTAGGTTTATTTCGATATATCAACAAATGAACAAGTTAGAACGAGTTGATTATTGAGAAACATTGATTTTTGGTGTAAACAAAATCGGAAATTTTTATTTTTCTCTCCCGAAAACTGTCGATCATAGAGAAAAATGGTAGGCAGATACTGATATTCATGTTCCAAGTATTACTATCACCCAGTATTATTGGATTTTCGAATTTCCGACTTCTTTTCGACCCTCGAAGTGACCGCTTCTACCGCTTTTCGAACGCCTGAGTGGTTATTGCATGGGGAGCCTCATTATTCTCCCCATGAAATATACAGGAATTTCAAGAAGATATGATAATTGATGATCTTTGATTATTTTTCCAAACAGTTCTTCACGAGCGAGAAAAATTTGAATTTTTATATTCTAATCATACATGGAAAAAATCATGTGGATATTACAAAAGTTACTGCTACATGCAGTAGCTGAAATTCAGCTGTTGTAGCAATAATTTCAGCTATCCAAATATCGAATACGCAAAGTAGCTACCTCAATGTGAATTATTTTTTCCCGTGTAAACTATAAATAACTCGAGTACTTATTTATTTTCAAGAAGCACTTACCTTGCGTTGAGATTGTTGAGGAACCCAGAGGATGTCGAGGATTAATGAATTTAATACAAACTTTGCAATTTTAAATGGCCATTCAAACTTATTGAGATCTCATTGAATTGCATTAATTTGACCGGTTCCACACTGAGAGAAATTCGAATATTCACATCAACTATTCGAGGACAACCATTCACATTCAGTATTCACAACTGTATAAGTAGTTATGGTAACTTGTTTATAGTAATTAAAACTACATATATAGTTGCATTAACTATGAAAAGAGTTGGGAAAATTATAACTGAATAGTTATCCTCTCATATAGTTGCCATTTCTATAGATTTCTCTGAGTGCACACGCAAGGAAATGAATTAGCTGTGATAGCGACTCACTCTTTTAGCACTCTTTTTTCACTGTTATAGCCAAAATAATTGTAACTACAGCTATTCATTAGCTATCACAGTAGGAACCGAAACCAACGTCCAAGTACCAAGAGAGCTGGAATTGAGGTATGTTTTTGCCTCATTTATTCTAATATTTGCTTCTACGAGGGAAAATTTTGATCAAGGATGTTCACTTCCAGACCCGACCTCAATTAATCAAGTAAAAACTAGATGAATATATTATATTAATCGATTATTGGAACGTGGCCAATGTAGGAGTGGCCGATCTTGACAAAATATATACTCTCCTTATAAAGAATTTTTCTTTTTTATTCTTTTTATCTTTCCTTTTGTATCGAATTTCGATGGAAAGAATATGAAAATCAAATAAAAACTCGACAAATTTTGAATAGAAAGAAAAACCGATTCTGTTAAAATCGTTAAATTTCATATATAAGTTATAGAAAAGTGATATACATATAAATTATGTATAATTTTGAAAATTTTTTCACTTGGGTAGTTTCGTCATGGAACCGACTTGTTGAAAGTAGGGATGGGCAGTGTTCAACAAGATCAAACGTATTCACAAAAAATTTGTAGTCTCTATTGAATTTTACATAATATCAATTGAAACCCATACAAGCAAAAATTTTGCTTCGTCTAAAAGATTTCTTATGCAAAAGCTTTCACTGTCTTTAAGATGTCTTCGTTTAAGAAATCTAAAAGATGTATTTAGATGTCTTTTAGATTTATTGAACTAAGACATTCTAAAGACAGTGGAAACTATTGCATGAGAAATCTTTTAGACAAAGCAAAATTTTTGCTGTATGGGAACTTATTACAAACTTTATGAAAAATATTGATACCGTCAAATATCGCCCATCACCGCCCAAGAGTTTCGGGATGTGTTCTAGAACACCCTGTATCACTTGAAGCGTTCAATTGAGCATTTCCGTTAGAACCTTGCATTAACATTGCATCGATGTTGATGCGATCTTGAAAGTACCTGTTGTGAGAATTACAACAGTAATATAACAACATCCAATTACAAGTAAATTGCAGCAATGTAACGTTGTCAGGTGATATCTCAACGATATTTTTGCAAGTTACTTTTGTAATATTGCATTTGTAAATTGAGAGACAAGTACTTTCAAGATCGCATTAATATCGCTGCAATGTTAATGCAAGGTTCTAACGGGAATAATGCTTATTGGGCGATTAGATACTGGGTGATTTGAAATTGCTGTACACTTTTTTGAGAGCAGATTCTTGATGAAATTCTAGAAAGATTTTGGTCCGGAATATCCAAATCTGATCCTTAGATCCGGAGACATGGGCATTTTTTAATTTTAAAAAAAATCCAAATACTTCGGAAGTACCATATTTATGACTTTTGAATCCAACACCATTCTCTGAGTCAGATCATGGGGTATCCCTGGAAAAAAATTAATTCAATTTAGCTCCCTTCGTTGTGAAGTTATAGCGATTTGAAGTTGTTGAATTCTGATTGACTGGAATGCATGAAATTCCAAACCGCTATAACTCCACAACGAAGGAAGCTTAATTAGATTTATGTTTTTCCAGGGATACCCCATGATATGACTCAGTGAATGGTGTTGGATTCGAAAGTCATAAATATGATACTTCCGAGGTATTTGGATTTTTCAAAAAATTCCAAAATCCTCATATCTCCGGATCTAAGCTATCAGATCTGAGTATTCCGGACCTCCATCTCAAATCTTTTCAGAACTCCATCAAGAATCTGCTGTCAGAGAAGTGTACGGCAATTTTGAATCACGCAGTATAAGGATAATTCTAATCTTAGAACACGCACAGGGGTTTTCAGACCCCAGGAGGTTTTTTTCTGTCTCAGCATATGAGCGACTCTTGATCGAAGATAGTATTCAATCTCAATATTCCCAAACTATACATTCTGACGAACAAAAACCACCCATGGGTTGAAATCTATTAAGTTTCAAATACACTGTAAAAAAACATTGGTGAATTTCCAAATAGAAACCTATGATGAAGAACTTCTGGGTTTGTAAATTTCCAAATTATTTGGGAATTCACAAATTTTTTGTAAATTTCCAAACAATTTCCGTGAATTTCTGAAAAATATTTCTCAACTGACAAGAATCTACTGAAAAACATTTATTAAAAAACTTCCAAACTCGAAATGAACGAAACGCTTATTTTACCAGGAAAAAAGTGACTGAAATCAAATCTGCTAGGATACTTCTGTGCGAACTTTACAAACTTCACACTGCAAAAGACTGAATGAACGAAAGCAGGTGTGACAGAACAAGAATTGTATCCTGAAATATCTGTATTCTCAAAGAACTTCATTCTCAAATATATGTATTTTGCAGGCACTTTCTTCCTAAAGAACTTCATTCTCAAAGAAATATCCTTTTCAAGAGCTGCATTCTTAAATATCTGTATTCCTAAAGATTTCCATTGTTCAAGATATGTATTCTCCAAAAACTATCTTCTTAAAAAACTGTATGCTCAATACCTACATTCAGGCGAATGACTATTGAGGAGCTGTTGATTATTGCCATTTTAACTATATACTCATTGTTGTAATAAGCGATCTTCATTATCGATTTTCATCTTATCAACAACACCTCCTCAATAGTCATTCGCCTGAATAAAGGTATCAAGAATACAGTTTTCCAGAAGGACATTTCTTTGGAAATGCAGATACTTGAAGATATAGTTTTTCAAGTGTAAGTTTTACAGTTCTTGGAGAATATTGATGTTTGAAAATACAATTCTGTAGGAATACAGTCCTTGAAGAATGAAAGATACAGTTCTTTAGGAATAAAAAAATCAAGAATACAGCCCTTGTTCTGCCCTAGGTGTGATATAAATTGGGTTCCAAATAAAACTGAACAGTTTACTCCCATTCACCATGTGTTTCTATTCAAGTTTTCAGCAGGGATTGTCACGACTACCCTAGTGGAAACAATTAATTCATATACGGCCAATATGTATACGAATTAAGTTTATCGAGTTTACCATGGTAATTTTTGTCATGACATCCTCATCACACAAGAACATTCGCAGTATTCTGAACTGCTGTTCGAATATCCATAGAATGTTCCAAATATTCTCATGATACACGTATGGTGCACATGTGTTACCAGAGAAAATCTGCAACAAACCTGAGGATACCCTGAAGGCACAGACAATGCAAACATCATGGTGATTACAAAATTTGCATAAAATTTGCACAAAATACGGTGCTCACCGAGTGCGCAGATTTGTAGCAAATATTTGTGCAAAATTTCATCAAATTTTGATTAACAAAAAATTTGATTGAATTTTGATCAAACACGTGCGAGCTCATGTGTGCCATCAGGGTATTTTCAAAAGATGATCAAAATTCATTCGACAAGCAAATGAAAAAAAGTCGATCACATTATACACCCATTTTTTGGGAGTATTTTGTGGGAATAATCATGAAATACCACTGAGAAAGGCAAATATCAACATTGTATTTTGTTCACATAATAAATAATTCATCATCTTATTTCATATCGATCAACGTTATTATTCTCTTCGCTATTCCTCTTTGCTTGTTTAGTTTATTTGTAATTTGACTTTCATATGTTTTTAATATTATCGTTCTTCGATTTCGATCTGATATCCTGTCTCATCTCTTCTATATTCCTCATAATTTTGTTCCTCAAGAAGAAGCAAACAACGTTCTCACTATTTTCGTTTATAGAATTATTCCAACCATAATAAATTATTTGAAATTGAATCAAATGTCGATAAACGAATGAAAATCATGACTCGAAGAAGAAGAATTTTAGGTAACAACGATCAACACCCTGGGACACGTTCTGAACAATCCTAATTCTATACATTGAAATCACTCTAATTGGGAACAGAACGCGTTTAATATGCGTTTGGACGTCAGAAAATGTTGAAATACTTTTTCCCTCGTTGATTATTTGGACGATATGTGATATTTCAATTTTATTCATTGCGACAACCGCAATGTTACAATGTTCATCCTTTACAAAAGGAAATTGTGAGATGTTCAAACCATGTCCGGGAACTGATCTTCAGAGGATTCATCATTAATAATAATAAAGAAAAAAAAACGTGATGAACGATATGTTATTTATGCGGTATTTACACTTACTCGAGGAGCTCAGAAATATTCGAAATATTCAATAAGTATGCGAATACACTTTTGGAGAGATTACGAGCGCATAGGTGGTCCTATCTGGTGGAATTTTTTTTCTCCTCCAAGCGTTTCAGAAGCCCAGTAACGATTCCTCATCGGTATTGTAGGACCATCAGCGGTCCATTGAAACGCCAGGAATCATGGCTTTATAGAAAAAAGTACACCAGATGGAGTCACCTATGCTCTTGTATTCTCTCTAAGAATATCAAAATATCTGTCGCCCACAGGAGTATATTATAAAAATTTCACTTAACTACAATTTTGCAGTTTAAAGTGAATAACGCAGTCAATCACAACAATCAACAGACAAATTCTTGAGAGAATTTGGAAACCTTCTTCTGGAAATTTTAAAAGAAGTAAAGATTACATCCTTTTAAAAATAATTAATGAACTCATCATTTACTTTCAACAGACCGAATTGTTGAAAATCCACTACTGAAGTCAACATTCCAATGGAAATTTGTATGAAATTCTATCGGAACACTTTAACAGATATTTTCAACAGAAATCGTTTGGACTCCTCGAAGGTATCTCTCAAAGCAATCGAAAAGAGGATTTCACAAATGTTTCCTGGGATTTCCTACCCTGATCAAACAATTCCATTCATTCCGATTAAACATACAGAATTCCAATTACAACCGATTAATACCCATCAGGTTTGAATCCAAATTCAGCAGTTTCAATAGGAATTGATGGGATTGTTGAACCAAAATCTCCATGTTTGCTTATTCTCGTTCATCGTTGACTTTAAACTTATCCACCTCACTAACTTATTCCATTCCGGAACCTCGACGTGTCGTTTCTTCTCTACACACATTGACATCAATAGAATACTATCAATAAAATTTGATACGCAATAAGCGTCATAATAACATTTGTCTCTCTAATTATAATTATTGTCACCATCACATTAACGGGATGTGAATTATCCGAACCAACTTTTCTTTTCGAATAAAACGCAACGACACATTCGTATAGGTTATTAGACGAATAATAAATATATATATGTGTATATATAACACTATACACACACGGGCCCTCGCACTCTCATTCACAAAGTACAACATACGTGTATGTGGAAATACTTCAGTATCATATATAGCCCGTTTTGTATAACTTTAACAATGCCCCTTTATTTATATCATCGATTAGATTTCTTTCCAGGTTGCACGATTAACATGATTCACAAAAGATCATTTATCTTCGCTCAATACTCGAAAATCATAAAAAAAAACAGAAGAAAAATACATCACACATGCGTTCATGAAAAACAATAAGCGTTCTACAGAACTTACAATTTTAATCATAATCGTTAATGTCGGCACAATACGTATTTCGATCGAGAAACAAAAATATGTATACATATTCATATGCGTGTAGGTACATACGAGATCATAAAGATACTCATTACGAGAATAATAATTGACTGAAATCAAAATAATAATACCGCAAAAGACTCCTTGAACAAACTTTCTTTTTCGAAATAATTTTCTTTTATAATTTTAAGAATGCTATTCATTGAAAAAGTTGTTTCAAGCTGATCTCCCACATAGCAACTTACTTTTCCTCTTTTCTTATCTTATTTTCGTCTATTCGAATTCATGGAAATCAATTCATTCATGCTCATTCTCTCAAAAAGGAAGATCCGAATTTTATTAGAATTGCTGAAGAGAATCAAAACCCATGTCAATGTGCGAAACTTTCGTTTTTTTATGAAACTCTTTCGGAACACTCTAGAAGATGACTTGAACATGTACAAAAGATGTCTTATGCAACATTTTCAGATAACTTTTGAAGCGATCTGAAAATGTTAACGGTGGGTCTTCCTGTAATCCCTTCGAAGCAGAATTTCAATATTTCTTTGATTTTCTTTCGCTTGACTCTGTGAAGGATTTGTAAATCCTTCTAGAGCGTTACAATTCTATTATACGGGGATATTTCGAACCCACTACTCAGCACAAATATCGCAGGGGTATTGCTGCAATATGACTGTAACATTATGTGTTGGGTAGGGAGTTCAAAAAATTTGATACAATAGAGGAATTTTCGGACATCATAAACCAGATGAAACATATTGATTTTCTGATTTTTCTCTTCAACAATATTCCCAGACATAAATCGATAATCGTGTTCATGTGTTTAGCATAAATATATTGTTATATGAAATATAAGGAACAATTGTATAACCAATTCATCTCAATGAATATTGTCTCGACAGTCTTCTCTCGAAATTTGATTCAGTAAAATTTCACTGAGTCAAATCTAGTGAGTATGTTAATCGTATTAAATACATTGCATGCGTAAGATATAAAAACGAAGTGAGTTATCTTTACTTATAAGCTAAAAGATAGAAAACTTATCGTGAAACACTTTTATTTGACATTAAACTATTTTTCTGAGATACAACGACATACTGAAAAGTTCTAAGTAGGAATTCAGTCTTCCTTGCTTGAAATGCCAAACATTCGAAGCGGAATTCCCGTGGAAAAGTTAAATAAAGTTCCATATTTTTCAAATATTCGAATGAATGATTTCTTACTGGATTTTCAATTTGAATTCCATGAAAATTTCCATTACAACGGAAGGAAGAAATTAAATTTTCGAAAAATTGATGTTTCAAACTCTTGGCTTTGTGAACACTTCCCACAGAAAAATCCTCCTCATTTTATTTCCATTCTTTCCCTCGAAAGAATAAAAAGCAGGAAAAGTTGATGAGAATTTCTCTAAAGATTAACAATCTTCATATCTGTGCTTGCCAAACTTCCGCAACTTCCAAGTACCTCTTCTCATCGAATTTAAGGAATTGTTTTTTTTTCGGGCGAACAAAGAAATTTAACAAGCACGAAAAAAGGAACTTGTTTTATTATATATAAATTAACCATAACATTTAAGTTACTTACTACATGATCGATTTTTTTATAGAGTTCTAATTGTCTGGGTGAATATTGTTGATCAACAAGAAAACAAAACATGATATTTTACGTATCGTAGATGCTATGTGGGATCAAACAGAGTCTTTTGTCATTTCTAAAAGAATACTGCCAACAAAATTAGAGTACGACTCGAGACCATGGAAATACTATCGGGGCGGTATTATGGCAATCTCTTACGTACATCCCACGATAAGTGTACTCGATAATTTGACTCACAATATTCCATTCAATACTTAATGCCGTTTGTTTCGTTTTTCCTCTCGAGAATGATGTAAATGTAAAAAGCATTAGAATTTGATACTCGACGCTGCTCAGAAGCATGGAATTTATAAATTTTCTTTTCTAACGATGGGGTCATTGCGCTCTGCATGTTGCAGTTTACATTACACAAGAAAAAAATATTGTCATTCATAGTAACGATGGTGCTCTTTTGATAAAAATTTTCTTCCAAAAAGATCGCAATGAATACTCAAACAGCGCAGAATATCTCATATATTCTGATATTTATTCATAAATATCGTATCTATGAGATATTCAGCGCTGTTCGGATAATTGTTTCCTCCTAATATAAAACAATATTCTTTTCGTGTCGCGTTACTTCGAAAACAGTTTTAGGGGAACAAATGAACGAGTAACATCAGGCTGAAACTAAGCGATCAGAGATTCATGTTGATTAAAAACAAACAAAAAAGAAATTAAAAAAAGGATCTGAGAATATTATTTCAATATACTTTGGCTTCAACCTAACATTACTTTCCATTTGTTGTCCCATTATTTGTGAATGTCCTTAATGTAACACGACCCCGACAAATGGAAAACAAATTTTCTTTTTTTTTTGTAGGTCTTATATACATCATTTGCACATCTGATGTACACTAAATGTCTTTTTCATTTTCAATTTTTTGTAAAACAAAACAAAAAATTTGTTCTCCGATTAAAAAACGAATAAGCTCCTATTTAACTATGTGTGTTGTTTAGGGTGTATGTATTTATAAGTGTTTGTGTAGGTGCGTGTATGTGTGTGGGGGGGGGGGGTGTGTAGTTTGCGGATCCGTAGATTTATTTAAAGAGTAATAATAATGATGAATCGTTGATAGAACATGAATGGTGATAGAAACGTATGAAAAGAAAAAAACTAAAAAGGAACAAACAAACAAGACCTTAAACGCATGAACAATCAATTCCACAGTTTATAAATGGGCCACCATCAACCCTACTATTGTTACAACCTATCTACATTACAATTCCTCACGCAATATCAATGACGTGTTGACGAACAACCTCGATTGTAGTTTATACATCGCCGGTCGTTTGATAAACGATAATGTACACTTCTTTGGAATCGAACACAACGCAAAGTCATTCATAATAAACGTGAATGGATAAAAAATAGAATACATTTTCACACGCATACACATATACCATCATCCTCTTACACAAGTTCAAGAAAAACAGAAGAAGAATAAGAAGAAGTAGAAGAAGAAGAGGAAGAAGAAGAGAAAATACGAATAACTTAAATATCAAAATGTGTCAAATGTTCTCCAACGGTTTTAAATAACTTATCGCCTACTTTTGTTTGTATTAATCTATAAAATCGCCGTTAAAAAAACACATTATTGCGCAAGAAATTGTAACAACATCTACATTATTACTGAAATCAATACTGATAAAAGATGATAATACTCGATTGTACTCATTTGATATCCCTATGTAATGAATTCTTTGAAGTCAACGAAAAAACAGAATAAAGAATTCAATTAACTTTGTTGTAATTAGGAGTACGCAAAAGATAATAGCAGAGTTCATTGGTGCCCATCCGATGAGATACGTACTTTAAAAACATTTAAAAACAAAAGAAACCCACTGAATATCACGAAAAAAAATATCCCATGAAAATTCTTCATTGGATACGAGGTAGCTAGTTTCGAAAACAATAAGAATCCTATTTGTCGGGACTGAGTATAAGTTTTGCATTCGATAAAAGTCATCCACGATTGGACGATTGCGTGTAACCGAGGATTACACATTGCGCGCCTTTTTTGCATTTTCTCTTACATATTTTCTTCGTTTTCATTGTTGTTGTTTCACTCACACCTCGCGCACCGCAAGTCGTTTCTTTGACTTCAAGTACCACAAAACAAGTCTGTTTTATTTACGGGTTACGTGGTTACTTCGATTCGAAGTGTAATCAAAGGTCTTGGAGCTGTCAATAATTTACAATCACTACTTAAATGTGACATTTGAATCTGTGTGTACGTGTTTTTTGTGTTACATGCGTCTGGTTGATTCCAAACCAAATGAAAATTTTGGTAGCAATTCAGACGGGAGTGTAGTTTCCTTTAGGCGTGTAGAATATTTCTCCACGCAACACGCGTCTTGTGATTTCACTGAGTAACAGCTTCTTTTCTTTTTTTATCTTCTTAAGAATGCCCCGGTTCTCCTGGGCTCGTCGTGACAAGTACGGCAGCACTTCCTTTACCGGACCATACGGGATGTATTTGTACGCCGAATAACCGGATTGACCTGCAATACAACGTTCCTCGTTAAACTCGAGTCTCGTGGTAAGCTGATCTTCTTTCTCGATACGTCAGAGAAGATTGAGATCATTCATTTTATACATCCTTTCTTTCATCGAGATTCAATTCTAATTTTCTTCTCATTTTTGTACAGACCTAACGGGAACGTTATGTAGTCGCACATTCCTAACAGTTGACCAAAGCAGATTACTTTGTCCTCGGGAGAGATTCCAATTTCCTTCATTCTGAAAGAAAGCAAAAATATTCTCGTACTGTTCAATTATGATTTTCAGTATATCAAATCTACGTACTTTTCTATCGCGAAACGAACTGTGTCCTCGTTATGGGACGCAACCATGATACCAATTTTCTTCGGATCCTCGCCCTTATCCTTGTACTGCTTCATACGTCTTAAACATTCCATGAGAGTTTTGTGAAAACTCTCAGTAGTCGCTTCATACGATGGGTTGGTTGGATCTGGATAACCCATAGCTGCTGCTCTTGCTCTTTCCTGAATGACAGTCAGAGCGATACTTCGTAATTCATAATAAAGTCTTTTAAACTTGTATCTGTAATGTTTGTGGCAATGCAAAATGGTGACTGAATAGCGTACTTTATTACCGAAATCTTCAATCCATCCAGAATGCATATTTATACATAGACATTTTACAAACATGTATTTGACTTGGAAAACTTGAATTTCGATAATAAATTTGATGACATCTGAGGATGGAGAATGTATTCAATCAATTCACTGACCTGTTCGATGTAAGCTCCTCGAACAATTTTAGCACCAAAATAGAAATTTTGGCGTTGAGCCTGTTCGAGATCTGTTTTTACCTCATTGAATGCTTCTTGTAGATACGTTTGGTATGTATTAAACACCACAGCCTAAGAAGTATAGACCATTTGGGATTGAATGAGTATAGATTCGCTGAAAATTATTGCACTGATAATATTTGCATTTTTTAAACAATATGATTACCTTATTTGTATTGTACTTGCGCATCATCTCCAACGTTAACCGAGATATGGCTGGCTGGAAATAAGTCTGTTCCGCATCTATCATTATACGGACATCTAATTTACTAGCCACCTGAAATGAACAATGAATAATTCAAAAGAACAATCACGTGTTTTTCTAGGATTCAATAAACATCTTTGGCCTTGCTCAACACTTTCCGATCTTGAAAGATGTCTTGAAGACAAGTTTCGTATCAAAGATATATCTTTCAGACGAGTTTTAGACCAAGACACAAAGCAAGATGTCGCAAGACACAAAGAGGTTTACTAGGGAAGTGGTGTTCACAAAAATCCCAGTAGCCATCACTAACCGACACAATCGTGTTCAATCTTCTTATCATATTCCTAAACATTTCTTCTTCTTTGGACGTAAGCTGCGACATCAGTCTCACCATTTTTCCAGTTTTAATATCGGGTACTTGGAAGGTTTCGCTCAATTCATAATTTTCATCCAATATTCCACTCCATGGGAACAAATGAATAACACTGCGAATGAAAAAGATATATTTGAAATAATCATTTCTTATTCGAATGAAGTGGAAAAGTAATATGCGCTCGTTGTTTTGACTCACCCGTCTTTGTCCGATTGAATTTTTTCAAGGAACTTTTGTACCTGGGCAGCGTCCGTGATGTGTGCTTCGTCGAACTTCTTTTTGAAGTCATCGGGTTTCGCGTGATGCGCCAAAACAGCACCTTCTCCACCAACAACATCGGACATGTACTGACGAGCTCTCATTATCACCTCTGATAATTGTAACTAAAAACAAACCGGAAATAACATTCATTTCATTAATCAATGGATCTGTGTTGATGACTTCGGAAAGATTTGTAGTTTATATTGGGCACTAAAATAGTATAAAATATTGATTACAATCTTATTGTTTTTCAACAAATTTTTGGGAATTTATAATTCTATGAGTGGAAAAATTGTGAACATTTTGTCTGAAAATATCAGGAATGATCTGGAAACAAAAGTTCTAGGATATCCCACACAAAATTGAAAGCGAAGTGCACAGATATCAGTGCAATGTCTGTTTAATATCGGACAGAGATCTCAATAACAATTGCATATTTGATAGGTATCAAATCGATATTTGTGCATGCATGGAATCATGCATATTTGATGAGGTAGATCGTCGCAAGAAATATTTTCATCGAGTTTCAGAGTTTTCATATTCATCTGATATAGGAAATTCCAGACTATAATGGAATCATTTTCATTAGAGTGGCTTTCAAGTAAATAAACTGATTGGTTACTGATAAACAGTCATAGAAACTAGAGAAAATATTTGAATTTACCAAACAAATTATTGATGCACCAATGTCTCTAGAATATTTCTGAATATTGCTACAAAATCATCGAGACATTGCGATATTGCAACAATATTCTGAGATATTACTCTAAGCTGAAAATTTCCCACAGAAAACGATCAATGCGATTTCTGAATCGTAAGTTTCCAATGCGGTGATACTATGCCCCTTGAACAAAATGACTGGATCCAATCGGATTCAAGTGGATCCACACAGAACACTATTCACTGAACACTATTGATCTGTACGAACCTTCAAACAAGCGTGCAGCGTTTTCATACACGTATCACTTGAGAATTGTGAAAAGAAATTATGAATCAGAAGAGAGCGATACGTTGATGAAAGCAGAATTAGCTATGTAAGATGATGAAAATTAGAAACAAATTTTGTGTAACGTTAATTCATATCAACGCTACCTTACAAAGCATAACGTTCAAGCTGTTCAGGCCGATACAGTTTCCATTTCATCAAATTTCTCATTCTGATCAGTGTTTTGCTCCCTCCTGATTCTTCAATATTCAATGCTCTTTGAGGTTTCCTCGATCCAATATGTTTTTTTTAAATCTTGTGTTTGTTTTCTTTTTACTAACCAAAAGTTGTGGACGGCCAAGAGCTGTTAATTTGATAGCAGTGATTCCAAGTCCCATCGAAGCATCTGTGAACAGATAAAAAATAAGGATTAATGCACCGAGTCGACCATCCGGAACACAGATTGTCCAAGTATGATTCTCTCTCTCTCGATATAAGTTTGGATCTGAAAAAGCATTCGATCAATGCCACCTCGAGAATATATTCTTGAAATTCGATCAAATAATTCCAGAACACACCCTGTGCGAACGTTAATTGTGTCAAATTACGTGACACAATTTTGCGTACACCTTCATACAGAGAGTACAATGCTGGTTGAACGTTTGTAAATATACATTTGAAAAATGAAACTCAGTCATCTGTGGGGCATCAGACGCCAAGATTCTATGTCACGAATCGAAGGAGAGGAACTTCGTTGGATCCAACCCAGGAATTTCAATTGAAAAAAGAAAACGTGAGATATAATCATCTGGTAATTGTTTCATGAACAATTCTCGTTCATGCATGTACATCTATATAGAGAACAATTTGTTCGACCCAGCGATCGTTGGCATGGATTATTTTCAATGAATGGCTATGAATTGATGGATTCTTTTATGTACCATAAGCTGAAGAGTTGATTCATCAAAGTCGAATCGGCGTAATCTGTTATACTTGGCGATGCAAGCTTGCTTCTCAAAAACAATTCAAGATTCTTACAGATACTATTATGTCACGCTTTGGCTGGAAGAACAGAATACAAGACCTAGATATACATATCTGATATTTATAGCGCGAATTTACTTAGAGAATTTTGACTAACCAAATCTTTCAGAGATATTTCACGAGAAGCTTGCTCCTTCTTTCCTTCCCTACCCTCTCGCGTTGTCTCCATAACTAAGCGGTGCGCTTCGAAATCTTGCTTTTGGAGGTTCAAAGACCCATTGTCACCTTGCTGTTTATATCACCCACATGTTCATTGGAACGTCTTTTTATAGAAAACTAATCATTCAGATTCCTACGTTGGTACACGTACAATCATTCATTTCCAACTCTTATCTAACGTACAAAATATTCTATGAAGGAATGAGTATGTGGTGTACAATTATTCCCCATACGAGAGATCGTTAAGAAGGAAAAAGTACTTTCTACAGTGTATTATTTATCCTTCCAATCGAGGAACAAAAAATGTATTCACTTTCATAGCGTATAAAACCCTCTTCCTTCTGCTTTTTTCTCATCTGTTTTTGTTTGAGGAACTTTCCCGAAAGTTCAAGAAGAAGACTTCCAATACATTTTACCATTATCCATTCCTGAGTTTGAATATAACCTAAACCCCACCTCTTTACGTATCTCTCTCAGTTGTATGTTCAAACCTCGTTCGTTGGTTCGTTGAATTCATGGTGTAACCTTTGAAATTTGAATATCACGAGACTTAGATACGACCTTGTGAGAGGATAATTTTATTACCTCGACAAGACCATGGTTTCATAATGAGATACTTTATACGGAATGCTGTTCACAGCTTTTATAGATTATATATAATTTTCTAAAAACATCTTCCGCATTTCAAATGCTTTACGACCATCATCCTCTCTCTCGAGAGAACGATTATTACCAATGCACGTGATTGTTTTAGAGAAATTAACCCTTTGGCGCTGCAAATTTGATTTCTATATGGAAGAACCCTTGATTGAAGAAACTTATCGATTCTCGCCAAATCTGATTGAAATTGGACAAGGGTCGAATTGATCAATCAGATTTTTGCTCGATTTGAATGAAATGTTGGCGAGAATCAATGCAAACTAGGGATGTGCTGTTTCGTGCTGTTGCAGCGGCGAAGGGTTAACAACATGAGTTCATGTACCAAAATCAGAATTCTAAGAGCTTGTGAAGATGAAGATTTATGGTAACGAATGGATGGATGTTGTTGCGTTTATACGAGAAACATCTTCAATGGAAAAAGATTCATCTAGGAAATGAAATATAGTGATGTTAGCTGAAATCAACATTTCAATCAAGAATTCAATCGAATGAACTGTCGATACAAGGAACGCTTTCAACCGCTTCACTACTTTGACAGTTCGCTTAATGACTATCAAGAAAAACAAGTTATTACCCATTCTAACAATCCCACCGAACAATTACTGAATTCCCAATGATCCCCAGTGGACTCTGCTGTTTGCGGGAGAAACGTTTATCCTTGCAATGCTCAGCAATTCTTTTTATTGAAAATCAATAGAATTTTATCACTCTTTCGAAAAAAAAGTAGAAGAACGATAAGAATTTCGTACCTTTCTGGTGAAAGTAGAAGGTCAAAAAATGTAGATTTAAACCAAATTCTGAAGTATGAAGATAGAGATTCTCTATTTCTGAGAATTACGAAAGCATATTAAGGAATCAGCGTTATTCCTTGTTTGTACCATTCCATCCATTCGAAAAGGCAAAAAGAAGAGAACTCTGCTTACAAAAACTCCGATTCAAACCTATGAACTGGTCAATCGGTATGAATCAGATTTTTGTCCAGGCATTTTCCTATTTGATCTTATCCAAATCTAATCGGTTTGAATTGGAAATTTTACACTGATTATATCCCGTTGAGTGGAAATTTCTTATTCAAACCGATTATATTTGAATGAGATCAAATAGGAAAATTTCCGGACAAAAATCTGATACAAACTGATTTACGAGTTAATAAGTTCAAATCGAATTTTTGAAGCAGGGAAGATCGGTGTACCATACATGTTTTGAGAAACATGTAAGGGTTGATGAATCTATAACTCATACTTGAATAAGGAAGTTTAGATTGAATTGAGGTAGGTTTCAAGCGTGAAAAACTGGAGCTGCATTACGCTGTGATCAATGCTACATCCCATGTGGAAATTGCCCAAATTGACAAATGGCCTGGTACTGGTAAGATTATATTTGGCGAAATTCTGCGGAAACAATTGTTCCTATTCAGGTTCATTATTATTCTTCAATTAGCACGACCTATATTCGCCGAATTTCAAACGATATTGATTCGAGTGGACAGTCAGTCTTAGGCCAGTATCAAATCAATACTGTTTGGACAAGGTTGGAATGCCAGAATTCTATCATAGTCTACATACAATTCTATCATACAAACGAACTTACACACCCTTATGTTGCAAAGTTTTGATAACTTTGGTAGCCTTGGGTTTGCTAGTACTGGCAACTCTGGCAACAGTACTGAGCCAGTATCGGCCCGCGCTTTCCCTTTCCCCGTGGGATCTCATCGGTGTCTACCTCTTTTGAAAGCAGTGAAAACGGGAGTGGACTACACGCGATGTAAAGATATCCACAGAAAGATAATCAAAGTATGCATAAAGTATACATAAACTGTGCATAATCTGAACATAATCTATGCTACTGATACTCATCCTGAGCGACTATTTTATTCTGGACGACCTAGCAAAGGTTATTAGTTATTTAGCTATGAGTGCCAAAGTTCCCACATCCATTTCAACGGCTCTTGGAGAAGCTGACAATGTATTTATATTTACGACGTGAAATTTGGCAGTTATTCAACGTAGTAATTCGAACATTGAAAGAAAATCAATTTTGACGAATGTAAAAAGATACCGACGAAGGACGCATCGATATGTTCGAAAAACAATGAACTATCCGCTTCATAATCCTAGGCGCTACCAACACTTATATCGCAGGATCAATTATTTTGAATAAATTACGCTACTTACTACGCATGAAAGATATTCAAAAAGTACTGAAAAATGAACCACATTCCTAATATCTCCCAAGTAACTCAGGATTTTCTGTGGATAATCTCACAACGTTCGTAAAATTCTTTTGCATTATATATCGTTACAAAGATCGTGGTGAATTTGTAAATAGAAGCTCATACAGTGTGAAAAATATTCTGAAAATTCGGACCGTTTCTGTAATTTTGTACAGCAACACATCAAAACTATCAGACAGTTTCTCTGAATTTTTCAGATATATTCTCAAAATTCATCTATATTGTTTTAAATTTTCAAAATAAATCTGAATACTCAGAAGAACTTTTTGATCATTCAAACTTGCTGCTGTGAAGAATTACAGGAACGGTCTGAATTTTCAAAGAATGCTTTACAGCGTAGGTTCGTAGGAGGAGAAATAGGTATTCATGGGACATTCTTAGAACATTCGAATGAGACTATATCAAATATTTTAGGAGCATTCATAGAATATGCATGCAAGATTTGTAGGGAGATTGATAAGCAGCGCATCTCATTGAATTGGACAAAGGTCTGATTGATCAATTAGATCTTTGGCTGATTTAAATGAAATTTAGGAACGTGCTGTTTCGTTCTGTTGCAGCGACAAAGGGTTAACAAAATTTTCTTCTCATATTCCTACAATACCCGGGGCATCATTTAGATTGTAGAAATCAAACATTTGAAACATTGAAATATTTCTATGGCATTGCTGTATGTCACACTGAGGTTTCAGAGTCCCTCGAGAAATATCGCAATGTCCGCTAATCTCACATTTCAATGCAATATCTCTGAATTATTTCTGCAATGTTTCAAGGATATTTATAAAATATTTCATTGTAATATTGTTCCTCTCGTAATATGTTTGGGACATTGCGAGTAGGTAACATTGCAATTGACAGATTTTTGACATACTTCTGTGAAAGTATACTCAAATGTGATGAAGGTGAAAGATTGAAATGTAAATGAGACATTACTGAAATCTGTGATGCTGTATGGGAGTCTCATTCAAACATTCTGAGAATATGCAGGTAATACGTTCGCAGGTGATGAGAATATTTGAATATCCTCAATGTATATTCTCATATATGCAATCTTTTGTACAGGGAATTACAATAATGCCTATTACAATTTCTTCGACTTACTAGCTACAGCTTCGAGACACCGTATGAACACATCCATATTCCTTTCGCAAGAAGCTTCGTTTAAATAGAAATACGTCCTCGCCGATGACACTTTGTACCGACGGTCGGCAAACGACTTCTCCACATGATACTTCTTCAGTGGACCTTCTGTTTTTTCATCCCCTGCTTCCGACACGGAGGCTCTGAAATAAATAAATTATCCACAATGTAATAAAATCATACGCAATCACTCAGCTACGGAATGTATTTAAAGAATTTATTTTAACCCTCGTGAAAATGTATCTACGCCAAAGTACGCCATATTACGCCACAGACTACTCCTAAGTCCACCTTGAGAAAATACTCGAATACTCCAAATTATTCACGTCTACCACTCATTACGTTACTCAACGCCTAAAGCAATAGCACATAATTACAACAATTTCCGTCTTTTCAAGTTATAATTTTACAAATGGGCGAAAATTACTACATTTTACAACAATCTAAGCCAACAGTCGGGAATAGAAAATTATGAAAAACTAAGCACTTTCAAGTACAAGTACTCGACATCGATGAGAAGTACTGTTTTCTACATCTATCTATATGCCGAAGATAGGAGCCGTTTTTTTCGAGAAAACCTTGTTGGCAATTTATTGTTATTCAACTGAAAACATTCAAATTAGGAAAACATTCAAACAGGTAAAAATTGACCATGAGCGCTAGGTTGCCGCAAGGCTCACCAAGATGGGCCGAGCCTAGGCTACCAGGCATGGCGCAACTCTGAAATGATAACATCATTTCAGCCTCAGCCCATTTGTTTCCACAATCAAGACCCAACACTGGAAACAGGGTTGTGATAGCATATGCCGTCAATGGCAGACCATACAAAAATTTGTTCGCCAAGGATGAGCCAACGCTGTAGCAATCTTGCGGCAGGGTTGCGCCCATCTCATGCCAATGGTCACTTTTATTTTTTATTGTAATTGAAAATAAAATAAAAAATCCATTCTATCATTTCGATTGAACGAAATGCATGTCGGAGAATTTCAACATGTAATTTTTTTGATTAGTTTAAACTGATGAATGACGTAAATCCGGTGGTCCTGGCGTAGAAGTAGGCGGGTCTGGAAACAGATGAAGAATTATTTCTGTCATGGAATCTTCAAAGGAGACTTATATATTGATTGAATGCTTGGTTCGCCACTCGCAGGAAACAAGCATCACTCTGGTGAGAGTTATTGTAATTTGCTGTTTGAGAAGGAAGTTTCACTCTTAGCCAAGCTATTACTCAAGTCGAGTCAAGCTGACGCCTAAACTGAGCGAGGCCATCGCCCAAGCTGAGCCAAGCTATTGCCCAAGCTGGACCAAGCTACGACCCATGCTTGGTGCAACATGAGAATCCATTGTCATTCAGAGTTGCCTAATGCTTGGAGCAGTGTCCCGCCAAGCCCTAGAGAGCCTCTGTTGAAAGCATGATTTTTCCTTCAAGCAATATTGGTTGAAGGATGGGCCAAGCGTGGCGCAGCCAATGATCAATGATGGATCAATGAAGTCGATTTATGACTTCCCATATTGGTACAATGTTTAGACCATTGTCAACCATCTTTGTCCCTACATAGATTGCCCAGCTTTGGCTGGCAGCCTTGCGTCTAGCTATATTCCGTCGTCAGCATTGGCGGAGCCTGAAGATTTTTATATGGGATCATTTCTCACATATTAATTCACTTTTGCAAATGTCCCTGATTAATTAACAATGACTTGGCAACAAGGATCTATCGAAAAGGAGGGAAAAGATTCTTTGAACCCACTGTACGCCACTACGAAATACTACTCTCTAAATCCGAAAGAGTGAAATATCACGTGTTTCCACTAAGTTCACTCCACTAAGTCTCAAAAGTGAGCCAGTCCGCTTCGAGTGGACCTTCACTCTAGAATTGGAGTGGCTGTGAGTTTCTAACCTCAAACCTTATACTGTCACTCTAAAAGAGTGGAAATTTCACTCGAAATTTCGACAAGCTCACTTTTGGCTGGCTGAAAGAGTGAAATCTCACTTTGAAAATTTTAGAGAGTACCGTTTCCCACTTCAAGTCTCAATTTCCGGCTATGGAATATATTCCAATCCAACAGGAACAATAAGTCAAAATTTTTGCTGAACTGATCATTTTTTGACAAAACGTTCAGAATCTTTTGAAATGGAGGGAAAAAAATGGGCTAGACAAGGCCCGATTTTGGGTTTTCTCGCAAAATGGGGCACTACCTGACGCATTTTTTCTTCCAACAGTTTCTCAACATTTTGTCGAAAGAATGATCACTTTAGCAAAAAAAAAGTCGACATAATTTTGACTTATTGTTCCGATTGGGAACTTGAAAACGCGTAATGCGAAGCAGTTTTGTATTTCCTATTTTCAGCATGAATCAACGTCAAAAGTAGTACTCCTCCTGGACTCGAGTGCAATAGAAGCCTGTATTTTTCGGAGAAAGACGACTTGGTTGGAACATTCGTGGTCGCGATAACTTAAAATCGGTTTATATTCGTCAACAAATATGTAAAAAGTAAAACTTACTTCAATCCCGAATATCAGCTCATTTTGAGACACAGCCAAAACTAGCCTTGTTTCAACTGGAAGTAAGCTCCAAAAACAAATGCCGTCACAATGGAAAAGACTGAATTTCAGTCAAGTGTTCAAATAACATGCAGCCACAATCAGTCCGACTTTTTACTGTGCATTGCCTATCTGGCAGCTCTGCTGCAGTGGAACAAGTGAAAAATTACAGTAATAAAAATCTTAGCTTTTCGTAAGAATTCGTAGTTTCCATTCAACTCGCTTCATGTTCCCGTACCATTGTGGAGGATTCTATGTGATTGCTCGTACTTTTTGGCGCAATTTGACGTATATATACATATATACATTCACGAGGGAAATTTGTCGAAGAAATGTGAAAAAATGGCTGCGAAAAAAACGTGTCAGAAAGATAAATAATCAATTATTGATTATTTAAAAAATAATTTAGGGTAACAATTTTTGTAAATCAAAGGATTCTGTGCAATTATTCTTCGAGTGATGTTTATTTAACTTCATACAGGACTAGAAACATAAGAAGCGAAGTTCTTATTCCAAGGTATAAGTTCACGCAACGGAGTGTCATTTTCACACTCATGAAGCGCGAACTGACTGTCAGTGTATCCATGTGAGTATCGACAAGGCTGAAAAACCCCAAGTTATTGCACGGTTGGTACGTGTTTCAGGGGCAGATCAACACAATTGTGGTTAAGGACCATTAGGCCACTACCGACCCATAATTGTCCCGTTATTACCAAAGATCAGTTGAACTATAAAAAATAATCGGGATTTTCTTATACGCAGCAATCGGAAAAATCCGATCATAGGATAGGACATCAATTTCCGGTACATTTATATGAAATTCCCCATGAATTTACCTAAAAATTCCAAACTTTGTGGGATTTCTACTATCATTCCCCAGTATATTTCCGGTAAAATACTGAAAACTCCTGACGCATGTATATGTTCATTACTTCCGAACATTTATGCGAAATTTTCCATGGGAATTATTTACAGTGTGGTTATGGTACATTTGTATTGTCCCTAGAACGGCCATTGCACTTGGCGTAAGCTTGCACGGGAAAAAACGTTTGATAGAATTTACCAATGAAGGTGGTAAAATACAGCACTTTTAAAATTTCTATCAATATTTACTAGAACTTCAGTTAAATTTACTACTGTGATAGTAATCTTAACTTCGACCACCATAAATTCTACTAGAACTCTTATTAATATTACGAGAAATTTTAACAGTGCCGTATTTTATCGCACGCGTTAGTAAATCTCATGAAACATTTTTCCTGTGTGGCATAAGCGTGATAATAACAAGCCTTGATTAGGATCATTTGTGCCAATAATATTGTGCACATGAGTGAGAAAATGTTGATAATCAGTGACTGAACTATGAATTTGTAATTGGCAAAAACTTGTGCATAACCATTGAATGGGGTTTAGTCCCAATCCACCTTAGAATAGCCACAATTGGCTCCGGCCGTGCGCAAGCTCGAGTAGTCTTGCACGTCAAGATATATATCATAAATGGTCTAAAATAGAGAAGAGGAAGGGACCAGGTTATTATAAGATTGTAATGCTTTAGTGAAGACTCATTGGATTGAACATAATTCACTGTAATATAACAAATCATAACGGTATTAAAGTACACTGCGAAAAATTTCTATGACAAACTTCACATAAATGTTTGGAAGTAATCAACATAACACATACATGCGTTATAGGAGTTTTCCTTATTTCACCGGAAATTTACTAGAAATGATAGTAAAAATCCCATAAAGTTGGGAATTTCCAGTTGAATTCATGGGAAATTTTATATATATAATGTACACGGAAAAAAATAATTCACTATGGTAGTTGGAAATTAGCTGTAGTAGCTATTTTGTGTATTTGATATTTGGATAGCGGAAAAAATTGCTACAAAAGCTACACGGAGAAAATATATTGACGAAAAATTATTCAAAGTTGAGTAAAACGGGGACATAGTGGCATTCCCGCGAAGTTTAAAATCCGGTCGAGTTCATTTTACTCGACTACAGATGAAAATAAATTCAAATGTTTTCATTATTTCAACAAGTTGAATACTGTTGAAAAACATCTGAATTGATTTTCATCTGTAGTCGAGTAAAATGAACTCGACCGGATTTTAAACTTCGCGGGAATGCCACTATGTCCCCGTTTTACTCAACTTTGGGTAATTTTTCGCTAATACATTTTCTCCGTATAGGTTTTTGACTCCTATAGCATTAACTTTTGTGGCTACTGCTAAGAAATAGCTACCACAGCTAATTTTTAGCTATCCAAAATATCAACCACGTCATTTTTTTCCCGTGTACCGGAAATTGATTTCCTATCCCATGATTGGGATTCTCCGGTTGCTGCGTATTCCTTACAGTTCATCAAGTGAAATATGGATCAACAATAATTGTTCTCATCACAATTCTTGTGATCAGAGAAGGATTGGTGGATGCATGATGAATCAAATGGATTAGGTGTAGCAAAATTATGGGCCCACTCTTACGGAATAAAATTTCAATCTTCAGTGACAGATTTCTGGTTAAATTGTTAACAAATTCACCGTTTTACGATATTTCTATTCCTCGTCTACAGATGGAAAATGGTTTATCCTTCAATATGCGTTCTCCACACGGTTTCAAAACGTCGTAACCTCTATATCCCAGTATCTACCCTCATCCATCTCATTCCATAGCCTAAATCTAGCTACTCTCCTATATCAATACAGTTTCTTGTTCCCGTTAAGGTATATTGAAACTTTATCCACCAAAATCTTATGTTTTGATTCCATAATTGTCTTCCTACTATCTTCCTCTTCATCTTCTCCTCTCCCTCTCGATTCCCACTTCGACACTTAGATCTCTCATTTCATTTCCTTTTGGCATCCATATTCTACTTTCCTTCAGACCCTTCCTGTTACCTTATATTCCAATGTCTTATATTCCCATGCATTCTCTGATATCTTCGTTTCTTAGAGAAACTCAGATAAGGCAGGATTTGTGGAATATTCTTCAAGAATTCATGGACGAATTGATTCTGTACTGTATGAAAAAAGTACCTAGCTGCAACAACTAACTTTATGTCGCCCTAATTAAATTCTAGCCAGCGTGAATAAAAATCTAGTTGTCTAAGAGATGAATACAATAGTTGATTCGAAAATATCTATACATAGCTGTGGCAAATAAAATTTATTTATTTCAACTAAATTTTTATTTGAAGTGGTTAATTCCCTACCTGTCCGATATTCAATTAGACTCTTTTTTTCAGTCGCCAGACTCCACGCTAACGCTCTCAGTTCATCGTTCTTCTCAAGGACATATTCTAAATACCTAAACTTTCTGACTTTTTCTGGCAACTGCTATCTTCACTTCAACTTCAATTCGTTTTCTTTTCGTTTTTGTTTCCTCAAACCCTTGCTAAATCTCATCATTTTTGTCTTGCTATTATCAACTCCCGTAATGATTTACAGAATATCTAGAAACTGAGTTTATATCATGTTATGAAAATACTTCCAAATAAACTGATCGATACGAAATGTTTCGAACCCGAAAGTTAATTTATGTTTGTTTTTTTTGATATTCTGAAAAATTTGCTAAAGATTGAAGTTAGAATCACACAAAGTTTTCAGATTTATTGTAGCAAAAATACTCCCTCAAAGTTCTTACAGACATTCTTCTATGAGAATTGATAAAAATATTCCAAGTTAAGAATTAACACAGAGGCAGAGAGATGCCAATGAGATCTTTCTTTTGAAACACAAATAGCCAGATAATTTGGTCAACCGTTTCATACTCCATTTTAACAAGCTCGACATATACATTTCGATTTATATTAGGCTCCAAGGACGGAACTTAAAAATATAATGAATCTAATACCAAGATCGTTTAAAATTTCTAACCATCATCGGTTCACCTACCTTTCCGATCATTTCTATAAATTTTCACAAATGACAGTTATGATATTTACTCATCTAAATTTTTACTTTCTCGACAGAGTCAAGGACATTAAATGGTTTCATTGATGATTCTTTAATTATATTCGTCAACTTATTCAACTGATACCAACGAATGCCAAGAGGGAAAACTAACCGTATGCCAAGTGGAGAAGAACGACTGAACAGACTGAGAAGTGAATGAAAAAAGAAACAGGAATCGATTAGCTTTCTGGTCAAAATGAAAGAATCAAATACATACAATCACATCATCGACAAATATATCGAGTAACATCGCTCTACTTCAATCTATGAAAGTGGATGTAATAAAAGAAGCTTCGATAAATATCTTTCTTATCAATGGATAGTATTTCAATCGACAGTTCAATTGAACGCTTGATGGGCAAATCTGTTCAACGTAAGAAAGAGATTTAGAAGTTTTCGCACATAGTCTTTCGCGAGTTCAGTTATATGTGTCTTGCGAAATCATTTTTCAATCATTCTACGAGTATATAAACATCAAATTTAACTCACTGTAATTCACGCCGTTCAGCCTCCTCCTGAGATATATCCTCTTCTACGGAATAATCGAGGATGGGTTTGACACCGAATTGTCTTAATCTGTCTAAAACAGGGGTGATTTGAACTTCGTCTTCTCCGGCTACGAAATGTCCGTAAAACGTGGCCTTCATGAATTTTGTGAAAAGAGTCTCTCCCATGAGACTCTTTGATAACTTCATTATCTGCAACAAATGAAGAATAATATATTACTTTCGAGTAATCATGACTTCAAATTCTGATATGACAATTTTTTTCGGTACCTATTTGTAACCAAACTCCAACGAGTCTTCCACTTTTCTAACTGGCATTTGGAAGAAGAAAGAAATTTACTGTGACAGCAAAATCTCATTTTGCTAGGTCCCTCTTGCTAGAGCAACAAATCTTTTGCGATGATATCAGTCTTGTTAGCTACGACAGCAAAAAATGTTTGCTTCTCTAGCGAACTCGAGAATTCCCTGCCACGGCTGACTGGATTGCTGAGCTGAGACAGCAATTTTTTCCCTGGATTAGCAAAATTTCCAGTATTATACACGGAGAAAAAATGGTTTGCTACTATAGCGCCTACAAAGAAATTTGTTGTCCTTGCAAAAATATTCACTACAGCAACTAAGACGTTAGTTCTGTTAACAAATGTGTTTATGTCAGCAAAAAAATATAGTTATGTCAATCACTTTTCTTGCTCTTACAGCTAATTTGTTTTGTAGGCGCTATAGTATCAGACCTGCTTGTTATGCCAGCAATATTTTTCTCTCCGTGTATACAAAGTGGCAAACGAATTTCACTAGGACAGTCAATGTTTTTTTGCTACTACAGTTGTCGTATACTGTTGAAAAAATTGTTGAATTCAATACAAAATTCTCTATAGAATGCCATCTTCTCATATCAAATTTGATAATAGTTCTTAAATTTAATTTCAATGATGAAATTCCAAAATGTAACAGTTATTTATTAAATATCATAAATATGTTATTAAAATCAATAAGAAAATTCTCAATATTAAGGATTAAGTTTCAGGAATATTTTTTTCACAGGATTACTAACAAAATTGATGTGATAGCAAATAGTTTGTTGTCATAGCGAACTTTTTTCTCCCGGAATGAATGGAAAAAAATAAATCCTCTGATATTTCATTCTCCGGTAAATATTTCTGAGATCTGACACTTCAGGGAATTATGCAGATTCAGTTTTTTTGGGTGTAGTAATTACTTGCGAGTTTCAGACTATATATTCATAATTGTTTCATCGTTTCTAATTTACCAGATTTCCCGTTATTCGATGTTTCCATAAATTCCCAAATAATATTACAACAATATTCATACAAAAGATATTGATATCTTAATGAAAAGATAGTTGGGACATTAGCCAAATCTTTCGTATAATATTCCTACGAAATATTTAAGTATTTTTGAGAAGTCTTATAAACAAACCCCTGATGTTGCCTAATGCGCTGGCATCAGGGTTCCCTTAAAAGGACGTAAAACAAAATCAACTATTATCTCGAAGTGTCATTCGAAATTTTAATGTTAATTCTCTCCCTGAAAATATCAACACGTATGAAATTTTACATAAAATGTTAGAATCAATGAACATACGCTTGCGCATTGAATACCTAACACTCACAATGAATGAGAATTAATAAATGTCAATGGATATTAAAAATTGGAATAAATGAAAGAATCGGTAAATAAATTCCAGGTCGAAAAAATACAATTAGGTACATTCAAGCGGGATGTCATAAAAAAATTCAATACCCTTGTACATAATCGACGACATGAGATATATCATTTCTGAAATAACGTTTTTTGCTACAAAGAGCATCATTATTGTCAGAAGAACAAATTATTTCCTCTTGATAGTAGGAAGGGAATAATAACATATGCTCATGTCATAAATCGTCGAGTCTTTTCGTCAAGCCTTAAACAGACTTTATGAATTACGTCATTTGAAAAATATAAAACAATGTTCTTGAAAATTTTTTAACTGTGTGTTCTTATTACCCGAAATCTCATGAGCTTATCTTTTCTGCTCATTAAGATGTTTTCATGAGAAAAAGAATATTCAATTTTATTGACCGCAAACGAAAGAGAACACGATAAAGAACAATTGTATATTTCTTTACATAACACAGCAACGGTGTGCTTTAAAACCATAAATTGTTCATTTCACAAGTTCATTTCATTCTTTACAGCATATGTTATACTAAAAGTGAAGTGAATAGAGAAAATTGCAATTTCTGAATGTAAATCCAGTGGTTTTATCATTCCTTGAATAATATTACATGATATATTGTAAAATATTCGATTCGAAGGTCAGAAGCACTCCGTTGCCGCACTATGCTGTCAATTTTTATAATGATCTTTCTTCCGTGAAGGTAACACATGGGCGCATCGGGCTCGAAACGCAAGGGTGGGAGCAAAAATATTCAATTTCCAATTTTCCACGACTTTGTTCTTGTTGCTTAAAGCAGGGTGTCTAGCAAAATAAGATTTTGGAATTCCCGACTTTTTCCAGGATTTTTTGGGAAATTCCCGGATCGAAAATAAAATGAGATTCAGAGGTTTGCAGTGAAATTCAGTGAAATTTTCAGAGATTCTGGGGAAAATTTTGTTCATCAAGGAGGGTGCAGATTCTTTCATACCTCAACAGGACGCAAACATCGTAGGTCGATTTTAAGTTAATACACGTTCAATGAAGGTGGATCGAACGTCTAAATGTCCGCACTCCTAATTTACGTTTATTGGAACGTTCTTTAGAGCTTCGTGTTCTCTTAAGGTAGTCATCCTTTCTAACGTTTTGTTATCAGATCCTGCAAAAATGCTCAATTTATTTTAACTCATTCCACTAAAAATATCGAGGGAATTTACTGATGTAATAATGTTTATTCGAGCTTTTGAGTTCAAATGACTGCGACCCAGGGACACAATTCATTGTTGAGGGAGTTCTACCTCAACTAATTGATTCAAAGAAAATGTTCGATTGACAACATATATGAAAAGTGTATATTCAATTCTATAAAAAATGGTATACAATTTTCATCGAGGAGTGATTTGGTGAGATATTCGTTCAAAAAGACCGTACTGCATTATCGAAAAATAAAATACAGACTTTCCACATGTCTGTCTTTCATGTATGATATAATATAAATTTTTGCATTTATTTGATGCATACATGTATCAATCGACCTTTGTGTCATTATTTGTTTCACACGTCTCGCTTCGTATGAAGGATATGCATCCTTCGATCGAATACTCTTGGAAGGTCTTCAAAATGATATATGCCTCTCATTTGTCATCATAAAATGACGTTAAATGGAAATTATAAATGTCTAAATTTGAATTATTTGAATGATCAAAGAAGTAAATATGATATATCATTTGATGAAGAATGATGTGCATTCATCTGGGGCTATTTGGTATCATGACTGATGATGCTCTTTTGCTTTCTTCCTTCCTCTTTCCTCATTCGAATATATGTCGATGAATAAAAATATCCCGGTGAGTATTATGAGGCCGAGGTTTTGGAGACAACTGGGTGAGCTCTTAAAGAGATCTTTATATCATTCAATGCGTCGATTTAGGAGATTCCATAGAGCTCGTTTCCAATACTATTCTATGTTAACTTGATGTTATATACATTCTCTTCAAGATAACATAAATTAATCTTGAAGAATAGCTGTATGGAATCTCCTCAATCGACGCATAGGATGACACTTTCTCCTTAAGACCTCTTTCAGTTGTCTCTACACAGTACAAAATTTGGTGTTAGAAACGGTCCACTCAAAATATGTGTTGAAAATCAACAGAGATGAGTGTCAAATTGACAGATTTTCAATGTAAACTTAACACTTTTGTGTTAATTTTTCACATCCTTTGTGTGAATATGCAACCGTTTGGGACATGCACGTGTGTCAAAAATACACAAAAATGTTTACTGTGTAAGATCTCGTTCTCATAATGCTCACAATCCATGTTCAACAAACAACTGTGTCACAGAATATTGTCAAAATCATAATTCTCAACAATAAAATGATTGGAATTTATTTAGGTATAATAAACTGATCCTTCAAATATTGCTGCGAATCTCTGAGAATGTTCTCTGCTTTCTTCAAATTAAAGTCGGTGAATGAATTGTGGATGAAAAGAAACATTTTCTTCATGGTTTGGCCACTATACACAAATTATAGGACATGTTATCTCAATACAAGTACTCATCGGAACATACGTATATGTATACTTGAACATAAAAAATTACAGGATCTGAATAATTGAAGACGATCTATCTAATCCTCCCTTTCATTCATCTTTTCGAGAACGAGAGTGAATCACATCGGTAACGTACAAGTGGATTGAAAATACCACGTGATCCTTGAGCAGTATTGATTTGACTGCGTATTTTGGAAAACCAAGGAGGAGTTTGACCTATTTATTGTCTTTAAGGACGAGAGTACCCATTCTGAAGGAAGGTTGTAGCAGCATTCTGGAGAATATCTTTGAGATATCTAGTTTTGATGCATCATATCTTTTGGAATACCTTTTTGGATGTTCTGAAAATGTTTATTATCAGCTCGTTCGATTGTGAGAATAATTATGCATCATTTGAATGCTCATCTTTAGAAAGAAAAGGATAACTGAATTCGATATCATATAAGAGTGTTTCTACGAGTGATATACTGAGAACCCAATTTCTTAGATTCAAAGAAAATTTTCATCAAACTAACACCAAGAATTTGCAAATTCGAACAAAAATATATTCTTCCCTAAATTCGAAGAACATAATTTCAATTCAATGGGAAATTTTTCTATTTCAATGAATAATTTTTTTCATTGAAAACAAGATTTATCAGAACGAGGGCAAAGGAATGTTTTAATATTTATATTCAATCAACAATAAATTCTGAAACAGAAGTGTTTGATTTACCCGGGCGAAAATGATATCATAATTTAACTAAGAATTGAAACTTTATGAACCATTATGAGAAATTATGATGAGAATTTATGAAATTATTCTCGACAAGTTATACAACTGAATGTGGCAACTGAAAACAAATCAAAGAGTGATAGTACCAGTGATACCAAGAGTGACCTACAATGCAAAATGTAGGAGAGTGCATACACGAAGGGTGGATGAGAAAATTTATGCACGCAAATGCAGGGAATAAAATTTTAAATCAATTTTGGGGAAACAACAATCGCTTCATAATCATCCATGAAGTTGATTCCAAATAGTTCGCTGATTCTCTCTGAAATCCGCATCAAGTCGAATAAAAGGCAAAGAAGGGCGAAAAAGTGGAAAATATGAATATTGATTGAAAAGCGCTTGGGAAGACGTTACGTAATACGAACACAGAGAGAAATTCTGCATTTCTATGAGAATTCAAATGAATAATTTGAAACTTCATCAAATCAAAGACCGAATGATGGTTTGGATTTCATTTTCTTTTTTTTTCTTGATTTCGTCGATGATATTTGAATTTCAATTCATATGAGATAGTGAGATAAATCTTGCAATCGAGTTTTATGAGATTTAATTTCTACTCAGAGAAACAATGAGTAATTTTGAAATGATTCAGTATTTCGTGAGACAATAAAATGATCAAATATGGTGTTGACTGAAATAGGTCATGAATTCAGCTGGAACTGACAGTGAACAGATATACGAGTATGCATAATTTCAATGAGAAGAGAGAATACAAGGATCGGAACATGAAGAGAGAAAGACGCAGAGAAAATATGAATACGGTGCACTTTGAAGAACTGATAAATTTGATATCGATCATTTCTTGGCTTGATAATCATCTGAAGTTTCTCCTGATAAAAGAATGAATGATTTCTGGCGGATTCGACCATTCTTTGTATTTTTCTTTGACCTCGACACAGCGGTGAACAGTTATACTATAGTATCTTATGCGTTCTCATAAGATTTCATCAGGTTCTATGATGGTACAGTAGCACTCAAATTAATTGTGCTGTTTCTGCACTGTAAAAAAATTCCTTCTGAAATATCAGAAAATTTGACTGTGATTTTTTCCAACTACTTTTTTCTGAAGTTTGAGATAAATTTGTCAGAATTTTAAGAAATTTCAACTCAATCTCGGAAAGTGTTCTGAAAAGTCAGTTAATGTTTCTCAAGTTTTCAGCAAAATTTTCCTAAAAATTCAGTAAAAAGGGACTGTGAAAAATTACAGTCACATTTTCTGAATTTGCAGAAGAAATTTTTTCACAGTGTAACCTCACTGCAGAGTGGCCTCACTGTAAAAGAAAAAACTCCTGAAAATTCAGAACATGTGACTGCAATTTTTTCACAGTCTCTTTCCACTGAATTTTCAGGAAAATGTTGCTGAAACTTGAGAAAATTGACTGAATTTTCAGAACACTCTCCGAAACTTAGTTAAAATTTCATAAAATTCAGAAAAAAGTCGCTGTAAAAAATTACTGTCAATTTTCTGAGTTTTCAAAAGGAATTTTTTTACAGTGTGCTGTACGACAGTTGGCACCACTAGTACCTGGGTTTTCAAAAACAAAGGAGGACATATTAATTATTAGGATACTGTTTGTAGCTTTTTCGGTTAATAAAGTGTGTGTCATGTAAACATTGTAGTAATTTCCCTGGTGTTCCAATTAATTTGAACACCCGTTCATCAGATTTTATGAGACGTATGAGTTTCTATGATATTCCTGCCACAGGGTAATCAATCAAGTTCGTCACTTCGGTATAGAACTTAGATGCTGAAATGATGGAAAATACAAATCGGTCGGTTCGATGGAGAAGCAACGTGCAGTCGACAAGGGGATATTGAGGGAACTAGAGCATAAGGAAGTAAAGAAGGGGAAAAGTGAAATTTCGCCCGATTTTTTTTTTCAAAAGGTACGTAATCGATACAAATTTAAAACGAATAATAAGAAATTAGATACTTCGGATTGCGCACTACCGCGCACTTCGAATTTCTCAATGACTTCTGAAGGCTAAAAAATAAAATTGTGAAATGTGTTGACGATTAGAGCTTGAAATTTTATTATTTGATTTTCTAGCCTTCAGAAATCATTGGAAAATTCAAGATGCACGGCAGTGCGCAATCCAAAGTATCTAATCCATTATCATTCATTTTAAATTTGTATTAATTTACGTCCCTTTTCCCCTCAAGTGTATAACTCAATTTTTCACGTTTCTTTCAATCTGGCCCCAACTTAATTCTCATCCTATCTGAATGAAATTTTTTCGCAAAATACGTAGGAAGAACTCTACGTGAACATTTCATTACGCCATTTGTGTAACACTCAAATTACTCTGAAAAGAAAGTCAATCGAAGTTGAAACAGACAACTCGGTACCCCGGTAGACCACTGTTTTGAAAGGGAATGTTTGTTTCGTGACTCACGTTACGAAACACATGTCTTCGGGTGATAATAGTGAACTTGTGATAAAAAGGCACAAAAAAACGAGGAGAACCGATTGGGATTTCATAATCCATCCTCGGTTCAAGAATTTTCTGTGCACAGAAATTACTTTCTTGAAACCTGGATGAAATGAATAAGTAAAGTCGAGAATTTCATCAGTAAAAGATGATTTTTAACAGTATCAATGTTGCTTTTTTTGTATTCAACATTTACCGAGTCCTTGTTGAATGCAAACAAAAAAGCCGCAGTGATGCGGCAAACTGGAAACTTTTCTGAATATTTAACAAAAAAAGTTCATCAACGTCGGATGAGAATTGAGTTGAGAGCGGATCTTTGTCCATGAATGTACCAAAATTGCCCACTCTAAGACCCTGTATTAAAATTTACAGTATCATCAAGACTTGAAATACAGTGATTAGAAAAAAAATATCTCTCAACACGAATTTTTATATAATTGTATAAAAATTAATGATAATTCTGTCTTGAAAAATAATTTAAAAATAAGATATGATAAACATTTCATATTTTTCAAGACTGCAGTTTGCATAATTGTGGTGAAAAAAAAATACTATTTTGATACGTCAAACAAAAAGATATTTATTTAAATTCATTCCATGATTTGTTCAAGCAGGAATTTTGATAATCTTACACAAAATCGTAATCGTTTGAATCAATTTTTCTACGAATAAAATTATAACGTACCGAATGACATCTCTGCCTGTACGCGAGTGATATTCAATCCCAACCACATTTTCATCCCTATGTCTAGAAATTTCCATAAAATACGGATTAGGGAGTGAATTTTGGGGCAACTCGCATGGATACATATGCAACTTGAAAGTATGTGAAATGAGAGAAACAGGTCAACGAGCGGCGAGACGATCGACAACCCCGATCATGTTGCCCTGCTCTTCTACGTCATCATTCCATGTGCCTCTTCTCCTCCCTTGTACAGTGAACTCCGGTCGGATAGCGCGTCGAGATCAATACCGTCTTGGCAGAGGCGGGTACGTTCTATCAGCCGACGTCATATTTTTGCAGGAACAAAGTATAGAAAATGAGGAAAAATATAAGTCAATAATCCAGTTGCACTTGACTATCCGTTTCTTTTAATGCCTCTATCAAAACAATAAGAAATTATCATCTCATTATTTTTTTCCTGCTGCATATCGGTCACAATGATTACGCTTATTAGCAAATTGCAACCTCACACTCCTGACAAACTTTTCAAAATTATGATCGCGTGGTTCGCGTTACGGAACACAATGGAGAGAGGAATTTTTATCGCGCAATTCAATTATGTCGGTGATGCGGTAAGTCTTGATGCGTCAAACTTTTCGCGACTTTTCCACTGAAATCGATATTGCCAATTTATGATGTATTTGTAGCACAAGTCGCTGTGTGAAGGGATTATTTCGATGATATACGAGGAAATGATTGAATCGATTTTTGGAAAAAAAACCAGAGATTTAGATTGGGAGAATTCATTTTTCAACAACTAATAATATGGTTTTACTACTGTGTCCGAAAAGTAGGGTGGAAACTGTCTTTGGTGCCTATGCAGTTTCAAGTTAATATATTGGATGATTCAAAATTGCCGGATACTTTTTTAAGAGTAGATTCTTGATGAAATTCTGAAATATATTGAACTGACTCTTAGATTCGAAAATAGGAGCATTTTTAATTGTTCGAAAAATCCAAATATCTCGGAAGTAATCTATCATCGACATTTGAATCCAACACACTGAGAGAAGAGTTTATTTGTACTAAATAAATCTGGTTTTGGATACGGCGAAATAAATATTTATTACATACAAACGTGACATTATCCTCAGATCAGGTTTTTTAACACTTAAAAAAACTGTATTCATGGGTAGTTAATGAGCCAAGGTTATGTGGAAAAAATATTTATTTCGCTAAGCATGACTCTCTCCCTTTTCATCTATTCTAATCTCCGCTTCCATACATGAATCAAATCGGTTACAATCCAGTACTTGATAACACATGGTTATGGGACAACGTTACGTAACGCTATAGTTCTGTCATCCTCTCCTTCCCTGATAACGTTTCGTAATGCTGTTAAAAATCCCCGTTTCCCTTCCAGAGTTGTGTAATGTATGAGCAGCCCCATGTCTATGCATAACACACCCTCATTATTAAACGACTTGCCACATCTATGAGGAAACATTGTTATAAAATGAATTCAAAAACTTAAAAATACTGATATGATTTCTACAAAATTTTGATGAGCAATGCAATGTCGAGCAAAAATGATTATAAATCCCCCCCAACACTTATCATATTTGGAATTAGCAGAGCCCAAGTCACCTGAAACTTTCTGAAATCACGTTGAAAAAAGAACTCGAAATCTAGATTACCGCATATGTAAGATTTTCCTTGATACACCTCATCCTCGAAATGAAATAATCCTAGATTCACATTGTTCACTGTAGGGGACAATCGGTTACCTAATTGCGTTGTGTTTTACATCACAGCAACTCAATATACCTGTTCTTACAAGTACTCTTTGTGCAAGCCTCGTGTTAAGCTGTTGAAAATTTCAACCCGGACACTTCAAACGGGATTTGAAAAGGTTTATTAAGCTATCTGACCATTTCCATCTAACTGCAATCGGACTAATTGCATCTTTTTTTGCTATTTTTTTGAAATATTTTGCCGTAAGGATCAATTTTTTTGCTCCAGCCGTTACCAAGACACAGGGAGTTAGATAGGTTAAGTATTAAGCTATCTAGAAATCGGAAAAATGGCATGAAGAGGTCGTTGTAGGGGAAAAAGGATTACATAGGATTTTTTTGCTTTTTTTTTGCTGTCAGATAGGATATGTCATTTTTTTTTTAATTTGAAAAAAAAAAATTTTTCAGAAAAAATGTGATATTTCACATACCTTTTTCTATCACAAGTAATGTGAAACTTACGATAGACAAGCTATCGTAGTTTATGTGATATTTCACATACCTTTTTCTATCACAAGTAATGTGAAACTTACGATAGACAAGCTATCGTAGTTTATGTGATATTTCACATACCTGTTTTCTGTCACAAGTAATGTGAACCTTACGATAGACAAGCTATCGTAGTTTATGTGATATTGCACATACCTTTTTTCTATCACAAGTAATGTGAAACTTACGATAGGCATTCAATCGTTGTCGATCACAAATATAAGCAATCGTGAAGCATGTGGAATGAACGATAGATAGTCTATCGTAGTTCATGGGATATTTCACATCCCCTTTCCTATCATATAGAATGTGATATCCACGATAGAGTTGATCGTTTTCGATAATAAATTAACGCAATTGTGAATGATCTGAATTTCACGATAGCATCGACTATCGTTGCTCATGTCATATATCACATATAGGGCGCTTTTGATATACATTATTTCGAAAACCATACGATGATTGACAGATGAATTTTTCCCTGCTGATAGCACATTTTGCTATATTGGCATAGCAATTGTTGAAAAACCCAACTTACCATTTGGTAAATTTTGACAGCATCCATAGTTTCTTTCCAGATGGAATGCAAAAGTCACAATAGCTCATCATTCTCAATGGTATATTCCCAGATGATAGCGCTGTAAACTCTCAAAATGTTCTAAAAACCTTTTCATTGTTTCGTGAACTTTAGTCGTCACTGGTATGTTTCTGCAATATTCTTAAAACCCACATTATCAAAGCATATATATACATATATATATGTATGCAGGGTGAGTCAGCCTGCGTGGACATCCTTGGCAGACATGATCCTCAGAGAATTCTGAGTCGATTTTTCCTGTATCCAATTTTCATCTGAGGCTTAGTTTTTCCGACATGAGCATTTCAACATTCTCCAGAAAAGTCGAATATCTCAAAGATGAGGAATCTTGGGAATCTGAACTTAATGCCATTAGCTAAGTCGGATAATGGCGTATTTCTGAAAAAGAGTCAACTCATTTCAGCGTTTTCCATTTCCGACCTATAGCGATTCAAAGTTACTGAATCCTGATTGACTGGAATCCCGAAAATTTCAGACTGCCGTAACTCAGGAACGAAAGACGCTAAAATGATTTGAATTTTCTGTAGGAGATACGCCATTATCTGACTTTGGGGCACTATGTTAAATTAAAGAATCCATTATTTCTCATCTTCACGATATTCAAGTTTTTCGAAAAATTTTAAAATGTTAGTATGAAAATTTGCCTTAGATGAAAATTTGCCAAGGAAAAAATCGACCCGGAATTCGCTTAGAATTATGTCTGCGAAGGCATTCCCACACTCTCCGACTCATTCTGTATATATATATATATCACCGAAACGCCCTACACGGAGAAAAATGCAGCCCGCGAGGAAAGCAATCTTTTGATGAAAATCTTCGATCGAAGAGTGAACTAGATGGTAGCAAAAAAATCGAAGAGTCAACTAGATGGTAGCGAAAAATTCTAGACTGAACTAGATGGTAGCAAAAAAATCGGAGAGTGAACTAGATGGTAGCAAAAGAATCGAAGGGTCAACTAGATGGTAGCAAAAGAATCGAAGAGTCAACTAGATGGCAGCAAAAACATCGGAGAGTGAACTAGATGGTAGCAAAAAATTCTAGACTTAACTAGATGGTAGCAAAAAAATCGCAGAGTCAACTAGATGGTAGCAAAAGATTCTAGAGTGAACTAGGTGGTCCTGAAAGTCCCAGTGTCAACTTATTGGAAGCAGGAAACCCAAAAGTTCATCCAACTGGCCGCGAAATATCCGGTCATTGGTCTTGATAGCTTCTTGGATTCCTAGAGTGACAAAATGCCGAAAATGAAATTCCCGAATCTAAACACAAAATCGCACACGCTATCCGGTGGCAGGAAATAAGCAAGAAAATCTCATTCGAACGTCCCTTGTACTCAGTCTCTTTATGCCTCCCACCTGATTTCCAAAGACCTCAATACCTACCTCTTTCAACCCACCGCACTTTGATAACGGCTGTAGCAAAAAAATCGTTTTCCTCGCAAATTATCAATGATCCACTCATTTCATGTACTCTAATGATCAGCCTCCACCTCTCCCAACAACTCGTCATATAAAGAGGGAAGTTCCAAAAAAATTAAAAAAAATATGACATATCCTATCTGACAGCAAAAAAAAAGCAAAAAAATCCCATGTAATCCTTTTTCCCCTACAACGCCCCCTTCATGCCATTTTTCCGATTTCTAGATAGCTTAATACTTAACCTATCTAACTCACTGTATCTTGGTAACGGGTGGAGCAAAAAAATTGATCCTTACGGCAAAATATTGCAAGAAAATAGCAAGAAAAGATGCAATTGGTCCGATTGCAGTTAGATGGAAATGGTCAGATAGCTTAATAGACCTGATTTGAAACCTATCTGTCTACGTCTCTCCCACGTAATCCACCTCGCTACCCGACTGTATGAAAAAGTGAACTTTCAATCCTACGTGCATCTCATTGAACTCTCTATATTGAAAATACCATCGTTATTTTATCAAAGTTCGTAAAAATCCTTGAATAGAAAAATAAGCGAGCAGCATTACATTCAGTTAGAATATTGTGTATAATCCCATACAGCACTCGAAAAAGAATTCTTCGAGTGCTAGATCCCAGGTTGAAAAAAAAAGCATTGATTCCCGCTGAATCTCATCAAATCTTGCACAATTTTTTGACAAAATCCTATTCAAGCATTAGTCAATGAGATGTTTTCAGATGAAAGTATTTTTTCAATGTGATTCTCTGATTGAATCTTGCCAAATCTTATTGAATCTTGTACAATGTTCTGACCAGAATCCATTAAGAAGGGGTCTTTCTGGTTGAGATTTTCGAAAAGAATTTCTTTTTTCATAGAAAAAATTGAGACATCGTTTTGGAAATTTGTAGGTGAATTTCTTAGACCTTAAATATTACAAACATTTTTTTTCCATATTTAAACAAATTTTTTTCTCGTCATACTAATTTAAACAACAAAAAACAATAACAAATGACGACCGGATGATCTGAATAAAACAAAAAAATGGCAAATCATTTCTTGTTGAAGTGGCTATCGCATGAACTAGGATCTTTTCGATTGGTCAAGAATTTTCCAGTTTCCATCCGATTTCCCACCCTCAAGAATCGATTTTTCCGTAAAATGACCGCCATTTTGTTATTTTTTGAAGGGACAAAAATATCCTAATTCATGCGATAGCGACTGCAACAAGGCATAATTCGCCATTTTTTAGTGTTTTTTTTTTGTTTAAATTATCATAACGGAAAAAAAATTCGTTTAAATCTGAAAATTTTTTTTTTTACTATTGAATGTTTGATAAACATACTCACAAATTTTCAAAACGATATCTCAATTTTTTCTATGAGAAAAAAAGGTTTGAAAAAAAAATGTTTCTTCACAATCTTAACCAAAAAGATCCCTTAAATTCCATGTTATCAGATTCTATGGATTTTTTCAACCAGGGATGGGATATGAATGGAACTGAACTAAACTAGACAGGAGAAAGTCTGTGAAGATCTCTACTAATTTTATACGGGAGAAAGATGTAGTATAATCGAGAGAGTATGTTGGGAATAAACTTATCTTCTTCTTCTTTTTCTTTCTCTTCGTGTTGCTCTTCACACAAATGTTTCGGTAATAAAACGAGGGTGAAATGGTTGCATAATATTACAAACGTGCTATTTAATTTCAATGGGTTTCATGTAACGAATGAAGTGTCACCCATAGAAAACGTAGAATAGCTCGAAATGCTCTATAATTAATTGAGAAGGATACCTACAACTGACGATGACCTATCAACGATTGATTGATTACAATCGATTCCTTTCAGCTCTTTAATCGACATGGACTAACATCCAAACATTATATTCATCACACCAAAATATGTGTGATTTATTTATTTGCGATCACACTGGTAAATTACACCCCGATGAATATTGATCATGAGCACATCAATAGATCGCTTATGAATGCTACATAACATTTCCACGTGGAATTCTCTATTCTATTTGTATCAAAGCATTGTTACGTAAAACAATATTGAATTTCATACTGTGGTAGTTGTGTTCGCTGAGATTATTATTAATACTGTTGTCACGTACAGATTATGTTTGACAGTAACGTTAGAGAAAGATCATCCAAATCAGAATAATTCGAATTATGCCTATGTTGACAACAGGCGCAGGTCAGGGGCAGAATTGGGTCCCCACACGGAGAAGAAGGTATCTTGAAAAATACCATAATTCATGGATTTTTCGCGTTGGTGAGGATATCTCTAAAAGTACCATAATGGCTGGAACTTTTATGAGAAAGGTACCATCCTTCTTCATGAAAGTCAAAGAAATTATGGGACTTTCAGAGGTTCGTTCACGTAAATATTTTGACTCGGGTCAGACCAACGCCAAAAATCCATAAATTACAGTATTTTTCAAGATATATGTTTTCTCAGTACAGCAACTAGCTAATACTTACCAATTTATCACTGCATACATAAAAATACAGTATTATAATACAAGTGCTGAATCCCTGATAAAGAAAAGCGTTATCATCCCAGAAAAATGCCAGTGCCCTGCCAGTCTTGGCCCTGACTATTGAAGTACTGCACTTATTATGAAATTCTAGTCGAGAATCGAATAAATCGCCTGAATCTAAGAAACTAACCCTCAAAGGAAATGGAAGTAAAAACGAATATTTCAAGTTTCCCCGAACTTTCATGGAAAATTCAATGTTCCTGGAATGGTCAAACGTCAGAATGTCCGCTTTTACGTTTTTGTGCTCTTGGGGAAAAGATGAAGACCGAACAGTTCGAATGAAAGAAAAAACATACACTCTGATTGAGAAATTATTCAATCAACTATAATTGTTCTCTAGTAAATGTAAACAACCCAAAATCTTTATTACGCAAAATTGAGTTGACTGATTGACTTAGAATTATTTCCACGTAAGTATTAGTTGGAATTTTCATATCCACATAACGATCACTTCTACGATGGAAAATAATTGACGTTTTTTTTTTTTTCAAAGAATCACCGGGTTAAAAAACATTGTTTCGTGAATGTTATTCAATCGGTTGGACTAAGTGTGGCAGCTGAATGTGGAGAAATTCTATCGAGACAACGTTGAATGACAATCCCGTGTGGAAATTTTTCCCGGGTTCAGAGACCTGGGCCAGGTTTATGATCCGTACATGAAAAATGGCCCCAACTTGGAATGTTACACTTTTCAATTTAGGCCCCGTAATGTTATCAAATATCTACACAAAACAATAGTAGCCAACTCAGGGCCTATATGGGCTGTAGGTGGGCATACCTGGATTGAAATATTCCAGGAATATACTGGCAACCCCAACTGGGGCCCACATGGGTCGTGGGAGGGCAACCTTGTATCGGATGCTCAAGATATACTCCTACGTAGCCAGGGCCTACCTTAGGATATTGCTAATACAACAAGATGAAGATAAATTGTGATACAACAACATTGGCGCAAATTTTTCAGGCTTGAACCAGCATCGGTTCACGAAAAAAGAAGTTCACTGTGGCGCAACAAATTTTTTTGTTATGACAGCGACCTTCTTGGTTAGGACAACGGTTTTTTTCACTGTGGTAACAGAAAATGTCAACTTCTCTAACAAAATTTGTTTGCTATTCTGTATATAATACCGAAAAATTTTCTATTCCAGTTATTCACGTTGTTCTCTCAGCAATCCAGTTAGCTGTGACAGTGAATTTTTTCCTCCATATTTGATAGTAAAACTTTTTGTTGCAGAACCATTGAATCAAGCTAATGCCACCACGTGTTGGCGTTCTTCCGCTGCTATCAAAATTGATGCTTCCTGATTGCTGAAAAGATGTTATCATTCCAGACTTGAGTCAATCGCTCGGGAAAACATGGTTTATTACTGAAGCGTCTAAAAAAGAATTTGTTGTGCTTCCAAAACATTCAATCCAGCAACTATGACCTTAGTAATTCCATCAAATTTGGGTATGTCAGAGAAAAGATTCAGTGGTTTCAATAATTTTTTTTGCTCCCACAATAGAGTTCCTTTCATAGACGCTATTTCTCCGTGCATTCTCCCAAGATCCCGCCAATGTACATCAGGGCTGAATCAGCTCCGCGCGACTGGTGAGATTTTACATGGGATGGTACGTGAAAATGACATAAAAGTGTATTCAAATTGGTTCCAAAAACAACACGAATTCAAGTTCAGGTGAAAATTATCTGAGTGTTGATACAACAGGTATTTAATGTTACTTCAACATGGAAACACCGAGGTGGATGAATTTCAACACATTTTTCATGTTGATTATTTCCTCTGTGTATGAATCTGTTGACGAGCAAATATTTTCCTGAACGATCGGATCTAATAATAAATCAAAACACAATTCACAAAACACTTCACTATCAAGTGAAACTCAAATACTAGATATTGAATCAATAGGACAAAAATTTCGATATAATTACACAAATTTCGAGTGGCTCGTCGATAAGAAATTCTCTGACCTTTGTGAGTTTGTACATGTGATGTACATGAAACGCGTATGTATTTACTTGAGTGAACGTGTTTTTATTTTGTCTGTAAATAAAACAGGTACGCTACTGCCACATAAAGTTTATTATCTCGAACTATCCGTGTTATGTTATATATGATTATTGATAAGTCCTTCATACGTGTATGTGCGTATGTGTTTACTCTTGAATGTTCTCGGAAGTGTCCAAGTGATGCCTTTTGAAATCCAATGGAGTCCCCGCCGTTTATCAATCCATAGATATACGTACGTACATAAAACTAAACCTTAATTCGACGAATCCAGGGGGGGTATAAGAAGGAGTTAAATGATATTGAATTCATTATTGTTCGCGGCGAGCAACAATGAATAGTACATAATAATTCAGCTATTCAATTCTCATAGAACAATGATATATGCTGCATTGTTATAGAAATCTATCTCAATAACATACTTCACTTGATTCTACTTGTACGACAATAATTAGAACAGTCAAACGAATGAAATCGAGTCCCTCTTTTTCACTCTCTGGAAAAATAAAACGCTTCTCTTTCATCTTTATACTAATCTTTTAAGAATGTAGGGACTACTTGATTTCATGAATTCTTCCACAACACTGCGAACATTCAACTTTCATCGTACCTTTTTTCAATTTTAGAGAAAGCAGATGGAATAAAAGCGATGTGAGAGTGCTGAATAAATGTAAGAATAACCACTATAGAACACTGATATTCCTGAGAATCGGATGACTCTCCTCACAAGTGGAGGTTTCATTCAATACTGCATTCGCATTCCCTCAAGAACATTTTCTTCTTCTGATGAATCTACCTGTGAGAGGAGAATCAGAGTTTAGAAAGATTTTTATCTGATTAAAATGTAATTAGGGAATTTCTCACATACTTAGGCCGAACTATTTGAAAGTTAATTGAACATACAATATCGACGTAATATAAAATCCATTCAAGAGAATTCTTTTATGAAAAATTCACTGAGAATTTGAAAAAATTCTGAACATTTCCATAGAAGAGTTCTCCAAAGAGCTCCAGTGATATTCAGAGGAAGTTTGAGTTGAAAAAAGAACGTGTATAATAAGTGAACAGAACATTTTAGAGATTTCTAGAATTATTCAAACATATGCGGAAAAAAATCATGCAATAAATTATGTGTTATTCGTTGAAAAGTATTCTACAACTGTGGAATGAAATATTACAACTTCAATAATTTTTGCATTTCCATTTTTTGATTTTCAGATTCTTGTTTTCTATGAGGAAGATTTTTAGGTCGCTAGGTACTTCCTCGAGAGAACAAGAAGGTTCAAGGAACGTCCAATAGACGTCTATTCAACGTCCGGACATTTGAAGGTCCACTGAACGTTCCATGAACGTGAATTCACGTACAATGGACGTAAAATTACCCTAGTAGGTTTGTGTTCTCTTGAGGTTGCTTTCCCTCATTTGAATGGTGAATCCCCTCCCCCCTCCCCTCAACCGAAGGGGAGTTAAGTTTCCCCTGCATTGATGAAGTATTTTAACTTGGAAGCGTCGAATCTTCCAAAAAGTAGAGCAGGAAATATTCACCAAATCATGGGGAAGAGAGTAGCCCTTATGCAGCATGAGAAGATATCTTCTTTAACCCTCAGCTGCCACACTGGGGTCGATTATGACCCCAACTGTAAACGTACACCAAAGCCAAGCTATGCGTACATATGTTTTGAAAAAATTTTAGAAAGTACTAAAACTATCGCCATTTTCAATCAAATAATTTCCCTAAAGAAACATTCATTTCGAATTTGTGAAAAAATTATTTCTGCAGCACATATGCATCGCCTGTTTTCATCGATCGATGGGTATATTTTCGCTTCCAAATGACATTATCACTGTATCATGGAGAAGAATTATACGAAACATGGACAATCATGTCACGCTAGGGTGGAGTGAGGTGGAGAAACTCTCAAGTGGCACCGAATTGCGCGGAAAGTTCGAATTATCGAGTTTCTTGATGGTAATTCAAGATTGAATCATATTGAGGTCAGTCTGACCCCAGTGTGGCAGCTGAGGGTTAAGGTGTCTAAAACAGTTATTAATTGTAAAAGATTCCTATAGGATGTCTTTTTTAAATATCTGTTAGAGGTAAGAACTGTTTTAGAAATCTCAAAGATATCTTCTCACGTTGCATAAGACTCCTTAAACTTTTCTAAATAGTTTCTCAAGATATCTTGAAAAGAAAAAGTGTTGTGTGGGTAGTTACCACCATATTTTGGGGACAGACTCCTCAATTACCCAGTCAACACAGTTCGTAAGATTCATCGTTGTTATGGGTTCGCTGGGTCACTTTTCAGTACTACATTATTCATTTCTAGAGAGTATTCAGACGCATCTCGGGAAATTCAGAGAAATCTATTCACCAGAAAGGTGGATCGAAGGTGTTCATAAGTAAAAAACATTCTCTGCTTTAATCCTTTGGCATTGTAAATTTTCCACCACCATTTACATTCTATATGGGAGAACCCTTGGCTGAAGAAACCCATTGATTCTCGCCAAATCTCATTGTGAAACTGAAACTGGCAGTCGTAGAGCTAGCAGCCGATGTTTACAACTTTTTACGCACAACGTTTATTAAGAATTCAAGCATCTGAAACGTTTACTGGAATGCTACTCAATTGATTTCTGATATTAACAAAGCTTCAACAAGGTTTAATCAAGAGTCACAACAATCGGCTGCTAGTTTCAGCTTCCTAATCTCATTGTAATTGGACAAAGGTCTGATCGATGAATCAGATCTTTGCCCGATTCAAATGAAATTTGGCGGGAATCAATGCGGGTATCTTGGACTAGGGGAAACTAGGAATGTGCTATTTCGTACTATTGCAGAGGCGAAGGGTTGAAATATCATCAACGTTACTTTTTAGTAGCGTTAAATATAAACACCCATGAATAAAGTACACGCCGACTTTACTTACAGCACGATGTAAGAAGAATAGGTGGGTTATCTTCCCTGTCGGTGTGAAAAATTTTTGATGCAGTTTTTGTCATAGTTTCAATTTTTGCCCCCAGTTGGCGAAAATATCATTGAGGCGAAATAAATTTCAATTTTTTTACTCAAGTAAAGTTCAAATGGAAAATAACTTCCTTCTGTTAATGTCATGTCTTATAACACGATTCTAATTGCTTTATTCATCACTTTGGACTAATATTTTCACCATCTAATTTGAATTGGCCGCTTTTTTTTAGCCTGAACTATTCGAATTTCGTAGTGGCAAAATCAAGAACTATGTCAGGAAAATTGCACAAAACATACAAAAGATAGCTCACCTATTCTTCTTACAATGTAGCGAGAAGTTATGTATTCTCAAAGAAATATAATATCCAAAACATATCCTTTTGTGCAAAAAGAATGATTTGTCAAAAATGATCGGTCTTCCATACTGCAGCCATTCGCGTACTTACATCGTAATTTACCTTTGAACGGAAGATAAATTCCACGTGTGACAACTTCACGTGCACGAATTTGATTATTCATCAAATTTCAATTACGCTGATATCACAAAATACTTCAACTAAAATTGATTTTCATTCCAACAAAAGCAATGCATCATCATATTTCTGAGTTTATTATCCTACTGAACTGTAAGAAGCATGACTTGCAAAACGTTAATTCATCCTTCAATTTGAGGACTGTGTAAGTAGTTCAAGCGGCCAACCCGTGAGGATACCCGATTCGAGATCGAAACGTGATGATTATAGCACTAATCGTTCAATAAATATCCGAATCAAAACAGTAAGAGACGAATATCTTCGGCAGTATATATAATAAGTTTCGCGACATCATACCTTACGTAAGATATGAACTTTGGCGTTCACACTTCATCTACGTATGGGAATGGTTAACTTCACGAATCGTACCTGAAACATAAAAAGGTGAATCATCGTTAGTATGTTTTTTCGAACTGTTGACTTCTAGACACAACTAAGATCCTTAAACTCTGGCGATTCATCGTGTAGAGGAATCGTCAGAAGGATTACGTCGGTCTGAGGTTTTGAGAAAGTTCAAATTTGTCTTCGATTAAAAAGATGCCTTTATATTCTTAATATGATGGACAAAAATTTCCAAGTGGCCAAAGTTTGAATTCTTTCGCAGCGCCCCGCGGTCCACTTTGAGGCCTTTGCATGCTCCCTAAAGCGTACTGTGATTTAAAAGTAGGAGATTTCGTCGTCTGATTGGAGGTGAATAGTGTTTTCATCAAAAATACGAAATATTTCCCTTATTTTGAGAAACTACTTCGCTTTTCGGGTGTCGAGAAGTCCACTTAATTATGGCGAAGACTTCTCCATCCATTGATGCAAGAACTTTGCTGTCACCAATTTTTAGGGAAAAATTCCACAATTATTCCTCACAATTGGAATTCGGAGACAATACCCAAACAATCGAATTCAAATTGCATACCTAAAAATTTTGTATCAAACGCGGGCTAAGCAGAGTTTTTCTCTCCCAATGTGATTTATTTCTCATAAACTAACTCCCCAGCAAGCATAAAATGAAAGTAACACTGTTAAAAACCACGGGGAATTCTTGGTACCGGAAAACTAAGAAATTCTCTGTTCATAATACACTTTTCCTGTCCACGTGAAGAATATAATTTCTCTCGCACTTGAATTTTTCGTATTTTACACGAAATTTTATATCTTTGCTGCAATTTCTCAGTCCAAATACAACAGTTTTCTGCTACGTGTAGTGAAATTTTCATGATTTCAACCTGATTTCCTGCACACTGGAGAAAGTTTAGTACTCAACCTGTCATTTCAATGAGGCGCGGGACTCGTACGCGCGATTTGGTGCGGCTCCTACGCCAAATCTGGCTTAGATATTGAACATAATTGAAGTTATACGTGCTTGCGCACAACTTTTGCGCCGAATTTGGTGGACGAGCCGCACTAAGTCAGGTCTTTCAGTGCACAAATGTACTGCTTACCCAGACAGCACACACATAAGAATCCCAAATGAATTCTGAAAAAATAACTCTTTCAGAACACAAAATGTTTCTAAAGAGTTTGAAAAGAATTCGATTCGTCAGACATTTGCGAGTTCAGGTAAATTTTTAAAGAAGTCTCATAGAATTTCAACGGAACTCGCAAATGTCTGACCAATCGAATTCTTCTGAAACTCCTTTGGAACAGTAGCGTAGCTAGGAGGGTGCGAAGGGGGCGATCGCCCCTGGCGCATAGATAGAGGGGTGCCAGAATAAGCAAATAAAAAATGTTTACGGGAAGTGCGATAAATTATGTATAATTGTGAAAATCTTTCCTTTTAGGAAACTTTGCCCCGAGCGCCAAATCACTCCGCCACGCCACTGTTTTGGAACACTTAGTATTTTGAGAGAGCTTCAATAGCTCTTTTTTCAGAACTCATTTGAGATTCTTGTGTGCTGTCCGAGTATTTGCTTCCAGTCCGATATTGGAGGTTTTCAGTAAATGATTTTTATGCTGTACACGAGCAAGCGCGTGATTTGATTTCCACAAGCTTCCAGATACTAATTCCAAAATCATCGACTTTTTGTGGCATTTTGGAAATTTAATCCAGATGATATATGTTACGTAAGTTAATTTTCTAATTAATTTAGAATAGTTGATGTATAATTGTAATTCGTTCTTTTCGACTATTGAAGCTCAATTAAAATCAAGAATGTAAAATTAAAATTATTCGAAGTCGTCCATTTTTGTCGTTGTTTTTTCACATGTCAAGGACTTGGTCAATTTTTTGTGAATGTATAGAGCCAACAAAAGCATTACATAAAGAGCATCGTAACGATGTACTGAGATTTTTATGAAAAAATTAACTACCTGCCCGCTCGAATACATCAATACAGGTTCAGTTATTTTTGTATGATGTTCCACCTTCCCAACCAGTTGGAAGACTGTTCTTGTGTATCTTTTGGAGACTACAATGAAATAATATCCAGTCATTTCACCAATAAATGCAATAAAATTTATGAATCTTCGGAAAATTATTCTCTAAAGTTTCTGAAGTGAAAATCCGCTCCCAAAGAGTGAGAGTACTGCAAGTTCAACAAGATTTCACTCTGTTGGGGTGAAAATTCACTCTTATGGAGTGGAATCTCACTCTTTGCCGTGGACTTGCAGTATTTTTACTCTTCTCTCTAAATCCGGAAGAGTGAAAAATCACTCGTTTCACTCCACTAAGTCTCAGAAGTGAGCCAGCCCGCTTCCAGTGGAATTTTCACTCGTTTCGAGTGGACTCCCACTTTTTCAGACTAAAAAATTCACTTTGGAATTGGAGTGGCTGTGAGTTTATAACCTCAAACCTTAGATTATCACTTTAAAAGAGTGGAAATCTCACTAAAAATTTCGACAGGCTCACTTTTGGCTGGCTAAAGAGTAAAATAACCACTCTAACGATTTTATACAGTTCAAGAGTGAATTTTTCACTCCAAGGAATTCAGAGAGTACCTAATGGGTGTGAACATCACAAGACGCGTTCGGCAAAGAATTAAGAAAACAGATAAAATAGCTTTATGCTAAAAAGAAATAGTCATTGGTCACAAGAAATATTTCTTCCACCACTAACAAAGAAATATTCAATCATTTGGGAAATTACTTGATTTCTTTAATGATCTTACTTGAATGAAGTAAATAGTTTCTAGGAATGAATCAGTGGATCAACACGGAAAGAAAGACCTCACTGCAATGGACAAATATATACACTCACAACTAATTTATTTGAAACTGTGGAAATGTATGATTACAGCATGTTGAGTGTTCAACAGTCGCAAACAACATATTCAAAGGACATATATTTATCCCTGTTTGTTGAATCAACTAATCAATACGAAATGGTGCCTAGGTATCTTGCGAGGAATTTATTCCTCCAAAATTTCTTCTGAGAATGCAGAAAATGTGTTTCTAATTTTATACAGTTATTTTTTTCTGAATTATCACAGGAATTTCGTCGAATTTTGAAAAACTTTATCGAATTGTTAAAATACGTTCCTACAATTTAGTTTCTTAAACTTCAGTAAAATTCATCTGACAATGCTAAAAATTGCTGAATATGTTTTCAATTTTTTAAATAGCATTCTATCAAAGAAATTCAGAAATATCGATAAAGGAAGTTCTTTCTCCCTCACCAAAAGAAATTCCCATCGTCATTCTGATTCATGTTTTATTTTTAAAGTTGTTCATACGATATTATTACAACTCTATCGGATTGGAACTTACATTCGTTGATAACCACGAACTTTCCAACGCATAAGTCGTTGATAAGTAGAGTATTTTGAAAGAAAAGTAAGATGGATCTTTTTCAAAGTTTTCAAATCGTCATGAAGCGATACTATTTTTATCTCCGTGTCAGTTAGACTCGAATCACGAAAACTAAAATCCGGATATATATTTCAAGTTGCATCAACGTTCAACGACTCCATTATTTGAATTTTCGAGGGATTATTTTGAATTTGTTGTGAATTTTGTTGATGTGTGTCTATATACTGTCAAATAATCGTAATTAATCGATATCGTTCCGTGAAGGATATGATTTGAAATGCGCATTACAAAGTTACACCATGTTGCGCAATGTTTCATCGAGCACTGATCGTTTATAATACACGGTACCTCAAGGTATTACAATCCATAATACGTCAGCTTCAAGCCTTTATTGATCTTTTATGCTGTAATTTACGAGAGTATTGTACGATATACTTCGAACCTTAAGGGAAACTAATGATCATATGTGTGAAAATTTTATAGCTGGTTTTGGAATCGATTCTCAGAGATTATTCATTTGTATAATAATCTGATGGAAGCAAATTTAGACATGTTATATTCTATTTACGCTCAATTTCTCAATGTTACATAATTTTTGTCAAGTTTATATAAATTTTTGACATTGAAAGATGCCTTATTAACTTCCTGCGGGGGAATCAATTTATTCTTGGCTGCAGTTAGGGCCAAACTAGGCATCCTCATTCTATTTTGGGCCCTGTTTTGGGTTGCCCTTATATAGGCCCTAGACAGAATTGTCACACACCCATTCTCTGATGCAGGCTCTGAAATTAGGACCTTTGAAAGTATAACAAATTGTTGCGGAGATTATTCAATTAAATTACAGAAGATCACACGATTTGAGTGAATTTCTCCTGTGGCATTATTTCACAGCCTTCAAATTTCTTTTCCTTTCTGTAACATGAATTATGAAATGTTGAATTCGTTAAATATTCAACACTACAATATTCATGTACTTCTGTATAGAATGAATTTATGTCAAATACTTCATATTCAGATTCTCTATAAGCAATTCATAATGTAATCGATAATGTCCACTCGTAGAAAAATCATATCATAGAATGAAATTTCATGTAAATTGTACACGGTAAAACACTTTATATCTAAGTGTTATAAATTCCATACAGTTCCACACGCTGAAATCTCTCACATGAAACTTCACGTGAAAACATATCTAATTCATTGTACATTTGTTTTTCTTTACCAAACGTAATTTCATTCCAAAACCCTACTTTTCCACGAGAAATACACTTCCCGATGAAAACACGATCGATGTGAGAAATAAAGAAAAAAAAAAGAAGAAGAACAATCAATAAAATCACTATCATATTTTTCAGTTTTCATTAACGCAGCAGAGGTTTATTATTCTTATGACACTTGGTATATACGCAATTGAGTCCAAGTTCAGGAAACTTTATGTCACTCGTATACACGAATACGACTCTAATATTATGTAATAGAATTGCGAGTACATGTCATTGAACGAACAAATAATTTCCTCAATCAGAAATATGCGACAGTGTTCCACGTGGTTATTTTAATGACGTGTAATATATCACTTTATACGTGAAGATACCAGAAAGTATTTTTTAAATGAAATGAAAAGAAGTAAATAAAAAAATAATGTGCAGCACTTTTTCCTAGTCTCTTTGAAAGTCTTTTTATCTTTCAGTGTTTCTACGGAAATAGAATATACGATTCTAGATCGTATTGCGTAATGTTTGAGTTATATATTCACTGTCATTATGTTCCAAAAGTTTACGTATTTTTTTTTCAATTTAGCGTCAAGAAAACTTGGCTACACCGTATCTTATTCACTGTCCGTGGATTTTAGCTTCGATTCAATTCAGCAATTGGTGTACAATCTATACGTATTTTTACATCCTCTCGAATTCAGTACCAAAAGAAGAGCACTAAAAAATTTTCAAAGTAATTGACATTTTTTTGAATGAATTGTTACCTGCAAAAGAACGGAAGTTCCATCACAGAAGACGCTCCTCACATTAATGCAAATTGTATACTGAACTTTCGGAGGGAGAGAAAATTATACGAAATTATACAAAACTGCACTTCACATATTCTATAAAATTGGATAACTTTATTGCATAATATATTTCAAGGTTGGGATTGGGAAACAGATTGTTTTCAATATATATCAACCCTGAATTATATTTTCATTTCATCAAAGTTTCGAATATACAATACAATTCTTACTCTACTATACTCTCTGGGGATTTTGTTTTTCTTCCTTTTACATCGAATTGCACAATCATTGATTCATCATCGAGCAATTTCCTCATCTTGAAGTTCATTTCAATTCCATTCTTTCCCATTTCTTTCGCAGTCAAGGTCATTCTAAAGTGTCGGAACCACTGGAAAAAGAAAACACAAGGCGTGGGAAACGTTGAACACGCGTTTAGGAATGTTCATAAACGTTCTTTGAACGTTCTCCCTGAACCTGAAGATAACTCAAGCAGTGGAAGGGGTGATTGAAAATTCCCACCAGCTACTCTCGTAAATCAAGAATTCAGCTCTTTCATATTTCTTTTTCAACAGTTCCGATAACTCTGTTTTCCAATTGAATCAAAGAAATATTTCTCCTGATAGTAGCGACCAAATATTTTATCCATTCATTGGAGATTCAATGTTCGCTTATACATACGAACACAAAATATTCACGTCCGTTACAAAGATTTCTTCCTATCCCAACTAAATGGTTGAGCCAATTGCTGGATTTCGTTGTGTCAGAAATTTAGTTGTAGAATAAAACTTTATTGTCAATGAAATATGGTTTCAACAGCTGAAATATTGAACTGTAATGTTTGACTCCGAGAGAAGAATTGAATTGCAAAGGTGTAAAATCTAAACAGGTTTTCTAAACACAGAACAGCGTATGGGTGACCGGATTAGTTAAGGCTAGACAATTCTAAGTGTAGAGGCTTGATATACGCCCACAGAGAGCCTATATTCAATACAGGACGTCCGGAAAAATTTCTACACGAGTCATAAATTCCATAGAACGCGTTACGTTGAAGAGAAGAGAATTCGCCATTCAGAAACCCCATTCAATGGAAAATTTCCAACAGAGATAACGAATGTAATTTAACCCAATTATATGGTTAAGTGGGAAATAACTTGTAACCTATTGCATCAAATATCCCAGAGAAGAAGATTCTGATATGTTGGGTGGTCTCCAATTTGGTATGTCTCAATCCAGTTTCATAATTAGTTTATAATAATTAAAAATTCCGGAAAGCGAAAATTATGAGAGAAATTGTTCGATTCTGTTATTCCAATAGGGTTCAAGTTGATTTCAAAATCACTTTTCTTGAAATTCTACCTTGAAATGGGAAGTCATCTATTTCATACTTGAAGTATTTGTATAGTGAAGTTATCAATCTTCCCTTGAACTTCGGTCAAATACAGGTCAAGCATGTAGACGGATAAATGGAAGCCGTGGGAATAAGATGGAAACACAAGAAATTCACGTCAAGGTAAAGAAGACACACGATGGAGGGGGATGAAGTTTTCAAAAATGAAGTTTTGGATTTGATTTGTTTTACCTCAACGCAAACTCCTCGTAATATACCATTTCCATAACTTTTTCTTATGAAAAGAAGGTTATCACCACATAGAGATAAGAGAATTGAAACTGTTTCTTCTTTTCATGCTGATTACTTCAAAAAAATCTTGTTTGTAAGATAATTATCAAAAGGGAAGATATTAGTATGAACATCTTAAGCTATTCCTCAAATTAATCTACGTTGGAATCATATACAAAGAAATACTCGATATTTTTGTATACATAATATATTAACGCAACTGATGTTCTTTTATCTTTTCGACCTCCTACCGCATTGATCAGTAAAGAATCCCTATTATGGCATTGATACCCGTCATTTATGTATTGAACACTGAATGGTTTCCATTCCCTTGATCATCAAAATTTTCAATCCTTGGAAATATATAATTAAATCAAGTGATAATAACAAAGTCAAACCAAGTATCATATGTCCCTTTTTCAATGAAGTCTCACAATATTTCAATTTATTTGCACAAATAAGTACAATCTATGTAAATTACTTTGTAGTCCACACCTAGTATAGTGGATGAAAAAATAAATACATCTCGAGGGGTTTCATTTTAATACCTTCATTTACCTTCCATAAGGATTTTGCAAGGTCTGATATCAAAAATTACTGTTTATTAGACAATAGAGTTGCTACTTTTGACGAAAACTCGAATTTACTTTGAATCATTTATTTTCCCATCAAAAATTATTTTGTTTTTGCTGAGAGAAAGGTAAAGGAGTGAAGAATTCTTTTCCTGAGAACACAAATGGAATTAATCAATTCTCAAAGAGCTCTGAAAAAATTCAATATTTGGGACATCGAGGAGTTCTTCAAGTGTATTGAAAGAATTCTTCAATTTTTCAGATGCTACACGCTTTGTTCTGAAAAACAAATCCTTTGGAACATCGAATATCACTGATAATCCGAATTCACGCAGTAAATGTATCAGGAATGTTCCGATCAGCTCGTTTTTCTGTCAGTGTGCATGAATTCGCATTTATATCATCAAATACGTTGAATGATTTCGAGAAGAACAGAGTGTAAAATTCACCGAATTGTTCAACGGATTTCTAAAAATAAAGTTCATGCAGCACGTTTCTTCGAAGCAGCTCTTGATGTTATCATCGAGATATCCTAATAATGCTCCAAAGATATTGTGAAGATTTCTCTGTATTGCAGATTACGATCATCTCTGATGTAAATTATCTCAGCATTACCTTGAATCGATAACACCGGAATCATTTCATTTCACAATAGGAGAGTTATGGAATACCAAGAAATCGACTTCTTGTGCACTGAGAAAAACCGTTGCAGTAGCTACCCTGGTTAAAGAAACCCATTCATTCCCATTCAAAAGATGCAGATTTCCCATTCAAACCCATTGAATTCGGATCGAAGACTTGCACGTTTAATGGGAACGAATGGGTTTTGTTTTAACCAGGGTAGGTTTGAAACTTGAAATTTCCTGAAATTCGAGATTTGATTTTTATTGAATAGTTTCGAATCCCCAAAAAGTTCAAAGTTGTAATGGAGAGATTCATTGAGAGCAGCAAACAGGAGGGATTGGGGAAAGTTGAAATAGTATCGAGCCAGTGCTTGCAGCTAAATGCGAAGTGCTAAACGTGAATTTCTATCTAGAAGATTAGGACTTCAAGGGTGTTTCTAGGACGCATTGAAATTTTGTGCGGGATACAATTTGGATGAATATATATTGGGATTAATTTCGAAAAAGCGTGAGGGTCCAATACTGAACGGTATAAATCAACGCAGACATTTCCTGAACCCTGAGAAATATTATTCTGGCGTGTAAAACCATCTGTTCAGAACTCTGTAACCTGGAGTCTACCTGAAACTTCGTATAATGATTGTACACGCCAGAAATGGAACCACAGGAAGACCCAGGTAAACATTGACCATGGGCGCTAGGTTGCCGCAAAGCTCACCAAGATGTGCCGAGCCTAGGCTACCAGGCATGGCGCAACTCTGAAATGATAACATCATTTCAGCCTCAGCCCATTTGTTTCCACAATCAAGACCCAACACTGGAAACAGGGTTGTGATAGCATATGCCGTCAATGGCAGACCATACAAAAATTTGTTCGCCAAGGATGAGCCAACGCTGTAGCAATCTTGCGGCAGGGTTGCGCCCATCTCATGCCAATGGTCACTTTTATTTTTTATTGTAATTGAAAATAAAATAAAAAATCCATTCTATCATTTCGATTGAACGAAATGAATGTCGGAGAATTTCAACATGTAATTTTTTTGATTAGTTTAAACTGATGAACGACGTCAATCCGGTGGTCCTGGCGTAGAAGTAGGCGGGTCTGGAAACAGATGAAGAATTATTTCTGTCATGGAATCTTCAAAGGAGACTTATATATTGATTGAATGCTTGGTTCGCCACTCGCAGGAAACAAGCATCACTCTGGTGAGAGTTATTGTAATTTGCTGTTTGAGAAGGAAGTTTCACTCTTAGCCAAGCTATTACTCAAGTCGAGTCAAGCTAACGCCTAAACTGAGCGAGGCCATCGCCCAAGCTGAGCCAAGCTATTGCCCAAGCTGGACCAAGCTACGACCCATGCTTGGTGCAACATGAGAATCCATTGTCATTCAGAGTTGCCTAATGCTTGGAGCAGTGTCCCGCCAAGCCCTAGAGAGCCTCTGTTGAAAGCATGCTTTTTCCTTCAAGCAATATTGGTTGAAGGATGGGCAAAGCGTGGCGCAGCCAATGATCAATGATGGATCAATGAAGTCGATTTATGACTTCCCATATTGGTACAATGTTTAGACCATTGCCAACCATCCTTGTCCCTACATAGATTGCCCAGCTTTGGCTGGCAGCCTTGCGTCTAGCTATATTCCGTCGTCAGCATTGGCGGAGCCTGAAGATTTTTATATGGGGAGCTTCAACATCATTCGAATGCTTCTTCTTGAATGACCGGAATCAAAATTCCCAAATTCTCTTCCTGGAATAAAACAAAAGCTCTGGCAAGAAGAATAATACTTCTAATATTTTGTTACAACGTTACATGACAAATTCGGTCAACCCTACGTTACCTCACCGGGGGTCTGGAGGGAACAAAAGGTTTTTGAAGTATGATCGCCAGTTCGTAGTTCAAAACCCGTAGTACACTTTTAACATTGAAAAAGCTCTATTTAGTTGACTGCAACGCGAAAATACATGTAGTAACTGAGGGTTAATCACGTTTTATTTTGATGCCTCCCATAACACAAACAAGGTATACCCAGAAGAAATTTGCTATTAATTTTCAATACTTACAAAAATTCGTGTTCTGTCGAGTAAATGACAATTGCGGCAGGATAAAAATACATATTCATTCATAATAATCAAACTCTCCGATAAAAAGTATTAGTGATAACTTTCTGTTCTAGAGAAAATACAAGATAATTCTACTTCGAATCTTCAAATCATCATCGTCATCATTAGGCGTGTACTATTGTTATCTCTGCGTCAAAGAGATTAAAAAGTCAAGAAAAAATGCCCGCAAATGACAGATATATTTCAAGCGGAACAGATATCATTCGAAAGATCCATCGTCTAGGTTTGCAGGGGATCTTTTAGTGATTTCAGATTTATTATGACTTGTATTTTATCTCATCTTCATTTAACAGTTAATACCGAGTTCTATGAAGAACATTATTCCAAATGCTCATAAACTTACACAATATTGCATAATAGAGTGAACTCATCCCCAGTAGATGAACGACTCATAAAAGAAGTAACTATTAAAAATTTCTGCTACTTTAAGATAATTCGTTTCAACTTCTTTTGAAAACAATTGAAAATTATTTCAATATAGTAGGAATTTATAATAATCACTTATTTTATGAATCGTTCATCTACTGGGTAGTTCACCCCACGTTGAAATATCACTTTCGATGTCTTTGATAGTATTCTCAACGTCGATTCTTATGACACACAAAAGAATGATAAAAAGAAGGTTTGATCCGGACGGAAGAAAGTTGATTCTTCGAGTAGGAAAACGAAGAGAATGAGATGAAATAAATCATGGTCGCGTTGCATAGCGCCTAGAAGAACAAGAAGATGAAGGTACTTTTTGGTATCTTGATGGACGTTTGGATCCATGTATCGCGAAGAAGACGATTCGACGACCACCACATTATTTAGCAGAAATTCTTTCAAGCGAAACCGTCTATCCGGTCGGTATATTACGATTATACGTGTACGTTGGTATGAAGAGGCGCCAGACTAACCGGACGACCTTGAAACACACCACGTGCGCAACCTATACCAATTCTTAAAGAGGGCTATTGCTCTTTCTTTTTATTCAACTTATATGTATATTCGTTTCTACCACTCATAAACTTCTATCGTTACTGAATTTTTATATCTTCGATGACTTATCTCAACTGACAATCGTTTGAAATTCATAGCGTATGGCACATTTGATGAAAGAATCTTGGATATCTTGTTTGTCTTCTTTCATTCAATAGCATTCTTCCCTGAATTTGAAGATTATTAATGAATTCTATTCGAACGATCAACCGAACGTGAGGTTGCCCAGTTATTCGGAATTGAAACTTCACTGCAACGTGAACGTTTTCTCAGGAATGTATCGAGCCATCGAACTGACTTCCAGTTCGATGAATCGATAAAGTTCATTGATCCCTGTGATATCATTAATCCAAAGCGATGTGTGTCGTTTTTACCTGGAATTGTGTGTGTGCGAATGAAGCGATGTTGAGAGAGATTTTCAGTTATTTACAAAATCGAAGAGCTCAGAATTTTTGGAAATGGAATAAAAGAAAAGATGGAATCTATTGTTCAATGAAAATAAATTTAAGCTTCAAACTGAATTGGAGTTGGGTATCATTCCAGGAAATACCCAATTTATGTCCCACAGGTGGGAATATAAATTCAATACAATCAAGTCTTGAATACAAGTCCGACAGGTTCAAGATCCAGTTCAATACAAGTCTATTATTCGGGAGGAAAGAACCCCTCAGAAGGTTTCACAAGAACTGAACTGCACAATTCCAATATCTACCCTGAAACAAAGCGTTGAGAAATTTGCAGGGAGGTTGCATCGTCAAGTCTGCAACAATACACAGTGAAAAATTGTGGGGATTTTTAACACACGTGTATGTTCCAAGAGGTCCACTCGCAATTTATGTTAAATATTTAACACAAAAAATGTATCAAATCAACACAAAAATGTTGAATTTACACTAAAAATCTTTGAGTTTCAGAATTTGATATGTTTTTTTCAACACAAACTATGAGTGGACCTCCTGTGAAACAACATTTTTCGCTGTGTATACCCACAAATTTGAAATTTCAGTTTCAGGTCTTGCCCTGTTGCTGGGAAGGTGCTCGGATTCATAAAACTCTCAATCACGTGCACCGAGAAAAAAAACTTGTAAAATTTAACTCTTGTCAAGTAAATATATGAACGATTTGAAAATATAATTCGAGCTACTACAATTTTAGTTGATTTTACCGCAGGGAATGTAATATACACATCAGCTATGGTATATTTCACATCAGCTGTGGGATTTAATATTCGTTGTTGTAAAATCGACTGAAATTATGGTCACTTGCACTATATTCTAAATCATCCATATATTTACTCAATGAGATGTGAATTTCACAAGTTGTTTTTTCTCAGTGTGCGTAGCAAATTCCCAGTATCTCTTCGTGAATTCAAAATACAACATATTCTACGTATATTGGATTAAATTTTCTTACATTGACAGAAAACCGATCTTCTGGTTAGAACAATAACCTCAAATGTGATGTTATTCGCCAAGAAATATGATTTTGGCATCCAGAAAAAGTGCTTGAAGCCACAATTAACTACATTTTTCAGGTTAAACAAACCAAATCTTTTTTCTTGGTTTGACAACCAAAACATGTGGTTATAATTTTGGTTTTAACCATTTTCTCCTGGACATGACAATCACATTTCCTGGTGAATAGAACCAGATTTCAAGTTATTGCAACCACAAATGTTCCAACCAGATTGTTTTTTTGTCAGTGAACGCGACTGGTGATTCTTGGTTTCAATGAATTCTTTGAAAAACGATATTCAAAATCTGAAACTTCAATGCACTTGCGTGTAATATCAGTTATCTTTGAATACTTGTGAAGAAGTTATTCAAAAACGTATATGTTCGATCTTCTATCACACATTACCATTGGGAAAACTATGAAAAGAAGTTTACAGAATAATAAATGATCTTTCCTTGAAGGACATTTACGTTATGAATGATGAATGCTTATACTTGAAGAACTTGTATTCGTTGAATTTTAAAATCTATCCTCCGGGAAGGGAGTATCCTTCAATAAGTTAAGAGCTTGGAGAACTCACGATATTTCGAAACGTATTCCATATTGATGAACGTGTACTTCAACTTCACAGAAATATTAATCAGGACACGATGAATTCATCAGATAATCATCAACATGAATTATCTGTTATACTTTGATCAAGAACTTCAACAAGTTTTCTTTTAACCAGTGGAAGATGTCTTAATTCATGGTTGAAAGTGGATTAAGACTACTGGTTAAAAAAAAACAATTTATAATAACAGATATTAAACATGTATATATATATATATATATATTTTCAATAGAAACTTACTGTTTTTATATGAGAATAACAAACTTAAATCAAACCTCGTCGAGGGTGAAAGGGTGAATTTTTGTTCATGTAACTTTCTGAACAACGAAATCTGTGACTAGAATAAAATAGATATTTATGGATTGATGAGTAGACTGTGCACTGTAAAAACACTTGAGCTCATCTTTTCATGGATGTCTGTGATTATTTAAGGGCTTTGCAGTGATCGAAGAATTACTGTCTAGCAAAGACTAAAAGCATACTAGCCAATGATGGAACAATTATTACATAATATGATTAAGATGACTGTAATAATACTTGGTAAATGACTGAGTTTTATTCAGATGAATATGTGTTACATCCAACCATTGGAATCACAAGCGATTGTTATACAAAGGTTCTCAAATTTAATGAAAACATACAACATCCATTGAAACGGTTTGCAAGAAATTCGCAATTATCCACAAACGCGAGTCATTGGAATTTCAAAAATCCGATATTAGGCCACGTTTTAGTGTACACGAATAGATGCAAAAGTTGCTGCACAAGCCGAAATTTCATTGGATCAATCATGGAAGAGCATCCGAGCCACTTCGAAACAACACTACAAGTCAAGTAGGGTAGATGGTAAAAATATTCCAGCTCACGTAACAAATTTGGACACCCATCCTTCATGGTTATTTTTTCAAATTTATTACTAAAACTGGCATCACTCGACCATGGTTAGGCATCTGACAATGTCAAACAAAGCTGACAAAAACCTGGATCAAATAAACTAATGAAGTAAAACTCTGTTAACTAGTTCAGTACCATGAATACAGTAGATGAAATTAAATTCCATTGGACATCACATAATTAAATTTATTTGAAATGTGTGATTATTAGTCATTAGAGAATTCAAACGTAAGAACTGAGAGGGTTTAGTCCCACAAGATCATGAATATTCTACACAAAATTTCGAGTCAAAGTGAAGGCGGTACTGATGGAATAAATTATACTACGAGCAATTTTGCAAAGTTTGCGTATACGTAGGAAAGTCATATTCTTATCCAGCGGTGTGCATTAATTCAATAATTATTAATACATATTAATCATTTTACTCACTTTCATCACGTGTATTCAGTTCAATGATAATCAATTACCCTGCTTCTTAGTAGAGATGAATAAATAAAAATTCAAAATGATAGAAACCGCTTCATTTATTATTCATAAATATCAATGATTATCGTTTGAATAATTAATTAATTTTTACTCTATAATGAACTATTTATATCAAGAAATGAAACCAGTACTCCATAAATGATTGCATTCCCTTCGAGGAAAGTTGGAACAGTTTTGAAAATCACAATTATTCTAATCATTTTCACACCTCTGTATTTTTCTTTTCCAATGAGAAGAACGATCATTGATTGTTATTGGACTGAACACACACGATAGATGTGAATGAAATGATCAATACGTAATAATTATTGATATAATAAATTGTTTCTCATTTTATTTTATTTTTCAATAATAAAATAAGGTGATGAATGATAATTTTCCCTTCATGAAAATTCAAAAAATGAAAGATGAATCAAATCCACGCAGAAAAATGCTCCCTTGGATAGAAATGGTACAGCTCATTGTTTGATGCATGAAAAGAAATGTTTTCAACATGTTTTCAGTAGAATAACTTATGTAATTCATTGATCATATGAAGTAAAGTATTACGGAATATAATGTTACGTGGCAACCTTGTGAATCACTACAAGGATTGAGAATTCCTGTAATTCTCATTACTGAATTTGAATTTTATGCGCTATAAATGAGAATGTGACGTGATAAAGGTCTCTATTTCACACCTCGAAGAGTTTTTGAATATCGTTTATTACCGTACATGAAACATAGCGTTCAAAAAATTATATGAAAATCTGACCATTTCATACAATTCCGATTACGATGTTGTTTGTGAATCTTAAATATTATAGTTTGAAGTACAGCCAATAATTGTTTCCAAGGAGCCGATGATTTTATCGCTTAACGTATTTATTTTACTCTCCTAGCCAACTCTTGGTTGAACGAATACGACAATTTACTCCTCGTCGGCCAGATTCTCTTTGAAATATTTTCCAAGTATTATATCAACGAAGATAAAACATTTCTGCATACGAAAATGTGCTATGCATATTTCGCGTTGCTCATACGTTTTGCTCAGCTGAGATATAATTGAATTTTGAACTCAGCTCAAGTTGTAATAAACTTGCAGAATCCTCTGACTTGGCTAGAAATCGGCCTCAAACTATGTCACATTTACACACAATATTTTGAGGATAATCAACTTCAATAAGATTAGCTTTCACCGGACAGGTATCGAAAACTTCATTAAATCTTCAGCTATCTTCATCCTCATACAAAAGATAATTCTAATCCAAATGGCGTGGCCCATAAGGTTTGGGATCAAACTTGAATTGAGAATGAATTTCAATATTTCCTAGAACGACACTTCAACTGCACAATTTCAGCACTTGAAAAATATTGTTGTTCACATACACGGAGAGAATCTTCGAGTTAAATTTACTATGATACTTCGTAAGCGAGGAACAAACCGAACTTACAATGAAATTTACTGATCAAATTTACAATGTTTTACAGTGAATTCCATTGGAAATTCAGTCTGTTCCTCGGCCGCAATACTCCTTTAGTAAATTTAACTACAAGACTTTTAGGGATGTTCTGAATCCTAACTCCGTCAACATCTTTCCTTGAATATTTCAAATCAAATTCAACTCAAACAGCTCTTTGATAACTATCAAACATCATAAGAGATTCATCTGAATGATTTCGGATACCAATGCATCAGAGAATGTTTTGATATCTTTTAGAAAACCTGATACATGTTTCAAATGTTGAGAAGAAAAAGGTTTACTGAAAAATTTAATTCATATTCAAAATTTCATTTAATGCATTGAAATGCAAACCGAACGTAATCAAGTTCAACAATTATTCCAAATAAAAATTGAATATTTTCAAATGTTATTCAATTTAAACAGTTCCAAGTGCCTGCTTTATCGTTGAAACAAATTCAAATCCACAGATAGATAAACAGATGAACTTGCATTGCCATTTTCATAAAATAAATTTCTGCTTTCTTAATTAAAGATTTCACAAAATGTGAAAAACGTTCTAAGATTAACACATGTAACAAGTGTAATGCTCTTGAAACTCTTTCATTATCAAATATGATCGGCTACTGATACAAAGTCAAGTACTAGGTCGTTTACCTCACTTTATTTCGGTCACAGCATAAAATGAATTCAGTGTACCCGAAGCTTACGACTCATCGATTCGTATCTTACGCGCAGAAAACAATAGCCAAGTTAAAATTACAAGGGAGAGGAACGTTTTGTTACAATTGAATTGCTGATTTCATGTGAAATCCGAGCACTGTGAGTTACGGTAACAAAACGATTCAAATCGACATACATCTCACTTCTCATGTACATATGTTGATTTTCGTAATACTTGTGTAGAATTTACATAACATTTTTAATTGAAATTTCAAAAAACGATATTGTAATATTTTCAATCACCTTTTTATAAATTTCCCTTCTGAAATTTCAGAATTTCTATTGTGTTTTATCAATGTACTTCGGAGTAAGCAACTACCAAACTAAGGATTTCAAAGCGCTTTACCAGAAAAGAGAGTGTGTCATTTTTGTCTCAAGAATCATCCCTTGAGAGGGTCGAAGGGTAATTTGAAACCCTACAAAGAAGTACATAAAAAATCATCATTCCCTGCAGTACACGCACAATCAACGCGAGTCTCTTCTTGCCACTTCGTTCTATCGTATTTATTTTTATCCAACGGTGTACTTATATAAACGGCATTTCTCGAGAAAATAATCGATTATCATGAATCAATTACACGAATTCAATTAGCTACAATTAGCGTATTCATTGCTGATTCATGTGTGTAATTAGAATGACATCTCAATATAAAACAAATCATAGGCTTGAACTCTGTGGCTTTACATATCGCGAATTGTATCATCTTACTCTGAACCTAACACTCGCACGATACTGTATCAACGAAATATCTCGAGATGATGACCCTACTCAACCATTATGGATCTTTACATAACAGCACGATGAATCATTTATGTTTATATATGGATCGTGCTTCCTCATTTAACCTCGATGATCAACTGATATATCGTACACTTAATATTCACTCATACTTTTCCCCCGACTTGTAATTTATTTCCTGGATCCGGTCAGGTTTATCTCAATCATACTCAGCCCCTGACGAAGATTGACTTCCATTTATACCTTGTTAGGAACACCTAGTCCGAAATACAGTTGAATAAAAGATTTCGAATTCAAATTTTGAAACATTCAATCAAATTCATGAGGTGATGGGAGAAATGATGTACAGCACATATTCTAGTTTGCAATTTGATGTAAATCGGTGTAAGAATCATATAAAGCGTTGCGCACAACCCAGATAACATTTTGTAAACTTGTCACATTTGTCATTTGAGTGTTTTTGACTGTTTATTGATAACTCTGTTGCAAGGATTTTGCAAGCTTGTACCATTGTCGTGTGTCAACTAGGAAGCTCATGTCAACCTTGTTACAAATGTTCCTGAAAACATTGCAGCAAAGTTCAATTGCTATCTGGGAATAAACAAAGCACGCTTCGTTCGCGTCTTTGAGCAATCTTGATAGCAAAACTGAAACAATATCAGCGGATTCGAACAATCAACTACAAAATGCATTTAGATATTGTAATGAAAATATAGTTTTTAAGACATCCCAAACTCACCCACACAGCAGTAGATCTCTTGGCGACGTCTTAAAGATATCCTGGAATACCACGATATCCTCAGGATCTCTTGAAGACGTCGGCAAGAGATATGCGCACTGGAAAAAGAAAAGTTGTTCAATTTGCATGTTAAATCCCAAATAGGGATTGGCCCGATTCGACTGATATTGGGCCAGGACCCATGAGAAAAAATGGCCCAAGTTTGGTGAAAAATCTCTCGTCGGGCTCAGTACCTCATGTTGGGCCAGAATACACAACACTAAGCATGGCTCTGGCCCAAGTTATGTATATTACCTGTTGACAAACTTCAACCTGGTGCTTCATACTCTTCACAGAAAAAAATCACATAACTTTTCATAATGAAGCTGGAACTAGCAGCCAGTTCTTATAACTTTTTATTAAACATTGCTGCAGCTTTGTTCATCCCAGAAATTGATCAATTAGCATCCCATTAAACGTCAGATAACATTTCGAATAAACGTTTTCTGTAAAAAAAGAATTATGACAATCGGCTGCTAGCTTTACACTGAGAAGAAAGAAGTAGTCCAAATTGATTTCAATCAAATAAGGTTTGCTAACTATTACAAATCTCATTTGATCCAAAGATGGTTTGTTTATAATTAATAAGCCTTCTTTTTCACAAACAAACTTTTCTCTCAGTGTACGGCTGCCAGTTCCAGCTTCATATTTTTCATGCCATTTGTAATATGAAAAATCATAACAATAATTAATATTGGTACAACTCAGCCATAATTAAAAGCATGAAAATGCAGTATAGGTTATCAAATAACCAACGGTTGTACGTTTGCTCAATACTTGTTCACCATGCTCATCAACAGTTTAATGTTTTGCCAAGCTTCAACCACTTGTAATGCATTTCCTATGAAACATGGTATAGGTTCTCAAATAGGAACCAAGTTCCGACCAGGTGTCAGTATTGGCCTTTCCTATCTGGGAAAGTAAATGCATCGTGAACTTGAACTACATGTTAAAGTTATCAAGTTCTTATTAGGTTGAGAAACAAAACCAATCTTTAGAATATTTTAGAAAATTTTCATTACTGTTTTGATAGAACATACAGAGATATCATCATAACAAATTTGTATTGAGCGAATACTTCGAAAATTGCAACTTTTATTAATCATTCATTTGAATCGATATTTTTATATCTATAAAATAAAAGTATCATATTCAATTGCTCTTATGAATCTACAACTCAGTTATATCTTAGATAAATTAAAATTTATATTTTTAATTTCAAAGAATCTGTTCGAGCTCGTACATTTCATAGAAATAAAAATTCTGTGAAACTCCAGTTCACGTTCATATAATAGTTTCAATATTACATAATGTACGACAAGTAAGTACGGAGTGTGTCGTATTACACTTTTATAATTAATTTTCAATAGAATGTGAGGAAAATATGTCAACAACAATTTTTTCCTCATTCTATTGCTTCCAGCGAACCATCAACCTCAATCCTACTAGTATTTTGCTGGCAGAATAATTTTTTTTCTTCTCAACAATCGTACGAAAAGCCTTTAATTTTCGCTACAAAATTTTCAACATTTCTCTGCGAATTCAGCAACTGCAAGTTTATGACAAATCAAGATCTAGTAACTTTCGTGCAATTTTACACATCCCACATGAAGAAAATAAGTGCTGACTGCATTGATCCGAAACTCAACAATAATACAATGTATACCTCCGATTTGTATAAGAAAATTTTCATAAAAAAGCGAAGAAAAATTGAGATAATGTTTCGCTCTACGTTTTACAATGATTTATTATAGATCACAAAATGGAGTAAACGGTTGATAATTTCTGTAGCTTCGAAAATCTAATGCGAGTCGAGACTTCCGCTTACTTTACGTTCATTATACAATCACGAAAGAGGCACTAAAACGAATTCCTGTGGTGTTCATAACAACATTGTTGTGTAATTGAAATGATGTGAGAACTGTGAACGTGTTATATACATTTTATAATGGATTGTTGATATTTCGACTTGGCGTAAAGTGCGTTTCATTCAAATTATTTCTTCTCGTCTACATTTGTTTGTCTATTCGAGGTGGATCTTGAAACAATTACACAAGTGCCACTACGGTTTTTACTAATATGATTCGATGTATTTCCACACTGTAAATAAAAAACGATTGTGGAATTTTCCCTCAAAAAATGGTGGCAGCAAAGTTCCTCCACACATGGGGAATTTTTCCCCATAAGTTGGTGTCCTTTTCCTTCATTCGTGATTTTTCATTTTTTTTCAATGAATTACTGCGATTCGCAGTAACCATTGCTGTTTTCTTTTTTCCGTGCAGAAGACGTTCCAGATATTTGAAAAAAATGTATACATTTTTTCAGAACATAAGATTGAATTTTTTGTATCTTTTATTTTCCATTTATTTTAAACACGAATCGACTGAAAAAATGTGTTAATTTGATCATTTGATTTGAACTCCGAACGTACCTATCATTTTAAACACAACATTTTTAGCTATGTAAATATGGACACCGTATTTTTACATTCGTCCATGAAGCATGAAAAATATTGACAAATATCCCTTAAGATTCATTCCCTGAATGAAGAAAACTGACACGACAACCCCATTGATGTGCCGGTAGGTGGCATATTTTTATAAACTCTTGTGTAATTTATGAAAAAATACATGCACGGAGAAAAAGGCATCTTGAAATATACCATAATTTATGGATTTTTGGCGTTGGTCTAACCCGAGTAAAAAATCCATAAATTATGGTATTTTTCAAGATATCTGTTTTCTCAGTGTACAAAATATTCGATATGGAACTTTTATATAAGGGAGAGTTGGCAGCCTTGAACCATTTTTCATTTCCTGTTTTTTTTTACGAGTCAACAATGAAGAATCGACAAATTACAAAAAGTAGTATCAAAATATAACTCTTCGGTTTCATTTTGAAACAGTGGTAAGTCTGGGAATTCGTCTATCTCCCTCTGTCCATTCAAACATGGATCCTTTCTCAACCTGCATGTCCCAATGGACGGAAAGAGATAGACAAATTGCTAGATCCACTACTGTTTTGGGATTTTTTCCGTTAAGTTTGTTTACATACATTTATATATGTACAAATTGAACTTGAAAATTAGTTGTCATTTGGGCCAAGGTACCCTCTTTGGCAAATACCTTGAGTCCTCATTTTCTATGCATATCAGCATTTGAAAAAAATGAACTGAATTCTACAGAATATTGTTTAGACTGGTGAAGCAATGGTCAAAGTTTTAATTTATGAACTTCAAATTAGTTCGACATTAATTTTTCATGAGTAGAACATTGAATGAGCAGAAGACTTGATTTTTGGAGTTGTAGAAACGTGATTTGTTGGAAAAATCGATATTCTCCGTGACTTTCATGGCTTTTTTTAGATCAATATTGGATACGTTTTCCATAAGGAGCCTATAAAAAATAGAAAATACCGAAATTGGGATGAATATCGCTGAAATCACTTTCATTACTTCCTTGAGAAAATTCCAAACTTCTTAATCAATACTTTTCGAAATAATACCCATATAGTGTCCCAATGTTATCGAGTCTCCCTCACAGCACACTGTGTCGTTGAGATGAAAGAATTTATTGGACGAAACGTTTGAGGGGTAAGGTCATTCTCAAATTCTCAACAAATGAGATTCTTTTCGCTCCAAAGCTGCCTCGACATCATAAAAATGATGTGTCAAAAGAATATATACGAGCTGAATTTCTAAGACTTGAATTTTGAGTTCTGCCACAGCATTTCGCACTCCGCTCCGAGCGCCCTCCATATATAATATCCCTGTGGCACATTTGGATTTAAGAGCATTGACGCAGGTATCATGGAAACATTTACCACCAAAAGAATCATTCGAATCGTAAGTGGTTTGTATATAAATCCTTTAGTATGCGACAATAAGAATTTCAGTTCAAGTATAAATTCCGAGTCCTTCCGAAGATTTCGCGATGTTGGGGGAATTGAAATCTGATAATGAAAATGAAAGAGTCGTAATTCAAGTGCGTCATCGATTGCCCTATCGATATAATAAATTCACAGTGTAAGATGATTCGTTCCACGTAATATTATCGCACACTGAACATCAGCGCATGAAATATTTCGTTGATAATCAGTGTGAATTGTTGCGTGGTTGTACACCGTACTCTCATCGCATTCAATGCATGTGGAACGAGCATTGTAGGCCCATACTTCTCACATCTCAAAGACCGATCACAGACCACAAAACGCTAATGCGTATGTAATACAAGTGCAAAGTAGGCCGAAGAATGTATGTATATTCTATCATTACGCGAAGTCACACACTACATTTTTTTTTTACAAAATTCAAGGATATATCGTTCAAAAAGTGGCTCATTACCTTCGGATTTGTACTTACACGTCGTCAAGTGAAACTGAACAAAATTTCACAATCCCCTATGTAAATAAAGTCAAAATGAAAAGCAGAATGGAAATTAATCGATACTTAGAGTTGAAATTATTAATGAAGATTTGTGATGATTGTATTTCTAAGGAGAAAGAAATTAAATACTCGATACGAATGGAAGATTTAGAAAAAGCAAAAGTCATTTGGAATCAAGGGTTTGAGATTAGTTTCACATTTAAAAAATCTTCATTTTTAATTAAGGAATTATAATTGCATCGTGATGAATATTACGCTGGATTTTACAGATCAAATTTTGGAAGGGAACTGATGTGGAATTGTTTTAGAATTTCCATTAGAAAATATCAAACTGAATAAGGAATAATATGATCAATGACGAAGTTAAAAACTAATCACCGAAGTGAAGTTGATCACACCATCTTTGAAATAAAATCTCAAGGGAGTCGTCTTATTAGGAGAATGTCTTTGTCTTTTTAGGATTATTTTTGTTTAGAAATCTGAACAACACATTTTGTTGAAACTTTCACATCATAGTGACTTATATTTCAAAAGTTTATAAACTTTTAGAAGTTCATATATCGCCAAGAATCCGTTTGGAGTAGCCCGCGACATCTGTGTCAAAAACACGATGACCACGATATCTCAAAAAGTTTCCAATCGATCTCACTGAAGTTTTGCTCATAACTTCTGTATATAACTAGTTTTTGTCTGAACTACAATAATTGAAACAAATGAATAGTTTAAAAATTTATAAATATGAAGTGAGAATTTCATCAAAATGCAATCTTTAGATTTCTTGAAAAAATTCCCAAAAAAGACTAGGAAAAAGAGTCTCGACTAGAAGACCTTCTTAATTGCTCGGTGCATTCAAGCTCAAAGATTGTAATTCATTCCAACGAATTTGGAAAAACAAATCTATCGAAATGGTCAATACAAAATAACGAATTCTATGTGCGCTGAAGAAAATTGGTGGCTTTTATCGGATATTATCATAAAATATTCATCCAAATATTTTCAAATTATTTTTTCCCCACATTTGCACAGGAAGTTTCTATTTTTAGATCTATTTTGGGGGCAGAGAGTGGTAGATTCCAAGCGAATGTACCAAGAGCGGAACGAGAATACCTACGGACTGCCTTAGGGGCGGAAACACAGACTTTGATTCACAAAATCGTATATTGTGTATCAAGGGCAGAAAGTCAGCGATTGAAGCGAGGGGAAGATGCGGTGAAACCGAAGCGGCCCGAGACGAGCTGAAAGCGAGCCGAGGGATCGCTTATGGTCGCCAAGGTTTTCCGCACCTCCATTCGCCTCAATCGTTTTCTGCTCGTGACACACACCATATTTTTTGTTATACCTGCATCGAAGAGTGCGCGCTTTCCTAAGGGGTTGGGAGGGCGCGAAGTGAGTCATCACTGGTGGGTGATGATGAGGCTTCATTTTCATTACCCAGCAGTAATAACTCACTTCGCGCCCGTCTAACCTGCACGGAAAGGTAAACTTTTGATGCAGATATAACAACAACAATTAGTGATGTAAATTTTTGTTAACCAGTATGTCACACTGTCACAAGCGACAGTATTATAAAAATAAAGAGAGAAGCTGCTTCGCACTTGAATCTTTGTGTTCTCCTAATAATATCGCGCGTGACAGTTACCGACATGAGTCTCCGGTCCAACTTACTTGCTCACTTTCGCCTCGATACAGCGGGAAGAGAGTACTCACTTTCTGTCCTAGGAACGAAAATGCTTACTTTCGTCCCACTGCGTTCTTTTCTTTCCATCCGCTCTGAAATATGTGAGAGTTGAATTTGTAACGAGAAAAGTGAACCATCTGTTAAGAATTCTGCACAGATGCATACAATGTAGACTTCTTTTGCAAAAGCAATTTCCATTCGGGGAAGCGAGCTTCACACTCAATAAAAATGATCGACTTTTCCTCCTTGGTGAACAATGAGAGTGTTGAAAAAGTACGTGTATATACTCACACATCTATTGAAAATCATATTATACCATGCATCTGGATACATACCTGAAACAGGAAAAAATGAAATTATAAAAATGTATTATGCAAAATTGAAGTAGAAATTCAAAGTATATATATGATACATCTCACACAGCACACCAGATCAGAAACAGTTTATACAGAACCCAACTGGAGCTTCAAGAATTCAATATAAATTCTAGAGAATTCTTTTTCAATTATTGTGCTACGTGGGATGTAGGATTGCCAGATTATTTGTAATAGTCCTCGCTGATACTAAACCGGAGACTGCTTAAACCGCCCGAAACCGCGAAAATTCAAACTGCGTGATCAATACCAAACCCACATAGCTCAATATTTTGAAATTCGAATGAAAAGTCAGTTGGAGGTGAACGGGAGTCTTATAACTTGCGCTCTATATCTTCATGTGCGACTAAGATACGTCCCAGTGCCGGCCCGAGGGATATCATCGTCCGGCGAAAAAATTTTTGTGTTCGTACTGCCGTCCTAAGCCGAAAGCCCGTATGTCTATGAAAACTATGTGTAAAACTGTTCTAGACATCACGGCGTTTGTATCATTTATTATTTACAAGTTTGAATAAAATACTTGATATCTCGAAACATATAATAACTTGGACATACGGCCTTTTGACTTAGGATGGCAGTATATTCAATCCCTACGTTGAAATTTTCTTTTGAAATTTTCCTTTCAAGTATGAGCTCAATCTGAGCTTAAAACTATTCTCCAAGTTGGAAGACGGCAAATCTCTGGAAAAAATTGAACTGCCTCTTTCCGAGTTCTTTGTTCGGCATTCTTTGTTTCGGAGTTATAATAATTGAAAACTGCCGAATCCTGATTGCCTGAAAGCCCAAAAATTTATAATTGCTGTAACTACAAATTGTACCGAGAGAAAAGAAAGCGTGAAAATTTCAATTTTTATTAACGGATTGAAGACATCGCGGATCATAGAAGATAATCGTTCAACATTAGTTCAATAAATTACTATTTGAATAGTAATTAATTGATTTAACGTGAAGTGATTATCTTGCTATGATCCATGATGATGTCTTCAATCTGTTAATACTGTTACAAATAATCTATAAAATTTCATTGACGAATTGGGAAATTAACAGGTTTCAATGGAATTCAATGATATTCAGCCAGAAATTTCACCATTCGTAATAGGATTCAATAGAATATTTCCACCTGGGTGAAGATTGTAATTTTTACGCTTTTTCTTCTCTCAGTGTGAATAATGATGAGATATTTCAATGTTTTGTCCAGAGAACCGCCGTTTCCGAACGTAACGAATGGTGTCAAGCTCAAGTGTGTAGCCATGTGATGACAAGATCTTGATGTGGATTATCCTTCTTAGCAGATCTTCCTTCTCCGTGTAATGAATCTTGTTTTCAATTAACGAAAATTCAGTTCAATGAAATAATTGTTCATTAGATTGAAACTAAGAATTCCATAAAATATATTCGAATAATATAATTCTAATTTAATGAAGAGTTTTTTCAATGAACTGAATGATTTCCTCAATTGAGAATAAGATTTAATAGAATGAGGGCAAAGAAATTTTCTTTCAGTCAAAGAAATTGGGTTCTCAATGAAGTAGTTGGGAATAGGTCACGTTCCGTATACTCCTGTGAGAATTCACTTCTGCAGATTCTATTTCAATTAACTTGGTGCCTAATGTAATTAAAAATCATTTTTTGATATTTTTCATGGCTGCTGAACACCGATAGATGAATGAATTGAAAGTACGATATAGACACTTGATATTATTACTTTCTTCTGACTGTGTAGACTATAATAAATACGATGCTAGACCAAATTAGGCACTATCGTCGTTAGTGAAGAACAGGCAAATGAATTTCTTATTCATTGTATGTTATTCGTTCGAATCTTTCATAAGATCCAAGCAGTTGCGTTGAGCGCACACACGTTGTTTTGATATTTATAAATAAAATTGTCACAAAAGCTAACTAGTTGTTCCACTATTTTATGAGAACATTCGAGGATTGTGAAGTAAATCTTTTCTTCTCCATCAACAAAATAAGTGGGTTTAAAGATATCGCGTCTGTCAATGTAAAGTTCTTTGGTGAAAACATTATAAGAATCCCTCAAAACGTTTCAAAGTGATTCGCATTGCAGGTGTATGCATGTTTAATGCGTATACATATGAAAATACCACACCGGTGCAAAGACTTTGATAAAGATATACAAGTAGGTCGTAAAAGGTAATAAGAGCAAGATCAGAGTATCTCACGAAAAATTCCGCGCATTCGTATGTGGAGATCGTATATAGAAGCTAAGTGCAAAAAATCGAGCGTGCGCCGTGCTGTCTACCGACTGTCTATCCCGTATCTCATGCGTATCATGAGTTTGCATGAAGATTATCTACTCCCTATCATCACTTCACAATGATCGTTTCATTTCGTCATCATCATCATCATCATCATCATCATCGTTATTCGTTTCAAGGATAATTCTGACACTTGTACATCATCATTTTTGAAATATTTTCTACAGAAGACTACCACAGTTCTTTACGCAGATAATGAGAGGTGGGGTGGGATAATTAAAGCAACTTGACAATTAGAACAGAATGAAAGATTCGTGATATAATATACATGACTGAGATTGGCAACCGTTTCGGTGACGCGAAGGAAGGAGCATTCATCTTCGTCGTTCAACAAATTCACGATATAATAATATAAAAATCTTGTACCAAAAAGCTGAAGATGAACCATATAAATCATTTTGAAATATCATGTTTTTTTTCTATCATATTCTAATGAATACGTGGAATTTTATACACATCGAATTGAATTATGTAAATATTGATTCAAAAATAAACTTAATGAAACAGAGCAACAGGGTCAACTGATTCAGACCTCGTATATCGAAGGCCTCTCAACTCAAATTGGATTTTCAATATTTCGTAACGAGTTTTCTTTAGAAGGAAAGGTCATCGTCGAGTCGCTTAGTTCGAGCATTCAAAAATTATATATTCATTTGTAAGATGGATAAAACATATCTCTGAAACTGTATTTTTACCTTCATAACAGAAATTTTATATAAATTCTATAAAAAATTTCCTCACCCAACTCACTGATGTCACCCCCCCCCCCTCTCCGTAATTCTTAGGAAGTGCTATGAAACTTTGGAAATTCGTATGCGGTTTGAGCTGATGTAAAAGTGAATGAGTGAGTAACGAGAAAAGAGACATGACTTGATATTGATTTTACTACTGGACTGTGGTAGGCGCGTTGAATCAACCCAAAGTATTCCACCGCAAAACCTTTCGCGATGAAAATAATTATGTAACGTCGAGAAACCAAGTAGAGGAAGTATACGATAATCCGAAAGAAAAAACCCACGTAACATAGTCTATTAAATACATGCTGCGACAACGAATCTGAGACTTTTACATGAAATGTTCGAATCGTGAAACGTGAACTTGAATACGACGCTTTGCGAAAAATTATCGCGTACCACAGCCCACGCAGTCACGTGATCTTCTTTGATTAAAATTTCTTCCCTGACTGTATAATCTCAGCGTGTAGGTGTACGAACCTTCAAATAAAAATATTAAATTTTAGATAGGTCTTGCATGTCTACCTCTCATTAAAATCCCGGAAAAGACGTCTGATTTCGGGCTAACTTCAATCATCACCTAGAGAGCGCAAGAAGATCTATAAGAATTGGAATATCGATATTAATCGAAAGATGACTTTTGCAGAGTACTTTGAGAGATCTCGCGAATGTCCGAAAAATATAACTTTTTTAGAATTCTTTCCTCGATTGAACGTAGGAACTTTTGGAACTCATTGGATTCTTGAAGAATTTTCTGAAACTCCAATAAGAGCTGTGAAAATACGATTGTAATTCTTATTTTAAGCGGCAGAACAGTTCTAGATAGGGCTTCGCACGAGACTCTCGTCTTAAATTGAAAAATGATCTCCATTTACCATTCTAAAAATTTAAGACATAAAACTTTTGAACGGAATCAAGCTTCTACCTCAGATGTAACAATATCACATGGAATTCTGATTTCGTCGCAGAGGATAACGAAGATATTCTCTCAGTCTCGGAACTAGTCTCGGTATCGGTCTCGGTGCAGGTCTCGTTGCATATTTCGACATATATCTCTGCTAATTTTGTTTGAATGATCCAGGTTCCACCTCATTCCGTTAATTCCATTTGTACTCTCAAATTATTTTGATCATCTTCATATTTCAAGAGATTGGAATAATTATTGGTAACTATTTTATCTTTCTTTAAGGCGAGTCTCGTGCGAAGCCCTAGTTCTAAAAGAGTTCAAGATCATTCAGAATGAATTTATATGCAAATTGTTAAGGGAAAAGATACTGAAGAATACGACTGTATTGTGTACAAATAATTTTACTGCACTTTGTCAGTTCGTTATAAGAGGGAATGCATCTTAGAACTATCTCAAACTTTTTATTCAATTCCCTTCATTTAATTTTGGTAATAACTTGATAGTGTACAAAAATTTTCAACGTCAAGTGATAATATTAAGGATATTTAAGCACCACAGAAAGCGATTCAAACATCACGCCAACTTTTTTCATAAATTATGCTTTCGTCGCAAATTTTTAATGTATAACAATAAAATCTTCGATCAGAATTAAACTCTAGATACAAATTTTACTTTCCTTTATTACTGATTCCTAGTAGATATGAGAGGATTTTGAAAAAAATCACCTCCAAATGACAAAAGTTCTTCATCGATCGTTTCCTAATACATTGAGAAAAAGGGTCTAAGAATAGTTGGAATTCATTTGTTTTATGTTTCAATTTCGTTTCTCGTTGCAGGAAAATTCAATACTCGAAAGAAAAGTAACTTCCCCAAAGTTAAAGCTCGGAATATTCATTTTTAAAGGTCGCTCAGAATTTATGAACGTCTTTAAATTCATTGTTTTTGATATTTCACCTTTCAAAATAATGTTCATAAATTCTGAACGGAAAAAATAATTGAGCTGCAGCAGCTAAGTAGCTAGCACGGACAGCCATTAAATTGACTCCTGCAGCTAAATTTTAGCTGTTACAGCAAGAAAATTTGCATTTGTAGTCAATTTATTTGCGGTAACAGCTAAAATTCAGCTGCAGGAGTCCGTGCTAGCTACTTAGCTGCTGCAGCTAAATTATTATTTCCGTGTGAGCGATCTTTAACTCTCAGTTACCCCACGGGGGTCAGAAGGGCACTGAAGGTTTTCGAAAATCTAATCTTCTGTTCATAGAAGCAAAGAAGTACGATTTGAAACCAGAATTGGGATCAAATTCAAGAACCATAAGTACACTCTTTGTCATTGAAAAAGCTTCATTCAGTTGAGTGCAATGGACAATGAAAGGTTAACGAAAACACGCGAAAATATGTGCAGTAACTGAGGGGTAAACTAAATTTCATCTAACCGAGAAAAAGAATTAAAAAAACATGAATTTTGACTATTTTTAGAATTTTTAAAAATCTTGAGCGAACCCTAAAGAATTTTTTTCGAGCTGATCTTTGGAAAGGAGTCTCAAAACATCAAGAACTGACATACTTTTAAAGAAAATGGTCGATTCTTCTTTTGCGCCACCCTAACGAACATGTTTATGATACTCCTCCTAATTTTTTTTTTATATATAGAATTTGTAAAGACCTCTTTATAAATTCTACCCGTTCATAAAGAATTTTGAGAGAATTCGAAACAAATATTTCATTTAGAATACTTCATTACAAATTTGAGCCGAAGTGAAGAAGTTGTTTCAAGTATATCGTATTTGAAATTCAATAACTGATTGGAATGGTTCGATTCACGGTACCAAATCAATTCCACTGTTTTGGGTTGATAGTTATCGTGTGCAAATAAAAATGAAAAAAATGAGGACAGTAGGTTTCTACGATGAAGAATTGAGTTTATGTTTATATCTAAACGTCTATAGTTATCTATTACTTGCTAATACGATCAAAGTTTTGTCTTATCGGTAAATAAACATTTTTGATAATACCTGGAAAACATATGTATGATATATATACTGTGACCGTGATATTCTTCAATTCACTCTACATCATTCTCATCGTTAATCCATAGTCGAAAACGATCGATAGCATATTGTAAGGTGAAAAGTAATGAATAGATTGGAATGTTGATGAATCATGTCCTATAAATAACTATTCAATCAACTGTGGAAACACACCACACATTTCGATTGTAGGTCATTTCTCAAAGATGAAAGCGCGATTGATCGATGTTATGAGCTTGCATGAATAAAAACACGTGAGGAATTCCACATCTCGTTCAACAAAGTTAGAACATCCAATCAAACTAGGTTTTGTATAGTTCAGTTCCACTTTTGGTCTCAAATTCTTGGATGATTGTCAAAAATTCCAGCGAAAATTTGATAAATCTTTATGAAAAATTCATATTCAATGCAAGTACCGTCTTATCAAATTTCTATTGAACAGTACATTATTAACTATTATTTTGTCAGGAAAGTTTAGATGTGTACGAAGAGAAATCTGAAATCAAATTTACGGTAAAACATTGTGAATTTGATCAGAATTTCACGGTCTCTGCGGAAAATGCCAAGCAAATCCGGATGAAACGAGCAGATCCTGTGAAGGAAGACGGGCAGAACTGCATGGAGAAAACTCTGGCGCTATTATTGTATGTGAGATTGTCATAGTGTGGTAGCTCGCACGGCCACATACTATAGAGCAACTGCAGACGACAGTTGCTCCAATGGCGAGCTAAGCTCGTATGTTACTGCGCAGGCCTCGATTTGCTCTGAACGGCATACAGCAGTTGGTTGGTGCGGAGCAAACGGGCCTCGGTTTGGGCGCACGCGCTGCTATGCACACCACCGTACTCCATGGAGTACCGAGGCCCGTTTGCTCCGCGCCAACCAACTGCTGTATGCCGTTCAGAGCAAATCGAGGCCTGCGCAGTAACATACGAGTTTAGCTCCCCATTGGAGCAACTGTTGTCTGCAGTCAGGGTTGGCACGTAGTATACTTCTCAGTATTTTACATAGTTTACGACACGTAAGAAACCGAGTATCTTACGCATAAAACCAACCCGTTGCCTTTGGGGGAACAGGAGGGTTCAAGTATCTTACGTATATTACGTGTTAGAAACCAAGTATGATACGTAAGAAATTGAAAAATCACGTCATAAACCCAACCCTCTCTGCAGTGACTCTGTGCTAGTATGTGGCTAGTAATCTCACATACAATAATAGCGCCAGAGTTTTCTTCGTGTGGGCAGAAACAGACAAGTTCCTGGCCGGTCTTCATCCGGATTTGCTTAGTATTTTCTGCAGGAATTGTATAGCAAACCGTTATCTCAAAAACTCACAGTTGAAGGCGGTTATAGACTTTAACCTCACTTTATTTGTAACAGATATCTTATTCACACTTCACAATGGTGACAGAAAGAGATGTATGATCTACGGCGCATGCGTACTAATTCTACACGGAGAAAATGAATGTGTTGAAAAGTCACATAATATACTCTCTAAATCTGAAAGAGTTAAAAATCACGTGTTTCACTCCACTAAGTCTCAGAAGTGAGCCAGTCCGCTTCGGGTGGGATTTTCACTCGTTCCGAGTGAACCCTCGCTCTTTTAGGGTGAAAAATTGACTCTAGAATTTGAGTGGCTGTGAGTTTCTAACCTCAAACCTTAGAATATCACTCTGAAAGAGTGGAAATTTCACTCAAAATTTCGACAGGCTCACTTTTGGCTGGCTGAAGAGTGAAATCTCACTCTACAAATTTTAGAGAGTACTAAGGATCAGCACCAGTCTGTGACCGATAAAGTTATTTACCTGAATTTACTTCTGAAAGTGCCATAATTAGATTATTTCTACAAGAAATTATGACACTTCTGATGCTATATTCAGATCAATGATTTTATCCTTCACAGACTGGCGCTGATCCTCGATGAATTATGGGACTTTGAAAATATATTTTTCTGCGAGTAAGAACTATTTTATTCACCGAACCTAGCACTTTTGACCCATCAAAGTGTATCAAATTCTGAAAGTTCATCCATCCATCTCTATTCATCAAAGTTACGTCCTCATTATCACTTCGTAAAAGTATGATAGTGAGTTTGATTTCAAATTTTTATTCAAAAAATACGACACTGTAAAAAGTCAAACTTACTTTCAGTCTGATTATGAACTGATTTCAAGTTGCAGCCAAAACTTGCCCTGTTCGAACTGAAAGTAAGCACTGAAAACAAATCCCGACACAATACAAAAGACTAAATTTAAGTCAAGTTTTCAAATACGATGCAGCCACCACATTCAACCCGATTTTTTACTGTGGAGTTTTACCATTCGAGCACGATATTTGCAACAAAATAGCCGGAATTAAAAAACTTCAATAGGATGATGAATGCAGTAGGTAAAGTTTCGAAGTATCATCTCTGGAAACTTCAGATGTTTCTCAATGATTCGATTTCGAGTATTTAGTTGCAGAAGAAACGTGCTCAAGCGATAACGTGTGCACCCTTCCAATGTGGAATCCTTTGAAAAAAATATTTCGCGATTCGCGATGAGATTTTTTTACGATAACGGGTCTAAATCTATACTCTCATATCAAAAGCAATCCAGTCTGATCCGGTTTTGAATGTACATAAATATACTTCAAATCATTATTCCAGTCAGAATCTTCTTATTTCGATTTTAATTGTATGAGTTTGATGATCCGAGAATGAAATTGAATGTAAATATTGATTCTCCTTGACTCGTTGTGATAAATTCGTCTTGTACGAATACGGGGATATCATTGTAGTTTTGAGAATAGGTACAAAAAAAAAGTATCATTGGCACTGCAAATTGGTTTGTTATATTTGATGATGGGAATTATTCAACAGAATGGATTCTTGGTTGTAGAAAAAATGTCTAGTTTTTATATATTTCGTATAAAAATCTTGATAGAAAGTCGATATTTCTATTAAAAAGGACCGATGCTTTCAAGATTTCTCATCATTAGTTACTAAAGCGCGTACTAGGAAGAATAGCTGAAGGAGAAAGAAAAATTATTGCTCATGTAATCAAATTTGTTCGCTGACGCTGGAACAAACACTTTTTCAAATGAAACAAATTTTTTTCAACAAATCTATCTATCTATCGCTTGTAAATTCTATGCGTCTCATTGATCATTCTATTAAACGTGAATTTGTGATTAGTTGATTCCGTTAGAATTTTCAGGCATGGACACCCTACAATCGTATTGATTGGAGCAAAAGTAATTCTGCACTGAGAGAAATTTATAGGTCAATTAACTGTGGGATCTCAGGAATGGAGGAACATACTGAATTCTGATGGACTGCAAAACATTGTAAATTTCATTTACAATGTCAGCATATTTTTCAATTTCTAAGAACCCATAGTAAATTTAACTTATGAATTTCTCTCAGTGCGGTTTTTCCCGATACATGGATTTTTTTTTAGTTCTGAAATCACATATTTCTAATAATACTTATTCAATGAAGCCATACTATAGTGCATTTCAAAGGAACTAAATATAAAGGTATTCTCATTCGTTCACTGAATCAAAATTCATTACGTTTTGAAAATGAAGATTCCCGGAGGTAATTTCCTTTATATTTTGCCTTTTTCTCCCGAAAAGGGAAGAATGCAACGCAGCCTAATCAAAAATTGTGTGATGTTTATGACGATGAGTGCTTAAGTGAACGCCAGTGTCAGAATTGGTTTGCTCGTTCCATTCCGAAAATTTCAATATTAAAGATGAACTTCGCTCTGATCGATTAATCGTCTTATAAAAGGTTGATAAAATTCTTCAAAAAATCAAGGTAGTCCGACATATTTCATCTCGCGATATCGCTACACTCCATCCATCATACATCGACTATGAAACAGCTTCGAACCATTCCTATAAAACTACATATCAAAAGAAGCTCGATAATTGGATTCCACGTGAATTAATAGTGAAGAATTGAATAAACCGAGTGTCCATTTGAGAATCGTTGTTGAAACGAATGATTGCGGGCAATGAAAAATGGATCAAGTAAAAAGATCGTGGTGGAAGCCCAGAGAAGCTTTCCAAACGGTTGCAAAGCCAGTTTTGACACCATGAAAAGCGACGCTGAGTGTTTGGTGACATTGGAAATAAATTGTTCATCATGAGCTGCTCGAACCTGCGCCAAACTATGAATTCGACTCTCTCCTGTCGACATTTAATGCGATTGTTGCAGGCGATTTGAAACGAAAACTGCCAGAACTGATCAATAGGAAAGACGTTGTCTTCCATTATAACAACACTGGATTGTAGATAATTTTTAGTGACTTGGCAAAAATTGAGAGAGCTTGGCTGAGAAGTATTGATGCATCCACCGTATATCTCGGACCTTGCTCTTTCCGACCACAATTTGTTCCGGTCTCCGCAAAACTCTTTCAATGTTGTAAAGCTGGCTTCAAAAGAGACTTATAAAAATCACTTGGTTTAGTTGTTCGCCCAAAAATCTAAAAAATTCTACAGTTAAGAAATTATGGTTTTACCAAAAAAGATGGCAAAAGGTCATCGATAAAAACGCCACATTTATCATTCATTAGTGTTCAAAATAGTATTTATATGGATAAATTCGTTTTGAAAAACATGAAAAACAAAATTTCCTTGTTCAATTTAAGAATATTTCTTCATTTAAAGTCTTTATCCGAAAACAGAAATAATATCAAAATAAGAGTAGGTATCCCTTTCATTTCGATGTAACTTCTCCTCTTAGTCTTTGTGGTGGAAGAATTTTCATTTGTTCAAAATCGTAGAGGGATATTCTCAATTGAAGAAGAAAACAAAGATGGAATATCTTTTCTGATTGAGAGAGATTTTTCCTCTAATTTACAGATTACTTTTTTAGTGTGTTTATTCATCAGTTCATCAGTTTAAACATCAGATTTCCATTCAAAAACTACTGAAAATTCTGACCAACTGATTTGTTATGTTTTAATAATTATTGTAATGTACAAACTTTTGGAAGAATGACCGAAATAAACAATACGAAACAATACAATCGTGAATCTTTGGTCATCAATTTGTATCGAAGCTTGAAAACTCCTATGAATATATTATATCACTGGAGTAAAAAGATCACGCGATGTGGGAGGTAACGAAAGCGTAACAGTAGTATGTCAGATCCCTTTTTTATTACGGTTCATGCTCTATCCATGAAAAGTGTGTGGTAGGGTAGAAGAACAAAAAGAAACCGTGTCGGTCGTTCTTCTCATCGTTTTCGCGTTTGTGGTTGAAAGCATGTATTATTTATGCCAGAAGCACCTTGTCTTCCCCTGTACGGTGAGCCTGAATCTCTTCGATGCTTCGAATGACTCTCTGAACGCGCTTGAATTACCTTTAAAATGCTCTAACGGTATATATCCTATTTTCATCCGGTTTCATCACTGTAAAAGATAATTATGAAATTTTTCTCCACAAAATGATGAGAGCCAAGTTCCTCCATGGATGAGGTACTCGTCACAGTGATTGCATTGACCTTGCTTCATTTATGGGGGATTCAATGCTAAAAATGCAGAATAGTTCCTCACAGTTCAGAAGAAATCTCCTATTTTTGATTGAACATTTGCCCCATCTTCGGGGAATGAAATCCATCACAGCACTGAGAAAAAATTCCCCATTCTTCATCCAGCGTACATCAAAAAGAAGTTTGTAATTGAATTGTTGAATCTCCCACACGCAATCGAGATTTGAGAAATATTCTTCTTCTGATTTATTACATTCTTTTGCACCGAAAAAAAGAAAAATTATTTACCCTTACTCCAAATTCATTCCGGCAACTAAATAGTGATACACTGTTGATATTTGGATCACTACACTCAGAAAAATGGTTCACTCGAATATTAATCTACTAGACATTTCATTGCACGGAGAAAAAAATGGTGTGCTACTATAGGGCCTGCAAAAAAACTTGTTGTCCTTGCAAAAATATTCACTCCAGCAGCTAAGACGCTAGTTCTGTTGACAAATTTGTTTATGTCGGCAAAAAATGTAGTCGTGTCAATCATTTTTCTTGCTCTTTCAGCTAATTTCTTTTGTAGACGCTATAGTAACAGACCTGCTTGTTATACCTGCTTGTTATGTTCTGCCAGTCATACTTTTTCTCCATGTGAATGGAATGAAATTTCACTTCATTCAAGTAAATTTTATTTGCTCCAACTGAAACTCTAGTAGGTTTATATTTGTATAGAAATTTAGTTGATTCAAACAAAGCTTGATCAATCCAAATGTAAATATAGAATTTGTTCGGTATCCCAAGTGGGATATAATTATATAAAAATTATATATAATTCTGAAAATTTTTCCACACGGGATACAATGGGTGTTGGCTCAACCAAATTCAAATTTACTTTCACTGACTTTAGGTGATATTACTAATTTGAAGTTGCCTTTGCTACAATTTTCATTACCGTCTTCTATTTTTTTATTACTCGGAATTAATTTCCACCATCAACTCGAGTTCATTAGTTTAAATAAATTATTTTCTTCGGTATGTTGCTTGTTTTTATCAGTCTACTCTTCTTCATTCCCTATAAATGGGGAAGAAAATTTGATAACACATTCGGAAGAGATATGTTCTTGAAATCATACTCCTCTAACTAATGTGAAAGCGGAGTAATATAATTTTGAAAATAGACAACTTCGTGATATAGTTTTGCTCTCTATGTCCCGATGAGGGTAATAATTCAATAACGAGGAATGCATTTTCCTCTAGATTCAATATGTATAAGAGAAGAGAAACACACACTAGCTTAGAAAAAAAATTAATTGCCTTTGCTACGAACTTGGATCCAACGATCGTGGATGTTAATATGATGATTGTATGATAATCAATCAGAATTAATTGGGAAAAATATACTGTAGTTGGATGAACGAAAAAGCGTATCTTTAATCGTATCAGTAGAAATTATATTTGTTTTCCATGTAATTTTTTCAATGCGAATTTTCTATTCACAATTACATCATTAACTCGACTTCATTTTCACTTCTTCACTTCCAAGACTACAGAAAAAGATGATTTCATTACTCGTTCCATCCATTCTCTCATATAATACGGAATATAGATACGACACACGAGAACGTACGATACATAATACCTATTATTTTTTACATAATACGTACAAACTATGTGACGTAAGTCGAATTATCTGGTTCTTCGTGTAAAATTCGTACATCGGGGATAACATTCACAATTACCTGATTCAAATATGAAAATAAAATTACAACTTTATCTAAACATACAATAATTCATGCTATACTGTGTGTGTTTATGAAATAAATGAAGAAAGTAATAAGTTACTCGTTTACCATCTTGAAAACCAAAATTGTTGAGAATGATCTTTCCGACTTTAGAATCCAATATGTAACGATCTACATTCCCAATTTCTCAATTACTACCCTACCGTGTATGAATTCTTGCCCACTTTGGCCCGCTCTGGCTCAGTCTTGGGCCCATATTGTCGGGATGGGGCCCATGTTAGGCCGGGGTGGGCCTCCTGGTGCATACATGCTAGGGTAGGGTTATTTTTTCGCCTGGATATATTGTGAATTATTCAGCATTGCTTTCTGCATTTCGAACAAATTATATACCTATCCTATCCCACACACAAATCATTGTTTTACATTGAAAATAGTCCATTAAATCTAATCATATTTAACTGTCATTTTCCAAATTGGCTCCAACCAGAACACTGTACCGCTAACATTCAATAAATTTCTTCAAGAGCATTAGAGCAAGAGAGTCCCAAGAAATCCCAAATCTCTCCCCCCAATTTTCTAGAAAACGACTGAATAAATCGAGAAATAATCAGTTCATGCACCCTCTCCATGGTTCACACCGAGACAAATTTATATCTGGATTTATTTGGATCGACTAAACTTTGTTTGAATCAACTCAATTTCTATTTAAATATGAACCTACTAGAGTTTTAGTTGAATTAAATGAAAAATGTATTCCATTCACATAAACCTTGATTCATTTCAAATAAAATTTACTGAAATCGAGTAAAATTTTATTGGATGCAATGAAATGTCTAGTAGGTTCATATTCAAGTAAACTATTTTTCTAGCTGCACAGAAAATGCACCAACTCATTGTTCTCCGATGTAATCGGTCGTTTTCGTAAACAATGGGAAGAGAGATTTGACTTGTTGAATGAGCCTGTCACATTGAGAAAAATTTCTATAGTCACTGTAAGTGAAACATCTTAATTAAACTTTCCTAATGAGATCTACTAAAAATTTGGTTGATTCAACCAAGAAAGTATAGTTAATTCATCCCTTGATTGTATCAACTACACTTTGTCGGTTGAATCAATCAAATTTCCAGTAGCTTTTCCTAAGAAAATTTGGTTGATACAAATCAAATAAATAATTATTCACATGACATTTTTCTTGAAAAAACAAAATTCAAGAAAAACCCAAGTACTTTTTATTCATCGCAATTGAATACCATCAGTAGCAAAACTCAACAATGAACAAACATGGTCGAAAGTGATTTTAACCTTCCACTCAAACTGTAATTGAAGAATAATAACACTTGATCAAAATATTTCAATGATCTACTTTTTCACACTTCGTTCGTATTACAAAATGAAGTGATTCATAATTTCCACGTTTCCATTTTTATTTCAAGATCAAGTATTTACGGCTGTACAAATACGTATACTTTAAAGAAAAGATCATACAACAGTCAAGTACGGAATTCACTGTACAGTTGAATCAATTCATCCATTTATCACAGTTGATTATGCATTATTATTCAATCAAATTAATATGTTATAAATAACTGGAATAAATGCATAAATTGATTCAACAAAGTCAAGTTTTGTCGTCATAATATCTTATGATTGAATGCACAGAGATAGTTCACGCATTCAACTTTGAATTTTACATACACTGAGAAAAAATGCAGTGGATCCAACCGCATATGAGTTTAGATACGGCGAATCTCACCGCGAGGTTGACTCAACTGAATATCGATTGAAGTAAATGCTCATTCGGTCATTTCAATCGATATTTGAGTCAACCTCGCGGCGAGATTCGCGGTATCCAAACTCATATGCGGTTGGCTCCACTACATTTTTTCTCAGTGTACTTGTGAAAATCTTTATCGTATTATAAGAAAAACTGGATGAATTGATTCTGAAAATGTTTTCAACGTTCTCTCCTTTTCTTTTTTTGGAGCCAATTTACCATGTTAAACAACGTTGGAAACAACTTTTACTTTCTGCCCATAAAAGCTGGTCAGAAAATGTCTAATCGAGCGTTACATTGGTATTCAAAATCAACCATCGTTACCACTCAACTTTTCAGCAAGTCTCACAAAAAATAACAGTTTGTTGGCTGATGATTTTTTTCTTCTTTTCACCAGATTCTCGTATTAACGAAGAATCTTTGAAGAATAAATGTAATCCAAAGAAGGAACAAATACATCACTTTTCTTTTATTCTAGATCCTTTGCAAGTGAAGCTACGTTAAAATCAATATCAACTCTCGCAGATAATCAATGAAACACTTTAGAGAAACTCACTTTCTTCATTCCCAAAGAGATAAAATACAAAGAGGAGACGCGAATGACATCAAACCTTTGTCAACGTTTCTTACTTCGATTTTCAATATCTATATTGGGAAGGAAATGTATGAATAAGGATAATTGATTTTATCGTTATGTAACGCTGTCACGAATCTGACGAGAGTATCGTGGCTAATTTGGTACCTCGGTGAGCAACAAATATCACTCCATTAGAAATAATTTCCACTGATTCAAGATTTGCCAAACGAACCTCACAGAATCTTTCCTCCCATATCATCATTTCTGCAACTCGATACGCAGATGATATCCAAATAAATCCACAAATGAATAATCAAGGTTCAATTTTTTCAGCTTGAAATATCTTCTTTTCTTCCTTGATAAATGTGTTCAACTATATGTATGTATCTTGTTACTTTATCGTTCTACTTAATTTCTGTATATTGTTTATTGACTCCTGCAATTCAGGATGTTTTTTTGTTCCAAAGCTTGGAAAATATTCATATTTTCAAATAAAACGAGTACATCGTTGGGAGAAAATCAATCACGAAAAGTCAACAGGGAAAATTCTCTTGTAAAGAATCGTGGGTATCGATATATTTATGTTTCCAACGCGATGTCGAGAAGATGGCACATGACGTCTCAGGTTACCTATACATCGACGTTCACGAGACACGATCCGTCATGAAGTTATTTTCAAGAACATAATCAGAACTGACGAAACTTTGCTAATGAGAGAAAAAAGTCCCCGAGTGAAAAAGTTTACAAAATTGTATAACATTTATATATAATTCAATAGAGTTCATGAATGAATTGTATGAAAATTGAAAAATATTATACGCAAATTGTTGTATAATTGTATAAATTTTATATGTATTTTAGTTTTAACGCTCTGATTGAAATTTTACGTGGAAAGTGGTGATGTAAGTAGCCCTGCGGTTAAAAGTTCTCACTCATTCCCATTGAAAAAAAAATCCAATGGGAATGAATCAAGTTCCTGCATCGGGAATTTATTATTGAGAAAAGGATTTCCCATTAGGGTTTCGAACGGGAATTCTTCTTAAGGAACAATGATATTGCATATGAATTGAGTTCTTCCCAAGGGGTTGCTGTTTAGAAAAATTCGATTCAGACTCAATGGGAAATCCAAAGAAAAGAGACAGAAAAATGTTATAAAAAAATTCTTGTAAACATTGTGGTTGATTGTTAACAATCAATCCAAGTAGCACTTGGACCAAGGTTAGAAATGCTGAGAAAGTTCTTAGAAGTTTTCAGCATGTTTTATGAACTTTCTTAGAATTTTCAAATGGGACTGTTTCAGATAAGTATATTCTATGCACAATCTTAGAATGTATTCTCCGAATTTATCCAGGATGGTCTTATTTGTTGCACATTCTATGCATAATCACGGAATGAACGCAAAATGTTTGAAATATTCTTGTGTTACTTGGGAATGTACGGTTTATAAATACGGTTTACAATATATATGCAATCTATATCAACTAAACAAACACATATATCTTCGATTCAACTATTCCATATTACGAGTCGTTGCTGAAAGAAATCCAAACTATAGATTATGTGTTATTAGCGTGGTGATCACCCATCCAACGTTGTACCGCGGTCGTCGTTGCTTGACCTAAAAGATCGATTTGGAACTCCCTCTTGCTCGATACCGTGGCTCAAATGACTTTCTTATGGGAAAGGCTATAGTAATGGGATTCAATTGGTAATAGCACATTTGACATATGAAAGGTTTCATCGGTAATAATGAGAGCATGGTAGAGAATGAGTGTCAACAAAAACTTTCCCATATTAACTCGTCTGAGAATAAATGGAGAAATTCTACAAGATGCATGTTGGATGGGTTTGTATGGAAAATTTCCATTCCAATCCGTCGCGGCTTTCCACATGGATTTTTGAATGGGTTTCAATGGGAAATTTCTGAAACCGAATTATTTGGACAGGGATAGGTTGTTTCTGGAATATAAGGAATGAATAAGTCCCTCTAGGGAGTAACCGATTTTAAGGTGATACCAGCGACCCCTGAAGATGCAGCCAGACCCGTTGGTCAAAAAAGAACAAAACCAAAACTATTCTGACAAATTACTCGAAAACGAAGGAATGAAATCGAAATATCGGTCTGTACAGACCCCCTTCGATCAATAAAGATGGTCTGTATAGAGCGATATTTTCCTTTTATTGCTTTATTTTCTAATAATTTGTCAGAAAAGATTTGGCTCGGGTAGCATCATCACGGGCCGCTGGTATCCCCTTAATTAATGCTTGTTCCCGGCGAATAGGTAACATTAGGAAATTTTCCATCTGGTCTGGCAAGAATGAATGGGAAAATCTCACGAGATCAGTATTGAATGAGTCTGTATAGGAAATTTCTATCTCAATCCTCCGCGGCCTTTCACTTGATTCTGAATCAGTTTCACTGAGAAATTTGTGGCATCTAATTATGTTGGCAGGAATAGGTTGTTCCTAGAATGTAGGCAATGAATGAGCTCATTTCAAGAATATCCAACTGGGATCATTGTTGGTTTTCAACGAATGTGTAATGGGAGACAATAAGAGGTTTCCTATATCCCTGGTTAACAGAATCCGTTAATCCTCGCCAAATCTTACTGAATCACATTGAATCTTGACAATTTTCTGACCAAATCTTAGACAGTGATTTCTCAATAAGATTTGGTTAGAAGGATGAATTTTTTCTAATCCAAATCTAAGCGAATCTCGGACAATGTTCTGGCACAAATCTCATGAAATTTCATTTGTCAGATTCAATGGATTCTTTTAACCAAGCATTGGTTAATGGCTCCCCCTGTGTGCATCAACACTGAGCCAATTTCAGCTCATTTCTGGCAAATTCTGGCCAATTTCGCGCCAGTTAAGGGCTGGAATTGGCTCAATGTTTGTGCACACATGGGTCCCATCGGAATGAATGAACGAATTCCACAAGATACACGTTGAATGGGTTCGTATGGGAAATTTCCATTCGAATCGACCACAGCCTTCCACATGGATTCTGAATATGTTTCAATAAGAAATTTTTAGAATCGAATTTTACAAGTGTACTTGTAAACTATACTTGTATACTTGTACTATAGTGATGGTTTGTTCCTAAAATATAAGTAATGAACAAGTTTCTGTCGAAAACATACCATTGGGTTTTCCGTTCGTTCTGAATGAATGTTTAATCGATGCCAATTAGAAGTTGCCTGCGGAGAAGCTTATGAATATCTGATGAGCCAGCGAATCTATCTCTGTTCGCTGGAAACAGGATCCTGAACGTGCACACCCCATCAAAAAATATATCAAAAAATCCTATAGGAATGGGATATTGTCTTCATGGAGACAATAGAATTCGCAATAACAACAAAGCCTCATTCTGCTGGTCATTTCCAAAATGTCTCCGAACTCCCAAGGATTGATTTTCGTTTTTCACCTTTCATGGTAGAATCTCTGAATTCGAAATTGGAAGACGAAATCCTCCCGAAATCAATCATTTCCGTATTGCTTGGAACGCTTTAGAAACACAAATTTTGAATCATACAAGCCCAACAATCATACCAGACTACCGGAACAGGTGTTGTATTGGATTCATCACTTCTTGACCCACCGGGAAAAGTCTTCGGTAGCATAATTTATATTTCTTCCGAAAGAAATGATAACATCCTTGTTCCTGTAGTAACTGATTCGCAACAAAGAAGGAATAAATTCTCACATAGGTTTCATTGGGCGTGCTCGTAATGGGCTTTCTAGCGGAATGAGCGTGCCTATCTCTGTTCCTTACAGAAAAAATCCCACCCAGACCTACTCATTTTTCGTCCTGGAAATTTCCAATCTGATCTTATTCGATGTTTGTCTTCTACAATTTTCCCACTTCGTCTCAAAGGAATAGATGTGGGAAACTTCGCATTGGCATCCTATTCAACATTCATTCAGGATAAATAGGCAACCTAATTGATTATTCTCTAAAGGAACTTGTTCATTACGTAGGGGAGAGTGGTCTAATTCGAACCCCCTCGTGTTTCTTGAAGATTTCTAACTCAATCAGCATACCCGAATCAATATAACCTGATGTATCCATAGATACACCATTTGGTACTGATCATTCGTCATCAGTTTGACAAATATCAATCTGTATTGAGCTCTTTTGCTACCATGGCTACGGAAAAATTGTGTACACTGAGAAAAAGGATTAGTGAACTGAACGAAAACGTAGTTGACTCAACTACGCCAGGAGGTTAAATACGTTCAACCAACTCTGGAGGTTGCATTGAATCATTCCCCGGGTTGGCCGACTCTGTTGAGTCAACTACGCGAATGATTGGGACAATGAAAAATAGTTTCCGTCAAGTATCCATATACATTTGACACAAAATAACGAAGCATTGATTGCCTGCGAGGTTGACTCAACTACGTGAGATTTTGGATGAAACTTCTGTGATTCGTTGACGTTGAAACACATTGGTTCATAAAATCAAGTGATATGTTTGAAAAAATGAAAGGTGGCGTAGTTGAGTCTACAATTTCTAAGTCATTCCAACTAAAAATTCGTTGATTCATTCATAAATTCTTCAACTACGCCTGGTGGTTAATGGCACTTTTATTTGTTTCTCAGTGTATCTTCAAAAAACCCGTCGAAACTGTGTTCTTTATTATCCATTTGGATGAAGTGCTGAATATTTTCAGATTAATGTTCACCACTCTGTTCGAGAATATATCTATTTGAGTGATTGAATTTTGTAAGTTTTGAGATGTTCGATTCAAAACTAAGAGAGATGCTGTGTTCCAACTCGGACCACCAACAGCGGTTCCAACGTCCAACTGTCACATTTGTGATAATGTCAAAACGCAAATGTGTTAATGTACACCGAGAGAAAAAGCATGCTCTAACGCTGTTGTTATATCGTGCTTTTAACGCATGGCAACATGCTCAGAAGGCATGGGACTTATACCCAAAAAGCATGGGCTCATGCATTTAACGCAAGTTATAATAAATGCGTTAGAAGCGTGATGTGGTCCCTTGCGTTTAGAGCATGCTTTTTCTCTCGGTGTAGAGACACAGCGATCGACAATGCTCCTGCCATTGATATTATCAATTCACGAACATTAAAATTCCCTTTGAACAAATACTGGAATAATAATCGATTGAGGCATTCTCTCAAACTCCACCATGTAAAACCGCCACTTGACGAGATTAGAACTCCATGCTGACTGATGATGATACGATGTATGCGAAACCTCCGAAAAATTGAATAAGAGGCGTGCAACGGGAAGACAAAAATGTACAGCTACCGGAAAATGACCGAGCACAAGCACACGCGGACGATCGGCTCGTATCGGTGTTCCTGTTTTATATCATGAATCATCGGACTCGGAATAATTTTTCTCACCATTTCTTTCCTTTTGAATGTCAGGTTTTTCACTAGTTCAAAAATAACTTAGGATATTATATTTGTTGTACTGAGAAATGTAATCAAAATGTGCAATTAAATCTGACTTTCTTCATCATAAATTCTTTATTTTAGGAATTATTGAAAACAAAACACACCCACATATTTTCTCAAGTTCGGAATTTGCAATGCAAAGTTGAAAAAATGGGCAGGCCGATGTGGAACGGGAGGTGGTCCGAGTTGGAACCAATGTTCTTATTCAAACTATTCATCACCGTTTTCGATTTTTAGCCACCATAACTCAGAACTAATGAGGAATATTTCAGAAGTTTTTTAGGAAAACTTTGGAGAATCGAAGAGTTTTTCCAACGACATACAATTACATAGCGATCGGTCAATATTGCAGAGTTTGATGCAATAAAAAGAAAAGGTGGTCCGACTTAGGCCACTCCTCCCTACACATTTCAGGGACAACCCATTCCTGCTCATGAGATTTGGTTTTAGAAATTCCCCATTGAAACCTATTCAGAATCAGGGTGGAAGAATACGTTAGATTTAAATGGAAATTTCCTATACAAACTAATTCAACGCTCATCTTGTGGAATTTTCCTATTTATTCTTGTAGAAGCTGATATGGGAAACTTCCCATGGCCACAAAGGAAGTCATTCATTATTTACAGTTATATAGAAACATCCCATTCCCATCCATAGTTTTCGGTTTCAGAAATTTCCCATTAAAACCCATCCGGAATTAATGTGGAAGGCTGCAACAGACTCAAATAGGAATTCCTCATTCAATCCCATTCAACGTTCATCTCGTGAAATTTCCCCATTCATTCTTAAAAGAGCCATGTGTGAAAGTTCCTATTGCTGCTCATTCCTTAATGTGCTTCAATTGAAACCGTTAAATCCGTCAACAATATTTCTCATTCAGTCTTATTCATTTTGAAAAGGCACTGGAGTGGTAGTTCAATCAGTTTCTATGGGATCTTTTAAGCAGGAAGCTGTATGGAAGAATATCCACATTTTTTATATTTGAATTTCATAAAATATAAACCGAAACTGTTTTCAAATTCTACTAAATGTTAAATATCGATTTCAATTCTTTCTTTATATGAAAATATATCGGATTTGTATCAATATTTCATAAAATTCAATGCTCCAATGTAGAAAAACAATCGATCCTGGTTCAGGATTGACATCACAGTGGGGAGGTACGTTTTTGACCCACTGTACCAGTAGAAATGAAAAGTTATCGATCCTCATGCGGTTTTTGGCACAGAATCCATCGGAAACTATCGACCTTCTGAGAAATGACGAACTTGAGGGAAATAACGTATGAAACAGGTATAAATTTTATATATCCTATATGATTTATGCATACAGTTTCATCCACTGTATATACAACTTCAAATACAGGTAATAAAACCAATCTATGCACATCTTCTTACCACATACTTCAAAATCTAGAATTGTTTTATATTACATAGTGTATGTGTGCTACATTCATTACACCGCTTATTATTTTATCCACAACTGCATTTGTAACAAATCCATTGTTTTCTCAATATTCTAGGAATAACATTGGTTGTAAATTGTAAATTAATCATGTATCGGTAGTATCCTTATGTAATTACAATAAAAAACAACAGTGACATTTTAATTAAATCAGACCTATTTGTTGTCGAGAATCCACGATATAAATATTGAATTTTCTCCGTATGCAATTATCAAACATGATACGATGGATCAAATGAGTATTTTCCTATAATATGTAATTCTGTCCTCTATCAATAATTATTGATAAGTTTCATGTATTTTTTTGTATTCTGTACGAGGAAAAATGATATATAATTTGGAAAATTATGCATAAATTATAAATAGAATGAATTTGTGGTTTCACAAAGCGTGAACCTCTTGCACCGAATTTCCAAGTTTTCCGTGTTCGAAATATCGAGGGAAATGGCCGACTATAATACAGTAAAGTGTTTGAACATTTGAAACGAACTAAAAACAGATGTTTTCCGATTGACGAAAATTACGACATATTTATACGAATTTCGAAACTGAAGAACTTGGAAAGACTTATCATCCGTACCTCTTCATTCATATCGATTTATTCTTCAAAGAATTCCACTCTCGCGAAGGAAATCGATACGAATGGATATACAGAATTTTAATTCTTTCAGGAATGAATGTATATTTCATACGTTAGATTATCCGGGAGAAATATATTTATCTCTCTTCCTGTTCATATTTCCTCTTCACGTTCACAAAAACGTTTGAACCCATAGCGCACGAGGTCGATCTATAATACAGCTATAAGATATTCTCTAGTCCCTCTCGTCATTAATAATTCTACGAGTCTATGTCGGAGTACTTTATTCGATGATGTGTCGTTTTTGATCGTAAAGTAGAAATGAAAACTGAAAATCCATCCTCTCATTCTTCAATGCCGATTGAACGATTAAAAACAAAATTCTCCGGTCTTTTTGAAAATGTGATGAGAAGAAATCGGAGAACCGTATACTCCGTATTTTCAGCAGTTTTCAGACATCTTTCTTTCTTCGTAAGAAGTCTTGATCCTCCTGTACGGTAGCCAAGAGAGTAACGAATCGAAAAGGAACTACGAATATACGATCCATTTCCTCGTTCCTTTCTTCTTGGATCATATTCCTCGAGATTGATGAGGAGACAAGAGAATTTAATAGAAAAAATCTCATAGAAATTCACGGAATATCGAATAATCTGACACGCGCGCAAGTACACTCATACACACGCGTATCCACGTACACGCACGCTCTCTTTCTGGTTCTCTGTCTCTCTTTCTCTCCCACTAATTCCTTCTCTTCCTCTCTTTCTCTCGCATACAAAGAAATTGGAGCAGCCATACCGTCGATACATAAATCTCGAACCCAGGGAAGAAGAGAGGACAACGTTCTTACCTGCATATTGTTCTCCACGATATATTCTATGGAACATAATTGATAAACGATATAGGCGCGGATGAGCTCTTTGGTAGTTTTGCTTTTAAAAGCGGCTACCGGGTCGTTGAATTTAAGGTCCAACGGGTCGATTTGCCGCGTAACCGGCTGCTTTGCGTCACTCGAATATCCTCTGTCCAATACCTGAACCAATTGCACAACCGACGACGAGGGTTGTGTCGTTAATAAACTTTTCTCTATTGGGAGTGGCACGCGTTGTTTCCCAAACTTTTTACCGGCACAGCACCGTGGAACCGTTCTCAAAAACGCCATACCTTGCGGTCGCGTGTCTGGGGAATATCAAATTGTCAGCAAGCACTGTGTGTCGGATTTATTATTTGATTTTCCAATCAAATCCAATTCACTTGAATTCGCACAATGTTCACCGAGACTTGTAACCTTTTCACACACGTTTTACGGACAAGAGGGATCGAATTTAAACGGATCCCCTGTAATGTATAGGTTCGATTCGAGTCACTACCGAAGACTGCGTGTAATAGAAAAACTGCGTTTAATCCAACCTATTACCGTCGAGCCGGAGACTCCAATACTAATAGAGTTGAGAATACTCCTTCGAAGCTTCAGCCAAATCGTAACGTTGCACACCAAGGTGGGGAGAAGGTATAGTCTCGAACCAGTACCGACATACTACAATATCGGTAGAATGGGTACGAACGATGATGATGCTCTGGACGCGGGGAATTTTGAATCGTGCTCTCGGTTCTTCTCGACAAACAATCCGGAACATGCTGAAAATATTCTCACCAAATATTTGGGAAAAGATTCTCGAAACATTCGAATGAGACCGCCTGATTTAACCATGAAAACTTTTAAAATACATCTTAAATGCATTTGAAGTCTTTTTTGGAAATAACAATTTCCAAAAATTCCTCGTAAAAGTATTCTTCCAAATGGTTTTCAAAATTTATCTTGAAAACTTCACTGTTAGCAAAGTTCTTAAGGTAGTTCTCCTGGAGAATTCAGGGTGAAATTAGAAAAATTATTGTCGAGCAGAGCGCCAAGGTCGAAGGAATTCGATAATCACATTCGTTGGGACTTATATTCTTATTTATGACAAAAAAAGAACCAACTCGAAGTATAAATAAACAACCTTGTAACAACAACGCGAAATTTGACATGGTTTCTCTCTTAAAAAATTTTTATTTCTGATCAGTTTATAACTTATGAGGGCTCTTTTTGTTCCTTGTGAAATTTAAAAAACCTTTACCATGGGGATTTTTTTATAAGAGTCATCATGACACTGTCACACGCTTTTGTTTATGAATAGTAAAATACATTCCCATAAACAAAAGCGTGTGACAGTGTCATGATGACCCATATAAAAAAATCCCCATGGTAAAGGTTTTTTCAATCTCACGAGGAACCAGGCCCGGATCTAGAGCATTTTTATAGGGGGCGAAGATAGTATTTGCCGCCCCTGCCCCCCTCCCCTCCACCTTTCTAGAATAATAAAGAAAATGATAAAACTTAACTATCATCCGCAAAAACTCCGCAATTGAGAGACAGAAGGAAATTACAAATTTTCCATTCTTTGTTCGGTTCGATTAGAGTTCTCTTCTGAATAAGTAGGAAGACTGATAGAATTCTAGCACTTGAGAATTTTAATGGCATAATGATATCACAATTTTTATTCAAGTTTGAATATAAAATGAAAAAATTCGATGATAGTCCTTGCGTGCCGCCCCTCTGATTTTGCCGCCCGGGGCAAAATATCCTGCTTGCTCCCCCCTTAATCCGGGCCTGCAAGGAACAAAATGCAAAATATAATTTTCTATGTCTCTCAAAATGGATTTTCAAAATATTCCAAATGTAATAGAATACCCAGACAGCAAAGTGCTAGGAAAATTCGCAACGACTTCCCAACATCACGAAGCAACTGTTGTTGGGAAATTGCTGGGAAGTTGCGTCGCCAAATGCGCAGCAACATGCAGCAAACTTGAAAGTTGTTGTGAAAATGATGCTGTGAAGATATTTGGATACATGGAGCTATGACACGCGAGATCAAATAACCCTCCAACAACGAAACACAAACTGGTGAAGCAACACTGAAGCAACAATCGCACTGCAACTTTTGCTGCCAGGGTGTGTTTTCAAGGTGTTTTCTTTCCATATTCAAAATATATCTGAGTTGTATCAGGAATACGTGCAGAATGTATTGAAACTGTAATGTGCTTGTATCAATATATCCTTATGACCCCAGACAGCACACAAGTCCTTTTTGAGTTTACAGAGAATTCAGACTAAAGAATACCTACGGAATTCATTTCTATGAATTCATGGAGTATTCTGAATGAATATATACACTGTTAGAAATTTCTGATTGAATTTTCAATTACATGTAATGGAAGCAAATTCCACTCACGTAATTGAAAAATAATTCGCACTGTACTTGAAAATTCAAGAACCAATTCTTTAAATTTCATGCACATGTTCTTGATTGTTGAGAGAAATCATGATTGAAAATTCAATAACAAGTTCTTTAAATTTCATGCACATGTTCATGATCGTTGAAAAAAAAAATCACCTCCACAAGATGTGAACGCGGGACGTCGCAGTTGGACGCCAACGCTCTGTCACTCAAGCCACTGCCACTTATGTGGAAGGGAGCATTTTTCTGCTTACGAGGTGTGTTCAAAAAGTAAGGTGACTTTGTATTTTTAAGAAAAAATATTAATTTATTTATCAATATTTATGTTGTCCCCTTCAAAGTAATCCTCCTCAGATACAATACACTTATGCCAACGGTTTTTCCAATCCTCAAAGCACTTCTCATAAGCACTTTTCGGTATAGCCTTGAGCTCTTCCAGCGATGCAGTCTTTATCTCTTCAATCGTTGTAAATCTCCGTCCTTTCATAGGTCTCTTTAGTTTTGGGAACAAGAAAAAGTCACATGGGGCCAAATCCGGTGAATATGGTGGCTGAGGCATGATTGTGGTGTTGTTTTTGGCCAAAAAATCTCTCACAAGCAAAGATGAGTGAGCAGGGGCATTATCGTGATGCAAAAGGCATGAATTATTTTTCCACAATTCTGGACGTTTTCTTCGTATTGCTTCTCGCAAACGGCGCATAACTTCAACATAATACTGTTTATTGACCGTACGACCATATGGTAAGAACTCCTGATGCACCACGCCATGGTAATCGAAGAAAACAGTGAGCAAAACTTTGACATTTGATCGAACTTGGCGTGCTTTTTTCGGTCTTGGCTCATCTGGGGTCTCCCATTGGGACGATTGGACTTTGGTTTCGACATCATAACCATATACCCATGATTCGTCACCAGTTATGACCCTTTTGAGTAAATCTGGGTCGTCGTTGACGTCATTCAACAGTTCTTGAGCGATGCTCATGCGACGGTTCTTTTGGTCAAAATTTAGCAATTTCGGAACAAACTTCGCTGACACACGTCTCATGCCCAAAACGTTAGAAAAAATTTCATGGCACGAGCCAAGCGATAAACCAACATCCTCAGCAACTTCTCTGATAGTGATTCGACGATTTTCCAAAACAATTTTCTTCACTGCTTGAACGTTTTCATCAGTTGTTGACGTGCTTGGGCGTCCAGAGCGAGGCTCGTCATTGGCATCTTCCCGGCCATCTTGGAAGAGTTTGTACCACTTGTAAACATTTTTTTTACTCAGAACAGTTTCACCGTATGCTACTGTCAACATTTTAAGTGTTTCGGAGCACTTTATTTTATTTTTTACACAAAATTTGATGCGAATCCTTTGATCCATATTTTTCGATAGCAAGAAATCGCCGAGCACGCAAAACACTTATAACCTTTACGCCTCTCACAACCAAACAAAAAATGCTATACACTTGAAGCTTGGTACAGATGTTCGGGAAGAGTGTGCCAACATAACAAAACAAAAAAATCGATAATCGAAAGTACGTTGCACGCGAAATTTGAAAAGTCACCTTACTTTTTGAACACACCTCGTATATGACCTTGCGTTCATTCTTCAAACTTGTGAATCAAGATGTACTTGTAATGTAGAAAGACTGAAAAAAACCGTGTGATCTAACTAGTACATAGTTGGAGTGGATACGCGGATGACTTCGTCAAAGCGTTAGTATACAGGGTGACCCATAGTGAGAAAAATTGTATTTCAAGGGCGTATTCTGCAGCCATAATGCAAGAATTTCCCGTTTTTTGAAGGTTAGTTTTTGAGATATGAGCGTTTTTAGATTTTTTTTCAAATCCAAACACACTTGGATCATTTTTGTTATTTTCAGTTGGATGCCATTAGAGCCATGATTTGATTATAATTATAATGATATTATTACGTTATTATACTGGATTACATTTTTCTAAGTTTTTTCAATGACCTGTACATTAATTTCAATTTTCATGCACGATAACTTGAAAATTCAATGACATGTATTTGGACTCCTATTTCAGTTCACAAAAATTGAATTTTCATTCACATATGTACATGAAAAGTACATGAAATTTCAAGCAATTTTTAACAGTGTAGAGTATCAAAATAATTCTCGATGAATACATGTGGGAGTTCTTGAAGTACACATAGAAAATGCACGAAGTAATTCGTAAAGACCACCCGTTATGACAGTGAATATGAATCTATATGGAAGTTCAAAATGTAGTCCTGTTCTGCCCAAAAGAATTTATAACGAATACCATGAACTTCGATCAACAAGGATTCAATCAGAGTCTTCCTGAATTTGTAAACGCCTTTGGACAAAAATAATGTCCAAGATACAATTAGTAGTATATTTTCTCTTATGAATCGATTGAATAGGTGCGTGTACGAGATTTGGAGAGTGATTAAGAAGTGAAGTGAATTATTCAATGTATCAATCAGTTAGTAATTCATTTCAATGCAAAAAAACATATAATATGTGAGAATAAATGACATATCATATGATTTTAAGGTTAAAGTTTCGTATATAACAAAGTGATGTAACTCTAAAGAAGAGAAGTGTGTAAAAATTCATGAATTGCTTGTGGATAATGAAGTAAATTATTTATTAACTCAAAATATGTGAATATCGACTGTAACAATGCATTCATACAAACGATCTTTTATGTATGTATGGAAGAACTAATCGATTGTATCGAATATGGAAAATCCCTTATAGAAAACGATGAACAAAACTCTGTGATCTTTATCTTTTTCAATAGGAAATTTGTAAAAGACTTGATATTCAATTATAAAGGTTTATTGAATTATGAGAAAGTTCAGAATGCCTGTTTTGTGGTGTGATTTATTTATACTCAATGAATTCAGATGTAAATGCATTATGAATTCTTTTGGGCAGATTACGTGTTCTTTCTAAACTTCTATATGTTTTCATTTTTGCTGACATAACGGGCATACTTTTGGAATTTTTTCTGGATTCAAATGAATGATTGTGCGTATTCTTAAAGAGTTCTCTCAAAAAGCGTGTCATTCTAATGGTATTCTCTAAGAACTGTTTGAAAACTAGTTGTGCTGTATGGGACAGTGGTAGGTGAAATATGATAACAATGATATAATGAAATTAGACACTGAGAGAAATTCTTCATTAAAAATTACTGGTTTTCCCATTAGACGGGGGATATACTTGACATACAGTTTGATATACTTGGCATGAGATCAGAAATCAATGAGACAAAACAGTAATTTCTCATACTATGAAGTTTGAAAATTAAAACCAGTGGGAATTCATGTTGAAAAACAGTAATTTCTTATGACCCAATGTAGAAAACACGAACTCTCAATTGGTGAGATTGATATAAATTGGAAACCATAACATTTTCAAGAATGTTCCGTGGCTTCGGGGAAAGAAGCAAGGATCGTGATCACAAACAATCATGTTCGACGCTGGTAACGATAAAAGTTTTTTGCCTCGGTTATTATAACGCTAGGAAAAATTACTGGTATTTCCCATCAGTTTGTAATCACATGTCAAGTATATCCCTCGCTTACTGACAAAAATCAGTAATTTTTAATGATACATTTCTCTCAGTGTAGCAAAAATATATTGAACGGATCCTTGGTGGAAAAATTTCGCTGAAAATCATTGAAATTTTCAGTGTTTTTCAGAGGATTTCAGAGATGTTCATAGTTTCTCAGAGAGTCTCAGTGATTTTCAAAAAAATTCAGAGTTGTTCAAAGATATTCATAAATATTCAGAAAAATTTTCAGTGGTAAAACATGCTCAATAAATGAGAGTTATTCACAATTTTTCAGAGATTTTCAGAGTTTCTCAAATTTTTTCAGGATTTTTCAGTGTTTTCCAAAGTTTTTCAGTGAGATTCAGAGGAACTTTAAGAGATTTTCAGAGAAACTTTCTTACCAGGGATACCAACGTGCCATTCGAGTAAACATTTTAACTGCAAGATTTTTCCGACCTGAACAAACTGAAGGTCTGATGTACCGAATTGCAGAATTCCGAAGGTGCACAGTCTCAAATTATTCCTAGACGTGACCAGTCATCTGACAATTCTATTCAAAGTTACTGAAAATCTTTCGGGCCTGGCCACCTTCGGGATTCTGTAATTCGGGGTATCGGACTTGCGAGAAAATAAACCTTCGTGCCTGCGACACTCTATCGAAATTTTCAGGGAACAGTAAGGCATGTGCATGAGTCCGAACGGGCTGTTGACCCGAAATAAAATAGACCCAAATGGAATTGAACCCGGAAAAAATTAATAACTATCATGATGATTTGAGCATGACTAGTAACATGGATTCATTTTTCGGGTTCAACTTCAGTAGGGTCTATTTTTTTTCGGGTCAACAGCCCGTTCGATAACTCAGGCAGCGATCCTTGACTCTTTACAAATTGCGGCACATAGCTTAAGTTTCAAATTTCAGAAAAAAGTTTTTTCCCTCAGGGAATGTAAGAGAATTTCTGCTTGAAATTTGAAATTCGGCCTATGTGCCGCAATTTGTAACGTATCAAAGATCGTTCCCTGAAAATTTCAGACTGTTTCATAAGTTCACTTCGGAGGATCTTGCAGACAAAATGTTTACTCGGATGGTACGCTGCACTGTAAAAAAAAACTGGAAATTTACTGTGCAACTGGACTGGAAATTTCCAGTGCTAGTACTGGAATATGGATATTCCAGTACATGTACAGAGATTTTGTTGTTACGTTACTGAAAACTTACCAAGCATAACTGAAAATTCAGTCATTGTACTGGAATTTTCAAGTTTGAGATGATGTACTGAAATTTTGCCATGATTTCGCGAAAATTTTACCGGCTCGTACTACAATTTTATAGTTCTTGTGCACCAAAAAAAAATATTCCCTCAAAAAGGACTTGAGAAAAAATTTGGAATTTAGAAAAAAAAACCTAATCGTTGGTATACTGGAATTATACAGATTTTTAACTGCAATTCTCAGGTTTTGTGATGGAATTTTCCAGTTACTATGCAATTGAATTATACAGGTTTTGAACTGCAATTTTCAGGTCGTGTGATGGAATTTTCCAGTTGCTATGCAACGGAATTTAATCACTGTTGCACTGAAATTTTCCACTTCTATTGGACTTCGTTATTTCTGGCAGGAAAAATTTCAAGTCTTTATATTAAAAATTTCCTGATTGAGATTTTGAATAATAATTGTAATTGTAGCCAATGAAATTGATATATGAGGTTTTTCCAAGACTTATCCTCTTGTGTTCTAGATATGAAGCATATGTAGTAACCCAAGCTGGCCTTCCAACATGTCGCGCTATAGCTCATCGGTTAGGTCTTAGGTTTCAGTTGGTAGGCAGGTAGAAAAGTGTGGGTTCAAATCCTGTTAGGTAGACATGAGTTTCTGTCCATCCAAATGAACGATCAAAAGTTTCTCAATCATCTTGGAACACAAGGACCCTGCAAAATCACTTTGCGTGAGCAATTTTTTTTTCAATTTTCATGGATATTTTCAGCATTAATTTTCCAGTACATGTCCTGGAAAAGTCCAGCTCGTGTACTGAAAAATTCCAGTACCGAGGCTCAGAAAATTTCCAGTTTTGATGCGGGAATTCCATAACGTTTGCACTGAATTTTTGCAGTACAAATGTGCTGAAATTTTCCGGTACATGTACAGGTTAATGACTTCCAGTACATGTACTGGAATTTTCCGGTGAAATTTTTTTACAGTGTGAATTACAGTTAAATTTAAGATGAATTTCTCAGGAAACATTTTTTTATCCCTCTCTTAGATTATTCTAGAGGACATCTAAGAGGCAGATATCAAAAAGATGTCTTGTGCTATCGGATATCTTTTTTTCCACTCTATGTGTTGAAGAAGAATATTTTCAACAATTCAGAGAAAATTTCTCGAGAATCAGTTGAAATCATCTTAGTTTCATTCGCTTCAAAAAAAAATACCCAAGTAACACCAATGTGCGTCACATATTCTCCGAACGTTCTCAGAATATTTAAATGTCCTGCAAACATTCTCAGAATGTTTGACGCACGTTTTGTGCTACTAGGGTATTGAATGAGCATATGAATAGTAACGCATAGTTTCACTAAAGTCACTTTCAAAAATTCTTATTGTGGTTATTTCGATGTAGATCTTAGGTTAATGTAATGATACTCGTTCCAATTCAAACCGCCTGAAAATGAGCATACATGACAGGAATGGAACAATGGTTACTATACACAAGGGGTAAATATTACCTTCTCAGAATCTCCTTGAGAGCGTTTCATTAGAACGACATATACAAAACTTCAAAGCAGTTGATAATTTGTTCAATTGACTTTCAACGACATTTAGTCATAATTTACCAATAGAATTTCCATTTAATTTTATTTGATCTCCATTGATCGATTGATTCCGAAAAAAATGATCAGTGATTTTTTACAAGTCATGACAATTGTCAGTGGATTAGATCCAAATTGATAACTTTGTTGAAAATACCTGCCAGATTCAGGCAGAAAATTGTTGTCAGGATTGAACGGTTTTTGTCTCTGGAAATCCGATTAAAAACTGAAGAAGATTCTACTCGGTTTTATCCGGAATTATTTAATTGTATAGCATCCTGTGAAAAACTGACAGAAAATTTGAGGACGTTCAGGTTGGAATTCACGGATTGTGATATCCAGTCGAAAAATGACGAGAATTTTCCTACTACGTTTTTAACAGGACATTCCACTTTGGTAATCCTGAACCAAATCGGGTAGAAAGTTTGCCAGTTTTTACCTGAATTTTCAGAGACAAAAATCGTTGAAAACCTGATCATTATTTTTCAGATCTGATAGGCATTTTCAACAGAAAAAAATTCAATACAACATATAGCACTGGAATCAGAACTCCTGTAGAGAATAATCTCTTCACAGGGAGTTTAAATTTTCGTGTGAATTATAAAATTTCACACGGTACAACCTTTCGCGATGCACCCTTCGAGGATCCATTACAAATTTTCATGACGACAAAATTATTCAGTAAAATAGAAATAACTCGTTGTAAATTTTTTTATTTGGCGGAGAAAAATTAAATCATGTGAATCCTGATAATAAAATGAGGTTCAATAAATATTCTCCAAATATTCTGGTCTAATGGCGGATTTAAAACTTTGCCGCCTCCAAGCAGTGTGATTTTTGCCGCGGATTATTAACTCTTGCGGAAAAATCCGCAATTTTCCGCAAGAGTTAATAAGACTTATTCAGAGTTTCACAGAAAAAAATGTATAAAGATCACTTTATAAGAGTTTTCAAAGTTTGAAAAGAGTCATGAATTAATAATAGTCAAATTTGTGAGGAATGCTTAAATAACAAATTATCGATTATTATCAGAAAGCGGAAGATTTTTGAGACAGATTCATCTTTACTTGCATCTATACATTGATGATCTGTACAAATAATTTTGATGTTTTGTTTAAACGTCAATTTATTTTTAAGTTATACTCTGTTCCAGAAAAATATTCCGCTCCATAATAATAATCGAATTTGTTATTTACCCATTCTTTACGAATTTAACTATTATTACTTTATAAGTCTTCTTAAACCTCCAAAACTCTTATAAAGTCATCCCTCTTTTGCTCATATATTTTGCTTATATATTCTCATATATATTCATTGCTTATATTTTTTTTCTGTAAAACTCTGAATAACTCTTATTAACTCTAAATAATTTTTGCGGAAAGTCCGAAATTTTAGGGAAAATAAGACATTTCAAGAGTTTTACAGACTTACAAAGACTCACTAACTCTTTTCTTGAGATAGTTAGGGATATTAAGACTTTCAGGGAGTCTCATTCAGAGTTCTAAAGACTTTTAAAGAGTTTTTCAGAGAACTATTTCTATGAGGGATAACTATGTGTTAATTGCTTCCAAATTTTGTGTATGGAATTCACACATTTTTTTCAACAGTCCAGTGCATATCCTAACAGCAAACTGTTCCTCTGAAACGTTTTCCAAGCGTTCAAAAAACCTCCCCTACATTTGATAACCTTCCATAAACATTCCAGGCGCACGTTGTGCTGTCCAGGTATTGAGTCTTATAGGATTTTCCGGATACAAAGTCATCTTGAGCAAATTTATAACTTTGAAGTAACATTTCACATGTTGAATTGACGAATCGATTCTCATTTAACTAAGCTATCGGGAAACTTCAACACATGGTACATGCAATAATAGTTGATTTATCTCCATAAATTCCAATGGAAGGTTTCCTTTATGTGCATTTATACGTGAAAACCAATTGTAAGTTGGATTGTCCTATATGAAATGCTGATGAATTTCAATCGATTTCGATACCGAGAAAAATTCGAATTTTATTGAGATTCATGTGAAATTGTTGTGACAAGGGCACATCAAGTTTGAATAGATGAATTGTTTTTCTGTCGGGATCCGATTTATTGGCTGTTTCGCACAGTGTAACGACTTGTTATGAGTATTTATCCACACGACACGTAACACTTATCTTGATATTCTACAAATTGATTATACATATTCCTCATTGAGATGGAAATTTAATCATCGATAATTATAGTTTAGTCAACATGTGAATCCTTGCATTCATTGAAGGTCAATATTTTGAAATCAAACATCGTCTGTGTTCTAAATGATTCTTCCGAAAACATCAGCGCGAAATTTTCTTTGAATAGCTTGAGCTTCATGATAATATTGATAGAAATAATAATAATAATAATAGTAATAATAATAAAACTCAAATTTTCTTTTCTGATTGAGAATAGTACTCAAACAGCACAAATGATCATTTTGAATTCACAGAAACTTCTGAAAGAATTTCTTCAACAGCTCCCGTTATGACAGTAAAAATGAATCCAATATGAACTCAATGAATTCAAAATGCATACATGTTGAATGCCTGAATAGTTCTTCATGAATTCATGATATGAATTCTTTCCGAAGATTAGGTTATTCATCAAGAGTTCATTTTGAATTCAAATTATTCATAATGACATCATGTTTACTGTCGTAACAGGAGCTCTTTGCGGGGATTTTTGTGCTGTATGGGTATGGATGGATATGAAAACAGGCTCACAGTATCAAAATAATCTCGTTTGACTGTTTATTCAAACAGCACAGGGCAAAAGTGAGTATTACAGAAATTATATTCAAAGTCCTTCCACATCGAAATGTCTAAAACAGGGATTGTACACCGTTAATATGAAAATTTGATGTAACAACTTTGTCTCAACTCCACCCAGGGTGAGGGGAATGGTCGAAATGATTTGAATTTCATATGAATATAGAAAAATCAAAATAATGCCTCATTACAGCACACGGAGAAAAGTATACGGTAAAAAGTGTACATAGTATTTTCATGTTCCTAATCATGAATATGTATTTAAAATCTAATGAAACGCAAAAAAAACACCAATCATGATTTGTAATTTTTTTTAATTTTTCTTTCCAGTAATTTTGCAAAGTAAATATATTTTTTGAATAATTGGTGGATACTGTTATTTTTTTTTGTGGTAGTGGTATATATTGTGCGGACGACCCTGGAGTTTTAGTCGTTAATATTGTAAACTAGCGGCGTAGTCAATTTTTTTGTAATTTTTCCGGAATTTTGACTTATATGACCAGTTTTCAGAACGCCATCTATAACTTAACCAAGTTAAACCATTAGAAATATTGAAGAACTAGTCAACGAACATGACACAATTAGTTAAATGTCTCGAAACATCTACACATCTTGTCCGACCAGGTTTTTCAGCGTGGGATAATGAGTTACCCCATGTGACCGTTATGTGGCCTGGATGAGGTGTGGCCTTTAAGGGTTAAAATTACCTTATACATCGGTTGATCCTATTTAATCTCACAATAATGAATTCCATATCATTTCAACAAAGATTCATTCTACGATAGAGATAGGAGGGGATATTTCAGATTGAATTATAAAATTAAATGTTCAACCTTCAAAATTGTATATATATAATGTATGTATGATTCAATATGGTTTATGTATAATTATAAATAATTTTCGAAATTTTTTTACTCAATATGATATGCATTTTTTAAAAAATTATTTGAAATTGGTCTATGGATCTCCCTGGTCAAGGATGTCAGAAAAAATTCTGTTTTTTAACATGTTTTCTCATAGAAGAAATAGAGATATCATATTAGAACTTCTAGTGTTTTTTCAAAAAATTAACACATCGAGAAAAAATGTTTTTTGAATCTGAAAAAATTTATTTCAAGTATGGTTGACTTCCAGACCTCATAAAAAAGGCATCAAAAAGATTTCCGAAATTGACGCATTAGAGAAATTTCTGTTAGCATTTAGAGAACATAATGAATGCTTGGAATGTTGGGGGGGAAAATGTTTACCGGGATATGACACATTCTGTGGGTGGAACGATTGAATTAGTTGACCTACAAATTCTCCTTCATTTCCATAATTGTGTATTGTCGAGTATTTGTTTCTCCATGCTACCTCGATACGTCACACCCACGATCAGACGTGAAGCACGTGAAACTGCATCTCCAATTTGCACCACATTCACCAAGTATCCCCAAGCTTGCTTCAGTTGGAGCTGTTCATTGAAGACGCAATCCAATATGATTACAAAACAGTTGGGCTCATTGAAGAGGAAAACATCACAACGATGTACTCTGCCTTTCACAAGTCATTGATCGTTCAGGTGGGAACCACGCATGATGAGTTCAAGGTCAAGTTTAAGGATACTTAGTTGAAAGGTCGAAAATTAGGCATCAAATCACTTATTTATTGATTCGCTTCTTCATTATCATTGATAGTTTTCTAATTTAAATCTACCTATCACTGTAAAAAAAAACTGGAAATTTACTGTGCAACTGGACTGGAAATTTCCAGTGCTAGTACTGGAATATGGATATTCCAGTACATGTACAGAGATTTTGTTGTTACGTTACTGAAAATTTACCAAGCATAACTGAAAATTCAGTCATTGTACTGGAATTTTCAAGTTTGAGATGATGTACTGAAATTTTGCCATGATTTCGCGAAAATTTTACCGGCTCGTACTACAATTTTATAGTTCTTGTGCACCAAAAAAAAATATTCCCTCAAAAAGGACTTGAGAAAAAATTTGGAATTTAGAAAAAAAAACCTAATCGTTGGTATACTGGAATTATACAGGTTTTTAACTGCAATTCTCAGGTTTTGTGATGGAATTTTCCAGTTACTATGCAATTGAATTATACAGGTTTTGAACTGCAATTTTCAGGTCGTGTGATGGAATTTTCCAGTTGCTATGCAACGGAATTTAATCACTGTTGCACTGAAATTTTCCACTTCTATTGGACTTCGTCATTTCTGGCAGGAAAAATTTCAAGTCTTTATATTAAAAATTTCCTGATTGAGATTTTGAATAATAATTGTAATTGTAGCCAATGAAATTGATATATGAGGTTTTTCTAAGACTTATCCTCTTGTGTTCTAGATATGAAGCATATGTAGTAACCCAAGCTGGCCTTCCAACATGTCGCGCTATAGCTCATCGGTTAGGTCTTAGGTTTCAGTTGGTAGGCAGGTAGAAAAGTGTGGGTTCAAATCCTGTTAGGTAGACATGAGTTTCTGTCCATCCAAATGAACGATCAAAAGTTTCTCAATCATCTTGGAACACAAGGACCCTGCAAAATCACTTTGCGTGAGCAATTTTTTTTCAATTTTCATGGATATTTTCAGCATTAATTTTCCAGTACATGTCCTGGAAAAGTCCAGCTCGTGTACTGAAAAATTCCAGTACCGAGGCTCAGAAAATTTCCAGTTTTGATGCGGAAATTCCATAACGTTTGCACTGAATTTTTGCAGTACAAATGTGCTGAAATTTTCCGGTACATGTACAGGTTAATGACTTCCAGTACAAGTACTGGAATTTTCCGGTGAAATTTTTTTACAGTGTAGTTATCATTTTGACTCCTCGCCAATTTTGGTAACTTTGTTAGCCCTGGAATTTGCCAGTACTAGCAACTCTGGCAGCAATATTTCCTTTTCCGTACTTCCTTTTCTCCATTTTCACCAGAATTTTCGGGGATTCTCTTGCTAGGTCCTGATCAAGATAACTCAACACCATTATCATACGATTCAGATACGATAACTTCATTATAAAGTTCTTTTGCGGAAGCTTTAAACGCGTTTTACTCGAAACTACCTTTTTCTAATTGCCGTGCACGACTGCGCGAAAACTAATCAACCGATTTTTTTTTTGAATTTTGTAGTAATGTCAATAGATATCTTTGAGAAAATTGTCTAAAATTGAAGAAATATCCAAAAGACTTCTTGAGCACTTATTTTGTGAATTTTCAGCCGTCCTATTTATTGTATATCGATGCCACATGGTTGCTCACTGATTTGAAACTACACATACAATTGAAAAGTATACAAAATGTAAAATTCATGATTCCAAATGTTCATTGATGATTCTCAAATTTCTTCTGAAGATTTTTGTGGAAAATTTTAGACAGGATTAGGAGATTGTTTGTGCAGGTGCCAGTTTGAGGTAAATATTTTCTTTGCTTCCAAATATTTTACCTATATCAAACACTCGACTAATCGGTCCCATTGTCAATTGAGTGTACTTTAAAACATGCTTCAATTATTTCAAGCATTTTCATACTCTGATGTAATTAGGTTATCTAACAGATCTTGTAATGATCAATAGATACCAATTAGATCGATAAAATTCCATAATTTATGAAATCTTCCCCCCCCCCCCTATTTAATTTTAATTTTATTTAATTTTGAGTTTTTTTTAACTTTGATACGAGCAATATTCGATATTTTTAAGGAACACTCAATATTTTCATACTTTTATGTAATCAGCTCATCTAGCAGACTTCATGGTAATCAATGATCACTACTTTGAATGATCATTCTCAATCGCAAAGTGCGCATTGGTTAATGAGTTCCAATTAATCGTTTCTACCAGAGTAGCCAATATTGGACTAACTTGTGTTTTTAACTGACCTGACTTTGTACCAACCGCATAAACGATTTTCATAAAGTCTTTTCATATGAAAATTGAACATGTTTAACGGTGCAACCAAATTTTCACACTTGATGGAACCCAAGCTACTTTTACAGGATTTTTTTTAGAAAAGAGCGCTTTCAAAAGTGGTTCTTTTGTCTGTGCGATATCTTTTTCACTCTGTAGTTCTTACAATGCATTTTTCTCTCCACTTAGAAGAAAAATTATGCACTCAAAGAAGGTTTATTTCTTTCAACTGCATCCTGGGCTCAAATATGGCGAACCCCTACACGGAAAAGATTTTAGGGCTGAATCAATACAAATGTATGTACTGAAAGAGTTCAAATGTAATTTGAGCAGTAACAGTGCAACTTTTTGACTTGACTCGGTTGAAAAATTGAATTATAAAAGTTCAAAACAACATCGAACTCTTATAGTCACACGATGCGGGCCATCAAATCCAATAGTTTGGCGTGAGAGAGTTCGATGCAGCGCCGCAATGACAATGAAATTTTCAGTATTATATGTAGAATCGCGAACAAATACCCTAGTGAAAATGATTCATATAAAACCATGTGTGGTCATATATGCATTAGGGTTTTATGTATGAACACATGTAATTTAGATCTGATCCATATTTAATGCACACACGGAGAGAATAATCCATTACTTTCTCATCTAAAGCACAATATTTTTTACTGTGCTCCGTATCAACGCCGGACCGAATTTTGATTTTGATGAAAATTTATATTTCCACACAGTAGTTAAGGATTATATGTACGTTTCCCAATTCACACAGTAAATATTCCTGTAATTAAATGGATTTTCCTGAAAATTTCTTATTCGGTAAATATTGCACTGGACATAATTATAAATTACTGTGGAGGTTTCTAGAATTAGATGAGAATGCCATAATTTTTCTCGTCGATTCCAATCTGGTCCGTGGATAGTGAGCTACCACAGTAATTTCAACTGTATTTTTCTCTCCTTATATATGGCGTATATGCACCGAATATTCACCGCATATGCATTGAATATAGATTACATGAGCATTATATGAGGTCATATCCCTAACAGCACAACGTGTCTTCGGGACGTTTTCTGAACGTTCAGAAAACCTCTTCTACGTTCTATAAACCTTCCATAAACGTTCCAGTGGCACGTCGTGCTGTCTGGGATATGAAACCTCTATATATGACCCTATATGGTTTATACGTAGTCTTATATAAATCATTTTTATTAGGATTTAGCTGGAAGAATTGATATATTTTGCTGCACTCATTCAAAAACCAGGTCATCAATTTGTATTTCTGTTTGCATTTTCAATAAAATTATATGTGATGATATGTTTTCGTGAACCAATTGATTCTGATATACAAAAAAATGTGCGTTATGTTGATTTTTCAAAATCACTCAGATATCGGTAAACTTGCAATTAATAAAGTGCGAGTCGGTACAATTGGAATGAAGGCCAACCCAACTGGAACCAAGTTGATCTTATATTAGAGGTTGAACCAGCCATCATGGGCTTCCTGTAACTAGCTAGAACCAAGTTGGCCCAGCTGGAACTAAGTTTATGGTTGCTACACCGAGAATTTTCTCCCATTCTTATTGGTCATGCCATCTATTGTGGGTATACAATTGGTAGATTTTGTTGAAATTTCTCGGTTGTAGCAACCCTGAAGTACACATGTTATGAACTCTCTAAATTCCTTGGAGTGAAAATTCACTCTTGCCGAGTGAAAATACTGCAACTCCGAAAGAGTGAAAAATTTTACTCTTAAAGAGTGAAATTTCACTCTTCAAGAGTTGAGCTCCCACTCCGTTCTAGAGTTGCAGTATTTTGACTCTTTGAAGAGTGAATATTCACTCCAAAGAATTTAGAGAGAAAGATCAGTATGTTTTATATAACGACAGTTTTCTTGCTGCTTATCCTGACGGAGAATATATTCTTCTCGTGAATATATACATTCACAATTAAACCTTCCCTTACAGCACCACAGTTCCAGAAGAATTCTTGAAGAATTCATAAAATACACAATCAGTTGCACAAGAGTTGTTCATGAATTCTTCTGGAACCGTGGTGCTGTGTGGGTTCCCAATTGTTTTGTATGTTGTTCAGTATAAGTATCTTCATCATGGATGCATCATATTGTGTATATTTGTATCTCTTACAGTTTACAAAGTCGATTAGGGAACAGTTTTCTTCAGACCCATACAGCTACTTACGAATATATTTCACGAATGTATTCCATTTCAATGGATTTGAAATACATTTTGTACAGTATTTTGCTCAGCCCTGCCTGCATTCTACCATCTCTGATCAGGTGATTTTCGCATGATCATTTCTTCATTAAAACTAACAATGCGTTCAATTAATTTTCTTCCAGAATTGTTTCAACTCCAACAAAATGAACTAATTTAACTACAACCATCAATTGATTCCATACTTCAAGAATTTCAAGAACAAAATGAAATTGCTCCAGTTTTAGTCTCCAAGATACACCAGAAGGGTCCACCCTGTGACTGCTTCGCTTGGGTCAGCAGTCCGATTCCCTTCGAAATTCACTTTTCCTTTGAAACTATTCCATATACAAATTTCCCGAGGATGAACAAACAAATTTATCTTGCAGATTCTGACAAAAATGAATGGTCCGTTGGTACACCATTAATGTTTCTTAATAGAAGCCATTTATTCGATCAGTTTTATCAATTTTTTCAACAACAATCCCATTGAATCTAGGGGTGCACGAGATAATATTCTCACCGATACTCTGACGGTATCGTCTCGGTATCGTTTGACATAGTATCGGTATTACCTGGTGTGTCTGGTAAAGGGTAACCCATGTAACAAAAAGGAATTTTTTTGCCATAGCAAAACATTTTTTTCAGTGCACTATATGAATTGAAAACTTTCTTTCTGCATAGATAAAAGTATTCCTTTGAATCTAAGAAATTGTCATTTGGATAGGTCGAAATAAATATTTCTTAGGCCGAAATCAATATTTTGTTAGTTTGAACAAACTTATTATTTGCTCCTTGTTCCAAAGCATACATTTTTTACATGGAAAAAAGATGAATTTTCAAAATATATTTACTTCGACCTATTTGAATAACAATTTGTCAGATTCAAGGAAACACTTTTATCTGTGTATCGTGTAGTTTCTATCTCTTTGGTATATCTTATCAGAATATTCTCAAAATATCCTGTACTAAATCCTGGATACTAGAGAATTTGCACTCGATAGAAGTGAATTCTATGCTGAAAAAATTCAAATGAAGTGTATCAAGAAATATACTTTATCATTAAAAACTTCCATCACGAACCGTCTCCGATCACGTTGCTAAAGTTTGAATCGTTTATCGAAACGAATTGGGAATCAAATAATACAATATTCAACTATTAAATACTGAAAATTTTGCAATGCATTGTTTGAATGATGTTTCCACCTATATGAAAAAACTAATTATAACCATATCTAAACGAGGCACAATTTATGTGTGAAAATCGGCTCACAAAAACAATATATGCTCAAATGACGTATTTGAAAAAAATAGTCACTTAAGGTAGTTCTCCGGGAGAATTCAGGATCAAATTAGAAAAATTATTGTCAAGCAGAGCACCAAGGTCGTAGGAATTCGATAATCATATTCGTTGGGACTTATATTCTTATTTATGACAAAAAAAAGAACCAACTCGAAGTATAAATAAACAACCTTGTAACAACAACGCGAAATTTGACATGGTTTCTTTCTTAAAAAATTTTCATTTTTGATCCGTTTATAACTTATGAGGGCTCATTTTATTCCTTGTGAGATTTAAAAAACCTTCACCATGGGGATTTTTTTATATGAGTTATCATGACACTGTCACACGCTTTTGTTTAGGGGAATATATTTTACTATTAATAAACAAAAGCGTGTGACAGTGTCATGATGACTCATATAAAAAAATCCCCATGGTAAAGGTTTTTTAAATCTCACAAGGAACAAAATGAGCCCTCATAAGTCATAAATGGAACAAAAATAAAACTTTTTTAAGAAAGAAACCATGTCAAATTTCGCGTTGTTGTTACAAGGTTGTTTATTTATACTTCGAGTTGGTTCTTTTTTTGTCATAAATAAGAATATAAGTCCCAACGAATATGATTATCGAATTCCTACGACCTTGGTGCTCTGCTTGACAATAATTTTTCTAATTTGATCCTGAATTCTCCCGGAGAATTACCTTAAGCATATATAGTTTTTGTGAACCCATTCCCACACATACATTATGCCTGGTTTGGATACGGTTATATCTAGGTTCTTCACATGGGCAGTTCCGAAGAGTTAAATTGAGAAGATGAATAACGATGATTTATCAAATTCCGTGAATTTGAATGTTCGTTTCGTTTCTGCAAACGATTCAAATTTCATGAACATTCTGTCCCACGCGTCATCAGAACAATTTCCGTGTTGAATTGCACAGATTAGGAGGAATATTACAATTTATTTATGTGTAATTTCAAAAACGATCCTCGTCACATGTGATATCCTAAAGATATTTTCCACTTGAATTAATTTCAAGTATAAAATACGTACTCGATCAATATTTTCCTCATTTAATCTGGATTATTACATTGATCCATCCAATGAATTCAATCGTTCCATACAATTGAATTCATCTGATTTGGTAAGACACATGCGTCTGGCACGTGGATTTGTTAAGTAGCGGGGATTTCTTTATAAGAGATTGTGGATGAATTACTCAAGTTACAGAATACACGAAAATCTGACGAGCTTCAAACCGTTTGGGTATCGTCATTTTAAACATTGAAAAACTACTGCCAGTAGTAGGTGACTGATTAACTTGAATTTACCAAGTATTTTGTTCCCGCGCACACGATGGAACCTCTCGCGACCTCAGTAACGTGAGTAAACATTTTAATTGTAAAAATAATCGCTCAAGTAGATAAAAGTGCGCAACCTGGGGCATTTGAAGATTAATTCGACGACCGTTGAAAAAAGCTTTTTCTCTCCAAAAAGAAGAATGCTTGATTTTATAGAGGAAATATGACTACTTGAAACTTAACTTGGATTTGGGATTAATCAAAATATGCATCACATCATTTCCCTTACGTTTGCGCCCAATAGAATGGATGTTTAAGTTCATATTGTTTCATTACTTTTGGATTATCGATGGTCATTTGTTTGTCCTCCATATCTTCGACCCTGGTAAAAAAAATCTCTCTGAATCTCTCTGAAATCTCTCTGAATTCCTCTGAATCTCTCTATATTTTGGGACAAATTTCAGACAGATTCAGGGTAATTCCAGAGTAATTCAGAGGAAGTTAGAGACTTTTCCGATAGTGATGCTTTCTGAATTCTTCAACTTGCTGTGAATCTCTCCGCATATCACTGAATCCCTCAGAATTTTATATATATTTCAATTTCAAAGCTCCCTCTGAATTTACCTGAATATCTCTAAATTTCTCTAAATCTCCCGGAATCTAATGTATCCAGATATCAAAGCTTCCTCTGAATCCCTCTGAATTTCTCTGAATTACGCTGAACCTTTCGAAATTCTTCTGAATATTCCTGAAAAGCTCTACGCGCATATTTTCCCCAATTCACCTGTCTCTGTGAGTCTCTGACATTCCCTGAATACTTCTGAAATCCTGAACCAAAAATTTTACTGAACTAATTCCTCTCTGAATTTATCTGAATTCCTGTGAATCTCTCTGAATTACTCTGAATCTTTCTAAATTCCTCTGAATATTTCTAAAAAGTTCCACGCACAATTTTTCTTGATGTATCTGTCTCTGTAAGTCTCTAAAGCTTCTAGAAAGCCTCTGGAATGCAGGACCAAGATTTTACTGAATTTGTTCCTCTCTGAATTTCCCAGAGTTTCCCTGCATCTCTCTAAGGTTCCTCTGAATTTTTCTGAATCCTTCTGAAAAGTTCTCTCAATCCACTAGTCTCTGAAATCCTCTGAACCACGCTGAATTGCTCTGAATTTCTCTGATTCTTTCTGAATCTCTCTGAAACGTGAAATTTTCAGAGGGATTCATAAAGATTTTTTTACTAGGGGAATTGCTGTTTGAACGATCCACATTATCGTTCTTATTTCCACCGACAGAATTTAAGAAAAAATTTCAAGAGTAGGAAATTTTATGCGCTTTTGATAGAAATTCACACTGAGGAAAAAAAAATTGTGGAGCCAACTACATATGCAGTTGAGTCAACAAAATATTCGATAGATTCAATAGAATATAATTGAAATGGATGAAATATAATTGAGTCTACCCTGGTTAAAAAATCTCATTGAACCGATTGATTCTGATTGATTCCGATGCAGAAAACTCATTCAAACCCATTGAAAATCAATTCTTAATGGGTTTGAATCAGTTTTCTGCGTCGGAATCAATGAGAGTCAATCGGGTTAATGGGATTCTTTAACTAGGGTAGCAAATATTCTGTTGAGTTAACTACATGCCGTCGTTCGCCATACGTATCCCACTACATGTGAGCCATTCGCTCGAATAAGAGTCCAGGTCGACTTAGGGTGTTTTTTCTCTGGGAACATACATATGTAATCCCCCAAGTTCCCGGGAATCCTATATGCCACACTTGGGTTTTTCTCGTGTGCGGTTTCCTGCGCGGCGATCGAATTACATTTCCCAAACATCAACGTCTATGTCAAGGCGATTTGAAATGTGATTGAAGAAATTTTATTTATAAAATTGTAACTTTAGATGACCATTTTTCCCAAACAACCTGGAATACCCAATGACGCGCTTTAAATTGTAAATTCGACCATTTCATTCTGTGTATTATAACATATATTACACCAAAAATCAAGTGAGTGAGAAAAATTGCAATTTTCAACCGTTCGTAAAAAAAAAGCCGCTCATATTCGTATGGTGATAGTGCTGTTAAATTTTGAATTCATATGATGCGATTCAATTCACACTGATAACCCAATTTTTGAAATTGAAGGAAAATTTTCTTTGCCCTCATTCTAATAAATACTTTTTTCAATGGAAAAATTCTTCATCAGATTGAAACAAAAAATTTTCAAATTGAAACAGAAATATATTCCTTCTTGAATTCGAAGAATTTAATTTCAATTCAATGACAAATTTTCTTATTGGAATGAACTATCTTTTCCATTGAAAACAAGATTTATCAGAATGAGGGCAAAGCAATTTTCTTTAAATCTAAAAAATCGGGTTCTCAGTGCATTTTCGGGTCAGGTTGGGAATCTGAAATCTGCTGTAGAAGAATTATGGTTATGGATTGTGGACGAAGATTTTTCCCATGTACACAAAAAAAAAAGCTATCTTGTATCAAGAAAATATTGTTTTCGTTATATATGAAACACGGATTGTCTCAGTTCAATGCAATTTGCTTTGAATCAAGAATTCTGTTTTTTCCTGTGTTTGATTCAAACCAAATTGCATTGAACTGAGACCATCCGTGTTTTATATATAACGAAAACAATATTATCTTGATACAAGATAGTTTTTTTCTCAGCGTACTTGGCATCGAGACGTTACCGCGTCCCTTGAAATCGAAAATCTAGAATAGCTGACGAACAATAAAGACGATGTGCTTTTCCCTGGCTCAATGTAGTAAAAATGACCGACGGTAATCGACTTAAGAGGATACGAACTTAAGGACCGAGCACGGTTCCTCTCGACCAAATTACTCGAAACTGAATTTCAGATTATTTCATGAATTCAGTTTCAAGTAATTTGGCCAAAAAACCCCGCTCTGATGGTAAGCTCGTATCCACTTGAGGTGAAAAGATATTCACTTTGAAATCCACATAATATGTTTCCGATTCTCTTAATACAAAATATCATTTATTCAACCGTAATATATTGATTTGCTTAGTCAAGATAAAAACTTTCAAACAACTTCGATTGTTTGACACAAGAAATTAATACTTGATTGTAAGAAAATTTATTTTAATCAAATAAATCGAAACCAAATAATTGTAAATTCTAGAATCGAAGAAACAGTTTTATCTATGTTAGCGTTCTTTTTTCAGACTTCTCTGCAGTTTGTTGATAATGATCAGCCTTGGAATGACAGAACAAGTTTGTGATGAGACCATCTCCAGTGAGAACATCAAAATGTCACTTTGGAATATGAACAACGATTTTGGAGAATTACACGATCGGCAGCTGTACGCAAAATGGAACGCCTGGATGAATCCAAGCACGGAAAATATGGAAGTGCTGCATAAAGCAATTTCAGCGGTGAACAATTTCTACAAAGAAAAAAAGGAGATACTTCAGAAAATTCCAGTGGAATGTTTGGAAGATGAAGACATGATCAGACAAATTAAAAAATTCATTTATCTTTGTGCGGAAGAGGCGCAAGAGGTGAACAGAATTTTTTCAACAAATTACTGCGCAGTTCGTAACACTTTTCAATTTGTTCTCAGTCTGAAGCGTACATTGTAAAAAATGTGTGGAGTTTTCCTCGACACTGTTCATGGATTTCGTCCCCTTATCGTGGGGGGAATTGCTTTTCCATAAAAAATGACGGATTTTTGGGGGGAAATTCCACAATCATTTTTCACAGTATATACAACCGCAGGAATAAAAAGTTAATTGCCTCAGTGAAATTTTCAGCCAGCTTGAAGATAAAGAGTTCAGTTGTTCAAACGGGTTGTCGTAGATACACAGAAATTAAGCGGTTGGCGGATAATAGACAGAGTCTATTACTTCATGATGATGAGTTGTTCAAACATATGAACTTCGCAATAATTTTTCAAATAAAATTTGTTTGGTGTAATCAACACAAATATTCGGAAAAAATTCATTTCAATTAACCTTTTGATTCCAGGAAAACGATATTCAAGAGGAAATACGTGGTAAAATGATGACAATTTATCACGAACCAAATGAATTTTTTCATCATACAAATGGAACTAAGAACAATAATACTTTGACCTCGGATCACATTGAAATCATGACAGAAAATCACAATCCAGCGATATTGAAAGAAGTGTGGGTTGATTGGAGAAAAAGATTTGATGACAAAATGAAATCGTTGTTTACTTCATACGTACAAACACGAAATAATATGGCCCGTCGTAATAATTTCTCAAACTATGCTGAGTACTGGATGCAAGAGTACGAGACCAAAGATTTTCCAGAACAAATTCGTGAGTTTTTTTCTGATTTCTATACAGTTTGGAATCTTTCAAAGTGTTTTCAATTTGAATTTCAAGTACATTATTTTTGAGATTTTGTTGGTTCTTTTAGACAAATTATGGATGGATTTGGAACCCCTATACCTACAATTACATGCCTATGTGAGAAGGGAGCTGAGGAAAAAATATGGGAACGAGGTTCCCAAGAAAGGTCCAATACCTGCACACCTCGTGGGTGATATGTGGGGAAGAACCTGGACGAATCTCGCTGAATTCACTTTACCGTTTCCTAAACGGGAATCCCCAGATGTCACCAGTTCTATGATTGAACAAGGTAACCTCACCGATTCTGATATTTCTCCCTAGTAACTCCTCTCCATTTTATAATCTTACTCATAAATTCTGTCTAATTAATCTCACCTATCTAAGCATGACCATCTGAAAATCCAGGAACTCGAAATAAGAATCCCTCGGATTCATCTAAACACTTTGTTTCTCTACCAATCATAGGATATAACGCACTCAGTATTTTCCGTTTGGCGGAAGACTTTTTCGTGTCCTTGGATTTATCCCCGCTGCCCCATTCCTTCTGGGAAAATTCGTTTCTCGAAAACGAAGAGGATCCAACCGCGAGATGTCAGGCGAGCGCTTGGGGGTTTTATAAAAGCGAGGATGTGAGAATTCATCAATGTACCCACGTGGACATGGAAAATCTATTGACAACTCATCACGAGATGGGCCACGTACAATATTATTTCGCCTACGAAAATCAGCCAACCATTTACAGATCCGGGGCAAATCCAGCCTTTCACGAAGCAGTTGGCGATACCATAGCCCTCAGCGTGTCCACCGCGAATCATTTGAAGAGCATTGGCTTGTTACATACCGATCAAATCCATCAGGAAGATTTGATTAACCACTTATACGTCAGAGCGTTGGACAAAATAGCCTCCATGCCGGTAATCTATGTGATGGATCTCTGGCGTTGGGATGTCTTTAAAGGGAAAATTAATAACCACAACTATAATTGTCACTGGTAAGTGAAAATTGAGATCATCTGAACGATTTTCGAATTATCGAGTCTGCGAATTTCTATTGCCAGGTGGAAATTGATGGAGGAAATTCAAGGGATAGAACCACCCGAGGATAGGAGTGAAAATAATTTCGATGCTGCGGCAATGTATCCTATTGTAGCGGATATGGATTATATGAAGTACTTTGTCAGTCATATCATTCAATTTCAATTCCATAAAGCTTTGTGTACGGTGGCTGAACAGTACGATCCCCATGATCCGGAGAGCCATCCGTTGAACACATGTGACATATACAACAGCAAAAAAGCAGGCACGCTTTTGAGGTTAGTTTCATGTTATGAGAATCATGATGAATCCTATAAATTGGATTCATTTTCATTTCATTTCTCTAGATCAATGATGGACCTTGGTTCGTCGAAACCATGGCCCGACGCAATGGAGGTTATTACCGGTCAACGTGAAATCAAATCCGATGATTTATTAGAATATTTTAAACCCCTGATGGAATGGCTTACTAAAGAAAATCAGCGAACTAACGAATACATTGGGTGGGAACCCAGTAAGAAAAGTGAGTAGTTTGTGCAATTTTTATTTTCCACGCCTAGAAAGATAATTGATTTACAAACAAATTGGATTCGATGTAATGTAGGATTCGCTGAAATCTGGTGACATTTCATAAAACCAACCAAATCTCATTAATGAATGATTGAATGAAATTCAACTAGATCTTGTCCGATATCAATGACATTTGGGGAGATTTGATGAGTCTTTTTTAATCAGGGATATTTTATTGAATCTAATTTATCTACAAATAAAAAAAGAACGTAATAAGAATAAATTATAGGAGTGGGATTTGATTGGTGTCGCGTAAGAGCTTATGAAATTCCTTTTGGTGAAACCTTATAAAATCTTCTTCAATGAAGGTTTTTGTGAAAATCTGTCAGAACATCTCAGAAGATATCTGAAAAATATATAGAAGATGTATCATGCAACATTCCAAATCGAATAGAAGAGCTGTCAAAATTAAATATAATTTTTATATAATTCAATATAATTTATATATAAGTTATGCAGAGTGTGAAATAATTCACGGCCCAGATTTTAAACACGGAGAAAAATTCACATTAAAAATATAGTAATCTTTGATAGAAAATTCGAGAATATTTCTCAAATTTGTAATAAAGGTAAAACGGTTCATAGTTTTGTCGACTTTTACTTGAAAAAGAATGAGAAACTATCAATACTTATCCAACAATAGGAAAAAGTATGAATGTTTTTTTGAATTATGTTTTTTTTTATCCTTTTTTCTATTGTTGGTCGAGTATCGACAGTTTTTCATTCTTTTGCAAGTGAAACCCAACAAAAATGTGAACCGTTTCATCTTTATTACAAATTTTCTATCCAAAATTGCTATATTTTCGATGTGTATTCTTCTCCGGGCGGGTGTATTTTGCGGCCAAAATGCAATAATTTCCCGATTGAAAAATTTTTTTGGGGGCTCAGTTTTTGAGATATCGAGTATTGATATTCGATATTTGTTTTTGAGCATTTTTTGAGGTATTTTTGGAATCCAAATCATTCAAAAGCATTGTGTCCTACGTACTTGAGCCTGGCACCATTCGCCAAGTTGGAAAACGGGGGATCTCTGGAAAAGAACATAACACAAATATAACGATTTGAAATTTTTTAGCTCCCAGCCAATCAGAATTCTGCAACTTTGAATTATTATAGCTTCAAAACGAACAATGATAGAATAGTTCAATCTTCTCTTCAGAGATCCACCGTTTTTCAACTTAGCGAATGAAATCAATCAAGTATTCAGCACATAGTACTTTTGAATGATTTGGATTTGAAAGAGAAAAAATCTAAAAATGCTTATATCTCCAAAACTAAGCTTTCAAAAAAATTCTCCAACCGGGAGATTATTGCATTTTAGCTGCAGAATACACCTGTGAGATCCAGATCGCGAATTATTATGCACCTTGTATATAATAATACATAAACTATGTACAATTCCACGTGAAAATCTTTTTTACTCGGGAAAATATCTCTGAGATGCTTCTCTTCGAGATGGCTTCGAGAAGAGATGTATTTGAAATATCCAAATCCATTACGTAAGACATCTTTTAGATTTATGTACACGGAAAAAAAGATGATGTTGGATTTACAACATTTCGTTCGATCACCATAGAAACCCCTAATATTTCTATGGTGATCGAACGAAACATTGTAAATCCAACATCATCTTTTTTTCCGTGTAACATATCTTTCAGAGTGATCCAAAAATGTTCACTAGATTATAAAGTCGTATGGATTTTTTTCAAAAATTTGTGGTCAAATGCACCTAAATTTTTTCTCCGTGCACAAAATATTAATGAAGAAGTGTCTAGAATTGTGATATCCCCATATTCTCGACATATCCTCCCCGAATGTTCTTCTCCGAAACCAGACCCTGGTAGGTTATTGTCACCGTAGGAAAAACCATTCAAATTACTATGAGAGTCACTGTAAAGGCATCCTCAGAAAAGTTGAATGATTCGAAAAAGGAAAGGAGGAAAGGGAAAAATTGAAAACGTGCGTAAATGAAAAGAAATAACGGATCAATTGATTAATTGATTATGATGATGAAAAAAAAGCTGAATATCAAGGGGATAACAGTGTATCATTCGAGTAAACATTTTATTCGTAAGATTTCTCCGAACTGGATTTATGAAACCATATAAAATTCTCAAGTAGTAATCTTTGATGCTTCATCTATCGTAGTACAAAGCCCAAATTTCGAATTTCGAGAAAAAGTTTTCTCTCACAATCAGTGGAAGATGATTTGTTTTCAAAATTTGAAATTCGGGCCCTGTATTTTCACAGCCCTACGTATTTTTAAGAAATTATCGATGTACGATTGAATGAACAAATTGACCGCTATTTTTCCCTGTCAGAGATTGAGAAACGGATTGTTGGTGACGATTTTGTTTTCTAATCTCCCACCAAAGAAAAAAATAGAGATCGATTTGTTTATAAGATATAAAAGGAAATTATCTCTAATAAATATGAAGAGGTCGTCGAGGAGACTTGTGTTTAATTATAAATACTCAGGGTCATCGAACAATGAATCTTGATGGAGATTCCGTTCTTTGACCACCTTTGAAAAACACAGAGATGGATTTGTTTGTCAGAGTTTTCATCTTTCGTAAGACACAGTCTGACAACACAGGCTGTTTCTCCTTCCTATTACATTACCGCTTGGTCTGACTCCACATCCTTTCTCTACTTGCGATTGGACAAACCGATTTTTTTCTTTTTACATATCCCAATAAACACATACACGTTATTTCAACGTTGAAAGAACGTTAGACTATCAAACGGACGTCAGTCGTTGATTTCATAACGTTGATTTTCAGTTGAAATTTGACAGGGAAATAGATGACCAGGAATCACGTTTTGATGACGTGTAATTTAAACTAATATTCAAAAATAACCATCAAACGACGTCCTCAAAAAACGTGTTTTGAACGGGTTTGAACCACGCGTTTCAAAGGTGTTTATAACACCTTGTGTTTGAACTTCAATTGAAGATATTCTGCTAAAAATGTCGAACGAAACCGAACAATGGTTAAAATTTCGACAAAGAGCAAGATAGTAAATAGTGTGGCATACTTTCCAAATTCTATCATACTCAGAAATACTATTGTTCTTGATATTGAATGAAAAGTTTCCAAAATAATTTGTTGGATTCAATTCACGTTTTAGAACCATCATTAGGACACGTCAATATTTGACGCCTTTTAAACGATGTTCAAACCGTTGATATGACGTTATTTTATGGTTGAGAAACACGTGATCTGCCACGACATTTTTACGTTGAATCAACGCAAGAATATGACTAATTCACAACGTGTGGTTATTGACTGTTTTTGACGTTTTTAAAACGTGCGTGTGTTTATTGGGATTTTCATAGTTTGGACTTTTAAGAACATGTTTTCTGGAGGATTTTTGTGAGGAAATGTAAGTATAACGTATAACCTTAACACACTGTAAAAATTCCGACTGAATGTCGCTGCATCTCACTTGAAAAATTGACTGCAATTCAGTGTTTTCCATTGTGTCAGTATTTGTTCTCAGTGCTTGGTTTCAGATGAAACAGGGCTAGTTTTCACTGTGTAGACTGTTTGAAATTATGCTCGAATCTCCAAACGCGTTTTTTTTCTCGAACTACTACTTTTTTCGAAACGGTGTGCATGATATCTCAAGTTCTACTCAACCGATACACTTGAAATTTGGCACAGAGCTTCTTTATACCTTGCAGTATCGCGTTACGAAATATTTTTTGAGAATTTTTCTTCTAATCCTGGAAGGCAAAAGAAAAGGGAGGAACGTGACTTTTTCCTTAAACCGCCACCATCTGAAAAAAATTCTTTTTCAAAAAAACTTTTCGTAGTGCGATAACCACATCCTTCTTCAAAGATTGACAGAAAAAAATTTTTTCAGATCACTGGGTGGACTGGAATCCTGCACAACAGGTCGAGACAATTTTTTATGAGCCCCCACTTTCCCGGCCTGCAGTTTTTTCAATTTTTATTGTTTTTTCAATATTATTGATGATTTATAGCGTTGAAATGTTAATAAATAACCAGTAAACAATGGATGGTGACAATATTTATTGGATTGTTTTATGGCGTCTGAAAAAACACCCAAAATCCGGACGTCTAAACCAGAATACCTCATCATATATTCCTCGGTTATTCCGTTAATATTCGACTTTCTTCCCCACCATTGGTATCAATTATTTGAGCAACATACCAAAATATATTCTATCAGCCAATCGATTTCTTATCCCTTCTAGTTTACGCACATTTTCATTCTGTCCTTCCCTTCCCAAGTTCTTCAACTTTTTCTCACAGTGATTTTTATAATGACTTGGATAATCTGTTTCTATGGTGACTTTACAGTGACTCTTAGGTGATTAAAGTCCACGAGGGGTAAAAAGTGTAAGTTAAAATAATTCATATTTTTCATGTTTTTATCAATGAGCGAAATAATCTGAGTCGAAAATATTTGAGTCCAATTTTGTTTGGTGATTTTCCCGCAGTGTAAAAATTATATGTTATTCTTAGATATTGTGTATTGGATCGGTTATTGATAAATTTTACACTCGTGATGCCATGTCAATTATTTGATTGTAAAAGGGATACTTCCCTACCACGACAGAGCACAAACCTTCAGAAACATTCAAACAGGGCTGTTTTGAGACTCCTCAAAGCCCTCCCGGCACATTTTCCCTCTGAGGTGCCTAGAATTGAAAAATTTTCAATCTATATATATATATATATATATACACTGTTAGAAATTTCTGCATTAATTTTAATGTTTTCGCTAGAAGTTTTTTTCAATTACGTGCGTGGATTCAGTTTCATACAGATTTTACATTGAATTCAATGTGAACTATTGAATGTAATGTAAAACGTGTATGAACCTAAATTCATGTACGTGATTGAAAAAAACTTCCAGATATTTCTGACAGTGTATACTAGTATATAATCAATATAGGATATAATTCAATTTAGTTTTGATATATTTTATATATAATTTTGAGAATTGTTCCACTCGGCATATAGAGATCAAAAATCCAGCCGTAGATGAGGCCCTTGGCGATTGCCCCTTCCCGCAGGTACCTTAAGGTGATACCAGCGTACCCTGAAGATGCAACCAGACCCATTGGTTAGAAAAGGACACAACCAGAATTATTATGACAAATATTCTAATTCTGAAAAAATATAATATATAATAAATATAATAAAATAATAATATAAATTCTGAAAAATTACTCGAAAACGAAAAGATGAAAAGGTAGTCTGTACAGAGCGATATTTTCCTTCCACTGCTTTATTTTCGAATGATTTGTCAGAGAAGATTTGGCTCGGGTTGCATCGTCAGGGGCCGCTGGTATCCCCTTAAAACGACTTCGCATTCGAGGAACGTCAGTGAACGTCCATGAACATTCAATCCCAAAAGTTTGTGGTGTCTTGTGGTAATTTGAGAAATTTTTTCTCCTCCACATTGGTGGATTCCGTTTTTCGATCGTCTGGGAATTGTTTCTATATCGAAAATAAGATATTTTTCCCTCTTTTGGAGGAACTATTTTGTCTTCTGGGTGTTGAACCTTCTACAAATGAAGAAAAAGTTCCACAAATTATGTCGAAGAGTTCCCCATCCATACAAAAACTTTGTTACCACCATTTTTGGGAAGAAAAGTCCACAATCAATTTCTTTTTTCGATGAATAATTCTTAGTGCACAGAGTGAAAGATTTAATTATAGTTACAAATGTGTTATCTTGCCATAAGGCAAGATAAATATTCATTCCACGCAAATTTATCATCATTTTTGAAAATATAGTTCAGTAAATATCGAAGAACGTGTATTTCTAAGAAATATCAGTTGTTTATAATTAACGGGATACATTTGATTCAAAAAAGCAGTCATTTCCCCATGAGCAAATATATGTTTTTTGACTATGAATAAACTTTTGTCTCAGTATTGAATATCGTATCTCGTTTCCCAACGATTGAAATCAAATCCAATTCATCTATTGTCTGTTTCAGAATGTACAAAGACATAAAATTGGAAATGCTCCATCACATCGTTGGAGGAAGGAATCCTAGACTGGTACACAGAATTACAATTTCATGTTTCATAATTTTTTGAAACAATTAACTTCAGCTGTCTAATAGGAATCAAGTCCCAGTTTGCCCATAATGTTTCTGTATTAATATAGAACATACAGTTTATTCATTCATATAAAAATAATAGCAAATAAAAATGAATCATATTTTCATATATACAAGAGGTTTCCGGTACATACACTCAGGTTAGTTAAGACGCGAAATAAACAATTTCACGTCCTATTGATTAAGGCTAACTCGCAGGCGTCTGCATCGGAAAAGCCTCCATGGAGAATTCTCCTGTTATTAAATTTTCAGATCTCAAGGGAAAATAATGCGCAACTAAAGCGATCTCAACAAATCTCATTTTCTTGACAATTTCACATCTAGTATTTGATTGAACCAAGGTTCTCTACACAGAGAACAAAAGAACAATGCTGGTTACTAGAAATGACAACAATCGATTGAAAAACTAATGAAAACGCAGAAGGGAAATGAGAATTAGCGCGATCTAAATAACGCGTACTGTAATGAAATTCGTCAATGCTGGATTATTGTGGTCCACAGCAACCATTACCGTTTTCTTTCTTCTATGCACTTATCTGAAATCTGATGAAATATTTTAACATCTCACTATTTTGCGTGATTTTGCATAATATCTATGAATCAAATGAAAAAAAGTATCTAATATCATCCCTGCTGAAAATGCCAGGAAGATTCGGACCTGACAAAAGTTCTTCTGTCAGTTTTTGGTAGGATATTCCATGTTTAGTGATTCCAGACGAAACCAGGTAGAAATTTTGTCAGTTTTTGACCGGATTCCCTAGGACTAAGACCGTTCAAATCTACAATTTTAGCAATAGCAACTATTTTCTGTCTAAATCTGCCTGGCATTTTCAGCAGGGATGTTAGAACGCTTTTCCAACACGGTATTCAGAGTACTATTCGTATAATTGTCCAGTTTTTCTTTCGTTTATCAACTTATCAAAAGTAGGCAAGTGCAATGAACCAACTCTGAGTATGGCCCTGGAGATATCTCAGCACGGAGAAAAAGGAATTCGCTGTGGCAGCGAAATCTACTTTTGCTGGGTTCCTTTTGCCAGAGCAGCAAATTTTTTGCTGTGACGGCAAACTATTTGCTGTTCCAGCAATCTTGTTAGCTGCGACAGCAAATTTTTAGCTATGGCAGCAAAAAATGTTTGCTATCCCAGCAAAATTTGTTTGCTATTCTGTATATAATACTGAAAATTTGCTGGCGGGGCAAACATTTTTTGCTGCCACAGCTAAAAATTTGCTGTCGTAGCTAACACGATTGCTGTTATAGCAAATTTTGAGCTAGGTCAGCAAAAATTTTTGCTATTCCATATATAATACCTCGATTTGCTGCGTCAGCAAATTTTTTCTCTCCGTGAGCGAACATCCCTAACTGATAGGGATTTAATATGGGACCATAATTGTGGTTATCATACATCATAGGCCTATCAACAGAGTATGCAACGAATCCAAAGAATATATGATTCAAATTTTCAAGCTTATTCATTCGGTAATCTCAAATAGGATAGCAACCTTGGTTGAAAAATCCGATTGAATCCGACAAAAAAAATCTCTATCAGAATGAACTAAGTTTCTGCGTCGGAAATTTCCCATTGAGACCAATAAAATTTTTTTCTATTGGATTTAACCGGTATTTTATGATTTATAAAAATGACCGAAAAATATGATGATTCAAATATTTTTTCATGTTATTCAATGGGTATTTTATCAATCATAAAAATTGTGATTGATGTAAAAGAATTTTTTCTAACCGCATCCAATTGTGAATTCGTCAAGACCTCTCCGCATATTACTTAGGAAATTCATTCCTACCTGGAGGGGATTCGAACTATCACTGACCTACCTACCTATAAGACCTGCCTATTCAACCTCCAAGCTATCCTAATACGCTGCTCTGAAGGCGCATATTGCCAAACATATCCTGATCAAAAATATCCGATTGAATCCGATAGGAAAATGTTTTTCTATTGGATTGGACAAGTGAAATCTTATTAATTAAAAGAAAAAAAAACAGATTTTTCTATTGGTAAATCTTCGAATCAATCCTATAGAAAAGGGTACCGATTAATTCCGATTTCATTTTGAATCAGAAGTTAAGTCTTTCCGATTGACCCCTATTCATTCCAATTATTTTTGAATCGGTTTTTTCGGATCCTATCGGATTCTTTAACCAGGGGAATCAAACTATCATACGTCAAGAGGGGATATATGAAGCTGAAGTATACAGATCTGAATGATTCAACATTAGTGAATCCCGTAAAATAATTTCCGATGGTGATAAAAATGACGGTTAGAAACGGATGAAACCTCCATCCGAATCTAACGGAGTCAAATATGTGTTTTCCAAAAATTTTGCAATTTCCCCACAAAACACCCACCGATAAGGTTCGTCGTCTCGACGTAGAATTGACTAGTAGGTGGAAAATCAGTAGATAATCGGTGAATCGGTGGATGAACGGTTGCACGTTGGAGCAGCGACGTGAACACAATGAAGAAAATCCCGCCTTGATTTTCATGACTTTTCTTCGTTCCTACATCGCACACAAGAATCCCAAATGAATTCTGAAATAAGAACTCTTCAAGAGCTTTTTTAGAATACAAAGAGTTTTTAAAGAGTTTCAGAAAGAATCCGATTCGTAAGACATTCGTGACTTCCGTTGAAATTCTCAAAGAATTCTCATAAAACTTTAAGAGAACTCGTAAATGTCTTGCCTTTTTGCAAACGTTCCCTAGTGAAAATGAGAGCGTAAGAAGAGTATGAAGCGATGCAGGAGAGTAAATGAAACAGTATCTAAGCGCGGAGGAAGCGGAAATTGAAACATTTTACGCTTCATTTGTTTGAAAGTTCGCTTCCAGCGAGCGGAAATTTTCACCAGGGTTGCCTCCATGTTGCTTCTCTGCCCTGGTAAAAAATAATTTCTCTGAATTTCACTGCAAGACTCTGAATGACCCTTAGAAAAATTTACTCTGTTCTGACAGAGATGAGTTGAAGAGATTGATAACGAGATATAAAAACCATAGTCCAGTTTCTGATTGGCAGTATCACATTTTCCGTTTATCTCTTCATGCTGGTTGGCTTAGAAGAAAAAGTCAACCAATCATATATTTTTCTTTAAAAGAAAAAAACGTGATACGGACCATGATTTTAACATTGCGTTAACAATCTCTGCTATTCATCTCTGATTCTGACCAAAAGACTTCATTTTAGCGCCAATTTTTTGGAGAAGAAATGAAGTGTTTCGGTCAGAATGGTGTGAATTTCCCTAAGGGATCTATCTCATTAAAAAACTTTGAAAATCTATGGAAATTTTTTCAAACTCTGACGAATCTTCAAAAACTCTGAGAATCTCTGACAAATTCTGGAAAACTCTCACGATATAGGGTAGGGATATATAGGGCCTGGCGTTGTCCCGAAAATTCGGGACGTTGTACTGTTACCGATAACGTGATTTCTAGTAACATGTCTCCTTTATGTATAATAGCAGCAGAGATGAGTGGAGAGATTGCTAACGTAATACTGAAATCGTGGTATGGTTTTTGGACTAGCGACATCATGCGGCAATGATACCAACTAAAAAGTGAAACCACACTGATTGGTTAATTCCATTGGATTTCAGAAATTCCGTTCGATCTGAGCAATCATCAAATATTTATTTGTTAGTTGGTATCATTGCCGCGTGATGTCGCTAGTCCAAAAACCATACCACGATTTCAGTATTTTGTCCACAATTTTTTAATAAAACAAATCCTCAAATAATTCAAAAAATACTTGAAAGTCATAGAAATATAATAACTTTATTGTTGTACGACAGACAATAAAATGAAATTTTGTTGTATTGTTGAATAGTTTTTCATCCAAATGGTATTTGGTATTAACAGGTGTTAAAACCAACTTCACCGTTTGTGTTTTTTTTTCAATTTTTTCTAACTGTTTTGTATTGTTTTTTAATCATTCACATTCACATTTTTAGGTTATATGTAAACCATGGCTTCATTCATACAGCATTGCCAGATCAGAGGGAATCATACCCTTCCCATTGGTCATTCTATTTAACACAATTATCAGATTTGTTGATTCCCTGAGAACGTCTCCTTAACCTAGCAACTTTGGCTCCTTAGTCAAAAATGGCATGCAGTGCCACGGTGTCAAATAGCGCAGTCCGATCAAGTTATCCACAGTTATCCATAGTTCTGTTGTCCATGTGCAAGAAGAAATCAACTTGAATAAACTGTTATTGAATGCTCAATAATAAATAACAGGTAAATAATTGAATATTCATATTCATTATACACGAATTGATCATTTATCTCGATATCATATGAAATTCATGGTTGACAATGTTATTTTAATTCTTATCTCCGAAAAATTCCATTCTAACCTGAATCATTCGAACACTCGAAAAAATGTTATATTCATTTATTGATGGTGATACAACAATTACAACATTTTAAACACACTTATCTCTCATCATTCTCGTATTTAAATTACATCCATCTTTGTCTCGTTAAATTGTACAGGATCAGACAAACTTTTTATTCATACATGTATATTTATTTATTTATTTATTTGAAAATATAAAATCAATATATATCTGTTGATACCAAAGCATATTGCTAGGAAGTCTGATCCTGGGTATGACTGTAGTTGGGTGCTTGGTTGCCGTGTCTACCATTCGTCCCTTGAAGCACCTGTGTTGTCGCTACATAAGCGAAATGGCTTCCTTGTTGGTTCCTCCAGCCTCAGTTCGTGGAATGACTTGCTTGGATCGCAGTGCATTTACAACCGTCGTAGAGGTACCATGCCTAACGTTAGAAGGTGGCGTTAACAATAAAATCATCTCTCATTTGAAAAAGTATTTATTTAAAATTAAAAGATTCAAACCTGTACAGAATGTAAACAACAAATTTGTCATTCATTTGAATCCTCAAATTGTTCAACATTTCCATGATATAGAGGAAGACGATAGGAAGCAGTTGATGGATATATGCAAAGACATTGATAAAAAATTCGAAAAAACGAAAGTCACGTTGAATTACGAGAATTGGCACCCAGATGAAATATTGAGAGCAATTTTGCCAGAAGGAATCGAGATTCCAACTTCGTTCAGTCATGTTGGTCATATTTTACATTTAAATTTACGGGAATTTCATTTGCCGTACAAACATCTAATTGGTCAAATCTATTTGGATCACATTCCGAACGTTCGCACGGTTGTTAATAAAGTCAATATCATAGACACAACGTTTCGACATTTTAATATGGAACTTCTCGCAGGTGAAAATGATACAATCACAGCAACGAAGGAGAACAATTGTACCTTTCATTTTGATTTCGCTAAAGTTTATTGGAATTCTCGATTGAGTCAGGAACACACGAGAATTTTGTCGTTTTTGCAAAAAGGGGACGTCTTGTACGACGTGTTCGCTGGAGTAGGACCTTTCGCCGTACCCGCGGCACGCAAGGATGTTCGTGTTATGGCCAACGATTTGAATCCCGAATCTCACAAATGGCTGCAGAAAAATGCTTCTGTGAATAAATTGAAATCCAATTTCGCGTCCTACAACATGGATGGGAGAGATTTTTTAAAAACCACGGTTAAAGATGATATTTTACAGAGACGAGCGCAAAATGCTACTGGTGCTGAACATATCGTTATGAATCTACCTGCTTTGGCAATCGAATTTTTGGATGTATTCTCCACTTCGTTTACCAAAGAAGAAATCGATACAATTTGTCTTAGACCGCCAACGATCCATCTTTATTGTTTCGTTAAATTAAAGGTAAAAGATGAAGATGCATGTGGCCTCGCAAAGTCATTGGTCGAAGAGAAAATTGGTACCCCGTTGACGTCAGATCTTCTAATCGACGTGCAAAACGTCAGAAACGTTTCCCCCAATAAAGAAATGATGCGCGTGTCTTTTTTACTTAGAAATTGGGTTTTAAAGAACGAGGAGCCAGCAACGAAGAGACTAAAGTTGACGAGTAATGATATCGATACAATCTTGGATGATAATGATCTTTCAGGAAACAATGGGAAAGAACAAGAACAAGGCTTCTCAAAAGACGAAAAATGTATTCAAAGTAGCGACAGTTCGTAGCATCAAATTGAAAGCCAAAGCTCAAAAAGTGGCAACCAATCTCAAAAAAGTAAGTTAGATGCTGATATTTCGATTTTCAACGATTTTAACTATTTTTGTTTCGTTAGCTGGATTTTAAACCAATTAAAAAGCAGGGGAAGAATAAATTGGATGAAATCAATAAGAATTTGGACGAATTGCGTGGCCATTTGAATCCTAAAGATAAATCTCAACTCAAGAAGGAGACGTCGCAAAAGTTGAAAAAAACTAAACCAACGAGCAATATCACCTCCAAACAGACCGAGGCAACTGCTTCCATGATTCAACAAATGAATATTTAGTTATCGAAACGAGGATTAGATTTTGTACATACGTGGAATACAAGAAATGATTTTATACTTGAAATTATGTTTTTATGTAAATAGCCACACACGCTGTACGATAGGCAATCGTTCTGAAAATAAATAAATATTCATGAATGTCCATTAGTTCTCATTTCATCGTAGATAACATAAATACATTAGTCAACATCACACTATCAGGGCGAAATTTTACTCGACGAACAATTGAATCACGAAAAATCTTTGAAAGTTTATATAATTGAGATTTGAATTATCTAGCGATACAGCGATACGTGTGCTGATATGGAGGACTGTATGGTAGGATTGATAGTTATCGGAGATGAGATTTTACGTGGCCAAATCATCGACACAAACACCTCGTACTTGGCTAAAAATTTACGAGCTGTGGGATTGAGGCTTTGCAGAGTTACTGTGATTCCAGACAACGTACGTAATTATTATAACGATTTTTGCGATTATTTACAATAACTGATACGATTTTAGGTAGATGAAATTGCGGAAACTGTCTCTCGAGCTTCCCATCGTTACCCCATAGTATTCACATCCGGTGGTGTCGGTCCAACCCACGATGACATAACTTACAAAAGTGTGGCCAAAGGTCTGGAATTGGAACTCGAATTGAATGAAGAATTGCTCAATTTTTATACTCAACAATTTCCCGGGGAGAAGGAAATAGAACGTCTCGCGATTGTTCCGAAACCTTGTGAGATAATTCACATCAATTCTGGAGGTACTTGATAACAATTAACACAAACATTTGAAAAGATCGATTTGAACAACACATTCAATATCATTGAACTATATAACATACTGGAAAGAGCACTGGCGAAATTTCCTATAGGATGTCAGAAGAGATCTTTCGTCAATGTGAAATGCAAGATGAAATAGCGTTGTTTCTTTTCAATACATGCATCTTAAAAAGGGATGATGAGTGTAAAAAGGGTATCTGCTTCTTTTTCTCGCACAGTGTACTCGACTGTCTCTCTTTGACGAAAAATTTTTGAATGGTGCTCATTCCAGTATATTATACAGTTCAATGTTCAATATCGAACGTTCGATTGTTTTTGCAGAGACATATGCCGTAGTTAAGGCGAAGAATGTTTATATCTTGCCGGGATCTCCGAAATATTTTCAACCGGCTGCCGATACAATCCTCTCTCGATTAAAGGGAAACAGTCCGTTACATATCGAATACGTAGATGTGGACTCGAACGAGTTTGCTATTGTTAAAATTTTGGATCGACAAGCGGAAAAATGGAAGAATAAAGTGAAAATTGGAAGTTATCCTCAAACACAACCGAAATGTTTCACACAAATATGTTTGGAAGGGAGTAAATTAGACGTGATGAAGGCCAAGGAAGAATTGTTATCCTCGTTCGCGAGCCAGGCGAATGAAAATGATAAGTTTACCTTGGACAAAGCTAGAGATGTGATTAAAGATGGGAAGAATCAACCGCACGTGAAGGATGCTCTGGATATTTTGGAGCAATGTTATGATAAGTGGGTTTTATCGGTTTGCTTGATTCAATGATGATGCATATCATCACAGTTAACAAGATTTATTTTTATAGATATAAACCAAATGAGATTTTCTTGAGTTTTAACGGTGGAAAGGATTGTACGGTTGTTTTACATTTAACCGCTACCATCACTAAATTGAGAAACATATCGCCGTTGCTGTGTTTATACGTCACAGGAGATTCTTTTCCGGAGGTATATAGTGAATTTTCGACTAATCCAGATAGCAATTTAATCTTGCTGTAAAGTTCCTAGTTGACACACGACAAGGGTACAAGTTTACAAAACAGTAGAGAGTTGTACCAACTTTACAATGACTAGGTTGTTAATAACAAGCCAAAAGCAATCGAATGACAAGCTTACATGTTATCTTGGATGACTGTATAAATATGGACTGCCAGTTGCCTTCAATTTTGCTATCTAAACCCTGTATAGGTCTTGTCCCCAAAATCTTGCCAGATATTTCCATATTCAAATCTCGCCCCGAATTGAAAAAGGTGCAATTCGATTTTTGTAAAACAATTGGAAGTTTTAATATTAGCTCTTAAGCATTTTTTGGGCGATGAAAGTGCTGCTAACCCTGACGGGTTCGTTGGACAAATTCTGGGAATGATAGAAAGGTGTCCAGTGGGACGTGTTTTGAACAAAGTTGGGACCAAGAAAAAATGGTCCGTTTTGTCCATTATTTATCCTGATTAGCCCTACAACGTCCATGGAGTGGAGTCCACCTGTATCCACTGTCATCCGACCGTGGAAAGTTCCACTTTGAAATCGTGCAGAGATCGTCCAGTGGGGTCCGCTGATGATTCCGGATCGTATCCGTGTTACATTCAAACTTGTTGTATGCTGTCCTGCAAGATCCAAGAATGTTTTGAACCATCCGACAGTACCCAAAACTAATCCAATGGTGTCCTTAGGCGCATTCTCATCTCTGCGTCCCAATCACGCCCATTCGAGTCCAAGTTTATTTTCTTTGATTTTTGAACCGATTCGCGTTACATTCGCACGGTTTTTATTCTGTCTTGCGGTGACGAGACAGGATCAGTTCTATCATGAAAACATGTAGACAACTTTGGGATACAGTTGAAAATTCCACGTCGTAGCTATGGACAAATTTGGACAACTTTGAACCAACTACGGACGAAGAAGGAACATTCTTGTTATGAAAACACGTAGAAAACTCTGGAGTACAGTTCGAAATTCCACATTGTGATTACCCAACGAGAATAATAAGTTGAAATCATGTTAAAATGTTTGCCAAAGTGATCATTTTTTTGACACAATTTTCAGAAACTCTTGAAATAAAAAATTGGATCAAGTGAGGCTCCAAAATCGGGCCTTATCTCGCCTATTTTTTATTTCAAGAGTTTCTGAATATTTTGTCAAAAATTTTGACATAGTTTTGACTTGCCCTGATGGGCTGATGAGACAATTCGATGAATGTTCGGAATTTTTAACAGTTGGACATTGATTGGGCAATAACTGGACAGCGATTGAACATTGCAGGACAGTTTTGGAACCATTCGAGACATGTCTGGACATGCTAGATAAATCATAGACACACTTTGGACATATTTTGGATAAACAATGGACATCTGATTCGACTTTGTATAAAATTTTGAATGAGTGGACGTATTTGGACATTATAGACTCTTTTCAGACAAAGCTTGTGTTCAGTTTATCCACTTGCCCGTTAAGGGTTTAAAATCGGATGTTGTTCCCGTCATGAACTTCTAAGTACAAGCCACGGACACGTTATCAATTAGATGATTTGTCATCCCTAAAGTCGTAAACAATTTCGAACAGGTTTTGTTCAATCACGTCTCCTTCTTAGTAAGAATAACCAATGAGAAAAAAAAACAAAAGTTCAAGTGTCACCAGTAGTCTGGACATCTTTAAACATCCATTGTACTTACGTTGGCCCAAAATTTGAAACAAATCGACATCTATAGACATTCCGGATTGATTGTGGACCGTTTTGAACATTTTTTTACACATTTTGAATGAAATTCGGATGCCCACAATTTGTCGGATGACCCATCAGGGAGATATCGATTATAGATCCAAAATTGGCAACGAACAATCAATACTTATATAATCAAAATTTTTTCATAAATGTAGAATTTACAAACTTTGATGATAGAATGCTACAAAATTTATATACCTCTTCAGGTTGATCTTTTCGTGAATCAAGCTGCATACTATTATGGCGTTAAAATTGTAAAAAAGCAACGACCCATGATGTCAGCTCTGACAGGGTTGCTGAATGAAAACAAAGATTTGAAAACTGGTGTTATGGGAATGAGAAAAGCCGATCCAGGGTCAGAAAATTTACAAGCATTCTCAATGACGGACTCCGGTTGGCCGGAATTGATGCGCGTCAATCCTATCATCAACTGGAATTATCAACAAGTTTGGAAATTTCTATTGGAACATAAAGTACCTTACTGCTCTTTGTACGATCAAGGTTATACCAGTATTGGAACTAAAACTACCACAGTGCCGAATCCAGCTTTGAGGGATCCGAAAGATCCCACATCTTATCTACCTGCGTACACCTTGGATAACGATTTTGCGGAAAGACAAGGTAGAGATAAATGATAAGAAAGTTTATCCTGAATGTAATTCCTATTGAGAAAAATAGTTAACTAGGTAATGAATAAAATTTGGTGTTACCTGTTGCTATTTATAGTATTATAACGAAATTGACATTCATTGATATAAGATATCAATGAATTTTTTACTGGACAAGATATTTACATCGTTATAATAATTTTATATTATACATTTATAATGTTATGTTATAAAATTCACGATATTCATAAACGATCATTAGCAATTCGTATCATTCGTACCGATGATATACATATATATCAATTTTGTCCAGTGTAGATATTGAATTTTATGGAAAATTTTATAAATTTTCATGCCTCGCACAAAAATTTTTTTGCAATTCATTGTTTGACGTTGAGAGGGAATCTCTGTTTCTGTAAGGTTCAGAAATAGATATAATTTTGTACTTTTTGATAGAAAAAAAGTAGCAATTTTTCCAAATTCATGGAAAAATTATTATATAAAAGAACGAAGAGGTTTGGAAATTATGTTTGAGAACCTTTGCATTCAAAGGAAAGTGGTAACGAAGTGTGCTGTAACTGTGTCTCGAATATCAAGAACAAAAACAGTCTGGAAATTTCTGAGGTAACTTTGCGAGCAAATCCTCTCTATTCGGAACGGGAATCGGAAGCACTCTCTGTTTGAAGTATTATGAAACCTCGCAGTAATTGTTGAATTGGAATTTGTTCACGTGACGGGTAGCAAGCAATACGATGATATCTTTCTGTATCTTTCTGTACACCATAAACATTTGAAAAATGCAGAAGCATTAGGACTGTTTTGACTGGTTTCATTAGAACACTTTCTTCATTTGAACTTTAGATCTCAATACAGGATCAGAAAAATCACATGATTAGGTTCAAGCAAACATTTTCACAAAGAAATAAGTAGATAAATCGGTCTACGTTCAAGACACTTGGTATACTTTGTTATTATATTTATTCAAATTATTTTGAGATGTGTTTTGTTCATATAATTTGAATCGAACTATCAACGCTCGATATCTTTTAAGCTTTGATTTTACTAGATGTGATAGTTACTTAGAGAAAGAATGTAGGTAACAGTTTATTTAAAAACGATAAGATAAAATCATTTAGAATAGTTTATTGACATTGTTTATGATTCATGAAATGTCTGTAAACTTGAGTTCAAATGATTTTATTGTTCTTATAATCATGGTCAAATTTCCTTTTCAACCGAGTGATTTGAAATCGAATTCATGGAAAAGTATGAAATTTTCAAAGATGATTACAGTTGAAAGTCGTTAATTTGAATCTCAAGGACAGAGGAAACTTTTTGAAATGATAGAGTTTTTAATCTTTAAAGGAAAATCTACTGCTTTGATTTGCGAAGGTTTTCAAATTAACGAGGTTCGACTGTATTATTTAATACCCCATACATCGCTGTATCAATTTCGTATAGAAGTGATTCTGTACAAACCCTGAAAAAGTCTTTTCACTTCCTCAGCACGATCAATTGTCGAGATTTTGTCGAGATTTCTAATTCCACAGGTTTCTGGTATAATATTTTTCATGTCACAACTGTGAGATATTCATAGATATATACAAAAATTTAGCTGAATTATGCAGAATGATGGAATACTTGAATCAACGTTTCAATTTTTAAATGGACAGGAAAATTAAAATAGCGCCATCTGTTGATGTGTTCTTTTGAAAGTGATATTCATGTAATAATAAAATACTGATACAGTTGGATATTTGTACAGCACTACTCTAACGAAGAAATGCTCTTCACAGATGCTTCAATTATATCCAATTAAGTTTGAATGATTTTCCAGAAAGGATTTATTGGTTCAAATCTCAAAGCAAAGCGTTCTCTTATCAGAACTTAACGCGCTTATCTACAGAATGTGTGTATGCACGATTCTATTTACTCCCTGATAAATCATTAAAAAAGTTTAAACATATAATCTCACGATTCAGAAATATTTTAAACACGAATAGTGACAATTTCGCATTGTTTTTCAAACGCAAATGATATTAACGAGATTGAGGATTTTCATATTCATACGAAACTTGTATTATTTGTCATACCAAAGTAAAATGTTGTAACTGAAATTATAACAAATATATTTTGGATTATCTCTTACATTTAATGTATAAAACACATTGCTATATAAAAGGTACTTTTGAAAATTATCAGTTGAGCGTTAATTGATGCTGTTTGTATTTGTAACTTCTTCATAAAATAAGGTCAACTTATTTAACCCTTTGAATTGTAACTTGTTCTCAATCGATCATTCGTACAGATGTAGTGTTTCACAGTATTATATTTTGTAATTCTTCATTTCACGTTGCTTCCTTTTCATCTCAAACGATTCATACAATGAATTAGATTATTGAAAAATAATATCAATTTTGAATCGAAGAAGCGCTAAATTTTATCTACCCTCGAAACTCTCTTGAGTTCACAATTGAAAAAAAAAAATCCTCAAGAGAGAGAGAGGAATTAGAATTTTATATTCAATTATTTGATCCAAATATTGATTCTCAATAAAAATATTCCATGGAGAAGTATATTTCCAATGAATTTTTATATTTATATTCATGAAAGGAGGACGCTAATAAATATTAAATATGAAATAACAAAAGATATATCAATCAATAAAACTCAGTCGTTGAATACACTAACCTCTGCTACAAAATAGAGAACATTTATCTAAATAATTTGTGCCGAGTGTTGTTATATTGTTATAAGAATAATTCACAAGTAATTAGATTTTTAATTTTATATCGAAATAGCAGTGGCTCTGACTGCTGCGCTTAGCAACGGATTTGGATCCGGTTCTTCAGTCAAGATATTAACTTTAGTCCATTCTCGACGTTTACTACTTTGTTGTAAAGCATCTATGACAGCTTGTACGTACAAACCATCTTCAAAAGTTGAAGCAGAAATTACGGGTTCTTTGATCCAACCCTTTTTATCTTCTACAGATTGAAAAGCTTCTCTCAGGGCAGCGATCATCTTTCTCAATCCTTTGATATACGGACGGGGGATCGAATCTATCACCGGTAAAGAAATTTCTTGAAGATCCTCCGCATCTTGATACAAAATCTCTTCCTTCCCGTCACGACATCCGTACAGATTCCCCCCACGAACGATGAGATGATTATTGTTCCCACATATCATAATCTCTTGAGAGAGTTGCCCTTGTAGGTGATTACTCAAAGTTGCTGTGACCAGTATACCATTACACAGTTCCATTTGAAAACTACAAAAGTCAGGAGATGTGATGTGTCTTATACCATTGATATCTTTAGTAGTTTGCGTGAAAGTTCGAACTACGGCGTGAACTCTAAACGCTCGTTGACCAACCAGATGGAAAATCAGGTCTATAACGTGGCTGCCGACCAACGCTAAAATTCCACCGCCCATAGTGTTGTCGCATAACCAGTCGTAACCTGAAAATGAAATATCGGTTGTTATGTATTTGGTATCGACGAATGAATAATCTTATGCTCACCGTTATGTAATAAACTTCCCATATGTACACTGACTTCTATGACGGTGATAGGACCACCTAAATATCCTTCTTCCAAAGTTTTTTTCATGTGCGTGATTGCAGGTAAAAATCTCAAACTATGATTAACAATGCTTATAAGAGAGGGATAATATTGGGAAGCACGAACCATTTTCAATGCTTCGCTTTGACTCAGACCTGCTGGTTTATCGCATACCACGTGTTTACCAATTCCAAGAGCTTTGACAGCTATTTGAGCATGTAGACTGGGTGAACACATGATGAAAATAAGATCAACATCTTTCCGAAGAAGAACATCATCTATTCGGCTTGTATGAAACGGGATTTCTAGATCCGTAGCAATTGCCGATACCTCAGCTAAAGTACGACCCCATATGGCTTCGATTTTGAATCCTTTTTCTCTTAAAATAGGAATAATTATTCGGACGATACTCCCCGTACCGAATACTCCGATTCCAGGTAACATCGTGTTGAATCGTTTTAATTACATAGCACGACGATTACGAACTGATTAAAATTAATGTCATTGAAACGTCGGTTTGATGTACAATTACTCAACGATCAATAAATCATTTGTAAACTCATAAGTATCAAACAAAACAAAATTTGAACACCTCAGCACTTAATTGTCAACAGTCAACATGATTCATTCATTAATTCATTCATCAAACCATAATCACCCTTTGGGTTACGATCAACCACGAAAATAACAACAACAAAGACATCTGATACAATTATATGAATGAAATATGTATGTACTACATATCGTATTACCGCATACGCAAGTAAATACGGTATCTTATAATTTAACCTCAAATGTTGGGGATTCGATCAGAGAAATTTTTATATAAAAAAACATTTTTTTCTCGTAGATCGAATCGTTGATCTGCGTTTATCGTTCAAATCGTGGAGTTGATGGATTTCATTAATAACGGTATTGGGAACAAAAACAATACCCACATCGCTATTTTATATATATATATATATCTATCATAATAAATGGAAACCCTAGAGAGTTTTTTTTTACTATCGATTTTCCGAAGATGACCGAACATCGTCGAAGTCTAAACGAGAGAATTATTGTTATAATTTGCGCTAACCTACGACTGTTTAGCTGTCTACGGACTACGACTTCGCTTTGCGCGAGTGTGATATCTGACTATCACGTCCGCCCTATACTTGATTAATTATTTAAACATGTAAATATGTATTCAAGTTGTACGAATCAGTGGTCACAGTGCTCCTTTGTATTTTAAGTTTTACTTTTTCTTGAAAATATTGTAAATCATTTATCGGGAGAAGGATGTCGGAGATTCGCAAAAGAGCGACAGGAGATACACCGACGGCAATAACGCGGGACGTCAGTGACGACCAGGTCATTATATTATTTTTTTCTCTTTTAGATTTTGTAAATACGAAAGATCGTTCGAGCATCTCGCGATCTGCTCTTTTCCCCATAATTTCAATTAACTTTCATTATTCAACGTCTAACAGTTTAAATTGGATTGAATTGTTGCCATTGACCGTATTGTTTGCCTGATGACAAACAAATTCTGACAGTTACCAGTTAACACAGTTTCTCAATTGATTCTATTCAATTTCATGTAATCACATGAATTTTTGTACACTTTTGCATAGTGATCTGTATGCATTTATCGATCAATTTCGTTGTGTTTTCCTTTTGGAGAATATACAACATATATATATGGGTGTTACAGAAAGAAGATATTGAATCTGAAGATGATGGGAAAGTGGAAGTGGATGAATTGGCTAAAACATTGCCACAAGGAACAAATCATACTCCTGGTCTTCTTGCCACTCTTCTCGTTGGGGTACCTGACAGGTAATGTCAATATTTCATCTCTGTTAACACAAATATTATATTTCTCTTCTGTTATTTTTCTTAGATGGAGAAATTGGATAATAAGGAGTATTTTTACTTGGTTTATGATTGGGGGTTTTTGTCTTATTATTTATGGCGGGCCGCTAGCACTGATGATCACTGTGAGTTTCAAATGGATATTCTCAATACTTCGATTGTAAATATGAATTATGATGATGTCATGTTTTTTTCATAGACGTTGATCGTACAAGTAAAATGTTTTGAAGAGATCATCAACATAGGATACGCGGTTTATAGAATTCATGGTCTTCCTTGGTTCAGATCTTTATCCTGGTACTTTCTAATTACGTCCAATTACTTTTTTTATGGTGAAAACTTGATGGATTATTTTGCAGTGGTGATTAATCGAACGGTAAGTTTTCTTCCCTTTATATTCATCGTCAAATTATATAAACTTTTGACATAAAATCAATAACAGATCACTCTATCCGCGGTTGTATCGGTAGCATTTTCTTCTATGGCTTCTTTAATATTTTGAGAGGCTTCTAAAAAAGATAGAATCGTCAATCGAATGCATGATAATCGGTTTGAGGATGAAAATGCGTTAATGGTTGACAATGCAAATTTCTGTTGGTCGGAAAATAACGAATGGAATTGTTTTAAAAGATTTTCATAATAGCAAATGAGATGTCGGAGATAATGAATATAAGAAAAACAGATGCATTGAAATTGTTTTGAAAAGAACATGTAATTAATCAAAATGAAATCTTCAATTGAAACAATTGTGGTATTTTTAAATTTGAACAAAGTTCAGAAGTCTAAAAAACATGATCTAAATGTTTTGATTTGTTTGAGGAATATAACATAGAGTTTTGAAGTCTCGAGATAAGAATATGCTTCGCATTTTAAACAAGTAGAAAATATGTAATGAATTGCATTTTTGACGTCATCGAAAGACATTTCTTTGTTTCAAAGAAACTCATTTCTGTGCATTCTACTTGAGTTTGTTTTAAATGTTGTTTTTTTTGTTGTTTCATCCATTACAAAGAATAATAAAAGGTTTCTCTCATCTTATCATGGAAATTTGATTTTAGTTCGCAAAGAAAAGGAATGATTCCGTTCTTATGGCATATATTTTATGAGCTAATGAGAGAAAGTAACAGCTACGTTTCAAAACACGATTCTCCAGGGGGTAGAATTGGCGTGACACTAATCGTACTTTTTATAATGAATTATTCCATAATATGCGAATAAAATTAAATTCTTTATCAAGTTGTTTACTAAGAAACAGGAATATAATTAAATTACCACTGTTGATATTACTGTTGTAGGATATTACAAAGAAAATTAGGTAATTCCATGTTGTTGGCTGCAACAGGAATTATCGCTGATTTATTTCAACTTGCAAATGCACTCAGTTATATAAGTTTGATTCAAGATTATCAATTTAAAGCCCTCAATAGGGTGTCTACAACAACTCACGAGGGCCTTTATTCCTGATATCTGAGCAAGTCAGATAAGATGTTTAGATAGATTCTTGAAAAGGGTTTTGATACGGTCAACCATGACCAACCATCAACCTCCATCACTCGAAGAACAAGTAGATTGCATAATTCGATCATTTGTATACATGAACGATGAATCATGAGAAGATTATTGAAATTATTGCGACAATATGAATCATAAACATAACTATAGTTTTTCAAAGACACGTTTTTGTCATAAATTGCGATAAAACTGATTACAAAAAGCGTTTGTTTTGGACAAGATTTTCTCCATGTAAGCGTTATCTTGTTTCTTTTTTAGAATCAACGGGACTTCTCTTACAATAACGCTGCACCAATTATAATTATCCTTTGATTCGTGTATATCTCGATAGGGTTCATCTTATTGAAATTGATAACCGAAAATGTATCGTTTTTTGTTTGTTATCAAGCTTCGTTTTATTTTCAGGAATATTTACGTGTTCTTATCACGTATCATCGATTTATTTCATTCTGCCTCTACATCGTTGGATTCGTTTGGTTTGTTCTTTCGCTCGTGAAAAAGTATTATATGAAACAATTTTCTTTATTCGCTTGGACTCACGTGGCGTTACTCATAGTTGTGACACAAAGTTATCTTATCATTCAAAATATCTTTGAAGGATTAATATGGTGAGTTTGAGAGCATTAATATTGAAAAAATAAAGATAATTAATGGTTTGTTTTGTTTAGGTTCATTGTTCCAGTGAGTATGATAGTGATAAACGATGTCATGGCTTATATGTTTGGATTTTTCTTTGGAAGGACACCGTTGATCAAATTATCCCCTAAAAAAACTTGGGAAGGCTTCATAGGTGGTGGTATTTCGACTGTCGTACTTGGACTAATGGTAATGATATTGTAATACTTGTAGGGGTGTGCGAACTGTTCGAATCCCAAATTTCAATTCTTGCGGGAGTTCGAAAAGGATAATTTTCATAAAGGTACGTTTGGGAAACATGATAAGAACGTCCCATGGCAGACGAAGAGAATGTGCTTGGAACGTATTTAGGTTTCTAAACCGTACACTGTAGGAAGAAGCTTTGTGGGAATCAACACCGCATGGATTCTATAGAAGTCCATCTGGAAATCATCATCAGGTGTTGAAACAAAATCATGTAGATTTTTTCTAACGTCGTCAATTTTTTAACATTGTCCTCTGCACGATGTCCCCAAGATATGTTCGGTGGAAAACACATTTAAAAAACATCCTATAGAAAACCTTTTGACAAAGTGGAATTTTATGGGAGGTCAACGGAAAACAGGACTCTGAAACTACTAATGAATTGTTTGGGCGGAGCCTCTCAAGCACAGGAAAATAAATATGAATAGGACAATAGGTTTTTGTTTCGTTTAAACCCAGAAATTTGATTTGTTTATCAAATTCGTAAAAGAAGGTGACAGCATTCATAAAAGGTCGCATTTATGATCCTATGTCTTAAAAATGAATATCCTAGACTATAAAAATCAATACGTTGAATAATCCTCAACTGATAACTTTCAGGTCTTGCATAAATACAAACCTAATATTTCGTTGAAAAATTTCTACAAAACCATGAATAATCTCTGAAATTTTGATGAAAAATCTATTAAATTTGGAACACTCGAACAGAGTTTTTCAGAAATAAGATTGAAATGGAAAAATTGCGCTCTGAAAAAATTCTGACAAAACTCGAATAAATTGTTAACATTTCTCTGATCGTTGAAAAATTTTGAAATCCTATAAAATACATTCATGTGCTATATTCAAATACCATACGTGAAAAAGTGTGTAAATATTTTTCAATTTCTTTCAACAGTTACAAAAATGTTAGAAATTCATCAGAGTTTCTTCAGAATTTTTTCAGCCATTTCGTTCCTATTTGTCTGCGAAAAAATAACAACAACGATGAAAAATTCTGACAACAGTCTGTACAGAATGTTCCAAATTCATTAGGTTTTTTCATGACACTTTCAGAGATTCTCAGAGGTTATCAGTCTTTTGCAGAGAAAATGCGATGTTTTTCAGAGATTATTTGGGGTTCTGTACACATTTTTCAGCAAAATATTTCCTTAATTCTTCGTGATCTCTTATTAAATAATCTGCCAATCGACATCCTTTCTGGAAGAGGGAGGAAAGAGTAACCTCCTTATTAGCAGAATGGGATGTCTGGGACGTTCAGTCAGTCAAAGGTCATTGTGACTTCTCACAACCAGTTCTTTGAAATCCGATTTCCCTTCTGATTTCTTCAACCCTGCCTGATAATTCACGATATAAAATTCCGAATAGGATGGAGTACACGAACTCGCAATCCGATATTTTAAGGTCAAAGTTCAAGCTCCACACGAATCGTTACATCAGCGAAGTGTTAATTTAATTCAATTTTTACTATTATGTAATATAATCTCACTCTTCGTGGGAAAAAAAATGTTGTAGGGGTTTTATGTCGACAGGCTTAATCGTTGGATCATTGTCTCACATTGTGATCAGTATTTTTTTTGTTGTACGTTGGAGCTCGACCTGAGTTTTCCATCTCAATTTCCCCCCACTTGATTTACGGATTTCGTCGGCGATACGGTTACGCCACTGCAAATGGTTAAGCATTCATTTAAACAAATCAGTTTTGGCAAAATTACGTAAATAGAAGAAGAAACGTGATTTTTCACAGTTGTCGATAAATTATTTAAACAAATCACCATTATAAAATTGACCAAACCGCGAAGGAAACCTGAAATTTGATTTGTGGGTCGCTCGCTAAATTGAATAGATTGTGAAGGAAATCATGTTTTTTTGCAGAATTGGTTGAGATTTTTTTGTACCTTCCAAGCGACTCACAACCCGAATGTGGACTCGAAACGTGGTTTTTTCCGCAGGCTGTTTAATTTTGCGACACTAATTTGTTTGAATATTTTTTCTTGACAACTGTAGGAAATCATTTTCCACCCCGCAAGTTTGTTGAATCTTCCTTGTATCTTTAAAGCGTTTAACAGTCCGGGAAAAAGGACTTAAATCTTGCTAGATCTAAAACATGAAAAATGTAGATTTAGTTTGATCTACGTAGATCTAAATCAACAAAAATTTCAAGTTAATTAATTGCAATTTAGGTGCACGAAATGTCTATTTCCTTCACTTTTGAGATGTTTCTAAGAATTGAGTGTTTTTTTGGAAAAAAATAATCAGATCTCCATAGATCTAAAGAGATCTAAGTTGACTTGGATTTTTCTATTTCTCAGATCTAATCCATTAGATGTAAATTAATTCTTCCCCAAGAGTACATTGTTCACCAAGGGTGGAAAGGGAGTATTTTGTTCCCGTCCTGATACGTTTGTTTGAAATTCATCTGTTTCTTCCTCAAAAATGAACTTTGAATTTTGTTGAAATCACTTTTCCAACTTCAAAGGCACCTCAAATCGAATTTCAAGTCGAGACGCATCTTTTTTCATAGTCTGTTTCAAATTTGGCAAAACTATTGTGTTGTTGTTTCACTTTGGATCCCATTGAAATCGATTCCACACCCTCCAAAGAACCCATAAACCAAGTTCCAGGTTTTCTTCCTAAATTCGTCAATTTTGCAAACCTGATCAGTTTGAATACTTTTTTCCAAATGTGTAGGAAATCGTTTCGCTTTGCGATGTATTGAAATTTCTTCGAAATTTGATCAAATTCATTCTTTTGAATGCATGTTGAATAATTTCTGATTTCCGTTTATATCCTTCAAATTTCAAGCCGATAACTTGACATCAGGTATTCCTGTGCTTGAAAGAATCCGTTGGTAGTTTGACTTGAGAAGAAAGATATTTGAGGGTTGGTTTGGGTTCGGTTTGACGAGAAAAATTCAAGGTTCGCACACCTCCAATCATTCAACGTGCATCGGTAAGATCTTATTGAGATTTGAATTGATAATCCCTTAGGTATCGTACGTACTTTGTCAATACCGCTACTTCGTGTGCCCGATCGAATACAGTGAAGTTTTAGGTAGGATGACTATGGATTGCGAACCATCTTCTCTGTTTCAACCTCAAGAATACACATTGCCAAGCAGTTTACAGATGATATCGAAGATGGTGAGGATTTTGTTGCATGAACCTTATTAATATTGATCACAATTCTAATCGATTCTTTTTTTTTATTTCACAGCTCACTGGAAAAACAACCATCATGCTTTATCCTTTCTTATTGCACTCATTATCTATGTCAGTATTCAGTTCCGTAATTGGTCCATTCGGAGGATTCTTCGCTAGCGGTTTCAAGAGAGCGTTTAAAATCAAAGTAATTCATTCAGTATAAGATAATTAATTGCATACGATTATTCTTCTATTCACTGAAAAATATATTTTATAGGATTTTGGAGATGTGATTCCTGGTCACGGAGGTATAATGGACAGATTTGATTGTCAGTACTTAATGGCCACGTTCGTGAACGTGTATATTTCCTCTTTCATTCACACCGCATCACCCCAGAAACTTTTACAACAGGTAATGAATGAAAAGTATGAATAACGGTATTCTTATTACAGTTATTGTTATATAACAATCTTTATAAATTGCAGGTGTATAGTCTCAAACCGGAACAACAATTACAATTGTTTCAAACTCTTCGTGACTCGTTGGAACATAGGGGGCTCTTGAACGCATATTGATTGTTAGAAAAGTATTAAAATGTAATTGCAATCATTGTCTTGCCGGAACAAAAATCCGTATTCTTTCTTTCGATGATTCTTTCACCGTTGCTTGAAACATCAAACAAAATCCTCCTGAATGGCAGATTCATCGATAGAGCAATCAGTATGATTATATACATCAAACTTGACTTGTGTATTGAAATACGTTTTGTGGATAATAAGATAAGTACTACTCGATGGAAAACTTATTACCGTTCTGAGCATTCCACGTAATTACGATATGTTGATATTGAAAGTCGTTATTCAGTTAGGAATATTTTCATACCTTCTGTCTTGATAATAATCAAACCAAAGATGAATATTTTACATGCGTGAAATCATATGCCGCATGAAGAAATATGATGTTTTTTTTTTTTTTTATCATTTACGTGCCGCTGCGATTATCGAAGAACCTTATTGTCGCCGCCGGTTGGTTTTTCCTTTGTCAAAATTGATCTTTCATCGTAATCTTCATCGCTGAGACACACGAATCGGTGTTCACAATCAATATTATTTCACAATTGTATTAAGTAATTACTTAAATCGAATCGATCTCAATATTTTTTTACTACTCATTGTGCATTTATAAAATAAGTTGATGGAAGTGAATCTGTTGTAAGATTGACTTTGCCGCTTTGCGTGAAAAATTTTTTTTCTAATTATGATGAATTGGTATTATCATGTGCATGAAAGAGAAAATCTTTTTCTATTTGTTACAGTGATTCTCACAATTTGGCTCTTTTCTTTGATCTTGAAAACGATATATACTTTGTGGAAAGCTAAATTAAATTGTTCTGTCATTCTAGTATGAAAAGTCAATGTTTGATGTTTGAATTTCCATACGGTATATATAGCGATGCATACATGCACACGTAATATACATATACCTATGTATACATGAAATACATTCTTTAAAAGTATTATAGTTGATGTTAACCATGACAATTGTAACTTTTGAAATCCTATGATTTTTCATAATTGTTTTTTTTTCTTGTTATCAGTATCTTATTGTATATTTAAAAAACATTCGAAGATCTTGTAACTTTGAGATCTAACATGAGAAGAGATGTTACATCGATTTCATCCATCCATCCATACAATTTCAATCGTCTACTTTTCACCTCGTGGCCATATTCAATCTGATTTTAGATAATTATTATTGTTTAGAGCGATAATGAAAAAACCCCCCTGCGATGTTTTAAACCAGTGATTCTTAGCGTTATGGTTTCATTCGTATATCATGTAATAGTATTATTTTAGATTCCTTTTTTGTTTTTTCTCGTACTTTGGTTCATAAATATTACACGTCCACGTAAAACAAGAATAGAAAAAATGATATTCTCACATGTCATGATAGTCGACAGAAGTAATTTGTTATGTAGCAAAAGCGTTGTTTCATCGCTTGCAAAAGTGGTGAGAAAAATAATAGCAAACGATCGTAGATATTCGCTTTTCGAGGCAGAAGTGAATATTTGAATTTTCCGGGCTTTCCTTTATCGTGTCAAAGTGAAATGTTTTTTATATTTTACAAGTTAATATGGCACAATCAGATTATATCTTCCTTGGAATGATATTTTAACAATATCCTTCTGCGTATACGTTATGTCTCGAAATGTGAGGTACTGTGCATTTTGCGTAATGCCTCCTTTTGTATTAAAGAAAAAAAGAAGAAGAAGAAGAAAAAACAGAAACAAATATTGATGCGTACATGACTCGAATTGATGTTTATATTTTTCTTGAATAACAAATGCTTTTATTTCTAAGGGACACAAGTGTTGATGTTTTATTATTGAATTAATTTATGAATGTATAATAAATATGAAACAAATGATTATATTTATTTATTAGAGAAAATGTAAGAGGTATGTATATGTATAGATATGATGGATAGCAGAGGTACTGTGTTAATTGTACACTGAATCTAAAGTACGTTAAGTTTCAATGTATAATATATTTATGTAGTCGAACAAGGAATCAATAAAGATTACTTGTTGATATGTTGTATTCGTATTATCGCTAATTTCAATTCTGTAAAACGATAGAATTCAACTCGTCGAATATTGAAAACTACCTCTGGTATTTTTAAATGTTTCAGTTATTTCTTCTAGTTCAAGGTGACTATCAATCTTTTGTGTACAGCGATGGGTGCAATAAATAATATCTCGATATGCTCGAACCCCGGGTTTTTTCTTTACTATTTAAAAAATAATTATCATTATAATGAAGCATGATCTTTTGAATGCTTTGAAAATGTTCTAGAGACATTATTCCGAAATATTATTGTCACATTTTGTCCTATTTGGGGAAAAAAATTATGCATTACCATGCAAAAGTATGCAAAATTATATTTGGCAGAGTATATTTATAAAAAAAATGTGCCAACAACACGCGGTGTTCCCAAGCGGTCACCCATCCAAGTACTGACCGCGCTCACTGTTGCTTAACTTTGGTGATCAGACGAGAACCAGTGCGTTCAACAGGATATGGCCGTTGACTTGAAAATGGGAAGATGGAAATTCAGTATTTAAGTTCCACAAATCGAACAACAGTTTGAAGCGATTTGCAGGGACGTTGTGTCGCCAAATGCGCAACAATATGCCGTAAATCTAGGATTTTAGCTTCAGTTGTTATCGTGTTCCCTAGCGGATCTGACCGACCCATACTGCACAATAGTCCCCGCAAAAAGCACCCGTTATGACAGTAAACATGAATTCATTATGAATAGTTTGAATTCAAAATGAACTCTTGATGAATAACTTGATCTTCAGAAAGAATTCATATCACGAATTCATAAAGAACTATTCAGGCAATCAACATGTATGCATTTTGAATTCATTGAGTTCATATTGAATTCATTTTTACTGTTATAACGGGGACTGTTCAAGAAGTTCTTTCAGAAGTTTTTGTCAATTCAAAATGATCATTTGTGCTGTCTGGGGACAAGCGACCAAAAATTTCGGTGACATTTTGGTGAAAAATCTTGGCTTTGGTAACTTGTTGGTCGTTTAGGACATTTTTTTCAACAAAAATTTAACCAATCTCATTTTTCGGTTATTTTGTGGTGATTTCCTGGGTTTTTACCTCAAAAATACCAAAAAGATTCCAAAAACGAATCACCCTGATAACACACGAAAAATTCTTTTTCAAAAACAAAAATAGAATTCTTCAAGAACTCTTTCCGAACTAATGAATTCATAAAGAGCTCTGGGAAAGTTCAATGTTTGGGACATTAACGAGTTCTTTGAGAGTACTGAAATAATACCTTTAGCATTTTCAAAGAACTCGTTAATGTCCTAAAACATTGAACTCTCCCAGAGCCCTTTATGAATTCATCAGTTCGGAAAGGATTCTTCAAGAATTCTATTCTTGTTTTTGATAAAGAATTCTTCGTGTGTTACCTGGGCACATTTTAGTTTTCGGTCACAAATACATCATTATATGGTAAAAACCATCTGGATAACCATTTTCTGACCAAATTTTTACCAAACCAAAAAATAACCAAAAGTAAACCAAAACAATTGGTCAGTCTGGAATCGTTAGGGTTGCGAGGAAGTTGCTCGATTTCATGGAACTCTCAACCACATGCGTAGCAAATTCCCAGCAACTTTACGTAAACTTGATAAACAACGTAAGAGCAATAATTGCACAGTAACTTCTGTTGTATGGGTAATTCTTCAAGAATTCTTTTCGAACTAATGAACTCATAAAGAATTCTGGAGGAGCTCAATGTTTGGGACATCACGAGTTCTTTGAGAATGCTGAAAGTATTGTTTTAGGACTTTGAAAGAACTCGTTAATGTTCCAAACATTGAATTCCTCCAAAGCTCTTTATGAATTCATTAGTTCGAGAAGAGTTCTTGAAGAATTCTTCGTGTGCTATCTGGGATGACGATCAGTGAATGTGAAAAGAATGTGTAAATGAGACTATTTTGGATAAATTCGTCGGGATATTCTATGAAAGTGCATATCACATAATTATTCGAAACAGTCTGATTTGGAGGTTCTAAGAACGTGTTCGTAGGATTTTTAACCTCTTGTGTTGATTTGAATTTCGCGGGAAACGATCGATGTAAAAATACCTTCTCCGCTTCGAGGAGGTCTGAAACTTTTGAAAATATTTTTAAATTCATCCAATTCCTAGAATGCATGCTGCACTTTCATCCTTTTTTCACCCAAGTTTACGGAAAATTCCCCGATTGAATAAATATTCCAAATTATATATAATTTTTTTGTAATTCAATATAGTTTGTATATAATTATACCCGAGATCTACGAATCGGAGGCCCGAGGGGATGAGCTTTTGAAGTTCATTCACTCTATCGCCCTTGGATCGAAAAGTAGCCATTTTCTCAACGAAAAATATCGTGGGTACATGTGCGAGGGTTACCTGCGAGTGGAGAACGACAGCGACACCATCGCGTACCGTAGAGTTTCTCTTCTACGTTGCCGACGTTGGCGAGTATGTAAACCTAGACTGTAGGGCGGTACGATGGTAGGGGTATTGAGAATCCAGAGTCGGCAATATGGCCGGCCAGATGTACAGCAGTAGGGTGTCACGGTGGTGTTAGTGCCGCGCGTTATTTATGTCGAACTACCGCAAATCCTGTCCGAATCTCGCGTGTTTTCATGGAATCGGTGAAATATTGTGCAGGAGCAGAAATACGGCTTGCATGAAGGCATAGCACACGCTCCCCGGCCAGACAAACATGAAGTGAGTATCCCTTAATCGCAGATTCTCATTCGAGTCAGTGGACCACCCGCGGCCTTCTTTAGTTTTTTTTCTCCACTCTCCAACGACTCCTCTTCGACCATTGTTTATATCTTCCCTTAAAGTCAATTCGTGCTGCTGTCATTCAACGACGCCACTCCAATGCTCTCGAATCTTTTCGAAATCGATCTCCAATCCCATCGGTTTCGATTCTTCCTTTTTTATTCTATTGTTACAATCTATACAAAATTTCTGTTGCGCGCGAGATGTTTTCAGAGGGGTAGGGCCAGTGGTAACGATTTTTGACAGAACATTTCGGAAGTGCATCGAACCGACCACAAACTCCTCGCCAGCAGCTGCCCTACCTATACAACTCCTATATTCACGCATTTTACGCGTACCGTGAGCAATCCTTGGGTTTCATGGTTTTACTCGTCGACAACTCTCTACAACCCCAAGTCCTGTACGAGTGTAGTTAGTACCTACTACTGCTATACACAAATACATATCGATGTGGATTGTTCTCCGCTTGCAATCTAATACGTACGTTAAGGTTGTGTGGGTGTGCATATTCCTGAATCCTGCACCTCGTATTCGCGTAGTTTGTGTTGGGTTATGGAGATATACGGCAATCGAGGTATTCTCAATTTCTGGGCTATCCTCAAACACTTTTACTTTCGTGCATTGCATCGATTTCCTATTCACTCGGTTATTAAACGTATGAATATTTGAAATCACCGTATCGAGGGTGATGTGACAGAAAATTCTATTCATATTTGTTTGAATATGGTGGAAAGTCCCTTGGATATCCTTCCGTGAACATTCAAATTAATATTCGAATTATGACACTTTTCTTTTTTATTTTCAAATCCTATTGTTTGTGTTCGCGTATGGATATTCGATCGCTTGTTTTATCATTTTTTGTGGTACAGGGAGGTAACTGCACCGATAATTCACATTTTTACAAAAGAAACTCCATGCTCAGTTTATTTTTGAGACTTCAAATTCTAATGACAAGAATACATTTTCTCAACAAATCGACAGTTTCAGTAACTGTCAACTATTGGAGCTGTTGAATGATTCACATTAGTTTTAAATTCACTGTACTGTAAAAAATCGAAAACGAGATTTCCCGTTCCTAATATCATCATTCTGAATGTAGGCAAAGTACAAAGACCAAGTTGGATTTTCACCAGATTTTGTGAATACATTACTCTGAATATTGGCATATATTACACACTGTAAAAAATGTGCGGAGTTTTCCTTCACACTGTTGGGGGATTTCGTCCCCTCATCGTTGGGAAATTGTTTTGCCATCAAAAATGAGGGATTTTTCCACCACTTTGAGGAATTGTTTTGTTTTTTGGGTGTTGAATCCTCTACAAATGGTGGGAAAGTTCACCAAATTATGGTGAATAATTCCCCATCTATGGAGGAACTTTGCTGCCACCATGTTTTGGGGGAACATTTGTAAACTTAGTATCATGAATTCGGTAAAAATTTCACTTTCAAGGTAGGTAATAAAGTTCCCTGCATTGAAAGTGACGTATTTACAGATTTTCGATAAAATCGCCACATCAAATGAAGGGAATTCACGTTTGTTTCGGTATAAATTTTGCACTCATAGTAGTGAATTTATATTCAAATTAATGGAAAAACGTCACTTTGAGAGTTACCACTTTTTGTCAGTTCGCTCACCGAACAAAGTTGGAATTTGAAAAATCATGACAAAGTTTATATTCTTCTCTTGTATCCCAAACATGTACCAAACACAATTTCTGCATTTCCTTGTGGAATTCATTCACTGAGAGAATCTTGTAAAAATTCCCGTGAGATTCCAGTAATCGAAGGACCAGTAAAAATTCTTCAAAAAATTACTGTGCAGCCTGTGAAAATGAGTGAGTTTTCTATAAGTTTCAAAAAATACACAGTAATATTTAAAAAAATCCCCACTCATCCTTCGATCACTGAAAGTTCATGGTAATTTTTCAAATACAATTCTTGAAGTGTTCAAGTGATGTGTTCGCTAACTCGTACAAGCAATCGTACAATAGGATCAAAGAAGAGTTATTTGATCGTTTCTACTCCAAGATATTATTACATAAATGTTGGAAGTTGCATCATTGTTGTAATACAAAGACGTGTTCGTCTCATAGGAATAATAATTGAGTGATATCCCTCCTTAAAACATCCTATTTCAATTCTTCAGAGAAAGTTGATAAGAATGAATTGCATTTTTGCATCGGAGATTTCCTATAACTTGAAAATTTTCCCATTAAATTCTTCAATGAGGCTCAATCGGAGATTCAAAATTTGTCAATAATTGTTATAAATCGGAAAAATCTCGAACTTCTGGACTAATCTCGATTGGCGAGAATTTAATATTGGCGATCAGTGCCGGATTTAATCGTAAATGAGCCTCTAGGCAGAATCGTTTGTGTCTCAAGCAGTGATTTAAACCCGTCAAATGACTGGTGATATGACGGTCATGACCGACACTCGACAAGAACAATTTCCTTCAGTTTTGATGGTCAGGTAACACTCGCTAATCAGAATATTTTCTGACAGTTAAGTCAACATTTGAAAATTATTGAAATTCATTTATAACTCATTTGAACAAAACACTGGAAGAATTAACCTGGCTTTCAATGGGCCAGAATTCGTGAAGGTAGAATGACCATAAACCAATCGCATTTACAATTTCTTTTAGAACGATGTACGACGAATCTATAACAGATTGTTGAAGATGCATGGGAGATTAGGCTTATCTTGGAAAAATCATCGTGAAACTCCAGTAATCGGGAGACAAGTAAAAATTCTTCAAAAACTTATTGCAAAGTGATTTTTTGAATAATTCCCGCTTGTCCTTCACTGAAAATAAAATTCTAGAACGGTTAACGTTTGGGCATCAACAGTCAATGTCCGTGAAAAAATGAAATTGGTAACCATGGAAACATTACTAGCTCATTTCATTAACATCAACTGTTGATGTGCAACTCATTAACCAGCGATGTAGCGATGACTAATAGCAGATGTTGAAATTTCATTTTCCACAGACACAGCCATTAATGTCCGAACATTAACTGTTCCAAAATTTTATTTTCAGTGTTCGATTACTGAAATTTCTCGGTAATTTTTCAAATCAAACTCTTCCAGGGTATACATACTATGCACATTCAGAATATATATCACTTTACTAGTTCTGTTAGCAGTATTTTATGAATGTTTTAATGTTATAACAATTTACTGAATATCGAAACCTTGACCAAAACAAGACAATTAAGAATAAAATAGATTCAAAATTTATATTCAAAGAAATTTGATAAGAAGCCCTAATAATCATTTATAATTCTCTGAAAACGTCAAAATTTTGACACAAACTTTTCCATTTTTGTCAGATTTCGGACAGAGCCTAAAAAAAATTGAAGATTTACAGGAATTCTTTTTATTAGAGAATTATTAATTGAATGGTTATGACCAGTCAGATGATCATTTGACAGTCATTTTCCATACAAACTATAAAAAATCTGACCATCAGTGACTGTCACATGACGATTATAATGACTTTGACGTGACTGATTTTTTTATGACCGGTCATTTCACATCACTGAGACTCTTAAGGCATCTTTTAGACAAGTTTAAAATGTTCCCCTGATGGAAAAATTTTGTTGGATTATGTTCTTGAAGTTTGAATCGTTTATAGAAACAAACCGAAATTTGGATTTGAAATCGTTATTTTTTACTTCGAATTTATAACTTGGAACTGAAAACGTCGTTTGAAAAATGTACCGCAAGATCTTTGGTCTCTAAGAACTGAATATTGTGTTATTCAAGCACTGATTCGTTTCGATAAACTATTCAAACTTCAGCAACATGTTGGATTTTGGTACGAATTTAGACAATGTTTTTGATGGCAATGGATGAAAGAAACGATAAGTTACAATATTATTTTCAAAAAATTCTTGATGGTTTTATTGAATTTTATTGGTTTCTAAACAAACACATCTCAATTTTAATTGAAAGACACTAAATGTACACTGGAATTTATTCATTGTTCGAAAATACAGAGAAAAAATCCACACAGAAGAAAAGAATTCCCTGCTGCAGATGCCAGGTGCATCCAGATGAGAATCAGCAGATCCTGGAACAAAAACAAGATCCAGGCAGGAACTTGCCCGGTCCTGCTCGGGTTTTGTCCCAGGATTTGCCGGTTTTTTGCAGCAGGGTTTCTTTGAATGCAAGAAATTGTTATTTTAACAGATTCAAATAAATGTTTCTTTAAAGAAAATGAATATTTTTTGTTATTTGGGAGGAAGGATCGAATAATAAATTTTGTTGAATGAACACAAGGTTGAAAAAAAGCTGGCTTTTTCAAACATCATCCAAAACAATGGATGAAATTGTTTAACAGTATCAAAATCGGTCAACTTTGGTCAACATTGATACAAATTGGTCGAAATGCTTGAATTTTTTATGTTGACCGTTGATTTGATTGATATTGATTTTACTTATATCAATTTTGACCATCTTGACCACAAATTTCGAAAAAATCCAGGTCCGCAAAAATTGGTTGAAACCACAATAAAAACCAGGGGTGGTTAAAATGATTTCAATCCTAAATGAACAAAATATTTATTCCTTTCGAAGAAATATTCGTTTGGACCTATTCAAATGACAATTTTTTAGATTCAAAGAAATATTTTTCTCCGTGCGTATTTCAACGATATGCCACAAAATTCAGGATAATTTTAACGGAACCCGCGAAAAATTCTCAATTTCCAACCGGCTTAGTTTTTCAACGAAATCTCATGATTTTTTCTCCCCACAAGACTTCACAATTTCCATTCAAAGTCACCGCTTGAAATAGAAGTTTATTATTTAAAAATATGAAAAAAGTTCTCATACTCTAATGAAATCTCATGGAATTCAGCGAAATTTTTCTTTCGATTTCATCAAAATTCATGAAAATTAGGAAATTGTTTTCAACTAAGAGTACGCGTGAGTTTCCCACAAATTTTGATTGGGACTCATCATTTGCTCCTAACAAAATTTCACAATTTTCGTGGAAACTCGTTATTTGGAATGAAAATTCATGGTTTGAAATCACGGGACAAACTTTCATATTTTTCGACAAAAATTCCATAGAATTCAGCAAAGTCCAATTGCATTGAACTTCATCCCATTTGAGCGGAACTGACAAAAAAAAGAAAAAAAAACAATAATTGAAAAATAACAACAATAAGAAGTAGAAAATTTTCGGGGATAAACATTTTAAAACTCATAAAAGAAACTTATAAAAAAAAAAAAGAAATTGTTTTTCGTAAATTGAGAACAAAAGCTCCACAAGGAGATGGTTTATTCACTACGTTTTCCTCTTCTATACCAAGATATCCTCGTTTTAATATTTTCATGAGTGAGCAGATGATTACATGATCGATCATTGGACTTACTGTGTATTATTTAGGTGCTTTGTACGGCACACCAATGGTAAATTTCAGATAAAACTTGAGAAATAAATGATAGAAAATAATAATCGTTTATGAATGTTTCTGAATGTAAGTCTGAGTTCATCGTTGGAAGTAACATTATATGAAGAACTTTATGTTTACGTTGGGAATCAATCATGGTGTAGATAAGATAATATCTTTGAAAAAATAAATTTATATCTACATGTATACTTGTTGGTCATCAGAAGTTCACAATCTCCAAGTTTTTATTCGAAGACATTGAACCAAAATCTTCAGATTTCTCTACTCAAAAATTACAGCAAATTTCCACATTTTTATCAATTGTTTTGTCAAATCTTTCCAATTTGAGGTTCCAACTTTAGGAATGTTTGGTATATGTGAAATGCAGTTGCAGATACACAGAAAAAACTGAGCTGCAGTAGTGGTGGGGATATTTGAGAATATCGAGATATTTTTCATACTATTTGTAGAAAATTTCGATCGATATTCTACAGAATTCGATATAAACTTTACGAATTTTCTATAAAAATCATCGATACTGTCAAGTATCGTCTATCACTAGCTATTATACTTGGACACAAACCGTATGACAGTAGAAAATTTGTTTTTATAGCTAATTTATTTGCTGTAACAACTAACATACAGCTGCTGGAGCTAATTTAATCGCTGTCCGGATCCGTAATACCCGCTTCGTTTGTTGTAATTCAAAATAAATTAATTTTTCCCTTTATTTTGAAAACTAAATGTCGAAATGTTTTATAAGTTCAACCTCAAACTGGAGATATTCATTTGATCAAACAATTCATGAAAGTTTACCAATGCTCTGTAGAATCGTTTTCATTTTTTAGAAGGGGAACATAAAGCGAAGGACCTCAAAGTTCTTTTATTGCATCCTAACAAACAACTTTTGCTTTCGTCCAAATCTGAAAAGAAAGGCACTCTCGTTATTCCAGTTGGATGAATCATTGATTCTGAAGGAATCCAGTTAGATATTATTGGCTTATCAACACGCGATACGCGCACTCACCTCTTCATAGGATCGAGAATAAAGAAAGTTCAGCGTGTGTGTATTGTGTTTTGATAAATAAATACATGACACTTTTGATCGTCGGTGGAGTGTCAATAACCTAATAATGGTCATTTACCCGAATGCTACTTTGAGGAATCGTGACTTCGTTTGAAAATATTTTTACAGGGAAAAAAGAAAGAGAATAAGGAAAAGTAAAAAGTGAAATAAAACCTGTACGAAGAGTGTTTGGGACAAAAAATATCTCGCTTCGAGGAGAGTGTAAAGAATGTAGAATTAACCTATACGGTGGAGTTTCACGAAACGTGAATAAAAATATCGATTTGTTCGTTTGTTTTTTTTCTTCTTGTTTTTCATGGATGAGGAACTGTTTTTTGAGAGCGAGAAGAAAATAGCAGTTTTTATTCTTATATTTCACAATCCACAGTAGTTATCCCCAGTTTTTCGGTAACTTGCTCTGGAAAATCGATATTTCCTTTTGTTCGAATGCCACGTTACTTTTGCCGTGAGAATATACATTTTTTTTATCCAGCAAACGCGATATATGGAGTTTTGAGAGGCCATTATACAGGCCGAGCAAGGACTGGCAATAGTCTAGAGAATAATTATACAATATTCCATCAAAAATAGTGGCAGCGAAGTTAGTTTCTTCATGGATTGGGAACTTGTGATTTGGTGAATCTTTCCTCAACGTTTTGGAGAATGCATCCAATCACATGATCAATTATTGCATGCATATGAAAGGAAGAAAGTTTGTAACTCTCGGCTAGAAATTAGCCTGATCATTCGTGAAGGCATTAATAGGGAATCCTAGAATATGTCTTGCTGAGGTACACTGTAAAAATTAAGTAGAATTTTCCTCCAAGTTTAGTGGCAGCAAAAATCCTTCACGTGGGGGAAATTCACCTTCCCTATATTTTGGAAGAATTCTCCTCCATTTGGGAGAAAATCCTTGCTTTCTGAAAGAAATCTCTCTTCAAATGGAAGAAAATTTCCCCAGAATTGCCTACAAGTAGACGTGGTTCCTCGTGAAGATATGTGTGACCGGGTAAAAAGTTCTGTGCCTTCCTGGGATTTGATATGTAATCGTGATATGGAGTATTGATTTTCCAGGGGAGGCTGCGACAGTTGTTAACAGAAAGAAAAGGAATAGTTGCAGCACATACTTACGTAGTCGATTTTCGATGATCTACATGGAAGAAAATTGAGTTGCTATGGCAACGGACCAGCGACGGTGCGGTAAATTACTAAAATACTAAGTAATTTACATGCTGAGTTCCTTAGAGTTTTTTACATCGGGAAATCTTAGTAAATCCACCAGAAATCACAAGTTTCACACTGTAAAAAAAAACTGGAAATTTACTGTGCAACTGGACTGGAAATTTCCAGTGCTAGTACTGGAATATGGATATTCCAGTACATGTACAGAGATTTTGTTGTTACGTTACTGAAAATTTACCAAGCATAACTGAAAATTCAGTCATTGTACTGGAATTTTCAAGTTTGAGATGATGTACTGAAATTTTGCCATGATTTCGCGAAAATTTTACCGGCTCGTACTACAATTTTATAGTTCGTGTGCACCAAAAAAAAATATTCCCTCAAAAAGGACTTGAGAAGAAATTTGGAATTTAGAAAAAAAAACCTAATCGTTGGTATACTGGAATTATACAGGTTTTTAACTGCAATTCTCAGGTTTTGTGATGGAATTTTCCAGTTACTATGCAATTGAATTATACAGGTTTTGAACTGCAATTTTCAGGTCGTGCGATGGAATTTTCCAGTTGCTATGCAAAGGAATTTAATCACTGTTGCACTGAAATTTTCCACTTCTATTGGACTTCGTCATTTCTGGCAGGAAAAATTTCAAGTCTTTATATTAAAAATTTCCTGATTGAGATTTTGAATAATAATTGTAATTGTAGCCAATGAAATTGATATATGAGGTTTTTCCAGGACTTATCCTCTTGTGTTCTAGATATGAAGCATATGTAGTAACCCAAGCTGGCCTTCCAACATGTCGCGCTATAGCTCATCGGTTAGGTCTTAGGTTTCAGTTGGTAGGCAGGTAGAAAAGTGTGGGTTCAAATCCTGTTAGGTAGACATGAGTTTCTGTCCATCCAAATGAACGATCAAAAGTTTCTCAATCATCTTGGAACACAAGGACCCTGCAAAATCACTTTGCGTGAGCAATTTTTTTTCAATTTTCATGGATATTTTCAGCATTAATTTTCCAGTACATGTCCTGGAAAAGTCCAGCTCGTGTACTGAAAAATTCCAGTACCGAGGCTCAGAAAATTTCCAGTTTTGATGCGGGAATTCCATAACGTTTGCACTGAATTTTTGCAGTACAAATGTGCTGAAATTTTCCGGTACATGTACAGGTTAATGACTTCCAGTACATGTACTGGAATTTTCCGGTGAAATTTTTTTACAGTGCACATTAATGATAACTTTTTGACATAGCAGAGATTATTTACTCTGATTTACTCAAATTATTCATCTGGTAAAAACCCTGTGGCATACTAAAAAATAGTTGATGGAATAGTTGAGAATTTTGTTTTAGAAACGGTCCACTCAAAATTCGTGTTGAAGATCAACACAGATTTTTAATGCAAACTCAAATCTTGAGTGAACTGTTTGGGATATGTACACTGAGAAAAAAAACTTGTAAAATTTACATCTCATTGAGTGAATATATGAATGATTTAGAATATAGCGCAAGTGACCATAATTTCAGTCGATTTTACAACAACGAATATCAAATATACCACATCTGGTGGGAAATATACCCTAGCTGATGTGCATATTACATTCCCCACGGTAAAATCAACTAAAATTGTAGTAGCTCGAATTATATTTTTAAATCGTCCATATATTTACTTAACAAGAGGTAAATTTTACAACTGTTTCTCCTCGGTGCATGTGTGTTAAAAATACATAACATTCGTATTTGATATCTGAATACCCCAAGGGAACAACATGGCTGCCAAATGTTCAATGAACATTGAATAAACATTCGATAAACGCACGGACATTTTGATGTTCAAGGAACATTCATCAAATGTACGTGAACGTTCCACGAACATTTGGAGGTCTTCTTTTATCGGGGTAATTAATTGAGACAACTAATTAAATAGTTTTCATAAATACTTTTGTAGATATTGAAAAATCGAATATGTAAATAGTTAGTCAGGTCTGGAAAAGATTATTGGCCTTATTGGGAAATCCTTTTGAAATCTCAGATCAACAAAATAGGCGATCATTATCTTCGTGTTTTGTGTAATTCAGCTTGTTTCCTTATTCACTCAATCACCCATTTCGTATATATTTAATTGTTTTTTGTTCCATACGTAACAATTAAAACAATACATTAGCTGGAAGGTATTCATTCGAATCATTTGTGCGATTCTTCGAAGGAATCTTCTGCAAAGTTTCATTGAAAAATCTACTCGGAAATACAATTCTGTACTGTAAATCACGGAACGTGAATGTCAAAAGCAGAAGAGTAAAGCTCATACAACAATATAATACCAGTACATGTCAAGATCGAGTGAAAGAAATTCCAACCAACAGGAAAATAAGGTAGTTTTACCTCTCACAGCAGCTTCGACAATGACCAGTACCATCTTATTGTCTTATTTGGTATTTTGCCAGAAGAGCAACAAATATGTTGCTCTCCTGGGAAAATATTTGTCCACTCCATTTGTTTCGAACTTCATTATGCACGTGATTTCATTTATTTTCTGAAAAAAGAGAACAAGCAAAATTCTTTTCCAATATTCCACGATAGAATTATCCTCCCTCGGACCATGAAGTGGTTTTATATTCACAAAATTGAAATTAGGTCAAACCATAATTATGAATAATATGAATTAATATTAAAATATTGTGTACTTGGAAGTTATGATCTCTCAAAAAAAAAAAAGGGATTTCGATTCATTATTTTTGTTCTAGAATTCCATTTCGTAAATCTTTTGATGCTCTTTATTTATCGTAAAACAGAATATTTATTTCCGTGCAAACGTTAGCAGGGACAAAGATTCTTTGCTATGACTAGGGTAACTAGATGTCCTACTTTCAACAGGGAACAGCTCTACTGTGCTTTTTGAATACCTAAAATCCTTGACTCTCGTTATACGCTGTGGAAGCGTATTCCTCTTTCTCTAGGAAATAGGACGGTCTTGATATTTTGCCTACTTGGAAACTCAGCATCAATATTTTACTTGGACAATTCTTTTTTTTTCTTATCAATCTTTTGAGAAATGAATTTTCCAGGCTGAATTTGACCACCTATCTCAAAATTAGAAAATCTAGAAGAATCAGAATTCTATAAAATCGTTCGTGAGAAATATCAATATACTCGGTGAGGATTTGTTACAGTATCGCATATACTTTCAGTCCTGAGCGATGAATACCTAGAAAAATATTCCACCCAGTTGCACATGCTGGAAAAAAGTACATCTTATAAGTTCATTGAAATGAATTTGATGGCGGGTGGCGAAATAAATTTTCATTCCAATCGGAATGGTTGATTCAGGATACACTATATCATGAATTATGAATCCCAACTTGCTCATTTTCTAGACCTTTCAGATTTCAATAAAATTTCATATTTAAAAATTAAGAAGTTTTTTACTTTTGCGTCGCGCAGGGACAGTTCCGAATTAATCTTCCGAAACTGACCATTATTCTCTTGAAATTTCATTAACTCGTGTCTCCATGGAATACATTTTTCAAGGACCGTTCTCAAAAAATCCTCTCGTTACAAGAGTATTAGTATTGATGCTGTAATTGAGAGAACATGTGTATACTTGACACACTTTGAAACAACCTAGCGACAATAAAAAAAAATTCAACGACACTGGAAAAATCAATTATTCTCCTCCTTATTCCATTTCGAAATGTTAGTTTCTCTGATTCTTGCATTTATTCTCACTGGGTTATTAGATTTGAATAGAAAAATGGAATTTTCGATGTAAATTGTGCAAATTCAATGCACGATCAGTTAATTTGAATACTGTTTCGAAGAAGCTCTCCACCTGATGATCGTTTTTACTCAACCTGAGCGTGAGTTTCGGGTTTAGATTGAAAATCTTTCTCTCGGTGTACAAGGAAATTTGGAATTTTCATTCAAAAATACGAGAGAAAAAATATAAATTATTAAAAGACCAATGACCTATGAATTATGAGAATGACCCAACAGGAAAAAAAGAAATAGTGAAGGTGGAAGCACTGATATGAAAAATTTCATTACAGGATTTAGAAGTTTCGTATTTTTCAATGACTGGATGTTCAAGCTTCTCAGAATATTTATTCAGCCATCAGAGTATATGAAGAGATATTCCAAGGGATTTGAAAGTTTGGAAAATACAGAAGTTTTAGACCCTGTCACAACCAGGGTTTTTTCTGTTCTAGTACAATCTCTAAAATTGTCATTGGCAATTCCGACTAAATATTGTTTGCCATAGATTGATACATCGGAAAATTGTACTAAATTCGAAACTCTGGTCACCCTTACACTAAGAACCCAATTTCTTGGATTGAAAGAAACTTTTCTTTGCCCTCATTTTGATAAATCTTTGTTCCAATGAAAAAAATTTTTAATCAGATTGAAACAGAAATATATTCCTTCTTGAATTCGAAGAATGCGATTGGAAACAAAATTTATCAAAATGGGGGCAAAGAAATTTTCTTAAAGTTGAAGAAATTAGGTTAAAAATTTCCGCCCAAATTTCAGAATATTTGTGTTGATTTGAATAAAAAGGTTTGGAAGTACTTAACAAAACATTCTTTTGTATCAGCTTTCCCACACTGTTTTTGAAATTCCAACACAATATTATCTGAAAATGATCTTCATTCCAAATTTCTTTTGAATTCTCATCAAATATGTAGTGAATTTCAAACACAAATACATGTGTTAATTGCTAACACATTTGTTAACAGTGTAATTTATATGCAATTATATAAAATTCATGTATAAACTATATTGAATTATACAAAATTTCGAAAATTTTTCCTCATGAGCAAACAAAGGTTCGATTTTTCCATAAAATCTATTATGTTTTTTCACTTGGTTTTCAGTTTTTTCCGGAGCTTGATGTTCCACACTCGCAAAAAAATTCCTGAAAATATTTTAGATTCATTTGAAAATTAATAAATCTCGGAACCCCAGTGTTCTTCGGTTGGTCTTTGATTTTCCCGAGGGTGAAATTTCAATGATTTCACTTCTATACATGACTTTTTAATAGATTTTAACAAACATTTTGAAAGCAATTTTGAAGAAGCAGTGAACGAGCTACATATTTTTATACGATTCTTTCAAATTTTAAGATTTTTTTTGCAATATTTTGGAGGTACACTGAGAACCCAATTCCTTAGATTGAAAGAAAATTTCCTTCGCCCTCATTTCAATGCAAAAAGTTCTCATCGAATCACAACAAAGAATTTTCAAATCGAAACAGAAATATATTATTGTTTCTTCGATTCGAAGAATATTATTCCAAATCAAGGAAAAATTTTCCCGTTGGAATATGGAATGAATTATTTTTTCCATTGGAAATGAGATTTATCAGAATTTTTTTCGAGTTTAAGAACCTGGGTTCTCAGTGTACGAACGAAATCGAGGATTGTACAATCAAGTATAAACAGGGAACACACGATTTGCATGAAAGAAAGGAAAAGTATTTCATATTTATAAATCGCGCATGCGAATAAGAATTGAAACCACATTCGAAATCACACAATTACAGAATCTTAACTTTGAATAAAAGATAAAAGACTCATGTGTCGTTGAAGATATCCTTCCACTGTAGCCGGATATATTTCATTTCTCCTTCTCGTATGTTATATTCATCATATCCATCATCGAATGCCAACCGCTTGAGTGTGCTTGTCAGGTGTGTGAAAATAAAGTATAGAGACGACTCACGTAGAGTTCGATTCATAGAAATATCCGTGATTTCACTGATAAATTCTTCCGCGTATCAGCTGTCACGCGGATATACAGTCATGCCTTGGTATAATCTGGGAAAAAGGATTGTGATAATGAAAACGATCGAGTTACGATGATTGTATTGTATATACATGTGCCATGTATACCGAGTCTGAGTCAGGTTCATTTCACATCTGATCTTTTTTCTTCTTTTTCTTTTTTATAAAGGAAAACAAGGAGGCGTAATCGAATATCGAAGTACTATATTTTTTATTACATCTTCTACGAATAATGGAATACGAGCTTGATGGGCCGGTGACTTCGTGGGCTTATGATTATGTAATACTGCAATGATGTTTTCATATGCAAAGGTCTCTGCAGAGAAAATTATTCACCTCCCTAGAATCATTAGTCTTTCATCAGAACTTGAGACAACTGCATCGTTTTTGGTTAAAGTAATCAGAATATAACTGAGTGAAGAGAGATGGAAGAGTGAAAATTCCACTTGAAAGGAAAGATGGGTTCCCTTCTGGGAGCCCAGAAGAGTCAAAATTCACGCTGTAAAAATTATGGGGAGTTTTCCCGCATTTCAGTGATGAATTTCTTTCTCGAATCAGTAATTTTCTAATCTGTGTTACTAAAAATTTAGAGTTCATACTAGGAGCTATAGAAACTATTGCCTATCGAAAAAAAATGTTTATCATTATCAGGATTGAGCCAGGTCAGAAAGGGCTGGGCAGCCAGAAGAGAACCTATCTTTCCATTGGAATGGAAATCTCGCTCTTTCCCATTTAGAGAGTAAAGTGTAAATTCAACATCAGTGCATAGATGAAACTCACATGATATATACATGAGAACTGTTTTAGAAGATTGTGGAAATCACGCCAATCCAAAAATATACTTATTGTGATATTATTTACCATAAACAATGTAAATTTTCCATTGCACTCGATTAAATCCACTTTTCACGAACGTTATTCCATAACGCATAATCAATCAGATTTCCAGTTACTCAATTTCATAGTAATCCAATGTACATTCAACAAGTACTGTTGCAATTTAGAAATTAGATTTTCAGAATAATTAACTCAGCGTCGTCGTCCTCGTATCTTGAAGGAGATTCAATGGAAAGGCCTATTTTTCTTATCTCTCAATACAACTTGGGACCGGGTACCGAGGAACTACTTCTGTTATGGGATTAACTGAATAACGAGATCAAGCATCCATCTGATGTAACAGAGTTATACTTACCTTCAACGGGGTGAATCTGTGATTCCACAAGAGTATGAAAAATCAAGAAAAGTTGGCAAAAATAGAGAAGAAACAGGAAGTTTTCCAATAAATAAGGCACCTAACAATTCCATGGAGTTGTGGAAATTGAATGAACGGTGGATGAACATCATTCGTGTGGATTCAGTGGTCAAAAATTGTGGGTTTCAATTGTTGTGATTTGAGAAAATTCTGTAAAAGAATAAAAGGATTTCATGTTTTTTTTGTTTCCAAATTTAATGTAAACTGTGAGTCGCAAATGAATGTTGTCCCTGGTTCTTGTGAATGTAATCGTATTTTCTAGAATTAAAGTTTTATATTTATCACCCTCAATGAACTAACTTTTACTCGAAAAGAAGAAACAGTTGCGTCCAATTACGGAGAGTTTCAAAATTGCAACTCACATTCGTTGAAGTATTTCAAAACAGTTCAGAATCCAGACTAGAAATTTATCTCCTGTACGGAAGAAAAAATCTGTGGAGAGGAAAGGCAAGTTTTTACTGTTGCAAGTAAAATGATGGTACTTATATTTGTATTAGCAACACTTTAGTTGGTATTGCTGAAAGAATAGGGGGTAAAATCCACTGGTTTCAGTTGAACATTAGCCTCGATCAGGCTATTCAAATTTTGAATATCATCGCACGGAAAAAAGTAATGTGGTTGATATTTGGACAGCTAAAAATTAGCTGTGGTAGTTAATAAACGGAGAAAAATGCAGGTCGAAAATATAGTATCCTCTTAAGAAGCACAATCAAGACAAAACGGTCCACTTTTTTTGTGAAATTGTATTAAAAAAACAATGAAAATTTATCAATACTTAATAAAGAATAGAGAAACATATGAACTTGCCCAAAGTCGCATTCTCTCTCAGTTTCTCTATTCTTTATCAAGTATTGATGATTTTTCATTGTTTTTCGAATACAATTCTACAAAAAAGTAAACCGTTTTGTCTTTATTATGCATTTAAGAAAAATTCTCAGATTTTAAGAAATATTCTCAAATTTTCATTAAAGATTACTATATTTCCGACCTTCATTTTCCTCCGTGTATCGAATACACGAAATAGCTACCACAGTTAATTTTTAGCTGCCATAGTGGATCATTTCTTTCCACGCGAAAGAAGATTTTTCTTTTAATTCATTTCTTATGGAGTTACACCACGAGTATCTTCCCATTGTATACCCATCCTCTGGAAAAGGCTTGTAACGCTCAGGTAAATATGATCAGAGCTTTGTATAAGTCAGAATCAATGAAAGATCATGAGAAACTTCTGTGAATTCGATAGGTAAAGTACAAAGAAATAGATTCAATGAATCATATGATGAGAAATTCAATGAATCAAGAAGAGAATGAAATCTCGCAACTTGAAGTTCCGACTGACTGGAGGAATTCACCTTTTATTTTCCCATTCTCCGTTTATATATGAGGATGGAAATATGAGTTCTGAATTTAGCGTAAAACTCCCACAAGTCATGGGTAAATTTGTCACGAAGATTTGAAAAATTCTTCCAAAAACTTCAGAACTCCCTGCTCACTGTTGCTCGTTATAAAATACAATTGAAATTATCCTACACCGGAGTATAATGGAACAATTCTATTTTTCTTTACGTGGAAAAGTTAATAAATCGTACTTTACGGAATTTGTACAGAACTTTCTCAATACGTATAATGTAGTTTTTTTTGTCTTTGAACTGGAAAATCTTATTTCTTTTCTGTATGAATAGGATGAAATTCTTCAGTATACACGTAGACTGAAAATTTCAAAAAGACCTCGTCTTTTGCAGTGCACGCGGTTTACTTTTCAACAAGTTCAAAAGTTACATCTTTCTCCTTTCAACATCACAAAAATTCACAACCTCAGCATTTTTAATATGAATTAATTATTCCTCGTTCTTTCACGTATTACATATATATTTCATTTGAAATTCCTCAAAATGATTCATTGTCATTGGAGAATTTTGTTTACATTATGAAAACTTATCCGATTGAGAATGTTATTCGCATCTCGTTACACCGTTCGTAGATACCTGATGCTGCTCGAGATATATCATTTCCATGAAACAATACCCTTGGATCTTCATTAGAAAACTTTGGAACGAATCAATTCTCTTGGATTCGATTGAAAATCATTTGATCATCGATTTTATTGTGAAGGACCAAATAATCAGAGCTGAGAATCTAAACTTACGTCTCCCTGTGACCTTATGCCGGAGGAAATTAATATAAATTGTTCTCGTAAAACACAATGAATTGAGGATACCATCGTGGAATGCCGCCGTTCTTTCTTTCGTGCTGTGTGATAAAACACGTCCTTGATGGAAGAAGGCGCGCGTTTTGTACTTGTCAAAGTTGGTATGAATAAGAATATGACTCAATGCGTATAAAGCTCTTGCCATTGTTGTTCAAAGTACTTGGTAATTTCTTTTGTTTTTTCCCTCGATGACCTTGAAGTCAAATTCGCGCGGCTCTTTCGTCAGATAAAAATCGTATTTTCAATGTTTGTGAAGAAAAAACGAATGATGATGTTGAAACTGTGGATAGAGGTTTTATCGTTAATCAATATACATGATTCATTTCTGAATGTTATACATTCTTTGGGTTTTTTTTTTTGGAAAAACATGGAATTTCGAGAGAATTATCATTCGTCGCTGAGTTACAACAATCAGCACATTAAAAAGTCATTACATCCTTATCTGTTGATAACGTAATCATTCGATCTCAATGATCCCAAACTATCTGAATACTGCATTTCATGTTTGAAAATTTCGTTTCAGATATCTTTCATTGATTTCTTGTAAAGCATGGATAAATGAGCGCCTTGGATATACAAATACATGAGATATTTGAAGAAAGAAAGAAAGAACAGTGATATATAACTTTCAATGGTGACTAGAGAACTCTGGTTTCTTGCTCTCTTGAAAATTGCTTGCTGAAAGACATCTATGCGGGCCTCCGACACGTTTCATTTCTACGTATATCGATTTGACCCAACAAGCCATGCCATGTGAATTTATTATTGCGTCATGTTTGACCTATTCGCCAATTTTGAATGCAGTCAGATTTGTTTCTTCATGGTTTTTTTTGGAATTTTAAACATTCATCGAAGAATTACTATTATTTTTTCTTCAGTGAAACGTGGAGATATTTATGAATAATCTCTAAAAAATGTTGCAAAAACTCTGGGAATTTTTAGACAAATAGGAACGAAATTGCACCGGAAAAAATCATATTCTAAAAATGAGAATCTCCTCTGAACACTGAGAAAAATTTATAGTTAAATTTACTATGCGGTCTTAGGAATGAAGAAACACACTGACTCCCTAATGAAATTTACTATAAGATAGTGAAATTTACTATGGTACAAGAATAGAAATCTGATCAAATTTACAATGTTTTACAGTAAAATTCCATCAGAAGTCATTAGTAAGATCCCATAGTGAATTCAACTATGAATTTCTCTCAATGTAATAGGCGCTAAGAATATCTTCCTCTTAAAATAAATGGAAGATATTCTGCTATATCTAGATATTGATCGTAATATCAGAAGAACTTTTACCTTTGTTGAGAGGAGAATATACTTGTCGCCTATTGTAGAAGAGTTTTTCATTTTTAGAATGTGATTCTTGCAGCGTGCGCTCTAAAATCTCTCATATCCGAATGAATTTTTACCTGTAATCGAGTAAAACGAACATAATAAATTTTCAAACTTCGCCTAAACGCCCATACGTCCCTATATCGCTAAGTAAATATCTCTGAAAACTTCATAAAAAATCTGGCATTCTTTCTTGTCCCATAGATTCGTTATGCACTTTTTGAAAGTGGAAATATTTCTAGTTTTCACTCACGGATTTGGATTGAATTTCATTGACTCTTTGTCTGTGACCCTGCAACTATCATCGAATCAATTTATATTCTCTTAATTATCGAGGATTGAATGTAATGTAATAATAATAAATCAATCAATCAAACTCATTCTTCATTGCATACTTTGTAACTCTCCATATCATGCAATACAAACTATCGGAAAGAAGTTTAATCAATAAGACAGTTCCCGTGCTCTTTCGACCCTATTTGACCCCGTCAATGCGGATTTTTGATATTATTCTTTATTCAAATGAGAATACGTTACATCAGCATTAAAAAAGCGAAATAATGGGGTCAATTTTGAACTGTAAGACGCAGATTCTCAATAATCCCTGAAAAATGTCTAGAAGCTCTCGAAGTTGCATTTTAAATCATTTATAATATACTATTCCGCTTCATAAATGAAAAATCGTTACATTCACCAAGAAATTCTTCGGTAATTCAGGCAGCAATGAACCCGAAGAAAAACCCGGAAAAATTAGCAGGACTTTGGTAATTGTAATGAAAATAATCCTATCGAAAACTACACTAAATTTACCATATTTCAGCTAATTTCTTCCCACTGTGAGTCGAGTTGATTACCTCCCTAAAAATTTCTCTTCTCATCAATTCCACTTCAATAAAATGATAATCTCGACGTGAATGATCAAAAATGAAATTCCTTGGATACGTTGAAAGAAGAAAATCATGATTGAAGACAGAGGTGAAGAAATTGTTTCGCAACAACATCAACATCTTTGTCACAACAATATTTCACGCCAATCATAATTGACTCCAACCAAGCAATCTCGAAGAGAATTGAGGACAATGATGCTGGCTATTGATTTCATTCCAATATATTCTCGAATATGAATTTTTTCCATTAAATTTCCTCGAATAACTTTCGAGCAAAAATGATAGAAGAGCGATTAGAAGATGTGAGTACTCCGCGTATATTAGGAACATTTGGTCTCGTTCAGCTCATCGTCTTATCGATTAAGCTTTTACCTCTAAAAATTCTCATGTGTGCACAATTCTCTTAATTACCGACCTGGATAGATTATACGTTGGCCCGATGAGAGCCCTTCGAACAGCAAAGAGAAAAAGAGGAGAAGGAGGAGGAGGAGGGAGAGTGTGTTCCGGATGGGCAGAAGCGAAGTACGGATCATTGTTCCAATTGTGGTGTACGTACATGCATATACATGCAAAGACCGGGAGTCCGTTTCGAGATGTCGTATCATATACCTCACAGCTTCATCTCGCTCGTTCTCGTAGAGAGCTAGAGTTATAGCTGGGGCGACACCTCACGATTAACGCTTGGTATGCATACACATCTGTGCCCTGTATGCACACGCAAACACACACCACACCCCAGGTGTGCTGGTTCTCCCAATGCTAATAGAATTCTACGGCGTTAATGACGCTTAAAACGTTCCACAATGGATCGACGTTGTGATCAAAGATGAGGACGAAAACGAGTTCTTCGTCCAAGTTCGTTGTACTATTTTAGAATCACGTGGAAATGCAAACGGGACAAATAAACATCAAAATGCGAGGAAGAAAATCAATTGGGGCAAGAAATGAAAATTCATACATATACCTCTCCAATACCCGACCCTTTTTCCAATCATTGTAGGTTATACGCAAGAACCACGAGCGTCAAGTTGGAATTTTGAAATATTCTTGAGTGACATTAACCCAAGTGTCGTGAATTCGAACGGTCAAGTCCAGTCTAAATTTATTTGACATTTAACGTTGATGCCGTTGTCCTTGTTGGTATATAAGTCTTGGGTATCGAAAGTAGCAGAACTAGGTAGAGGATTGTCATTTATCTCATGAATTATAGATAATCTATCCATCTGTTCGGGTGAACATACTATATCTTGCCGATTAATTATTATTCGTTCATTCATTCGTTTGGTTGGTATATCTTTGAATGTACGTTCGTTCTTTCTCAACGTAACAAGTTCTATAGAAGAAGGAAATGTTAGAGTCTTGTGTTTTCAAATATCAAAAGTTGTAGGTTTCATTCAATATCGAGAAGCAGAGTGAATAGAGGACCTGGGATTCATAAATAACCTAGTTTTCCCTCAAGGAGAAGAAACAAAAAAAAGCCTATCTCCGGTTTGTTGAATTTGCTCTCGTTAAGGGGGATGCACGAATTAAAACAGATGCACATATTCATGGAAAAACAGGAACGAAGAGAGGAGAAAAGGGAGCAGAAAGAAAGGAGTAAAAGTGCATCGTTTTACGATATGGCTGTTGCTGTTACATGTGTATTGTCCGTCATTATGTATACAAACTAGAACGCCTCCAACGTGACATGATCCAACTCTTCCCATTAACAGGTTTCTACACAAACAGGGTAAAGGGATCGCGGTTAATTGGTAGTGGGATGCGACGAGACTAAACTGAAGAGACAAGAAGAATACAAAAAAGCAGATTACAGTACGTTGAGTGTATAGTGTCCCGACGCTACAATTGACACTGAAATTTTATATTTTTTTTTACACAATAGATGGCGAATTATAGTGGAGGAGGCATTTATATTCACTCATATACTTTGGGATTCAATGTACATTGTTCTATTCTCTGTTCAAATAAGGAAGAGGGTCATTCGCGGGGACACGAAATTCGTTGTTTTTCGTGTCACTCACAGTTCTCGAATATCCTTGACTTTGAACTTGCTGTATTTTAAAAGTTTTCAGAATATTTATATTTGGAGATTTTTTATACAATCATCTTTTCTCACAGAATTTTTGTATCTCATTGTCGCTAAAGTATTAAAGCCGATGAAATTGAGATGAATTGGGAGGTATGATACTTTGAAACTCGTAAACAAGACTTTTATTTCAAGAAGAACGTGCAGAACTTGGTCTTCTTTCCTAAAAGTTTCGAAGATATTTGCGGGGATAAATCGAGTTATGAATGAACTCCGTTGAACGTTGTAGCATGGTATTTTCTTGGAAATAGTACCATTGTAGTGATAAGAGAAGCACACTGAGAACACTTTTCGAAAGAATCGTTAATGGATCTATAAATCACAATGTAGGGAAAAAGTTGTTCTCAAAAGGGAGTCTCGATTTCAACTCGAAGCACAGTGATATCGACAGTTTGAGTCATCATTTTTCGAACTGTTGCTTCCAAAGTCGATAATACGATTAATCACCCGTTCATACGTGAGAAACTTTGGAGACTCATAGTTGGTTAATTTTGTGAACAAACATCATAGGATGTCGTATTTTTATGTCAAAAGCAGGTGTAGTGATAAATTTAGGTAAAAATTCAATTTTCTACGCTGTTGATGAGCTTGTTTTTTTCAATTTCATGTATTTGTCAAGCATTCTTGCGAATGGAATTTGAAATTTTGAAAAGCTGAATCCAGAATTTGTTAATATTTGGTAAAAATATGAATTTCTCAGCAAGAAATTTCATTTTCTTGAAACTGGAGGGCCTATCATGGTCCAAGACAGAGCCTTAGATACAACGAGTTTTATTTTCAGCAGGGTTTGTTGGGTGTATTGGGAATCTAATTTCTTGAATCAAGAAAAATATAACGGCAATATATGTTTCCAATATTTGACAATAATTCCTACTTTCCCCAGGGTGGCCCTAAGGTAGAGTTGCCAGATAAATCATCGTACGATAATTGAATTGAATGATCGTATTGGTCGGTTCTTCGACAAATGAAAATTGAATTAGATGGTTTCAAATAAATTATCACTGTGGAAGAAAATTGTAGAAAAAGTTTGGAAGTTTTTACCAAAGATTTTTTGGGTCAAGTCACGAAAATTGTTTAGAAATTCACAACAAATTCGTAGACTCCCAAATCATCGGGATCATACTTTTCTTATTGAAAATTTACAAATATCTTTTACAGTGTATAGCCAATAATCTGGGCGTATGGTGATTTTTTGGAAACTTCGCTCTGCGGTGAGATTTTAACCCTGTATCTTCTGGGGTAATATTTTTAGGGGAGACTAGATACGGTCGAAACATGGAGGTTAATTAAATCATCGCCAATAATCAACGATATAGCTCCAGATCACTTGAAGGGAACTGAAAGCTCCTCGTATGTAGAAACTTGTTTGCCAACGATTTATGTCGTATTATTACACAAAAAAGAGTATTTCTTTGAGTGTGAGAAATTGTTATTTGAATGATGGACCACATAATCACATTCCATTAACAAAATATTTATTTCTGTCAAAGAAATATCCACTTGGATCTATTCAAATAACAACTTCTTAGATTCAAAGAAATACTTTTTTCTGTGTAGCCAATTGTTAGTTATTTGCGATATTTCAACCTCACCCAGTCTCCTCTACGCCCATTTCTTCTGCATAACTCCAGTAAAAAGTTCTCTATGAGAAACCTTTATGACGTTGAATTGAAAGAAAATTATTAGGGCGAATGTCTTTTCTTGCGGGCAGAGTCTCGCGAGACTTTTGTTTCAAAGTTAGCGCTATTGGATGCGGAAAAGGGGAGTCAATTGATATACAGTGGTTCTGTTTTCTGATTCAGTGTTTAAAAATCAATAAGAAGATCCTTCCGGTCATTTGATTGAGAGGTGAATGAAACACCCGTTTGCTGCAATCCATACTTCAACAACTCTTGAGAATTCAAGTGCTATTTGGGAAAATGTTTACTGGGCATTCTTTCATACATCTTTTATTCCTATTATAAAAATCAATGATGAGTATAAAAAATGTCACAAAATCTTCTATTCAATAATGTTAAATTATCAAATTTAAATAAAATTCCCATACAATTTTTGTGTGTGTATTGTTTAAATATTCAATTTTCACATCATATCAAAATTGTAACGTATACACGTTCTGTATGAAGGTTCAATTAAATGATTCTTGAATAGAGAATTTCATATAATTTTCACATATACAAATTTTTATGGAGAGCGCTTTCGTTTGCATTCAGAGAAAAAAAAGTTGCTGAAACAGCTAACCTCGGAAATTTGCTTTGCTGATATGGCCAAAATTGTTACTGAATGAGCAAAAAATTTGCTATCAAAGCAAAAATCTTGCTCTTTTAACCAGCGTTTGGCATTCAATAATCCGTAATTGTAGATATACACGGAAATACCGGGTCTATTAATCTTTAGAAGAATGACTGTCAATTTGCTGAAAAATATTCGTAGTGAGTCTACTAAAAATTCGTAGTCGATGTATTAAAAATTGATAGTTTCGCTGTGAAAAATACCAACGAAACTATCAACTGTTGATATTTCGACGAGTTTTTGTTGAACTCGCTATGAATATTTTTCAGCGATCCTTGTTTTCCCTAAATTGACAGTGATTTTTCCAAACGTTGATAAATTCTTTCTAAATAGTATTAGATCCGGTCTTTCCGTGTACAGACGGCTAAGAAATTCTGCTGAATTAGCGAATATCTTGCTAAAATAGCAATATTTTTGCTGTAACAACAGCTTTTTCGGCAAGAATTTTTCTCTTGTGCCGTACAAGAAAAAAAATATTATATCATAAGAAAAAAGCATGTTACAGCACAGGAGAGAAATTCATCGATGATAATATTGATATCTCTTGCAACACAATATGAAATAATTGTGAAAACATGATATCATACAACATAACTTATACATTATTTATATGATTTTACATGAATATGTATATATAACGGATCGTATATAGGTCAATTTCCCCATAAACTCTCTTCGAATAAATAATCAATGTAATTTTCAGTTATTTGAGTGGAAGGAAAAAAGGTAAACAATCTTTTTCCCGTGTTTTTCTTACTTATATCGTATAAATCAGAATTACTCATTTCCTCTTGATTGTATTAATCACGGATTCGTCATTGTTTCGAGCTGGCGTGATTTCACGATAATCAAGATTCAGCTGTGCTTATGAAATATAATTGTAGCGGAATGATATATTCGTTAGATATAAGCGAGACTGGATAGGGGACTTTAATCATTCCGAGATGGCGATGGACTTTTCTCATTGAATCAAAATTTGATTATTCTGATTTGAAAGTGAGCAGAGTTCTTGAATCGCGTTCTTCAGCTCCTCAAGTGGATATTACATTTTAATTGGAGTTTCAAAGAACGAATAGTCGAATTCAGTTGGGAAATGAATGATATTTCTAGTTAATCAGTTTCTTGTTAAAAATATTGACGTACACTGAGAAGATTTATTATTTTGATTATGATAATTGTATTTCCCCAGGTGAAAAAATTCTGTAGAATTTCATGTCAAGATTTGGCTCTATATGCAAAATGTATAAATTTTTATATAAATTCCATAGAAAGTTGATGTAGAAACACATGATTTGGTGGAAATTCTTGAAAAATCCCACACAGAGAGAAAATTGCTGTAAAATATGTCGAAATTCCTGTTGAATCAACCAAAGTCTTCGATGAAAATGAGATTTTGCTGCAGTGGTCACATAAATCACGATAAATCCAATAAATTACAGCAAATTAATGTCATTCCTATATTCATTGGACATAGAGTAAATTTTACAGCAAATTTTTCTCTGTGCGTATATTTCGCATAGAGCCAAATCTTGACATGAAATTCTACAGAATTTTTTCACCTGGATCACGATTGAGGAAATGTACATTGTGTCCTGATGCTTCTGAAGTTCGAATGGTTTGTTGAAACGAATTAGTAATCGAATAACGGAATAATCAGCTGTTAGAGTCACAAATTTTTGCGGTGCATTCTTCAAACGATATTTTCAGTTCCAAGAAGTTGTTTAGGAAACATAAACACCGATGATTCGTCAGATTTTGTGAGTTTGAATTTTCATTTCGTTTCTATAAACGATTCAAACTTCAGGAACATGAATCCCGTACATTGGAGCATGAAAATGAAATTTCTAGCAAACAAATTAGATTATCATTAAAAAAAAACGTAGGTAACGTCAACAACTGTACTGGTTGGATGTACATTAGATTGCTGTACAATTGAATTGAACTGGAAATGTGATTTTTTCGTGATCAATAATACCACAATAACAATATTCTTGGATTGGCGTAATTTTTACAACTTTTCAAAGCAATTGTCATGTACAAATCATGTGAGTTTCATCAAAATTGATACACGGAGAAAGATTGTCTATTATAGATTACTAGACTGGCTAGTATATTGAGGATATACTTGCATTTTGAAGTTATATACCAAACATTCTTTTCAAAAGTACCGGACTTTCTGTGAGTCAATGGTAGAATAATAACATTTTATAATAGAAAGTCTGGTACTTTTGAAGAGAACGTTTGGTATATACTAAGTAATTTATAATGGATAATTTTTCTCAGTGTATAAAAGTTACATTCAAAGTTCCATCTATGCACTAATCTAGAACTCTCGGTGTAACCATGCATGAAACAAAATTTGAAATTCAATCAAAAATTCAAACCACAAAAAGGAAATTCGGTCTTCTGAAACTGAACACACCGTTGAAGATCTACATTTCGCTCAATAACTCCTGAATAAAAATTCGCTGTCTAGATTCACCGGAAACATAATCCGCTTGATATAATTAGCAAGTGTAATGACCCAACGAACACGTTTTTCTTCAATCTTGTTTCCCTGTATATAGTACACATATGTATACATCAGATTCATCGCAGATGCGTGCACGCGTGTCATTCGCTTGGTGACAGAATATTGATTTATTGATCAAAAACGTGTTTAACTTCACTTACACTTTCATATATAAATTTCTATCGTCTTGCGTGATAAAGTGAAAAGAAACCCTCTAACTTTCACCAAGTGACAACACCCCAGTAGAAATTATGATTGGGAATTAGATGGGATCCAGCTAGTTTTCCCAGATGTTAGGTTAGTTTCTAGCTAGTTTTGTAACACACTTTCTAGCCTGTGCTCATTCAGATGTCCCAGGGAATTGCTAGAATGTTGTTCAAATTGGTAATTAGGAATGTGAAATCATGTGTTTGCTGTAAAATCATGTAATATCTAGTCAAGAATGTTGCTTTTAAATTTATTTCCATAAAATAATCCTGAGTGACAAATTGAAAAGTTGGGGCTTCCTTTTATTCCTCTGACCATGTTGATGGATCATCAATGTTACTGTACGATCAGTTGAAATCTACATAAACCAACTTGGCTGAAATGTGTCATCCAGTTGCCTCCACGTGGGTCCCATTTAGTACGTGGATGGTAATAAATGGGACACCCGGAAAAATTTCTGCCAGGGCATATATTGTAATTCGAAAAAAGTGGAGAAGTTCCTTGCAGTTTTTGGAACGAAAAACTCACCCGATAGGAAGAGAAGAAAAATTCTCATTGATAACGAACGAACATTGTTGATTACACAAATATGTTGCTATTTTGTGGGGTTATCAACAAAATTCGACACAGGTTTATTTGAACAAATATTAAAAACATGCATTCTACTGCGCCAATATCTACAAATAAGTTTTCGATACATTTCCGGCAGCGTTTCACTTATGTAAGATGTATTCTTTATCTTTAGTGTGGGTAGATCGATACTTATGCCCATGGACGACAAAGTTGAAAACTGGTTCACTATCAATTATTCTTATCAGCGGCAGTTACGGTACAGAAGGATGAAAGATAGAATAGGTTTACTGTGGAGCCAACACACAAGAAAGTAACCATGAATAATTCGACAGTGTATGAGGTTTTATGTTGCAAGCGCCGTTGCAACATCATATTTTAATAACACTTTAGGTTTGATGCACAAAATATGCCGCATAAATGACAAAGATGTGTGTTTCAATATTCTGCGCGTTATGTCTGGATTTAACATTATAAGTCTTTCATGATTTTTTCTTCTCCAGTACACGTTGAGAAAATCAAGGTGTCTTCTGTAGTTTTCTCCACATAAATGTCTTGTTCAGATTTTTTACAATTTCACGGCATTGATCCTGACAAAACCATCAAACTTTTACTGTGAAAAATCCGTTCACAGCAGGAGTTTAAATTAAATAACTGAAATTCTAAATTAAATCGCATTAAAAAATAAAATCCACGAATTAACAGTCATAATTCTGTTCTCGTTCAACTTTTCGTTGTGAAGAAAAAAAAAAGAATCTTATAATAACGAAAGATAAACAATGTACCGCTCCAGACCCATGAATTTGGAATTTTCTAATTAATCACATGATGAGAATAATTCATGCATCGAAGGTTAAAGTTTGAAACTGTATGATATATACACACACACAAAGAATTTCTTATCAATGTTGAAGGGAATTCATAATGATCCATGTGCATTAGCGGTTGAGAGGACATTCCTTACGTGCAAGTGGATATTTGATGTCTCAAATTAATTCTCCAAAACTCTCCATCCATTCATTTTCAAATCCGAGGGTAACATGCGCTGTTAAAAGTTGTAAGAATGCGAACGAAGCGAGTTCCATAGTGAATTCCGTGGTCGTGTGAAATTCTGCACTGGTGAAATAAAGTGGACTTCTCTGGTACCGTGAGATTAAAAGATTTCTATTCATCATGAATCTTCATTGCCCGAGTTCGGAAAAATGTCTATTGTGCTTGCACTGAGAGAAGAGTTTATGTGCATTTGATAAAGCTTATTGAATATTTTTCCCACATAAAGTTGGCTCATTCCCTATAAACAAAGTTTAATCACTGTTAAAAAACCTCATATAACATTTCTGAACTGCTAATAACCTTAGCATGTATCTACCATGGGTTCCATCCTGCCAATATGGGCCTAAGAATGGGACAGAGTGGGGCCAAAGTGGGCCAGAGTTCATACACGCTTGGGAAGTCTTATCTGAGGGTGATAAGCTGTGTTTATATGTAATAAATATATGAAGCTGAAACTGGCAGCTGTAAAACTAGCAGCCGATTGTTGTAATTGTTGATTAAACGTTATTGAAGCTTTATGCCATTCAAAAATCGATTGAATAGAAATCCCATTAAACGTTTCAGACGCTTGAATCCTTAATAAATATTTTGTGTAACAAGTTATGACAATCGGCTGCTAGTTTTAACTTCATAATAAATATTTATTCCGCTGTATCCAAAACAAAATTCCTCGAATACAAATAAACTCTTGTCTCAGTGTGAATTTCCCGTCTTTTGTTTATTTTTTATTTCAATTTCCCAGCGACGTAAACACAACAATTTTGCGGCACGTATATTGAAATTTTCTTGCACAAATGTACAGCCCGAATAGAAAGTTTTCATAATTATATATAATTTACGTATAATTCAATATAGTTTATATAATTTCGTTGCAGTTCAGTTTTGAAAGTTTTCGGTTTTCCGAAATCAACCGTAGAATTGCCACGAAATTCATGGGAACAATTTCTGCGCTTTTCGTTTTGCAATCCGAATGAATCAGAGTAAATGGATCTATTCGAGCTGCCCGATCGCAGTACGTGACTCAACTCGCTGGATAAAAAGTAGATTTCATTGAATACTCGTAAACCCTATTATCCTGATGAAAATTCATCCAGTTTTACTAGATTTGACTGATTCATTGGTTAGTCACTAACTAGAAATAGCAACTAGACACTCATGTACCACAAAATGCCTCTCAGAATATCATTGCTAAAACATTTTGTGCTATGAGAGCAGTGCTTAGTTGACAATATAGCGTTGCGTTCTCCACTCGGAAGTGAAGTGAATATATTCAAATTATGCCAACCTTAAAACAGCAGCAATGTTTGGAGCTTATTGATTATTGAAAAATATATTTACGCTTCCCTCTCAATAGCAGTACTTGGACTCTTATTCCTCTTTTCGTATTTTCAAAGATCAAAAAGTTAATTCAATTCCTTCATATTTTTATTTTCATTGAATCAGTTGGTTACACATTTTTCATGTTGTTGACGTTGATTATTCAATTAACCAGAGAAGTTCATATTTTGAAATAATGCCGAGGGTGTTCAATACTTTGTATAAAAGGAACAAGAGTGTAAAGAGAGAATTCGAGATCATAAATTACAGATCAATAGGAACGATTTGTCTTGTTTGTTTGGAAACCAGAAAAGAAACAGGAGATAAAAAATGCAATAACTCGTATTTCAGTCGCAATCAATTTGAAAAATCTACTAAATCTCTCGACTAAAAATCATCTATGAAGAATAACCCATATATTTTCCATACATTATTTGTACTGTTATTTGTACGAAGTATTTTTGTGATGTATGATGATAATTTCACCCTTCGGAAACTCATAACTTTGAAAATTTCACACAGTAAAAATTGAGAACGTTGAAATTCTATTCTATCGGTCGATGGGAAGCTCCATAGGAATCGCAACATTTGATCTACGATACCTGAAATGTAACCAAAACGAATACCGTTAGGGAACGATCTTTCTAAAATCAAATGACTAGAATTTTAAGTAGGATTTTATTCTTGAGCAAAATAAAACAACCTGCTCCCAGCAGGTTTTTTGTCACATACAAAAACAAAAAATACTAGTTCGCTTCTTTTCGATAACTATATCGAATTAATTTTGTATCCTTTTTTCATGTTTCAGGTACGTATTTCCAGATACATGAATTTTTATATCGCGGATGATCAGTGAGTATAAAATTCTGCTGTATTCAATCCAAATGTATAAATTTCCTAAAATAGAGTTGATTAACACACATTTCATAAATTTATTGTTCAATCAGATTTTAATATCTAGAAATTTAGAGGATGTACGTTATATACATTTTGTAATTAAAGAATAAATATTTTCACAACAAGGGAAACTACATTGCGAAAGGAACGGAGAAACAATTTTTCTAATATTGTTGTGACACTCATTTCTTACGTGTCGTTTTCACTTCGTATGTTTTTACACATTTGTTCTCGTGTAATTGAAGTTGCCGCTGTTGGCATAATTTTTTCAGAAAAAAATTACAATTGATAAAAGAAGGAAAAAAAAGAAGAACGAAACATGATTTGCTTTTATGAAAATTGAAAAAAAAAAACATTGTTCATTATATGAAGAATGGGAATAGAATAGTTTACTTTTGGTGTTGTTATTATTTGAAATCATCATTTAATTTATTCTTCGAAGATGTTAGATAGAAAATGAAGACTAAAAATTCATTCATTCAACTTCAGTGTGTTCCTGTATGTTGAATGAACTCATTTATGAATGAGCTGATAGGAAATAAGATGGAGAAAAAATAAAAAATCGATGAAAGGAAGATGAGAAGTACTCTGAAAGAGTTGAGAGCAGCTGAGCTCTGTCCGACCAAGCGCGAATCGTTCGATTGTTCCTGGTTTTATTCATTAGAAGGAGATAGGGTAAGTATGCCAATTACTATGGATCTTCAACCGAGGCGACTCGGAAACGAATAAATAAGACGCTTAAACCAAAAAATTCCCTCACGTTTATTTGTTGTCGACTTCGGTGCTATCGTGATCTCCACATGTTTAATATTCCAACGCAGAGAATAGGTGGAATTATTTAAACAATGTGAATTTAAAAAAACTACCTTAGGCTGGTATTACTGCGGTTTTGCATGAATTACTGCGCTCCGATTACTACCGGAAACTCAGTCACTACCGGCATGATAGGTACTGCGGTTTAATTTCAAAGGAAATTACAATCAATTCATCAGATTTGAACGAGTTGATCAATGAAAATTAGTATAGATAGATATTCAATTCTCAACATTTTTTCCATTTAATAGTAATGTAGTATTTTTGTCGGACGTACTTTTCTCAAGAAAAATCATCAGTCGTGTTTAAAAATCCTTCGAGGAAAAACTTTTTCCTTCGTTTTACTGCAATACGTGTCAGCAAATAAAATGTTGCTGAAGTTTCAATCGTTTATTGAAACGAATCAGTGCTCGAACAATACAATATTCGGCTGTTAGAGACTCAAAATCTTGCAGTACATTTTTCAAACGATGATTTCAGTTGATCAGAGTGGAAAATAACGACGGTTCATCAGATTTTGTGAGTTCAAAATTTGGATTCGTTTCTATAAACGATTCAAACTTCAAGAACATGAAAATAAATATTTAAATAATATCTTCTGGCAATTTGCTTCGTGGATCCTCGAAATAGAAAGCTCAAACTACACGGAGAGAAGAGTTTGTTTGAGACGAAGAAGGCTTATTAATTGTAAACAGACCATCATTTGGGTCAATTAGGATTTGCTAAGGGGTTATATCTCCCAAACGCTCTAAGAAAGAAAAGCTTTTTTGAATAATTTTTTGTAAGCGTTCCTTTATAATAATCATGAATAATCAATACACCAATCAATTGAGTAACTCTTCAGGAGTGAGAAAAAATTTTTTTCTTGAAAATTTGTTGCAAAATGCCGGCTGTATAGGAGCGTTTTTCTGGAAACTATGGTTCGAAATCGGCGAGTAGCAGAACTCGAAGGGTTTCCATCCGATCGACTTGAAAATTGAACTGTAACTCCATCGTGTGATTATCTATTGAAGTACACACGATTTTCACAATTGCTGAACAAGATTTCTCTTTATGAACGATCAGAGTCGATTTTTTTTTTTTCGAAAATTCGAATCGTTTGTTCAAGGTCTCGCCAATTTGCGAAGAAAATTCCTAAAATTAATCGTGTGTACTTCACCAGATAATCACATTCCATGGTTATCATTAAGGTGATATCCGCGACCCCTGAAGATGCAACCAGACCCATTGGTTAGAAAAGGACATAACCAACACTAATCTGACAGAATACTCGAGAACGAAGAAATTTAATAAAAATATCGCTCTGTACAGACTCTCTCGCTTTTTTTTCTTCGATCAATAAAGATGGTTTGTAAAGATGTGACATTTTCCTTTTATTGCTTTATTCTCGAATAATTCGTCAGAAAAGATTTGACTCGGGTTGCATCGTCAGGGGTCGCTGGTAACCCCTTGAAGAATGCTAAAGCACACGTTACCGGTCGAGGGTTAAGGTGTTGCACGCTCTTGTTTGTTGGGTCGTATGAATAAGCGAAACAACAGCACAGATAGAAAATTGCTGTAATTATAGGGACAGCATTAAATTGCTGTAAAATATACCGAAATTTCTGTTCAATCACCTAAAGTTTCCGATAAAAATGAAAATTTGCCGCAGTGGTCATATAAATTGCGATAAATCTAAAAGATATTGCCGTATATATTACAGCAATTCAATGTTATCCCTATATTTATCGGACACAAGGTAAATTTTACAGCAAATTTTGCTCTGCGAGGAGATCTATTTTTTATGAGAAACTCGTGTCGATGAAGGTCGGTGACGATCACGAATGAGTTAAGACTCCACGATTTTTCATGATCTCACGATCGGAGAATGGTTATGATTACAGAAATGTCGTGAAAGATTATTTCTTATATTTTTCTTGTGACATAAGACGACTATGGAAAAATTCCATATTTCGTGATTCAAAACAATTTATGTGTATTATCAATAATCCACGTAGAAAATTAACACATATTTCTATCAAAAATTCCGCCGGATCAAAGATCGGCAACAATGATTTTCAAGATTCTTTGTTCATTATTCCTGAAATCATCGTTTTTTAATGATGAATAATGATAATCAAGCTCGAAGGATTTTCCATTGCTTCAAAAAATAATCTCTAACGTAGATAGCCAAACTGATACCAAGACTATTCAACTCTCATTGTGATTATTGAAATATTTTTCAGAAGACACGGTTAGAAGGTAAATGATGAACTCAAATCGAAACACTGTGAAGAAATTCCTCCTGACAATTCAGAAAACGCGACTGTAATCTTTTACAGTTATTTTTTTATTTTTCATTTTCTAGATGAGTTTTGCTAAATTTTAATCAAACTTCGACTAAATTACGGAGCGTATTCTGAAAGTTCAGCCGAAAGTCTTGAAATTACGCAAAATTTTTCTGAAAATTCAAAAGAATGTGGCTGTGAAAGAATTATAGTCATATTTCCAGAAGGAATTTTTTTACAGTGGAAATCCAGCAGTGGTTCCAACAGGACAAAGTTTATTGAATGTTTTGAAAACCTTTGAGTAGAGTTAGGGCGAGAATCCCAACAGAGTCGATCAGTTCTAAATTTAGGTTGCAAGGGATGGCTTATAAACGGTGTCAATTTAAAAAATACAACATAAATCTGAGTTGAGATAAAATTCGGACAAAACTTGGTGCATATCCACGACGGATGTAAATTTGTAACAGTGAACTTATTATTCTACATTATCTTGTTTTCTTGCGCCAAGCAGTTTCCAACCAATAATAAAAACTATCAACACGCGGAGAGAAATTGAATTGAAAAGATGACCATTTTACTCGTAAACTGGAATTATTCGGAGAAGTTGGAGAATAACTTGTAACATAAGTCATAATCATCGTCAGCTGTGATGATCAAAATCGAGATTGATTTGGATACTCCAACTTCTCCAGTTTACGAATAAAATGGTAATATTTCTAATTAAATTTCTCTCCGTGCATCCGAATTGATGGGTCTGGACGATTTAAACATACATTTTCCAACACTACGATATGTGCTCTTCAAAATGAGTAGTATTTGTTCGAAACATCGAGAGGCCAGAAGCCCTAATGAACTTCTTTCGATAACTTTACTGGTCTTGGAAGGATTCCTTATCAACCCCTTCAATACTTGTTTCCCGCGCCAATCAATAATTAATATATTATTATTCCTCCGATGAATTACTACAACACACATTCTCCTATAACAACAGAGATGTTTAAAGAAAGATGTACTTCCAAAAATGTTTTATAAGATATTTTCAAAATATCTCATGCAACGTCAAAAGAACGATCGAACGAATCATTCTTAAATCATTGACTTCATGTTGCATGACACAACTTGAGAATATTTGTTTTTTTAAACTTGGAATTGCATAACCTTTCATGCTATGTGGAGAGTTGAACGAGAGCTCAAACAACCTGACACTAGATTAGCCGAGTGAACGAAATTTCACAATTCAATATAATTCATGTATAACTGTAAATTATATAGAATTATATATGAATTATACAACTTTTTCTATCGAATATAGGGGCAATGAGATTCCAGAATTTCGTTTCTGTTGAAAACCGTATGATTCATTGGAACCAAAAAGTTCAATGGTGAAATTCGAACGATCGATTCGAATAGCTTATTCAAAACTATTCATTTCTCATAATCAATCGTAATTTTTTCAACAAGGATCAACTCTTGGATTCATATGATTAGGGAAAATTGGAAAAATGTTTAAGGGGTCGGGATGAATACTTTTTCCTCAAATTTATTGTGTTACATTCAACTCATACACGAAAAATGCTATGTTCGTTTAAAAGACAAGTGTAAGGGTTTCCTCAAAGGAGTGACGTTTTTCTCATCGTATGTGCCTTTGAGCTTGTGTAGTGCTCACATCCTTTATCCTGTATTGTTCCTTTCTTTCGATTGCTTGAGAACCTGTGTCCATGCCTAGATTAAACAATAAGTTAATTAAATTCCGTTAACAATAATAATAGATTCATTCGAATTTATGATCTTCATTCCACAGATTTATGAATGAAGACACAGACCGCACAAGGGAGCTCTGCCACTACGTTGTATACTGAAAGAATTCTATTTTGAAAATATTCCTCAGAAATATGAGACTAGTATGCTGCACCTTTGTGAACTTCAGAGGGTTAACCCGATTTCTTTGGGTGTTTTGTTCATATTAAAAAGAGTATACCATTTCAATGGAGTTGAAATCTATTCCGTTCAAGTGAATATTCATCCTTATGGATTTTATGGATTATACTCATTTTTTTAATATTGTTTTCTACCCTAGCGAAAAAGACCTTTTGAATCCTATTGAGAGAAAAAGGTAATAAGAGAAAGAGTGTGTGTTTTTGTCAATTACCCTATCATTACTGACTACCTTTGTCAGAGTCAAAAGTAACTGACATTGATTGAGGAAATATGTGGAAGATCATTCGATCCTATTAGTTACTTTATCACTCAATTTCTCTGTATGAAGTATGAAATCTGTGCATTTGGTGGAGACTAAGTTATTTCCAAAAACGGTTTATGTACATGATTAATGATGTCTATGGAAAGAGATAGCATCCAATGATATTCAAAAATCAATAAAAAGTAAATATCTTATTTTGCAATTGAACACTGCGATGAGGATTCATCATTTGGGATTGATATATCGATAGTATTTAAAGCCTTTTTATAATTATTGCATTCGTTATTTTCATTTTAACTCGTGGATTGTCATAAGTGCCATTTCATGAACAGCGAAAATTTCTTTTCATCTCTTTTCCGTGGGACTAACTTTATTAAAGACACACTGAAAAAAAAATTCTTTCAACAAAATAAATAGTTTATTTGGCCTCTCTCCATAAAACATATCTTAGGATTAATGGAATATTTAATCGAATCAAATAATGGAATGCTTGCCCCAAATAAATAATTTATTTTCCACAAGTAATCACACTGTAAAAAATATTCTGAAATTTCCGATATCAAATGTATATGAAAATTCTGAAACTTGTAATTGAAATCAAGTTCAATCATGAATTCATGAAATTTAATGCAAAATGTGTGAAAATTCATATAAAAATGCATGAAAAATCATAATTCTGTATGGGATATCATAAAATTTCATATGAAAAGCCAAAGAAGTTTTGAAAATTCAATACAAAATGTATATGTTAATTGCTTCACATACATTTCTATGAAATTTAGGAAGCAATTTTTTACAGTGCAGTTTTTGCATCTAATTGAATATTTAATTTCTACAAATAAATATTCTATGGAGAGAGGACAAATAAATATTTTTTCCAGTGCATGAGGATTATAATTATTTCCAATAATAATAGTACCACAGAAATGGATGGGACCAACCAAACTTTTACTCCTGTCGATTAAAAGATGTCGCTTTCTTGACAATGCATGTGATAAAAGAAACCAAGTAGCTTGTCATTCATCAATTCTGAATGATAGGTTGTTGTCGAAGCGTTGAACTGCACAAGCGAACCTTCATTTCCCTTGGTCAAAATATATCAATTCTCAAACACGACTCATGTCCGTTTTCGGAATTTTTAACGAATTCAACAGTTGGTAGTAAAAATTTCATAATTCATAATTGTTTTGCATTGATTTAAACCAGTACCCGGGTTTTTGTACCATCCGACAAGAACGAATATAAAAAAAATTGTATCAATTTTACAGCAATATACGAAGAGTATGTTGTTAATGAATGAATGAGGAAACTGAAGAGTTTTGGTTGGTTAATCTATTGCTAATAGGAACTTCTCTATGACCGATTGAAGTTATGGTACCCGGTTTTATCCGACCTTCTCATATCGTCTCATTGAATTTCAATTACTTTCAACTCTTAAAAATGTGAAAGAGTTTTTCGTCAGTGTTCTCCTAAAATTTAATGAAGTTTGGAACAAAAGCAATACGAATTCAATTGAAGGCTGTATTATTTGATAATTTATTTTACCACATTGGTGCTGGGATCAGCTGCAGGAACAGGGACGGCTTCTACGATTATGGTTGTTATAATAGGAGCTATGATCGCGAGTAAAGCGAAGAAGAACACGAATTTCATGGCTGCCATTCTCAAACTTTGAAGAACATTCAAATTTTGGGGTCATATAAATATGCAGAACAACAGGAAGTCGATTTTTTAAAATGAAAATTCCGTGTTTTCATGAAGGCCGATGACGATCACCAATCATTTATTACTCCACGATTTTTGACGAGTTTACGATCGAAGAAGAGGTTTTGAAGAAAGAGTTTATGAATATATCGCGTAAAAGATTATTTTTTATATTTTCCTCGTGACAGACAATGTTGTTGAAGAAAATTGCATGCTCTATGATTCAAAATGCTTCTCTCCATTGTTTTACTGATTATGCAGAAGAATTATTCTTCTCTCTGGCTAATTTTTGAATAATATTTGAACCAAAGAGATCTTTGATTCTCGCAAAATTGCATAATGTTCCGGCCAAATCCTATTGAATCATTTTCAATGAGATTTAATCAGATGAATGTATTTCTTCAATGTGATTCTAATTGAATCTTGCACAATATTCTGAACAAATCCCATGAAATTTCAAATTTCATTCCATCAGATTCTATGGATTTTTTTAACCAGGGTATGAACCACGAAATATCGTTCAGAACGGTTCCACTTTCAATCCTATTTCAATTTTTCGATGTCATCTAGAAGGTTTAAAATACTCCATACACTCGTATACTTAACCCAATGCACGTGTATATGAAATTGGAAAAGTTTGTTCATAAAGTCTGTTTACAACCTTCTGAACGTTATTACCTCGCAACTTTGTACTGAAATTTATGCGATAACATATTCTAAAATTTCAATCATGAAATATATCCCAATTTCCGAAAAATCATTCAAATAATCTCATAATGTAATTGCAGGGAATTTGTTTGGATTTTCATTTGATTTTATTCTTGATTCAATTCTGAAAAGTGAAAGGAATAAAAAAGATAATCTTCGTTGCCAGAGTGGAGACATTACGGAACAGTGAAAACGTTCATTTGGGTTTTATCGCGATTGCTACATTTTGATAATGAAGAATGCGGATCTTCTCGTAATGTGTCTCGCAAAAATAAATGTTTTTTGATTCTTCGAACAGCTTAGAATGCATCCATGTATAAACGTGATTATTATTTGATTAGCAGAAGTATGTTAGCTAGTCTGTAGGCAATTGATTTGCCCCTAGTCACACCTGATCTCAAGGATATTGATCAACAATCGGATGAACTATTGAAAGTATTTCTCTGGTATCCGATTGTACGTTTAATCTCCGGGGTCGATCAGGTTAACCTTGAACCTGCTCGAGATTTGACAAGGATCAAAACGCTTGGCTGTCACCGAAATCTTGTTAGGAAGACAGCCAAAGACTGCTAAAACTTTCAAATCAGGATCTGAAAGAGTGATTGAATCCATGAGGTGACTGCTGGAGAATTACGTAAATTTATTAGATGGAATATGGAAGAACTGATATTCATCAGGTTCGTCAATTGGTTTTGAGGTGCGTTTATTCTTTTTTGGATGCACATGAGCTTATTCCAGGGTTCAGAATGATCAAACTATTCACGTAGGAATTTGGCTGAAAATCTGGCGTCAGGTTTGCGGAAATATTAGATCGAATTGACAGAGATCTGACCAAAGTCTTTGAATTAGCAGACTCGCACTTTAGTTCATCGTAGAATTGTCGTAGAATAATGAAACCGACACCAACGAGATTTGTGGATCGTAATCTTTGAAAATATGTACTTTGAAAAAATTCAAATTTACATTGGCTCAGCTTATACACGCGGTCTGTTAGCTTCAACTCTATTGAAATATTTTATCAAGTTCATGTTTAACTACAGCAATCTATAGAAAACCCTTTTCAAACCAATCGGTTGACTCAATATATTGCAGATCACATCATTTAAAGAAAAAATCATAGCATTGTGCAAAGTAACCAGAGAAGAAACAATATTATTCTCCCTATTAGGTCACAGAGTACATATAAAAAGAACAATTTACTGATCAACTCAGGACAGATCTCTACCAAGTCGCAGTATATTTTTTACAATTCATGCAACAGCCACACCATTTTTCTACTCATGATCGTACAAAGTATTGAGAACTCTTTATATTTATCTTGACCAGTGGGAGCAACGATGCGTTGTTTATACCCTCGGTAAAGGTGATACGGGTTAAGGAAGCAAAGACACAAATACGAGAAGAGGAGAAGGAAGAGGACGACCGTGTACTCTCGAGTGTCAGGCTTGACTTACCTATCCAATTAACGTTGCCCCCTCACTCACCAGCTTTTCTGCAGCTATAAACCATATGTCGTCACTCTTAGCGCGATTGTATCTCTTGGTACAACAGTAGCATACAGGTATCGTTCGCGTCTCAAGGTGAAGCCTTATAGGTTTATGTAGAGGTGCCTCTTCTTCAAGGGTACCTCTTCTACGGAGTCAACAATCCAGTACCAAATATGGGAACCCTCCGCTCATTTACACGCTCGTTGACTCTAATACGCACGTGTGTACTTGATTTCTTTACTTCTTTTTTCCACGGTGTCTCGTGTCGAATTTTCCTACGATCTTCTTACGTTTCATTTATAATACAGGAAGAATTCAATACGTAATCATTATTTCACGCGTTTTTGTGGAAAAATTTACATTAGAACCCCCACAGAACCTCTTCCTTTCATTTCTTCCTTCGTTCTAGACGGTATAAAAAGTTTGTCGACTTAGCGAAATCGAATCTCTTTCCGTCGGATTATGTTCTTGCATTAAAAGACAGACAAATCTTCGTGGGTAGAGTGAACAAACGTGGTTCGTATAGAAACTTGCTTTGGCAGTCTCAACCACGTGAAGGTTTCCGGTTTGAAAGATACATAACGTATAACTACCTACGCTCTTTGAGCTCAGGATACGAGTAGATATAACCAGAATGAACAACTGGGTATTCAACTTTGAGAGTGTTTCCATCAATTGAACGTATCATTGGCACTTTATTTTATTCTCAACATTGTCGCGGACGAAAGATCGTCAACGAACCACCGTGCGCGAAAGTAACAGTAGTTTCTTCGTCACTCCGCATCTTGCTCGTGCTTTTTTTCATGGAAAACAACGTGCGTTACGAACCGCGGGTTCTGAAATCATGCCGGGTCACGCTGGTAAACGTGAACGCATATTCAAATAGCTTCATTCTCAATTGGATGCGCCGCTCGTACCATGTTTTATGCGAATACTGAAACTTTCAGAGCATAAAGCATGAAACTCTGCAACACGCGGAAGCAACACGATGCTACTACTTTCAGCCGACCTGTTGAAAAAAAAAAGACTAGTGCTCAGGTCGTTGAACATACACGATGAGTGACGTCAATTCACCTTTGATTTCGATGAAAAATAAGAAGTGTAAGAGAAACTCGAGTGATCGTCTAAAGGGATGCTTGGCTGGATTTGGTTTCATGCATTGGATTTTCAAGTTCGCGTATTTCCCTTTATCCATGTGTATATCGTCGTTAGTGATTGATTCAGTTCAGGAGGATGATGAAATGAAATGAAATGATCAGTAGCGTTCTTTGCTTTTCCTCCGCTTTGAATGACTCTTCAACAATTTTGTGATACACGTTTATTGAATTAGTTCAATAACGCAGAAATCATTGGAAATGGTTTTGAGAATGTGGTTTCTCATGTACGAATAGCCGAAGTTGACAAATGGTGCGATACTGGCACAGTTGTATTTGCCGGACTTTGGCAAAAACAACTACCTGAGTAGAAATGCTCTAAAGATTCACTGGTTTTGTAACAATTATCCCAACGAAAAACTAGAAAACTTGCCGGTAACTTGCAAGTTAGCAGATGCCTGGTTATTCCGTGAGATAGGTGTTACAAAACCAATGAATCACTAGAGCATTTCTAAAATTGCATTTTCAATTGGCGCTAAATATTCGCCGCCAGTTTTGAGCAAGTATCGAATTCATACTGTTTGGAAACGATACTGCACCAGTATCGATGCAACGTTGTTCTAATCCGAAATCAGTAGTGAATTAGGATTCCACTGATCTTCCCAACAACACAGTCACTTTATAGAAACAATATTGCGCCAGTACCGAGCCAGATTTGGAATTATCATCCAATGTGTGGAATTAACGACAATGCGTCAGTATTGGTGAAATACTGGCTGATTACAGAACCGGTAATGAACTGACGTTAAAATAATGGTTGCGGCAACTCGGCTGATGTAGTGAGTCGAAGTCGTTCCAGCATTCAGCCAGAGTTTGTATGATCATTCGATATGTTCGATAGATGACAATTTGCCAGTATTGATAGAACTTTGTTCCACTAAGGAATCTGACAATTTGAATAATTCGTTGTCAACTCGGAGATTCGCTGACTTGGTTTCTCAAACGCAGGACCTGGGTTCGATCCTCACTCAGTGAACTTTCAAGAAATCACTTCCAAAGTTCCTTTCCCTCCGATGACGATGAGGAAAAAAATAGAATTGAATGGTTTTCAAAGTTCAAATTTCACTTACTTTCTTTTTACTACTTGTATAAATGATAACTTCATAGCAGGCTCACATAAAAAATCATTATCGACGTGGTGGCGAATGTTATACTGGCCTTTATGTGAAATAAATTTATCACGTTGACACTTTACCAGTACAGTGTATCCAACAGGCCTCCTAATGTTAGATCTGGGATTGCCAGTATACTCGCAACTCTGGTAACAATACTCGACCAGTAGCGACTCGTGTTTCCATTTCCACATGGGTTCTCGTATCCCAGAGAACATTATTCATTTATGAATGCTTATGAAGCTATTAAAAAATTATAATATATTCATATGCGCATTAATTTCTGATCATTTGTTCGTTCAAGAATAGCGGATATCTGCGTTATGACGTCAATCCATTCGATTTTGGAATGGTATTGTTGTTACGAATGCAGAGTAATGGCAAATTTCAGCTCGTACGAATGAACTGGCTTGAAAGTATCCCGCGTATCGGGTTATCGTGGTATAAAATTGAAAACATTATTGATTGAATTTTTTTTGTACGATAACCGATAATTCTTAAATTCATAATAGAATACGTTGGGAGGTAAAGAGGTCGATTTAATGACAGAGGAAGTGATAGAATCGTTGTACTTCAAAATAGCAAAACAAAATGTGCAATTGAGGGGATTGTGTTGTATAGCATTGTACTGAGTTTGAAAAAAGAATGAATTTGGTAACGGCATGGATGAAGTAGGACATATGGAAACATAACGTATAAGCGATGTATTGACGAGGTTGAATTCAGAGAAAATACTTCGAGTGGGAATTACAAAATGATATACTTCGTGCTCATTCGGTTTTGAAATGATGAAAACAATGCATACCTGAAGAATTGATAAATAACATAAATCTCTGTGATGTTTCATACAAAGAGATTCACTTATAGATGTGTGTGGATATTTAGATCTTTATGAAATAATCGATGTTTATAAATAAAAATGAGGATTCATCTGTTATAAGTGCTGAAATTTAACTGCAGGAACTTGGCTGCTGCAGCCCCTCGTAAAAAAATTTCACTGAGAATCTCTGAAAATTCTTGAGTTCTCCAGAACGTTTCAATAATTTTCAGAGAACTTCAGGGTTTTCTTCAGAAGATATTCGTAGCAGGGCGAGCGCCAAGGATTTTGCCGCCCCCCGGTTGGGGGTTAATTGAGTGACTGGAAGAAAGAAAAACAAAGACAACTTTTCATTCTGAATTCTTTGGGACCAACATCTTCTTTTGCCGCTCCTAACAGGGTTTTGCGATCGGCCCAACGATGGCTCATGACTGGAACATACATTGTAAAAAGTCTGACTGAGAGTGGCTGCATCTTACTTGAAAACTTGACTGAAATTCAGTCTTTTCCATTGTGTCGACATTTGTTTTTGGATGCTTACTTTCAGCTGGAATAGGGCTAGTTTTGGCTGCATTTTGAAATAAGTCGATATTAACGTTGGAAGTGAGTTTTACTTTTGACCGTGTAGCTGGGATTAATCGTACGGTAATGGCACCCATCAATGGTTGACCGTTGGATGATAACTTGGGCCCACACTGACAGACAAACGATCTGGTTGGAGCATTCGTGGTCGCAATAACTTGAATTCTGGTTCAATTGATTAGGAAATGTGGTTGTGATGTCCAGAAAAAGTGGTCGGAGCCAAAATTAACTACATATTCTGGTTATCACACCAAAAAAAGAATCTGGTTTTCCTAGACTAAAAAATGTAGTTAACTTTTGCTTCAACCACTTTTTCTGGACATCAAAATCACATTTCTTGGTGAATCGAACCAGATTTCAAGTTATTGCGACTAGGAATGTTTCAACCAGGTCGTTTTTTCTGTCAGTGCAACAATGGCAAAAAATAAACGGACAATAACAGAATTGATGACTGGCCCAGAGATAAGCCGATTATCGAGGGTTTTGATTTTTGAATAACTTTTCAGCTAGTGATGAGCCATATCTCATCCAACACGCGCCACATATTGACCAGTTATCGCCTGTGTTCCATGACTAGGCTTCCCCATTGTTAGAAATGTTTGTGGATTCCATAACCATGAATGTAAATTTGTACATTACATTCAGCCCTCTCTAACTCCCCCACTCTTTGTGTTCCTTACTATCGCCAAATGGAACTAATCCGCATATTACGCTGATGGTCTTGGGGGGCTGCATAAAATATGCCTATTATTCAGTCGTCCGATCAAATTAAAAGGAATAGCCCACCAACACAAGTGGCGCAATCTATCGGTTTAATGTTTTTGGCTACACCAAGAATACCAAGTCTTCTATAGTTTAGTCAGGGAGTCGGATAGGGCTGATTACATTTAATAACTGTACACGAAGCCAACTTCACTTCATTGATTGACAATGCAATCGACATTCAGATGTTTAAAATCAATGTACAAATGTGTGTGAAAAAAACTTCCGAATCTGGTATTTGAAATTTAATACAGATAATTCTAACAATGTGTATGGGTCCCTCCGAGTTTGTCAACAACCTGGCTGGTCGCCGGTCCAAATTGATAGACATTCGGATAAATTTTCAGTGGAAAAACGCCCTGGTAAAAATTTCCGCTCGCTGGAAGCGAACTTTGGAACAAATGAAGCGTGAAATGTTTAAATTTCCGCTTCTTGCACGCTTAGATACTGTTTCATTTACTCCCCTGCGTTGCTTCATATCCTTCTTACGCTCCCATTTCCACTAGGGCGTGTCCAATAAGCAACAGGTTTACAGAATTTCTCAAAGTTTGAAAGAATTTTAATTGTTTTTAATTGTGAATTGTCATTTCGTTGATGCCACTATCACGCGGATACCTTCTACTACGATTGTCCGATTAACATAAAATTTTCCCATACACAGAGAAAAGTATACGGTAACGGTTACTATAAGGAATAGTAATAGGATGACAGATATTTCAAAATTGTAATAAGTACCATTCAAACACTGCAAAAATTGCCGTTGAAGATATGTCTCAAAATAAGATATGATATGTTTGATAATCCAAATCCAACACTCGACTGTTTTATCTGGAAACATCGGTATCTTATGTCGCGACACTGACGTTTTTATACACGGAAAAAAATGACGTGTGGATTTTGCATTGGTTGTTGTTATTTTGACATAACTGCTGAAGTGCATGCAATTTGAGTAAAATTCACATTGGGACCAATGTTATGTGTACATTGCTACTAAAGTAAACAGCAGGCGTGTTGCCATGGTAACCATGATAACAATGTAAATCCAACAGGACTCGGGAGCAAATTCTACATGAAATCCACACCGTAATTATAACCTCACTTTTCATGTATTTCTTACGTGAACATTTTTTTCCGTGTATGTTTGTTTTCAAAGCAGATCATAGAAGTGTGATTTATGACATTCAACTTGAAAAAATGGATTAAATTGATGATTTTTCATCATACAGTTGATTAAAATCTCGTTCAGTTTTGTTTTAAAATGGCACAATAGGCATTTTGTATACATTGTTCCTGTTCTTCACACGGAGAGAAAAGTATTGCTGGCCTAATAAGCAGGCCTGTTACTGTAGCGCCTACAAAAAAAATTACCTGATAGAGCAAGAAAAATGATTGACACAACTACATTTTTTTGCTGACATGAACCAATTTGTGAACAGAACTAACGTCTTAGCTGCAAACCAATTTTTCTCCGTGCACTTTGACGTTGACGTAATAATAATTCGAGGTTATGTTCCTACACTGTTAAAAAAATCTGTCTTAAACTTGACAATAATATTATGAAGTTTTTATTAAATTCCATATTTCCATATTAAATTTAAGAACGATTATTAAATTCAATACGAAAACATGAAATTTAATATGAAAATATGAAATTTAATAAAATGTTCATGTAAAACCTTCATAATAGTATTGTTGAGTTTAAGACAGATTTTTCTAACAGTGTACATACAGCTTTCAAACATTTTTGTTTGCCAATCAAACGCATCATGTTTTGAATGAAAACGTAGTTTTGTGTTTTGAATATGATGACAGTAACTTTTTGAAATGTTTGAGAAGTCACTGCAAAAGTATCTTAGCGTAAGATATCAGTTTTTGCAGTTAAATCGGAGTGGGTATGATAAACTTCACGTTACCATGGCAATGATAGGTTAACATCGTAATGATCAGCAAATCGCAAGTCGTCACTCAATTCCTATTCTAAAGTCGTGATGAGAACTAGAGCGAATGGTAATCAATCCCATATACCTTTCTCCATGTAGTTGTGGATCAGGATAAATTTGAGCTCCATATTCATTCCGAGGAACTAGATGGGAAAGGAACAAAAAAGTATCATCAAAGAGGTACTTTTTATCATCACAAATACCTCATCTTTCAAGCACTCGATTATCATGAAACACTGGAGAGATAATTCTGTGATGTTCTCCTACGAGTTTTAGCTACATCAGCAGAGGAGTAAATGAGATGTTGATGAATGTAATCAAACCAATTCCTGGTGCCAAAATTTCAGAGGTTTTCACAGGAACAGACTGAACTTACGATGAAATTGACTATAACGAGACAATAGAAACATGATCGAATTCGCATGTTTCACAGTAAATACCATTGAAAATTCAGTCTATTCCTCGGGCACAATAATCACATAGTAAATTCAACTACAAATTTCTCTCCAGAGAGATTTTCAGAGAGATTTTCAGAGTCCTTCAGATTCTTTCAAACAGTAAAAAATTTTGCGTCATTTTTCCATAATGCAAATTTTTGTGTGAAATGATTCACATTTTTGTGTATTAATTTGTCACAATTTGTGTCGAATGAACACACAAAACTGTTGAATATTCCACATCATCATGTATACTGTGTAAAAATGACGCAAAATTTTCAACTGTGCAGGTTTTTTTCACTGGGGATGGGGGAAGCCATGTGTTAATCTAATATTTAAAATATTTTTACGAAAACTCTTCAACTAAACAAGATTCATCAAACACGAAATTTGACATTCGCTAATTGCCCGTGTATCTATCATCCATCATCGTTATATAAACTCCAAGTCACGATAGCCAAATAGGAAAATATAACTCATTCTAATTCGTGGTGTGATGCAACAGGATGCTCTGATTATCACGCTGACCTGCATTCGTTGACGGTAATTTCGTTTTCTCTAATCATATTTTTCACGTGTGACATAACGTGAATCGATGGCAATAAAATGTTCAAATATAACTCATCGATCGAATATCGATGGACGAAAAAAAAAACACAGATACCCAAATCTGGCAACGTAATTTTACCGCGGTAAGAAAGCGTAGCATTGTATCGTACACAAAAGATACGCGAAAATATCCGCGAATTCATCGATATGAATAATCTCATTCATTCGTACAGGGCAAAATCAGGGAACCTCACTTCGTGAAAGTGAGTGTATGATGAAATAATAATGCAACATGAGTTGTCAATTCTATTCTTCATTTTTTTTCGACGAAGAGGAGGAAAAGGAGGAGAACCAGAGGGAGAGTCCGCAGTCAAAAGGCTCCGAGAATTTTTTTTCGATGGCATCCGTATATTTGTAATTGCACGGCGAACATTGTACATTCGTCCTACCTATTGTGAGTACACCCGCACAAGTATGGACGGTGGAACGACGACAACAGGCGTGTTATACATACATACAAGGCCGGTCGCTGACCCACATAAGATGCAAACTATAATAGCCAGAAGAAAAGAAGAATGATGATGAGAAAAAAAGAGAAGAGCCTGCTTGGTGAAAATCGTTAGTTTCTTGCGAGAAGGAAGGATAGGGAAAAAAAAGGTATTATCTGAGACAGAAGAACGCAAATAGTAGAGAAAAGAGGGAAAGAGGCGTAGAACAAAAGAGATAGAAACCATTATTTAAGCTTCCTTATGCAAACTATGGTATGGTCGGTATGGCTGGTATGAGTCTTGGTGTGTTTGAAGAATCGCATCTATATTTTAGAACTGTGTATAATGTGACTTTGAATTTTCTTTGGTACTTCGGGGGAAGGGTGCGGAGAACCTCCTCTATCTTGCATTCTTTTCTTCCAGAAATAAGGAGGAGAGAAAAGAAAAAGAAAGTGTGGGAAATCTGTGAGGAATGATGATTATTCTTTGAATTTCTGGTTCGCGGAGAGATTTCTCTTTGATCTTGTATTCTCTTGAATTTCGGCGAGGAAGAGATTTTGATCTAGATGAAAATTCCCTTCATTTTTTTGTCAATCAAGATTATATCCGAAAGTCCTCCTTCAGAGAGAATTTGGGAAATCAATCGTGTGCTTCGAAGTTAGTTTCAAATCGTGTTTTATTCTCTTTCACGCTATTCTCTATAAATTTATATTCTTCGAATTGAAAGCTATCCGAATCTTCGAAGATAAATTATTGATTTTTTCTTTCACCGATAATGCAGTGACAATTGAAATTCAAATTGAAAAAAAGTAATAACAGGAACGAATCTAGGTCGTACTTTTTCATTTGATCATCGAATAATATATATATATCTCACGTATTAGGAGCCTTTGAAATCTCATCGGAAGCGTGTTTTCTTTCATCAATAATGTGAATTCGAAACGAAGTGAAGTGTAAACGTAGGGTGCATGACTATGCGGGTTCGATTTTACAGCAACAATCACAGTTGGTCGTCGAAAGTTTCATCATGAGATGTGAATCATGTTTGCGGAAACCAGCTTTCAAACTCAAACATGCGTCATTATCCGGATAAAAATTTTGTTCGCTACTGGTAAATTATGGATAGGGAGGAAAAAAAACGAATAAATTCTCAAGTCTTCGTCGATAATCTGAATAAATCGAATAATTTTGTGCACAAAGCACAGAATTGAACTTGAAAATTGATTAAACTCTGCGTTGAATTCGAATAAAATTTAATGAAGCCATCGCGTATAGAGATTCCCCGGCGTACATTATTAATAAAATTAAGTTTCTTATCTTTTATCAGCACCGTTGGATGCTTTATCACAACAAAGCTCGACTGGTTCCGTTGTAAAATATACATATACGAAGGACGAACGAGGAAATGGCCAGTATCTTACCACATCCTCGCCGCGTTCTACTCTCATTTTTCAGCGACATGTTCCATTGCATGTAATACATGAAAGTAAATGTACACACCGCGCACTTCCAATATTGTGCCAACGACCAGTGAAAGTGTATTCCTTTATTCGAAATAGTTTTATATCTCACAAGTATCGGAGATCCTATTTTCCGACTAGTTTCCTATTCTCGGTGATTGAAAAAAAAAGCAACAACAACAACAACAACAACAATGAACAGAAGCAGAAGTAGAAGCAGAGGAAGGAGAAGAATTGGTCTTCCTCGAATCGTTTGACCTCGCGATGAAGTGGTGCAGTGGTTTAATTGCGCGATTTCCCCGATAAAACCCAAGTTTCAAGTACTCCTAGAATTTCATACTCTCAGTTGTGGTTGTAGAATAGTAGAGAACTTGAGTGAGATTCGATGCACTTTGATATTCATTATTTTTTTTCTCGAATAAATAAACGAGTACTGTTGATGAATATGAAATACAACTGTGCGAATAATTTGTTCATGTTTTATGATGTAGGAATGTTCGGTGTACAGCGAAAATGTGAAATTTGACGAGGTATTGTTCCTCGCGTGTGTTGTGTGTGAATTCAAGTTTTTCAACTTAAATTGGGATAGAGACAACAACGAGGATGAAGAAGAATTCTGGAAACAACATATATGCGACGATAGGAATGCCTGTTCGTCGTCAAAGTCATTCTAGGGGGAATCCTCCAACCCTTGTTGATGTTCAAATTGTAATTTGACGGTTATCATGCGTGGAGAGATATCGAAGTTTTGAGAATAGTTTGTTTCATTCGCTCCAGGTTGTTCTCCCAAATAGGGTTCAAAGTTTCAAGGATAGGCGGTAGAACAGTTTCTTAACAATATTAACTATAAGAGATGAAAAATTGATGTCCTTCTTAAGAGCGTTCCGTAGACCCTAGAGTTACTAGATCTCTGTACCCAAAATACTTGAAGAGGACTGAATAAAATGGAATGGACCTTGTTTCATACAAATAGAAGGTCTGGCTGCACATCCCATACAGGAAACCCCGATAATGTAAACATGTATGGCTACCATTAAATATGGCCAACAATGGATTCACATCATTGGGACAAGTGTGGCCCACCACTGGCTAATAAGAAAGGCCAGCAATGAAAACAGCCGATAATCAGCCGATGTACGACTATGATAAACGGTCAACAATTGATTCCCCGTTACTGGCTGAAATATGGTCTATTACAGTGGGTTGCCAAATTATTAGGCCACAGTTGAGATTATTGAGATTACTCCAAAGTTGAATATCTCAGTGAAAAATTATCGTAAGGAAACAAATGAATACGCAATTTCAAGGGCAAAGTCTACTCTTTGAGCATCATTTGACCTCTTTGGTCTATCATGTTTGTCCGACAACCTACATCGCATTAAGTATGAGCATTTTGGTCGATATTTCCTCAGTTTTTCAAACAGAAGGAGCTCGCAGGAAGATTAAAACATGGAAACACGAAAATGAATATTTTGTAGAGAATTTCCTCAGCTCCAAAACGCTTTTTTTATTTTCCTGGTAGAGTCATTTTCAGCGGAGTTATGTCATGTTTTATGACTTGTAATTTTGAGACGGTTAAGGGGACAAAAAATTTCCTTGGAGGAAAAAGTTTAGTTTTGCTATGTATTATACGAAAAAAAATACTTCGAGAGGTTTTTGATTGCTTTCAAAAGTATTTTCTGCGTATAATACATCTTAAAACAAATCTTTTTCTTTCATGGAGATTTTTTGTCCCCTTAACCGTTTCAAAATTACAAGTCATAAAACATGACATAACTCCGCTAAAAATGACTCCACCAAGAAGATAAAAAAAGCGTTTTGAAGCTGAGGAAATTCTCTACAAAATGTTTATTTTCGTGTTTCCATGTTTTAATCTTCCTGCGAGCTCCTCCTGTTTGAAAAACTGAGGAAATATCGGCAAAAATGCTCATACTCAATGCGATGTAGGTTGTTGGACAAACATGATAGACCAAAGGGGTCGAATGATGCTCAAAGAGTAGACTTTGCCCTTGAAATTGCGTATTCATTTGTTCCCTTACGATAATTTTTCACTGAGATATTCAACTCTGGAGTAATCTCAAAAATCTCAACTGTGGCCTAATGATTTGGCAACCCACTGTACTGAGTGAAATGGATTTCAAAGTTGAATGTATTGTATTCGTAATCACCTGTGAAAAAAGTTTGTTTTGGCTTTATTTCTATTACGCTGAATAAATAATTCACATCCATAAAATGCGTTTTACATGATTCAAATGAATTCTTATTTATATAGATAATCAATTACTTTCTCATGTAAATAACAAAAAATTTGAAGGAATAAGCAACTGAATTCAACTGATTCATCGAGAGTGCTTTTGACTCGTATAATTTTACATTCGAGATTGTGGAAATATCGGGCATGCAAATCTATTTAGAAAAAACGAACATCCAGTCCTGATCTTGTGGAAACTGAAATGACAAATTGCCCTGAAACAAAAACAAGACAGTGTTTTGGGTCACACTTAACCACTCATTTGAACTATGTGATACTAAACCGATTATTCTGGAACGCAGTCATATCATCATTGGATATCATTATTATTATGCCCCAGTAATCTGACATTCGAACATTATCCCGACATTTCTGGCCATAAATCGGAATCATTCAGCCTCATTACTGGCCCAATCAATAGTTTTACACATGTCCCATTATTTATTGCCATTACTGGACCCACCTTATCATCCAGCAATTAACCATTGATGAGCCATTAATGGGCGCCATTGAAGGGCGAAGAACGCCGTTTGTGGTCCAGTAACGTGGCATTATTGGGCCAATTGATGAACCCTGTATGGTATGGAGAAAAAAGATCATGGAATGATCGCTAGAAAAGATAGTAAACCGGTGAAAACTACGGATTTCTGTTAACGATTGTATACAGAAATTCGTAGTTCTCACCAGTTTACTATCTTTTCTATTGATCATTTCATGATTTTTTTCTCCGTGTGGTTGTTGAATCCCATTTCATTTAGTCCTTTTCATGTATTTTGGGTAGAGAGATCTAGTAACTCTAGGGTCTACGGGATGCCCTTAAAACTAATTGATTTTTTCCTGTCATAACAAGAATTTGGTTTATCCAGTGGTAATAACGCACGATTTGTTGATTCGGTTGAATCTCAAGGACTATTCGTTAACCATTCGTGTCAGGATTCTATAATATTATATTTGAAACACAGATAACTGATATTTCTCCCTATTTGTCGCAAGATCATAAAAATTCTTCACGATACATGTATTATTTTTATCAGGGTATGAATATGAAAAATGAAAAATACTTTGATCGAACGTATCAAGATGTATGTCAATAAATTACTTTACAAATAAATTCATCCACACCACAAAGAGGTGAAATAATACCCTTCGATCAATTGAAATTCATTATTAATCCAACAATGACACTCTCAACGAGGTTTTTCATTTCTAATTTAACTCTGCATTTCTCTTCCTTTGTACGACTCGAATGAGTATAGAGAAGAAGCAACGTAGTACGATACCTCATTTTAACTTGAAAATTAACACATTATATTGTTTCTGTATCGAAATTCGTTGGAACTAGTCAGCGATGCGGGTGAATGATTTTTTATCACACGGTAATGTATAATAATACTCGTGAAGAACTGAAATCAATTAGATTCCCATTAATTTCATTCCAATTGGATTATCTTATCAAGGAAAATTTGAACCTATTGAAACCCGACAATGAAAAATTTGTCTTCCCTTCATTTTCATCGAAGTAAAATTCGTAACTATTCTCAAAATCTTCATTGAAATTCAGTTCGTTAATAGTTTGAGAACATCGATATTCATTGTTCTTTCTTGAATATTTCTTCTCAATAGCGGCATAATCAACTGCAGAGAGAGGATAATGATAATTCAGATGGACCTTTGAGAACGTCTCGTTCTCTAACGGTACAGAATCGTCGACGCAGCGAGAACGAAGATGTAACATTGCCAAGGGTCACAAAACACCGGTTGACTTATCAGGGGCAACGATCGTCATTTCTGGATTACCGAACATGGTAGAGCATATTTATCTAAATTTTATGCGTCCCTTGATGCTGTACATTACGCTTATGCAGGATAGTCGTAAAACCAGACGTGCTGGAATTGTATTAAGTTTGACATCGTGGTTCCATATATTATCATCCCGTGATTTTCACCTACTGTTTCTTTCGAGTTATTTCCTTTTGTGCTTTCGTCGCTGTTTTTCGTCCGTTGAAGCAAATTTTGAATAATACTCATGGAATTGAAGAGGTCCGTCGAATACATTCGACGAGACATTATCATTAAATTGATCTGGTATTCCATTAGGACTTGATAAGGTTATCGAGAATCAGAAGTATCTCTCAAGGTCCTGATTTACGTGACCTTACATGGAATTTGTTGTCAAAAATTGGAAGGATTATGGCGATAAAGTCTACGTTCAGAGGAACTCGGAGGTAACAATAACAATTTGGGCAATTCACTCGGCCGGAAACAGATCTTCCAATCCACATTGTTTGATCAAATGATGAGTAGTTTTGATTAAATCTCTTTTAGATCTGATTGGATTCCTTTTGAATCTAATCCATTTGCTTTCGGGAAGTTCTAGGTTACTTCGCAGTGCTTGAAGAGAGGTCAGTTCTTTTTTTTATACATAATTTCACCCTGAGAGTATTTAGAATACGTGGGAAAGAAAATATTCCCACCCAAGTGTGTATTAAGCCCAGGGTGGGTGCCCATGCTGCCCAAGCTGGGCAGACCAATGGGACCAACCCTGAGATAATAACATCGTTCCCAACTTGGCTATATTGCTTTGCCCGAGGATTGGTAACACCATGGGTCCAGCATGAACCCAGACTAGGCAATCAATACTGCACCCCTTCCTTTTTTTCTTAAATTGGAAAATTGCTTTGAATTTGGCCCAGTCTTGGGCCTAGTGTTGAGCCCCATCGTGCCTATATGGGCTCAAGACTGGACCAAAGTGGGATTAAAATTTATACACGCTGAGGATTGTACACACATGCTCGGGATATAAATTCACCCCAATCTTGGCCTAACGCTGGTCCAAATTGGGGCCAAGTTCGAATGTGCCCGCACTAAGATTCATTATTTTCATTTTTTACCAACCATAATTGTATAGGAAAGCACAACAGGGCCAGGATTGAGCCAACATGGGCCACATCGTCATTCCCCAATACTGGGTTGAAGAGGATGGACCCAGCCTGGGGCCCATTGTCATTATAGCCAATATGCGTTTGGGCATATTCAAAATATTGTAGAATATACTCCTGTCGAATGGAACCGTTTACTGGTTGAAAAACAGATGGATGAAGTGCTGAGAACACGCTTGCTGGAAAATGTTGCTGAAGTTTGAATCGTTTATTAAAACGAATTATTAATTGAAAAACAAAATGCTAAGTTGTCAAGCACCCAAAATCTTGCAGAACATTTTTCAAACGCCTTTCTAGTCCCAAGCACTTCATTCGAGAGAATAAATAATTTTGTGAATTGTGAATCAAAATTCAGCAATATGCGTTGAATAGCTGATTGAACGGATACCTTGTCGAAACCAAAAATTGAATAAGATTTTTTCCTGGAATCAGCTTTTTTCAAGCGTGCGGGATACTACACAGTTTCGACGGATGGATCGATTTACATGAATCTGTGCGAAATTTATAGGAAATTCGATTTGCAAAGTCATCAAACAGCGAATTTTGTGAGACATTGATTTGAAAATACATTGTTTCTGCTGGTTGGTGCGAAAAGAAGGGCAGAACATTGAAAATGGCTACCATTTCGATATCCACGGGTTTTTCAGAGAACGCGAAAACAAAATGTCTCCTCAACCTAAAACTCTGTCTATCCTTATAATTTTTCATCTATTTTTATTTCAAATGATCTGGCAAGCTCTTTATTTGACAGGAGCTGAAGGCGCGATGTTTCTTTTCTTATGAATGAAACTGCAATTGACTCTCCATTGACAGAAGGATAAAATACGCTGTAGAAAGAAAGTCTTCAATTCAAATTGTGGCGAAATTGAATTCAAGACGCGACCAAAAGAAACTTATTTTGCATTAATTGATGCATTTTTCAAGTTACTGAAAACAAATGGTAATGCATTACCATCACTCGTTGAGGAGAAATATAACATTCGACTGTTGTTCCCCACCATCGATCGTGTTTATGTGTGCCCACGATCTTATTTGACAAAAGAGAGAACCAATTTGAAGGATCGTTTTCAAGACACTATCAATCATAATCATTGTGAAGTACATGTGTACGATTGTAGAAGAGACTTCAAATGGATTAAAATAACACTTCAACCTTCATTAGGATTCATTATTCGGGATATTAGAGTTCCTTCTGGTGCTTCAGTTGTTGTTTGAATGATTCGGCACGGAGAGAGGACACAATGATACGAGGTGAACATTATTTTGGTACATAATGCGTATGATAATCGTTTGGATTCGCCATCAATTAGATTATCTTTTTTACACAAACAGTATCTTTGAGGGATTCCTCAAAAACAGTGAGAAAAATACAGGATGACGGAGGGATAGTCATCTCGTTCGTTGTGAGAGTGAAGTATGTGTATTTTTATTACTAAATGACTTTTCTGTTCGAGAACTGAGTAAATACTTCTTACACAAACTGATCAAAGTGTTGAAAAATCCACCAAAGGTAATGTTCGTATGAAAAATTCCTGAATTTGTTTTGTAAAGAGATTCTTTAAATTGCGCTCTACATTTTTTGTAGTAAAAATCCACTTTGAGTGGAATTATTGCGATTCCGAGAAAATGATTTAATTTTATGAGAGCAAATCTTCACCCCATTAAAGTCCAAATTTGACTCTGAAAATGGCACAAAATCTAAGCTCGTCCTACATTGAGAGAAATTTTTGAGGTTACTGTAACTGAAACGCCTCAAGCAAATATTCTTAGTGAAAGCTACATGAAATTTGATTAATTTCACCAAGAAAATATAGTTGATACAACTGAGTGATGAATAGACATCGGATTATATGAATTTGCATATGTGCATATTTTAGTGTAAAATGTCAAGAGTTTCCGAAATTGGAGAAATGAATAGTGAATTTGAACAATGAACCGAATTTTCAACTTTGAGGCATCATCAAATTCTTTTCCTAAGAGATTCTTCAAAGTTGTATTCTGGAAATTTTACTGTCAGACCCCAAGGTTTCGATACAGCAGGGTTTTTAACTGAATTATCGTAATGAAAATAATAGAAGAAGTTGCACAATTGATAAGTGCACTTCCAGAATCATTCTCGATTGAAATTCGAGGTCAATTAGACACTGTGTTTTCAAAAAATCCAAGTTCAAAGTGCTCGAACGAGTGGATTCTCATATTAACGGGACAAATCAAATTCTGCCTGAAATGATTTCTATGGGAATGGCACCATATTTTAAATTCTGTCTGATGACATCGGTGGATGTAGAACGCTCATTTTCGGTTTATAAATTGATACTTAACGACAAGCGTCACAAATTTCAAATAGAAAATTTGGAAAGATACATAGTAGTATATTTTTATATGAATTATAATTCATAATTTGGGATTGATGCTCTGGAAATAATTGTATTGTCGAATTTTTATTTTCTAAAGTATATTGTGCAATTTGCAGAGATTTATTTGATTTATAAAGCTCAGATTTAATATTTGAGATATAAAATGTTGATTTCAAATCAAATAGTGACTTTTTCATTAGTGCATATTTTGTTCTTTTTTCGTGCATATTTTGGCATTTCGATAGTGCATATAATCCGATGTCTAGTAACGAATCAACTACACTGTTAGAAAAAATTTGTGAATTTCACACACAAAATTTGGAAGCAATTAACACACACCTTTGTGTATTGAATTCACTATAGATTTCACGAGATTCAAACCAATTTTTGTATGAAAACCATTTCAAGATAATACCGTGTTTGAATTTCAATAAAAGTGTAGGAGATTTGATACAAAAATATGTGTGTTAATTGCTCCCAAACTTTTGTATTGAAATTAATACAAACATTTTTTACAGTGTATACTTTTTCACTTGAATCAACAAAATTTTTAGTAGCTCTCATTAGGAATGTTTAGTACAGTGACTATAGAAATTTCAATCAGGGTAAACTAGAGAATGATGAGATCAAACCAAGCTCTTACGATATGTTCACTCGAATAGATTTGAATAATTCAAATGGCCGAATTATTCAGAAACTCCTGCACTTTTTTCTTCCATAATTTTCGAATCGATCGAATACTTTTCCCGCCCAATGCCCTTCGAGTTCTTTTGTTTATCGAATTAAAATATTCATGAAACTTTGAAATTTCTTCAAATCTACGAAACGCTCATCTTTCAAAGTTATATATGCGCCCTGTATAGATTTTGTATTAAAAACTTGCTATTGAAATGCTCCAAGATTGATGGAATATTCATATAAAAACAAGAAAAGAATGTATATAAGTACACGGTAGTAAGGAAACTGTTGGGAATATGAAAGGAGAAGAAGAAAATAAAACAGCGTAATCCATTAGTGAGAAAGCTAGGAGGAGCACAAAGGGAAATGAGATCCATAAGAGCACTGAAAAAATGAGGAATCGAAAATGAAGAAAACTTACCCAACTAAGGGAAATAACGGGTTAAAGAACGAAGATTACATGCATCAATTTGAAAGACATGAACTTTAAAAGATGATGAGAAAGAGATTATGAGAGCAAAAAATGATTGTTTTGAGTGTCATAATTTTCATAGGTTGCGACGTTGAAAGCTTCCATGTAAAATGAGAAAGTATTGTGGAAAGTAGAAAAAAAAGAGGATACGAAGAATTGAAGGTAGAGTAGTAATTACATGCGACAAACAAGATAATTGTTTTCGAGATAAGGAAAAGTTTGGAGAGAAGTATCCAATGTAGTCCCAGATGTTCGAACGTATACATGTATACCTTGTTACAAAAACAACATAAATTCTCCTCCCTGTTTCCATTCATAATGAAGTTGTACTGGAATTTTTAGTATTTTATATAAAATCTGCTGTTCTTCCCTTCAATTTTTCAGTAAATATACTGGAAATTTATAGATCAATTGCTCTCAGTTTGGTACTGGAAGTTTTCGGTTGATTTTTTCTTCACAGTGAATGTATTATATACAAAATGCTAACAATGAACATCCCAAGTGGGAGAATTTTCAAAATTATATATAGTTGATATTGAAGTATAAATATTTTTGAATTCCAATAATTGTAGAATGACCATTATTTTTTGTTTTATGTTGATGATCGTATTGAATTCGCAATAAATTTGTGTTTCCGCATTGATGTTTAATCAGTAAATAAAGTTTGATGGTTCAACGGAGGCGCATCAAAGATCACCAATAGATAGAACACGGAAAAAGAAGGAATAGCTGTGGCAGTTACTAATTTTTTCAACATCCATTTTCCCCGCTGTAGCTAAAATAATTGCAGCTATGGTTATTTTTTAGCTACCGCAGTAGGGAATCCAGTTTTTTTTTTTCATTTAAATAATTGACCTGTTGAATTTTCGCTGCTAACGCCAAGCGAGTAGCTGTGGCAGCTGAAAAATAGCTCTCGTAGCTGATTTTTAGCTATCCAATTAATAGCTAATTATTTTTTTCCGTGAAGCTATCGCTGACATACACTCTGCAAGAAATATTTACTGGGAAATCTCAAACTTCTACTGGAAGTCATGAATCAGTACATTCGCGGGAGCATTTCAGCAAATTCACTAAAATCTCACTGTAAAAACTGGAACTTTGCAGTACAAAATCTGTAAAATTTCGGCGAATGTACTGTTAAACGAATATACTGGAAATGTTCAGTCCCAAGACCTAGGAGAGTTCCATTTTTAAAGTCAACAATCAAATTTTGTTGTAAATAACATCCCAGGCTCGTAATACCAAGACTGACAATTGCACCATGATTGGCGTCAAGCTTGGTATGCCAAGTCTGGTTAGCCTAGCCTTGGCCGATGCGTGGCCCGTCATAGTTGACTAAGCGTTGATAGAGTCTTGGATACCAATGTTAGGACCAAGCATATTTTGTCGCGTTTGATTCAATTTTCGTCAACCAAGCCTTGACCAATGCTTGGCCTGTTATAGCTAAACAAACCTTGATAGCGTCTCGAACATCAATGTTAGGACCAAGCATATTTTGCCGTGTTGGATTTCCGATATATATGAAAGCTGAATGCTCAGCAGAGAACGTTTTTATCATCCTAAACATTGACCTAGCTTGATAACAGTGTTGGTAAATAGGCTATACCCGGTGATAACTAGCATTTATAACAGTTTGGCTCATTAGTTTAGCAACATGGTTGGCTATCAAGGTATACCCGGTGATAACTAGCCTCGACTCTAACCTGTCACCAAGTTTGGTCAATCACTCAAATGTGAATATCCAATCAAACTTGGATGCCAATGAAAAATCTATGCTACTCATTCGGTTCAAATTAGTATTGTATATCAATAATGGCGACAATATCAATTGCAAGCATGGAAGCAATATTGAATTTTAATATCGAACCATGCTCGGATGCCAAGCATTGAACATTGTTATCATCCCAGACATTAATTTAGTTTGGTGCCAATGTTAGCAACCAAGCACGGCACGTTTGTCAAAGCATACCTGGGATGTAGTCTTTTAAATTTAATTTTATCCAAATGATTGTACAATGTGTTTTTGATTCCAACAACCATCGAGTGTATTGTTTTGAAACACTGGTCAGTAGTCATTTTGGTGCCTGAGGTTTGAGAACTGATTTGGAGTACTTTTAGAGCATTGAATACGCACTGAAAGAAGAGTGTATTTGTATTTAATAAATCTTGTTTTGGGTACGGCGAAATAAATATTTATTATACACAAACATGTCTCATGACCCTAAAATAAAGTTTATTAACAGTTAAGAAACGTCATATGAGGTTTTTTCCGATAATTGATAAGCTTTATCCATAGGTAATGAGCCAAGTTAAGGTGGAAAGAATATTCATTTCGCCGTATCAAAAACAAGCTTCATTCAATACAACTAAACTTTTCTCTCAGTGCGAAAATAATATTAGATCTTTGAATCAACATGTTTGTTTATAATTTTTCATGTACCAAAAATTCATCAACTGTATAGATTATCCAAGAAATTTGATATTCATTTTGCATTCAACACACCAAAAGCACTCCGAATCACTTACCAGACCTCGCGTACCGGAGAAAAACATTTTTTTCGTTGACCTGCGTAATATTGTCCTTCGATATCACCGAATTCTTGCAAAATTTTCACCCCAAGGATATCATTTGTTGAGAATTCTTTTCACGTCTGAAACAACTTCACCATGTTCATTGTGAATTATCTACCGTTGAACAAAGTTCAACGAAATGTCGAACCGTGAATCGTCCGTACAAAAATGAAGAATTGAACAAAAGCGCTGGGAAAATTTTTGGAATGTTTTGTCCCATGTCATCGATCGCAAACATTCCGAGAAATGTCGGGTGGAAGTCATAAAAGAGGAATGAGGCAAACTCCAAGACAATGCGGGAATCGTACTTTTCCGAAGGTTGACGAGAAATAGAAAGAACTTGAACCGACGGAGTGGAGAGACAATAATCTCGCAATTCTGAAAGAAAAATCCAAGAAAAAGAGTTGATGCGTGAGAAAAGTAAAGTGTAGAGTTTGATATATTCTTCACATGATAATCGAATCTTCATCGTCATTCTGGATCTTGAATATGTGATTTAAACACTCAGAAAAAGGATACTGGAGTCAACTCCTTAAGCGGTTGGATACGGCGAATTGTGCCGTGGGGTCGAGTCAACTGAATATCGATTGAAGTAAGTCCCCGATCAATTGGTTCAATCTACATTCAGTTGACTCAAGCGCGCGACTGAATTCACCGTACACTGAGAACACAGTTTGTTCCAGCCAAACAAAATTTTGGTTGAAATGAACGCAAAGAAACTTTTTGGTTGGCTGAAATAAAATTTATTTGGGGTGAACAAAATTTGGTTCACAATAATGAAGGCTTTCATACAGACAAATAAATTTTGTTTATTCTAAATAAACTTTGTTTCGCCGAAAAAATCGTTTTCTCAGTGTATCTAAGCCTTTATGGACTCAAGGCAAATCTGATGTTTCCTCAGTGAATCATCGCGTGAAATTATAATTGTATGCTTGTTAATGATGATTTGTGGTTGAATAATTGGTTCGAATGTTTATGAAATCTCTATATCTTCCAATACATCATTGGAGTAGATAAATACTTTTATAACACTCTGAGAGGAAAAGATTTGCTAAAACGGCAAATTTCAAAAACCTGCTTTGCTGATATGACAAATCCTTTCGCTGAATCAGCAAGAAGTTTGCTATTACAGCAACAATCTTGCTCTTTGAGCAAGCGCTTGCTGGTCCAGCAATTCGGGATTGTAGGTAATACAGATTGCTAGAAAATTTGCTGAATTATTTTTAAACGTTTTTGCTAATTCAGCAAAGTACATTTTAAAAAATGGCTACAGTCGACTGGGGTGAAGCCGATCTTCAATTTTTGATGCTCCAATCGACATTTATCCCTGAAAAGAATAATGATCAGCTTCACCCCAGTTTACGGTATTCCAGCGAAGAATTTTTTGCTGCGTGTATAATAAATGAACATTAGAATAATTAAAGCGGGGAAAAGGTTATAATCTTCGTTTGTCTGGCGTTCAGTTGTTGTCCCGTTCACGCTTCATTTTTTCAAGGGTTTGGAGCTAACTAGTTCTCTAAATCTGGAAGAGTGAAAAATCATCCATTCCACTCCACTAAGTCTCAGAAGTGAGCCAGTCCCTTTCGAGTGAAGTGTCACTCTTTTTGAGTGAAAAAGTCACTCTAGAATTGGAATGACCGTGAGTTTCAAACCTCAATCCTTAGATTATCACTCTGAAAAGAGTGGAAATTTCACTCAAAATTTCGACAGGCTCACTTCTGGCTGCCCAAAGAGTGAAATCTCATTCTCAGAATTTTAGATATCCCTCACTTATAGCCCTGTTGAAAATGTTGTATATATTTGGACAAAAGGGAGACAAAAACCATAAATCTAAATCGTATGAAATTGTATCAAATTTTCGTCCAGCCTTATAACACATTTCAGGCAGAAACATTTAGGCTTCAATACTCTTCTAAGTTTTTTCCCGAGTCTATAGGGCTCAACAATACACGAAATAAAGGTCACCAACTCCCGTCTTATGAAATTACTTGATCCTGAAGAATAATTGTGAATAATTTTCCCTCCAAAAATGGTGTCAGCAAAATTCCTGTATGATGAGGGACTTTTTCCCTAGATTTGGTGGGATTTTTTGTCACTTTTTGGAAGATTCGATACCAAGAAAACGGAATAAATCCTCAAAATAGAGAAAAATCTCCTATTTTTGGTGGAAATACAATTCTCTCGTGATCAGGGAATGAAATCTATCACTGAAGTGATGAAAAACTCTCCATATTTTTTACAGTTGAGTCACTAGTTGTCTTTCTTCTCAACGGTGATACGGTAATACGGTGAAAGCGGAAATGGCAATCGGTGCGTCAACCGAAGTTAATCCAAGAGCGGATATCACACCGTGGAAGGAAAAAGCGGTTCAAGAGTCAAAACATCTCATCTCTAGATCGAGTTGGGAGTTCTGAGATACAAATATTCTATGAAATCTCATTGACGAATGGGAAAATGAATAAATTTTCAATGGAATTCAGTGGTATTTAATCAGGAATCTCTCCATTCGTAACCCAAGTTTCATTATTATGAGTAAATTTTTTTCCCAACATAGGAACAATTCCAATTTTTCTTACGATAAGAAAAAAAAATTCTCTCACCTCAAGTGATCACCATTAATCATTTTTCAAATAAGACTTAGAAATTTCTTCCGGAGAGGAAAATCGATATCAAGAATAAAATAATGGTAATAATAAAAAATCATTTCTGTATTGTTTCAACTTTGCCTAAGAGAACCAAAATTCGAGCTATTTTGTGGCAAATTTGCGTCTCCGCTTATATATAAATGTCTGTGAGGATGTAATTGAAGTGATCATACAGAAAAATTAAGCTATAATTATGTTCCTCTCAGCTCCTTGCAGGAACGAGAAATAAACGCTCGATGCATTTACGAATTCCCACACTAATTCTTTGCGTTCGAGATCACGAATCCAACGACAGAGAGGTTTCTCCTTCCTTTTCACATGAAAAATCATATAAAATTCCAAACTCAAGATCTTTCCACTCCACTTTAATAAAATCTGAAGAGTTTTCAAAGACTCATGGTGATTTTCAGCGAAGAATTGCAAATTTCCACCCGAAATTCTATTCTACAAACTTAAGCTTTTTTTTCCATGCTACAAAACTCTTCTTCATCGAGGAATGGAATCCTCGTAAACGCTTCCTTGAATTTCCTGGTTGAAATAAAACCAATTGAAACGCGAGGGTACAAAAACCCCGTCGTCACGTTCATATTCATATTCAACACGCTCCACGTACGAATCGAATAAACTTTCTCCATTTGAAATTGAGAGTACAACATATAATTGACGGTTCGCCTTTGTTTTTTTTTTTCCAGCGAAGTGAGCATATCATCTGCCCGCGCCTCGGTGATGGTGTATGACGATGTGAACAAAAAATGGATACCAAGCGGCAGTTCGTCCGGTTTGTCAAAGGTTCAACTGTATCATCACCAGTTGAACAACACGTTTCGCGTGGTCGGCAGAAAGCTTCAGGATCACGAGATCGTCATTAACTGTGCAATCCTCAAGGGACTGAAATACAATCAGGCGACGGGGACGTTTCACCAATGGCGCGACAACAAACAGGTCTACGGTCTCAATTTCTCGAGCAAGGACGATGCCGATGCATTCGCCAGGGCGATGCTCCAGGCACTCGACGTGAGTATTTTCGATTCTCCCTCCTGCTTTTTATTTCAACAATTCCTCATTATTTTCAATAAAATGAGAACGAATCGATTCTTCGACAATAATTAAAAATCACAATTTTAGCCTTCAAATTCGTATACATGATACAAAACATAATAAAATAAGAATTGAACACTCATGTTGTTCTGCTCAGACTTTCGGTGTTGCGTTGGCAGGAGGATCTCCGCCTCTTTACGTACTTTACATTGAATCCCTTCAAATTTCATATACTCGGGGAATCAGCAGCGAGACTCCTTTTCTTCATGGTTTCTTGAAATTCAAGATATTATCTGTACAGTAATTTAAACTTACGCAATCGCATGGCATGTGCAGAAATAATTCAATATGTTTTGTGACGTAAACTCGAAACATTCACTCGATAATTATCTTTGAATTAGATGCAGGAATCCAGATATCAATTCTGAGCATATTTATTTTCATTGTGTTTGCCGTGCTGTCGAAACGCGTTATTGGAAGTTTTCTCTGGCATCCGAATGAACAATTGTTTGAAATCTGTTTATATTACGTAGAAAAATTCAAAGGTGATTCTCGAATGTTTTGTAATCAGTTATTTACACGATGAAAGCACAAAAGTGTAACAACATCGTACGGATCTTATCAACAAACGCGCGTAAGATCGAGGGAAGTATTATTACATGATAAATATTTCAATAGAAAATATGCCACTTGACACTCTGTGCTGTAACTTTCTGTATACGTTTCACATTTTTCAGCTGATGATTTCATACTGATATGTGAACCGTTCGAGAATAGCATTGAAGAAAACAAATAGCTTTAGACATTTTTCAAATTCGTTTACAGAGGAATGAAAAATCGTCTCGAGTTCACGATATCCGATTATAGTAATTTCCTCGAGTAACCAACAAATCAGAACCGTAGTTGTTCTTCGATCAATTCCGAAATTTTCATGTAATCGATCACATATTACCCACGCAAATTGATTGAAACTATTTGATAATCATCTAGAGAAAAAAAATCTACTCGAGCACTTTATACCAAGACTAGAAAACCACTTTGTTCGTGTTACAGTGTAGAGTTCGATGTGAGCGAGATAACCGAACCGGCGTATAAAAAGACGGAACAAAAGATTTGTTAAATGTTTCCAATCTCTCTTCGTCCGTCGACAAAATAACTGTAAATACTCGCCCTGTTCAAATTCGAAGAGAGTACTTTTCTGTCGAAATCGATATATCTCTGCAATTTACACGGATAGGAAAGTAACGACATTTTGAAGAAAAGATTTTGTACGTGGAATTTCCATCCATTGCAATCAGTTCTCAAATTGAACAGAATGATTCGAATGTGAATGAATAGAAATTCAGGGATTCAGATTTACAGCTACTGGATACTTCGTTCTATTGACATCCTATAAAAAAAGGTACATAAAATGTATACGATTTGAATATACAATCATATCGAGGGGTATAAATATAATAACAGTTTTCTTAAATTGAAAATGAAACCCTCGATTGGTTCAAAATCATTCCCTTTGGATGTGTGAATATCCAAAGTAATTATTTTTAATGATTTTCACATCCCACCAGACGATATTTCGTTCGTCTTCGTTTATGGTCTTCTTCAATAACGCATAAAAACGCACTCACGCAGCTTTGAAGGAATCATAAACTTTGCCCAGCTGAAGGCCCGTGTGTTGAAAGATATACGATGTTCTTATGTATTCAGAAATCCAATAATATCTGAGAAGGAAAGGCTAAAATACGCAGCTGGGTCTCGTATTTGCAGAGAAAAATAATTTTGACGTCTAGAATATTCGATTGGTTGTAGCATTTTTCATGGTGAATAATGAAGTTGACTTGATTATCCCAATAATTAATGTTGTCGAAGTGTGAATCGTTTGTTGGAACGAATTGGTAAACGAATAACGAAATACTTAGCTGTTTACCACCCCGAACCTTGCAATACATTTTCTAAAGGATGTTTTCAGTCCCAAAGAGTTGATTTTAGGAAATGATTTTCGTTTCGTTTCTATAAACGATTCAAACTTCCGGAATGTCAATAATTATGTTGATCACAGATTCAGTTCTGACTCGAATTTTATGGTAAAAAAGGTATGAAAAGTTTTGGGAGCTGTTTACCGTAATATTTTTGATCAATTTTTACACGATTAATCGAAAGATTGACAAAGATCGTATCAGAAAATCTATAAATTTACAAGTTTATGAGCTCGACTTTCATTAAATGCTGTTTTGCTTATCACGGATCGATGAAAATATTCGTGGGATAAGAATCACTATCAGACTCGGGTTAAGAATTTCAAAGGCCCGGGACTGGGGACCAAAGTAAATAGCAGGATGAAGGGATGTCCTTCGGAGCTTTTTGCATCAATGCAGTTTGTTTAAATGATACCTCCCCCCCCCTCCCGTGAGGAAAACTCAGATAAAACCGGCTAGGTGGATCAGACCGAGTACCGTAATATTTCCCTGTTTACCCTAGTAGAAATGGTCTAGTCATTCACGAGTTCGTAACATCTGCACTAATGAAAAACTAGAGACTGATGAGTGCCTTGTGAGTATTTAGCGAGTTGGCTAGTTTCTCGTTAGTTCAAGCGTTACAAACTCGTGAATGACTAGACTATTCTACTAGGGTAGTGCTTCTATTGTGACAGCAAACGCTTTAACTGATAGCAGCCCTAGTGAAAGAATTCCATCAAACTGAAAAATCACTTAACTGATGGGTTTGAACTGATTCAAACCCATTAAAAATTGATTCTCAAGGGGTTTGAATGAGTTTTCTGCATCGGAATCAATGAGAATCAATCTGTTCCATGACATTTTTGACCAGGGAGTAGACATTTTGAGCAGTTGGACAGATCAACAGGATCGGTGCAACGTAGTTTCTCACTTGAAACGCCGTCCAAAGTTTTCTGCAAAAGAAACCAATCGCCGCTCTCTAAATTCTTTGGAGTGAATATTCACTCTTCAAAGAATCAAAATACTGCAACTTTACACCGAAAAAAAGGAAATAGCTGTGGCAGCTACTCACTTTTTTAGCACCCTTTTTTCACTACTGTAGCTAAAAAAATTGCAACTGTAGCTATTTTTTAGCTACCACAGCAGGAAATCATAGCTGTAACTGCACGGATTTGGTGGTTGATATTTGGATAGCTAAATAATTTAGCTGTTTAACTTTCGCTACGGTAGCTACATTCCTTGCTGCCACTGCTAGGTGAGTAGCTATGACAGCTAAAAAATAGCTCCCGTAGCTAATTTTTAGCTATCCAAATAATAGCTAATTATTTTTTTCCGTGTAGAACGGAGTGGGAGCTCAACTCTTGAAGAGTGAAATTTCACTTTTTAAGAGTCAATATTCACTCTTTTTTCTAAGAGTGAGTTTTTCACTCCAAACACCAGAGTTGATTTTCACACTTATAGAGTGAAAATTCACTCTTTAAGAGTGAAATTTTTCACTCTTTCGGAGTTGCAGTATTTTCACTCGGCAAGAGTGAACTTTCACTCCAAGGAATTCAGAGAGCGAATGAGAGTTCTTTCAGGAATACTTGAAATATCTCAATCAGTGAAAATCAGTAGAAATAAAATTTTAATTCTTCCCGTTTTTAATATCATTAAAACTGCTCCACAGCTGTGCACATCCATCAGTCCAGCTACTGGATAGTCAATCTGCGTCAGTCAATGAGAGATGTAGGCGTTACATTACTACCTCTCAACTGTCTAAAATTGCTAGTCAGTTGTGAGATAGTACCAAAATTCACTAGCCCATAGCTCAACAGTGATGAGGTATGTTTGAACGGGGCTCTTGATTCCGTTGAAACTAGTCTTGTCATTAAACGGAGTGAGTGGTTCTTGAAAAGAAGCAACTTTTTGAGCCATTGGACAGGTTTACGTGTGATTCGGGCGAACTGGGAAGTATTCCCCAACAGAGACCAAGCTTAGGTTCGACTTTTCGCAAGAGGGGAGAGATAAAGCTCAGACCCAAACTTTCAATCAGGCCCGTGAGAGAGGACACTGTTATTGTTGCACCCGCAAAGCTTCTTACGGGTACTCTTTCGCTCTTCCCGTTACCCATTCCACTTCCACCACGAAGATTTAGGAATAGGCACATGGAAGAAGAGTTACCTGCAATGCCAATCACCTGACACTCGGTCTCTCCAAATGGAACACACGTAGTGCCGAAACACCTGATACCCGGCATCATCTTCCACAATGAGCATCTGCAGTGCAGTTTCCAGCGTACGGGAACCTCTCATTCTTCAAGAGCTCAGGAATTCTAGTTTCATCAGTGCCTGCCCGACAGGTTTTCAACCTAAATGACTAGAACGAAGAAAAGAAAAAGTGTATACCTAATTTCGGGCCCTTACCATTTTTTGGCGCCCGTTGCGGCCGCACCGGTTGCACCACCCTGGAGCCAGCACTGAGCTTCATTGATTTTGAATTCTCAATGAAGATGATATAAGATAAGATAAAGCTCTCAGATAACTTCTACTACATACTCTGCCCTCTGAATTCACAAATACGATTTAATTACAAACATTCAAAATTCATAGGACCAGTAACGCTTCTCGTATTCTCCTTATTTCTTTGAACCTCTTTTTCATCCGAGCAATGTAGATTATTATTTATTCAAAAAGCGAAGAAAACTCATAAAATATGGAAACCATGCAGTCTTGGGTGTCGTGGTAGAGTTGAAGAGAAGAAGTGTTCAATTCAGAAGATGTTTCAATGTGTCAAAGAGAACACTTGACACAAGAACTTCAAGATCGTGTGTTTTGTTCCCATTTGAAAATGAAGTGAAGAAAATATCGGCTTTAACGACCTTCTTCCTTTCATTTTGATATCCATTGAAGCTTATCATATCTCAGTTTCAATGAACGAACTTCATCATGCGATTCATTTGGATATTTGCGAAGAATTTTAATAAGTTTTTCAACGGACGTGGTTATTTAACCTTGGTGTGTATTGAAATTCTTCACTTTACACTTTCCGCGTTTATTCGTTCGACTTCAACATTTTGAGGGAGAGAAAAGAGGTTTGAGAATTTAAATTTCGTACAATGGAATCAAATTTGTGTTTGCTGTAAGGTGACCGGCCCCATTAATGAACACCTTAACCCCCATTAGCGAACAATCGTTTATTTATTATATCTTTCCTATGACATATTATTCTGAATTTATTTACATAACAGCGGTTGATTTAGCATCCAGTCAGTCATGCTTGGATGAAATTAAAGCACTAAATGAAAAGTACTATGAATCAAAAACCAAAACGTTCATCAAAGGGGTCGCGTTCATAAATGGGGTCATCTACCTTATACGAAATTATCCGCGTTGATGAAATAAATTATACACTGTAAAAAATTAGCGGTGTCGGCAACAATTCACACCAAATAGTGTTATTTTAACACCGCATGGTGTTATTCTCACACCATGAAGTGTCATCCCAACCCCGTTTGTTGTTATTTTGACACCGATTTTGGGGTGAACTTCTATACAATTCGCGTGGTGTTGATTTTGTGTGAATTCTGACACCGTTTTTTTTACAGTGTACAATGGTGAATACTGAATTGGACATTGCCACGAAATTTTGTATCTGGGGGCGTCCATTAATCCCAAATCTCACTTAGGGGGAGGGGGTGGGGTCTTAGTGAATATCACGTAATTTTTTCTAGCAGAAAACGTTGTAAAATTGCGTGAAATTACTTTGAAAAAATTTAATTCTATCACTGTGGTTTTAAATCACGGTAATATTCTAGAATACTAGTCTTTGTGAGTCTTGAATGAAAGTAATAGAACACATTGTATTTTTTTTTCTCTTTTGATAATCCAATGCTTTCGCATCCGAAACACAAATTTTGAAAAATCTCACGTGAGATTAGGGGAGGGGGGAGGAGAGGGTAAAAAAAAAGCCTAAAAAACGCCTCACGTAATAAATGGACGTCGTCCCCTCAGGAGTTTGAACGATCATTGATACATGGAGGAAAAAATTCGCTGTGACAACGAAATCTGATTTTGCCGGAACAGCGAGTTCATTGATGTAACAGCAATCTTGTTAGCTATGATAACAAATCTTCAGCTGTAGCAGCAAGAAATGTCGACTTCCCAGCAAAATTTGCCTGCCCAGGGTTCAGACAGAACTGGAATTCCGGGAAATTCGGGAAAACTCAGGGAAATAAAGATTGGACTCAAAACACCGGAATTCTCAGGAAAATCACTAGAATTTTTTCAAAATAAAAATTTGTTTATTTATTCTATTTTTTATTCTCTACAACATATTTTCTTAATTGTTGATCGTGGAATCTTAGAAATTATACACTGAGGGAAAAATGTTTAGGGACACATTCGTGATCCGACGATTTCTGAAAATTAGAATTTTACTCAGGGAAATCACAGGGAAAACTCAGGGAAATTGATTGAACAAAACTTGTCTGAACCCTGCTGCCATTCTATATATGATACCTAAATTTGCTGGAGGAGTAAACATTTTCTGCTACCACAGCTACACCCACAGAAACGTTTTCTTATTGTAACAAAAATTTAATTATTACGAGAACATTTTCCTCTCAACATAGGGACAATCCTGATTTTTCTTCTGATAAAAGAAAAATTCTCTCGCTTCAAGTGAAATTCGATAATCTTGGCGTTAGAATATTGAATCAAGAAAAATAGTCTTAAGATCACCATAAGCATTTTCCAAATAAGACTCAAAGATTTTCTTAATGCAGTGAAGTTTTTATTAAAGGTAATGAAATCTACCTTTTTACATTTCAGACAGGCTTTAAATGTCCTATGTGACACTTTTAAATAAGTTTCAGACCCATTCTTGTTTCAAACTCGTCTGAAAGATATCTAAAAGTGTTGTACAATACATCTCAAACCAAGATATCGCAGAACACAAAATGTTCAATGGTTATAATAATTGATTTTTCTCAAATAAAATATTGGTGTATCGCTTGGGACGGTATCTGGCACACACGGAAAAAATCAGTGATCCAAATTTTCGTTGACTAGTACGTGACTTTTGGACGGAGCACAATTTGGAGAGGCATTCGTACACTGGATTTTAATAATTCGTTGACTCTTTCCATTATTTCGATGATGAAAATAAAAAGTGGATTGCATTGTTCGAATAGTGAACACAGTTAACGAATTATTCAAATCCAGTATACGAATTCTTCTCCAAATTGTGCTCCGTCCAAAAGTCACATGCTCGTCAACGAAAATTGGGATCACTGATTTTTTCCGTGCACGGTACACTACTTTATTTGATTATCACTGTTGTAAAGTTTATAATTACAATTCCATTTCACAACACGATACATTGGAATCAATTTTGAAAACTCCATTGCTCTGCTGCCCATCAAGGGGAGGGGAGTGTATCGTTGAGAGCCGCCTTTAAGAATATTCATCTAGTTTCAGTATAAGAACATTTTTCTTACCACAAGAAGCGATGGTTCTCACAAGAAATAAAAATTCTTACGTTGAACAAAAGTCATGGATCATGAAACAAAACCGCTTTTTGGTTAAACACTATTTGTTTCCGGAGAAAAAAATCGATATTACGAATGAAATGATGGTGACAACAATAAATCATTTTTGTGAGTGTGAAAAATCGCTGTCGTAGCTACCAAGATTGCTGTCCCAGCAAAAAATTTGCCACTCCAGTAAAACTAGATCCCGCCGGCACAGCAAATTTCTCTTCTTTTCGTGCAGTCTAAACTTCTGTCATCTTTATAGTCTCTCCCTAGAACATTTATATGCAGATGTATTTTGAAAACACATCCATAAACCTGAATATTCAGCAGAACTTCTTGATAATCCAGACTTTTCGCTGCAAAAAATTAAAAACAGGAGCTTAATTTTCAGGAAGCTTTCCATAGTGTCAAATGGCACTCTCATCGTTCGCATCTGTCATCAATCACTTTTCGTTATACGAGAAGTTACTGAAAAGATTGAATACTCTTGTACGCACGAATGGATGTTCATAAATGTCGTTTATTTTACGAAGATCAAAGTTTCATCACATACATGTGTATCGTTCTTGGTGTTTGCACAATGTTTGTTATAAATAAATGCAGTCGAAACCAAGGAAACTCGATGTCCATCTATTGGGCAGAGTATTTTCATCAATAGCACCACACCCCTTATCCTCCCCAAAATCGTTTCAATAATGTCAAAACATTAATTATATCATACGATTGTGATATGAAATAGTTTTTTTCAGTTTCTCTTTCCATTCGAACGAATCTTGGATAAATAATCTCCCTGTCTCTGATACCGCAAATATACATCAGTTACAAATAATGAAAAAAGAAAAACAAACAAAGAACATCGAGACGTGAGAGAAAGGAAATGATTTCAGAATTTTATATCATACGACAACGTAGAATGATAGTTAATAATAAAAAAGATAACATGTGATATCGATGAAATTGTGACCGATAATGATGAGAAGAGAAAAAAAAAAATCTCTAATAGATTCTCATAATTTGATGAACTTGAGGTAGGTTCAATGTATTAATTGAAAATACATTAGAAGACCGGATAATAAATTAGATCGGATAAAATATAAGCTGATATAGTTTCATAGAAAGGAGGTCGTACCTGCTATCCATTCAGGGATACCCCAGAGGTATTTTCTTGTTGAAAATAATTATAGAATGTTGATGTTATTTTTCCTCTGGAATTAATACTCATTGAAATGTACAGGTTGATGGGTAGAAGACATTCAATCGATAAGAAAAATCATAAGAAATTGAATCGTCTCATAATTCTGTATTAATTCATTTTTCTCGTCATGTCACCTTGGGATAACGATGTAACAAAAGAAAAACAAAGTTTCATTGTTTTCGAAGAGTTGATTCGTCATCATTAAACGTTTCTTTAATTAAGTTTATTATTGTTCAATTAGATACTAATTGTTTGACACTCCACTGCGTAGGTGCTGAGCAACGGAAGCAACATATCAAGGAGTCTAGGCCCAGCAGTCGCACCAGGAACGCAACCGCAACCTGTCTATCAACAACAATCACAACAATCACAGCAACAACCACCATCCCAACAACCTGCCGCCCCATACGATGAGGATATGGGATACAGGTTAGTTTCATTGTGTCTTTCATTACGATTGTAGTTTCTTCGATTCCTCATTGTTTTCAAAAACCCACAAATAGTATGCTAAAGTAAAATGACTGAATCGAGTACAATCTTCACTAATATCTCAGGTATTCCCTGGTAGAAATTTGGCACTGATCAAGGATTGATCAGAAACTGAGCAGATATGAGTGAGTAACTGATGAGGCCCTGATCAGTAGTTCATGAGGTATTTGTGAGTAACTCACCTCATTACCCACAAAAATGCAGGTTATGTCGATGAAAATGTGGAATTATGATAATAAATTGATGATTTTTCACTCGAATAATCATTTATGTTTTTGTTGGGGATGTTTCCAAGGATTAAAAAGTATATTTTCAACAAAAATCCGTGGGAAAAATTTTCATAGACGTTTTCTCAAGGACAAAAAGCATATAAAACCATATGTATGGTGTTTCCAGCTCAATCATGAGATAATATTCGAGTTACTATACTCACTCATAATAAATAACAAAACTGTATTATTTCACAACAAGGAAGAATATATACATATTACACTCTATCTTCTTTTATACCATAACCTTAGAAAATTCAATGATTTTCAAGGTAGTTTTGTTATGTTGATATACTCTTTATATTCATTGAGGTTATGTTTCATTGATTTGATACAGCAAACCCTGGTTAGAAGAATCCATTGAATCCAGCAAATGAAATTCAATGAGATTTGGTCAAAACATTGTCCAAGTTTAATCGTAGTTTAGTGAGATTTGGCCAGATTCAACGAGATTCACATGACAGTTCTGACCAAATCTCATTGAAAAATCAACGATAAGATTTGGTCAGAACATTGTCCACGTTTCATTGTAATTTAATGAGAATTGGTCAGAATCAATGTGTTCTTTTAACCAGGGAAACCAGGATAAAATAATTCGAACCAGTTCAATTCAATCTCTTTGAAATTGAACTTTTTCAATTGAAATATATCACTTCAATAACGATCAATATGTTCTTTAAATCAAATATTTTTTATGAACATCTACGCTATTAATGTTTCTTGTGAACAAAAGCACAACTTGTCAGAATTTGATCAGCTTTGTATAAATTTTAATAATCATATTTGTCAAATCAGTTCCCAATAACCCCAATAAAAATATTTCTCGTTAAAATTCTTCAAAACTCTCCAGATTTTTCTACATAACTGTCAGATTTCGGACGCTTTGAGAAATTTGCAGAATTTTTAACCATAAATATTACTCTACAAATTTCTGCATTACTCTGCAAAATTGTACCTAATTCTTCCAATCTTCGTAATATTTTATGAATTTCTCTACAAAATTCGTACAAAACTCGCCAAATCTCCATATTACATTAAATACTTCTCTGCATATTTCTGCATTACTCTACAAATCTCTGTTTTATCTATTCACTTTTGCTTGAGAAAAAAAATTTTTGTCCAGAGTTTATCTCTACAAATCTCCTTCCAATTCGACTTGAATGACATTACGGAAGAGACGCCACATTGAAAGTCCATTTTTAGGAACTTTCCTCAGTGAGGATTGAACCCGAGTCCTGCGAGTGAGAAGCAAAGCCTCTATCACATCAGCGGATCTCCGAGATGACTACATTGATTCTTAAAGTACCACTTATGGGAATCATCGCAACGGAAAATTTTGAAAAATTCGTTTTCGTGAGGTATAGACCAATCAATTCAGAATCTTCTGAAACGAAAAATGAATAGGTCGTGGGAGAGGGGATTTTTTTGACCTCAACTTGTAAATTTTTCCAAGTGCCGAGTCAAATCGATATAAAATTTTGAAAGTTCGTCCCTGTAAGATACAGACCAATCGATTCAGAATCTTATGAAACGAAAAATGAGTAGATCGTGGGAGAAAGATTTTTTTCGACCTTAACTTGTAAATTTTTTCAAGTGCTGGGTCAAATCGATAGAAAATTTTAAAAAATTCGTTCCCGTCGGATATAGACTAATCGATTCAGAATCCTCCGAAAGGAAAAATGAGTGGGTCGTGGGAGAGAGGTTTTTTCGAGGCCTACTAGTGAATTTTACTTAAGTTGTTTTGAGTCGATTGAAAAATTTGAGAAAATTCACTTTATCTCCGCAAATGCGATTTGAGAAAAATGTATAAATTTGTATAGAAAACTCAACTCTCCGCCACAAGCCGTAATATTCTTGGAATAGACAAATAAAGAGAAAATTCAAATTTTTTTCTGCACATGTAGTTTGCAGAGAAATGTATGAATTCGTGGAGAAAATTCCTTTCCTCATCAAATGTTTCCACCACTTATCAAGTAGAAAAATGTTGAGAAAATTCAACATTTCTCAACAAAACAACTTTGACCGATAAGTTGGAAATGTACAGAGAAACCTTTACTGGCAATAGAAATTTTCAGAAATATGCAGAATTTCACAGAGTTTTGGAAGATGAATCTGTTGAAAAATTTCTTTCTTTCTCTAAGAATTGTGATAATGAAGTTTTGAAGAGAAATATTTTTATTGGGGAAGTTTAGTGATCAGTTTTTGCTGATTAGTTTTTCCTCATCAGTGCCTCATCGGTAATAGAATGAGCGCTTATTTTCATTTGTAATCTTGCCATCAACAATGTCTTTCGTTACCCCACCATGGAAAACCCAGTCCAATGACTATTCGTTACTATGAAGAAGAATCCTTTAGAATTTGAATCATTTCATGAGTGATAACATGACTTCTTTTGAAAAACAACATCCTTATAATTCTCATAGTTTCTGCTATCGAGAAAATGATAGGATTTTACACTTCATCGTACTTGATATCACATCAAAGTGATTCTCTAGGAATCGCGTATCATCGCATTTGATGATATTTCATGTTTCGCAAAGACTTCTGCGACTAAAAACTTGATATTTTCGTGAAACTACATTAACTATATCTCCTATTTTGATAACATCGATTCATAGAAAGGAAAAAGGAATAAAAGAGCATGATAAAAAGCTTGCCCCTGGAAGTTCTGAACAAAAAGAGCGTAGACCTTTTTCACGGTGAAATTCACGACGTCGGTGTTTTGTAATCTATGGCTATGAATGCAATCGCTAAAGGAAATAGCATATTGTAGCTCGTTCTTCTTTCGGAAATAATAACTGCCGTTGTAGGGGAGCGTTAGATTAGTTCATTAGACCATTGCCGCGTTTACAATCGTTTATGACATCTTCCAACTTAGAACAACTTGAAATTACACCTTATCTTTGTCCTACACTGCCGTGCGATAATGTCCGATTCGGTCACGTACTTCTTCTTCTTCTTCTTCTTCTTCTTCTTCTTACCTTTCACTTTTGCTGAGACAAAAGCAGAGCATCGAAAGATCCGTTTGAATATTATAGCTGCCGTTGAAGACATGTACAATGATCAAACTTATCGAACTTTGAATAATTGTTACACTATGTGATTTCATTCGACTTCTACAAACAATTTATACTCTGAATTCGAACGATTGACTTCCTTCCTCGAGATAACAATAGACGCGATTACACCCTGGTAGAAATAATTAATTGAAACGCATTAGGAGTAATTAAACCGAATTAGAAAAGCCATCGACTGGAAACGGGATGGATTTATACCAAATGAATATTCTCTCAATTCGATCTTCTTTTCTTCGTCAAGATATTTTTGTCCAAGCAATAAATGCTGGAATTGGGATCTATTTTTGGTTACATCTAGTTTTAGTTTTGTGTTTATCATGTACATTTCGAACTACTCTACTCCCATTTCAGAAACAATATAGATGAATATCTTTAGCAATATGTATAATATTCAATACTTTATCTCTCTTTCGTATCTCTTTCAATCTTTTTCCATATTATTTGAAACATCCCGATGAAATAATGGTTATAAGGTAAATCATATAATATTCTAATTATCAAATATCGCTATACCTGGCTGAAATTAAAAATAATATTCGTTTCATTGCCAAGAAAGAACCATGAACATAGTTCTGAGCGAGATTGTAATTTTTGCTATATCGAAGGAAACATCGAATTGAAGCCTCGCACAGATCTAAAGCAGAATGTAAATAATGCTTGTTGCTTGAAGAGAATTCTGGAAGAGAGCCAAATGCTCGAACTACAGGAGTTTTGGTGAAATGTATGTGCGCGCGTATACTCGAATAATTTGAAAATTTGGCACTCTTTCATACTATTTTTTTCCGCTGTACGGAAATCTTTTTCATAATATAACTCTTGATTTTTATTTGACGCAGGACCATGACAAGAGAAGATGTAGCCATAATTCAAGAACGAAGAATGTCTCAACAAAATCAAGGTAAGAATTTTTCGAGATATGAGTTTTGTTTTGAACGAATATCTAAGAAGAGCGTTGTATAATTTTCAGTTACGAATAGTCCAAATGCGATTTCCCCGAGTTGCACGCCTGCGGGACCACAGCAACAGCAACAGCAGCAACAACAGCAGCAACAACAATCCGGCCATCACAGAACGTCGTCAGCTCCGCCCGCGCCTCAACCCCAACAACAATCCCAACAACAGCCATCGACGATGCCACAGACGATATCCGGTGGTGTGGGTTCGATGGTGGCAGTTCCTCCCCCACAGATGCCGGGAGCTGGACCACCCGTGCCACCTCCGCAACCGCCAATAGCTCCCCCAGCTCCCCCTTGTCCGCCGACGATGATGAACTTCAATGCCCCAATGCCACCGCCGATGATGACGAACCAGTACGCACAATCACCATCTTCTTCCTCGACATCATCCTCTTCCTCCGCCTCCGCCTCCCAAACGAATCTTTCTAATCAATCGCAATCGATTTACGGTACCAATCAGGGAAGCCAATACGGTCTTGTCGCGGCTAACAATAGCCAATACAATTCGAACGTTGTCGCCCCCGCCAGCGTCGGTCAAAATCAATATTCCACAGGTCAACAGAATAATATTTATAGTAGTAATAATCAGATTAATGCGTGTCAATACGGTACAACGATTAGCAACAGTAGTAGCAATAACGGGCAGGGTTTCGGTGGCGGTGGCGGCAGCGGTTTGAATAGCAATAGTAGCAACAATCAATACGGTAGCAACGGTTCGATAAATCAGTACGGGAGTCAGCAGTACGCGAGTTCCGCGACGAACCCGTATGGGATTCCATCGAATGCGGTTAATCAGTATGCAGGAGGCGGTGGTCACTACCATCATCATCACCAACAGCAGCAGCAACATCACGCGGCTGGTCCTAACGTTTATGCTCCCGTTGGCAGCGGGGGTCCACCACCACCACCGATGATGGCCCAACCCTTGATGCAGCCCGGTACCGGTAGTAACGCCCTCGCTGTTGCGACAGCAGCAGTGGTGGCGGCGGCAGCTACCGCGGCTCCTCCACCACCTCCACCCCCACCGGCTCCCAATAGTTTACCGATGAGCAACTCCACGGCGGCTAACGCGGCTTCGGCGACGACCAACAACATTTCCACAGATCCTGCGCCAGATGCTAATTCCTTGGCAGCGGCTCTTCGAGCGGCACGACTCAAGAAAAAACAACAAGTAACTTCATTCTAAGTGCAATTTTGTATACAATCTTCGCATATTAACAGTTGGATTTGATTTGATCTTTTGTATCACAGCAATCCCAACCTGTGGAAAACAGCGGTTCGAGTACCAGCAGCAGCGGAAGTGGAGGAGGCGGTAATTACGGAACACTTGGACGAGGAGGAGGTGGCGGCATGGCTTCGATGATGGACGAGATGGCAAAAACTCTGGCGCGCAGGCGCGCTGCTGTCGAGAAAAAACAGCCTGAACAACCACCGGTTTGTACATTCGGTTTCTGTTATGAACTCAAGCTTAGAGTAAAAATTCAATTGTATTTGTATGGAAACATTAGGTTGAAATATCGTGAATAACTAACGATCAATAACTTGCAATAGTTCAGATCGCTGGAAGAAAGCGGGCAAAATATTATTAGCCAATCGTCAATTCCCAATGTTCCAACCTTACTCAGACTCTCCCACTGTTTTGTTCATTATCAACCGTTAGTGATTTGCACAACACAAATCAGTTGAATCCGTTGAAACAATGTTAACAATTTAGGGATCTTTGTGAGGATAGGTGAAGAAATATCCGCCCAATCGACGCCCAATGAACATTCCGTTCCGCAAAATATTTCTTAGACGAGTTTGAGATCTTTTATGCGTTATTCGAAGATATTGCCCTGTCTTCTCAGACAGTTCTGAACACGTTTTCTTCGTGTAACTAGCTAACTAACTACATATCATAGCAATCATGCAAGTTTTGAATAACTGCATTAAACTCATACCATTTTTCAAACCGCAGGAACCAGAAAGTTCGCCAGATAAGAAATCCTGGGACAAGAACAATTCGTCATCCGGTAACAACAATAAATTCTCCAACGGCGCGGAATCGCCAAAATCGGCTCGTAAAAGATTCGGTTCCGCTTCCGAAGATACGCTTTTGAAAATTAATGGAGTGAACGATGGTTTTGCGATCACTGCCCAAGAGATGGAGGCTTTCAAAGCGGAAATAATTAAAGAAGTACGCAAGGAGTTCCAGAAGATGAAATCTGAGATGCTCGATGGTAAGGATATCTCTCAACGATACGCATGATGAAAATAACTCATTGAACAGAATTCGTGTAATTTTCGTTGTTCTCTTCCCAGCATTGCGAACAGAACTGAGTAGGAGGTAAAGGACAAAACTAAAAATTTAGCATTCGACGAAACGACGGAACACGGATAAAGAAAACTGAGTGGTGACCAGAGAAAATGCTCAAAGGATCTCTCAGTGGATCATCATCAGTGTTCAAGTAAACAGTTTTTATCACCGATAATTCACTATGAAAATACAAGTATAGGGTGTCAACTGTAAATCTATATTTGTATGTTGTAAGTATGTTTACCTGACTTCTGACTTAGCGTTTGTGAGTAATAATCGTACCCCTTTGACTATCGAATAAAAGTGATTAATATCGAATCACCATTGAGCCGATCGAGCTTCGATCGCTTCATTTATTGTACGCACAACACGCACAAGGAGTGTAAAAACGAAAGATTCGTGAGGTTTTACATTTTTCTACCCTCTTTTTGTTCCTTTACGAACGAACATTCATTTTTCTGACGAAGATTATGTATTTTTTAGTTTTATAAATATAATCGACGATGAAAATTTGATCCTTGTGAGGCTCGTATCGAAGCTTCTAAGTGTTCTCTAGTCTCGATAAATTTAAGCTTGGAACAAAAACAAAAAGACAATGTATTTCTCGCACAATCGAAGTGTATATTCGTATCGGGGATTCAATTTGTGAGCTCGATCAGTTCAATGCGGAGATCCACACGATATGTGAGATGTCTCAGAATTGGCAGTCTAAATTCTCAACATTTTATGCTTTTTATTTCATCCGATTTTGATAAAAATTGCATAATCTTAGAATATACTAAAAACCGAGTGAGAGAAAATTTTTCTGGTATTAAGAAAAGATGTTACTAGTTCTGAGACATCGAGCGTATGATTGACAATTTCACTGTATACAACAAGCAAAGAGATCATTGAAATTTCTCGAAAGAAAAGAGCTGACGCACGTGATTCAAAGATATCATCTATAAAATAATGAATGAGAATAATTTCTGAATTTGTATGCATATATATAATTCAACGATCTGAAATTAATTGCCTTAAAAAAACTCCACGTGAATGACTCTTCAAGAACAAACCATACACACGCTCTCACCTTTCGTTCTTTCTTCATGAAATTTGAATGAATACATAATATTTCGGACAATAATGTATCCGTTTTCAATACCCTACAACATATCGAACCCTCGTTTTCTACGATCTTGATGAATTTTGTAGGGAAAGATTTTGTAAGACCGTGGCTGCTCAGCTCTGAAATTTGTACACTATATTGTAGCTGTCATTGAATTACCGAATTTTGAATCGTCGTCAATGAAAGAACGATATCAAATTTTTATCGACTGAACGCAAAACAATTTTATAAGATTCGGTTTTGTTTTTGTAAACGTATAACGCAATAAGTGCTCGCACGTTGACTGTAAAATTGAAGAATATTTTAATTCGAGTGGGGATTTAGTACAGTTGTCGAGGATACATCGAATCAACATTTCTTCCGCAAAATGATCTCTTTTTTTTCCCCCGATATAACGGAAACAAAGGAGATGTTTCGATTCGATGTATACGGTATACAATATGTTTAAGCGAACAATAAAGTTCATCGCCTTTTTTCCACTCGTGTGTTACGGAATTGCCTTAAAATCGCCGTTTATTGGCATGTACGATACGTAAATTACGCAACATACATCCTTCACATACGCAATCGATTCGCTAAACAATTCATTGACAAGATATAAATGTATTCGAAAGGGCATTATCCACATTCCTTTCTTGGGTATTTAAAAATAGGAGAATTTAATGAGAATGAAGTTTTATGTAAAAGATACAAAATGTAAAAGAAAAACGAGTGATTGGATATATTCGAAGTTCGAATCACTATTTTCTTTCGGATAATAATTCATTGAAAATCCAGACTAAGAAAAACACACGAAATCATACCATCAACCATCATCGATAATTCCATTTGTTTATAGTGTAATACAGAAAAGTGTTTCATATTCGATACACACGACAATTTCAAGTTTTTTATAATCGCAAAGAGTATGAATGAGATTAGTAATGTCAAGTGTAATAAGAGTATCTGTGATTATGTATTATCAAGCTCACATTGATGGTCATTTCACTGTTTCGAATCACGTGGATCGATTCTATCGTCCATTTTAAATTATTTCATATTCGATAAGTTGTATAATTATTGATATACGGATGTAAGAAAGCAAAAAGGAAAAAAAAACACACACACACACATAAATAAGGGGAAGATTTTAAACTAAGGACCTTGAATATTCACACGAGAGAGAGAGAGAGAGAGAGAGAGAGAGAGAGAGAGAGAAAAATTATATCAATAATAAGTAATTAAATTCGATGTAAGATACATTTTACAAAGGTGAGTGTACGTTCAGAAAGTGTGCCGTTGTGAATTCCGATAGACAGGAGGGGGTATTCGTTTCAACGATTCAATTTCCAGCAACTTGATGAATCTACAAACACTTTTGTGTATCGAATGTAAAGTTTCAGTCATTCGACGGATCATCGGTTTTGCGCCGATGTGAGTTTCTCAAAGGCTGATTATATTATCGCGACACGATTATACAAAAAAAGAGAAGAAAAAGCACACATTGAATCGACTAACGCGAGACGAAGCTTAACCGCCTACTCGCCATGTAACAAGGGTTGGATTTGAGAATAATCAATGTTGTCTCTTTGTACGCAAAGATTATCGAAAACAAGAAAACATAATTTTCAAACAATATAGAATTTTATGAGGAGACGTATTTAATTTGTTAATTTGTGGTTTCGTGTTGTTTCTAGTCTTCTCGGCAAATGAGCGGTCAAGCTTCTCTTTGGTTTATATCTTTTCACTCTTTGTTTTATTGTCTTTATTTGATACGGGATACGTGATTTCTTTTGGAATTATTTAATAATTATACTTTTATACATATACATCTATGTACATGAAAATACTTATTTTCAAACAATACATACCGTTTGATACTTTTGTACTTTTGAAACGGTTTCGATAAATTCTTGACAAATATTCTCTTTTTTCATTGTTTACTGTGCATTTCGATATGAGCGAAGAGAGAATTTGAGAGCGAGGATCAACTCTCTCTTTTTATTTTCATTGATACATACTTGACATACATCGTCAAATAAAATTTATGAAAAATTGGGGGTAGAAATTCCATAGACGTGGTTTCTTCGCTCTGATAGAAGAGAAACCCTCTTTCAACCTTCTCTCTAATTTATAAGAAATATAACATAAACATGGCAGAGCGTAACAAACAAATAAACAAAAAGAAAAAAAAACACGTAAGTCTGGTGTCACTGATTCATTTCATTCATTTTCAATGATAGTACATTTCATCATCTTTTTTACATAAAAGAAAAAATCATTCCAATTGTCGAGTCTTGTATATCCACTATCTCATCAAAGAAACATCGACTTACGTGCTTTGCTCGTAGCCATAACCAATCGTGGGGGTGTGTTTGAGTAACCATAAATACCCTGAAATCACATAGATTTACTTTTTATAAAACGATTGTTTGTTTTTTAAATGTATTTTATACGTCTCTACTTTGTAAATATCAATTCCTTCGTATAATGGATCTTCCAGTAATAATACATATTTATTCTTATTATTATTTACATTTTGCGAGTGTAAAACACGTTTTTAATGAACCAAGAGAAATCTTGCTAGCTGCGCAATGATATACCACAAGATTATTTTATTTGATTCTGCAGCACGTCGTAGCCTCTGCTATCTATGATATGATTATGATTTTTCTATCCTCTTTAGCTCCTACTATCCTGCCTTTAAGTGAATATAATATCGAGGCATCGGAATTCATCGATGTCATCATTGTGACTTCCCATGCCGAGTAATTGTAACAAAATGTTCGCTGAATTTATTTCCACTGATAGGAAATAATATGAAATCAATAATACGAGAGCGCTATCTTTTTTTCAAGTACGAATAACTTGAAAAAAGTTTGGTACAAATGCAACCTGATCGAGAAATGTTATTATACTTTGAATTATGGGTTCCTCCGATACAAGGATTGTCATTTTAGTTCCAAGGTTACAAAATTCTCAAGCGAATATTAATCTGTTGAGTTCGGTAGATTCCTAAAAGTCGAGGCAAAAGAATGGTATCGAATATTATCCTCTTTGTGTAACATATTTTTATATGAATGTATATAAATTAGTTGGAACAACTAGTGATTCCGCTTTCTGATTCTGTATCTCAATTCAAAGTATGAATTATCTCTGTTTTTAAAAGGTGTTTGGACAAATTTGAACCGATAGTCAATCTTTATTTTGTGTTATTATTGAAATAATGTGATGATATTCTGAATTGGATTGAATTGTGTTTAGTACAAACAAAATATTTTGTAACACACTCGACCAAGATGGCAATCCTGTATGCGCTTTGCGAAGGTCAATCATCCCTCGATAAAAAGTTGTGGTATAGTTGAGATACATATATATATATATAATACAAATATATGTGCATAAGGAACAAATGTTGAAATGTATTAGTATATTTTTTGTGCTAATTTCAATGATTCGGCGCTATATTTTCTTTTCTAAAAACTCAGTGTGAAGAGAATAGCTGAATTCTTTTCAGGGATTATTTCTCATCATTATTCAACGAATTTGTTCAAGATTGAGAAAGAACTTGTGGCTAAGAAGAGGAATCAGGGCGGGGGGATGATACCTTGTTGCCTTCACAATGCTTTCTGGCTAGTGCTCAACTTATTTGATGATGAACACGCAATATAGTAATATAGATATTATAAATATAGAAATATTAGCGCTATGTAAGATGGAGAATTGTTTTTCATGAATTCAATTTGCTTCAATGACAATGACAATGACGACGACAGAAGAAAAACTCGAATAGCAGCACAATAATTTTTCCTTTTCATTTGTTAGTTTCGCGTGAATCTCTTTTATTATCAACACCGTCCTTTTTTATTTCAAAAAAAGTATATATATACATATATATATATACACATTGAAGATAAGGATACTTTACGGTAAAGTAACGAGAGTAACGATTGAAGCATGTGTTTTATAGTTTATCTATTTTGATTTATCATTTCCGGTTCGAGAGAATTAAAAATGAAATGATTCGATTCCTCAATTTGAGAACATTGGTGTACGAAACGTAAATGTCACGATCGTGTTTTGCGATGATTTTTAACGGTTTATCCAATAAACAATATCCTTCGTGTCTGGCGATAGTCCTTTTGTAGAAATTAAACATGTCTTGCGCAAGATTTTTACACATTTTTGAGGTATCTTTACAGATAACTCCTCTTACGTTTGAAAGATGTACCGTAAAGACACGGAATGTTTATTGGGTATTACTATTACTCTTACAATTGTATGGCACTTCACGTGTTTATATCTTCAGATTTTATTCTAGTTGGATGTATAAATTCTATGTGACTTGGGAATGAAGAGAGAACAGAAAAGAGGAGAGAAAAATTGATGAGCGGAAGGAAAGAAAGAGTACCTTGAATGCAAACAACGATTATTAATTGGAATGTCACGACAACACACGATCGAGACAATTCGTTTGTACGCGGTGAGAAGGAAATCATAGAATCCAGCGGATTGATTAACAGTAAGAGATTAATATAAGATGGTTACGAGGAGGGAAACGACAAGGATTACCGACCGTTACAGGTTACAGCAAGGAAAAGATTTAGTATTAGAATGCATTTACGATACGATGATAAAAGCTATAATTTTAATAAAATAAATATAGTCCTAATATTGCGAATATTGAGAGTGTTTGTTATTATCATTATTATTAATTAATATTCCGATGATCACACAAAACCCAGAACAAGAAATTATTTAGGGACTGAGAGGGTGTGAGAGAGCAAGAGTGAGAGAAAGAGAGGTGATGAAATTATTTAAGGCTTTGGAAGGAGCAGGGCGGAATAAGCTCAAGGCCATTATAAACATTGTGTATTGTAATTATATTATGCTACAAACGAAATATAATATAACGAATTTCAAATGATCGGGAGATGCTTGAAATTTTAGGCTTCTTCTTTTGATTTCTTTCTTCTTCGCTTTGGTGCACGATACAATTTCGTTGAATTGCTTGATAATAATATTTGTACCAAACTTGATATATATTTAATTGTGATGAATTTCGTTATTTATATCCGCGCGTAATAATTGATCGAAAATCCCCAAGTGGGAAATATTATAAACGGAGAACGAATAGAAACTTGAAGAGTCGTGTGAAACCCCACTTGGGTGATTTTCAATCACAATAATAGTAATAAAAGATGAATCTGTGTGAATCTTTGTTGATCAGTGGTTTCGCTCTCGAAAGTAAGAACAAAATCATATTTTGTAATGCAACAAATTGATAATATGTATAAACATATAGTATATACATATATTTTTCTTCTGCAGGATTTAATCTTGAATTTCAATGATTTATCCAAGGTATCTCAAAATTATACATTATTATATTATAAAGGATTCGATTGAACGTACGTGTACAGTTTTCGGAACAACAAATTTGTATGTAAATTTTCCAAAATATAATCAAGAATAGCAACATTAAAAATACATTGAATGGCATCTGATACTCCCATAAACATACCATACGAATACCATGTGCTTTGAATCAATATTGGAATTCATGATTCTTCGACTCTCACAAAGAATGAAAAAGAAAACAATAAGTCTTCGTACAGGGTCCTATCTCCCGAGTAGTTTTCAATTGATTTGCCAACGCAAAAGTGCAACAAACGACGGTGAAGAATTCATACAACAATATACATATGCCAATGATGAAATTTCCAATCGAGTTGACTAATCGACTAATTTCCGAGTTGTGATAATTATTATTCTCGTTGTTTTGTGGACAAATATATATATACACACACGTATATAGCCATCAACTGCCAGATATTAGATCTCAAAGGTTCCTTATTATATCGTTATATAATGAAAATGGAGGGAAAAGAAATCACAGAAAGCTCATCATTGTGAACAAGTTTTTGTATGCACCGTTTTTTCCATTTCGAGGATCTTCCACGATAAGTCCCGTGTTTTCGAAAATGTGATGAATACAATGTGTCTATTGACTTTGAAATAACAGAAATAAATTATCCGAATGATACAAAAGGACGTTGCATTATTGAAGAACAATGACAGGATTGATTGATCTTGAAAATTAATCTTTACCTAAAATTTGTATCACTATTAATAGCTGTATTCATATTTTGTTTAATACATATGAATCTTATATCCAAAGTTTTGATTTTTTACATTGATTCTCCGTTGGTGTTACTCGAATCCCTGTGTAATTACTGCTTCGCTACTGTATTATGAAATTTCTTCGATCCATAGAAACTTTTACTAAGGAAATGTTATTTTTCCATGCGTGAAATTTTGTAGAAAGCTCTGGTGTTCCTACGCAGGTTGACGAATTTTTTTGACGTAGGAAATCATGGAATTCGAGCAAATCCAGACCCTGGTGAAAAGCATTTATCAAATCTCATTGAGTAATAATAACTTGGCAATGGCGAATGACCATTTAAACTCATTACACCTATTGGAGAACCAGTGTTCAATATAGGTTTGAATGGTAATTTCCCGTTGCAAAGTTTGTGATAAATTTGATTAGTCTATAGGATTTGAGGGGGAGAACCTACCCTAGTGGCCGCAAAACTTCGCGAATTTTTTTCAACGAAACTAAACAACTTATTGAAATTTGAAAAAAAGTTCTTCATTATATAACTATTGGAGTGTGTTTTTGAATTTTTTCAGAGCTGTGAACCACAAAATGGCGGCTCCTCGGTATTTTTTCCTGGGCATCTTTTCTTTCATTGCCGGACAAATAACTCCTGCGATTTTGAAGATACAATCATGAAGTACGAAAATTCTGATTCAATATGATGCCAGCTACAGAAGTACGTAGGGTTTTTTTATCTAAATTGATTTTTGCAAATATGGCGGGCTTTTGAAGAAAAAGTTCGAAAATGGAAAACAAAAATTGAATCATGCCTTATAGAAAAAAAATCCTACCTAGTGTCATAGCTAATATCATATCGAATCCAAATTTTCGCACCTCATGATTGCATCTTTGAATTTGCAGGAGTTATTTGTCCGGCAACGAAAACAAGATGCCCAGGGAAAAATACTGAGAAGTCAACATTTTGTTGTTGACAGTTGCGAAAAAATCTAAAAACACACTCCAATAGTTATATAACACAGAACTTTTTACCAAATTTCGATGTGTTGTTTAGTTTTCTTGAAAAAAATTCCTGAAGTTTCTTTTTTTCTCCGTTTTCTAGAGTGGGTTCCTTTCTTAATAGACTTTTTCAATCAGGGTAAACAACCATGGAAGATTATTACCTGGATTCTTCCAATAGGACACTAGTTACCGCCTTGATATGCACGATATTATTGCATACGACGAAATTTTCTTACTCTTTTTCTTAAAACATAGATAGAAAAATACGAAAATTCTGAAACCCAGAAAAATTTTCAGTCATTCCAACTGATCGGATTGATTGAAAAACACGATAACCGCTTTTTGCATTCAACTCAACTGTTTTTCCCAGGTGCAATAATCAATTTTCTGATTATTCCAACTGGAATGATACACTTGTCGTGATTTTGTGCGATTCTGGAGGAAGAAACAAAGCAAACTTGGCCACTAGTTGGGAACGAAGCGTATAGTTGGTTTAGGAAAAGACTGACTGGGAAATCCGTTCTGCCGTAAACTCGCAGGAAGACGTGGAACCAGAATTGCTTCCTGAGCTCTGAGGAATATTTTGGTCTAAGAGAGTTTGAGTTTGGAGACAAAAAAATTGTTGGTCCCTCGAAACGATCACAAAGCTTCTCTCTAACGAGAGAGCAAAACCACTGGAATCAAAGTCTAACCGTTCCCATCCATTTGACTATTCCCATCTAGCATGAAATACATTTTCAAAAAATATTTCTTTGATGAGCAAGACAATTTCCTCGTCGCTTTTGTAAATTCATGATCGTGATGATAGAAATATTCTCTGGTACCTGATGAAGGTACAGGAAATTCACACGATTATACATCAATTTTTCAATGAACTGTATTCGGAATTTTATTCCCTAGTGCAATCTGTTTTTAATTGTACTTCCTTTTTGGTCCGCTGAGGAAGAAATATCCATTAATTACTTCCACCAATTACCGGATCTGGATTCTTGAATTGTAGGACAAAGTCTTGAACTGATAACCACACGATCTCTATTTTCTACGCCAAAAGAGATTTCAAGTTATTTATACTATCAACACCATTTGACTACGCAACTCGTAACAATTGCAATTCGGTGCAGAGTGAGAGGAAGAGAACATTCAACCTGTAAGATGTTGATTTTGACAAATAGACTTCTCACTGTGTACAATAATTAAATTGTAACAGCTCAGAAGAGAATCGATATCAACATAGTGCGCTAATGAACAACACTTGGTCTATTTTGATTGATTGAAACATCAGGGAGTCGTGATTGAACGTTGAATTTGAGAAGATCGATTCCCATGCAGGTATTGCCAAGACTGAAAAAAACCCAAGCTTGTCCCAAGGTTGGCACATGTGTCAGAAACAAACCTCCGTGAAGAACAATTGGCCAATATTGTTCCATGATTGTCCCGTTGTTTCCAATGGATAGTCAGTCATGGTACATTTATTAATATTTTTGAAATGGTCCCTACCTATGGTACAAGCTTGGCACAAGTGTAAAAATCGAGCATTCGTTGAGAACAATTGTGCCAATATTGCCCACATGAGTGGCACAATGTTGATAAATATTGACTGAATTTTGAATTTACAATGGCTGAAGACTTGGGGATAACCATCGGGCCTGGGCTGGCCCGATCTTCCTGCCATAATTAATCCCACACACTATAGTTTAGTTTGAGCATAATTCAACAATAAAATCAAATTTTATTGAAATATCAAAGAACGCAAATTTTCCAATGATCCAATCCAAAGGCTTGTCCCAGTCTTGTCACATTTTTTCTATCGTTTTAAGATAATTCATGTACGGTATTCTAAGGGAGAAAGTCATGAACTGAAATATGAATCAATTACTTCTTTCATCCATATCTGCGATCAAAGAAGCATTGGTTGATGCTTGGTAAATGAATTGGACTGGGCCTGGCAGAACCACTGGCCCAAGCTTGTCCTGATCTTATCATTCCCAGGCCTGGGCCAAGTTTGGTAAATTGTTCAAAACAAGTCTCGACAGGTGTTGTGCCAGGTTTGGTCACTAAAACACATAGGTTACTATCATATGTTATGATCATATTTTTGTATAAAAACAAAACTTTTGTGCTCATATAATTATGTATAAATTTGTCTCAAAAACCGCTTTAGTTATTCTCCGGGCGATCACTAGGTCTTGCAAGTACCTCATAAGTGCCTAATGGGGCCTCAGAATGGCCTGGAGAATAATGAGAGTGATTTCTACTGAGGCATTAATCTGCAATGACCTCGGTGAACCGAGAAGCGAGCAAAAATTCTTTTTGAAAATACTATGAAATTTCCTGCATCAGATGAATATGAAAATTCTGAACCTTGGGATTGAAATCCAGTTCAACCATAAACTCATGAAGTTTACTGCAAAATGTATTAAAAATGTGAAATCATGATTCTGTATGAGATGTCATAAAATTTCATACGAAAAATCAGGAGAAATTTTGAGATTTGATACAAAATTTGTGTGGTGATTGCTTCACATGAACTTATATGAAATTTTAGAAGCAATTTTTTACAATGTGGTTATGAATGATTCGTGACATTCCTTGGGTTCTGTGAGGACTCACTTGAGGATTGGTCAGTTTTCATCGGGTTTCGTGAGGTCTTGGTCAAATCCTGGAGGAAGCTAGTGGAGTACGACATACTGTGAAGAAAATAATCAGAATTTTCCTATATGCAGCAATCAAAAAATTCTGATCATGGAATACACTGAGAGAAATAATTACTAATACCAAGAAAACATATTCTTGAATATTTTTAAGAATACATATTCTTGAATACAGCTGATATGTTGCAAGCTCAAGTGGAATTCCCTTGGATCAAGAAAATATTCTTGCAAATCAAGAAATACAACCTTAGTTTTAAGAAAATTTTCTTGTATCAAGAGTACAGATTTTTCAAGAAATTGATCTCTTGAAACATCGCAATATGTTATTGGTGATAGTAATTATTCCTCTCAGTGTAGAAAATCAATTTCCGGTACATGTACATGTAAATGGAATTTCTCATAAATTGGATTGAAAGTTCCAAAGTTTATGGGATTTTCATTATCATTTTCCAATAATTTTTCACCAAAATACGGAAAATTCCTAACGCAACAAACATTTATGTGGAATTTCCCATAGAAATTGTTTACAATGTTATATAACGTGCACTAAAAACACAGTTTATTCCAGTCTGACAAAATTTTGCTTAAAATGAGTGCTCTGCTGAAAATTTCCCATATAAAACGATGAAATTCTTCCTATCGGTTTTAATGTGGTTTCTGAAACTGGAATTCCCGATGCTGTATCGTGGATTTACGATAGAATTTTATCGATTCTTATCGTATTCTATAGGATTTAAGAGGTATGTATCTTGTTTTATCGTAAAATTCCTATGGAAGATGTATCATTTATTTGAAAGGAAACAGGCTATATTTTTCCAAATAATTTATACTTTTTCTATGGAAATTTCACGATAAAACCAGATACATGCCTCTTAAATCCTATAGAATACGTTAAGAATCGATAGAATTACATCGTGAATCTACGATACGGCATCGGGAATTCCAGTTTCAGAAACCGCATTGAAACCAATAAGAAGAATTTTATCGTTTTCTAAGGGAAATTTTTAGCAGGGTGTAAAGAAACTTTTTCGGTGGCTGAAAGAAATTTGTTGAGGATAAATCAAATTTATTTGTCCGTAAGAAACTATTAATCATTATGGATCGAATTTTTTTTATCCTAAGCAAATTTTATTCCAGCCAACCGAAAAATTTCTTTGCGTTCATCTCAGTCCAAATTATGTTTAGCTGGAGAAACCGTTTTTTCAATGTATATGAAATGAGGATTCAGCCCTGAAAGGTTTCTGATCAAATCAATCGACAGTTGAGACCTTCCCAATGCATTTTAGACAATTTTCTCCTCAACTTTTTGGATTTCATCAGAGTTTTCAACCAAGGATGTGATATTTTGGGGACACAAATAATTGCTTACTAATGAAAACTTGTAGGACCAAAAATGCCTAAACGAACAGGATTAATGACAGAAGAGCACATGCGATAAGTATCTTGAATGATGATATACAGGGTGTCTCAAAAGTCACCTCTCGCATTCTTATCGCATATTCTGCAAAAGAATGCGATAATGTCCCGTTTAGAAGGTTTTTTCATGTTTCTGAAGTTCGAATCGTTTAACGAATTAACAGCCGAATAACGAAATATTCAGACCCAACCTTAGTTGAAGGCCCAAAATCTTGCAGTACATTCTTCAAACGATGTTTTCAATTCAAAGAAGTCAATTTGAGGAGATAAATCACGATGATTTATCATATTTCGTGAGTTTGAATATCCGTTTCATTTTTATAAACGATTCAAACTTCAGCAACATGTTTTTTCGACTTTAGTTTGTGAGATATAAGCATTTTTGGATTTTTTCTTTTAAATTCGAGTCATTCAAAAGCATTGTGTGCTACTTACTTGAGCTTGACACTACTCGCTATGTTAGAAAACGGTGGATTTATGGAAATTTGAAATTTTCGGACTTCCAGCCCATCAGAATTCCGCAAATTCGAATGATCATAGCACCGAAACGAAGATCGATAGGATAGTTCATTTGTTTTTCGAAGATCCGCCGTTTTCCAACTTGTCGAGCTCAAGGATGTAGCACACAATGCTTTTGAATGATTTGGATTTTGAAAAAGTCTGAAAATGCTCAAACCTCAAAAACTAAGCCTGAAAAAATGTGCCCAAACAAAAAATTGTTGCATTCTGGTTGCCGAATGCACTATAGGAATGCAGGATGGAGTTCTGGGACATCTTGTATCACTATACTATAAAAAACCTATGTGAAATTACATGAATTTTGTATTTCTCAGAATGTAAAATTACATAATAAATCATAACAATATTTCATCATGAATCATGACAATTTTGTAATTTTATGCATAACCCCATTATAATTCATGGTAATTTCACCAGATTCGCAGAATGTACGTAATAAATCATTGATGGTATACGATGAAATATCGTTATGATTATTTATTATGTAATTTTACTTTCTTAGGAATACAGTTTTATGCAATTTTATATAAATTTTTTTCACAGTGTATAATATAAAGCCATTATCATTGTGAAAAAATAATGGGAAGTTTTTTCATCACAAATAGCGAAACGTCCCATTTAGATGCACTGTGAAAAAAATTTCAGTAAAACCACCGAAATTTTTCAGAGAGCAATTAATCCGATCGCAGTAGATAAAAATTCTCAAGAATTCGGTAAATTGATTCCCTAAAAATTGGTATATTCCTCACAATTTCTGGGTATATCATTACCGAAACCCTTGTAATTTTTCCCAGTTTCCTTTTGGATTAATTGCTGCCTGGATCAACGGAGAATTTTTTGGTAAATTTACTGATTTTTTTCTCACAGTGTGGATTCGATACAATTAAAAGGGCGATGGTGTACACTGAGCAATCAACGGATCTTCCCATACTGCGATGCTATACTGGAGTAGCAGCAACAAAAAGGACGATACAAATGACAAGGTTTCTAAGGAAAACTTCTGAGGACTTCTCATCAAAATACTGGTTCAGAATTGTAAGTTTTTTGAAATTATAATTCTTAATCGTGCATTCATATATTTCTTATTAATGTATACAATCGCATGAAATTCCGAATAAAAACCACATTCTTGAAAGTCTGTGAGAGTAATTTAAAGTCACTTTTTTCTTCTAATATTTCGTTACTCGGAATTTGAGAAGAAATCAGTGGGAAGTTGGGTCTGAGATTTTTGGTGAACACCGAAGGGCCTGTTGTTGGACTTTGCAGAATTTTTTATCATCCAAAAGTCAGATACGAGAATTATCGTAATTTTTCAAAGAATTCTAAAGTAGTGATATCAATTCTTGAACGGAATCGATTCTTCTTTACAGAAAAAGTATCAATTTTTATAAAAAAGAATCGCTTCTTCTCAGAACCGATTTAACTATTAAAATATTGAAGGATCGGTGATGCTTAGTTGACCTTCGAGATGCTGTTGGGTCACTTTTTGGAGGAGTTCTATCAACATCTCTCGGAAAATCAGGGATCAGAGCTGCTTGGTTGACTGTTGAGGGATTTTTGAGGAACATCTTACAGAATTCCGTTACTCGAAAGTTCATACACCGGCCGTTATAAGTCAAGGATTGAGGATTCTTCGTGCAAAGAAAAATGAAATCGTTATTTGAATAGGTCCAAATAAATATTTCCCCGAAAAATTTATTGTTTTATCCCTTTTTTGAATAAAAGATTTTTTTGTAATCAAAGAACATCCAATTTCTTCAAAAGAATATTTATTTGAATATATCCAAATGAAAATTTCTTAGATTCGAAGAAATCCTTTTTTCTGCACGGAGGAAAATAATTGGCTATTATTTGGATAGCTAAGAATTAGCTACGGAACCTATTTTTCAGCTGCCACAGCTACTCCATTATCGGTAGCAGCAAGAAATTCAACAGCCAGATAATTTGGCTATCCAAATATCTACCACAAAAACCATGCAGTTCTAGCTACGATTTTCTACTGTGGTAGCTAAAAAATAGTTACAGCTGCAATTATTTCAGCCACAGCGGTGGAAAATGGATGATAAAAAAATGAGTAGCTGCCACAGCTATTTCTTTTTTTTCCGTGGGTATGGTTGTTTTGAGCAATTTTCGATGCGAATGTGAGAAAATGTTGTCACGGCAGAGTCCGTCAGCACGGACAATCGTTCAAGGACATGTTTTCCCTGACAATCAATGATCACAGGATATTTTGACTAGAGTATTTCGACCCAGGATATTATGAACTGGATATTTAAGATGTGCTACCGCGTTCATATTCGTGCTAGCCACTTGGCTGCTGCAGCTGAACGTTTTCCTCTCTGTGAGGAATCCGTAAAAACTCAAAGATGAGAGACACTGTAAAAAAACTCATCAAAAAGTTTGGAAGTTTTTTACCAAACATTTTTTAGGAAATTAACAAACAAGTTTCATCAGTTGATAAACATTGTTTGGAAACTCACGAAAATTATTTGGGAATCCACAAAAAATTGTGGAATTTGAATATACACAAGTTTTTTACCATACTTTTCTTTTCGGAAATTCAAACAGTGGAGTTATGGTTGATTTTCCAGAGACTTCTGGGAGACTTTTCAAAAGAAGACACCCAAGAGTCCGTACAAAGCCCCAAAAAGAATTCTTCGTGTGTTATCAGGGTGAGTTCAGTAGTGATATTCATACTAAAAAAATAAGGCTTCGTACCAAAAGTAAAATTAAGGAAGTATCCAATAATTCAAGAAATACTTGTCATACAAATGTTTTCCCTTTTTTCTTTTATTTTTGAGAAATCAAGTGTTCATCGTTTCGGTTAGTTCTTAAATTTCTTTAGAATATGCCCTGCACCCTTTGCCGACATTTTTCCCTTGTTTTTTTTACAAATATCGCCCATCCTCGGTCCGGTTAGATTCATCACTTGAACATTGTTCATGAATAAACCAACAAACGATTACAAATTCCATTCAAAGTGTGTCACAGTCTGAAAAGTGTGTCATTGTTAGAAAAATCAGTAGGAAACTTCATAACGTGAAATGAAGTTTTCTACTTATCAGGGTTACAAGATTTGCTATGAGTTTTTAGGTGGAATTTTGAAATTTCATACTACACTATTTGGTATTGAAAATTTTTCAAGAAACCAGGGACATGATTGGTAGTTGATTTTACGTGAAAATTCAATTTTCCAAAGCACCGTTCTGTATGAAAACAGTTGGAAATAATCTAAACACAGTTTATATATGATTTCAATACAATATATAACAGTTTCACAAACCGTTGAGCATTTTTAATAGCTTCGTTCTTATTCATAATAACACACACTCTGCGTTAGAGTTTTGCATAAGACGGTAGAAAAGAGGAAAAAAATCGAATTCTATGTTGAATTGAATTTACTGTTCGAATAGCAACAACTATCATCTGTGGAAGTAATTGGAACCTAACCGAAATCTTCGTTTACCAAAGAATCATTCTTTGACCGAATACTTCTCTTTTTATGTAAATCCGCTGTTCTGGGGCCCGAACGAGCATAGAGCCGTCTCTGTTTAACAAAGAGGGAGCGAGCGAGGAGACATGGAAGTGGATGGATAAAGAAAGAGGGGGTGGAGAGCGAAACGCCTTTCCGTCGACGGCGTGCCGACTCTCTGGCACCGTCAATCGAATGCCAGACATCCGCGGACAGCCGCGAGACGCTCTCGTCCGGTATTGTCGCCGACCGAATCGACTCTTCTTTTTCCTCCCCACTTTCCATCCATTCATCTCTGTTTCTCCCTTTCGCGAACGTGTGCACCGACGAGATCGAGAGAGGTAGACACGTGGAGTTCGATACGAGTCGAACTTGGTGTTATGTGAAAGCTCAACACGTTGTGCGTGAATATGGTGGAGTTTCAATGTTTATTTATTACATGTTTATGATCATTTTGCGCGAACATCAGTGAATTTCCAGATGACATTTTCACGAGAAGATATCGATTTTCAGACGCAGAGATGAGACCGAGTTGTTGAATATTTCCTATCCTGTGGTACGAACATTTCAATTTCATTTCGTATCAAACGCGTTACACGCAATCGAATAAAATTTCAAGAAATATCAGAAATGGTGAGATAGTAGCCCTTGGATAGCAGCACACGTCGAAGGGAACCCTACCCTTATGTCGCGTGACAAACGTTCCTACCCTTAACGGTGGGTTAATCGATAGTCCAGAACAGAATCGACACGCTATCTTTTTTCAAACATTTTCTTCATTTTTACTCTCCCTTTTTTCTTGGGTTTCTATGAGGAATATTCTGAATGGGGAGGGGTGGGCTGTCGTTTCGATTTTATAAGTTCCTGTTTCAATACGAAGAGAAGATACAAAAGACGTGCATGTAAACAAGTCGGATGAAAATTTGATGAGACCTTCATTACGAAGAGAACTCGATTGGAGGGAATGGTTTTTCAATTTTGAAAAAACATGGGAGGATTGACTCGTTACGTTAGAAGTCGATAAGAATTCGAAACAAATTTTGTATGAACAGCACGAGGTTCTCAAATATTCTTCAACGTTCTCAGCGATTTAACTTGAAATATGCAATTCATATCGAATTTTGGTTTTCTTTTTTCAACAGTAAAATTATAAATATTGCAATTTGTAAATAAGAATTTTTTTTCAACAGTTTTGAAACTGATTTTTTGGTTTATTCCAAATGGGAAGATTTTCAAAATTATACATAATTTGTATAGAAACTATATTGAATTATATAAAATGATATGTTTTCCCTTTATGGCATAGGTCTTCATTGAGAGAAAGAGAGTCGAGTCCGGACTCGATGAAATATTCAATCGAATAGTCACAATAAAATAATTAGTTAATTTATCAAAAGTTTCATTGGATCAATTAAATTTTACAAAACATTTTATAGGGTGCTAAATGATTTTCTCAATTGAATAAATTCTTAGTTGATTCAATGGAACTTTATTCAGCGTTTATATCAAAATAGAAAATGTGTTGTCAAATTCATACAGAAAGGGGCCGGTTTGTTATGGCAACCGTTTCATTCGATCATCAAATATCCTGCTATGCTAGTAATATTCTCTATCATCGATAGATGCATCAGAAATGTTTTCGTCACGAAAGCGAAAACAGAAGTTACAGAATCTTTCCAATATTTCTATAGTTACGCATGACATCCTTTGACTTGATGCTATATAGATTTTTTCCCTTTCTAATTCAACTGACTAATTCGAAGTTTCACCTGTATTTTAAAACTTTGTTTGTCAAATTTGTTGTAATGAAAATGCTGTAAGTTGTACAAGAAGTGGAAAATTCCAGTTCACGTAATTGAATCCTCAACCTTTGACTTTCTTGAAAGCTTTCGCACTCCGGAAACCAGAGTGAATCTCCATTCCAACGGGACGTTGTTGAAGTTTGAATTATTCACACAAACGAATTTGAAATAGAGAATAAGTCAACAAGGCAGAAAGTTTGAATCTTTTTAGTAATAAATACTTTTTCCACGCAATTCAGGGAAGGTGAAGTAATTTTCAATGGTTTCACATTCGATTACAAACCCGTTTCAATGAACGATTATTGAAACCCCAGAACACATCATTCCACAGGGGTGAATTTTCGTGTATTTGTGGACAAAAATCCGTTATTGACTAAATTTTCGCTCCACCAGCAAATTTTTGGTGTTATATATAGAAAAGCAAACAAATTTTGCTGGAGAAGTCAAGATTATTTGCTGCCACAGCTGAAAAATCGCTGTCACAGGTAACAAAATTCCTGCGGTAACGAATAGATTGTTGTCACAGCCAAGAATTTGCTACTTCAGCAAAATCAGATTTCGCTTTCAAATGCAAGAGAATTCCTCCAAAATGTAGAGAAGATGAACTTCCCCACACGTAGAGGGATATTTGATGTCACTAAATTTGAGGGAAACTCCATTTCTACTCTTTACAGTGTACTAAAAAAGAGTTCTATCCTACTTTCACGTAGCACTGCAACATTTGTGTTTGCGGCGATTGACGTTTCATACAATTTTTAATAAAAAAAAACATCGATACACCGTGAGAAATAAAAGTTAAATTCCTCCAAAAGAGGGACCACAAAATTCGCCTGTTTTTTCGGGACCGCGAGTTTCGGGTTGAATTACATTCTGAAAAATATCTCATGTCGATCATTTGCAAGGGAACACCATTTCCCGGTGAGCATAACATTGATTTTGGAGATGAAGAAATCGACGGAATCGATAGATTCTTGACAAATTGAATTCTTTTCTATAAAAAACCTATCGAGGTTTATTAATTTTCATAAAATCTTGATCAAAATTTGATACTACTTTACTTGTAAAACCAGTGTTCCGCTCACCAGGGAATTGTATACCCTCGCGAATGATCAACATAGAAAATGTTTCGGAATGCACTCTAACCTGAAACCCGCGGTCCCAGAAAAAAGCCAAAAAATTCACCCACGTAGAGAAAATTCATCTCCGCACGGAGAAAAAGGAGTTCGCTGTGGCAGCGAAATCTACTTTTGTTGGGTTCCTTTTGCCAGAGCAGCAAATTTTTAGCTGTGGCAGCAAAGAATGTTTGCTATCCCAGCAAAATTTGTTCGCTATTCTGTATATAATACTGAAAATTTGCTGGCGGAGCAAACATTTTTTGCTGCCACAGCTAAAAAATTGCTGTCGTAACTAACACGATTGCTGTTATAGCAAATTTTTAGCTAGGTCAGCAAAGAATTTTTCTATTCTATATATAATACCTCGATTTGCTGCGTCAGCAAATTTTTTCTCTCCGTGCGTTGTATTTTGGGGGAATCCTCCTCCATTTGGAGCAGAATTCGTTTTCTCTGGAGGAAATTCCTTTCCAAATGAAGGAAAATACTCTCAAAATATAGGAGAAATCAATTCATCACGTGTGGGTGATTTTGCTGCTATCAAATTGGCGGAAATTCCAACATTCACTTTTTCCAGTGTACTGTCTGAGTATGTTCGCTAAGACCTTTTTCTCAATTTTGATTCAATTTTTTCTCAAGATAGGTCAAGTGTTGAAAAAATGGCGTGATGAGACATCAAATTGGAACTCTTCCTGAATATTTGAGCATAAAATTCATCAACATCGGATGAGAATTGAATCGATGTGGTTTCTTGTCCATGAATGCACCGAAATTTCCCACTGTGCATTTTCTATCTTCGACATTTTTTTCATCAGATTGATCGAATCATCCAGTATATTTTGTTGGATCTTTTAAATGCAACGAGGAAGTGGAATTGATTCCGATATATTCCACCCTCCTTCTGCAAAATCCAAATCCAAAAAATTAGAAGAATTATTCTAGATGATAAATTGAGATTCAACCTTACTCTGTGAAGTTCTTACAGGGTGATCGGACTTGGAATTTTGTCATCTCCTCATTGGTTATTCTTCTCAAACCAAACACGCAATCGGCCCATTCCATTACACTTCCCTGATCGCTCCCTGTTAGAAATTTCTACACCAATTTTAATGTTTTTGCTGGAAGTTTTTTCCAAGTACGTGCATAAATTCAGTTTCATACACATTTTACATCAAATTTAATGTAAACTATAGCATAAAACATATTTTGTACATTGAATTTGATGTAGAATGTGTATGAACCTGATTTCATGTACGCAATTGGAAAAAACTTCCAGATATTTGTGACAGTGCTGGACACCTTGTTTCAGAGTAAGATTTCATTTTTCAGCCACACTGAACAGACTGTTTAGTCGTCGTGACTAAGAGTTTTAGTGAAATACGACTTGAACTCAAAATTCGCTTACCTCAACTGAATGTCAGTACAGTTATAGTCCCTTCAACTGAAAATTTTTGTTGCAAGAAATGATATTTTAGCTCAGGCAATTAAATTTTGCACTTTATGTCGTTTGTATTTGCTACAACTAAAGTTGGTTTTCTCAGTGCAGCTAGAAATGAGCTTGTCGAGTTTTCGAGGGAAATCTTCAATCTTTCAGACTGACACTCTAAAGTTTGAGGTAGAAAATCCACAATTAGTTGACAATAGATCCACAATACAGAGAGTAAACTCCACTTGACGGGTGATTCTCTTTCGAAGTCTTTACTAGAATTCCTTTCTCCTCGCTAGATTTTTATAAATCTTTATACAATTTTTATACAAAGTCTATAGAATTCTTCCTATTCATACACTGAGAACCCAATTTCTTAAACTGGGAGGAAATTTCTTTGCCCTCATTCTGAAAAATCTTATTTCCAATGGAAAGGAATTTTCCTTTGAATTAAAATTATATCCTTCGAATTCAAGAAGGATTATATTTCTGTTTCGATTTTAAAATTCTTTGTTTCAACCTGATAAGAACCTTTTCCATTGAACTGAATTTTGTTTCATTGAAACGAAGATTGATTATAATGAGGGCAAAGAAAATTTCCTTTCGATCCATGAAATCGGGTTCTCAGTGTAGGAAGAGAGATTCGTATGATCAGTAATCAGTGAAATTCTCCTCAAATCGACAATATTTTATATCGAATTCCGCAGAGGAACTTTCGTTTCAAAATATCTCTCTACAAAAGTACTTCTACACAAACCCTCTGTTGATTCCTCTGAATAACAAACGATCTGAATTCAAATCTTTCTTCCAAACATAGAATAACAAATAAACTCCAGTTGAAATTCGAAGCACAAACTCGAATCGGAATTTGAAAAATGATTTGCGGGGTAAAAAATTTCAAAATCCATTCTTGATTCATTCATGAGCCTTTAAACGCCGCTTGATGATTCATAATTTATATCCAGCATCGAAAACAACATTGACGATGTGGATATAGAACGTGATGTCACTGGAGACTTGCATCATTGATAGAGCGCTGCGGATGTTACGTTGTCGATACTGATTTGTCTGATCAGACACGTCTCCGCTGTGTCTGATCTACTGCTGCGATAATTTGCGAAGCGCTGCTCGTTCAGCCGAAACGAGTCCAACTGCTTTCGATATCTCTACTTTTACCGTCGGTTTTATATATTTTCTTTCTTGCGATAACAAGTTGATGGTTCATAAATAGATAGTTCGGATGATATTTTTTTTTTCTTTTATTTGAATAAACGACAGCGAAGATACAAAGTACATGTTTGTGATGGTGATACAAATACTGCATATTTACATAATCTTTTTCAAGGATTGTCTGACTCGTGTATATCTTCTTATTGCTAATATCGGTTCACGAATATATCGATCGATATATATTTTTTTTTTCTCTTATATTCGTTTTATTTTGAGCAGTGACTTGCGATCATTTACATTTCCACTACGTTGCGGTAGAATCAATCACGTCAACTTCTCGATTGTATCTGTAATTTATTCGATAGTGTTGTGTGCACCGAGTGTTCCAACGATACGATCGTTGTAATTAAATTCATTGTAGTATTTTGTTTCTGATAACATTCAGTATTAAACGATAAGACGATTGAGATTGAATTTATGAATCTTCGGGAAAAATTTTATTGGAATTTTGTGTGAATTAATTGAAATTTTAGGGGTAACAGGGGTAACTTGGAATCAAGAGTTATTCTCAACGGATACTGCTGGCAAAATTTGTCTGAAACTTCATAAGAATATTATGAAATTTTTTTGCATATAAAGAGTTTTTTAAATTCCATAATGAAATATTGAATTCGATAATATAATTCTCAATGTCAAGGGTTTTTTTCTTACACAGTGAAAAATTTTGTGTATTTTTAACACCCTTGTATGTTTCAGGAGCTCCACTTGCAATTTATGTTAAATATGTTGTTTTCAACACAAACTCTGAGTGGACCTTCTGTGACAGAAAATTTTTTGCTGTGTGATTTTAACCCTAGAACGGGCATGTGGGGTCTTTTAGGACCCCAGGACATTCTTCTCTACCCCAGCATCTGAGCCTCTCCTTATCTCTTCAGTTTGTCACCCAAATATTTTCAAAGTATACATCCTGGCGAACAAAGACCGCCCATAGGGAGTTGAAATTCGCTTAGTTTCAAATAAGTTACAGTCATTTGAAATTTCCTGTGTTCTCCACGTGCCCGGTCTAGGGTTAATAACATTTTTGTGAAATTGAATAGACAATTATTACATCTCAGGAAAATATTTCAAGAATGTTTCCAATATTGGAGGATGTTCAAGCTCTATCAAGCACTTCTTAGAGATAACTCAAAGTATTATGAAGATTCTCAATTTTCCATTTCAAATACTAGAAAGTGTGTAAATATGTCGATAACTCGGATTAGGTGTTTTGTAATAAAAACATTTCATTCGTTTCATGGGTATATTTACACACTTTTGAGCATTCAAAAAGTGATTATACAGTTCAAACATTCTGAGTGTTTTGAAATCAAACACTTGAATTTACAGGGATAAAATTTGTGGAAGAACTTCATTTGGAAGCAATCAACGCATACATTTGTGTATCAAATAGAAATTCGAATCAAATTTGGTATGAAAACAGAAATAAACCAATCCAAAAATATGTGTGTCGAGTGCTTCCAAATTTTTGTACTGAAATCAATATAAATATTTCGAACCCGTTATCCATCGGTGCGGATTATTACAAATAATTCAAACATATTTTTTCTTTTTTCCCTCTATTCTTATCGTTTCAATAAATATATGCACCTTGGAAATATTTTCTCACCAGCAAATACGCTTGAAAAATATCTTATCATTGCTGTCTTCGATGACAATTTGTTGACATTCAATAATTTCCGTATTTCCCAAGTGTCAATTTGTCCAGTCCACGACAAAGAAGAATCGATAAAAGAATGCAAGCTACATTCGAAAATAATTTACATAAAATTCTATTTTATGAATTGATTATTCAACAATAACAACAATCATCATTACAAACGAGCTGCTGTGGTTTTGTTTTTGTAAGTTATGATGTCATTATTAAATACATTGTTATTATGTTTGCATGATTCATACGCGTGTACGGTAGAAAGAAGAAAACGTAAATAAAATATCGGGATTGAAGTTCATTAGAATTGCGTGACTAGAGTGGTATTGTAGATGATAATCATTAGATGTAATACGACAAAAGTGTAGGGAGAAAACACCTTGAATAATATTTTTAAATCGTACAAATTTTAGAACACGGTTTACTTTTTGCGAATTTGATATCGAGTGGACTTATAAAAGAGAGAGTTTGTATTTTACGAGTTTCAGTGTTTTCTCTTGGTACGTTGAAATGTGCAACGATGTTGAATGGCGGATAGATAATTTCCAGGTGTTGATACAATACAGTGCGGAGAAAGGCAGTAGCGAGTGAGTGACACGCGATCGAAATGAACGAAAAGTGTCAAACGAAGCGAATGGAGTTGTTTGAGGATTTTTGAATTATTGAAAAATGATAAGCCGTGATTCGATAGGTATCATCGACTGATAACTCCATGTTGTGATAAATAATGTTTATTAATACGGATATATATTCAAAACAGTCAGAGTACTGGGAAGTGAAAGTAAATGTATATACAGAAACTAGTTTCCCACTGTCAAGGACTGTCAATTCGAAAATTGATACACGAAGAGTTATTATATATGACATCAATGATTATACGGATGGATAAATCGATAAACGTTCAGCGATGATATTTCCAACTGTGTATTACGCGAATAATTTTGCATTCTACACATGTATTTGATGTGTCAATTATTAGATGATATACCTCTTAGATATTCCATCGAGCACTTAGCGATAAAAAGAGGAAAAAAATACACAATGTATTCGAGGACTTCCCGAGGTGAAGAATAATATCCTTGTCGTAGAATTTATGTAATATGTTAGGTACGCTCAACATGTTCGTAGGACATCCTAATATGGACTCTTCGTATCCCATTTGAATCGTTCAGTGGGCACAAATTCATTCGATTCGAATATACAATCTTTTAGTTGATTCTGTTTAGTGTGTTTGTGGCGAACACATTTTTGTTCCCGGAAGAAGTATCAATTTAAAAATTTTCACTGCGAATTCAAGGGTTTTATTTCAATACACTTGGAGTGTTTGAATCGTTTAGTTACTTTCAAAACACTTGGAAATGTGTAAAAATGTCAGTCACACGAACTCTCAAAAATAGTTTGAAATTTCCGATATCGGATGATCATGAAATTTCTAAAACTTCTCACACAGCACTCGTTGTCTAAACGACGTCTTCAGAAATAATGAAGAACAATGCAAGAAGTCTTTTGCAACATGAATAGATATCTTTGAGAACGTTTTCAGAAACCTTTCAGAAATTCCTGAAAGATGTCTTTTAGAGAATTCACTGTAAAAAGTAAGTCTTAATCTGTTTGCATCTTAATTTCAGACAATGCTTTTTCCATTGTGTCGGCGATTATTTTTTCAGCTTAATTTGTTTGCATCATAGATTCAGCCATGAAATGAGCTGAATTTAAGACTTTCTTTTTACAGTGTTTTTGCCGAGGAAATGTTTACTGAGTCGGTACGCTTGTATGGCGGGTTGCATCAGCGGGGATCGCTGGTATCCCCTTAAGGGGAGAAATACATGTAAACGTACCGTTTTTGAGGAATTTCAATCAAATGCGTTGATTTGTAAGAAGAAAACCTTTTTCTTAGTGCGAAATTCTGTTAAATATGAAAATTTCAACTCGAAGCTTTTTCTGTTGAATCGGGGGATTGTTTTTTGTGTTCGTTTTACATCCGAAATAACAGATCTTGAAATTTCGTGCTGAATATGTTGAATTTCTATTGATATTCCATCAAAATTAAATTCATTCACCCTATAAGAAAAAACCTGAAATTCATAATACTCCACCGCCGTTGCGAACTCAAAATCTCAACAACTGTGAATTGCTTGAAAATAAATTTCACAGGAATTATAAAAACACAAAAACTGCATTTCATAAATGCATTTTGATTTACAAATTTTAATTTTTTACTGACTCTTACATTCCCCAGTTTTCCATATTGTTGTGATAAAAGTGGATGAATTTCCTTCGCAATAGGAATCGTAGCATGATATTAACAACATTGCTTTGAATTATTTCGCTTTATGCGAAAATCCTCCTCTAACGAATTATTCATATTTCGGATCATTATTATAATTTAATTGAAAAAACAAACAAAATAAATAGTTTCTCCGCCCTCTTCCCAATGAATAATACTTTATGTGAATGAAATCAATTCCTTCAAGATGAATAAACAAGTTTCTTCATTCAATTGAGTATTTTTCTTCCACTCGAATTATCATTCATTGGGGGAAAGATAAATAAATTATTCATTTGATAAAGATGAATTGTTTACAATGCACATATTTTTGTAGTTGTCTTTAATCTCGTTCTCGCTTGGAGGTAGTCGAATGTTTATTTTCATACATTAAAAATTACATCCATTCGCGAGATTTACTTTCGTTATTGTTTCATCATGCGATATCATAGCTGAAGGTTATTCTCTGATACACCCAGTTTATTTGGTGCTAAATGAATTCTTCTTCGATGCAAGATGATGTTAATGAAATTCCATTAGGACTATTTCAATGATCATCATTTCATTAAAAATACTGAACATCGCAACTTTTCAAAATATTTTCAAATGATTCTTTTTGTAATATCCTCAGAATAACTGACACAATAATCGAATGCTTATCAAAAAACAGTCTCAAAACGTGCTACTAAATATGCTTAATCTCATTTTCTTCCACTCTCAGTTACTCACAGCAGTGGTATTTTCGATGCTTATCGATCTTTTGTTTTCCCCACTAAAGCGACACAACGGTTTTCGAAAAATTTCAAGTACCAGTATCGAGCGCGGTACTCACCTCCCTTTTTAGGTTCAAATGTTGAATCTGGTTCGCCAAATCGACGCGGTGCAGTCGTGATGCGGGTCTGCGTAATATGCGCGCGCCCACACCACCACTGCATCCGTTTGAGAAATCAAAACAGACGTTCTAGTTATCGAACTTGTCGTGTATATTTATGGAACGTGAAGTGAAAATATTTGAAAAGCTTTGCATTTCCATTCGAAATGTATTTGAGGAAGAAGCTTCATTTCCTGAGAATTTATCCTCAACGAACAGAACAGGTTACATTACTCGAATGGGAGGTGATGGTGCTGATTAGTTTCCTTTGCAGGGAGGGGATACAATTTTGGTGGGAAAAATAGTGGAAGTGCATTGACTTGATTCCTTGGATTGTGAAATATATGACAGAAAATCTACTCTAAGCATGGAATGATCCTATAACAATTGTCTTGATTTGAATCAACTAATGACCCAAGTTTGGCCCAATTTTGACTCATATTGAGCCAGAACCCCTGAGACAAAATGGTCCAAGCTTGGTAAAAACTCGGTACCCAATATTGGATCAGAATACAACACATGGCCCAGTCCATCGTGAGATATGTATGATGAGTTTTTGCGGGTTTGATTTTTAAGACCAAACCAGACCTGGCCCAAATTCCGTATATCAACTTTTGGCAAACATCAACCTGATTTTTCATACTTCTTAGAGGAAAGAATGCCAATAATTAATATTGGTATGACTCTGCATGAAAATACGGAATGGGTTTTCAAATAAACAACGGTTTTACGTTGGCTCAATACTGATTCACCATGCTGGGCAAGCTTCAGCCACTTGCTGTAATGTATTTCCTATCAAACATGGTATGAATTCTCGTATAAAAAATGGTTTTATATTGGGGCGATATTGGTTAGCCATGCTTGGCAATCCCGCATTTTGCCAAGCTTGCACCAGTTGTCATACTGACATTTGCTTTGGAACCCGGTATGGGTTCCGAAATAACCAACGGTTGGGTATTGACCTGCAATATTCGTTCGCCATGCTTGGCAGCCTAATATTTTGCCAAGCTTGGGCCAGCATTCAGTCAGGATTGGCATGACCTACCTGGGTGGAGGATGGTTTGAAATACGGAACAAAATAGAGGTTAAAAGAGGTTATGAGAGGTATAAAATCTACAGGTTTGTGGCAAACGAACAAACACATTCGATTCACGATATTTCATATTGATTAGCTGATTTAGAGGTAACTCATCCATTCATTGAAGATGGCCAACCGATTTATTCATTTTCCATGATTTTACACGAGGCCAGGGGAAATATTTAGACCAGGGGAGATACGAGATACAAACTTTTTGAGCTACTCAATTTTTTCGGTGTAGAGACGATCTGCAATCAAGTTTGGTTGTTGAAATCCATAATTAGACGTCACTTTGTATGAAATAATGTTGAGCGTATCACGTGAAATCTCTTGTAGACACTTCGTATCTCCCTTGGATATTTTGTATCTCCCCTGGCCAACTGATCAGTTGGCCAGGGGAGATACTTTTTGGAAGAAATGTTGAGATTAAGACAAACGTAGAGTTTTGACTGACCTGAACATTTAACAACTTCAACACTCAACTTATTATAGTGTATCAACAATAACGAGAATAATGAATAAATCGTTCTTCATTGAGAACAATCAACCAGGGGAGATACCATGATTACATAACCTAGTACTCAAATCAGGCCCCTCTGACTCGAGCTTCTACGTGTTCACATAATATCCAAAAAGTTGTAGATGGCTCCACGCACGACTGTTGGTCGACACTTCAATTCAATTCAATTCAAGTTACACGTAATCAAATAATTCGGGAAATGGAAGGAAATAAGTTGATTGTCCCATAAATATACAAATGTACAAAAATCACAACACCAGTTTGTCTTGACAATTCGAAGACCTGGTTAAAAACTCTCTCTGAATCTCTCTGAAAATTTCACGTTTTAGAGAAATTGAGAGAGATCCAGAGAGATTTGGGGAGATTCAGAGAAATTCGGAGCAATTCATCGTGATTCAGGGAAATTCAGAAGGATTCAGAGACGGGTAAATTGGGAAAAATTGCGCGTTGAACTTCTCAAAAGGATTCAGAGGAATTCAGAGAGAGATACATTGAGAAAAATTTGTTGTGCGAGATTTCAGAGGCATTCAGGGAGTTTTAGAGAAACTCAACGGAACGGAAATTAGGAAAAATTTAGCATGGAACTTCACGGAAGGATTTAGAGAAATTCAGAGGAATTCAGGGAGAAATAAATTGAGGGGAATTTTTGGTTCAAGATGGCAAAGGCATTCAGGGAGTTTTAGAGAAACTCAGAGACCCGGACATTAGGAAAAATTGACAACAGAACTTTTTTAGGAAGGATTCAGGGGAATTCAGAGAGATTCAGAGGGATTGGAAGAAATTCAGAGAGGGATAAATGAAGTGAAGTTTTTGGTTCAAGAATTCGGAGGTATTCAGGGAGTTTCAAGGAAAATCACAAACCCGAAACTTGGTCAAAATTGAGTATGGAACTTTACAGGAGGATTCAGACAAGTTCAGAGTCAGCTTTGAATTCTTCATATTTGAAATCCGGAGAGATTCAAAGAGATTCAGAGGAATTCAGAGCGATTCTTGGAAATTCATAAAAACTCAGGAGAATTCAGAAAGATACAGACAAATTTAGAGTAAGCTTTGAAATCTGGATACATGAAATTCTGACACATTCAACGAGATTCAGAGGAACTCAGACTGTTTCAGAGGAATTCAACATGAGCTTTGAATTGTTAATAAATGAAATTCTGTAGAATTCGGAAAGATTTAGAAAGATCCTGAAAAATTTATAGATTTCCATAGAAAAATTGAGAGAGATTCAGGATGTATGACTATCTGACAGGTCTTCAACTTTCTCTGAATTTCTCTAAAATTGCTCTGAATCTCTCTGAAAAATGTCCCAAAATATAGAGAGATTCAGAAAGATCTTTTTGACCAGGGGAATGAAATTTTTTGGTTGTGTTTATCAATTGTTTCGAACCACTAGATCGTTCGCCACCTGGATTTTTATGGAAATTATGTGAAAACGAGGACTATTGGAAAATTTGTGAGTCGGAGGAGCCTGACTCAAACCACGTTGAAAAATCGGACAAAGTAATCAATGAAGATTGCTAAATGATTCAATTGATATTTGTTCGCAACTTCACACCATTCCTCACCCCTTACAGATGGATGGAAATTTTAGTGAAACATCTGATGAGTATTCATGTGTATAAAAATATGCCAGGGGAGGATACATCAAAGTTGAGGGATATAATCTGAACTCAGAAAAAATCATTTTCGAGAAATACGTTGGTAATAATAATACGATAATTTGTTAATGGAAGAACATATACATGAAGTATTAATATAACCATATGATCGGAATAGGATCTCGTTTTTTAGTAATTTCGTACGACAAACGAGGAAAAGACAGGCCAGGGAAGATATATTTCTCGCACTTTATCCTAAATTTCAGAAACACCATTGAAATTTCATCACTGAAACATGATGTACCTCATAGATAACGAAGTTATGTATCATGCTAGCCCTTTTGGTAAACTGCAATGCTCAATTTTCAGTATTTTTGCCGCAGGAAATACCTCCTCACTGAGAATTATCCATATACAGCATTGATGTTCTCGAGAAAACTTGGGGAAAACTTGTAGCTAGAGTGTTGAATCTGAAAAACAAAGATCCTATGATTCCTTATATAAATCCCCCGGCCCCGGATCTGCATGTGAATGCACCTTGAAATTCACTCGAAATATACAAACATACTACTTCCGTAGCCCGTATTATTCGGAATAATGCATTTCACTTTGAAATTCGAATTTGAGTACCACACAATCGTTGAGGCATCTTCGATTACAGATCATTCTGTCCTGAACTTCCCAAAAGTCCACTGATGAGAGATCATTTTTATGATTACAGGTATGCGGAATTGATTCTGAATCAATCTTCTACGGTCTACGGTCTTGGAATGCCAGGACGCGATCGCAACGAGTAACGGTTCGCTCCAAGTGAATCACAACGGAAGAAAAGAATGGAAGATTTATTCTGTAGGAATCGACGGAGTTTCAATCTTGTTTCCAAAGTTACGCAATGAAACACTCGGCCGATAGATGGGAAACCTAAAGCACGATAACGAGAACTGCTTTCCATATCTTGAAGATCAACCAAGATGAAATGAAAAAGAAAGTTCCCTCGGTTTCAAATTTCACTCTCCTACGATTGATCACTGATCGAAGAACTTTCCCGAGAACGCACAATTTTGTCGATATATATTTGTTGGTATTTGTACCATATTTTAACAATATTTGTTTCCACTTTTCAATTAGAGATCTGAAGGAAGATTCAAGAAACCACACTCGTATAGATCTCGTAAGAAATTGTGATTTTAGGACGTAACATTCCATAATATAGGTATATAGGATATTATTTAATAGAAGATAAGGAAGTTTGAAAAGCACGACTCGACCGTCGTAATCGATGATCCGAATTGAAAGATCGTGGTAACGAAGGAGCAAGTTGCCGCTTAACACCCAGGGTACATGTGCGTCTTATTAATAGCCACGCTATTGCTGGTGCCTTCGTGCCTCCCCGTGGTGTCGCGGTTATCGTCGTTTTCATCGTCGTCCTCGTCATCGTCGTCATCGTTGAGCTGGTTGGTGGTGCAACAAGCGCGCCGCGCTAAGCCCTCGGCGGCGGCCGCCGCCGCTTGGTGGGGCGGCTCGGTAGTTGAAAATAGAAAAGAATGTTTTTGGAATCGAATTGGACGTGGTTGGCAGAACGATGGGGCAATATGGCCGACCTGGCCGAGCGGGTGGACGATCTGATATGCAGCTTTGACGGCGTTGGCGATACGACGATGGATACCCTTTCGATGTTAATCTTTGGATGGATGCTCTTTGGCCTCATCGTTCTCTGTGTCGGCAAATTTATCTACAATCGTTTCGTTTTGAGTGATTTTCCAACGTCGGTCGGTGGAAGTGTTAAAGATGGCCACGTCTATCAGCACCAAAGTGTCGTACACAGCACCAGTTCGCCAGCGGTCACTAGACTTTTGGAAAAATCAAAGCAACAACAACAGCAACAGCAACAACCGCGCGGTGCTACGACGACCACCTCACCCTCACCGTCTCCAACTTCTTTGAAGTCCGCATTGACAGGTGCGGTAGGTATAGCCGGTGCCGCTGCATCCTCAACCGCAGCCGCGGCAGCTGGAGGGACCACGGGATCAGGTGCTTATCCAGTCCACGTTGGAGGTGGGGGCGGTGGTTACGTGCCTCCAACTCCACCTGTTAGAAAACGTCTAACCAGAAAGACTTCGGGTCCGATTTTGAGTCCCGCCAGAAGTTCCAGAGCTCTTCATCTACCAACCGCAACGGGACCCGACGCGGAAGCCGTTCGTTGGGTTAACGAGCTCATCGTCTGGCTACACTCGGATTTGGTCATCCTCAACGAGTTGTTGGGTTTTTGGGTGGTTTCTCTTAACGATTTCATAGCCGGTTCCGTCGACGAGGTGAGTTCTCTTCTTCTTCTTCTACAAATAGTGATAGTTATCCAACTTTTTTTTTCCCACCAGTGAAAGTAGTTATCATGCCGTGAGATGGCGCGAAAAATTGCCATACGATTGCAACCTGTTGGATGTTCAAATTCTTAGTGCTCTCGTGACAGGGAATGACCTTGAATCCTCTCGAGTGACGTGGAGAAGGTTTTTTTTTCCTACCGCGACAAGTTACATCGGTTTTTATCAAGATAATTTTAGGGAGGTAGGGTAAACATATTCACCCATGTCACTAGATTTGGCGAGAGTTGTATTCTTGAGATGTGGGTGGGGTTTAAGTGGGTGAGAACGATGGAATGGAGTAATAGGTTATTCCTCGACATTCTTCACTCTTTCGCTTACAATGATAATCTCTTTTCGTTTTCACATTCTCGAATCGAGGGAATTGAAATTAATTACGAATGATGATTGAATTTATTCAAATTCATCGGATACTCTCAAATTTATTTGATCAAGAAAAGCAATCGATGCGCGATGATACGAATAACATCGAAGATCGATCGAGAAGAATTGAGCCCCAGCCAAAAACAATCGATAAATTCCTATCGTTTGAATGACTATGTTTCAATTTTCATTCAAACTTTGTGTATTGTTGAAAATGAATCTTAACCTTCCATTCGAGTATCTCAAGAAATCAGTATATCCACTTGTCGTGTTATTGTGGAAACTGGCACGTACGAAACATGGTGATTTTCATTATTGTTTGAATCTTGATGAAAACAAGATGTTGAGATGATAATAAAAATTACACCTTCCCTTTATCAAGAGAATACTGTAATCTCGAAACCAACTTCTTCGTAATCTTTTTGTACTGAAGCCCTCATGAACTTTGAATGAGAGAGGGTGGGTTTTGGCGTATCTAATTTCTATCCCTTTCTTTTTATTCGTGAAACGAACTCGATCTTCGCAGTAGATCGTGACAGACTTGTTCAGACACGAATCGATTGGTCTAATTTCATTTGGTACCATGTTAGCTCAACCCGTTATTTCATTGGGGAACTCTGAAGTTCGAATTGGAGTGAAAAGAATTGATAAATTCGTGAAAATGTTCGGACAAATCATGTTGGTCTGCTTTATAAAATTTAAACATTCTCTCGCCGAAGAGGGAAAGTGGGAATGAAAATAATTCGAGGAACAAAATAAGATTATGAAAAATTCAGAAGCTTGATCGACAGTTTGGTCGATATTGTTTAACTTCGACTCGAGGATTTCATTTTTTGAGTTGGTTAACGATATTTTCTATGCGAATTATTGTCATATATCATCGTCATTGAGAATGACTCTTGTATAATTGTACTGCAATTTGGTAATTATCCCGATGGAACTTTCATGAATTATTTAAAGTATTTTAGATATTCTTTTTGACACAAAAGTTGACCGATTCGAGGGAATCAATCGAAAACAGTACAAAACGCTTGAAACTATAATAACACAACAGTTGCTTTGGTTGGTGATAACGTTCAATGTCCTCGTTTTATCGGTCTTTCAGTTGTGACCGTTCAAATGTATAGATATATGCGTTCATTGTTTCTATATCTTTTATTTATTTTTTCAACGTGATTGAAAAAAAGAAGTAAGAAATGTAAAACGTGATACAAGGAAAAATATGGAACTCGTAAAATTGATTAAAAGTAATGAATACGTGTGCATTATTGATAGTTTCATACTCGAATTACGAGTCGAGTTCATTATTAACACAAATAATCGAAGTATTCATGTTTCAAATATTCTATGAATTATATGGAATTCGTGAACATCTCACATATTTTATACATGAAACTTGTAAAATCATATTATCACGGTAGAAAAAATCTGCCTTAAGTTTCATAAACATATTACGAAACTTTTTATATAACACAATCTATTAAATTTCATAATATGATATTAATTTCAATAAGATAATTCTTAATTACAAAAAGATATTTGTGAATTTAATAATCAATCTCTCACATGTTGATAAGAAATTCCAAAACTTCATGAAATTTTCCATTGAATTTAAGAATTTTTCCAACAGTATGATTTTATTATTCATTATTCGGATCATCAATCATTGAAATATCAATGGATTGCTGTTTCGAATTGTTAAAATATGCGTATATTTTTGCTCACAGCACGGAATCGGTGTAGAATTCGTTCGAGTACTTCCGGAAACACATCCTCCGACCTTGTCCAACATCTTCTGCGAATGTGATTCCAAAGACGATGTGGTGAGTAACAATTCTTGTTTCGAACGTAATGGGATAATGAAAAATTCATATGAATATTACAAAATCAACATTTAATTTCATAACTGCATAAAAAATGATTGAGTGTGTAAACCACTCAGAGTTGGGCAGAAATTGTGTGTACGTTCAACGATTGGGGAATTATGGATATGAAGAGATCCTTGAAAGAGATTTTTTAATCTTCGGTGAAGAATCTCCATTCGAAATGAATCATTATTCACTCATTTATGATTCTTGTATTCTTTTCACGTCAGTCTACTCAGTGATATAACATACCCATTATTACTTCACCGAATGTCGCAATAATTCAAGATTGTAGATAACCGATTAGAAATTATTATCAGGTTGACCCGATATACTTCATGGAGACTTGAGTAGATTATTCAAAATCAGGTGTATCTTTCAAGGAATCGATTAGGATGGAGTGTGTGAATTTTAACCTTGGCAATGAAAAAAGTCTACAGTCTTATACACAAGAACGAGATTCGCTTTATCGGCATTTCGTGATGGATTTCATTTTGATTTATAAGAAGTTATCGTAAAAATGAAATATTTTGTAAGATATTTGATGTTTATATATGGATGTCGTGCATTTTACGAGCACTTGAATGTTTTTTCTACATGCATAGTTGGTTATCTTTGCGAGCTTTAAGAAACAAAATTCTCCACTTCTTTAAGATGAATTAATTCTATAAAATCAACGAGTGATTGTATATCAAAAGCCTATAATCGGCCAATGTATGGTTATTGTTCGATGGCTGACGGTGGATTTGCTCACATTGACTCAAAAGTGAGATGATTCTATATTGGGATTTATTTGAATTGACTAAACTTTATTTGAATCCATCGAAGTCGTATTTGAAGATGAATCCACTAGAATTTTATTTGGATTGAATAAAAAATGTATTTCATTCAAATAAAATTTACTGGAATGAAGTGGAATTTTATTGGATGTAATGGAATGTCTAGTAGGTTCATAATCAAATGAATCATTTTTCTGGGTGTAGTTCAGCAATGGACCAGGGAAACACCAATTGCTCAAATGAGATCAAAATAATGTGATTTTGAAGTCAAGTACACTGAGAGAATTTTATTTGAAGAATTACCCTGAAATTCCAGTGATCGAGGGACACGTAGACATTTTTTAAAATATTACTGTACATTTTGTAAATCTTATCGAAAATATCACTTTCAACTGTTCGAAAACTCACTCATTCTTACAGGCTGCGCAGTAAGTTTTTGAAAAATTTTCACTTGTTCTTCGAGTACTAGAATCTCACGGTAATTTTTACAAGGTAATTCTCTCAGTGTAGGGTGGAATTATTTTCACATCGATTAGTAACCACCATATTAGTGGATTCTTAACTTGATGTAACCGTGAAAACAACAGAAATTGCATGTTTTTTTTACACAAGAATAGATCAAATCAGCTCTGGGAAAAAAAATCAGTACACTAAAAACTCACTTCCTTTGACTGGAAGAAAAATTTCTTCACCTTCACTTTATTCTCGTGAATCTTGTTTTCAATGGAAAATTCTCCATCGAGCTGCATTATTTTTTCTCCTCATCGAAAGCAAGATTTATCAGAATGAGGGCAGATGAAAATTTTCTTCCAGTAAAAGGAATCGGACTCATAGTATGGTAGAGGTATGGTAGTCTCCTTCAGTTCATTTCATTCATGTTTTGAGGAAAAATAAGAGAAAACTGAGGAAATTTTCCGCATTTTTTTTACAAATGTATGTTTTAGCAGGTTCGCTCGGAGGGCTGGTATTGAAAAGATCAAATTGTTGAATTCATATAATTGTTGAGTCAAAGCAATATGCTGTTCATTCGACCCTCAGTTACCTCACGGAGCCTTCACGGAAAACACAGTATCGCTCTCATAACGATACTGGATCGTTGTTATAACTATCTAAAGTATAGAGATGTCAGTATCGTTACAGATAGTTAAGGTGACCATATCGTTCCCATTGTATCGCCACGAACACTATCTCTTCTTCTAACTTTACTTCAGATCGTTACAATTACCATACTTTTTTTCTCTTGTTGGTGAAAAAATCTCTTTGAATTTTTCTATGTGTTGATATATATATTTTTTCTCAAACAGATTCAGATTGATTTGAAGTAATTCAGAAAAAGTTAGAAGCTTGTCCGGTAGTGATTTATTTCAAATTTATTCAACTTTGTCTGAATCTTTCGAAATCCTTGTGATTGAAATTCAAACCTTTTTTGGGATTCTTTGAAAAAATTTTGAAACTTTCCTAAATTCCTTAGAATCTTATTGAATGTTTTTGAACCTCTTCGAATCTGTTTAAAACTCTCAAAATTTCATTCATTTAGATTCCAGAGCTGTCTTGCATTTGTTTGAATCTCTTCGAATTTGTCTGAGTGTCTGTGAAGTCTCCTAAATTCTTGTGACTCTTTCTGAGGTTGTTGAGGTATCTAGTAGTTAGTTGACGTAGCTGAAATGAAATTGATGCAGCTGACAATTTCTTCTATGTTGTCCGAAATCTGGGAACTAATTTGGAGTGGTCTTGGTGTGTTAAATGCAAAACTAATACCAGCTTTCTTGAATTGGCTCAATTTTCATATACAATCTATATAATTGATTGATTTTAAAAACTGAGCCGATTCAACATATCTAATGTTGTTCTCGTATTCAATATTCTAAAATCACTTCGAATCAGTTCCCAACCCTCAGAAAACAGGATGACGATTGCCTAATGTAATTGCAAGCGAATTTTGAATAATGATTTGAAAATTGACGATTCAATCAGAGGAAATCAACTTGTTGGATATTATTTGTATCACGAATCCATGATTTTCAGTTCTGAAATGAATGTTAAATACCTGGATAATACACAAGAGTCCCTATTGAATTCTGAGAAAAGAACTTCTCCTGAATCTTTTTGGAATTGACAGAAGTCTTGAATTCTTCTTAATACTCTTTGAGACCTTTTAGAATTCTGATGGGGCTTGAAAGGAGTTTTCTGGGTTCACTAATCATTATTGTGTGTTATCTCTGGGGAAGCACGTGTCATGACATACATCCTTGAGAATGACTTTTTTACGACATTGTGTACGTAATTCTCGTGTCATAAAGTCTAGTTAATTATAATAAAAACCAATAGTTCTGCACATGAATATCTAGTGAGACCAAGTGATTGCATTCAGGGTCATAGTTCAAATCAATTAGGAGGACTTCAGTGCTGAATAATCATGACATTTAAACTTAAACGCAGAATATCTCGTAATTCCACTGTTGATTTCCACCTTTGGATCGTTTTAATCATTTTGTTGTTATACTTTTCTTATGTTCTAATTTTGTTTTTACAATTTCAACTCTTAGTTTATACAATTCATACACGGAGGAAAAAATTCGCTGACGCAGCGAATTGAGGTATTATGTATAGAATGGCAAATCTTTTTGCTAAACTCGCTGAAAATTTGTTACCACGGCTAACTGAATTGCTAACATGGTGAACTGGAGTAGCAAATTTTTCACTGGACTAGCAAAAGTTTTAGTATTATATACAGAATAGCGAACAAATTCTGCTGTTTCTCCGAGAAAAATGCAATTACACCCCAATGAACAATATGTTATCATTCAGAGCTCTCGAAGACCTCCCAAATATGTGTAAGAGATCAGATGCGTTGATTTCTGAGGGGAATAAGAGGTTGCCCGAATGTTATTCAAACGAACTCTTTAAGAGGATTTTTTTCTGAAATCTCAGAAAAATGATAACATCGATAGAGCTCTTTCTCTCATGAGTGTTCATTGGGGCAGTAATTCTTCTCGAAGGAACCGATGTGGCGCCATGAGTCAGTGGTACACTGTAATATTTGATTTCGATATTTTTTGTTGCCACAGCTGAAAAATCGGTGTCGTACACGCAAAAAAATATATTTTTAAAAGTCCCATAATTTATTGAGGATCAGCGCAAGTCTGGGATGAATAAAATTAGTTACCTGAATATAGCTCCAAAAGTACCATAATTTCTTGTAGAAATACATCTAATTATGGAAGTTTTTAAAAGTAAATTCAAGTCGAAATTCTATCTGTCAAAGACTGGCGCTGATCCTCAATAAATTATGGGACTTTTCAACAAATCTGTTTTCTGCGTGTAGCTAACAAAATTGATGCCACAGCAAAAATCTTCCCTGCTCTAACAAAAGGTACCCAGCGAAGTCAAGTTTCGCTGTCGAATTCTTTTCTTCTCCGTGTATCGTTTTTACAATGCAAAGGATTAAAAGAATGATGCTCACAAGAACGTTATATTATAATTCCTCTGTTCGTAAACCTTGCACTTTTGTTTTGTACCACATAAATTCAGCTTATATCCTTCTTCGATCTTGCTCAACCTGCACATTTCGTTTGAAATCTTCAACTTTGGTCCACTTTGATAAAGCAAACATGGAATTATTTGATAAACGATGATTGAAAAGATATCAAGAATTTTGAAAAATATCAAAAGATTGTCGGAAACAGCTGTTCTTCGTTTATGTATACGCTAGGGGTGCATACAAGATTCTCTTCAAGACTGAAAAATAAATCGATTATCGTAATCCTCACGTGTTCCAATAAAATATTCACCGCGCGGATGTCCGACTTCGTACATAATGTAACGGAATAATGAATCACTTGATGTCCCTGGTAAGAAAATCTCTCTGAATCTCTCTGAAAATTTCACGTTCCAGAAAAATTCAGAGCAATTCATCGTGATTCAGGGGAATTCAGAAGGATTCAGGAACGGGTGAATTGGAAAAAATTGTGCGTTGAACTTTTCAAAAGGATTCAGAGAAATTCAGAGAGAGATACATTGAGAAAAATTTTTTGTGCGAGATTTCAGAGGCATTCAGGGAGTTTAAGAGCAACTCAGTGGAACGGAAATTAGGAAAAATTCAGCATGGAACTTCACGGAAAGATTTGAAGGAATTCGGAGAGATTCAGAGGAATTCAGAGGAATTCAGGGAGAAATGAATTGAGGGGAATTTTTGGTTCAAGATGGCAAAGGCATTCAGGGAGTTTCAGAGAAACTCAGAGACCTGGGCATTAGGAAAAATTGACCACAAAACTTTTTTAGGAAGGATTCAGAGAAATTCAGACAGATTCAGAGGGATTGGGAGAAATTCAGAGAGAAATAAATGAAGTGAAACTTGTGGTTCAAGAATTCCGAGGTATTCAGGGAGTTTCAGGGAAAATCAGAAACCCGAAACGTAGCAAAAATTGAGTATAGAACTTTACAGAAGGATTCAGACAAATTCAGAGTCAGCTTTGAATTCTCCATATTTGAAATCCGGAGAGATTCAAAGAGATTCAGAGGAATTCAGAGCGATTCATGGAAATTTATAAAAATTCAGGAGAATTCAGGAAGATACAGGCAAATTTAGAGTAAGATTTGAAATCTGGATATATGAAATTCTGACACATTCAACGAGATTCAGAGGAATTCAGAGAGATTCAGAGGAACTTAGACTGTTCCAGAGGAATTCAGCATGAGCTTTGAATTGTTAATAAATGAAATTCTGGAGAATTCGGAAAGATTCAGAAACATCCTTAAGAATTCATAGATTTCCATAGAAAAATTAAGAGAGATTCAAAGGAAGTTGCAGGGATTCAGGATGTATTACTATCTGACAGGTCTCCAACTTTTTCTGAATTTCTCTAAAATTGCTCCGAGTCTCTCTGAAAACTGTCCCCAAATATAGAGAGATTCAGAGAGATTTTGTTTACCAGGGGTGGTAGACAAAATCATTCGATCTATGCTTTCGGTCGCATCTCTTTATTTGTATATTTTAATCAATTTTATTTGCTTCACTTTGTTTCGTTTGATGGGAAGTTTCGATTGACTTCAACAAATCATGTATTGCCAAATGTGGAAATGATGAAAGGTATGAATATGGAATATGTTTCGAGTTGCGTGTGCATCTTTAAATACACGCTAGCATTGTCTTTGAGCCTCCGCTTGGAAGACAATTATAGCAGGATCTATAGATCATCATATCAAAGTTTTTAAAACTTCCCACTCTCAACCTAAACCTAGAACCCAGAAAATTGACCGATAAACGCTCATTATGGACTCAAAGTAGTTCATATCAGTTTGAATACAATAAAAATCTATTCACACGACTCGTAAGACTCTCTGAAACGATAAACTCTCTAAAATTTTCAGAGTGAGATTTCACTCTTCATCCAGCCAAAAGTGAGCACTCAAATTCTAGAGTCGATTGTTCATTCCAAAAGAGTGAGGGATCACTCGAAACGAGTAGAAACCCCACTCGAAGTGGACTGGCTCACTTCTGAGATTTAGTGGTGCGAAACACTTGATTTTTCACTTTTCCAGATTTAGAGAGAATAACAGATGGAAATAAGAGTAAGAATGTCGCCTCGAGAATTTCTTCACAACTCCATCTAGCGCGTGTATCAAATTGATATTCTTAATGTTGTTTTTTGCAGACTATTACATGCGACTGCGAAGCGACTCCAGCCTTGCAGTTGAGAGCATTTCGACAGAAGGGTGATAAGGTGGAGGGAAGCCATTATCGAGTGAACGTCAATCGATTTCGGGCACGTCTGAATGTACTTTGCATCACTGAGAAACTTTTAATCGATTTGAAATGCGACGGTTGGCCAGAGGTAAGATTTTCAAACACTTTGCAGCACCCTTGAATTTTTTTTCCTCTTACACTTGATAACGATCCGTGAGAGTTTTCACGTTCATGTTCTCGAATGGAAACTTTTATGGAAAAGTTTCACGAGATGGGAATAGGAGGAGGTCAATTTTATATCCAGCAGTTTTTGGATGAAATTCGGGGAATTTTTGGATTGATAGTCTATCAGTCATCAAAATATATCTTGTTACATTGAGAGAAAGTTTGTTCCAGTCAAACAAAATTTTGCTTTAAATGAACACAAAGCAAATTTTTGGTTTGCTGAAATGAAATTTGGTCCACGATAATGAACAGTTCCTTACACACAAATAAATTTAATTCACCGATTCTATACAAATTCTATCTCAGACAACCGAAAAGTCTCTTTGCGTTCATTTCAATCGAATTTTTGTTCCGCTGGAACAAACTGTGTGCATAGTGTAGCTGTTAACGAACCAATGAACAACTTTTCTATCATTTGTTAGCTTTTTAACAGTTTATAATCGGTTGAAGCTGGTGGAGAAAGAAGACCCTCCCTGTGACAATGCACTGAGAGGACGCGAAAAAACTTTTTGTTCGGCTGAAATAAAATTTATTTAGGATTTATTTTGTTCGCCACAAATAAATCCTATTTCAGCCAACCAAAAAGTTTCTTTGCGTTCATTTCAACCAAAATTTTGTTTGGCTGGAACAAACTGTGTTTTCAGTATGAAATCTAATTTCGCTAACTCTCCTTTGCTGGAACAGCGAACTATTTGCTACAAATTCGCTAAAAATTTGGCTAGTCCAGTGAAAATCTTGCTGCTTCAATTACTTATGGTGCTCTCTCAGCAATCCAGTTAGCCGTGACGGCGAATTCTCTAGCTAGTTCAGCAAAAACATTTGCCATTCTGTATATAGTACCTCGATTCCCTGCATCCACAATTTTTTTTCATTTGCGTCTAATAATTCGCGAAAAAATGATAGCTGTACCAGCTTTCAATAACAATCAACATAACTCCGATGGCAGAAGTAGTTAACGGAAGATGAATTTTGTGCTCCATTCGTGATATCGACTGAAGAACGGTCGATGCTGAGAGAAAAAGGAGGAATGAGATATCAACCATGGACTTCGGTTACACATGAAACCAGTGCTTTGGAAGAAATTTTCCGAACGAGAAAATCCTCTGCACTCGGGGGGATTCGTCCGTCAGCCGCTTTTTCACAAACATAAAATTGCACGGATGCAAGCGAAGTACGCATACAGATGGAATATTTTCCGTTATGTTTCCTGTACCAGCTATCAGTGAATATTCAGGAATATTATTCCAGATAGATGGAAAAAATAGGTAGATGAATGTTGCATTGAATCTCTCATCATAGTTGTGCCTTTATGGTTACAATGGAATATAAAATAGCGTTACATAAAAACATGTAACAAAGTCAAAATAACGAATCCTGGCCATGGCGATTTCTCTTTCAAGATTTAATTTATTTTCAGTTCATGTGAAACTTCAATGTTGGAATTTTAAAACGAGTCCGTATTCTCTCTTCAACGATGAGTTTGTCTTGTACGTATCGTACCGCTTACTCGCCATGAGAGAAAATAATTATTTGACACGTTTCGAGATATTTGGAAAAAGTTCATCTCTTTCCATCTACCCGTGAAAAAATCGTTCAGGTCTGATTGGGCGTGTTCAGGCCTGATCATGGACATTTTTTAGCAAAATTTCTCGTGCTCAACACTGACTGTACGTGGTTAGGTCTGACTACGTCTGATTATTCATTTTTTATCTTAATCTTAATTAAAAAGGCTTCAATTTTGTACCCACGTGGAAACTCGTGATCACCCAAGTAAAAATTTTCATTTCGGGTTCGCTAAACAGGACTGGTGCAGGCGTGTTGCATTTTTCTGCGGTACTGTTGCGGACGTGATGTGCCCGCACTGGATCTGCAACAGTACCGCACAAAAATGCAACACGTCTGCACCAGTCCCGTTTGGCGAACCGAAATTAACATTTTTACTCGGGCAAGCTTGACCGCATGCGATCATGCCGGACAAATTATTCTCGTCCTTGATCATGCAAAATTGTACCAAATGAGAAGCATTCATACCAAATGACTTCGTGTTGATTTTTTTATCACGAATGCTCATGCTTCATCATGTCAAATCGGGCCCAAATGCATTCACGTACGCGTCAGCACGCGCGATTATGCCTGAAAACTAGAAACTAGAAAATGGAAACTGTGGAGCTTTCCGAAGTAGCTGATCTGATCATCTGGCCATGACCTGATCACTTCTCAACCAATCAAAGGTGATCAGGTCAGCTACTTCGAAAGGCTCCTGTATAAGCATAATGAGTAGAAATAATGGGCAATACATTAGTCTTTCATCAAATTAGAAGAAGGATGATAAAAGGAACTCTTCTTTTTGTCAAGTTATTAAACTTATTAATTCTGTATGAATTTATCATGCATAATAGAGCATAATCAAGCATGATTAGGCGTAATTGAGCTTGATTAGTCCTGATTACGTGGGTACAAAATGCAGGCCTGATCACGCCTGATCACGCCTGATGAATAAGACTTGATCAGGCGTGAGCAGGTGTGGATGATTTTTTCACGGGTAACCACATACTCTGAGTAAGGAGTTGTGGTTATTAGAGACATGGATCCGTTCGTGTGTTTAAATTTGCTGTATCAGCAACACACGCATCGATTATTTCATTGATCGATGTAAATCTGTTCCTTCGCTTCCAGTAAGGCATTAATCGTATTATTATCATTTGAATTATCGACCGAAGCGACTACACATGATCTATTCTATTAACTATCTACATAGAAAATATAGAAAACTCCACCCTGCGAAAATTAGAATTCAGTTGTCTATCTAGTTGAATTTTAGCTGGCGTAAGTGAAAGTTTACTTGTCTGAAACATGAAAAGGAAAACCAATTCATTCAAGGTAAACAAACAATTCAGCTGTGATAAATAAAATTTATATGATCGAACTAAATCTCGTGGTTGTCTAATATTCAACTAAACTCTTTTTCTCAGTGGTGAAATTAATGATTAGATTATAAGCCGGTTAGTACGTTTTCCACCCCAAACTTCCGGAGCCCGTCAATCTATGAGCCCAGGGAGTATACGAAGGGTTGAAAAACAGGAACCACAAACGTGTTTGGAGAGAAGAGATTCAGGACATTCGATAGATCAGATTTTGTCACGTGTGCAACCAGTGGCGAATGAATTCAATCGAGACATCGATGAGAAATTCTCCTGATATATCCTTTTACGTTATACAGGTCAAAGTTTCCCTGGCGCCGGTAGGCACGATAAAGAAAGATTTGGATGAGAGCCAATTGCAAGAAGTGGTTACCGAAATCGTGGTGGGCGCACTGAGGGGTACAAACGTGCATCTAAATCTCTCCCAATATCCGACTTGTCCTCGACTATGGAGGGAACCACCACCGCAACCAGGGTTTCCTCTGCCGGTACACTACGACAGTATGGTGAGTTGATACAGGCGTTTTTCTTTTTCATCAATTCAGTTTTTACTTGTTATGTACACTGTACGAAATTTCTACTGGAAACTTTTAGTACATTCGTTGGAATATCCCAGCATATTTACTAGGATTTGACCGCAAAAATTGAAATTGTACTATTACAAAGTCTGTAAAATTTCAGTAAATGTAATGGAAAATCAATTCACTAAAATTTTCTGGTACAAAATCGCAGAGTAAATTTGCAGTTTTTTTTACAGTGTAGTCCGTAGAGTTTCTAGTGAAATAGAGAAAATATTTTTCGCTCCTATGAAAACTGACATTAAAATATTCCTGTTTCTAACCCCAAGGATCTGACGTGGGAATGTGATTTCCTTCGTTATTCGCTTGTTTCCTTGATTCTCGGAAAAGTAGAAAATGAGAATGAGGGAAAATTTGGAAAGTTACTTTATAAAAAAGTTTGAAGTTAGAAAACTTTCATCGTGGTTGAAATTACTGTTTTAATAGTAATAGATTTTTATCGATATTGACCCTTTCAGGACCGTGAGATCACGGCTGTTAGCAGAGAGAAATGATGGAAATTTCCTTAATCTAAACCCCACCAAGTGAGATGAATTTGTTACATTAGAATTTTTAGCTCCTGTATTTTAGCAGATACGGCAAGTCACATATTTGGGCTTATCGTAATAAAAAAAAGGTTTCGTCCTCAATTTGCCAAGGCGAATATCGAATATTTCATCACGAATCATTGCTGAAATCGAAAATTCCAAGGACATTCGAAAAATATCCTCTAGGTGATTTTGAGAAGAATATTTTGATATTAGTATTTTGTTGATAAAATATGAATAACATGATAATTCTCAAAATTTCATCAATTTGTTGAGTTTTTCTCATTACAGATATATATTTTCTCAGCAACAAACAATCACAGTGCATACTGGGACCTTCTTTGAGACAAACCATAATACAAATAAATTCACCGGATATATTTTTCATAAAAAATTGATCAACCCATGGCGCATATATGATACGCTAAGAGCAAAAGTGACACCCCAATTAATTGTTGTCAAGCAAAAGCAGGACAGGAACTTTCGAGAGCAAGAACGGAACATTAAAAGTTCCGAGCAAAAGCGATACACTTATAAATTGGAACAAAAGAGCAACCACAGCAATCTCCGGGCAATAACGAAACCTGGAAAAGCTCAAGCAAAAATGAACCAGCGCATAAATACAGAATTGGGTTTGCAACTTTAGTTAGATTGTGATCATTGCATTTTGAATTTCATGACATACACGGAGAAAAAGTCCGCTGGAATAGTGAGAATTTTGCTGTCCCAACGGCCTTTGCTTGTTATTATAATATATGCAATTTTGTTATCAAACCAGATTCCGTCAGGTCTAATAATTTTTCTTCAAGGTGATAAGAAATTCACCATTTTGTTTCACATCTTTTGACAGTGTTTTTCAAATCAATTTTTCCAAACCGTTGAATGGAATGCGAGATGAATTTCTATTCTACAAAGATGGAAAATTGTTTAATTTGGTCCATCGGATGTTCCTGGATGTTTGTGAACTTTCATTGAACGTTTCTGAAGACTTGGATTTTCTTGGGGAATCATTCGTTGTGGAAGAATCGGTTGATTCACTGAGATATTCTCCGATAGTCAATTGATTTGAAGAGAAATTTTGAAACATTACTGGAATTCTTGTGAATTATACTGGAAAATGTATTTGATACACCAATCTTTCGCTAATTACAATGCGATAAATATATTGAATATTCTGGGATTTTTATTCCTTGTTTTTCCGTTCTCAAAACTTCAGGAAAAATTGATATTCCCATGAACCATTCTAGAGAGATCTGGCGGAAGAGATATGTTGACAGAAGCCTTCTTGAGAAATATGGAAATTCAGTACCTTCTCATACTCTGCCTCAGTTTATCAAAAGTTTGGCAGATTTCTCCAAAAATCTCGCATATCAATTCCTTTGCATATCGAAAGAGAATTAATTGAGAATGATTCAAAGCAAATTTCATTACAAGGAACATCTTTTCGAAACAGTACAAGAGTTTCGGCACACCCGATAGATTTTACATGGTTCATTCCCAATTCTATATCATGATCAATATCTTAAGGTCCTTGACAGCATTCTTTTCAAAACAGCTTCTCTTTATTTTTAGAATAAAACAATGAACTGTATATAATTTTGATAACACCTCATCACGCAATGTTGCGGGAATAATAGCTCGTTCTCTCCACGTTCAGATAATTTGCTAAGTGGTGAACTCGTTTCGATGTGTACAGAGAACAAGAGGGGTTTATTCACCTCCTTATGAAACTATACTACCAGAAGAAATGATGGAAAGAGGGACATTTGAATTTCATGGATAATTAGAAAATTTACGAGGTGTACTAGTATTTTTATACCGTATTTTTGATGGAAATCTCAGAAAGACTCCCATTTAAAATTTATCAAATATGTAGAATCCATATTCAATTGGACAAGGAAGTTGGATTTTGTGGGATTCTTCATTCGATTCTATCTGGGTTCCATCCGGGATTGGGACTGAATATTGTCTGGAATGAAATTCGGATAGAACTCACCCAGTTTCTTTTTTCAATTTCATTCAAAATTCGGGACAGTATTCAGTACTGGGACACAAATGGAATCCGCAAAACCCCATATCTGCACCCAAACATGGTTTACACGCAAAAAAATGAAACAGCTGTGGCAGCTACTCCCTTGTTTAGCAACCTTTTTTCACTGCTGCAGCCAAAATGATTGCAGCTGTAGCTATTTTTTAGTACAGAATTGGTGGTTGATATTTGGATAGCCAAACTATTTAGTCGCTGTGGTTGCTACATTTCTGGCTGCTACCGCTAAGTGAGTAGCTGTGGCAGTTAAAAAATAACTCCTGTAGCTAATTTTCAGCTATCCAAATAATATCTAATTATCTTTTTCCGTGCACACGGAATTAATTCGAATTTCATAATGATCCTTATCCGGTTTTTTTACTGGGGCACCGTGTGGTTGTTTTAACACTCTTTTATAATCAATATTCTGATAGAAAACAAACTTTTCTCTTCTAAATTACTCATGAAAAGATTCTCCAGAAAAATAACCCGTCATTCCAATCCTTTTCTTCTAATTCATCGAATCAATTATCATGAAAATGGGTAATTTCGTTTGAAATTCACATTTTTCAATTTATTTCTTTGCGTGCTTCGATCGAAAAATCGAAACCATTTCCAACAATTCTGATGTATTCAATTTTGTTTATTGATCCTCTGATTAAAATAATATATGATCGCTGCAATGATCGCAAGATCAAAAAAATCCAAGTTCGTCATTTCGCAAGATTCTGAATCCGATTAATAATAATTTGATATAAAACATCCTCAAAAATTGATGAATTTCCCAATAAAAAAATGAATAAATAGAATTATTCATCTATCCTTTCCAAGCTCTTCGAATCTCAGGGAGAGGACATTATTCGATTGAAGTTATTGTGGGATGAGAAAAAAAAACACGTGAGGAAGAAAAACAATCGATCCGTAAATATCTTACCATTGTCCGAATGACGCAACGCCCTGGAATCGTTCATTTTCTATTTTTATCAGACAGTTAAATTAAAATATCATCGAAAATACATTTCCAAGTCAACTCAACGCGAACCGACTGATGCGTTATTATTCAAAAGACAGAGATTCTGATGTTTTTGACAAAAAAAAATTGAATTATGTCATTTTCGTCGTGTAGCCTTTCATCGGACATGCTGCTGTCCAATTATCGATGACATAACTATCAAAGATGCAACAATAGGAATTACGTGTGTTTCATTTTCAATGTTAATATGTCTTATTGAGAATTATAACGATGAAAGGATGATTTATATTTTTCACAAAATGTACTGGATTTGTTCATGATCATTCCTTGTTCCTCTCATTCTTTTGAATTTTGAATTCGACAATACTCTTCGACTAGATGTTCGAAAGCCACTTGCCGTGACCTAATTGTGAGGTTCACGCGTGGGAGTGTTCTCGCTTCCACAATTAACGCGATTCATTCTCGAAGAATGATAATTATTTACTTGATTTCTTTGTTTACTAAAAAATTACACAGCTGTGGTGATTGCGATAGAAATCTCGTCACAGTGTATTATTCATTTTTAATGAAGAACAGGAGGTATTCACTTCGAATCCACGTTCTTACTTTCAAATCGAATTAGCTGGAAGGCTTTTGTAGAGATTCTTTATTTGAATTTTACCAATAAAATTATTGGTACTATGAGTTGTCTTTGAATTCTTCATATCACATATTCAATATATTGGATTATATTCGCGATTAGGGGCCATGGAGTTCTCGAAGAAATGGAGAAAATTTTGCTACGCATTTTTTGAACAACTAGGAATAAACACAAATTTTGATTTCACGGTGATGAAGTACATTGCTAAAATTGAGCTTTCAATGTGAAATTAGATGTGCGAATGATTTCTAGAAATCATGCAAACGATTATGAACATATTAACCTACGAATATCAATAATTTTTATAACTTGGTTTACCCTGGTTGAAAATCCATAGAATCTGATAAAATGAAGTTTAATGGGATTTGGTCAGAACGTTGTGCAAGATTGAATGAGATTTGGCGAGAATCAATGAGTTTTTTTTTTACCAGAAGAGAATTAATAATTCTCAAACGGACAGGAAGATTAGTCGAAATAACCATTCAACTTGTTAGAATAACAAATTAATTCATTGATTTGACCAATTTGAAATAATTTACTAAAAAAATTAGCTCAATTAACGGGAAAAATTGTTATTCTAACAAAAATAAAAAGTAGGTCCATATGCGTTCACAAGTTTCTACCGTGCATGTTCAGGAATTTGTTTTAAGCTTTTGATTTATATTTAGGGTGTACCCCTAGAAATGCACTTTATTGTTGCATATTCGAAATTTTTGATCATTATTTAAAAGCTGTATCGCGAAATTTCATTCGTTTTCTGATGCTCCATTGCTCTTGACTCAAAATTATATATTCAAAAATCTCTCTTGAATTAAAGAAGAAGGATACGCTTTGAAAATGCTCAACAAATGTTTATCTCAGCACTACCCTGCACTTTTTGAAAAAAAAAAAAACTGGCAAGTTACTGCGTCTTGGAACTAGAAAATTTTATATAATTGAAGTTGGAATCGTTTATTGGAACGAAACGAAAATTCAAACTTATAAAATCTGATGAATTGTCATCATTCATCTTTTCAAATTAATCCCTTGTAATTGAAAACATCGTTCAAAGAATATACTGCAAGAGTTCAGGTCTTCAGCAGGTGAGTATTTCGCTATTCGATTACGAATTCGTTTCAATAAACGATTAAAACTTCAGTGACATAAAATTTTAGTGGATTCGTCTTCCAGTACACGTACTCAAATTCCACGAATTATGTATTGTAAAATTTCAATGTTCTCAGTGAAATTCCAGTGAATATGCTGGAATATTTCAGCTAATGTGCCGATTAATGACTAAATTTTGTACAATGTGTTTCTACATTGGAAATCAAAGTTCTTCAGAACACCACCTCAAATATGAAACTTCTTGAGAGTGTTAATCATTGCGTGGATTTGGAATGTGAGAATTAGTTTCGTTATCTTCTAATTTCGATCGATACTTTTGCAGGCATCGTCAGCTTCTTCGATGATGCATCAACAGCAACCGCATCAACATCTACAGGCTCATAACACAGGCTCCCCCGCACAATATACAACAGGGGAGAAACGACTTTTGGTGAAGGTTGTCAAGGCTACAGATTTGGGTGGCGAACAGGGTTGTCAAGAACCATACTGTGTGGTGGAATTGGACGAGCCACAACAGAAACATCAGACGTCGATTAAAAGGGATACGAGGAATCCGATATGGGACGAAGCTTTTCTCTTGTGAGTTTATCAAACAACGTTGAAAAATCTCACCGTACGATTGATTGAATTGTAGATAATCGAATCCTCCGTGGGCTTCAATTTCGCTCGATAACCCAAACGATCGTTATCAAGCTTTTGATATCGATCGTTTTACATGGGAGAAGAAGAATGCGATATAAGAATTCCCTCTGCTTCTAGTTTATCCAAAGTTTTTAATCCCTTGAGTGATGAGTACTGCACAGAATATCACAGTGATGTCATTGCTATATTTTGAGGTATTTTAGAGACACTGATTCGAACTCGACAGAGATGCTCAGAATATCTTGGATAAAGTAGACTTTTTGCTCCACTATTTTCCGGTTCCAACCCAATAAACATTTCATGTCTTCCGATATTATTTTAGACGTGTTCAAGATATCTTTTAGACGTCTAAAACCTGTCTTTCATCTAAAAGTTAGCCAAAAGATTTTGAAGAGACATCCTTTAGTTGAAAGACAAGTTTTAGACATCTCAAACATATCTTGAATTTTTGCGTAAGACATCTTGAACACGTCCAAACCATACTGCAAGACATGAAATGTTTATTGGGGAGTGGTAAATAAAATAAGTTGACAATTCAGGGGGAAAGTACATTGGCTGCTCGAATGATCAATGAGTGGACTCCTTCCACTCATTTGTTCGCAGCCTTGAGAGCTTCAAATTGAAAAATGGTGGAGGCAAAAGTTGTTAATTTTCATGCTTGAAATAAATCATTGGCGCAGGGTCCGCGAGTCGTGATACCCTGTTTGAAAATCCCAACATGATTCAACACAGAATTCAATCGACTTTGTTCCAGCTAGTGCCAGTTAAAAACCATCATAGCTCAATAACCAACAGATGATCAATTTGACTCCAATTTTTTGCTAGTCATCGAAGAGTTTTGTAACGCTGAACTAACCAAAAACTAGACGCTTGCGAGTGCCTGCGCTGTTCAAAGAATCCCATTGAGCCGATTGATTCTAATTGATTCCGAAGCAGGAAAATTGATTCAAACCTATTGAGAATCAATTTTTAATGGGTTTGAATCGGTTTTTCGCATCGGAATCAATGAGAATCAATCGGTTCAATGAGATTCTTTGAGCAGGGTGGTGAGGTTCTCGCAAGTGTTTAGTCTCTGCCTCGTTAAGCGTTACGAAACTCGTCAATACTTAGAGACAGACCATAAGAGTTGATTCCTAGATTCTCTCTCGCCGTCCCAGATTTATCGTTTCGAATTTAATAATGTTAGAAATGAATTCGCAATCAGCGATTCCGAATGCTCGTCCATTTGAAAAGAAATATTGTTGTATTGTTGTTAACAATGGCTAATATCGAATACTTTTCATGTTCCCTTTCATGTCTCAGCGATGTTGGATACAATACCAATGAAGTTCTATTGGAGGTTTACGACCATGTGAACAGGAGTCAAAGATTTTTGGGTTTGGGAATAGTCGGGGTAGAAGAATTACTTGCTAATCCTAGTCAGAGGCAAATCATCCCTCTTCAAGGCCGACCTTACGAAGAGGATGAGGTGACCGGTACCTTAACAGTAGAGGTATAAATCTTTTGTAAACAAATTCATCGAACTCCGCTTTACTCTTCCAAAGAAGAGAGAATCAGTCTGGATTCGAATTTATCTACTCCTCTTGTTGATACTTTTTAGTTTCTATTCATCGAAGGAGCTGAAGTACCTCAAATCGGGACCAAGCCGTACAAAGTGAAGGAAACGATAAAGCCATTGTCACCGACTCGCAGCTACAATCAAACGACTACGACAACAACGACCCCAGGAACAACGAATCTCCTTAGCAGCAATACCTTAAATTATAACAACGGTAACAGCACACTTATCTTGTACGACTCTACCGCACATCTTACAGGGGGTAATTATAGAATATTCAATTGCTTGAAAGGGATTGCGGAGTTGTGTGATCACTCTATTAGTTGATTAGTTGTTATCCTTGATTTGTCCCCTGTGGTTTGCCTTTCGATTTGAATTTCTCATAGCGTGGAACGTTTCCCAGCCCTCGTTGTCCGCAAGATCGATTTCGAAAATCAAAGGAGAGGAAAAGAGAAGAGGATATTCACAAAATTTGTGATGGTGAATCCTTGACAACCGCGATGGTCGTTGATTTGTTTTTTGCCTTCTTCGACTGAACGACATATCCATATATTCTGTAGTTGGCATGTCAAGAGCATAGATATTGTTTCTGTTTGATGAGCCTTGTCGTTACATATTGGTAACAACGTGTATTCCATTCAACAGTGAAGAGATCTTTCGTGTCAATGGAATCATCTCCATCGATCCTGATTTGAATTTTAGCCTGTTCTTGGTTCAAAATCGTTCCAGCTTGTATCAGAATTCACTGAAGTTAGTTTTCAAAAAGAATAAAACTCAAATAATGTAGAGTTCGGAATGGACATTTTCTCGTCAATGTTGAATGCGAATATAAATTCACTTGTTAGCCGTTGAATTTCAACGATAGAAGAATTGAGATACTCAAGTCGGATGATTTAATTTTATACTTGAATAAAAATCGAATAAATTTCAGCTGTTACAGCAAATTAATTAGCTATAAAAACAAATTTTGTTGCTGTCATAGCTAAAATTTAACTGCAAAAGTTAATCCAATGGTTGTCCGTATCCGTGCTAGCCACTCGTTATGAATGAAAAATTTGCAGATTCAGAATATTGAGTATTCAATTCTTACAATGTGTAGGCTATCTTGAAACTTGAAGAATCGAATCAACGTTTTACAGGTGGATCATGATTTGGATTATGTGTAAATTGATTGACAAACGTGGAGTTGAATAATAAAATCTCAAATTTCAAGAAAACTTACACGAGAATATTCTTCGTATGATCGTTATTTGAACGGATCATCTCATCTCTTACAGATTATCTCACCAACGGGAACGTCGTAGATTCGCCGTACAGGAGTGGTCAGACAAACGGCAATAAAGGAACCCTAATTGTACACAGTCAACAGAGGGTGAGAATAATTGAGAATTTGATGTTACGATAAAAATGACGATGAATAACAATGCGTTGAGTGTTACGTTTTAACTAATCTTTTCATTATTTGTGTTTTCTTTTTCATTCACTTGACAGCCACCGGAGCGACAAGTTGTGAAGGTAAACGAGAAAGGATTATGTTATTCCAAATATTGGATTTGAATGCGTTGAGCACTTAGAGTATTTGCTTGAGAAAAACATTGCTTATCCTCGATTGAAACTCTCAAATTCATGGAAAATCAAGGAAGATTCAGCGGGTCATTCGTAATTATTTATTATCATTCCGAGGGGTCCCGAGCAGGAACTTGTGTTTCTACGAGAAATTGAGAATCCCATTCATTGGGAATCTTTAGCGAGATTGGAACAAAATTTTTGTGGATAGCGTCCAAGTGATTGGCCCTGAGGGGGCTCATTTTCAATGGAGTTTTATCCTCAAGACTTTACACGAGAAGTTGAATTCACTATGTGATTATCGTGCCCGAGAAACAGACTGACTTTCGCATGGCATTTACTGTAAAACATATTGAATTTGATCATCCCAGACAGTATAACGCGCCACTGGAACGTTCATGTAAGGTTTATAGAACGTAGGAGAGGTTTTCTGAACGTTCAGAAAACGTCCCGGAGGCACATTACGCTGTTAGGGATGTTTCTATTGTCTCGTCATAGTGGATTCCATCGTAAGTTCAGTCTATTCCCTAGTAGAAATTTTGATATGGAAAACATCAGGTCCAGATCAGGCATGCCTGATTCCCGTTCTGGGACTGACTTGAGTATCTGATAAGGCCCTGACAAAGATGTAACGCAGGGAAAAGACAAGGTACTGATCAGGAAAACCAAACGTTTCCCAATCTGATCAAGATCTGATCAGGGTAGTAATTGAATTCCCAACCACGACCTCATCTAAACTATATCCCAACATTCGATTTATTATTTTTTTCATAGGATTCACTTCTCATAAAATTTTTTGAAACTCCCTCAACAGAAGAAATTCTACTGAGAATCCACATAGACCTCAGTTGAACATTTAAAAAAGACAGGTGAATTTCTAATGAGTCCTGTGAAAATTCTAAATAATTTGATACAGGTTTGAATTGATCAGGCCCTGATTCGGCTGTCTTGTCGGTTATCACATGATTGAAATACAGATGAGCCAAGGTAATGCTGATCAGGTCATGATCAAGATATCTTGACAGTTACCTCACAATTCAAATACGGATGAGTCAAAGCAATCCTGATCAGGTTCTGATAGGAATACCATGTCTGAGTTACTGAAAGGGAAAATCTGACTGGGACCTGTCAACAACCTTGCGTTACATTGTTGTAAGGTCCCTTAAGTTTTCCTTAATTAGGAGTTCTCTATTGCAACCTTACGAGGGCCATGCTTCGAATAGGGAATTCCTTGTCAAATTTCTACTAGGGTTCCTCGGTTACAAAGTCCCATGGTCAATTTAAATATAAATTTTTGTCCGTGTGAGGCTGCCAACCGTCCGGATTTCCCCGAGTTTGTTCTGATTTACAGGACGTCTGGGTGGGTTTTTCGACATCGTTCGGATATTTTGAATGCGTCATAAAGCTAAAATTCTCAATTTAGAACGTGGAAATCCCAAAATTCAAGATATTTCACAATAACGTTCGGATTTCAGATCGAAAATTCGAGGTTTTTTCAAGTCCTTGTCCTGGGTTGATGAGTTTTCATATGGCAGCTCTAATTGTCCCTAAACTATGACCTCTGAATGGCAGAAAGCCTCAGTCGAAGTGTATAAATATAAAATACTGGATCGAATACCATGCTGAATATGATTCAAAATAGGAGCCCTGTCCCTAATTCAAATCACCATATCCTGCGATTGAATATCAGAGCAAAACGAATTTTGGGACATTGAAAATATGAATCCTCGGACATTTTTGTATTGAAAATTCTACCCCGAAGCATATGCACCCCAACTTTGTATACATGAAGCGAAATAAATAACTTGCCTCTCGAAAATGATTCTGTCATGTCGCTCGGTTGGAGTTCGTTTATGTTTCCTAGGGACCCTTTAATGAGGAATGAGACAATCGGTTTTTTACTTGCCACCATTAATGGGATAGGGGTTAGTTTGCGCGTCAGTCAATAGATAAAATTGAATAATTCATTGAAAACATGACGGCAAAGCGGAATTTATATTATATTTTCGATTAATTATTCGGTCTTTCTCATTATTTTTTGGTTATCCCATCAATGACGGCCGTTGTCCTATCCCCCACTGGAGGATGCCTAATGTTTCCAGTTTCAATGCGTCGGTGGTTGCAATCACAGCCTACCATAGTATATTTAATATCATAGTGGAGGGTTGCCATAACATTCTGATTCGTCATGGGCGCAGATTCGTTGATTAATTCAATATAAGTAGCAATGTTGCTGAAGTTACTTGGCTGTTAAAAACAGTTAGAGGAGTTAATTCTGAAAGATAAAACACGATGGTTCATTAAATTTTGTGAGTTGAAATCTTTGTTTCGCTCCAATAAATGATTCAAACTTCAACAACATGAAGTACAGAAATTTTAAATTTCTATTAAAATTGGGATCCCAAACCCTAAGTCGATTGCGAGAATGTGGGTTACATTTTTGACGCACATTTACCTCTGGAAAAGGCATCCAGAAAAGACGAATGACTCGCTGTTCTCAACATCTCAGCGCAAATTTTGCATTCTGATCCATGAAGATAAAATATCTGAGGCTTTCGATAATCAGTTAAACCTTATTATCGTAAATCAGTATCGATTCAATACTAGTATACAATTAACTTGATTTGAGTTTGAGTTTGCCTTTGAAATTCCTTTCTAACGAGAATATTAATGGTGACTTGATGCCGTGCGTGCTCATTAATCCACTAGGTCGCTCTCACAGAAACAGGGAGTTGGCAGGAAATCTCACCCGAGGTAATTATTCTTAATTCTTCATCATTTTAATTTGCAAATTCTACATCAAATATCTCGAATTTGAATTTTCTCTTACTAATTTTAGAGATTTTAATTCTGAATTGGAATCAATATTTGGATCATTTGACCTGATTAGAGAATTTTATAAAATTTGGAAATTTTAGAATTCATCGAGAACGATTCATAAATTCTCTTCAATCTTTTTGCGTTATCGCTAGCATTTTCTTGTGATGTATTTGATAACTTGAGCTAGGTCACCTGTAGCGAATTCCAAAAACCAACCTATTTATTTATTGACCATTCTGTTGAAGTGCTAGGATATTCGAGCAATTTGAATGGTACCTTCCTTAACCAGATACACTGAGAAAAATTTTCTTGTACAATTTCTCATCATTGCTAGTAAATTTAGGATTTAACCTGAGAGCTACAAAATTTACTGTCAAACACGGTAAATTGAACTGTTATTCTATTAACATCTACGACCAAAGCGAGTGAAAATAGCTAGAATGATTGCAAAGTTCACGCATAAGTTCGACAGCGTGTTTCGTAATTTTCAGAGTAAATCCCAAATACACCAGCAATGATGGGAAATTGTACGAGGAAATTTTCCTCAGTGTACTAGCGTATCATCCGAGTTTGAAGATTTTCTTTGCAAAATTTCTCCGAGCTGAAATAATGAAACAGTCTGAAATTTTCAGAGAATAATTTTTGATACTCCATTAATTTGGGCTCTGTACAGCGATTGAGAATGAATATAAAAGATTATTTCCTTGAAAATTTCGGACTGTTCCATGAATTTAGTTCGGAGACATTTTGCAGGCAAAATCTTCACTCGGATGGTACGCTGCTATCTCATTAAGAATGGATTTCACTCTCGTTCTGTCCCGACTGCCGGTGATTTAGAACGAAATTTGATACACTGAGAACCCGATTTCTCAGACTGAGATAAACTTTTCTTTGCCCTCATTCTGATAAATCTTTTTTTGAATTGAAAAAAATTCAGTTGAATGGAAAAAGTTTTCATCAAATTGAAACAGAAATAATATTCCTTCTTGAATTCGAGGAATTTGATTTCGATTGAATGGAAACTTTTTCCATTGGAAACAAGATTCATCAGAATGAGGGCAAATAAATTTTCTTCAAGTTTAAGAAATTGGGTTCTCAGTGTACATGCTCAAGATATTTCTTACTGTTCCAATAATAATTTCTTCGAACACTATACGAACTCCTATACATTTCTGATTTCTGAAATTTTCACTAGGGAGTTTATACTGGGAAACGATTTGAATTAATTATTAGAACATGCATGGCACTTAGTTAACGGGTTTCAACGATTAGATTAAAATCAAACCTTTATTGAAAAATTCCAATAGAAACCAATTGGTGTAATTTTATCGGAACTAATGGGTTTCTATCGATTTTTCATGTTGTTTTGTCATAGTCGCTGAAGGGTTCTATTAGATTCTTTGGTTTTTATTGGTATAAATCGTGAAATCTCATGAATACCGATGGAAAATAATTATTGAAATATATATTGGGATTTTTCAACAGTGCGGAGAATTTACACATGAAAAGTAATTCTCTGAGAACTTATATTTACAATTGATATTGGAAAAAAATTCGGTGTCTTACGATTTTAGCTACACATAAATTTACACGCTGAAAAGTGTATCGCAAGAACGAATGTAACTAATTTGTAATTTGATTTCAGCATGGGAATAAAGATACAAGCGTTACATCGGGACCAGAAAGTACACCGAATTCTTCTAATTCTGAAGGTAATATTCACATAAATCCACTGAATCGTTGGTTTCTGAATTTCAAATCTACCGAGCTATAGTGTTGTCAGAAAAGTAGAGAAAATTAATAGCGGTTCTTGTGATTCATGGAACAAAATCATAGATACATTCATAGGGAGTGTTGAATGCACTGAGAGAAGAGCAATTTGGAGGTTCAGTAAATAGTATTATATTTGATCGATAAATCTAAATATCACTAAACTTTTAGCGATGTTTCATGAAATTTCAAGAAACATTAATGAAATTTTGCTCTCCATTACTCAGTGTTCTTCAATCGTTATTATGTAATACAATATTCATACCCAAATTCGCTGTGTGCCACTTAATTCCTAAACGTTTAGTAATTGAATAATATACAGTAAATTTGGTCATGGATATTGTATTATACATAGAATAACGATTGAAGAACACTGAGTAATGTAAAGCAAAATTTCAGTAACGTTTCTTGAAATTTCATGAAACATCGCTGAAAGTTCAGTACTATTTAGATTTATCGAACAAGTATATCCCTATTTACCCAACTTCCAAATCGCTCTTCTCTCAGTGTGCATGCAAGTTGAAATTTCATTCAGGATTTTTTGTGGGAATCGGATGAGGAATCTTTAACAAGATTTTGATACAAGTTAAGCACTTCATGCTTTGTCAAATTTTTTTTCATCGCAAAACGAAAAGAAAAAAGGAAAGGACTGGTTTTTTTCCGTTTCTTTTTATGTTGCTGGAGTTTGAATCGTTTATTGGAACGAATCAACAAAATCTTGCAGTACATTGTTTAATCGATGTGTTCGGTGGTAAAAAATTACAAAGAATTCATTCGAAAAGTTGAATAACGATGATTCATCAGATTTTGTGAGTTTGAATTTTTGTTTCGTTTCTTTAAACAATTCAAACTTCAAGGACATTTTCTTTTTGTGGTTTTCACGATACTTTTTCCCGAATTTCTTCGATATTTTTAACAGAGATGGGTATTCGCATTCTGCGATTTGAATAAAATTTGACAATCCCTTAGTCATTTTTTAATGATTAGTAAGGAATTTGGTGAAATGGCTCGTGGTATTTCATTAACATTCTTTCCGGGATTTCTCGATTTTTGCTTTTTATATCGCAACATATCACATTTAGAATCAATATTTTGATGAATATTATCCAATTCCAATGAAATTCATGTTCATAGAAAGGGGCAGAACGAGAAGAAAACGACGGGATTTCTTTGGTACTATAAAGAGAAGATTAGGGCGATCTAAGACTAGGAGTAGATCGATGGGTCCCGAAGATGATGTCAACCACGAGGATGCTCATTCAAGATCTATATCCGCGGATAGAGCACGTGAAGGTTCAGGTAATAATTCTCATACAACTTTTATATACTTCATCTCTCATCAAACCAAAGTTTTCCTGAGACCAGTCTGATTAGATTGATGGTTATATCCCCTCATCGCATGTATTTTTGTTCAAATGAAATGGTTATTCATCTAAATTCATTGTTTTCTTGATATTAGAGGAGCCGGATGAATTCGCATTTATATATTTCGAATCAGAGACCTAACCTGAGAATGAATGATTCCGTTGTAGATGAAAAATCTTTTGTTCCATCCAAGTACTTTGAATTGAAAATTAATATCCATGTAAATTAATATAATTCTCACTTTATAAAAAATGTATAAATGCCGTTTATATTAATAGAAATTAGAGATGTACGAATTTCGACGAATCGAATCTGATCTACTCAAAATATGTTTAATTTCTATCGAATTCTATAAAAATTTAATCAGAATTTGATAAGTATTCTTATATGGAATATTCCATTAAAATGAAAATCGAAATTATAATATATTATTTCGTCGGTCACATGATAAAAGGTGACATGTCTGCTCTGTCTTCAGATTGTTTTTATGATGAAAAGTAACAAGTTTTTGAGTCTTGGGAAAAGATGAACTCAAGAAAAAGCAGAAATGGGCTAGTGATGACAATTGAAATGCCTATGGAAAATTTCGTTGTTTTCTTTGATAGAAAATCACAAATGATAGATGAACAGTGTGAGGTGAATAGATAAAATCATCCCAAACGCTAAAAAAGAACAACAACGATGAAATGTGACAAGTCTATGACTTGTGACGTTTCAGTTTTTTCAAAATCTGTGAATTGACAAAACTGTTACGTTTCTTCATGTTACCGACGATTTGTTCCCCAACCCGAGCAGAAGGATGTTATGGCCAGCCTCGTGTTCGATATGGACCCGATCTGGCAGTGATAGAGCACACCTCGTTGTGCCCCCCCCCCCCCCCAGATCTGGGCCTGGGGAGGCCATCCCGTAGGAAAGTTTTACTTGTCCAGTTCTATAAACTTACAAAATTTCCATATTATTTTTCATGTTTCGAGGGAAAAGTATAGAAAAGAAATTTTGCATGGACGGGGGAAACTTCCTCGAAGGGTAATTTGGCAACACCTGATTAGAGTTCACTAAATCTGGTCCTGATGGGTTTGTAATTTGGTATGCTCCACTATGGTTTGTTTATCGGACTCTGATGCAATCCCTGCTCAAAGAATCTCATGGAACCGCTTGGATTCTGCATCGAAATCAATGAGAATCAATCGGTTCAATTAGATTCTTCCAGCCGGGATGGTACATTACATTTCATATCAGCGTCTAATTTAAGATAAGACTCCCGAGATCTGGTCCTGATCGAACATCCAACATGAATTTCTACTCGAGAATGTATTCACTTCGCTGGAGATATTTTTTCAATTGCATTCCTAAAATAGTGAAATTTGTTCTATTGCTTGCCAAATAATTATGACGAGTTATTTTATTGGTAAGTGATAGACTTTGAAATACATTGCATTTGTTAACGACGTAGCGTCGCTCACTCATAGATTGTATATTGGGAGATGTATGCACATGCTTATTTTGTATTTAGTTCGTGCTGCACTCGTGTTCAGTTTCCTTGAGGTCTAGCAGGTTTCGAAACGTGCATAATTCCAATTGAAACCGTTTGATATCCTTTAGATTGGAATTCGAATTCTACACGTTCAATGGGAATTACTCGGAATTGATAGAAATTTTTAATCAGGGACCCAAGTGGAAGTGCTCCAGTGTTTCACGAGTGTTGTAACGCTTGACTAGTTGAAATCTACAAACTTCATTGTTGAAAAAATCTGCTTAAGACTTCTTAAGAATATTATGAAGTTTTTCATATCAACAGTTCATCGAATTTCATGATATAATTCCTAATGTTGGAAATGTTTTTCTCAATTCTAATAACATATTTATGAAAATTCATCAACAATTTTAAAATTCCATCATCAGTATCCAATTGAGGGAATATTATTAAATTCAATATGAAAATATGATATTTCATGAAGAATTTCGTATTAAATTGAAGAATCTTCCCAACAGTGTTGCCTAGTGCCTCGTAAGTTTATGACGAGGGGCTTGTAGGTGTCTATTCAATGAGTATTCACCCTGGTGAAAGGGAAGCGTGTAATAGAAAGTGTCAGGAACGTAGTTGGAAAGTATTTGGAACGTGGATTTAAGAGTATACCGAGCGTCAAGTGGAACATTAAGAGCGGTTCGAACGTATATTTGAAGTGTGTGAAGCGTATCCGAAGAAACCCCAATTTCATAGAAACCGGGCTTTACGCACGGAAGCGTAATCCAAGAGTGAATAGGAAGCATATGAGAAGTATTAGGAAAGTAATCTGAAACATGCTTACGCTTCCGTTACTCTTCATGACACGCTTCCCTTTCACCAGGGCACTTTCTTCAATTAAGTGTTCATTCGAGATAATAGTTAACTTAAGACAAGGGTGCAGCCTTGAGAAAACTTTGGTATGAAGTTTGCACGGATGCACTAATCATCCTGAACCGAGGAACTCTTGTGCACACTGTTTTTCTCCCTGTATATTTCATCTCATCGCTTGTAGTTGTAATAATGGTAGGGGTAGTATTAGCAATAGTAGTCGTGGTAGAGTAAATATTGAACACAATCATTCTTGATTGACAATTTTTCTTTGCCCTGAGAACCCAAATTTTCATATTTGAAGAAAATTTCATTGCACTCATTCGGATAAATTTCGTTTCCGATGGAAAGAATAATTCATTTCAATGGAAAAACTTTTCATCGAATCAAAACCACTCTCTAAATATGAAACAGTGAAAAATCACGTGTTCCACTCCACTAAGTGGGATTTTCACTCTTTTCGAGTGAAAAAATTGACTCTAGAATTTGAGTGGCTGTGAGTTTCTAACCTCAAACCTTAGAATATCACTCTAAAAGAGTGGAAATTTCACTCAAAATTTCGACAGGCTCACTTTTGGCTGGCTGAAGAGTGAAATCTCACTCTCAAAATTCTAGAGAGCACATTCTTCGAATTCAACAAGGAATATGTTTCTGTTTCAATTTGAGAATTTCTCGTTTCAATCTGATGAAAACTTTTTCCATTCAACTGAATGGTTTTCCATTGAAGAAAAGATTTTTTAGAATGAGGGTCTCAGTGTGGATGCTCTGCTGAGCATATACTGTTAGGAATTTCTGTATTCATTTTAATGTTTTTACTGGAAGTTTTTTTTCAAGTACGTACATGATCTCAGTTTCATGCACATTTAATATTAAATTCAATGTAAACATAATAAATATAGCATAATCTAGAGTTCTCCCCTATGGGCTACTGAGACGAATGGTGGACATTGGATGAATGTCCGAAATTTTAAGCAGGTGGACATCGGTTGGACAACAACTGGACAACGATTGGACATTGCGAGACAGTTTTGCCAGGACACGCTAGACAAATCATGGACACTTTTCGGACATACAGATAAGAAGGTTCAGACGCGTTTTGGACAAACGATAGACATTGAATTCGACTTTGTCTAGAATTTTGAATGAATGGACATAAACAGACATCGTGGACATGTTTTGGACAATATTCAGACATATTTGGACATCATAGACTCTTTTCAGACAAAGTTTGGATGTCCCAAGCTTGTCCATTCGCCCATTAGGGCTTTGTTAATCTGAATTCATGTACGTGATTGAATAAACCCTTCCAGATATTTCTGACAGTGTTCAGCAGTGGGAATCGGCGATGTAGTATCGATATTCACGATGATATTCTGCTAGTTGACATTTTGATACATCAATGTGCTTTGAACAAAACATTTTATAACTGTCCTTTTCTCCTTCTCTAGAGTTCATCTCCTGATCAAAGAAATCTATTGAATTTTCCCGAATTTCATTGAAAATTGTGCAATGTTTGTGTTAGGGTTAAATTCCATTTGATTTGAATCGAATAGGGTTTATGTGTCTCCTCAACTGAGCAGCTCTGCTGAAAATGTCAGACGAAACCTGACAAAAACCAGTTAGAATGTCGGATGTTCGTTAGGTTTTGTCTGGCATTCTCAGTAGGGAGAACTTCACCCACTATGCATGGATTTCGAATATCCACATTCTGAGTTCGTATCGCTGATCCCCGCGATGCTTCTTCAACACCTGTGCTTGCTATGACACATTAAATTCCTTTGTTTCTTTGAAGGCCTGGATTCTTCCACGACGATATAATTCAATTTCAACACCTTCCAGAAGAATATTATAAGGAAATCTTATGATATTAATCTAAATTCTATTTTTCTAGCACATCTGTCGATCCCAGGAAGAGAGGAACAGTCAAGAAGATCGAGTCTCAGCGAAGCTTCAGGAATAAGTGGAACCTCCACAAGAACTTACGTCAACGAAGCATCCACGCTTGTTTTAGAAACTCTAGAGAACGGTATTAAGAAGTGAGTACAATCATTTCAATTTCATCAGATTTGAAATGAACGATCTTCATCGTAATGTTATCTTATTAACAATTTTTCAGACATTACCTCGTACCCCTATCTCTCGCACAAAAGAGCAGATGGAGGAAAAAAGGAACAAAGCTTCATATATTCAATGATCACACCTTCATCGCGAAGCATATGCCTGGGTAAATAATTAATTCTTAATCCTCCATCAATTTTTATTCTCATATTTTCTAGCAGAATACTCTGAGCTCAAATTTCACGATCTGTTATTAGCTATATCATCCGATTTGAGGATAGGTTACCATCGAGTAGTATAATAAAAATGAATCAACTTTGAGAGATTTTTTCAATAACTAAAATAAATACGGTTGGAGGTGGGATTTCAATATATTCCCACTTCGACAGGGTATGATTTATGCACGTAAGAATCATACACGTATCAATTGAACACGAAAAATAAAACCCAAAAGTATTTACACTAATATTTTATGCAATGATTATTTGTGCACGTTTAATTGATTGGCATAGAAATTGTACACGAAATATTTTACAAGCTTTGAAAATGTAATCAACAAAAATTGTACACATATTGTTTATGCACGACCAGAAGATAAAATTAATCAGTGTATAATTGTTGTACTCCTAATCTCATTCATACATTGAAAAAAAAATTTATTCCAGTCAAATAGATATTTATTTGTCCTGTACCAAAGAAATATTGATTAGAATCAACAAAGTATTCTTTGGAATCAAAATAATTTATTAATTTAATAATTACAGAGGGACCGTTTGTGAAGTTTGCAAGAGGACTCTTGCACGAAGACTGGGTAAACAAGGCTATGAATGTCGAGACTGTCAAATGAAATGTCACAAACATTGTCATGTCAAAGTAGATGCGATGTGCCCCTCGTCAACTATTCAAAATATTGAATTGTGAGTATGAATATCGTCAACACGAAACATAACATAATTTTCGAAGTTTTGGAAGATATGAATTCGATATGAGACCTGTATCTTTGAAACACGACCCTGGTGAAAGAAATTTCTCTGAAAATCTCTGGAAAATTTCTCTAAATTTCACTGAAAAAAACCTGAAAGAATCTGAAAGTTTTTTTGAACTATGAAAAACTGTTTCCCAATCAGCAGAAGGACATCCGATGAACGCCCATAGTACATCCGCACTGGACATTTCTAACCATTCAGTACTTGACGTCCATGGAATGAAAATTCACTCTTCGAGAGTGTAATCTCACTTGTTTTGGCCTTGCAGTATTTTCACTCTTCAAGAGTGAATTATTAATAATTTTGTAAAATTTATCATACGATGAATCAAACATATTGTTGGGCACAAAGAAGCTCGAGCTGATTTCCCATGCTTTTATTCATAAATGTCGTTCAACATGAGAACGTGAAGAGTTTCTACTTGCTTCATTTTGTTCTTTTCTCTCAAATAATGTTATTCTTGGATAATGACATAAATGGAATATTGATTCCTTCGTGTGATAAATTTCAGATATTCATTAATCTACTTGCTTGTTGAAAATACATACCAGGCAGAACTAAATAAAACATGGTTGTCAGGTTTTGGAAGGTTTTTCAAGTTCATCAATTCAATTTATCCTCAGGAAGAATAACTTTCCTAGCATGTATGCACCATGGGGCCTACAATGGTCCTCAACGGTCCCCATGATTTGGCTAAAATGGGGCCAAAATTCACACACGCTAGGATTGTTATCGGAGTCAATGACAATTCTTCTTGATTTTGTTTGAGGAGAAATTTTCCTATAATGTTACATATCCTCGTAGATTCGTCTAGAGATAGAAGAGAAACAAGTGTATAAAATACAGGCGAACTGTTTCACTGACAAAACCACGAGTATTAATTTTTTGTTGGATGCTCATGAGTTCAATAATAATACACGAAGAGAAAAAAATCTGCTGTGATAGCGGAATCTGATTTTTCTGGGGACCTTTTTATTGGAGTAGCAAATTTTCAGCTGTGGTGGCAAAAATGTTCACTCCTCCAGCAAAATTTGTTTGCTATTCTATACATAATATCAAAATTTCCTGGAGAAGTAAACAGTTTTTGCTGTCACAGCTGAAAAATCGCTGTTGTGGCTAACAAGATTGTTGTGATGACGATTAGTTTGCTACTTCATTCCGCTGGCACAGCGAATGTCTTTCTTCCTCGTGTATGTTCCAAACGAGTACTTTACATACAAAAAATTTATATCATCTTACATGTAAAAATCCATTTTCATCTTTGTCCCATAAGGTCTCTGCTACCAGTACTGAGCGAATAAAAAAGGGTAAGCATTTCGAAGTTCTGTGCGCTGATGTCTTGTTTATCAAGCATGGAATGTTCGTTTTCCAGTGCTGTACACTGAGAGAAAAATTTCGTTCCCATAACTATGTTTTTTACTTTGACCATGTCATATAGTTATCACAACCAGATTTATGTGATTGTGTTTTGTTTTCCTGGTTATCATGATCAAATTTTAAGTCACTGTAGCCATAAATCCTTTACCATGCGAGCATTGTTTCTGTGACCATGTTGCTTTTTTTCTCAGTGTAATCGCATTATAAGCTATTCAGTATAATCAAAAGCCGTATTATAGCTGGTTTGTTATGAATCCGTTTATTTTAATTATTATTATTATTATAACCTTCTATAGGTTGTTTCTTGACATCCCCTTAAAAGACCACAGACAGATCTATTAGGTCAAATCTAGAATCATTGTACGTGAATTCACATTCTTGGAATGTGCAATGGATCTTCAAATGTCCCAGCGTTGAATGCGCCTCTATTGAACATTCCTTGAAACTTCGTGTTCTCTTACAGCATGGAGATGAATTTCGAAGACTGTTTCACAGACAAACTGTTTATATTTCTTGTCAATGTGCTAATCCTGGTTGAAAACTCTGATCGAATCCTACACTGTTAAAAAAAGTGGAATTTTCCGGTACCCAGGAACTGGAGAATTTCTGTTTATGACGAATTTTTCAGCTCACGTACAAGAAAATTCCTGTTGTACCGGAATTCTTCCGTATTTTACATGAAAATTCAATTTGTTACTTCAATCTTCCAGTATGAATACAAGAATTTTCTGATACGTGTGCTTCTCATGATTTGAATGTGATTTTTCAGTACAAATGTACAGGTTAATTGCGCCTAGTACGGTACCGGAATTTTCCCGAAGTTTTTTTTTACAGTGTACGCACCCGTGAAAAAATCGTTCAGGTTTGATTAGGCGTGTGCAGGCTCAATCATGGACATTTTTCGGCAAAATTATTCGTCTTCAATACTGGCTGCACGTAGTTGGGCCTGACTACGCCTGGTCGTTTATTTTCTAACTTCGTCGTCACTAAAAAGGCTTCAATTTTGTACCCACATGAAATCCCGTGATCAAGTTTAATGACTTGTAATCATACCAGGCAAACCATAAGACCGAACTTTCCTTTTTTGGAAAAAATTGTATAACTCCGACAATTCTTGATCGATTTCAATGAACAACGACTCATTCCACACACAATTGAACACACTTCGATACTATACATGATAAACCATTGGTTCTTGAAGTATAGTCGCAAAAAACAATGCTTTTGAAATAGAAAAAATGAAAAAAACAGGTGAAAATTTCCAATTTTTGAGGAAAAATTTCCACTAAGTTGTAATACTCAAAACCATATATATGTCTCGAAAGTGCCAACATTCCCCTTTCAGAACCCGTTTGTAATTTTGAAATTGGTCACAAAGTTGGCCAAGTTAGAAATTTTCAAATATACAAAATCACCAAAAATCAGTTTTTTGACCAAAACTTGAAAATTTGAGGGTGTAAAAAATTTGTCAAACATGGTTCTGTGTTGTATTCGACCAGACCAACAACCTACAATAGGTCATTCGAAAAGTGCCTGACCAGTGTAGCACCGTGTAATTAATTACATATTAAACTTGCTTTTTGAAGGAATATTCTCAACGTATATTCATATATGCTATAAATGTGTGTACAAAACTTTCATAGCAACTTTGATCAAAACTTTGTGGATGTCTTGAGAACCTTCTGTGGAATTTCAAAAATATGCTAAAAGGTTTTTATACATCTCCAACAATAATTCGAGTGGGTTACGAAATTGTGAGACGAGCTTATTCCAAGGCTCTCAAAAGGTTAAAATTCAAAAAGGTTCATTTTATTATTATAGAGACCAAAATCACTACAGTTTGATCAGTCTTTTTCGAGTTTTTGAAAACTTGGTCCTAGATAACCGGTTTGACATCCCTAAAGGACAACAAATTTCTTTGTAGGCGCTATAGTAGCAAACCATTTTTTCTCCGTGTGCTTTTCCTCAATTTTCATAGAATTTAGGAATTCCAGAACATCGATTGGGAAAAAATTGGCCTGTAATACGATAATCCGTTGATGCCATGATAATATGCAACTTCCATACGCTTATTTTACAATAAACAATGTCAATAATGCATCTGATCCTGCTCAGTATTCCTCTAATTGTGATCGAAACGATGAATGAATTCCAGTAATACAAGATTATTCCTCTTTTACAGGACATACATCAAGACTCCACCCCTACAAAGGAAACCATCGAAGCGTCTCTGCTAGCACAGATCTGTACGGGAAGAAAAATCACCAACCTAATTGTAACCTTGCCGAGACTAACTTTTCCGCGTCGTACTAGTTACCGTATAAGTCTTCAAAGAAACGCAACAATTTTCATAAATAACAATTATTCGTCTGAAGCGTACATTGTTTCATTTCGGTTTGATAATTTCATTATAATGACATTCAAAATCACAATGCGAGAAAGTAAAATAGGATTAGAGAAACTTTTTCTTACAAAAGTTCAAAGAAGAATAGAATTTTACTAATACGATAAACGAGTTTCACATACTTTTTTATAACTTTTTTCAAAGAAAGATGGTCTTGAAGTTTGAGATAGGTTTGAAAAATGTCGACTTATCATTTTCAATGTTGAGGCTTCACGTTTCTTATATATGAATTTTATATCACGATACCTCGAATACCTCAAATTCAGAAAATATCTGTATCGGTTTAGAATCACCGCGTATTTTTGTTTTTTCTTTTGAAGAATTACTTCTGATGAGAATGGAAAGACGACATATTTGAATCATCGTCGGGATGACAACGATGTTCGATTATTTTTTAACGTTCAGCGATCCAACGTCTTTTTATGACCTAAGATTGAATTGTAATTATTTCGATGCACTGAAAATCGTTGATAATATTATATATATATATATGCAAATAACAAATTTATTAAGTGGGAGTTTTGAATGAGATATAAGATGAATTGGATGTAAAATATGAATTATGATTAAAATATTGATGGGTCGATGATGGAAAATAAACACCTTTTTATACATAAAGCTTTCATTCGAATTCAAGTTGAAGAATGTTCAATTTTCGTTATATTCGTGTTTCGCGAGGTCTGAAAACTTTTATCAACGATTCACAATTGATGGATGAATTGGCTGCTCTAGCGGCATATCGATCGAGATTTGAATATACACAGAAATACGTAGGGTGCAGTTTTTGAAATTTTGGGTATGTATTCGAATGACATTGGTGAGAATAAAGCGTCGAAGGGTTAACGAAATCCACCTCGAGTTAAGGTGTGGCACTTTCACTCGTTCCTGTCCTTTCCAAAATATTTGATATTCAATGAGGCTCGATTTGTATCTCATAAAATTGCAGGTGATTGCAAAAGTTCATGAAAATTTATATGGTGTACGTGTTGTAGTTGATGAAAATATTTGATATTTCAATACTTTGTCAGCCAGTTATGGGCCAGCAATGTGGAATCAATCATTGACCATCCAACATGAGTCACATGTGATGGATCGATTATCGACTATATTCCAGGCCTGGACTCCCTGTATGGACTGCTTTTTTTTTCTTAATTGGTCCTTCTTATCAATACGGGTACATGATTGATCAATCCTGCTAGGTTCAGCAGGTTTTGAAGACAACACTCATGAACAAAGAACTGCCCAAGAAACACATCATGTGCCTCTGAATTCAGAACGCTGCATATTTCAATCATTGCTTCAATTTGAACACTCAACAATTACTGTTTTCTTCATGATTTGGCGTATTCAGGGGATTCGCTCAGAACTTGAGTGCGTTACCATCGACAAACGAACGAACTTTTTGAATGAATTTTTATTCTGTAGAAATCCTGCTTTATGAGGATAGTTTTGTCATGGATATGGAATTGATATTTCGAGTCGGCCATTCAGAGTGAGTGGAATGAGTCGACCAAACAGCATTATTATACAGAGAAGAAATAGGCTAAAAATTCCTATGATTTATTGCAAAATCAGTATTAGTCGGTGACGAATGGAATCATTTATCTAAATAACCCCGCTTCGAATGCCAGATGGAAACGGATTGACAATCGAAAGGAACTGCATTGAAACGGATTGAAATAGATTGAAGCATATTGATATCGAATACGATTTCGTTCCATTTCAATCCGTTGCTATCTGTGATTCGAAACAGGGAACGCGTCGAAATTACCATAAATGCTTGTACACGGAGAAAAATTAGGAGGAACTGTTATTCCAATCGTGGTAAGTCTTACTCCAGCGCCCAGTCGGTATATGGATGACTATTTTTGGAGTAGAAGTTACACCAGGGAAGTACTCTCCACCAATTTTCAAGGAAGATTCACTTCCTAAGGAGTAAGCCACACTCAAAATATCATAGGAGCTATCACAAAATGTTGACTAATTGTATGAAGTAAAATATACTCCTTTATTCTTCTCCGTGTACACATATTCGATTATGGTATACAGTCAGAACTGAGTTGGAGTCAATAATTTTAGCTGCCACCAACTTGCGCTGAACTCCAATAAATTACGAGATTTTTCTATACGTCATTTTTCTCTGTCCAGAAATCTATAATCACTTATTACAATATTCCGAAAGTACAATATATCCTCAAATGGAATTTTGAGCATTGGAAGTGCTGAAGAACTGCGGTAAATGAATCGAATTCCCAAGAGAAGATGAAGATTCAAGGAACGTTCAATAGAGGTTTGGACGTTTGTAGGTTCATTGAGCATTCCATGAACAAGAATTTGCATACAACAGACGGAAATTTAACCTAGAAAATTTGTGTTCTCTTGGGAATATTATTGGGTGATAGAAAAAAAACATTTCAGATAAATATCGACCAAAGCATTCTATCATGCATTGCCTGTGGAGAATATCAGGCAAATCCGGATGAAAACCAGTAGATCCCGAGACAAAAACCGCACAGAATCGGTCAGAGTCGAGCAGGGCCTAGATCGGCTCTGTCCGGGTCCGCTCGATTTTTATCTCAAGATCTGCCGGTTTTCATGCGGATTTTCCTGGCATTTTCTAGGGTTCAAAGTTGCATTGAATCTGAAATTTTTCAATTCCAATCTCACTTCTCGAAAATAATGGCATCAATCTTTACACGGAGAAAAAAGAAATTCGCTATGACAGCTAAACCTCATTTTGTCGGGTCCCTCTCGCTGGAGCAGCAAACTTTTCGTGGAAAATGTTTTTCCTTCGATGCAATGGGATTATCTGACCTTCGTCCGGTGAAACTTCGAGAACTTCGATCCAAAGTTGTAAGTAGCATGCACTTATTTTCATGATATTTTATATTAATCTCCGTATCTCTATTCCCTGGTGAAAATGGAAGCGAGAAGAAAGAGTAAACGAAGCGTATGCTGAAGGGTAACAGAAACGCTCATGGAAAATATACGAAGCTTGAATGGAAAGGATACGAAGAGTATGTGAAACGGGAATTGAAACAAAGAAAGCGGGAAAAATTCAAGAAATCTAAACAAAAAAATTGAATCCTGTGGTGAGAATCGAACCGGTGACTCTCACTATGGTAGGGTCTTATCCACTGAGCCATGGATCGTCGTTGACTTCAGGTGCTGAAAGATGTCATTTAAAGTCAGAATAGGTATGACTCGCATACGCTTCATATAACCTACTATTACGTTACGTGAAGCGTATGCGAAACGGAATCGGAAGTTTATGAAACGTATACAGAACGTATGATTCGATAACTTTCCAGCGAGCGGGTATCATACGCTCCAGAAAGAGGGAGTTGGAACGTTTTTCGCTTCGTTTACGTTTCCTTCTCGCTTTGTGTATACGCTTCATTTTCACCAGGGTTGTTTGCACGTGATTTTCATCCGGAGGTGACTGTAAACAAACGGAGGAAAAAGAAATTCGCTGTCACTACAAAATCTCATTTCGCTGCAGTAGTATATTACTTGCTCTCACAACCATCTCGTCTCAACCCAGATAACAATTTTGAGGAATTCTTCCGGAACATTCTAAAAGAAATCTTAAAGAATTCTAAAAGATGTTTTATGAAACACCTAAAGACACCTTTAAGATATCTTACGGAGGATATTTTTAAGAATTCTAAAAGATACCTTCAGAGAACTTCAAGAAATCTCGCATGAAGACTTCCAAAAGATATCTTTTGGTGTTTCATAAGACATCTTTTCGAATTCTTTAAGATATCTTTCAGAATGATCCAAAGGAGTGATCCTAAATTGTTATGTGGGAAGCTACGACAGTGATTTTTCAGCTGTGGCAGCAAAAAATGTTTGCTCCTTCAGCGAAACTTGTTTGATATGCTGTATGTAGAGGAAAGGGTCCGAATATGGGCAATCGAAGTTGTGGGCTTGTATGACTCTGCCACTTGGCGGTGACCGATTCAACATGTTCCTTCCCTGCTTCAAGAATCCTAATTAAACTGATTGAACTCGTCAATCAGTTTGAATCAGATCTTTGTTCGGGAATTCCCCTATTTAATCTCATTCAAACCAATGAGATTTGAATAAGATCAAATAGGAAAATTCCTGGAAAATAAACGAATTGTGACATGTTGTTATGCAATGATATTGTTGTTAGATGCGAAATCATCGGAAAAAGGTATCTTGACCCTGTTGGAACATAGGTCAGTTACTTACCAATGATATAACGAGGGCGTCCAAGTGTCCGCTTCAAACACGTACCAGTTACATCGTATAGCTTTATACATAATTTCCACATCACAGGTACAACAGAAGTTCTGTGATGTAACTGCTCCTTGTTTCAAGCGGACATTTTGACGCTTTTGTTATATCATTGGTATATGAAAAGCTTTGTTACAGCATTGGTATGATTGAGGTTAATGATTGAGGGATCAATTCTCAGCAAAAAGTGAGTAATTATTTTGAACTATATATAAATTGTATATAATTTTAGGTTCACTCCATGTATGTTCGTCATGCTTAGGCCAAAATTCATCAACGTTGCACCATGCTAAAGCCAATGGTGAATAGTAATATGCGTAACAAAAATAAAAACTTTGTATCCACTATGCATGCTGTAATACTCTTTCAAAATGTTATTGAAGATTCCTTGAAAATCCAGTACCTTATTTTTAACCTGAAGTCATATTCTTCTAAACTGATTTTTCCTCAAATTTTCTAGTTTTGTCCTTCAATTTGACGTCTGTAATTTTCATAAAATTGAGTGTATTCGCAATTACAATTCTTCAACATCATTCTCTTAATCACAAAGAACACTGATCACAATTCTCTTTTAATAAAATCCAAGATTAAAGCTTTCAATACATGCTTTCAATTGTTTTTTTCTACCCTACCTCATTATTTCGTTTCTGTTCGTTCTTTCTCCGTTCCTTTGGAACATATGAAAACAAGATTCAAAGAAGAAGAAGAAGAAGCAAAACTCAAATCGAAAACGACTTTCCGTTTGAATATTGATTTGTTTGTCTCATGAATTTTTTCCACGAACTTTATTCGAGTTTTTCTCAACGCTGCCGCCAGAATATCACATGTTCGCCATTTCTTTTTTCCGTTCGAACTTGAAATGAGGGAAATAATATGTCTCAAGTAACATATACAATTTCTACGAAAAAGGAAACTCTTCGAACGTCAAATGAGAATTCGAATCAAAGATTGAAAGTTGAGAAGGTAGATGAGAGAACAATGGCAGAATTATCCTGTACGGCTTCTTTGGGTTTCGAAGAAATATATATAGTTCAGAGGTTATAGCATTGAAATGCAGGTGTACACCTCTAAGACGTATGAAATGCATTTGACATTCTTTAGAAATGAAAATCACGTGCAAGAGGCACCCTTGTTGCAGGGATTCACTTCAATGCGTCGGTCTCGATATCGGCAACGATGGATATTTTCCTTCTCTCTATCAAAGTTCATGGGAACAAGTCACGTTTTGCCGACGTTTGAGTATGTACAGGGTGTTTCAGGATATATCATTCAAATTTCTCGGAGCATATTCCATAGCTGGAATGGAACACGAGGGAAAATAATAAGCTATTATTTGGATGGCTAAAAATTACCTACGGGAGCTATTTTTTCGCTGTCACAGCAACTCACTCAGCGGCAGTAGCAAGAAATGTAGCTGTCGCAGCAAAAATTACAGCTACGATTCCCTATTGCGATAGCTAAAAAATAGCTACAGCTGCAGTTATTTTAGCTGCAGCGGTGAAAAAAGGATGCTAAAAAAGTGAGTAACTACCACAGCTATTTCTTTTTTGCCATGAACAATTATTTTATCATTATTGATTAAAATGAATCTGAGGCTGCAATTTGGAGATCTGAGCACTTTGAGATGTTTTTGAACTTCGTTGAATTGATGAAAGGCGGACCTTTGAGAAAAACATCGAACTGATTCGAGTCAATCTCGCGACTAAGTTGGGTACGGACAATCCCACCCAGGGTCGGACTCGAGACTCTCGAGTAAAATAAACAGAACTCAATTTTACCAGTTCTAATGCAAGATTCGTTGGGTCAATGTACAAATATTTGAAGAATGGAATGGGAGGAAATTTTTTGGATTTCAAATCTTAAGGTCTATTCAAAACTGTTGCAGTCTCGAAAAAAGTCTTCTCTTGTCTTCTCTTGGTCTTGAGTAGAGGAAAATTGCTTCACGTCCTGGATGCAATCAATTTTATCTTCTCAGACGTGTTATTTCCGATTATTACATATCCATCTTTGACTTGATGTAGAACTTTGTCTTCGAAGATCGTAAAATTGAATGACATATACCATTTTTGAATTTTGCTCAAGAGTCTCGAGTCCACCTCTCATACCGTCACGAGATTGGCTCCACTATTTCTTTTTCAGTATAGTGATTTTTTATACAAAATGACTGAATCTCGATTGGCTGGAATCCGGGAAATTCCAAATGGCTATCATTTAATATTGAAAATTAATGGGATACCGTTGACCGGGGTTACTTTGACTTTTAAGGGTATCTTTGACAGTCCTTGAACTGCTGTAACTGCTTCAAAAGTTACCCCCATAAGAAGTCAAAGTAACCCCGTTTGAGGGTAATTGAATTTTTGTTCCAGAGATCTATCATTTCTCGAATTAAAGAATGGTATAAAGATCTCACGTGTAACATACAATGTTCATAGGTGATTTCAAGAGGAAACTATACATGTCCATTCTCAAAAACTAAGCCTCGAATGATATTCCGTCAAATAGGAAGGTTTTTGCTGCACCTTTACTGTATACCTTGAATATGCTTTAGAAATTCGGATGATGGATTTTGAAGCATCCAGTAAACGAATTGAAATGTTTCCTCACGTTCCTTGGCCTGTGCCAGACTATTAGCAATGATTGAAGGTCCTTATCTCTGATTCGAACATATAACGCAACGTTAACATAAAAATACTCTTTTTCTCTCTCAAAGACATCGTACAAAGCCAAAAATGCTTATTAGCTCCTCGAGCAATGAGGCCAAAGATTATATAATATGGGATTATAGAGACTTGCTCTCAATTCATGGGAAAGCAGTGCGTCATTCGAATATCATCGACGTAATTAACGAAGCTATGCAACCTAGGAAAACGACCTTCTTTCTTGGCTGGGATCATTCGAACCATAGGTAACCGAGATAATTTGTAAGTAGTTTGAAATTATGGGCAAAAGGTAGTTTGACGTCGCAACAATCGTGCCTCTGTTCGAGAATATCCTCAAGGCACCATGAGAAGCAAGAATAGACGAAGAAAATGTAGAAGGAGAAGACCGAGAAAAGTTCAGCGACGCAGATGATAGTGTTTTTGCCTGAAGTGAGGACGAGTATAGGGCATCTTATCCGAAAACAACTCATTCAACGGTTGTGCTAAAACGGGGAAAATAAAGACATGTCAAGTACAGGACAATGGAAGGCCTGCTTCACCGCGGAATGCAGACATGAAAAATAAGTCGAACTCCGCATGCAGAAACATTGAACACATCTTCACAGAGATTATGTATAAGAAGATTTGAATTTGTTGAACGTTATCGCAAATCAATATCATTTCAATACTTGTATACAATTGATGTAGTTTGAGGTTCAAGTTTTCCTTTGAAATTCCTTCCTAACGAGAATATCAATGGTGACTCGATGCTCTGCGTGCTCATTATTTTACTAGGTTGTTCTCAGAAAGACAGGGAATTGACAGGAACTCTCACCCGAGTCCTGATTCTTCATCACTTTAATTTGCAAATTTCAAATTCAAACATCTTAGATAGTAATTAGTGTTGCAAAACCTCCCGAATTATCAGAAGATCTCCAAAATACCGTTTTTAGGCCGAGTTTCACAGGTTCTCCAATAAATTCAATGAAATCGACCGTTGTCCTTTGGCCGATTCACTAATCACTCTGTCTTTTCCGTGGAAATATTAAATTTTAAACGCTATTTCTATCAAACGCTGATGAATAATTATCCTTCAATAAATTTCTCTCAGTTCTCTACTCTCCCAGTCACTTTCCATTTCGGATATCGAATATCAAGCGAAGTGAGTGCCTTAACAGGGTTCCACGATCGACCCAATAATGGCTCATGACTGTATAAATACATTTCCTGATTAATCGGTGGTTGAAGAATCTGATGACTTAACAATTTCGGAACAGATTTTCAATTAGGGTAAGGCGGGGTGATATGCCACTTGGGTGATATTTTCCAAAATTACCGCGGATGGCAGTCATAGCGTATGTCTATGTTCTTCTGAATCAGTCACATATGCGATAATTTTGGAGAATATCACCCAGGTGGCATTTTACCCACACCGGCATATCATCCTGCCTAACCCTATATAACGGAAGCAACGGACCTTGCGATTAGTTTGGAATCACAATTCCTTCAAAATTATTCGATTGTCACTGAACGTCAATCGGAAACCAAGAGCTTCTGCGGAAAAATGTCTCGTGGCAAATTTAATTACCGGCAAACTTCTCGGGAAAAAGTTGCGACGAGACCGGCCAAACAGTGATGCCAGCATTCAGCTGGCCGACCAGTTTTACCCCTTTCATCACACTCTATACAATCAAATTTCTTTGATCAGAGGTTCCATTGTGTGTGCGAGATTTCTGTACAGATGGGTGTAATGAAGAGGGTAAAACTGGTGGTTGGCCGACCAAATGCTGGCATCATTGCGGCCAAAAACTGAGAACTATGAATAAAAGTATCGGTCACTGCATCCCACAGTCGCGGAACGAATTTGGGAGCCTAGGTAGAACGCGAAGTCTCCCCAGTGGAGCGCGTGAAGTCATGAAGGCGCCAATAAAGGTTGGTCTTAACAACTTACGCAAACGGAAGAACGCAATGCGCCGAAACCGTGTATGAAATCCTTACGTTTATGTTTGGGTGAGTTGTGTACCCAGTAAACAATTTCCCGGCCAACATTGGAAACTGTCATAACGTTTTCTGAAATATGTCGAAATGATCAGTGATGAGTCGATGCTATCTGAAAGTCAACCGTGATATCTTTAGAACTTTTGAGAAGACATCAAGAAGATGGTAGAAATCGAAGCATTTCGACATCTCTCAGATGACAACATGAAGGTTTCAAATGACTGTTTACTGGGAAGATAGTGCTTAATACGTTCGCACGTGAGTCCGCCCTAAGCTTGTGAGTACTACTTAAAAACGCCAGGCGTCGCATATCACTGCCTCGAGCACAGTAGTAGAAAATAAACTTGTTAGGATATATGAGGGAGTGTGAATATGAAGTTCGGCACCTAATGACTCAACAAATAGATACTCAACAGTTTCAGTAAATAACAATGACTCTATAAAACATTCGATTAAAGTAGGGGTGCCACAGGGATCTGTTCTGGGACCAATGCTTTTCCCACTATACATTAATGATATACCTAAAGATAAAGGGGTCCGAATAGCATTATTCGCTGACGACACAGCAGTGTATAACTCTTCGTGGCAAAATAAAATTGCAATTAAAAGATTGCAAAATTATATAGATATATCAGAAGATTACTACGAGGAATGGAAAATTAAAATAATACGTCAAAGTCTGAACTAATAATTTTCAGTCAGAAGAACAAAACACAAAATCACGAAGATTTGTTATTCTATGGAGAAAAGATGATACCGAAGAAATTAGTTGAATACTTAGGACTGATATTGGATGGTAAACTAACATTCACACAACATATTACACATATACAAAAGAAACCTTTTAGTGCAATAAGACAGTTATACCCATCACTGAACAAAAATAGTGTGCCATCTATGAGAAATAAACTACTGATTTACAAAACAATAATTAAGCCCCTAATGCTGTATGCTTCCGCAATATGGGGAAATACATGCAAAAGTAACACTCAAAAATTACAAAGTATACAAAACAAATGCCCACGTATGGCAATGAATGAAGATAGATACGTTAAAATAAAAGAGCTACACAATAAAGCAAACATGAGTATGTTAAAAAACTGCATTATAGAGAATAGTGAACATTTTATACAAATAGTATTAAGGACTTAGAGATATGAAAAAATCTATATACCAATTTGAATACTAAAAAAGAAGACTTACCTTTCAAAACAAAATATAAGATGCCTCTTATGTACAATTAACAAGACTGTTGATTAGTATTAAGTGTTATAAAATTTTGTAGTTTATAACTCACTATACATCATGAATTAATAAGGTTTTTCATCAAATTTTTTCCTCAAAATTAAACACTTTGTTCAAACAAAATATTATTTCATTACAAATCATATAAACGGGTGAAATCTAGGATAGGAACTATTATATGTGAAAAAATTATAACTAAATTATGTATAATTATTGAAATAAAGAGAGATTTTGGAATGAAAATGAAATGAAGTTCGGCACCTCACGTCTCGCGGCTCAAAGTGCGGTTTGATCTGCTGAAGGTTCAGAAGATAAAAGAGAGAACCTCCCCTACGAACATTCAATTCGCTACAACATACTGGTCGGTTGGATAGAGGAGAAACGGAATTCACGATATTTTTTTCAATTCAATGTTTGCCAGGGGGCTTCAACTCTATAGGATGACCCCAAACTATGTTTTCACTCGAAAGTATGCTGATCAATTTGGATTTTGGAACACCAACAGTATTCCAACATCAAAGTGTGAACAACAATTTTATTCTACAAAAAAATTATATGTGTTGATATATAATTTGGCTTTGGAATTTTCTCATTTCCACACTTTATTTTTGAAATACTATTGATGTTTCAAAATCGGATTAATTTTGAGTTAGGTTGCTTCACCAGGTCGCCCTTTTGATTTTTAATTCGCATGGAAGTCAAACTTTGAGAGGGTGCGTGAATCCGTTCGAAGTATTTTCATTACAGATGCAGCTCCCCGATGTTTGCTATTTCTTACAACTTTTACCAAATTGTTTTCAATTTTAGTGGAAAACATTCGTGTTCTTGTGGTCGATTGAAAATTCATTCTAATCAACGATTCAAAAATAATTATAGTCAAAAATTATAGCTCGGGTGAAATTTTGCAGAATGAAAAATTTGCTTCATTTTGATCGTAGAATACACCTTTGCAGTACGATGTGCTTGTTTTGGGACATCCTGTACACAAAGCCTTGTTGTACACAGTCATGTTTTTCTGTAATTTGTGATTCGATTCAAAACAAGTGCTTTGTAATTTCTAGGAATTTCTGCACATCCTTTCAACGATCCTTTGTCATAAGATTAGTCATAGGGGCTGGAAACAGACAGTCGAATGAGAGAAAAATGACTTAAATAACATCTTTTCAATTGCTAAATACACATCATTATTTCTCAATGTATACTGTTTAGTGTACAAAATAGATTGCGATTTATCTATCATAATAATTATTAACTAGACACTTGTTATTATCCCTAAAAATAAATTCGAATCCTTTGATTCCAAGACTTCGTATAAATAGATACATTGTATCTGTGCAAACGAGCCCGCAAAGTTCACTGATCTCAACTTGTTTCATCAATCAATGCTCGGTTCATTGAGCTTTCAGTGAATAATATACCCCTATTGTGATTGACTGAAAGGCTATGGGCATGAAAGAGACCAATTTTCAGATCATGTAGGTGAATAGAAACTAAAAGCGTGTAGATAAATCATTTAAACGTTGAAAATACCTCAAACGATCTGTGGTAATTGAGATTTTCATTTTCTCTCTCTTTCTCTCCCTTTCTTCCTCCACCTTTCTCCCCAGCTCTTGGGGTCAATGGAAATGAGAACGGAGGGAGAGGGCGAGAGGATTACACAGACACGGATGATTTCTCACTCGTACATCCGTTTGTACATAAAACTACTTAGTTTAATGGGGGGGAAAAGATCAATCGCTAATCCAATATTCTCTAAATCAGTGATAATTTCCGTAATGAAGAAAATTGATCCAACAATATTTTATGACTGTGTTTGACAACTGCGAGTTAATTTTCGTTGATTCCTTGGAATACACTCAGTGATTTTATGAAGATGCCTGAAGACCTTGGCGAAAAAACCTCGTATTATAAAACAAAAAGGCAGTAGGGGACAATTGAAAGTGAGGTGTGCTTTTGTTATTGCTTTTTATTGCTGTATTATACCTTAATATCTTCTCGTGATTACTCATCAATTTTTTGGGGTATAATAAAATTCGAGAGGTGTTTTTCGCTATGGAAAGAATAGATTTCTCTTTCAAAAAATTCTGTGTGAAATAATTCTACAATATGACATGGATATTGCAGGTATTCGATATTGACTATTCTGAGATTTTTTTAATCGAAACATTGCACATGCGATCTTTTATTATGTTCTGAGAATCTATATAACCGGAAATGCATGACCTTTGAAGAAAACTCAATGCTGCAATAATACTTCAAGGAAATTATCATATCGACGGTACAGAGTACTGTGATTTTTTCGAATCGAGTCGAGTAATTCGAGCTACGAGTCGAGTCGAGTACTCGAAAATTATCGAAATTATCCATATGGATACTGAAATACAGAAAGTGGAACATATGAATGGAGGTGAAAATTCCCTGCTAAAAATTTCCCATAGAAAACGACAAAATTCTTCCTATCGGTTTCAATGTGGTTTCTGAAACTGGAATTCCCGATGCTGTATCGTGGATTTATGATGTAATTCTATCGATTCTTATCGTATTCTATAGGATATAAGAGGTATGTATCTGGTTTTATCGTGAAATTCCCATAGAACCTGTTTTCTTTCAAATAAGTGAATTTCACGATAAAACCAGATACATACCTCTTAAATCCCATAGAATACGATAAGAATCGATAGAATTACATCGTAAACCCACGATACAGCATCAGGAATTCCAATTCCAGAAACCACATTGAAACCGGAAGGAAGAATTTTATTGTTTTCTAAGGGAAATTTTTGGCAGGGGGAGAATACATTCGACGTGTACGCGCGATACGCACTGATCTCTATCATACATTGGATAAGAAATTAATCAAAATCGCTGTGACGATTGCAAGACTAAAATCGCCATTCGCATCTTGGGCAAAATAGTTGAATATGGAAGGAGATTCAAATCTATTAGGTGTACAAATAAGTTTCCGCGGTTTGTCAAAAGATGGCCCCACCAGAAGGTTATGGAGAAATTGTCAGATGTAAAACGTAATATCCCAAGTTTAGTCATCTGGCAACACCATAACCTTAAAGTACTAGTGATTCCGTATCAGCATCACGTAATTTTTTTCGTGCAAAAATGTCAAGTTTTATTCCGAATAAGCATCATTTGCGGGAACTTTTGATTTACTTCTTTAATGTGAAAAAATCTGCAGCTGAGGCGCATCGATTGCTTCTAGAAGCATATGGTGAAGCTGCTTTAAGTGAGAGAAGTTGTCAGGAATGGTTTCAAAAGTTTAAGAACGGTGAGTTTGACGTTAAAGACAAAGAACGCAATGGAAGGCCGAAAGTGTACGAAGACATGGAATTAGAAGTACTATTGGAGGAAGATTCGTCCCAAACGCAAAAAGAACTTGCACTTACTCTACAAGTGACTCAACAAGCAATTTCACATCGTTTAAAATCGTTAGGAATGATTCAAAAACAAGGAAATTGGGTTCCATATGAACTAAAGCCGAGAGACGTTGAACGCCGATTATGCATGAGTGAAATGCTGCTTGCCAGGAATAAAAAAAAGAGTTTTTTGCATCGTATAGTCACTGGTGACGAAAAATGGATTCACTACGATAATCCAAAGAAGAGAAAGTCATGGGTTAAGCCCGGCGAACCATCAACATCGACAGCTAAGCCGAATATTCATGGAAAAAAACTCATGCTGTGTATTTAGCGGTGGGATCAGCTTGGTGTCGTGTATTATGAATTGCTGAAACCAAGCGAAACCATTACTGGAGCTCTCTACCGAACACAATTGATGAGATTGAGTCGGGCACTCAAGGAAAAACGCGCCCATTACTACTCCAGACACGACAAAATTATTCTTTTACACGATAATGCTCGTCCACATGTTGCGGCGCCGGTAAAAACATACTTGGAAACACTCAACTGGGAAGTTTTACCCCACCCGCCGTATTCACCAGACTTAGCCCCTTCTGATTATCACCTGTTCCGGTCGATGGCACATGGTCTGTCTGAGCAGCGCTTCACATCATATGAAGGCACCAAAAATTGGGTAGATTTGTGGATAGCGTCAAAAGATGAAGAGTTTTTTCGACGGGGTATCCGAATGTTGCCAGAAAGATGGGGAAAAGTAGTGGCAAATGATGGAAAATACTTTGAATAAAACGTAATGTACTTTTCCTTTACAATAAATTCCTAATTTTTTATAAAAAAACCGCGGAAACTTATTTGTACACCTAATATATGAATTTATTTTTGCATAAATCATATATTAAATATTTGAATATAAAATAAGTTAAATAAGTGAATATGAATAACAAAATACTAACCCACTTGTTGCTTAATTCCTTCACTGAGAGAAGTGGAATGTAATGATTACCATGTACAAATCGCAATTGGGGGACAGCTTTGCGAATTTGGTTTCGGATACTATAGAGAATTGTGGCAATGTTCATGCACATGGGAATGGTTACCATTTACATGAAGATTTTCCATTACATGAAGAGATACCATCTTCGCATGGTACCCAGGTAGCACATGCACGTTCTGAGAATGTTCTGAGAATATACGTTGAGGATATTTGAATATTCTATGAAGATTCTTATTACGTGCGAGTATATTCTACGCACATTCTCAGAACGTTTGAATGAGACTGTTTCAAATATTCTCAAAATATGATGCCACGAATATTGTGAGAATATCAGAAGAAAATGCTGTTCAAATAAAAATTCCAATCAATATAAACTTCTGCATGTCACCGAAAACTACTTCAAAATCAATGTTTTGATCATTAAACATTTGTAATCATGAATAATTGTTAGCAATATTATGGATTCACATGGATAGATGAGATACTTATGATCGCAACAGGCAATCATAATATATACGGCATTTTTTAATATTGTATTATACTTTTGAGGATTATTTCTCACACATGGCACTCTCAGAAAACATTTGCGATAATCAAATGCACCTCCATTAATTTATTATTCCCCAAATAAAAATTGAAATAATATATTATCCAAGGTCTGTAGCCTGTCAACAACATTATCCGCCATTACTGAATTTATGTCATCACGATACTTGCGCATGCGTTGCTCATCAATCTACCTACTAACTTTGTACGCATATTGTACGAACGTTCCTAGAATAATCGAAACAGTCCCATTCAAATGTTCTAAGAATCTTCTATAAATATTTACGAAGCTTCTACGCTCTTTGTGAGAATATTCGATACAGTACGTTTTACGGATGTTGTGAGAATATTCTCAGAATATTCTGTGTTACATGGGTAATAGTTACAGTTCACTTTTCTGAGTGTTGTTGTTTATTCGAAAAATTTTATAGACATTATTTTATAGACATATAGCATTCAGCAATAAATGACTCAATTCTTTTCATTGGGAAATAATACAAAATATCATCATCATGAAGTAATCAGTCTTATGACTGGTTTGATGAAATCCTTCAACCCTGTCTATTATCCGCTAACCGTTTAATTTCTGCATATCTACGACAACCCTTATCTTGTATAAAATACAAAATAATTTATAATTGTTATTTACAAAATCATTACCCCTTCAAATAAAAAGTGAAAAAAATAATGAATAGAAGTTGAGTGAATAAAGGTCTATACGATTCGAGAATACTCGATAATTTCGAGTGCTCGCACACACCTAATCATCACTACTCACCCTGGTGGAAAAATTTCGTTCACTTTTGGTACATTCGGTTTTCATTGATAAATGGCAAAATCCAACTCAATTCAACAAAATTTCGGTAGAATTGAACAATAATTGTCCACAAAATTCAATAACTTTGAGTGAAATTTGTTGATTTCCATGGAAGTTCTCGTTGAAGTTTTCGGATTCTGATTGAATGTTATTGGAATATTGCTGTGTCAAAAGTCAACAAAATTCAACAAAATTTTGGACTGTTAGAAGAATGAGTACAAAACTTCATGACACATTTAACTATATCTGTCAATATCGTTAGGGATCGTCCCAAGATGACGTAACGCCTCTTTTCCGTCGTTCCTTATCGCGCGATTTCAGACATGATAAGTGAGATAGAGAAGGGAATAGTAAATAGCGTTATGTAATTCATGGACGATTCCTTAATACAAAATTCACAATCATTCTTACATCTCGTTATGTAATTCAATATCATTTTTGACACTCAATGTTGTATTTTTGTTGACAGTGTAATCGGAATGGAGAGATTGGAACCTCCGAAGGAGCTCAGCAGCTTAGAAATGCTATAAAGGTTCTTAGAAGTTCTGAGCATATTCTATGAACATTCTTAGAATCGTCGAAAGAAACTGATCCAAATAAGTGTATTTTATGCACATCCTTGGAATGTGTTTTTCGGATTCATTCAAAACATTCTTACTTGCATATTATATGTATGATCACAGAATAAGAGCAGAATGTTCGAACAATGCTTGTGCTACTTCTTCATATACATTTCAATCAATGAATTATTTTGGGTACCGTAATTCAGGCTTTCCAGAAACAGCATGGTGATCCAATATTATCATATTATAAATACATGAGGCTCACGTGCTTCGAATCCTTGGTCTTCCCAGAGCACACTGTTACTAATCCATTGTACGCACATGATCGGGATATAAATTCACCCCAATCTTGGCCTAACGCTGGGCCACATTGGGACCAACTTCAAATGTGCCCGCTCTAAGATTCATTATTTCCATTTTCTACCAACCATAATTGTATGGGAAAGCACAACAGGACCAAGATTGAGCCAACATGGGCCCCATCGTTATTCCCCAATACTGGGTTGAAGAGGATGAACCCAGCCTGGGGCCCATTGTCACTATAGGCCATACACGCTTGGGTTGTATCCAAGCATTGCAACTGTCCTAGAGGGGTAAACCACTCTGAAATCACTGAGACAATCCCCAGTGTTATATGTACGTTATATCCTGATGTTTTCGTTATCGATAACTAAACTTTGTCTCATGAGCAGAAAAGCAGAAAAGAATCATACTTACTTGAGATCTATCCACAGATTTTAGATTGTGAGAAAATCATGATTTTGGAGTGGTTTTCCCCCCTTGGCTGCCCTCCTAGGGGTCCGATCAGAATTGTTGGAAAATATTTTCTGTCAATATTCGATTGGATTGTCCAAGCCTCAAACATGAAGCTACATCTGAATTTAAGATGTCAAAGGAAGAGAGATAAAAAATCTACCAGACAAAGTTGAACATAAATTTTCTAACAGATTCTAGGAAGCGCATCAAATAGGCTGTTTGTTTTCTTATATTTCTCTGAGAATCAAACCAAATTGTTCCATTCGATATTGCAAATAAAGTTTCAATTTCCTCATCCTCAACTTATTGCAATGTATATGGTACTTCCCACCCTCTGAGGTGTTTATTCCTCACTGTGTACGCATTTGAATATAAATTACCTCTTGAAATTCTCATGTATCCACCCGGTGGTGAAGAGCATGCGCTAGCCTTCCGACAGAACGTGTAGTTGATATATAAGAATGCATAACGACCTTCTCCAGTTCAGTTGGAGCGCGGAAAACAGAGCGCTCGCGGAAAACTCGAACGTGGTTCTGAATTAACATTGAATGAACCAGCGCACGTTTCGGTGATAGTGGAACTTCCTGATCATTGTATTAGTGATTTCGAGATAAGCATCGGTACGATTTATGTTTACATGTACATCAATGTTTCTATGATAGAATCAATTGTTCACGCGATTTGAAATTTTAGTTTCACTTCGAACAGTTATTCGATTGATTTGTATGGAAATCAAAATTTTTGGCTTCGGAACAAAGTTTCAAGCCGGTTAAAATCAGACATATCAAAACTCAACTGTGTTATTTTCAATATCTTCATGTGTTTGCACAAAAACGAGAAATAAGTGACATGTGACAAAGGATTCTTGTTTAAACTACTCAGTCAATATTGACCACGAAATAGAAAATTCATCCCGTGAAAAAATCCTCCCTGCGTGCTCAGGCCTTATTCATCAAGCGTGATCGGGCCTCAATTTTGTACCCACGTAATCAGGACTAATCACGCCTGATTATGCCCTATTATGCATGAAAAATTCATACAGAATTAATGAGATTTATAATTTGGCAAAAAGAAAGATTTCTTTCATTATCCTTCCTCTAATTTTGAAAAAGAGATTAATGTATTGTTAATCATTTCTACTTATTATGCTCATGCAGTTTCCATCTTTTAGTTCTCGGGCATGATCTCGCGTGATTCTGATCAATCACACAGTAATTTTTGGTGGTACACTGTAATATTTAATTAAATATTTTCTCTGTGTGATAAAAAAATCAACACAGAGTCATTTTTTATGAATGCTTCTCATTTGGAAGGATTTTGCATGATCAAGAGCGAGAATGGTTTGTCTGGCATGATCGCACGTGGTCAAGCTTGATCACGGGTTTCCACGTGGGTACAAAATTGAAGCCAAAAAATGAACGATCAGGCGTAGTCACAGACCCGACCACGTACAGTCAGTGTCGAGCACGAGAAATTTTGCCAAAAAATGTCCATGATCAGACCTGAACGATTTTTTCACGGGATATTTCGAAGATCTATCGAATAGGGTTATTCCACGTGCAAAAAGTTCCTTTGAGTTGTGAAGAATCAACTTCCAATGTTCTTTGTGAGACTTACAGAGAAGTGGAATGGGATTTTATACAATGTTTAATTGTTTTCATGCAAAACAGTACGAAAGGATTTATTTGATCAAAATCGAGAATTTTAATTAATAGAATCTTTTACAAATTCCACGTCAATTCATTCAGAATTGATTGGTTATAGTGACATATTTATACTGTGGAGAAAGTGGGGAGTTCCTTTTATCGTGGGAAAATTTGAGGACTCATTTTGTTTTTTGGGCATTGAATCCTCTACAAATGAAGGAAAAGTCCATCAAATTATGGTGGAAGATTGGTCTCATCTATGGGAAAACTTTGCAGCCACCATTTTTGGTGGCTACAGTGTATCCAATTTGAACTCTTCAATGAATTTTAATTTGAGTATTCAAATGGTGTGTGATTGACACATCGCACATGTACAGTTTGTATGTTAAATCATGGGATTTAAATGGATCCAATTTGACGATGTTGATCAATTTTATATGAATCGTTTAATACTCGATAAGTGGGCTACACATTCTCCATACTCTATTCAACTAATTTCCGGTATTCAATTCCTACAAAGAGCATCTTGCGAGAGATGATGAGGGATAGATTTTTGGATGTTCAATAAATACGTATTATTTCACATGGTGTTCGACATTTGAATTTTCTTAACTTCTTCTACCGCTGGAATGCAACAATTTTTGTGTTTGACAAAGTCTAATTTGGAGTCAAAAATTTTAGATTAATTCAAGATGAATGTACATTTGACAAACGTTCGATGTATCTTCGAGTATCTATAGCTCAATTTCTAAGATGAATAAACGTTCACTGAAAAAGAAAAAATCATTCAAAGTTGAGGAACTGTTCTTGTGGAGTAAAAATCTAAACAATGATTTAGTAAAAACTTGAGAAAAGGCATTGAACTTTCGCTTTTCGATAAAATATTATGAAATCTCATAAAAATACCAATGCGAGTGAGATTCTTATTTGCTATGTTTATTTGTTGTTAACAGCATATTCATCATGGATGAAGGGACCGTATTTTCGATGAAACTGACAACTGGCAACCAGCAAAGCCACCATCGTCATCGTCACCACCGTCATCACAAGACCCATCGTTCCCATGCGGAGGATCGTCTTCAATCTCTGCATCAAAACAACAACGAGCGTATCGTATTCGAAGATGGTATCGAGTACGAGAAACAAAAATCAAACCTAAATGATACACAGTACGACAGCGGTTGCAACAGCGGTGGGAGCACCCAAAGTAGTAAGCTTGACAGTTGCGGAACCCCCCAACGCGAAGATTACAACGATGTTGAAAGTTCACAGAAGAGTCATTCGTGTACTCGTGAATTTCGAAATTGTGAAAGATACATCGAGTCCCAAGAGCGATCTTCGACCGATCGAAATAAGAAACGAAAGAATAAATCCCGTTCTTCGAGATCTTGGAGCGAAGCTGACATGAGAATCGCGTCTATGGAGAACGACAACCAACGATATCATTTGCAAAATTGTGTTGACGATAATCAAAATGAGTCGAAAGAGAAAGCTCTGCAGAAGAATGCCTTGGTTGAGAGATTGAGAAAGGCGTTGGAGAAGTTCTGTTTGACCGTCGAACGGAAAAATAAAGAGACGAACGCTCGTTCTAAAAATGTTACAAAGAAGATTTTACGCACCCCGATTGTTTATACTTACGTGAAAGGTGCGTCTGGGTTACCGACGCGAAGAGTGCCGAGGAGTACAGATCGAAGACTGAGGTTGCCCTGTCATAGTTATTACCCCGACGATATCAGTGTTGTTTAAACACCACACAATTCAAAAGACTATGAATTAAATAAACACCAAGGATCTCGCAGTACTACAGGAATCAGTGTTTCCTGACTGACGAAGTGGATCAAAAAGGTACTTTATTCAGAATTTTTCTCTTCAAATCATGGATCATATATTAAGAATGCATGAAATCAAAATGTATCATCGAATATGTTGTCACGTCCAGAAATTTCGTTGGAATTGAAATTCATAGAAGAATTTCTTCACTCATTCTAACGGGAGGTGAGGATAAGCAAATCATTATAAGAAGTGATTTGTACCATCAAAATATATTTCTAATATAAAAATAGATTTCTAAATTTGATAAATCCTAATGCGAATCTCCAAAATATTTTGGTGACAAAATTTCTCGCCTCTCTCACAGTAATGAACAATGAACTTTCCTAAAATATATGAATTATTGATAGAGGTAACTCTACTTTAAGTCTCTTAACTTTACTTCCCAAACACAGAATTATTTGATAAATCTGCACGAACTGCATTGTAAGTTTGCCCCTAACTTTTATGAACGATAATTGCTTCTGCTGGCAAAACTGGAAATTCTTCACGAAGAATTTGAACATCACTTTTATGAGCAATAGTCACAGGAATAGTCACCCGAAAAATTGGGACTGCATGTACACCAGGATTTCCAGGAATATGTAATTTTCCGTCAGATAGAATAGCTTCCGAATTAATAGAATTGTTATCAAAATTTAGCTATGCAGTGAGAAAATCATTTTGCTGTTCACCTAAAGTCAGATGTACAAGAATCCCGCAAGCTCCGTTAACCAAACTAGTTTCAACATCAATATTTGAGGTTATCATATGGTACCTCATTCCCAATTTGAACAAAATATTATTTGGAAGTCCTGAAGTTTCACGACTATTTTGTTTATCCGAAACTTCAAAAATTGCTTGTTTACTCGCGTCATTAACATCACCGGATATGTGATGGATAACTTTCACGTCATATAATTTTCCACCCAATAAACATACAAATCTTAAAGACATCTAAAAGATGTCTAAGAAAATACATCTTTTCGACATTTCTGAAAGGCAACTTATAGACTTCTTTTAGATGTCTCACTGAAGACATTTCTAAGAAGTCTCTTGAAGTTATCTCAAAGATGTCTAATAGATTTTATTTCAAAGATGTCTTTGAAGATTTAATAAAAGACATATTTTAGATATCTTGAAAATCAAAATCACAATATTAATAATATAATAATATACCGATAATGATTATAGGCCTGAATTAAAAACAATATCAATTTTGAGATAAAATCAAATAATTGGCGACTTTCATTATGAAACCTTTTGAAACCTTGCGGGTTTTGCATCTTTCATGGGGTCCATAAGTTTTTATCAGGTTCTTCCTATTCATTTCTATTGAAGGTAATAAATTCACATTAAAATTCGAATTCTGCACGTTTAATAGGAATAAATGGGTTTTTTATCAATCAGGGAAGAGGTCCTAAGCAAAATTTGCATGATATCTGAAACTCGTCTTGAAGAAGTCTGAAAGATATCTTCTAGATATCTAGTAAGAGTTCTAAAAGATGTCTTACTCAAGACATGTTTTGGATGTCTAAAACTGTCGCATAAGACATCTTTCAGACTCCTTTTAGATATCTTTCAGAACAGTTTGTAAGACATCTTTTAGATTCCGAAAAGATATCTTTTTGTCTATGTGGGCAGGATGTTGCATAATTTTGGTTTTATTATATAAATCCACAGATTTGTTTGTCATAAAAAGTCTAATAGCAGTATGTGGAATCTCATCGTCATTATCACATTCCCTAGATTCAATTAAAGCAATATCCTCGTCAGACATTACTCCTTCAGCTAAATGATTCAATGCATTGATGAAATATACTCAACTTATAAAACTTAAACTCATCCCATAATACATTTCTTGTAATAAAATTGAGATCATTTATTGAAAGAGTAAATACAGGACTGATCAACACCTGTAATTTGTCTGAGTTGCGTATCCACCCTGTGTAGCATTTTCCGCAAGCGTAATTTTCTTGTGTTTATTTTCTTGCAAACAAATATTAACGTTACTTTTTATACCCTTCACTAATCTCTGTTAAGCCATGAATGATACTCGGGTGGGGCTACAAGAACGTCTGTCACCTTTTGCATTCAGATTTTGCCCGTTGTGAATACGTAAGAGTTTTATTTTCATCAAAAATTTGAGGAAAACTCAATTCGTCTATTTAAGGAACTTCATGCCAAGAAACAGGTTCCTTTCCCTGCCCTGGGGCTACGACTTTGATATCAGATTCGACCGAAATTTGTTTACTGCGCTCGATTGTCCATGTGTCGTTAAACGTTAATTGGAGGTGAAAAAATGTCTCCTATTCCAGCACTGATTGGGAATTTTGTTTCTCTCTCGCTGTTCTGGTACCAGTTCTTCACTTCATTCCAAACGCATAAAATCAACTGAATGGGGATCAGGGATATCATGGTGTTCCTTCTCAATTGGGTTACTCGATGATACATTTTGATTCCTGTACGATCATTTATACGTCTCAAAAAACAAAAATTTGATAATATCATAAATCTTGTTTGTTACAGCTGCCACGAAATTATCGACCCGACGAGAATTTTGGATTAATCATCTTCATCAAAGACTCCCTCATCTTTCAAGATGGAAGATATTGAAAAATTCTGATGATTCCTGTAAGTCATTGTGATTCCATCCAACCTTCATCCTCAACCGTGAATCATTGATTTCGAATACAAGACAGCGCAAACCTCGAAAACTTCGCATCAAGGCGTGACAAGATTCCAACGAGATGTCAAGTTTCCCATTATCAACGCGATTAATAGATTACATAAGATTCCCTCCCATACATGTACGTGAGCGGAGATGAATAAGTAAACATACCAATTACTCATTTCCAAGTGACACAAAATACTTTGAGAATATTCTTATCGAATGCTCAGAATATACTCTACCGAATATTGTAGCAAGCTCAAAACGTGTTCTCAGAACATTTGGATGAGACTGTTTCGAATATTCTTATAACATCAGACATCAGTACGATACTCAAAGGAACTTTGTGAAAGGATTTGTTGATAACACCATTCCAAGAGTGAACAATATTATCGTTAACAGTACAGATGGATCTGTACGGAAGAAATCGATGTTAATTGATATTTGAGAAATGAATCTCCACATTTCAGCAAATCTCAAATGTATTATTGTGTCTACGAGTGAAGGGAAATGGTGATGATGATTGTTCGAAAGTGAATTACATATCTGGAATACTTGGTTCGCTGTATTTCAGATATGTAATTTTTGTGATTTGTGTGACCACATCCTACTTGTGTAACTACATCCCCAAAATCAATGCTCAGTGTTCGACAATAATATTTTGTGTAAGAAACTAAATTTGTTAAATAAATTCTATACAATTTCTTCAAAAGCTCCTTTGTGGAATATCATAAGAATGTTCCTCACCAAATGTTCTAAGAATATTCAAAAAGATTTCATTATGCATTCTAAAATGTGTCGTGTGGAATTCATTCACGTTCAATCGCGAATCTTGGCAAAATATTCAAACGTTATTAGAATATTTTGAAAATATTTTTGTGTTACTTGGGTTGGATATGTGAATTATTGAATATTTCCAAAATCATTTTTTATGAATTCAGTTTGAAAAATGAACGGCACTTTGTGGAAGATTGGTCGTTGCTCAAATTTCATCATATCACTGTTTATTCCATTGCCAAGGCCAAGAACGTCTTTTACAAAATATCTTGATATTCATTTTTACAGAATTAATGAAGAATTTTTTTAATTTGAAAATACATATCGCTGTTCCTTCCGGGAGACCCTCCGATACGGAAGTTGAGGGACAGTGAAAAATTCATATCGAAAATATTACGAAGTAAGAATGTTGAGTTCATTCCTAATAAAAGAATAGAAAAGTTCGTAGTTGTTCCTCATTTCAAATGTAATGAGTACTCGGTTTTCAAAACTGTTGTCGATTATTTTGAAGTGGGACAGTAATGAACAGGGCTATATTTGAGATATAGAAAGCAAAACTCAGAGGAAAGGTTGCACCGTGCTATGCTGTCATCTGCTGGATATTTCAACAGGGAAGTTTTCTCCAAAATTCATACTGATCATGTCTACGACAAAAACAAATAATTGTCAGTTGCGAAGGGAGGTTTTCATTTGGACAATTTGTTTCACATAGACGCGAATAATTTAGTGGAGCACCACCTGAGATAGAGTTTAAGTGAAAATTCTTCTTTTGGGGTTCTTGGGTTGCTTGTTTCACGTAGCGCATGTTCTTTGGTCTCGAATCCTGATTGAATCACTGTTTTTGCCTCCACAACATCATCCAATCGACAATTCTCCAGGATCATAAGATGCACCAGATTTTCCTACCAGGGACGTTATTGTTCACATCTCAGCTTGTTTTCAACTTCCAATTTCATCGGGAAACCCAGCCAGAAATGGAAATTTGTCGATATCGATTTGATATCTAGTGCCTCAGAATTCTCTCGAAATTTGTGAGTTTGATATCGATATGATAAGCAACATTCAGGGACAAAAGAGAAAAAAAACTTCCAAATGCACTGTGAAATAATTTGCTCCGCTGAATTGGCAAAAAGTTTGCGATTACAGCAAGGATCTTGCTCTTTGAGCAAGCGCTCGTTGATCCAACAATTCGGCAACACAGATATACAGATTGTTAGAAAATTTGTTGAATGAGCAAATATGTTAGCACGGCAGATTTTTAAAAATCGCCATTTCAGCAAGAATTTTTCTCTTTGTGTAAGAAAGGAAGGCGGAGCACGATTGGATGACCTAAAACGTGGATGAATCGCCGATTCCCAGGTGACATGAGAGTTTCAGAATACTCGTCGTTCGATTACTTTTGGCTTATCATTGGCAATCTTGTCTGTTTGAGATTGCTACAACTCTCGTGCAAGGTTTTGTAAGCTTGTATCCTTGTCGTCTGTCAACTGGAGACTCTTCCGTGAATCTTGCAGCAAATTGGAGTTACCACCTAGGTTATGATTTTTAACTAAGAAACAAGAGATTTTCCCCAAAAACTTTCCAAATTGGCCAATTTTTCTCTGATCTTGATGAATTTTCCACACATCGAACCAAAAATTCACAGAATTCTTTAATACGTATAGTCAAAATCCCAGTAAGCAAAACGCGCCCCCGGGACGTTCATAGAAATTTCATAAAACCCGGAGAACGTCTTTTGAACGTTAAGAAAACGGCCCAGAGACACATTTTGCTGTCGGGAATAGCATCGACAACCGTGGATCCACTTTGGCGTTTACCCTACCTTGGCGAGGTCACACGCGTTTCAAAATTACTATGAATACCATTCGATGTGAGAATAGCTGGGAATGAATAAACGATCCAGAACTAGTAGAGATTTATTCATTAAATTCACGGAGAGAGAAGAATTAGCTGTGACAGCGGAATCTGATTTTGTTGGCTCTCTTAGCCTGAAGTAGCAAATTTTTTGCTGTACCAGCAAACCATTTGTTATTGCAGCAATCTTGTTAGTTATGGCAGCGATTGTTGAGCTGTGGTAGCCAAAAATGTTTGCTCCTACAGCAAGTTTTGGTATTCCGTATAGAATGGCAAACAAATTCTGATGATGTAGTTAACATTATTTGGTATCACAGCTAAAAAAGATTGCTGTGATGAAAAATGGTTTGCTGTTACAGCACGAAATTGGCTGCTCCAGTAAAATCCTTTCCGTGTTTTAGCGAAAACAATTTGACCGTTACTGCTTCATTAGCGTTTCTCAACTGGTGCCATTCGTTCGACAGGTATCATACAACTATGCGTCTTATTACAAATCGCTAGAATCGTGACGGTATTCAACCAACCCATTTGTCTTGAGAATGTTCTTTTAACATTCAGAAAATCTTTCCTACAGTTTCCAAACGATCAATAAACAATCGAATGTTTTCCTGATGAAAATCAAGCATCCCAAGTAGAAATGCTCTAGTTATTGACGAGTTTTGTAACGCTCAACTAGCCAGATACTAGACACTGGCAAGTACCTCACCAGAATCCTACGAGGCACTTGCAAGCGTCTAGTTTTTGGCTAGTTCAGCGTTACAAAACTCGTCAATCACTAGAGCATTTCTACTAGGGGTATATATAAAGCGCGAAGGGAGCGCATACAAAGCGGAAATGCTTCCAATTACCTCTCCTTGAAATAATATCTTCAAGCGGTTATCTCGAATGCTATGGAGAAAGTCACCGGTTCGATTTTCTCTGTAGGGTGAAATTCTTTTATTTAGGTTTTGTGAATTCCTGACACAACAGAGATAGAAGAGATTCCCATGCGCATTTTGTGATGAACTCTAACCTTTAGAGCACTGCTACGATGATAACGTTGTGAACGAAAAACCTTATAATGTCAAAGCAGTTTTTCTAAAGGTTACGTATATATTCGAGAGAATCACGAAAGGTTGAGCATCCAACTAAACTCCAATCTATATAATTTGAATGAGATTTTGGATTTACCAAGAAGTTCAAATAGCGCATCAAATTTCATTGAGAATCCGAGGTATGCAGGGAATCCTGTTCGTGGAAAATCAACGACTCCTGAAGTTTGTTAAGTGAGCTCACGTTCTTGTAGGTATGAGCGGAACGTAATGCACTGAATCTGATTTTCATCTTTCTTCATTATGCTTTTTCAATGACAAAGGAAACATATAAAATTGGACTTTGAATACGAATTTATGCTTCTGATTGATCCAGCTGGGATTCCACGTGGATTTCAGATCCAAAATTTACCTGCGTCACCAGCTAAGACTCCACCTGGAATCCAAAATTCCAACTGGATTCCATGTGGGATTCGACCTGGGATCAGAAATCCCACGTTGGAGTTGAAATTCTAGCTGGAATTCATTTCCACCTGGAAATCTGGAATCCACGTCGAATCCCAGCTGGAATTCCGTGACAGGGTATGAAAGAAGTTTGGGACAGTATAATTATTCATTTGGATTCTGCATTCATTGAATCATTCATGGGAGGAATGTTTTGCAGAATCTCACAAGCTCTTTTCATTGCTTCAGGATTATTGAATCTGTCGTTGCCAATGTTCTCTTCAAAAATTGAACACCAGCATTCGAGTTGACAAATTTGGACGGTTTTTGTTCTTGATTTTTAGACTGATTTTCCGACCCGCACAGAGACAGATGATGCAAAATCAAGTTTGAACTGTCGATTTTCAAAGTATTCACACGCTTTTTTCGTTCGTTTCTCGAATCAATGCATCAAGGGAACATTCGAATGAGTCCTTCCCGAGAAATGGAAGTATACTCAATTGAATCAATTTAAATACTTAGTTGACTCACCAACTAGATATTGAATTTTATTCCCGGTTAGAGATTTCTTCAATTGAAAGTTGGACCATCCAAAGTCCTTTCTGGACCCATATCACTCCAACTTGGGCCTAAACGAAGCCTTGAATGGGTTGGTTTATATTTTCTACCCGGGAATACGCATGCAAGCGATGCATACTAATTGATTTTTCTCAGGCGGGACGTACAGCTCACAATGGATAGTTGTAGTGAAATCCAATGTCAATTCTTCCACGATATTTACTTGTGATGTTCTAATGAATTCCGATAGAACATATGAATGGTTTCGAATCGCTGTTTCTTTCCCATTCCGTACAGAATTGTCTCCGATTAGACACGTTGCGTCCACTTTGCGCTGCATGAATTCGAAGCGAATGAGCAAGGTCGCGAATGGAACATAGAAGCAATGGACAGCAATGTTGCCTCTACGTCCTATTCACCTCCGATTCACGCAGCAGTGCAACGTAGGGGTGCGACGTGTCTCATCGATGACGGAGTCTCATGTTGCACGAATGAATGAATGAAATCCAATAAAAACCTGAGAATTCCTGATTGATCAGTCCAACTGAAAATTGTTCGAACTAAACCTTGGATCTAATTCATCAGGTTCGTTGGATACGTTTCAAATTATAAGTGAATGAAAAAAACATACATTATATAATAAACGAGAGAAGCTCCCATCATTTTCTGTTGGAATTTTTGAATCCAAACAAGTAGTGGGAATTGCCAATGAAGAGATTTGATACTTTAGAATAAAACCATAGCTGAAACCATTTTTTTCCATTGCATTATTCTCAAGAAATCATATTTCCTTTCAAAATTCGTAATAAAATTTTGAGGATTTGAAAAAAATTGTGACAACAATTTTCCCAGATCATTCATTTGTTTCATCGTTCTCATAAGTACCATTTAGAATAAGGGCAAATATCGATGGACCAAATATGGATTGTACTTAGTGTTATATAAAATTAATGTTTTTCATAACGCGATACTCGTAAGGTAATTTGAATTTACACGTTTTTACTTGACTGTTGTCAAGAGCGATTAATTTTAAGGTGACATGAACGAATAATTGACGTCATTTGATGGAATTTTTATTTCTACAAGAGTTCTTTGACATATCAAGTTTCGCATTGGATATTCAGTTTAATCGAACATTCGTTCTTGCGAATGAAAATTCTATCAACCGATATCATTCATCCGTCCGTATTCTTACAATATCAATATACGAATGTATATATCACATAAATGTGAGTTCAAGGACTTCAAGCAAGTTTTTCCACAAAATATTCTCATTTATATAATTGAATTGAGGAAAATCGAAGCTTGAATTCCTCAAAGATTCAATCGTAGGGAAATTTTCTTGATTGAGGGAAGTCAATTGATTATCTTTAAAGTAACTAGTTTAACAGTGAGACTGATTTGAGATAATTTGTACCAGTTCGATGAATCTTCTTATTCGTTGATTATTGTGTTACCAGATGGACTTAGCCTCTGTAGAGATTTCATTCGCTCGATAATTAGTTCAAAATATAGCGATCATTCAGAGTTTCTCTGCATGTTCTGTAAGCAAAAGATATCAAAATAAGAATGCGAAAGTTATTCCACAATTTTGTTCGAGTTCTTGTTGGATTATAACACTGCACCTTTAGCATAACTCTTACACATTCAGAATTGAGTTCATAAATCTACTCCATATGATATCCAAAGATGTTTATAGAGCGTAAACGTATTCCAAACAATATCGAATAAGTTTAAGATAAATTTTGAATAAAATTAGTATTCCAAATGCGAGGGGTGTCTCACTGGAATTTCCAATCGATTCTGAATAATAAGAGTAACAAATCCGACTTACAAATGAAGAATCGAAGCAATAACTTGACAAATTAGATACGGCATCAGCGGATTCATTGAGAATCACTATCGTCAACGTAGAATCGATTCTTGAGTGAAGACCCCTCGATCATGTGATTGTTGTCCAACTTTGGATTACCAAAATCTATTTTGGTCAAATGAAGTTTGTCACCTATCGACCAATCTTATTGATATCTAACAAAATTGTTCGAAAATAAGTCAAATATAAAAAGAATTTAAAGTGAGAGCTATACTCGAATCAAATCTTCTTAAGTAATACAGGGTTGAATGAAAAAAAAAAAACACGTTGAACGATAACAAGAACATTCAATGATGATCGAGTTTCATACGATTCAACGGATCTCAAATCTTGTCAATACAGTCTTTCGAATTTATTGTATACGTAACAAATTCTAATCCTATAAACTCGTTTAGAAATTTTATTTTCATTATCGATGAAGTTCGAATTGTTTATCAAAACGAATTGAAAAATCTAATCTCAAATGGACGATGTTAATTAATAAAATTCAAGTATTCTGTATCCGTTCGTGGCAGTAAACGATTCGAATTCTTCTTCCAACGAGGTCTCGTTTTCGGTATATTCCAATGGGTAATAAAAATACAAGTCTTCGACAGATATTCAAAAACGATAACAAGTCAATGTGGAAAATTGATTCAATGTGTTATCTTTAACATCCAAATGATATGTAAACGCATACGAAAAATATATTGATAATAAAATTATATGATCCAACAAAAGAAAAAAACATTGAAGTTTCAATCATTCATCGAATTTGGAATCACATACTAGAGTATTCGAATGTACGTGTCTTTCCTTTTCCTGTAAAGTGTTCTCTCATTCAATTCTAAATTCGTTTGAGTGAACCATTCCAACGTTGACCACACTCAGTAAATAAAGGAATCATTCAACGAGGGAGTACGAGAGTGAGTGTTTTATACTACCTCATGTTTTATGACCATCAGAAATTTCAAGGAAGAGTGAGAACCAGGGATTCACTTTCTGATAAATCAATTTCCATTATTCGAATTGTATAATGATACTTTGTGAAGAAATCTGGCATCCAAATAAAATAGACGAAACACGATCCTCTTCTTTATTCGGCAATTCTAAACTCCACCTGGTCTGAAATATTGAAGATAACAGAGTGATGTTCTAGTTTGATGTTTGAGAATGAACTAATGAGATACGAGTGACGCAGTGTTGATAAAAACACATCCTAAGCACTTATCGATAAAAAAAATTTGCTGTGGCAAAAAGAAATGTTTCCTCCACCAGCCCTTCAAGTACACACAGGTGCAAATTCGCACCAACCATTTCGAGACTTCTCGTTTTTCGTCAAAAATTGATCTTATTCTCGTGGCTTGTTCAATGATCAACTAAGATATTTGTGAATTTTCTTCCACACCACGTTAATCTGCACAGTTTTCCCTTCAAATTGAAAAAAAGTAAGGCCAAATTGGTCGAATCGGAACCGAGTTATGAATCGATAAAGTTGCATGGTGCGAATTTGCACATGTGTGTACTCCGAAGGTGTGAAAGGATGCGTGTACTTGAAGGGTAAGTATAATATATATATAATAGCAAACAAAGTTTGCCGGTGAAGTCAACCTTCTTTTACTGTCACAGGTGAAAAAAATTGCTGCTCCAGCTTCCTGGAGGTTCCCCAGCAAAATCAGATTTCGTTGTCACAGTGAATTTTCTTTTCTCCCTGTTCTCGTTCAAAGATCCAAATGTTTCGAATACTAAAATTTTCATGAATTTGTTGAGATATTTTCAAATCTCCAAAGACGATGCGAAAAGCAAAGTACGTTCCTCAAAAGAGGAAAACAGACGTTGAACTTTGACCAAGATATTTTTAGTGAGGGAAATTTGGAGCGATCGTTACGTTCTTACGTCATATGAGATATTTACGAGGAATACCAAACCCTGGATTACCAAGCTTTCCCCATACAAATACTGCGATGGGAATTATTTGAGTTCATTTCCTTTGATCATTTCCATCGGTAGATGAAGGATACATTTGAGTAGACAAGAAAAGGTTGCGTAGGGGAAGAAAAGTGGTGGTTCTGGTTGAAGGATATTACCGAAAGAGAGATTTGACCGACCTAATTCAAGGTTAGTGTTCCAGTTTCAAGTTACCTACGACGAACGTTGCGGATTTTGGAGGGGATGATGAATGCTGCTGCTGCTGCTGATGCTGCTACTGCATCGTTCTCACCGCAACTGCAGCTATTTCGTGTTCTACACAATTCGTTGTAACCATAGTAACGATTACATCATTGAAAGATTATAATAGATAGGAGAACAGCGACCCTTCTATAATGTCAGTGCTGAATTTCGTCCATACGATACGAACAATGAGAAATGTCAAGACGAACTGGTGTAAATCAAGGAAAGATGTTCCAATTGAATATTTTAGTATCGAACAGTTCGATCGTCCCAAATAGAACTGTTCGATCCAATTGATGTCTCTTTGCTTTCGCGTATATTCTTCGTGATCTACATTCCATACAACTGAAAATCAACTGTTATTTGCATTCTTGAACACAGAGAAAAAAGAATTTGCTGAGTGTTAACCTGGTAGAAATCTTCGCTAGCGAATAATGAGGCACTTGCGAGTTTATATCTTCTACTCATGAAGCACTAGGGAGGAAAACTAACAAGACACTCCCTAGAATGTAACACTCCAACTAACTAGATTCCATTTATCAAAACTGGTGAAACAGTCGTCATTATCTAACGAGGTACTTATCAGGAACTAACATGGCACTTGTGAGAATGATAAGGGTAAAAATAAAAACTTATTATTGAATTTATAATTGATCCAGATATGTTCTTAGTTTGAACGAATTTTTTCATTCGAGAATCCTGTTTTCTGGTAGTAACATTGTTTTCTTGCATCAAAAGAACACTGTCTGTAGAGGATTATATTTTTAGAATAAAGAGACATGTTCTCAATTTGATTAATTGATTCTTTTAGTGTACATGCATGGAACATTTTTCTACCAGTTATCTATAAAAATCAATCAATCCAAACATAAATCTAATAAATATTTGGCAAATCTAATGAATAATATTGATCTAATAAATAAAACTGCTCATCAATGATTTCAGTTAATAATGTATCAATCTAATCTCAGTAATGTTTGGATTAATCTTGCAAGGGATTCACAAGTTTTATGCAAACATCACTAGTCAGATGAGATTTACAAGTGATTCATTAGTCGCTCACTACATAGTTTTATTTTAATAAGTTTCTCCCTGCGAATAACTCATGGGTCTTGAGGATGAAGAACTTGTGATATTCCTACTAGGGTATATAGAGAATAGCAAATCTGTTTGCTGGACTGACTAAAAATTCGCTGCTACAGCTAACTGGATTGCTAAGAGAGCAACATGGTTAACCGAAGCAACAATTTGTTCGCTGGATCAACACAATTTTCAATATCATATACAAGATAGCAGAAAAATTATGCTGGAGGAGCCAAAATTTTTTGCTGCCACCGCAAAAGGGATTCAGCAAAATTAGATCTGACTTTCATCGCGATGTTTTTCTTTTCTCGTGTTGTACGCCACTCGAATTCCTTAGAAGAATTCCATGTCTCGCGATATTTTTTAGACGAAAATGATAAAACGGTGAATCCAATATTGCCAAAACAATGTGAAAATAAGAATTGAATTCAACTATTCATTGAAGAAAATTTCAATTCAAAATTGAATTTAATTGTTAAATGGAGCAACTTTGAATTGAGACTCAAATTCAATTGCTAATTTTGGATTGATAATTAATTGAGAGGAATTTCGATTAAGAAATCAATTCAACTCTCAATTGAAATTTCCTCCAATTATATAATTCACAACCCTGGTTTACTCTATGAAGACTTTCGTTCTTTGCATTTTCAATTATTCGAAAACAACTGAGAATCCTTTGATGTCTAAATTTGACGGTACTTGATAAGATTTGAAATGGAATGTTGTTGAAGAGTAATTTTTAAATTCAAATGTTCCGCAAGGATTCTCCGATGAGTTTATAATTGATTCCAATATTCCCGAAAAGAAGAACACCAAGAATGCTCTATATATCGATTGAATATCTCAGAGCTTTTAGAATCTTCATCAGAATTCTCCAGATCAGTTTGGGTATTTTTGAAGAGTTCATTGGGAATTCGAAAATTTAAATTCTTCCAAGGATTCTTCGCGGATTCTTTGAGAAAGAATGCAAACGGCGATCGAGAATATTCACATATCGAAAGCCCTATCCAAGTCTCTGACCTTTTTTCACCGTCAATTATAGAAAATCCTAATTTTCTCAAGTTTTTGAGTTCATCTGAAGATTCAACTGAAAGCAAAAGATCGAATCGAATTCGTGGTTGCGAAATGGGTGATTGCGTTGCGTCGATGATGAACAATATTTATAATCAGTGTTCTATATTCAAAGATATAAATACAACAGCGACAGAATTTCTCTCGAACCCCAACGGTATGTGAGAATTTCTGAACACAAAGGCTAATTTGATTGAAGAAAAAGCAGGTCTCGATTCATCGAAAGTTCATTTTAACTGAATAATTCTATTTCGGATACGTCAGAGTATTGATTCCAGCGTCTACTGTTCTTATTCATTTTGTATTGTGTTTTTTAACGATTGTACAGCGAGTTTATTTCCCAGCACGTGCTCTGTGCGCACATGACTTGTACTCGTGATTTAATTTCAAAGTCAAGAAAATACAGGTTTCTTACCGATGCAAATTATATCGCAACTATTGCAGCTATTCAACAACGTGCATTTCTTCATTTCATCGAGCTATGCTGGTTTAATTGCAACCCTCATTTGGAGTGGTAATTATTGATAATGTATTATACTATTGAAAATTTATATATCGAATTCCCACATACATAGCGAAACCCTCTTTCCATCATCATCATCATCATCATCATCATCATCATCATGAAGTAATCAGTCTTATGACTGGTTTGATGCAATCCTCCAACCCTGTCTATTATCCGCTAACCGCTTAATTTCTGCATATCTACGGCAACCCTTATCTGGTATAATTTGTTTCATATAACTCAATCTAGGTCTACCTCTTCGAGTTTTACCATTCATTTTTCCTTCCAATATTGTTTTCAATAAGCTATCATGCCTCAATGTGTGCCCTATCAGATTACTTCTTCTTTTCACGACCTGTCTCAAGAGACTTCTTTTTTCATTTACCTTCTCAAGTACTTCTCCACTTTTTACTTTCTCTATCCACTTTATTCTAAGCATCCTTCTATAACACCACATTTCAAAAGCTTCGAGTCTCCGTTGGTCCGTTTTTCCAATTGTCCAAGTTTCGCAACCATATAATCCCATGTGGAAATGTACACACGGGCCGCTACTGGCGCGGTACTGTTGCCAGAGTTGCCAGTACTGGCAAATCCAACCTTGCCCTTATGGGGCCAGTGGTTTGGACGGTACTGGCAAGGAGTCGGAATAGTAACATCATTTTACATAAGGGCCAGTAAAACATTTACCACCACGTCGGTAGCGATATTTGGCGTGTGCCTACTATGGTGGAACTCTGGCATTGCAACAGAATCAGTTGTTCGGCCAGTACTGGATGAGAAGTGGTAGAGGGTCAAAATAATACATCCTACGTAGGAATTCAGACCCGACCCAGTACTGGTACAGTGCTGGTAATTAGAGATCCCCGGAGTTATATTTCAAGTAAAAAAAAAAAATACATTGAATTTAAACTTTCAAAACTTTGTGAATCTATTTTTCTCATCACCGTTATCTGAGAAAGACGCTTTGGAAGTGGTTTCATGAAAGTTCACTGGGCAAGGATTGAACCCGGGACCTGCGAGTGTGAAACAGAGCCTCTATCACATCAGCTAATCTCCGAGTTGACAACGGACCACTTCAATTCCCATTTATTGCACCAATTCCCTTGAAGTCACGCAATTTACCATAGACTCCGTAGTGAAACAAGACTCTACCAATACTGGTTCATTGTTCTCTATCGAACGTATGGAATGATCATACCAACTCTGTCTTGATACTGGCGCGACTCCGGCTCACTACAAAAATCAAGTTGCCAAGATCGTGATTTTAATGTCGATCGATTACCGATTCCGTAGTCAACCAGAGTCCCACCAATACTGGTACCATGTCGTCTATCGAACATATTGAATCATAATACCAACTCTGGCTCAATACTGGTGCGACTCCGGCTGACCACAACAGCCGAGTTGCCAAGATCATAATTGCAACATCAATCGACTAACGATTTTGTAGTCAGCCAGAGTCATATCATTACTGGCATATTGCCGTCTGTTGTACATATGGAATGATAATACCGACTCTGGCTGAATACTGGCGCGGTACCGTTTCTCGAATTCCTGGATATTGTCCAGACAGTATTCATTCGATACTGACCCTATACCGTCTGTCCACGCGAGCCAATACCGGCTGAAATTTTGCGAATGTTCGGCAACAGTTGAAAAACGGTCATGATTCTGAACAGGCACAGTTGTTTTTGCCGAACTTTGGCAAATACAACCTCGCCAGTACCACGCCATTTGTCATAATGAATTGATTTTAACGACAATACAACATCGATTCCGTAGTCAGCCAGTGCCATATTGATACTGGCATATAGTTGGCTATCAAATCTATGAAATAGTAATCCGCACTCTGGCTCAGTACTGGCGCCGCTTTGGTTTACCATAACAGCCGGATTTCCATGGACATAATTTCAACGTAGTTCGACTACCGATTTTGTAGTTAGCCATTGCCCTACCGATCCTGGCACTCGATCGTCTATTGGATGTGTTGAATGGTCATCCCAACTTTGGCTCAGTACTGGTGAAGCTTCGGCTCACCCTAATAGCCTGATCCCCATCGCTACGATTTTAACGACAATATAACATCGATTTCGTATTCAGCCAGTGCCATATTGATACTGGCATATAGTCGGCTATCAAATATATGAAATGGTAATCCCAACTCTGGCTCAGTACTGGCGCCGCTTTGGTTTACGATAACAGCCGGATTTCCATGGACATAATTTTAACGTAGTTCGACTACCGATTTTGTAGTTAGCCATTGTCCTACCGATCCTGGCACTCGATCGCCTATTGGATATATTGAATGGTTATCCCAACTCTGGCACAGTACTGGCGCGGCTCCGTTACACTACGATCCGTGTATTTTCCGGCCAGTATTGATTCATTACTGGCCCAACACTGTCTGTCCACGCCAACCAATACCGTCTCAACTCCGTCGAACATGTACAGCCAGTTGAAAAACAGTAATGGGCCTGAACAGGAACAGTTGTTTTTGCCGAAGTCTGGCAAATACAACCTTTCCAGTACTGGGCGATTTGTCGACTCCGGCAATTTCCACATGGGATGCTGTGCTCCAAACGTGACTCTTCAAGAATTTCTTCCTTACCGCCAAGCTAATATTCTTCGAACATGTAACTGTTTCTTTTGTTGGAAAGCCTGTTTTCCTTGTGCTATTCTTGCTCTTATATCTCTTTCGCTTTCACCGTTTTCCGTAATTATGCTTCCTAGATATTTGAATTCTTTGACTTGCTGAATTGTCTCTGCATCCATTTTGATTTTCGTTCTTCTTGATGTTTTCGCTGTTGTACAAATTATGAATTTTGTTTTGTCCTTATTTATATACATACAATAGTTTTTCAGTAATATTGTTTTCATAGTGTTGAGAATATTTTCTAACTCAGCACCACTCGTAGCTAATATAGCTATGTCATCCGCAAATCTCCACATGCTTACATTTTCTCCTTGAATCTTTAATTTCAATTGCACTTGCTCTTTCACTTCGTTCATTGCTTCTTCTATATACAAATTGAAAATCAATGGTGATAGTGAGCACCCTTGTCTCACCCCTTCTCCTTTTTCACCCTCTATTTCTATTATTGCGGTTTGATTCTTATATAATTCATATATTATTCTCCTATCCTTGAAATTAATTCCTACCTTTTTCAAAATCGTGAACATTTTCTCCCAATCAACATTATCGAATGCTTTTTGTAGATCCATAAAACCTATATACGCAGACTTTTTGAACTCTAGTCTTTTCTCTACTACTGTTCTGAGTGCTCAAATTGTTTCTCGCGTTCTCCTGTTTTTCCTAAAACCGAACTGATCTTCCGCTAGTCTACTCTCTATTTTATTCTCTATTCTTCTGTATATAATTTTTGTCAGCATTTTCGAGGTATGTGAAGTTAAACTAATCGTTCTGTAGTTCTCGCATTTGTCTGCTTTTATTCTTTTGGAAATCTTTCGGTACTTCTCCATTTTCGTAGATATCTCTGCCCAGGAAAAAATCATTAGATCTATTCAGATCTAAATAGATCTGAGTAGATCTGATTTTTGGTCAGATCTGGTTCAAAAGATCAGATTAGATCTGTTCAGATCTCAGTAGATCTGATCAGATCTTGGCACATCTGGTTAGATCTGATTTGACTATTAGATTAAATCCTAATGAGCAATTGGTGGTTCAATTGTCAGAACTTTTGTGATATCTGTCTGTATATGAATTTAATTTTGCACATATATTGAAACAAACACAAGCCAAAATCGCAGTTTTTCAGATTTTAATAGATCTGTTTAGATCTGACCAAAATTTAGATCTGGTCAGATCTGATCATTTTTTCCCGGGTGACCAATTCAAACAGTGTTTCACGAGATCTTTCCATCATGTAATTGGAACAATAATAAAGATTTCAACCACCCGTTAGGTGATAGCTCAAGTTCATGATTTTCTAAATACCTTTATCTGAAGTATCAATTACAAAGTTTGAAATAATACTCCTCCGTACAGATACCGATTGGTCGATTTGATGAAAACAACATTCTCATCGAACTAGCTGTGAATTAATTTGGCGACTGACAGGAACTATTCCGACCACCTACACTGAAAAAAAATAGCGAAGTCAACTTTGCGATAGGGTTGGAAAAAGCGAATTTGTTTATTCGAATCTAATATTTATTGTTCTTTGTTCAGTGCATTTTTAGTTCGGAATATGAAGAAATAATTACCATTTTCATGATATTTGTGATGAATTTTTCCCGCTTTTTATAGGACATGGCAACAGATTCAGGACACACATATTTTTGTAATTCTCAATGAGAATGAGTTTTCCAATAAACGAATGTACCGTGGCACACCTGAGTGCGATATTATTGACTCTTACTTGCCTTGTGTAAGAAATGTATTGTGTTATTTAGAATGTATTTTGGAGTTAAACTTAGAATGACCTAGTTCCTCATCAAGCTGAAGAATTACAAAGCCTTGAGCTGGGTACTTGATCAAAGCTTCGATTTGACCGTTTGATACCAGCGTCAACGAACTGGTGACCTCTTAAACGTTACAGGAAAGAGAAAACCAATTCGATGAGATATTTTTATTTTCGATCGCGATATATTTCATTAATGACGAACGGAGAATATCTGGTGGATACGTTGAAGTACTAATAATATCGTACGTCGAGATCAAATGAATGCAATACCTATTTAAATGGATCAGTAATATGTGCCATCTGAACAGCACTTTGAGTTCTCTAAAAAATTCTCATATAGCATGGTTGCTACACCGGGAATTTTCTCCCATTCTTATCGATTATTCCATCTGATGTGGATATATGATTGATAGATTCCGTCGGAATTCCACCCTTTTCTAGTATCAACCCTGCAAAAAATAATGAAATTTCAAATAAATAATAGATCATACTTTGTTCAACTGCTATGAAATCCATTCAACCGAGAATTTTCGTTTTCATTTGTTTCCATCGGTTGGAATCCAAAATCAGAGGAACGCTTAATCTCGTAACATATGTCGATGGCCCTGACGTAGTTCGCTCGGATACGAGTAGCAGAACTAGGGCATTTCGTCAGCAGCTTCTTCTCAATGACGTTGATGACATCACGATTCGAGGGTATGTTGCAGGCACGAACCCAGAAGAGTACCTTGAGGGGGCCAATGACCTTAGACGCGCACACTTTCATGTATGTATATATACATCTTGGGAGGGATGTTCATCTCTACCTCCCCTTTCCCCATTGAATCCGTCGTCCTTGGCTCGTTACGGTGGTGCGGAACTGGGCCAAACCTGCAACAAAACTGGATTCTCGACAATGCTCCTCACTACCGAACGAAATACATAATTGCCCGGGGTTACCATATACAGACTCGTATATTTCTTTTTCTTTCGGATGAAAATCATTGTTAGGAATGAATTCGAATCACTTGAGGAAGATTTCAATCGTCGGGTGTGAGAAAAAATCCTGTCGCGTTAATAAAATTCGATCAGGAAACAGGTAACGATTGTGATGACGACAACAGAAGGGAAACTGCTGCCTTGAATGGACTATATTTCCACGAGGGTCGGGAGTGGAGGATATTATATCGTGTGTATTTCCAGAATTTCGATACCTTCGAAGGTTGAAGGAGACGGTGAAACTGCACGCCCCTCTTGTGCGCATGAGAGAAACACAACACTGTGTTTCAGTGGACTCGTTTTTATTATACACGTAGTATAGAAGCTATACCGAAGCTTTCGGTGTAGGTCACCCGGGGACGTTCGTGAATGGGGTTGATACTCAGCATAATCTCTTCGCCCTTTTACCAACAAGCGATGACGTCATATCGAGGGGAAAGAGGGAACCCTCAACCGCAATCGGGTCATCCATTTCGCTGAGGCGAGTTGGGAGATGGTGACCTAGCCATTCATGGCCGCGAATAAAATTTATCTTCATCATTACTTTCATGCGAAAAACCATGAGAATATTCTTTTGTTCGATGGATCTCACAGTTCTTTTATATGATCCTACACTGTAAGAAAATTTACAGTGTTAGAAAAGGTTTTATTTTGACACCGTGAGGTGTTCCGGTAAATTTTCTTGGGGGAGTCAACACTTTTTGCTGCAATGGCTGAAAAATTGCTGTCATAGCGAATTTTTCTTTCTCTGTGAGATCACTGTAAAATATTATTAAAATGAATACATGCCACTCACAACCTCAAATTAAAGTTTTGAAGTTCCACCAAACGAACAACTGATGATTTCGCTGCATTAGAAAAGAAAATCCGAAACAATGGGGACTTCTCAATAACACCCAATGGAAGTTTACTTGAGCTGTCTAAAGAATAATTCTATTCTCTTTTTCAGGTATCGAAATACAGATGGTGGAAGAATCATTCATTAATTTCCCTCCCATTCACATCTCAATGTCGGAGATACAAAAACCGATTAAAATCACGTCATCATGATAACGATGAATTCCTCTCTCTCTCTTCATTTCTTCTATTTTGAGATTTGTATACCAAAGTTGAATAATCGTTAATTTTTGGAATAAACAGGAGATTCAATGGATTGAATAATGTTTATAATATGAATCTAGAACGGTTACTCGATAGACGCTCGTAAGTAGGAAATTATGGTGTGATAACGGCCAAGGGCAAAGCCAAGCAGAGAAGAGAAAATTTCAAACTCCAATGAAATATAAATGTGTGAGGGAAAAGGTCAGGGTAGACTTGGTTATGTTAACGATGAACGCTCTTTCCTTCTCAATGCTATACAGGTAACAACGTGTGTTAATTTCCAGCGTTGTTTTTTCTAAAGAATTTCCTTCCAGGAGAAACTTTAGATATTCCTCTTCTGACTGACTCGCAAGATTTTATTGTTGCCTCAATAGCATTAGAATGTTGTCTATACTGAGAGAAAGGTACATAGTTAGAACAAGTAAATGTTAGTTGCCGCAGCTAGATTTTTATTTACCCTATCTAGACTCAAGGTGGGGTAAATAAAAGTCTAGTTGTCTGAAATATGAGTAAAATGGTTCACTCAATGGGAATACAAAATTCAATTGTAACAAATAAAATTTAGTTGGTGCAGCTACATTTTTATTTACAGTGACTAAATTTCCTAGCTGTCGGATATTTGAATGGAACCTCTTTCTCAGTGTAACTAGTTTCTATTCAATTGATTTCGCACTAGTCACATCTAATCTCAAGGATATTGATCAACAATCGGATAAACTATTGGAAGTATTCCTCCGGCACCCGATTGCACATTCAATCTCCGGGGTTGATCAGGTTAACCTTGAACCCGCCTGGCTGCCACCAAAATCTTGTCAGGAAGACAGCCAAAGACTGCTGAAAATTTCAAATCCGGATCTGAAGAAATGATTGAATCCATGAGGTGACTGGGTGATTTGTCGGTCCTCATCGTCTTTTCTGGCATCACTGCTGGAGAATTACGTAAATTTATTATAGTAGATACTACAAACGATCAGAATACGTATACAACGTTCCGGTGCTACTTGGGTGGATTTGATAGAATAAAAATATCAAATCTCCCTCGAGATTCTTTCCAAAATCATGATTGATTCACCCAATCAGTGCCATTTCAAAAATGTGGAAATTTTGAAAATTGCATCCCGTACACCCTAACAACACACTCACTCATTCCCAGCTCGCATCTCTGTGGATTCTACGTGGATACAAGGTGGATGAACGACGATGCCACGTAGAAGCAACGTTGAAATGTTCGGTTCTGTACACGGAAAGACCGAGTTCATCAATATTTAGAAAATTGACTGTCAATCTAGAGAGAAAGAGAATCATTGAAGAATATTCGTAGTTAATTTACCATAAGTTGATAGTTTCAGTGTAAGAAATCACAATAAGACCAATAAGAGCAACAATAAGAGCAAAACCCACAGTACCCACAGTACAAAAGGAACATGGAAGTAAAATCGCGCATTTTTCTAGCTGATTCCACTCTAAATTCAAGTGTTGTATTTGAATACGCTCAGAGTGTCTTGAACGCTTGAAAGCGTGTAAATATACTCATAAAACATACGAAATATTTGATTATAAGACACTTACTCTGTTCAAAAAGTGACTACGCAATTCAAACACTCTGAATGCAGTTGTAATAAAACACTTGAATTCGCAAGGTGAATATCTATTTGTTTCACAATTGATATTGCTACTTCAACTCTAGAAGTCAAGGACTTGATAACTTTCCTTCTTTCCTCGGTACTGAATCATCTCAAAGACATCCTTTCCAGGCATTCATCCAGTCATTCGAATATCGAAGAATGTGTCCCACCCACTGTCCCACGTGACACAAAGTTTCCTTTTCCAATTCTCTTCTACTCTGCCACGTGCACGAAGGAAGAAGGACATTCTTTTCAAGTTGCCTTAAGAATTGTATTTTTATTTTCAGAATCATTCGTTGTGAAATAAGATTTCAATATGAAAATTCACGAGCAAGTTCGGGAAAATGCACGTGAATGGAGGAGGAATTTCGAATTCACAATCGGGTGTCGTAAGAAGCTTTGTAGGAATGTTTACGAGAAAATATATATTGCTCGTTATCGGTTTGAGGTTGATATCGATAATGATATTGCCACGTGCCAATTACTTCCACAAACAACGCCAAGACGATTTCTGCATATACAAAAAAAAATATGCTCGAACACGAAAAGGAGATACGAGAAATGTTCTGCAAATGGTATGTATAGGTATATGACAACGTCGTCGACAGAGTTCGAGGGATCAGAACGAAAATATTCGAAGCAATTAAGGAGAGGAATTAATTAAGGCGGAAAGATCGAGAATATTGTGGGAAAATGAACATCGAATTTATGAAATCAGATTCACATAGCGAAATATGTTGTGTTTATTCAACGGAAACAATATTTCCCCTTCCCAGATGAATTCGCTTTGAATTCAGAGAATATTGTTTGTATTCAAGAAAAATTTTACAAACCGAATTTGAACCGGAACAAATTAAAGCGAGTGCATTTGGAACTAGGGAAATATTGTTTTTTATACGTATGAGACAATAGATGTTTGAGATTAGTTTGAGGTGAGAGTATGTGCGATGATCTTGATTCCACCTCGCAACCCATACAGCACAAAAGTCCCCGCAAAGAGCTCCTGTTATGACAGTAAACACGAATTCATTGTGAATAGTTTGAATTCAAAATGAACTCTTGATGAATAACTTGATCTTCAGAAAGAGTTCCTATCACGAATTTATAAAGAACTGTTCAGGCATTCAACATGTATGCATTTTGAATTCATTGAGTTCATATTGAATTCAATTTTTACTGTCACAACGGAGCCTGTTCGAGAAGTTTTTCCAGAAGTTTTTATGAATTCAAAATGATAATTTGTGCTGTCTGGGAAAAGATTCTTGGAAGTTATCTCAAAAGCGATCTTTAAGTTATCCAATTCTGTTGCATAAGATATATTTCATACATCTTTGAAATGATTTGATCAAAAAATCTCGAGATATCTCAATATGCATTCAGGTATCTCAAAGATATCTTCAAGATATCTTTTTGTTTATTGGGTTTCAGCTATCCAAATATCAATAACATCATTCTTTCCATGCGTGTGGCCAAAAACTCTTGAGAAGAAACATGTTGCTGAAGTTTGGATCGTTCATAGAAACGAAACATAAATTGGAACCCCCAAAATCTGATGAATGATCGTTATTCATCTTCTCAAATTGACTCTTTGGAACTGAAAACATGACTTCAAAAAAATACTGCAAAATTGTAAACGCCTTGTTTCAAAGAACGATCCAATATGCAGTTGTCTGAATTAATCCATCAATAAGAATCAACTTCTTACGGTTAAACGAATAGTCACTGAATTGGTTCACAATCGTGAATCAATTAATTCGACAAGATCCTGAATTTCGCTATATCCAAATATTCAGAATATTTCCCCACGTAACCAAAAACACTTTCAAAATGTATTTTAAATGCATCGGATGAATTTAAAATCGTTTTTGGAATAAAGGATTTTTCGTAAAAGATTTCAAATGCATTTCAAAAGTATTGTTGAGAAAAGGTTTTTTTGAAATACTTTTTGAAATATATTAGGTGTACAAATAAGTTTCCGCGGTTTTTTATAAAAAATTAGGAATTTATTGTAAAGGAAAAGTACATTACGTTTTATTCAAAGTATTTTCCATCATTTGCCACTACTTTTCCCCATCTTTCTGGCAACATTCGGATACCCCGTCGAAAAAACTCTTCATCTTTTGACGCTATCCACAAATCTAGCCAATTTTTGGTGTCTTCATATGATGTGAAGCGCTGCTCAGACAGACCATGTGCCATCGACCGGAACAGGTGATAATCAGAAGGGGCTAAGTCTGGTGAATACGGCGGGTGGGGTAAAACTTCCCAGTTGAGTGTTTCCAAGTATGTTTTTACCGGCGCCGCAACATGTGGACGAGCATTATCGTGTAAAAGAATAATTTTGTCGTGTCTGGAGTAGTAATGGGCGCGTTTTTCCTTAAGTGCCCGACTCAATCTCATCAATTGTGTTCGGTAGAGAGCTCCAGTAATGGTTTCGCTTGGTTTCAGCAATTCATAATACACGACACCAAGCTGATCCCACCAAATACACAGCATGAGTTTTTTTCCATAAATATTCGGCTTAGCTGTCGATGTTGATGGTTCGCCGGGCTTAACCCATGACTTTCTCTTCTTTGGATTATCGTAGTGAATCCATTTTTCGTCACCAGTGACTATACGATGCAAAAAACTCTTTTTTTTATTCCTGGCAAGCAGCATTTCACTCATGCATAATCGGCGTTCAACGTCTCTCGGCTTTAGTTCATATGGAACCCGATTTCCTTGTTTTTGAATCATTCCTAACGATTTTAAACGATGTGAAATTGCTTGTTGAGTCACTTGTAGAGTAAGTGCAAGTTCTTTTTGCGTTTGGGACGAATCTTCCTCCAATAGTACTTCTAATTCCATGTCTTCGTACACTTTCGGCCTTCCACTGCGTTCTTTGTCTTTAACGTCAAACTCACCGTTCTTAAACTTTTGAAACCATTCCTGACAACTTCTCTCACTTAAAGCAGCTTCACCATATGCTTCTAGAAGCAATCGATGCGCCTCAGCTGCAGATTTTTTCACATTAAAGAAGTAAATCAAAAGTTCCCGCAAATGATGCTTATTCGGAATGAAACTTGACATTTTTGCACGAAAAAAATTACGTGATGCTGATACGGAATCACTAGTACTTTAAGGTTATGGTGTTGCCAGATGACTAAACTTGGGATATTACGTTTTACATCTGACAATTTCTCCATAACCTTCTGGTGGGGCCATCTTTTGACAAACCGCGGAAACTTATTTGTACACCTAATATTTTGAAAACTTTTGTGAAAATGTATTTATCAGAATGTGAATAAAATACATTTAAAATGTTTTTTTTCAATTTGATATTATCATCATAATACTTCAAATGAATTTGGGAAGAAAATATTATTGATGTATTCAAACAAATAGAAATTTGAAATCAAGCACTTGATGGGGCTTTAATCAAGATTTGTAAGTAAAATACATCCTGGATGGTTTGAAAAATATTTCATACAAATTGCACTTCATGGCATCAAAATCATTCTTTATCTTTGAAGATTGTTCTACAGCATGTGAAATAAATGTAATTCGGTTTTCTATCATCAACCATATGTAGACAGACAAAATTTTTGAGGTATCAAAAAGATTGTTTATAAATTTCTAAGAAAAAATTGGATACAACAGTTCTCATAGTTCGAAAAATATCCCAAGTGAAATTTCCAAATTTTTTCTCAATAATATATACATATATATGTTGTTACTATTTGAGATATCTTTTAAACTTTGAAAACTGATGCATTTGTTTTCTTTAGGAATCTGAATCTGTGCCATTTGGAGTCTTACTTTGATGTACCCAATAATTTTGCATTCTCCTCTTAAGGTATTACAAACCCAAAAAAAATGCATTCCAAGTGTAAATCGAGTGGTTTTGATAAATGCAAATTTTGTTAATCTAATTGCCAAATTAATACTTTTATAGAATCAGTTTTAAGCTTCAAAAGAGTATTTCCCATGCATTTGAAGTAAATTTTCAATGCATATGGTATATGAATCCAATGTTATAATTAATAGTTTTGAAATGCATTTATATGTGTATTCACTATGCATTTTAAGCGTCCCATAATAGTCCTATTTGACGATCTTATTAAAAGAATTTGAAATGCATTTTGACAAATGCATTTGAAATACATTACGTACATTTAAAATGTATTTGAATACATTAAATGAATGGTAAAATGCATTCCAAAAGCGTTTTTGGTTACGTGGGTCACCCACAATTGAAAATTATGACCGCGGTTCAAAAAGTAGGCAATCAGGTAAAGCCCAAGTACATTTTTGTAGTTGAAGTAGCTATATTTTCCATTGGAGTAGCTATGAAAATCGCTGGCATAGAGAAAATATAGCCACCGCGACTAAAAACTGTACGTGGGCTGATTTTCAGCTACAGTCATTTTTCTCAGTGTAAATTGCGTACACGTCACTGCCAGAAAAATCTGCCTGGAACTCCATGAGAATATTATGAAGTTTTTTACATGAATAGTTCATTGAATTTATAATACAAAATATTGTATCCAACAATATACCTTTTAATATCAAGAATGTTTTTCTCAACGTTGAAAATTTTCTACTCGATCTTAATAACATATTTATGAAATTCAATAAACAATGGATTTCAGAAATGAATTTTTGAGATTTCATAATTGATATTAAATTTGAAAACTATTATTCAATTCAATATGAAAATATGATATTTCATAAAGGAATGAAAGAACAACATAATAAAAACAGATTATTTTCTCGCCTTATGAGTTATTCATATAAAATATATGATTTTCAATAACTATGGAGCAATAGGTTACTCTTTCGTGGATAAATGTATGAAAACTAACCGGAAGCTCTGATAAAATTTCGAAGTGAGTCATTGACTGCACAATGGGTTTTCATATATGCGTACTTTTTCTTGTCTTTTTTGTTGAGCGAATCCACGTCACAAATCGAACACTGCCCCGAGCGGTTGAAACTGCAAACAAAGACCCGAAAATCTGATTCGATTAATAATCCACGCCTACATTAGTTGTGCTTTCTTTTTTTTCCTTCTATCACTTCGCAACTTCAAAGTACTTGGATTCACGCACTTCGATAAAAACAAATAAGAATAGATACATTCCTGTACAGTTGTTAATACATTCATCCATCATATTTATCAAACTATACACTACTCCTAGTTCGTTCACTCTTTTCCCCTTCTTATGGAGTTTTGATTCTTCTCGAGTATCTGTCTACAAGTTCATAAAACAGCTTTGGAAGCTGCCGTTGCTTTTTCTTCGTTTCACCACCGCTTCGCTGTTATTCTTCGTACGAGTCATTCCCCTGTAATCGACTTTTTTCCTTATGACAAATTCCGTCCTTGACATGAGATATGAGATCCAGCTAAAATTGTGAAGACTGCGATGAGATAGATCAACGACCTCTATGACGTAAGTGCGTTGGTGTGATGTACTTGTCTTTGTCTTCTTTCGTCCACCCTGCTCCTTTCCTTTAAAATTCGTTCACCTTCGTGCATAAACTGTTTTAATATGACATACGATCATTCTCATCCGAATCTTCAATTTTTTCAATTCCAATGATTTTGTGGTATTCACCGTTCAAACCCTTTGATGAAAACAAGTGTTTCAACATTCTCAAACTCTGAAAATTCATTCGATATTCGCATTACGTTACTCCTGAACAGAGGTGAGCCGTTGTAACGGTCCGGCGAGGCGAGTTATCATTCTACAGGAAGCCTGAGAGCCCCTTGAAGTTTGGAATGTTGCATCCGCAACAGGAGTTACGTGGTTCGCATCAGGAGTCACGTGATTACAAAATTTCATATTAGAATATCTCAGAATACATCAATATCTATCAAAATTTCATAAGACGGAAGCGCTTGTCTTCATGTTCACAAAAATTCTTGAATCAGGAACTGATCAGCAAACTTACAAGTTTCCTGGTTAATAAATCCGATCAAATCCGATAAAAAAAAGTTCAATGGAATGAATTGGGTTTCTGCATCGGAAATTTCCCATTGATACCAATACAATTTTTTTTCTATTGGATTCAATCGGTATTTTATGATCAATCAAAACTCCAATTGGTACCAATGAAATATTTTTTGATGTAATTCAATGGGTATTTTATTATTGATCAAAATTTTGATTGATGTACATGAATTATCTTCTAACTGGATCCAATTGAGAATTTGCCAACACCTCTACTTCCGCATATGATTTGGGAAATTCATTCCTACCTGGAGGTGATTCGAATTATCAACGATCTACCTACCTGTAAGACCTGACTTTTTAACCTCTAAGACTCTCATAAGCTGCTTCGAAGGGGCATATTGCCAAACATATCCTGGTCAAAAATGTCTGATTAAATCTGATGACAAAAATGTTTTTTCATTGGATTCAATCGGGATCTTATGAATAATAAAAACTCCGATTGATACCTATAAAATATTTGTCAATGGGATCCAATAGGTATTTTCTTGATAATGAGAATTCCGACTGATACCAATAAAACATTGTTTAATTGTATTTAATCGGTATACTATTGAACATGAAAATTTTAATTGATCCCAGCGAAATGTTTCTCAATGGGATTCAATGGGTATTTTATTATTAATAAAAATTTGGATTGATACCAATAAAATATCTGTATTTTATTACCAATAAAAATTCCGATGAATACCAATAAAATAGTTTTTAATTGGATTTGATCGGTACTTTATTCATTTGAAACTGATGGTCTGATGCAATAAGAGCGATTCTGAAACTGAATTGGTTATTGTCGGAACATGGCTGTACTTGGAAACAAAAGATTGGTTGAAATAAGTATTTAACTTGTAAGAACATATGGACCCATTTTTTTCGTTAGAATAACCAATGTTGTTATTGATTCAACCAGTTTTTCAAATTAGTCGAATCAATGAATAAAAATTGTTGTCCTAACGAAAAAAAATGGGTCCATATGCGCTTGCAAGTCAACTAGTCGTTTCAACAAATCTTTTTTTCTCATGTAGTATATTAGGATCTGTAAACTCTCCCATTATTTCCAATAGATTCGAATGTTGGGATGATCGAACTAAAACCCATTGATCAATTAAATTTATACATTTTCAAATTAAGCCGGAAATTCCCCATTAAAAACTCATTATCCGTTCAATTCTACACATTTCCCCATTACTTCCATAATAGATTGAGGTTATAGAAAATTCCAATCAGAACCGTTCGCCTTATGGAATGGACAAAATTTTAATCATCCAATCAGATATCTCTTACACAGACCAACAGATCACGCGAAGTCTTATTAATTCGATTAAACAACAGATTTTTCTATTGGTAAATCCTCGATTGAATATTGAATATTCCTATTCATTTTGAACCGTTAGCTCAGCCTTTCCGATTGACCCTATTCATTCCGATCATTTTTGAATTGGTTTTCATCGGATCCTATTGGATTTTTTAACCAGGGAACGCTCCAACTACTGAGAAACGGATTGGAAAAACTGAGCAGATATGAGCGAGTAACTGATTAGGCACTGATCAGTAGTTGATGAGGTATTTATGAATAAGTAACGAAACATTTATTACCCACGAAAATGCAGGTCATGTCGAAGAAGATTTGAAATTATGATGATAAGTTGATGATTTTTCACTCAAATAATAATTCATGTTTTCGTTTGAGATGTTCCCAAGGATTAAAAAGTACATTTTTAGCAAAACCCATAGAAGAAATTTTCCTAGACTTTTTCTTAGATGAATTCTAGGAGGTTTTGTCAAGGACAAAAAATATACAAAACCAAATGTATGGGGTTTCCACCTCAATCATGAGATATTATGAGCTAATATCCAAGTTACTACACTCACTCATAATAAATAACAAAACTATAATATTTCACAACAAGAAAGATCATATACATATTACACCCTAATCTTCTTTTATACCATAACCTTACAAAATCTAATAATTTCCAAGGTAGCTTTGTTATGTTGATATACTCTTTATAATTATTGGGCTACACCACAATTAATCCCGGACTAAATCCCCCGGAAAAAATAACCCAGTCAAAATATCCCGTACAAAAATATCCCGATACAAAAATATCTCCACAGAAAATAATCCCGCATTAAACATCTCCATTCTATAATGTCAAAAAAAAAGGGGAAAAAATGAAAAAATAAGCACAAAAAATCAGTTGCAAATATATACTTATAATCTCATATGGCAATGCAAAATCACAAAAGTAATAAAAAAAAACACTTCGCAACACCCTTCAAGTACGACAATTCATCCATCCCATCATATCAAGATATCTTGAAGATGTTCATGTTTATTGGCATGTTGTTGGTGGGTATGATGGGATGGATAACACTTCAAATGTCTTTGTTTACAATCAAATTGCAAAGAAGGTGAAATCGTTCATAAATTAAAAGCTTGAATAATCCATGTAGATACTAACAAATTCTGTGGAAAGTACAATTCTGTGACCTTGCAGTGCTGGCACTAAAAGTGAAAGAATCTCCAAGTCACAATATTTTGCGAATTATCGAACTTCTCACGCTGAATTTTATGTACGGCCTTCGTGTACGGTGATTTTATCAAATTCTCATTCACATTTACTAATAAGTTGTATCTCAATAACAGTAAGAAAAAAATAATTTAAAGGTAGATATCTATGATATTCAACAGACACTAACGATCACTGGATCATGTATTTCAATATATTTCACCGAATTCATTAAACTGTTCAAGTTCTAAATACAATCGACTCATCTTATATATTTTTATATGTAATAAACACCTTGTTTAAAAGATCACTTTTACTCTGAAAATATACACCGCTGACATTATATCTTACTATGTCATATTGACGATTATAAGGACGGTCATCAAAGTGTCCCTATGGCTCAGGTCATCGAAGCGTAGGTACGTCGTGAAATGTCCGGGTGCGAATCTCGCAACCTCAAGAATCCAAAATGAGGCGAAATTGGTAGGACCGAGAGGGGGATTAAAAGAAAAGAAAGGAAGAAGAAGAAGACAAAGAGGGAAAAATTTTTTTTATGCACGATTCGAGATTTTCCTAAGATATTTTTATGAATTCTTCAAGACATTTTTAAGACTTGATCGAATACGTCTAAAACATATCTTTCGCAAGACGTTTTTGAGATATCTTAAACTTGTCGAAATCAGTCGCGTAAGACATCTTTTAGATTTCTAAAAGACATCATCGAGACCTTTTTGCAAGACATCTTCCAAAATTGCGAGATATCTTTTAGATATCTAAAAGATGTCTTTTTGTTTGATTGGGATACTATCATAAACTTCGCTATCGTAAACATTATGTCTTCATTATGGTACCATCACCTCGTTTTGCTACCAATAACACTGCCTTATGCGGAAACACCTTGGTACCATGATGCAAACATTTTTTGGCGTGCATGTCACTATTATGATGGCATTATTGAGACATTTTTCTATCTGGGAAGTTAATAAAATCTATCTATCTATCTATCTATCTACTCGGGTGTTGTGACATACTCTCCAAATCCAAAACAGTAAGATTTTCATTCCAACGGGGAGACATCGGCATTTCTGGCTATAACAGTCCATTCAAAAAGTTCGCGGGATTACATTAGAATTTTTTCCATATGATTTTTATTTAGCTTTAACCTTCAAACGATACGTGTGTAATTTTGATAACAATCTAACTATTGATTCGTAAGTTATAGCATTTTGTGTGAAGCAACTTTTTTTATTGAAAAAAATGGACAAAAATGAATTTCGAGTTTTGATAAAGCTTTGCTTTTTGATGAAAAAAAATACAGTCGAAACCAAACAATGGCTCGATGAATATTATCCGGACTCTGCTCCATCGAGACAAATGGTAGAGAAGTGAATTGCTGAATTTAAACAGGGTCGTACCAGCACAAATGACGCAGAACGCAGTGGACGCCCAAATGAGGCTGTTATTCCAGGAAACATAAAGAAAATCCACAAATTGGTTACGAACGATCGCAAATTGGAGGTCCACGAGCTAGCTAACATTGTAAAGATATCGGATGGTAGTGTTTTTACCATTTTACACGAACATTTGGGTATGCGAAAGCTCTGTGCAAAGTAGGTGCAGCGTGAGCTCACAGTCAACCAAAAACAACAACGAAGTGATGCTTCGGAGGAGTGTTTGGCGCTGTTAAACCGCAATAAAATCGAATTCTATCGTCGATATGTGACAATGGATGAAACATGGGTTCACCATTACACACCAGAATCCAAAAGACAGTCAGCTGAGTGGACAACAGTCGACGAATCGAATCCAAAGCGAGCAAAGACGCAATACAGTCGGCCGGTAAGGTGATGGCGTCTGTACTTTGGGATGCGAAGGGAATAATATTCATCGACTATCTCCAAAAAGGAACCACCATCAACAGTGACCATTATTGTGCACTTTTGGATCGATTGAAGGCTGAAATCGCAAAGAGACGGTCACATTTGCGGAAGAAAAAAGTATTGTTCCACCAAGACAATGCACCGTGTCACAAATCGATGAAAACGATGGCAAAATTGAATGAATTGGGCTTTGAATTGCTTACCCACCCACCGTATTCTCCAGATTTAGCCCCCAGCGACTTTTTCCTGTTATCAGATCTCAAGAGAATGCTCGCTGGAAGGGAATTCAAGTCCAATGATGAAGTAATCGCTGAAACTGAAGCCGATTCTGAAGAGAAATCGTACTATAAAAGTGGTATCGAAGAGTTGAAAAATCGCTATACTCGTTGTATCGCCCTCGAAGGCAACTATGTTGAATAATGAAAACGAGTTTTGTCAAACTTTTGTTTCTTTCTTACTCACCCTACTCTCTAAATTCTTTGGAGTGAATATTCACTCCTCAAAGAATCAAAATACTGCAACTCTAGAACGGAGTGGGAGCTCAACTCTTGAAGAGTGAAATTTCACTCTTTAAGAGTTAATATTCACTCTTTTTCCTAAGAGTGAGTTTTTCACTCCAAACACCAGAGTTGATTTCCACTCTTATAGAGTAAAAATTCACTCTTTAGGAGTGAAATTTTTCACTCTTTCGGAGTTGCAGTATTTTCACTCGGCAAGAGTGAATTTTCACTCCAAGGAATTTAGAGAGTACGAACATATTGAATGACCTGGTACTTTCGTGTTTGGAGAATAAATCCTCATTTCTACAAAATCTCTACATCTCTAACGATATTCCAACACTTCTCATTCTACCTCAATGCACTCGGCAACCTACCGCGAAACATTTGAACTGATTTTAAAGTGATGTAACGTCATTTCACAGTGCTCTCTGCTGGATTCCACACTCGTTTCTTCACATTCTAAAATCATAAAATCTGCCGACAATTCCATATTCTTGCTAATATCAACATACACGCGTTGAACGTATGAGTAAAAAAAAATCTGTCCCCTCTATAATTGTATCTCATCAAACGTCTTCTTATTACCAACATAAAATTGAAATTAGCAAATCTTAAATATTCGCTCTCGTGTATATATATACGGTGAGACTGAAGCTGCTGGTCTGAACCGAGCCGTCAGTTACTGTAACCTTGAATTGAATGTTCCTTCAGAGTTCTGGACAGGCGAAATATCACAATTCGAAGCAGAATAATGAAAGATTACCATAAAATTTGAATTAAAAGTTGAAAAAGATTTCACTTTCCGCCACTTCAGGTTTAATATTGAACATTTATTTACATTCATTAAGGCTTTACCTTTCGCATTATTGGACCTCGCTACGCTCAAGGTATTGCGACTACGAAGAGCTTCTTAACGCATTCTCGCGCTTCATTCTCAACGCCAGTGAAGACGAACATATAATTATATGTTAATTCCATATTATAATAAGTTGGTTTCAACGAGTCACGAATTCTTACGACTGTTATTCACTTCAAGTCTGATATCGAAGCTCTTGTTATTCTCATCCTTTGTACGAGAACTTGTTTCTATCTGTTTCTCCCTATCTTGAATTACAGATGTGAAGGTTTGAGAATTCGATAGTGAACCTATCGATAGTGAATTGGTACCACTGTTTGGAGTCTGAATCGTGCAATTATTATTGAAGCATATTCATTACAATCATATAATCTCATGTAAAAATTAGCAATCTTGCTAATGCTGACAACAGAAACTATTGTGCCTTTGTTGGTGATAAAATGTGGCCAAAATAACATTGGGGCAAGTTATGTGCCATTCGATGGAAACTTGTACTTGCTCTCTGAAATTTTTAGAGTGAGATTTGTCTCTTCATTCAGACAGAAGCAAACTTGTCGGAATTACGAGTAGAATTCCCATTCTTACAGTTTGAAGTTTGAGATTAGAAACTCACAGTCACTCAAATTCTAGGGTGAATTTTCCATTCTAAAAGAGTGAGAGCTCACTCGAAATGAGTGAAAATACCACTCACTCACTTTTGAAACTTACTGTAGTGGAACGCGTGATTTTTCACTCTTCAAAATTAAGGAAGTGGAAATAGCATTTGAGTGAAATCATTGCAATCCGATGATCTTGAATGGTACTCATAGCAATTTTGGAATACTCACCGCCAAATCACTATCTTTCCTCCTCATTGTTATCGTGCACTCCTTCTTGGGTACACTGTGAAAAACGATTGTAGAATTCTCGCTCAAAAAATTGTGGCAGCAAAGTTCCTCCACAGATTGAGAATTTTTCATCATAATTTGGTGGAATTTATTTTCATTTGCAGAGTGAAATTCGTAGATGAAGAAACAATTCTCCCACAATGAGGGGATGAAATCAAACAACAGGGTGGAGAAAAACTCCCCAAATTTTTTACAATTTATTTTCTTCTAACAAAACTGAGTAGTAATTTTGGTGGATATTAGATACTTATTATCTACGGAAAACATATTTCAACAATTAATTTCATCCTTCACATAAATTTTCTGAGATCAGAAAATGTTTTTTCTCATGTTCCTCAGTACCACTAGAGTTAACATAACATTCAATTTTTTGTCAATATTTGAAAAGATCGAGTCTTTCATGGAGAATACATAGTTTTTATCGATGTTGTTTCAAAACTTATTTGAAAACTTGATTTTTTCTCCATAAACATTAAAGTTTTATATGAAAATAAATTTCGAAAAGAGAAGTATCATTATTTACAGGAAAAATTAAAGTGCATATCTCGATCGAGAATTACTCGTTGCGTATGAAAAATTCATAATAAAAATACTAAAACTTGATAGTTTTGTTCATTGCTGAAAAAATTCTGAAATCCACTCAAAAATCTCATTCGAATTTTGATAAGGGGTTATCAAATTCAAGGAATGGTCATAAAATTTGAGAAATTTTCATTAAAATTTATAAATTTATTGAAGGATCTAACAAATTCATCAAACTTGCCATTGAAATTAAGAAATTCTCTATTAAAAATAACATAGATTCTGCAAATTTCAGAAACATGGTTTTGTGAATAGTTTCATAACATTATCATTCAATTTCAGTTGAATTTTCCTGCCAGTGTTGTTGTTGTTTCTCATAGTTGAATTATCAGCTCTAAACAAATTCCCTACGAATATATAATATTCCCGTGTATATTTACCATTTATAAACATGTGTAAAAATTCTATACAAATTTTATATAGAATCACATTGAATCAGATTTATAACCCTAGCCCTACAAACGGCACTCTTAAATCTCTTTGAAATACAGAAAAAGTTGTATATAATTTTGAAAATTTGTGATGACGCACAGAATTATTTATCTGAAAAGATCTTCCAAAGTCAGTTTATTGGATTCCTAACACGAACTGGAAGACTTTCAGAGATTCCTCCAGTCGAACGATTCTATACTCCACAAAATGTGTCACTTCTTAATCAATTACGTAAGCATAGAATCTGCTGTCGATATCATTGTTCATACACAACAAACAGAATCCATCAATTCCTCATGCTCTTACGAACATGATTGATTTGTATAATTCGATTCCACGGAGTCAGGGTTTATTGTTGCGCTAAATCAAAATGATGAGCTGTTCCGAAACATAATTATGCTTCGTAGTCGATATAAAATCCGAATAAAATACTCGAATGACCTTTCAAAAACTTGATTAGATCGCGAAATTACGATATGAGAAGTAATTAAATGTTTTATATGCTTAGAATCTTCGTCACATTCGATTGCGTGATTAAATGATCGATGCATAAATTAAGCACTCGTTGAGAATACAAATGAATCATAGGTGGATGGAGTTACAGAAAACGTACGAATTCCTTCAAATACTGACATGCGCTCAATGTCAATTTGTATACATTTGCACATTGAGTGTGTTACGCGAATATCAAATGGTTGCCAGAAAAACAATTGTTGGTGAAAGTTTGTTTTTGCGTCATACGTTCCTTGAGATATTCGACGATATTTCGGAAAATGAGATTCGAGATTTCCAGGGGAATATTGAATTGAAATTGATCAAAAATCGCACTTACCGGTGAAAACATTTTTTTTATCGGGAATACATGTATGCGAGATTAGAGAATAGCAAAATGAAATTCGAATATCGTATACGAACTCTTTATATAGTAATCGAGATCCTCATTCGTTCCTTGTTTGTTCCCTACCCTCCGATGTTTCGCTCGCGTTACTCGACGTTCTTCATTATACATGAAGTTATATTACTATGTGAACGTACGAAGGGCATCGGCTTTTGCTGTTTTTCTTCTGGCCGCTTCCTTGTAATTGTTTTATTTTCCATAGAATTTTTTTCCTATCTGATAGTCGCATACAGCGAGAGCAAAGAACCAACCAATGGACAACGTATGTTGTCTACGGGCGCGCAAGAAAGGCTTGACCATGCATCAACCTCTTGTCGTTCAGGTAGGGGAGGAGGGCTTCTACCGATGATTTTCAAGGTCGGTTTCGCATCCGTCTAGGCGTGGTGAGATACAACCACCTCTTCTTCCTCCTTCTCCTCGACTTGTCTTTCTTTTCGGCTTCAGAAACTTGCTATAAAAGCACCGCATCGGACAGACAACAAGCATACCACGATTTACCAAGTTTCGCAATCTTTGCAAATAAACGTTCATAAAATCCTCCTTACGAAGATGTTCAAGCTGGTAAGTAAGATCTTCCTTTAAGGAATTTTGTTCTCTTCGACCGAGAAGCTACCTCTGTTGTACGCTTCCCGGCATCCCATACACAATGTTTATGAATTTCATGTTTTGCTCTTCTCATCACGATCAATTATTCTATTCCACTGAGTCGATTTGTTATAAACAAATCATATTAGTAGTGCAATATTTCACAAATGTATGTGAATCGTCTGCAGGGTTTTTGAAAGACTCATGCATTTTCTTGATCATCTATGTTTTATAATCTCCAACTTTTCATGTTATCAGAATTCGTATACACATCCTACGCGATTTAGATAAATCATAACATCGAATGATAATATTTCAACACTTGTCAATTGATTTGCCAGAAAATGTCGTTGATGACGGATTTTTCAAAGAAACCTGTTTCTATCGATAGATCGTTCTCGCCGCCCTCGTGGCCGTTGCCATTGCCGCCCCAGCACCAGAACCAGCACCAGCTCCTGCTCCAGCACCTAAACCAGGATTTTTGGCGACAGCTTACAGCGCACCGTACATAGCAGCAGCACCCGCAATCGCCACGTACGGCGCGTACCACGCTCCTCTGGCTTACAACGCGTACGCCGCTCCACTCACCTACGCTTCTCACTACGCCTATGCTGCACCGTACGCTTACAAGGCTTACTACTGAGCGCAGATTCATCGACCATCATCTTTGCAATAGAATAATTACGTGTTGTTGTGTTTTTCTTTCTTTTTTTTCTTTTTTGAAATCTCATGATGCAGTTTCATACGCGGAACGTCTTTCGATTGTTCGCCTTTTGTGATCTCAAAGAGCAATAAATGTGCCCGTCATTTCTACTTCGTGTTTTTTTCTTGTGATTTTATCAACAGTGTTCCATCCTCATTCCTTTGTTCCCTCACTGCCGTTTGGTTATATCCAAAACAGTCGACGCAGTACATATCTGATACTTAGAATGTAGAATTTGAGTATATTGAAACATTAGAAAATTCGTATATCGTTGTAACTTTTAATGGAGCGAAGTTCGAACAATTTAGGAGTCGCATGAATCTCCGATTACTCGTTCATTGTTTATCCGTGAGTGATAAAAGTGATGACTGGTATGAAAAAATATAAAAATTATTATTCTCTTCATAGACTGTGGTATTGGAAATAATAAAATTCATACAGAAGTAATTAATCAGTCAATCAATTTCGAATAATTATAGCCAATGAGTCGACTTTGGATTATCGATTATTCATTTAGAAAGAGGATTCGTATACTTTCTGAATCGCAAATATTGTACGTAATAATTAGGGATATTCCGTGATAATTAATTCTAAAGAAAGGAAGAAGCATTTCCACTTTGTTTTCAAATCAGTGAGAAGAGCAGAAACTCTTATTTCTTAAAAATATTCAAAAGTAGGAATTCTTGTTTCTAAGGAGATACATACATTTTCTATCCATCTTTACAAAGTTTTTATTATAATCGAACTATCGTAGTGGATTACGCAAGAATGTTAGTACATATCTAATACTTGGACCTTCGAGTCAGAACATCGGTTTGGATGTGTTCTGAATTTCAATGCAATACTTCCTAATCGGGAATTCAATCAAAACGAAGAGTTTGTTTCTAATTTTGATTCCCTCTTCGTATATTCACGTGCGTAACATGCACTCATGTTAATTCTATTTCTTAAGCTATGAAGGATAAACGAATTCATCCTTTCAAGCGGTGCGTACACTCGAGTGGATTTTTAATCGTTTTACGACAACTGACGTGACGTTGTTACAGTTCACCCAACCAGTATTTCAATTGCAGTAACTATATTTTCAATTATTCCAACTGCAAACGATGCAGTTGTCCAGTAAGTGGGAACAATTTTCTCAGTGTACTATACTTTGGTGAAAAAGAATATGATAGAAACCGATGAGGAGAATCAAAGACCCCCATGGAAATAGATAAAAACAGACAGAGTTCTTTCCTTTCATCAGCAGAGTAACTTCGATTTTGAAAAATAATTGAAGTAATTGATGTGAACGAACCACACTTAATTCATCCAGAAGTGTGATTTATTTACGATTCACTTAGAAATCCCGCTCTCCAGGTAGCAGAATTGGGATTCTACTCTAATTTTATTTGGAAATCCATATTCAGTTTTTAAAAAGAAAAGAGGAGCAAAGCTTCAAGTTTAGGTTCATAAACATGCGACGATGTGAAAATCTGATGAACGTTATAATGTCCGCTTGAGAATAATTTCAAGGAAGATTCACAGAACGTTCATTAAAGATTTACCGAAGATTCAATTTTTCAATATAACTTTTTCCATGAAAAAATGAACGGTAATGAATCTCTGGAGAACCTTCAATGAACGTTTCATGAACCTTTCTTGGAACCATTTTCAAGCGAACATTCAAATGTTCATCTAAACTTTGTAAAACGTTTGAGAACCTAAAACTTGGCTCCAACGGAGCTTCAGGCTGATCTGTGTTAATCTATTCTGAACGTTTCCTCCGGGATCAATATTTTGGTCAAACTCCGTATCAATAATTACACTGGAAAAAGAGTGTATAAATTTGTACCTGATAAATCTCCATTTGGATGAAGTGGAATAAATATTTATCCCACATAAATACCCGTCCATTACTTTGAAAAAAAGTCCAAAGTTTATCCAAAGTCAAGAAATGACACATGACATTACTTTGAAGTTACCTTCGGATGAAGTTTGATCGAAAGTGAAAGCTGAAATTTGATCAGAAAAATAATTCATAGATAATGTCCTACGTCTATCGAAATAGAAATCATGGGAACACACGATTGCATCTCCATTCGTTCATATGATCTGTCTGTTACGCTGAATCATCGATTTTCTTTCATCAATTTACTCATAGGAGAATTAGTGGATTCTCGACACCTTATTGTGAAAGATCGATGAGATGAAAAATTATCATTCGTCAGCCCATGATCAAAAGCAATCAGCGTAGTCATCCTTCGACACAAATATGAAAAAAAAGAAGGGATTTGAAAACTGAATTCATATCGAATATAATTTTGTCGTAGTGAGTTTAGCCCTACTCGCATCGAAAGTATCCCATTTCGTGAGAGTTAAAAGGGTGCAAAGTGCAACCCCAATCAGATGCAGTGCAGTGCCAGTAGTGGATGATCTTCAACACTCGACCAGACCAACACAAACGGAAAGAGTACTGGATATATAGAAATACGGTACTACGCCTCTACTGAAAAACCAGTGTTGAGAGCTTGACGTCGACAAGATACTGATTGTAAATAATAGTTATCATCCCAGACTAATGCCAGCACTCTGCACTGTTCTGTAAATTTCTGGTCGAGACAATAGAAGAACCTCCCTCTATCTCTGCATAGTTTAGTCAGAGAATTTTAGGGTAGATGGGGGTCGCAGCTGGGCCGTCATTTAATGAAATGGTACACACCACCGGGATGGAAATCAGCCCCGGTTTCTTATGAAAGTTGACTCGATTGAAATTTCTATTGCCAGCTAGATATATTAACAATAATTGGCTCGCCTCCGTTTAACCACAAAGCGACCAATGCTGTGGTGTCGCGACTCACAATCTCTTCGAGAGACCATTGAAAAGAAAATACATTCAGGAACAAGTTTATTGGAGAATGACGTATCACGGAAATGACATTCAAAAAACTATGACGTAACATAAATGTTTGCGCTGCGTAAGTATCTCCATCGTTTCAATTATAACAATAGTCCTCTTTCTCCTTCTCCTATAGAATTCTGCGTCATTCCCTGTTGTAAACTTATGAAAGTGGACCATGCTTGAACAAATAGATTGTTTTATGGTTTCACTTTGGAGTATATAGATATAGAGTGATTATTGGCCAGTTTCAGAGGCAGAGGTGGTGATCCATGATTGATTTATTTGGATGCAACACGTGATGAGGTCACACTCGCATCCGTGAGAGTGTTTGCCCATGTGGTACATAATATCGATCTCCTATCACATAATACATTGATTTATTATGAATGGAAAACAAATATTATCATTTTCACCCTCAATTACCTCAAAGAGGTCTAAAGTGAACAAGAGATTTTCGAAAATTTGATCACCCATTCAAGAATCATACCACGTTTTTCATCATGGAAAAAGCTTGATTCAATTGAATGCAAAGCACAACGAAAGGTTAACGAAAACATGCGAAAATACGCGGGGTAACTGCTCAGATAGCACAAATACTCCAAAAGCATTCGAAAAGATTTTTCAAAAGTTCTTGAAGAATCTTTCCGAATTCTTTGGGAATGGGCGTGCTGTATGGATGAGGGTTCATAAAATTGAAATAGGGCAATATTACATACGTTTGTGCACCTTATCGCTTCTCTACAGTATAAAATAATACACCACACCTCATTCACTCAAGAAAAGTATAAAGATTCAATTAGAATCTTCAAATCCTCCTCGAGCAAATGAAGTTTCATGTATGATTTTGTGCTGTATTGAATGTATGCTATGCATGATGTGATGTATCTATGTACAAGTGAGTAATAACACGGACAGCAAAGTGCAAGAGAAGTTCCTAACAACTTCCCAACAATACGAAGCAAGTGTTGTTGAGAAGTTGCCAGAAGGTTGCGTCGCCAAATGCACAGAAACATGCAGCAAACTCGAAAGTTGTTGTCATGATGCTGCAGAGATGTTTGAATATAGATATGAAACTATGATACATGAGATCGAACAATTCTCCAACAACAGAACACAAACTGATGCAGCAACAGTTGCACTGCGACTTTTGCTGTCAGGGAATAAGAGAGTAATCTTACGAGATCACAGTTTCGGAAACAGAGTTTGAATGTGATTTCGATTCTCTCAATGAGCATTAATCAAAATTCCTATGTCCTTTCACTAGATCAATCAAAATTTCTATAGAGATCAGTGAAAATCCATGATTTCCAGAATGAGATGAAAAAATAATGAATATGATGAATGATTTTGATTTTCATTCATATTAGCCCTGCTGAATTTTCCCAACAGAAAACGATACAGAACGATACATTTTGTCTATGATTTTCAATGAGGTTTCTGAATAGGGATTTTACAATGTTATATCGTTATTCAACGATAGAATTTTATCGTTTCTTATCGTATTCATCATAAAATGTATGTGATATTATCGTGAAATTCCTGTAGAAAAAGTACCACCTATTCTGGAACACATGACTATTCTTTTTTCAAATCACTGGTACTTTTTCTATACGAATTCCACGATAAAATCCCATATATTCTGTTTAATTTCATAGAAGACGATAAAGAACGATAGAGTTCTATCGTTTACTAACGATATAATACACAGCTCCACAAACAAAATCGAAAAAATGCTTTCCGAAACCAAACCTACCCTGCCTTATGTTTTTGAGGTCGCTGAATCCGAATTTGAAATAAGTTTAACCCCATCACGTCAGGATTTTTCATAACCTCAAAAATTGAACCTAAAACTCTAATAAAACGAGAACTACTTAATTTCCGAGCATATTAACTCACGTGAACCCATAATTTAATAATCCTATCATCCCATAATCTTATAAACCCCAAACCCCATAACCTCAAAACCCCATTTGCAACAAAGGTTTGGAACTCTAACACTGGAAGGTCTGAATCAATGTGTTGTCTCTCGACGTATAGCAAACCTAATCAATTTATAACCTTCAATTCTAACCAGCGATGAAGAAATGAAGAAGGGATTATTAGATTATGGGATCACGTGAGTTGATATGCTTGGAGATTAAGTAGTTCACGTTTTATGAGGGTTTTAGGGTCAATTTTTGAGGTTATGAAAAATCCTGACGTGATGGGGTTAAACTGATTTCGAATTCGGATTCAGCGACCCTAAAAACATAAGGTAGGGTAGGCTTGGTTTCGGAAAGCATTTTTTCGATCTTTTTTGTGGAGCTGTGATATTGTGAATTCCGTATTCAGAAACCTCATTGAAAACTATGGAAAAAATGTACCGTTCTTTATTGGGGAAATTTAGCAAGGAAGGTACTTTTGACAATGCTTGCTGTCCCGTAATTGAGCAAAGAAAACATTTCACCATCGCCTTGTCTATCACACAATGCAAGGATTGAAAAGACTTTATGGATGCTCGCTCCGTATGCATAAACTTCAAGGCCTTTATTACGCATGCACGTTTTTTACATGCGACATCATGAGGCGAAAGAAAGAAGTCAATTTATTTTTCCTTGAAATTTCTCTTGTAATCTAACACCATCGCTCGATTCTAACCGATGAAAGCCGTTTGCTCGTACGCCGTATGATCTTGAAATTTGTCCCAATGGAAAATTCCGTCTCGAGGTTGAGTGATTTCTCTGTGAAAATAATTGCGTAATCAAACATGACGTGCATTTCTCTCTTACAGTCAACCATTCATCCTCTCGATTGGGATTATTAAATTTAATTTTAATCCATTTATCGTCAACTCTTCCATGTAATTCATCGTTTGGCATTGTACACGGAGAAAAATAAAGTTTTACAAATGACTACATTCCTACTGAATTGGCAGGATAAGAGAAAATATCACTGTTATTGATATAGAAGTGTAGTAGAAGTTCGAACGCTCGTACTGAAGAATATTTTGTAAAAATCATTCATTTTTACTACACTGTCTATCCAGGGACGTCTTTGGGGGGTGGCTCAAGGGTCTATAGCCCAGAGCGGCAAATTTCAGGGGGCGGCAGAATTATAGAAGTTTTTTTCCAGTTATCAAATGCGTTCGAGCACAAAGGGAGCGGAGAATGTGAATTCAAGTATTTTATGTTAATATATTCACAGTATTTAAATCATTTACTCACTTGTTAAACACTTAAAAATATACAAATGTGTTGATAACTCAGATTAAGTATTTGATAATTGAACATGTAATCCATTTTATGGATATATTTACATGCTCTGAAGCGTTTTAAGAGCGGCTACAGGCTTCAAACTCTGAATGTATCAAAATAAAACATTGGAATTTAAAGTGTATGTACGGAAGTTGGATACATTCGAACACGATTTGTGCATGAACTCATCAAACCGCCGTGTATGGTTGTTTGAACTGTTCTATTCCTTACCCTGGTTCAAGTGTCATAGCAATTCATAAGAAAATGTTCTTATTATGAAACACTATGGATTTTGCAACACGATATTCATAAGTCAACCACGGAGTCCTATGAATTTCTGCTTATGAATGTATGTTCATGGGAATACATGATGAATCATAAACAGAAATTCATAGGACTTCATGGTTTACTTATGAATATTCTGTTGCAAAATCCATAGTGTTTCATAATAAGAACATTTTCTTATGAATTGCTATGCAACGGAAATTCACGGAAATAATTCACGTATCAATCTGCTGTCAAAGTTTTTTGAATTGATGAAATTTTTTTTTAAATGAATGAATTTTCATTATGTATTTTTTATTTGATTCAAACAAATTTCTCCAGGTAGCAATTTAACCTTTTTCACAAGTTCGCATTTCCCTTTTCATCGGCAAGCATATCATTAAAATCTTTCCAACGGGAAGATTTTCCTGGAATTTCCCTGAAATACAATTTGTAAAATTTAATGTGCGACTTTTGCAAAGTTCATATTTTCTTTCTATTCTTTGTTAGGTATTCAGAATCTGGCATCCATTTTCAAGTAAAATTCAACAGAAATATGGACCGTTTTATCTTTATTACAAACTTCAGAAATATTCTCAAATTTTAAGAAATCCTCTCAAATTTGAGGAAAAATTCTGAAATTTTTATTCAAAATCACTATTCGATCTTGGCACCTCTAGAGCTTTAATTCCGGTACCTCGTTGATCCTATACACTTATATAAAAGTTTCTGATCAGACGGATAAGTTTATTCAATAATTCCGATATTTTTTTCGATTAAGGAAATGTAGGTTACCAATAGTTTATAATGCTAAATGTTTAATCCTGTTGAGTGTGTCCAAGTTTTATTAAATGATATATTGTTTTGAGTTATATGACATAGTTTCCAAATAACATGAATACACCTGAGAGAATGATTGAAAATATTAATTCAGCTCAGGTTGGGGGCGGCGAAATATTATCAGCCCCTGGGCGGCGAAAACGTAAAGACGCCCCTGCTGTCTATCAATAACAGTGATATTTTCTTATATCCTGCTAATTTGGTAGAAGTGTAGTGATTTTCTAAAAGTTATCTTCCTCCGTGTATTTGATAATCGATTCTATGATAACAAGAATAGAAATATGAATACTTAACAGATAGGCTGAAGAGTCCCGGGCCTAACAAAGAAAACACGGTTCAAAATTAGCTTTATTCATCAACGTAATCTCCATCAAGGACAACGCAATCATTCCAGCGCCGCTCTAACATTTCAATACCACTCTTGTGGAACGATTTATCTTTTGCCTCAAATAGGCCTCAGTTTCAGCGATAACCTCTTCATTCGAGCGAAATTTCTTACCGGCGAGCATTTTTTTTGTGTCTGCGAACAGCCAGTAGTCGCTGGGAGCCAAATCTGGCGAATACTGTGGATGTGGAAGCAATTCGAAGTTCAATTCATGTAGTTTTGCCATTGTTTTGATTGACTTGCGACTTGGTGCGTTGTCTTGATGAAATAAAATTTTTTTCTTTGCCATATGCGGTCGTTTCTTTGCAATTTCGGCCTTCAAACGCTCCAATAATGCGATATAATATTCACTGTTGATGGTATTTCCCGTCTCAAGATAGTCGATGAATATTACACGACGCACATCCCAAAATACCGAGGTAATAACCTTTCCAGCCGATTGTTGTGCTTTCGGGCGCTTTGGACGAGGTTCACCAGTGGCTGTCCACTCAGATTATGACGATCGTTTTGATTCCGGAGTGAAGTGATGGATCCATGTTTCATCCATTGTAACATATCGACGCAAAAACTCCGGCTTGTTACGTTTAAATATGACCAAACCCTGCTCAGAAGCATCAACGCGTTTTTGTTTTTGGTCAACAGGGAGCAAACGCGGCACCCACTTTGAACAGAGCTTTCTCATAGTTAAATGCTCATGCAATATAAAGCCAACACGTTCTTTTGATATTTTTACGATGCCAGCTAACTCACGCAACTTCACTTTTCGATCATTCAACACGATTTTGTGGATTTTTTGCCTCAAAATCCGCCTCATTTGGACGTCCACTGCGTTCAGCATCATCGGAGTCTCTACGACCACGGTTGAAGTCCGCAAACCAACGTTTCATTGTGGTGTCTGATGGAGCGGAGTCCCCATAACACTTTTCAAGCCATTGCTTCGCTTGAACGGTATTTTGTCCCATCAGGAAGCAGTGTGAAATTAAAACACGAAATTGTCATTGATCCATTGTCTTAAAAATAACAAAAGTAACGTCACTCTTAGTACAATAACTCACAAACTAATGAATAGAATATGATGAAATTTTGACAGCTGTTTTTTGAAGGTTAGTACTAACTCAAAAACAGGCAAATGCAGTAAAATCCGCGCCATCTATGTGTTAGGCCCGGGACTTTTCAGCCCATGTGTTAATCTTCAGAAATGATTCACTGAACGTTTGTTCCATACACAGGAGAAACTTTCTTTTTGCAAGTACAAATGAGACCTCTCAACGTTATCTCGACTTTGAATGTTAAAGGTCTGTAATTGTATAATCTGCATCAATAAAATAATGAACCAACATGAACTCATGGGAATGCAAGTTTTGTCAAGAAGGTTATACAATGTTCATAATCGCAACTGTGACGATACGAGGAATATATAATTTTGCATGGTTCTATTGAGCTGTTTCTATGACGTACAAAATCCTACGGAAACATGGAAGAAGATGAATACACGTCATAACGCATCTGTTACGTATGATGCTGCTTTGTGGATCAGAAGTTTTAGTGGAAAGAGAAACTGAAATCAAACAGAAACGAAGAGTACGTTGGAACACGAGAGAAATGTTGACGATTTGGTGAGATTTGAACTCATGAGTATCTATGTGGAAATGGAATGGCGGGGAGTAATTTGCCCGACCTTGGCGAAAATGATTGAGCAAATTGTGTTGAATGCTTCAAAAAAGAAAAAAAAATAGAACTTTGAATATATTTTTGATATAGATTTGATATACATGTTTGAGGGATATTGATTGTCTATAAAAGTTATAATAGATTCTGGTCGCTACCCGTACAGAGGTTCAGATCATTCCTTACAGTTTACGATTTCACTTTCTCCGAAATTTCGTAAACCGATATAACGTGAGCTTCTGTGATAGGAATTTGTTATGGAAGTGGTATTCTTCGATTCAATAATGATTGTTTCTTACGTGTACTGGATTGGTTTCACGCTGTGAGCCGACTGGAAATGATCATCAGCTTGGCCCGGTATTCCATATCTCTCACCGGCGAGGGGAATTTTTATTATATTTATATTACAAATAGGGGGATCCATAGCATATATAATAAAAGATATCATGCGTGGAATCAGTTCTGCATAATCTGCATAATAATTTTCATTAAAAGGTTTTATAGATTTGATTATATAAGTGATAGCTGTCTCTGTTTTCATCATACAATTCTCATGAGCTACAGTCATCTGCTAACAGAATATTCTTGGTTCTGTTGTTTCCGAATAAACCTGTGGTGAGTTATGGTGCCCATCGGGAGGACACATCCTTTCGAGGAGTATTCAAAAATCAAGTCTTAGTGGTTGAGCTTCCAAAATTTTTAATTGGAAATTTGAGAAACATTGTTCAAACGATACCTCCTTAGATGCTCAAAAACTATTTTATATTATTGAACAAACAAACCCGAAAACATATGCTCTTCTTGACCTCTGAATCTATACAGGGTGATTCAGGACTCACGCACAGTACTTCATAGGCATATTCTTCAGCCAAAATCCAATAATTTCTCGTATGAAAACAAATTTTTTGGGCCTCAGTTTTTGAGATACGAACATTTTTAGATTTTTTTGAAAATCCAAATAACCCAAAAGCATTTAGGGAAAGAATTGAACAATTCTTTCACCTTTCAATTCAAAGTTATAACGATTCAAAATTCTTTGGCTTTCAAGCGATCAGAATTCACCAACTCCAAATTTGTATAGCTCGGAAACGAGCACTGTTAAAAATTTCTGCATTAATTTTAATGTTTTTACTGGAAGTTTTTTTCAAGTACGTACATGAATTCAGTTCCATGCACATTTGACATGAAATTTAATGTAAACTATAGCATAATCTATAGGCTTTTCATGATATTGTACATCAAATTTAATGCAGAATGTATATGAACCCGATTTCATGTGCGTAATTGAAAAAAACTTCCAGATATTTCTGACAGTGAGGAATGAGAGGATAGCTCAATTTTTTTCCAGAGACCCGCCGTTCTCTAACTTAGCCGATGGTATTGGGTTGAAGTTTGTAGCACACGATGCTTTTGAGTTATTTGGAGTTTTTAAAAAATCTAAAGATGCTCGTATCTCAAAAACTAAGCCTCAAAAAAATTGTTTTCATACGGAAAGTTCTTGCATTTTGGCTGAAGAATCTATGAAGTACGTTGCGTGAGTTCTGAATCACTCTGTACATGTAACTCGTTGAGTATTGAATCCTTGATTTTGAATTGAGAAAAATTTTGCTTGAATTGCTATCTTTTTAGCTACGACTGCAATTCTTCAGCTGCAACAGCACAAAACCTCGACTCCTCCAGCAAAATTTCTTGCTTATTTTGTATATAATTGAAAACTTTGCTGGACCAGGAAGAAAATTCGATGTTTCAGGTCATCATGTTGTTCTTTCCACAATCCATTTAGATGTGGTAGTGGATTTTTAGTTATGCTGCGTCAGCAAATTCTTTTTCCGTGCAGCCTCGATTGCTTTTTGTACATAAAGTACTTTCCAATGCCCATAAGGTCGAATTTTTATGCTCGGTATTTGAATATTTTATGGCGAGAAGAATTTTTCAGTCCTTGTATCGAAGTATCGAATCACTTCGATCATGCATGGAAATTACGATGATCGAGAAACACTGAATATATTTTTCAATGGTATCGCGAAAAACAGGATAAATAACGAGTGAAATGTCAATCGGGTTCCGTCACAACGAAAATAATAACCACGGTAACCTTGGATAACGGGGATCAAAGACATCGACATTTACGTTATAAGCAAGGATAAACTTTCAACAAGTAACGAAGGTAAGATACATATTTTAGATCTGTATAAATTCCGTTGCTCCAAAGAAGAAACGTCGATCAGCTTACCGAATCGTGTATGATCCTTAATTCTCTTTCATCAATATTCCCCTTTCTCATTTCCAAATTTTTTTCACCGATGTAATTCATCTTCGTACAGTTTTGAGAGAGTTCGATGTACTCTGTTGCATTAATTATACCATCAAATCAAACCGATTATTTCCAGAAATTCACATGAAGAAAAAAATTGACTGTGACAATGAAATATGATTTCGCTGTGTACCGTTTGTCGAGATAGCGAATTTTTTTACTGAATTTTCAGTTATTATAGTAAAACAATTCAACCATATTGCGGCCAAATTTTGTCACTATCCTGTTCATGATACCTCAAACTCAGCTGCTTCAGCCAATAATTCACAATCACAGATAATTAAATCACTGAAACGGGAAAACAATTCGCTGAGTTACATTGGAAGACTTTTCTCTTGAAAATTACCGTGAAACTTCAGTAATCTGAGAACAAGCGGGAATTCAAAAGAAAATTACTTCACAGCATGGAAAGAAATAATTAACTATTATTTGGAGAGTTTACCCAAAGTTGAGTAAAACGGGGACATAGTGGCATTCCTGCGAAGTTTAAAACCAGGTTGACTTCATTTTACTCGAATACAGGTAAAAATGAATTCAAATGTTTTTATTATTTTCACAAGTTGAATACCGTTGAAGAACATTTGAATGAATTTTCATCTATAGTCGAGTAAAATAAAATCGGTCGGATTTTGAACTCCGCGGGAATGCCACTATATGTCCCCGTTTTACTCAACTTTGGATAATCTTTCGTCAATACATTGAATTATTTGGCTATCCAAATATCAAGCACAAAACCAGCGCAGTTACAGCTACGATTCCAACTGTGATAGCTAAAAAACAGCAACAGTTGCAATTATTTCAGCTGCAGCGATGGAAAAAGTGAGTAGCTGCCACAGCTATTTCCTTTTTTCCGTGAGCTTTTCGAAATAAGTGAAATCTCAAACAATTTGTCGAGATATTATATTTCCCACAAATTTTACAGAATGCATAGTAATGTTTTTTCAAGAATCCTTGTCTCGTGATACTGGAATTTCACGGTAGTTTTTCAAGAAGAATTCTTTCAGTGCAGTCAATGATTCGCTACGATAACACAAAATTCCCTACTCAAGCAGTGTGTACCTCAAAATTGGATTTTCTTGCCCCGATCAATTGTTTTTCTCCGACTACCCCACACAGGACGTAAGCCTTCGATGTAGACATAAGGAATTTTCGAACAATTCATTGTAAGATTTTTGGAGAGTCTCAGTTATGAAAGTTCAGAATAAGTTCTATATGGGGCAATGTTTGTGCTGTGTGTGACTGATAAACCCTGAATTTTGAACGTAATCAACGTATTAAACTTGTCGAAAAATGCCCCAGACAGCACATCAGTTGGAGATAAGTTCATAGTGAATGCCCTTGGAACTACGAGAGTTTATCAAGAATTATTCATGAATACATCAGTAACTGTTATGCGGTTTCAGTTTAGACGTTGTTTTTGGTTTTAGACCAAGGAAATTATAAGATGAATATCGATGAGAAATAAAATAACATAGACATGTTTTACACACGTTTATTCTTTTGTGAAGGTTGATTTCATGTTCCGTACATAGACCATCTTGTAGTTTAAATTACCGACGAATTGGATACATCAAAGCGAAATGCATCAGAAGTAGAATGCAGAGTTTTTGCTGTGGCAGCAAAAAATAAATGGCCGCCTTCTCCAACAAAATTTGTCTGCTATCCTGCATACAATACTAGAAAACTTGCTGTTTGATTGAATTATGTTGCTCTCTCATCAATACAGTTAGGTTTGGCAGCGAAATTTTAGTTATTTGCTATTCCATGTGTAATACCTTGATTTTCTAAGACAGCAAATTTTGTCCTCTCCATGCAACCTACCAAGAATTTTGTGGTTGAACAATGAGAGCATGTACGCATCATTATACCTATCCTCGATAACGAGTGAAAGGCAAGAAGGGATAACGCTGATCATACGCAAGGTCCATAGATTATCGACCTCTTCAGAATAATCACGTTGAGAATAATTTTTTCAATTCTTCCTTACGGCTTTCTCGCTCTGTCTCTGTGTTTCCAACGCTCTCCCTTTTACTTGTGATCCTGTTTCACGAGACTCAACAACCGGCTGGACCTCCTATCTCTCTCTATCGTCCTTTCGCTCTCTTCTCGATGTCAGTGCACTTTAAGGCATCCATATATGTCCGCATATTTTTTTTCCAAGTTCAAGTTCATCGAGAAATCTTTTCTTACATGCGATACTACTCATACACGTATAAGCTGATTCATTAAGTTCATTCTATCCACGCTGAAAAGAGAATTCTGTTACGTTCAACGAATGTACAGGTGACAACACTGGAGACCAACTGGAACAACTATCATTTTTCTAACGTTCGGACTGTTGATGAAACTTAATGGCATTGTTCACGGAGAAGAAAAGGAATTCGTTGTGACAGGGAAATCTGATGTTGTTGGACCTCATTTATTGGAGCAGCAAACTATTTGTTATCACAGAAATGTTGTTAGCTACACAACGATTTAATAAATTTTCGCTCCTCCCGCAAATTTTGCTGGAGATGTCAATACTTTTTGCTGCTACAGCTGAGGAGTTGCTGTCCTAGCTACACGGAGGAGAATGATGGTTTGAATATTACTATATTTTGTGCGGAAATAGTGCTATAACTGGAACAATATAATATTTACAATTGAATGTAGTAAAAGCTCATGCATAATGATTTGAAAAATCTTCCGATTTGATGCAATTTCACATCATGAAGTATAAATTTTTACTACATTCAGTTGTAAAAATTATACACTGACAGAAAAACGACCTTGTTGAGACATTCGTGGTCGCAATAACTTGAAATCTGGTTCGATTCACCAGGAAATGTGATTGTGATGTCCAGAAAAAGTGGTTGAAGCAAAAATTAACTACATTTTTCAGGTTATCACACCAAGAAAAGAATCTGGTTTTTCCAGCCTGAAAAATGTAGTTAATTTTTACTTCAATCACTTTTTATGGACATCACAATCACATTTCCTGGTGAATCGAACCAGATTTCAAGTTATTGCGACCACGAATGTTTCAACAAGGACCTTCTTTCTGCCAGTGTACTATTTCACTTATAGCACTACTTTAGTACAAAATGTAGTGATATTTAAAACATCATGTTTCTCCGTGTAACAAGATTGCTGTGATGAAAAACGGTTTGCTTTCACAGCAAAAAATTTGCTAATCCAGCAAAATCGGATTCAGCTGTCGCAGCGAATTTTTTTTTCTCCGTGTTTAATCTATCTTTGAATAAATTGTTGATTATGTAACAATAAAGAAGGATTCATTAGAATTCTTCGCGTTTTCTTATGCAAATCCATGATTTTCATTGCTGTTTGTATCATTCTTGGGACCTGACCAGGGGCACGTCAATTCCCTGCTAAAAATCATTTATAACTGGGTTGGGATCATTTTATACATTTCTTCTCTGCATAATAAAGCTGTGCGTTCAATCGATTATTCAAGTGAAACGAGTAATTTTTTCCGATCAATCTATTACTTGTTCGATTTTATTGTTCTGTTCGCCAAAACAATCAACGATATCCACTCATCAGTCGGTTCCCATAAAACAACAAAGACTTTTTGAATCAATTCGAATGGGATTATCCAGAATATATTAGGAATTTATATTTAATAAATTACAAATACATTTGGAACATAATTGATACAAATGTATCCAAAAAACATTTATGTTTGTCAAAAAAGGATTCAAAATACTTTTCGCGCTGAAAAATGCATTTTAGAAGCTGTTTAACCGGGTTGCCAATTAATAAATTGATCAAAATCTCAATATCAATAAAAAAATCGACCGATTGATCGTTTGATTTGATCAATCGATTAACCGTACAGCCCTGTGATATACACAGTGAAAAATTTCGTATATTTTTAACACACGTGTATGTTCCAGGAGGTCCATTCGCAATTTATATTAAATATTAATACAAAAAATCTATGAAATCAACACAAAAATGTTAAATTTACACTGAAAATCTGTTAATTTCAGACTTTGATATGTTGTTTTCAACACAAACTATGAGTAGACCACCTCCTGTGACGCGAAATTTTTCGCTGTGTAGTCAAGAAAACAGGAATTTCCAAGAATGTCTAAATACATTCAAGTTCAAATGCAGCAATTTTGAAATTTAGTTATAAGAAGGACTTATTCGTCGATATTATTGTTCATAAAATTATCTGAATAGCCACCACACCTCAACACACGCGTTGAAACTTATTGCATATGAGGCGTATTTGAGAAAGGATGTTCATTGGGATGATTTGAATATACGTTGAATCTACAAAATGTCTTTGAACACTGAAAAACGGAAATCCGATGGTGAATATTTCACATTTTTGCGCATATGTATACAAAGGACTCTATGATCGGATATCTCGATATTCTTCGATCGAAAAAAATAACATTCCCACTTGAATCCTTAATCATTGCCAAAGAGAAAAAAAATAAACTCATCAATTGTACGATGATTGACGCATTCAGCTCGTACGCACATAAAGTAATAAAGACTCGGCAAACTTGAACTTGAAAGGGAAAAAAGGAGATGAGAAGAATACTTATAAGCGTAGTCGCCTTGGAGTACACTGACATTACGTTGAGGGATCCGGTTGAAGGCAACTACCACATAACTCGAGAAACAGGATCATCTGCGATCAAAACTTATTCGGAAAATTATTGTTTCAAATCCCAAGGCGAATGATCTGTAATGCTGGAAATTATGATGTACCGAGTTGAAGAGTTTTCAACGACGATCGAATTGATCAATTATCTAATTCACAGAAAATATGATATATTTCCAGATGCTTGCATACGAAGGAGAATTAAAATATATTATAAGAGTGCTTACACCAAGAATTTTCTTTTATTCTTCTTGATCGTTCCGTTGCATGCTTGTGCTATGTGGAAGGTATTTCAAAATTGTAATGAATATCATTCAAGATTGAAGCGAGTGCCATGAATCATTGACATCTTCATGAAAACGATAGGTCATGTAAAGAACCTGTATACAAAAATACCGTTAGTCCTGATAGTAATCGCTAAAATACTATTGGGAACTGTTGAATTTCGATATTTTGAAATTAGAACCAAAAGTATTTTTTCATGAAGAAACGTTTCTCAACAAATAATGATCGATCTCTCTGAGGACAATCTCAGGCAAATCCGGATGAATATCAGCAGATTCTTGCATCAGTGTCGGACTGCCCCGCTCGGCTCCCCGGCGATCGCTGGGAGCCCTCCGGTATTCAGAGGCCACTTTATATAGTCTCACTTTTTTTCGTTTAGGAGTCTCGATTTTTCCAAGGATATGCCCCGTTTAGGGGGCCTACCACGATTCCCAGCCGTGAGCCTTGATACAAGCAAGTCCGGCACTGCCTTGCATTTGTCCGACCTTGCCCGGTTTTTGTCACAGGAACTCCTGATCTTCAGGAAGCGAGAATGGAAGATCCAATATGAAGTATTAGGTATTTCTGGTAATTATGAACTGATTTATATGGAGCAAGAGTTCTGAAGAATCAAGATGACGGGTTGATACCCGTTCGGTTTGATTGACTTGTCAGTTTTAGAATTAACCCGAAGGGAACATGAAGCTTCAACAAACGTTCAGATCAGATTTGTGTAGATCGGGCTGAAGTTTCATGGGAGCTAAGGTTCAGATTCACAAAGGTTTTACGAAAGTTGAAATGTCCGTTTCGAAATACTTTCAGGAAACATAGATGGAACGTTTGTTGAAGGTTCATCGAAGGTTTAATGAAGCTTCACAAAAATATCTATACTTATATTAACTTATAGTAATTTATATTTAATAATTAATTGATTATTCATATGAATTGATAAAAATTTATATAAGTATAGTTGTTTTTATGAGGCTTCATCAATCCTTCAACGAACGTTCCATTCATGTTTCCTGAAAGTACTTCGAAATGGACATTTTAAACCAAAAGTGAGCTTTTAAAAACCTCCGGCCCGATCTATACAGATCTAATCTGAACCTTCGTTGAAGCTTCTTGTTCCCTTCGAGAGTTGAATAAAAGTGAATTGAGTGATGAATAACAGGAACTTGAATGTCATCAACTTTTTGAAACAGCACAATACCATTATTTCGTGATCATCGCCCGTTTCACTGCCCGGAGAAATTTACCGTGTAGATTGACAACGCGTCGCTCCAAGCCTTTAAGGGCATACCAGCGCTGGGATTTTAGTCAAATCTTTCGTGTGAGATTCCTTCACAATGCTTGAATATTTTCAAAGTATCGCTCTATACAGCATTTCTTGAATGTTTATAGAAATGCTCTATATTTTTGAAAAATTTTAGATGAAAAATTTGGCTAATGTCCCAGTGCTTGGATCTCCTTAAATAGAAAATTTTACAAAATGCGTTGTAAAATAATTCACATCATAAGAGAAAAATCCATTACTCGACAATATATTTTGTAAAAATTTCCATTTAAAGACTCGAAGCGACGCGTTGTGATACTACACGGAAAAAAATAATTATCGATCATTGAATGGCTAAAAATTGGCTACAGAAGCTATTTTACAACTGTCACGGCTACTCACTTAGCCGTAGCAGCCAGAAACGTGACTGCCACAGCGAAAATTCAACGGCTGAATTATTTGGCTATCCTAACATCAACCACCAATTCTGTCCATTTACAGCTACAATTTCCTACTGTGGTGGCTAAAAAATACCTACAGCACTGAAAAAAGATTGCTAAAATAGTGAGTAGCTGCCACAGCTATTTCATTCTTCCGCGTGCACATGTCAAGTTTCTTTTTTCCGTGTGTGTCACTAAGAAGGCTCCTTCCTGATTCTCTCATTTCGATGCTTCAATATAGTCCCTGTGGTCGTCACCGAGTTACAATAAATAAAACATCCCCGCTGTGCAAAGTGTTATCACAGCCACATTGTGGCAATATGACCAAGAGCTTGAATCTACCTGATATGTAATTTGTAAATCTGGAATATTGCATATGCCACATCGGGGTGGTCCTGTTGCGGTGATTCTCATTCCACGTAACATGGCCACGATATTATTTCCGTAAGCACTTCTCTAGTGAAATACATGAATGATGCTTTAATATCGTCCCACACGGGAAAAAAAGTTCAGCTGTACCAGCTAAATTTTAGCTGCTGCAGCGAAATATCTAGCTATGATAGCCAAAATCTAGCTGATGCAGCTAAACGTTTTTTTCCGTGCACAATATCCCTGGTGGAAAAATTTCGCTGAATATCACTGAAATTTCCAGTGAAGAATTTTTCTCAGTGACTTTCAGAAAAATTCAAAGTTTTTCACAGATATTCATAAATATTCAGACAAATTCTCAGTGGAAACACGTACCCGATGAGTCAGAGTTCTTCAGAAATTCTCGTAGATTTTCAGAGTTTCTCAAGATCTATTTTGGGGTTTGAGAATATTTTTATAGGTTTTCCAGAATTTTTTTAGATTCTTTTAGGTTTTCCCAGTGTTTTTCGGAGTTTCTCAGTGAAATTCAAACTGTTTTCACCAGGGATTCCAAACGCGGATTGAAAATCACATTCCTTAGCATGTGTGCACCATGGGGTTCACCCCGGCCCAGCATGGGCCCCATCCTGCCAATATAGGCCCAAGACTGGACCAGAGTGGACCAGAATTCATACACGCTGGGATTGTTACAATGTGTTTTAATATTATATGATCAGTGGATCACTACAGAATGACTATATCTGTCATTGCAGCATAAATACTCTTAAGATGCAATAAAAACTCTGAAAATCTCATGTTGCTGAAGTTTGAGTTTATAAAAACGAAACGGATATTCAACCTCACAAAATACGATAAATCATCGTGATTTATCTCTTCAAATTGACTTTTTTTAATTGAAAACATCGTTTGAAGAATGTGCTGCAAGTATTAGGGCCTCCAACTGAGGTTGGGTCTGAATCAGAGTTGCCAGAAAAAGTCGCCCAAACTTTGATCATTGGTTAATTCTTATGAAATCGGGAATACGATAGGTTGGTTATACAAGAAGCAACCAATAATCGAGTTGGGCGACTTTTTTCTGACAACGCTGGTCTGAATATTTCGTTATTCGGCTATCAATTCGTTTGAATAAACGATTCAAACTTCAGAAACATGAGAAATCTCAGTGTAAATTACACTGTAAAAAATGTAGGGAGCTTTTATTCACACTGTTGGTGGATTTCGTACCCTCATAGTGGGGAAATGGTTTTTTTTATCAAAAATGAGAGATTTTCCACCACTTCGAGGAATTATTTTGTTTCTTGGGTATTGAATCCTCTTCGATTGAAGGAAAAGTCCACCAAATTATGGCGGAAAATTCCCCATCTATGGAGGAACTTTGCGGCCACTATTTCTTGGGGGGAAATTTCATAAACATTTTCTACAGTGATGCAAAATGTACAATTGTTTGATGCGTGTAGCTGTTCGCTTCTTCCTGGAGCAAGACACCATGCAAAGACATCAATCCATAATGAATCGAAGTTTCAATTTTCCAACGCAATATATTTTTCCTCGTTAAAATTGGAATCTGTTTTCCTAATGTTACAAATTTAACAACTTCAAGTTTATTTTTCATTGACTCTTTATTGTCCAAATTGATTTTGTTTGATTTTTTTTGTCACAAAATTACATTATCACAGTATTTCAATCATCCGGGGGTCGACATTTCATATCCATAAGAAGGAACAATGAATGAAGCACGTCGAGAAATATGTGAGATGAAAAATATATATAAATCCATATCATTGTTTTCAAAAATGTGACTATCCCAAGGTTTATGCAGAAATGATCTTTTGTGAGATGATGTTTTTAGAAATTCTCCTCAACGTGAAACTGTATCATTGATAGACAAAAGTTTGGAACAACCTTCTTCAAATACTTATTATTATAAATTAATCACATTGAGAATTAAATATTTCATAGGATGAGAGGCGCAGCTGCATAGGTGGTATAAGCTGGAGCTATCGCGTGCGTGCTGTACGCTAGTGGTGCAGCGGCATACGCGATCGGTGCTGCGCCCAAAGTGTTATAATTTCTCGCATAGTATTGACTGCTACTGGACGTGACGATCGGGGCTGGAACAGCAGCAACCGCTGGTGCCAGAACTCCATACGATGCTGGTGCTGCGAAAGCCACAGCTAAGATAGCGAGGAAGACACACTGCAATGGAAAGTGAACTATCACATGTCGTTGTTCGATATATCATACCAAGTATTGTATTTTTAAAAACTATTCAACTAGGTATTGTAACAGAACAGGTGTTGTTCCTCACATATTTCACAAAAAAACTTCATTTACTACATATACAAATTCCGTGAAATTGATATCTATCGTGATTTAAATTCACCCAGATTTTGACTGTTTTTCGCGTTGTTTGGGGAAAAAAACAAAATAATTCCCACAATATTTTAGCGAGGAATGAAATTTTCAAAAATCTTCCAGAAAGACTGAAATATTTACCAATTTGAACATGATGAGAGAATAGATGATTTTAGCTTACGATGGAAGCAACTGTAAGACTGATACCAAGTGAGTTCACGAGAAAAGCTTTTTATACATCCGATACACCTTTCCAGGGTCACCATTCGTATTTGCTCCTTCTCCCTTCAGAGCCGCTTTGTCTTCTTCGTGCATTCGTGAAGTCTTTGATCTTCGATATACCACGCCTCTTTTCACATCTAACGATGATTATTCACCCAACGGCCTGATACGGACAGTGACTTTCCTTTCGATTTTTTTCCAATCGACCTCGAGATGCCTTCAATAAACTATTGCGTGCACTCCTTGGATGCTTCCAACATAACCAGAACAGAGAATTTTTGTTGGGTACAGAAACAGGGACTCTTTTGTATAACACAATCCTTCTTCCCCGCCATATCCGCTTCATTCGAAATCAATTCACGAAAAGCATCGACAAGCAGATCCCCCTCTCATTGCACTCGATTCTCGATACAATGATCTTCTTGGACAGGTATCACGATCGAATGATATCCGAGAACCTTTTGGATTCTCTTTTCTCTTTTTTTCTTGGTTTGTAATATTGTTCGTTGTATGCGATCGGAGATATATGACGTTGATGTAATTTCAAAAACAATACGGCGAAGAAAGAAATTAACGGTGACAGCGGAATATAATGGGTTCTTTTCATTCGAGCAGCAAATTTTCTGCTGTGACAGCAAACTATTTGTTATCACAGCCATCTCGTCAACTCAGACAGAGGTTTTTTTACTTTTGGCAACAAAAAATGTTTGCTCCTCCAGCAAATTTTCGTATTATATTGAGAAAATCCCTTCAAAAGGAGCCAGCATTTTTTGCTGCTAACTGAAGCAGCAAATTATTCTTTGGACTATCAGAATGTTTAGTATTATATAAAGAATAGCCAACATATCATGCTGGATGAGCATACATTTTTGCTTGCCAGAGTTGAAAAATCGCGATGATAGGAAAGAGTTTTCTGTCACAGCCAAAGATTTGCTGCTCTAGCAACATTAGATTCCGCTGTCACGGCGAATCTCTTCTCTCTCCGTATAGATTTATTCATCTAAAATTCTCGAAGACGATTGAATGAAATTCAAGTCAAACTGATCATTTTCTATCATATTCGTCCTCCTCTATGCAACTCTATTCTGCACTGAAAAGAATGAACGATATTGGGCTAAAAACCTCATATGAAACCACTGTCTCCTCCACGACTGTAATATAAACTTCATCAAACTTGCATTCCCAGTTTGATAATGAATAGGCTGTTCGTGCAATATGATTTTATCATTATTTAAGCCTGGACCAACCTTGGAGGAATTATTCGAGAAAATTCTTGGCAGTTCTTGTATTAGAGTGGATTAATAATTGGGGTAATGGTCCATACATGCACGAGTAAACTTTCAATTGAGAACGAAAACTGAGAAGATCGTTTCAACACATCGAGTAAGAAGTATTTTAAGTGTTTTTTGGATCCTTATGAGGTCATGCGACTCGTCGTATCAGCCATTATACGTAAATGAAAGGAGGTTCTACGAGACACTAAAAATGATGATCGTTTGAGATAAAAATGAGAAACAAATTGTCATGTACAATAGCACTTGTTGATCTTGTTACAAAATAAATATCCACAATACTTCATATCGATAACGATCAACCTTATCCGATTCACAATTTTCCAGTGCGTAGAAAGGAAAAAACAACGCGCCAAAATGAACTTGATCCATCGACGTTCATCATTAGTTTGATTTCTCTTCCTTTCATTCAATTCTATTCAGTTTTTCTTCTAGTTCGTAAAACCCACGTAAATCGATCTTCTTTTTTACCTTCTTGACTCTCGGTGTGAAAGTTCAGTTGCCTTTCCACAGACTTTTTTTGATTTCATTATAACTCTATGATATTCAACTTGGACTTGCGAAAGTATATCAACTGGATTTGTATGTTTTATTTGACATTTATTCTTATACAATTTCTCAGATTAGTTTCATAAAAGTCTCATGATTCTCCAACCACAATTTTTTTTCTCATTCTGCGAGAGAACTGATTTTTCATATTTGTATTTTTCGCATTCATCGGCAGACGATGATTACATTGAAATTTTTCTTCCAGGTGATTCTCCGTTTGATCGAATAAACAGTTTATTTGATTTCACAATAAAATATTGAATTCAATGATATGATTCTAATTTGTGAAAATTTATAAACAATTATTGTTGTATCCAGGAAGAAATTCTGAAATTTCGTAATTAATATTAAATTGAGGGAATATCGAATTCAATATGTAAATATGATATTTCATGAAGAATTCCGTATTTGTCCAACAGTTAATTCTCAAATCAAGGTGATACCAGCGGCTTGGCAGCATCCAAATCGTTTGTAACAAACTACGGGCAAACGCTTCAATTAAATCAAAATGTCGCTCTGTACAACATTTTTCTGACTCCAATAGAAATGCTGTACAGAGCGATATTTTGATTTATTTGAGGCGTTGGTCAGTAGTTTGTCATAGACGATTTGGCTGCTGCCACGCCACTAGTATCCCCTTGAAGATCTTTCTCAGTAGTAGTCTCAAGATCACGATTTTTACGATAACTCATGACCAACCAATACAGTTGATACAAAATCATTTGAAAGAGTGTTGGGAAGCCAATGATGCACAAACTTTGGTACGATTTTTCTCGAATGATAAACATAAACTTACTTACCATTCTTCTGTAAAAGAAATTCATCTCAAGAAACAGGTCGGGTTAATCTCGATTTTGCTGGAGCTTGAACAAAGATTGTAGCCTTTGTTAAAGAGATCTTACCTGAATCATGTTATCTGATCAATTTGGAAAATTCACAGAAAAAAAGGTGATATTTTCACTTACTCTGCTAATTCTGTGCTCAAATTTGAATCGATTCAAATGCATAAAAAATGTATTTGTTTGACAACTATGTTCTTTTTGGTGCGATACAAAAGATTTGAAGACAAATTTTAAACCTCTCAAAAGAAGATCACTATGAAAGAACTCCTGAAAACTCATAAAATGGGACTGTAATTTTTTAAAGCCATTTTCTTTTGAATTTTCAGAAAAATTTTCAACCAAATTTCGGAACGTATTATGAAGATTCAGTCAAATTCCTTGAAATTCGGCAAAATTTTTCTGAAAACTCAGAAGAAAGTGGCTGTAAAAAATTACAGCCAGATTGTTCTAACAAGCTCCAACATTCATTGATGATCAGCACCGGTCGATGGCAGGTGAAATTATTCACCTGTATTCAACTTTGAGAGTACCATAATTGCTAGCAGAAATACAACAAGTTATCATACTTGTAGCACAAAACCAGGTAATTCACATCATTGTTCCTATGATTTGCTCTTCCACCAGAATATGGGATCAAAGTAACATTCCCATTGAAATTGAATCTTCGATTAAATCACGCATGCTAATTCCAAAGACCTACACGAATATCAAAAGATCATCGCAATGAACAAAAATTTTCCAGTCTCCGGACGGATCGATGATTATTCACAATTGTTATTTGTAACCTTGAATCGATCGATAGAACTGACCTTGATCGTAGTGCAATTGCTCCTACCCTGCCCAACTATTTTGTATGCGGACAACTAGCGTGTACCATTGCACGTTGCATATAAATGACATGAAATTTTCTTATATCATAAGTCGTAAGCGATTGCATAAAGTACTCCATCTGCGTCCACGTTTGAATATTTAGAAAGGAGGCGTGATGCAATGGCTTTGGAATAAGACATAGAAATTGAACTTCAACGACAGTTCCAGAGCGGGAATTCTGCGGTTGAGCGTCACCATTTCCCAGAATATATCACTTATTCTCTGCAGTATTGGAATTTAAATGCAAATATCAACTAATTTGAAACTTAATTACTTTTATATCCGAGCATCGGTTTTTGCTTCCCCTATATATCGGATACGGCGTTTGAAAGGAATACTAAAACAGGAAGTTTCACTGTACTCGATTACCAATTAAAAGTATATCTCGAGGCATCATCTGCACGGTAGGATAGATTTTAGTATGTTGCCGAGGTTTCGATCGTTTATTGGAACGAATTACTAATCGAATAACGAAATATTCAGCTGTTAAAGATACAAAATCTTGCATTACATTCATTAAACAGAACTTCCAGTTGCCAGAAATCAATTCGAGAAGATTGATAACGATGATTCGTCAGATTTTGCATGAATTTGGATTTCCATTCCGCTTCTATAAGCGATCCAAATTTTTCACTTACATTATCAAAATACCATATTTTTCCACCGAGATATATCAGGAATCTATCAATCGAAATCAGTTTGAAATGTTGAATGTTTGCGATGTCTCGGACATATAAAAGTAAAAATATTACAAACTAAGCTTCCAAAAATAATTCGAAATATATCTGAAGAATTCTGAAGTTTTTCTACATGAACAATTTATAATAAAATATTAAATTCAATAATATAATTCTCAATGTCAAGAATTTCCTTCTTAATTTTGATAACATATTTTTGGAATTTCAGTAAGGAATTGTGAAATTCCAATGATTGTTGAATTCAATATAGAAATATGATATTTCGTATCAAATTGAAGAATTTTTCTAACAGCGATAGAACAGTTGTTAGAAATTTCTGCATTGATTTTAATGTTTTTTTTGGAAGTTTTTTTCAATTATGAGCATGAATTCACTTTTATACACATTTTACAGTACATTTGATTTACACTATACCATAATCAGTACAGTTTCTTCATGTTTTCACGCATTAAATGTAATGCAGAATGAGTATGAACCTGAATCCATGTACGTGATTGAAAAAATATCCCGAAGATATTTGCTATTACATGCATTTAATATATTTATTGAACTCTTCCCAATCATTTTTTAATACACTTTGGAGGCAAATCTTTTCATTCTAAATGCAACAGAAAGTTATCGATGTTGAAACGATTCATCATAGATTGAACATCCCACAAAACGAAGTCCCAATGTGTTAGCCCTTTCACAATGAAATTACTTCGAATAATAACACGCTTGAATGGATTATGCAAGGATCACACATTCTTTGAACGACAATATTTTCAGAATGGAGATGAAAAAAATCTTGGATTTCTACATCCCGGATTCATTCATCTATCCCATCGAATGAAGACTGAAAGGTCTTGTTGAAGTACCATGGAAAAGTGCTTGTCATGATCGTGACGAATGAAAATCTTTTGTGTGAACTAGTTCTTGTATTTATTTCTCTTCTATTAGTACACAAAACAATCATAATATTTTGAGTTTGGAGAACGTATTACTAGTGTCATCAAATGTGATGACATGCAAGTTCCATCGTATTGTCGTCTTGAATTTTCGAGCGCAATGATTCGATGGAATCGAAGGTTTCATTTATGGATTGAAAGATAAATGCGTTACAACCTCGGTTGTTTCCTATGAAAAATCGATGCTTGACATACGAAAAAGTTTCAAACGTACCTATCGATTTTGTATAAAAATTTATTTTCAGATTCAATGAATTCATCATACGCAGAAAAATCTTCTCGAGATAATTTAAGAATAATCTTTCGTAGTTGTTTTGAATGAACATAAAACAGTTTGGGTGTTTCTTGAATTGTATCAACACATCACAAAGAATGAATGAAAAGACAAAATCTGTCAATTGAAAGAAAAAAACGTTTTTTCTTCGTTGGAAAAATGCAAAATCCGTCTAAATTCTTAAGAATTCAAAATGGATTCCTTGAATCCTAATTCAACCATAATCGATGAGGCCCTGATAAACTATCAGTAAAGATTTTTCCTGTATTATTCCTCGATCTAAAGGTTCAATGATATTAATCAGACAATGAAGTTAATTTGATAGATAATATAGTTTGCAATTTTCAGTAGGACTTCAATTGAATTGAATATTTCTCCCGAGATTTTTAGTTGCTATTTTTTTCCCAGGCTTCGCTGGGTCTCCTTAGGCCCTTTTAAGGAACTTGCAAGGGTTGGTAAAACCTTTTCAAAGCCTACAGCATGACGAGAGTAATGTTTATCAGGGAATTGATACAATTCACATGCCATTGACCGATGTGTAGCTCACCAGTTGTTAATCAGACCCAAGTTATCAGTTACTGACTGTGACCTCGTTAGTTCTTCTAACATGGCTTTATCCTTTCTAAAGCCCCATCAATCATAGGAAAAAACTTGTGGCGTTGCTTCCTCGATAGAAAAAAAATAACGTTTCAAAGGTCCTTACAAGATTACATATTTTAAAGATTTCATAATATCACTGTGATTGTTAGTGTAGTAAAAATCAATGATTTATCAGACATCCTTTGGTATGAGCGTGGAATATGACCAAATACACACTCCTACTACACTGTTAAAAATTTCCGCATGAATTTTAATGTAAATCTACTGGAAATTTTTTTCAAGTACGTAACTGGAAATTCATGTACAGGTTCCACAAATTTCAAGTCTACATACATTAAATTTAATGTACATGGATTTGAAATTTGATGTAAGAATACATGAAATTTGTATATGAATTTTCACTCGCGTTCCAGAAAAAAACTTCCAGTAAATTTTCTTTGAAACTCATTGAGGACCTAAAAATTAAGGACCTTCAAGCGACAGACGAAACATATGATATTTTTCGCATCCTTCTTTTATAAAATATGTAAGAATTACAAATTTCAAATATGTGATAATAAAATACATGCATGGGATTGCGCACTGTGAATGCAAATTCTCATTCCATATCGGTTCTGAAATAAAGGAAGCCCAATTTTCTGAATGATAACCTTCAATCGTAAGAATTTTCCATCGATCCCATGATGTTTCAGAACCATACTATGAAATTAAAATCCTCAATCCCAAGCATGTATTTTATCATCGTATTCATAGAATTTTTATTTCTCACGTGGTTCACGAAAATATTTCGCGCAAAATTTCGTACCCTTCCCCAACAGAACCTAAAATTTGTTTACGTCCAGGAAACGTCCAAATACGTTTCTTAGACGTCCTTCGGAGGTTTCCTGGACGTACACGAATTTTAGGTTCTGTTGGGGTTCAGTGTCGTTCAAGCACTCTCAACGACAAGACTCGTAGAGTGTAACCTAATGCGATTGAGAATAATAATTTCAAAATTTTTAATCACAAAAAGATTATAATTATTCAATGTATTCACTCAATTTCAAACATTATTGATGGTTATGTTATTTTCTCAAATCTCTATCGATTTAGTCTAACTTAATTTTTAATGTACCGATACTTGAAATTGTAATTCAATTCCACATGATTTGAAAATTAATGTAATAATACTTGAATATCGTTTCATGTACCTTCAAGTTGAAATTTCATGTACACTGGTACATTAAGAGTGCATTAAAATTCAAGAAATTTTGAACAGTGTACACTTTACTTTTGCTGCTTTGAAGGGGGCATTCCAATGTGATGGGTTGGAAAATTCGAATTCTTTTTTTGAGCATTTTTCGGTAGTTATTACCCGTAAAATTGATATCCTACACACGGTTCAGGTGTTTTCTGTCTTGTAATGCTTCGAACAAGAGGCTCAAACAGCGCACGTTCCAGTTTTGGATCGGTTTTATGGATTACCTTGCGGGGATGATTTCTCAAAAACAACCAATCGTAACGACTTCAAATTCCAACACGGTATTCAGTACTATCATTGCTATCGTCCGTACCTCAAACTTGTTGATATTTTGATTTTAACTTATAATTCCACCTGATTTATGACGCAAAGAGGTGTTGTTTTTTACACTTTTGCAAGAACCGGCGCCATTTTGTTAATTTCTGGTAAAATAAAATAATTGAAGTACGGACGATAGGGGCGGAAACATAGATCAAGAGACTTCTTGAGTCTTCTATTTCAGATCATTAGAAGAGCCGGAATCATCCCCGCAGACGGAGAGAGTGACCGCAAAAAACGAGTATTTTTCCGCCTATTTTTGGGACGGGTTTCAGATTGGAATGCATTCTAAAACATACTCTATGTTGATCATTTGCGAGAATATACAATTTCCTGGTGAGCATAACACTGGTTGAACGGGTAAAGTAGTATCAAATTTTGATCAAGATTTTATAAAAATCAATGAACCTCGATAGGTTTTTTATAGAAAAGATTTCATTTTTTCAAGAATACATCGATTCCTCTCGATTTCCTCATCTCCAAAATCAATGTTATGCTCGTCGGTCCCAAAAAAACAGGCGGATTTTGCGGTAACTCTTTCTTTTTCTTTCCAAGACTCGTATTTTATACTATCAATACATGAATAAATATTTTTTATGACCAAGAAAAATTGTTTTCAACTCTCCTTGATTATACTTCTGAGGGGAAAAAAAGTTTATTCGATTATATTCAATAGTTCCCGAGAAAAAAATCTTGACAATACGCTTTTTTTCCGACGTTCACATTGGAATGTCGCCTTCATGCAAATTCTCCAATAAAATCGATTCTTTTTTAAAGAAAAAAGACACAGTACAAACATCAACCCCAGTGGAAAAATTTTCCGAATTATATATCATTCATACATAATTATCCATAAACTATGTATAAACTATATTGAATTATATACAAATCAAATTTAATTCAAAGAATGTGTCCACTCGAAAAATATGTGTATAAAATTTTAATATATTCTATACAAAAAAAGACTGGATTTCGTCGAGAAAAGACATCATCAATTATTTTCACTCATCTTGCAAACTCAGGAGAAACGTACACTGTAAAAAATATCTTTTGTAAATTACCCATATCTGATGAACAACTAATCCATATATGAATTGGAGAATCAGAATTTTCTGTGAAAGCACTACATTTAGTGTAGAAGGAATTCCTTTTGTATTGTAAAAGTCTTACACTCAACGTAGAAGAAATGAATTTCTGTTTGGAAAAGTCCCACGCTCAGTGTAGCGAATTTTATTCCCTACATTGAATGTGAGCAATTTACAAACTTGTGTAATATTCCTACACTCAGCGTGAGACTTTTCTAAAAATAAATTCATTCCTTTTACGTCGAATGTAGTAGTGAAATTCTGATTTTCCAATTCATATATGAATTAGTTGTTTATCAGATATAGGTAATTTAGGAAAGATATTTTTCACATTGTAGTAACTTTCAGAACATTGTTATTTCACTGCGTGTATTAAAAAAAATTTCATATCCCATCCTCCATGAATGTTGAGAAATTATATATGCAATTCCTTGTGAATTTTTACTCACTAATCCATCAATTCTTATGCATTCCTGTTGGAGTTTGCAGGATGAAGTTGCTGATTTGGAACTCGGGTCAACAACCCTACCAGCTTCTTGCATTTCTCAGGGAACACTCACATCCAAGATGTGATGCATCTAGTTCCTAATCAACTCCTGATTGATGCCTTCTCTTGGGAAAGAACCCGGTGGCGCTGTCAGCTTCGAAGATATATTTGATTCACATTATGAACGGAACAGTAGAATTCTCCCTCATCTCATCCTAATTCGGTTGAATTGATTCTTCTATTGAATAGCAATATTATCTCATCAAGGTCGAAGAATGAACGAATTCCCAAACCCTTTCTCAACATCTATTACATCATATCCATTGACGCAAGAAATTTTACCCACAGAAAACGACAATGTACTCTTCAAGGGTGGTTGAGAAAATATTCATCGCCATGCCGATTCAAACGTAATCTCATTTGTCGTGTGCTGACTGAAACAAGAGACTTATGCTTTCACAACATCATTATGGGATATACTCACTGTGAATCCCTGATTGGCGGGGCTACTTTCGCCAACGTGGATATCTTTGTATATATATAAATTCATGTTCTACACACCATTGTCATCAATCGCGTTGAATTCGTTCGAGTCGTAGTAGACAAAGAAAACAGAAAAAAATGTACAAATTAACGGTATGTAGTATTTCTTTTTATTTTGTTCAATATTTGATGATAATGTTGATATTGGCGGAAAATGTGCTCATTTGTTTCAATCAGTGCAAGTGTTTGATGGATATCGAATATCAGGAAAAGTTCACTCAATATTGTGCACTTCAATTATGAATTGGGATCTTTCAGTGATTTATTTAATCATTTATCGTTGCGCATTGAGCATTTTTGTGTCTCTAATAATTTGGTAAAAATAATTGATATCTGAACTGTTTTCTCAACTTTCTTTATATCGTGATGCATCGTTCAACAGTCATTTAATCAAACATTCTAGTGCATTGATTTTTATATCATCGATGCATCAGGGAGAAAACCATCTATCGATTATCTGGAGAGTGTTGCTGACGTTTCTGGTTACAATCCAGTGATTTCATTCCAAGGGAATATTCATTCAATAGATTAGTTCTCAAAGGGCATTGGTCAGATGTTTTTATTTTATCACAAAAAATTCAACTGATGGAAATCCTCTATTGTGTTCATCAAATGTTGTTGTAGAACCTAATTTTCATTGGAAGGAGAAAAACATTACTCTTGAATTTGAATTCAAGCGTTGCCACCCTGTTACAATGTTTTGCATGAATTTTGATGTTTTCGCTTGAAGGTTTTTTCAAATGCATGCATCATACGCCGTGTGTACTTGTGTGTATTGATTTATTGATTCAACTCCATATCGATTTCGTGGTGAATTAAATTTTTCATGTTTCTGTAGATACCGGGTACGGTTGAAACATCACGAATAGCTGACAATCGGCTTATAATATGGCTTCAGCAATTAGCAAACAAGTTTCTACACAGACAGAATGTTGAAAGTTTATTGAAATTTCAATGACATTTGAATGAAATTTCAGTTACGAAAATATATATTAATGTGTATGATAAATACATAATGTAGCAAAATCATCAAGAATTGGGAATTTCATTTACAAATGTAATATATACATGAAAAATATATTGAATTTAAAGACATTTCTAACAGTGAACGGAGTTGAAATCGTAGCACAGGACAATACTTGAGAAAGCAGGAATTGTCAGATGTTTGAGAGGAATGCTGCTGTTAAAACCTCTCTTTGCAGGAGTTAACATTGTAATATTCGACATGATTCAATTAAAAAACAGCACAATTCACGATGTTACATTTTGAATGAGCTGATTTTGCAGTGTAGTCCTTCGTTACGATTTCCACATCGTAATATATGAGATAATATTTCTTCCGGGTACGTGCAAGGAGTTCTCCACTTCCTTCAAGTGAACTGAGCTACACTGTGAAAAATTTGTATGGGAAACTTCACATAAATGTTCGGAAGTAATTAACACATACATGCGTTAGGAATTTTCCGTATTTTACCGAAAATTTACTGCAAAATGATAGTAAAAACCCCTTGAAGTTCGAAATTATCAGTTAAATTTATAGGGAATTTCAAAAACATGTATCAAAAATTGATTTCCTGCCACATGACCGGAATTTTCCTTTAGATGTGTATAGGAAAAATCCGATTATTTTTCACAGTGTACAGGTGCACGGTATTTCACAGTATACGATTTTTAGGAAGTTTTCATCAATTTTTGTTAAATTCAATATAAACTCGACAAAGTTCCTATGAAGAATATCGTGCATCTTTAATCTGTTCTTTTGCAAGCCAATAGTTAGTTATTCACGATATTCTAACCTAACGATATTCATGATTGAAAAAAAACTCTCTAACTTTTTAAACACTGACTGGGACCTGATGAGGGCTCGACGAGGTCTGATTAAGCTCTGGTCAGGCCCTAAAAAGCGCTAGAGAATGCTATCAATTATTTCTAACCGGCTCAAGATCATTTTGTATACTTTTTTTCTATACAATTTTCCAATTATCACGAGTGCTGTCATTTCAGAGGGCCATTGGAAAATGTCCACTGCTATCAGTGGTTCAGAAAATTCAGAAACAGCTCTGCATTCTGTATATCATTCCAATACGAAACTCGCTAATGCTGCATATGAAGCTGAAACTAGCGAGCTGATGTAACTTTTGATTGCACTGATTTCGAATATTTGCCATACCAAAAATTGATTGTTTCAAAGAACAATTTTATCAAAAGTTCGTAGCCGCTAGTTTCAGCTTCATTAGTGCTACATGTTTTCCTCTTGATTCAATGGGATCATGTTTTTAAGTAGGAGATATCATTCATTCATAGAATATATTTTATCTTTCATAGTTGTCGTGAATTTATTGATACACCATAACAAGCGGAGAAAATAATTAGCTATTATTTGGATAGCTAAAAATGAGATACGAGGGCTGATTTTTCTCAGTCACCAACTACTCACTTGACGGTAAAAGCGAGAAATGTAGTTGTCACAGGGAAAATTTCAAATTATTTGGCTATCCAAATATGAACCACAAAAATTGTGCAGTCACAGCTACGATTTTCTACTTCTGTTGTGGCTGATAAACGACTATAGCTGTGATTATTTTAGCTATAAGAGTAAAAAAAGGGAGTAGCTGCCATAGCTATTTCATTTATGGCGTGCATGATTGTAGAATTCAAAATATGCAATCCTTTTATTTACGATATATTTTGGATATTCAATACACGAAGGAAAATGAGGTTTCAAATAGTACAAAATTAATTACGAATTAATTTTGACTACACTGTGTTGTAAAAAATTATATTATTCCACTTATTCTGCTACTTTAATTAAAAATGTAGTGATATTTGAAACCACACTTTTGTGTGGAAATGAAAATTTTGTAATGTCAGGACTTGACGCATAAGCTTTCCGTATCTCACTGGTCCACGAATTAGAGATGTGCGATACGTATCGATATCGATACGTATTGCCCATCTCTACCACGAATCTCCTCGAAATTCTTTTTGGAAAAATGCGTTCTTTTATCACTCTCATAGTTACAAGATGTGTGAGTATATTGTCGACTAAGAAAAATGTGAGGATCTCAAGCACGTTGCAGGTCACGTTTTACCCAGCGTGAGGAGTAGACCACCCACACCGAGGGAAGTTTATATTAAAGATTATTAGATACAGTATCGTACCCGTGAGATATACTCGATTATGATGATAGGAATTGTAACTTTACATTTTCTGATTACCCCGCATATTGAATTCAAGAAGAGGTGTGGTAATTTGTCGCATACTCATGGTCCTTTCCGCCACAATAAAGTATATCCCCTGGCTACGATATAAGTATATTAATTTTTATTACAAAATTTCCTCCGTGCACATATTCGTCTCACAGAGATCGACAGTATATCTTCTACGATATTCAACTAAAAGATTTCATTCAAACGCTCCCCACTTGCACATTTCAAATCAATCTGGATAAAACTTCGACTCGAAGATAGAAAAAATATTGAATTTTTATAAAAAACACAAACTGATAAAAACACGAGATAAAAGAAAATCAAGTGAATATCAATCATATAATTCGCTGTGTATTTAACTGCCGTTAACAGCCTGTCGTCGTGAGCAAAACATTTTTCAAAAATAACTCAAGAACATTGTGCTCGAATATCGAACACATTTTTTCTGTGATTTGAATGTAACGACAGGGAAAAAATATTATCCATGATGCACCAAAGAGTGACCGCAAAAGGGTTTCAGGTTGAAATGCATTCTGAAAAATACTCTATGTCGATCAATTGCGAGAGATTATCATTTCCTGATGAGCATAACATTGGTTTTGAAGATAAAGGAATCGACAGAATCGATTAATTCTTGACAGGACTGATTCTTTTCTATAAAAAAAAAAACCTATCGAGATTGATCGATTTTTATAAAATCTTTGATCGAAATTTGATACTGGTTTACCTCCACACGGAGGAAAGGAATTGATTGATATCAAAAGAATCATCAATATCTACAGATTCAATTGCATCACAGGAAATTGGCACCCAAACTGAATAATTCTACGGTAGAATTTAATAAAAAGATGAATGAAAGAGGTATCAATGAGGATGATGGTTGGTGGTTTCACTGTGTTTAGACAAACCGAGAAAATCCGTTTGAATCAAACAGAATAGGATTGGACGAGAGCACTGTGCAGGTTTTGATCAGATTTGTTAAATTCAATGAGTTTTCCATGGAAAAAGTGTATCGCATTTGACTGTGATCGACTGTAAATCATCATAAAATAGTTCCAAAAACTTATTAACAGTTTGCGTGAAGCAAAAATAGGAGAACTCATGATAAGAACCAGATTGAAAGATTTTCAATGCAAGGATTGACTAATTTTTTTGTTTCAGGGTTTCTTGATGATGCTCGCAGCTACTGCGTCAGCAGGTGTGATACCCGCTGCTCCACTCGTCGCAGCTCCAGCGCCTGCGGCGGTCGCGGCTGTACCAGCTCTACCAGCTCCCATCGTCACAGCTAGAAGCAGCCAAGTGATAGCTAGAAATTATAATGCTTTAGGTGCAGCTCCGGTGGCTGTAGCTGCCCCTGCTGTTGCCGCTCCTGCTGTAGCAGCCCCGGCCGTAATCGCTCCGTCTGCCGTTGCAGCGAAATTTGCGTATCCAGCTCCTGCCGCCGTAGTTGGGCCAAGTTTCGCGAGGTTGACGTATCCAGGTGCCGCGGTACCTTTTGCATATAACGCACCTCTCACGTATCCAGCTTCTCCCTTTATATTCAAGAAATAATAATGTCATAACCTCCGCATCTCATGTACATTCAAATTTTCCTCCTGGCTGTTAAATAAATACCTTGTTACACGAAAACACAAATCAGTGTCCAAATAAATTTCATAACCTTCCCTCTATTTGAAATTCTAGTCAAAGAATCTTCTTTGAAAGCGAAAGCATTCCGTGCTGTAATAGCAGTCAAGGACTGAGGAATGTTCGTGACATGCCATTACAATTTTGCGTCATTGATTTACAGCGATCTAAAGAGCACAATAGTCTATCGAAAAGTTATGTAAAACTTGATGTCAGAGACATACGTGTGGTCGCAATACATGAAATTTCAAAATCATTTTATGGTTTCAAGCGTCTATCATGTATTTCAATGAATCCGACGAAATTTAGTTGTTGAAATTTTCTGCACAGTTGAGAAATGGGGTTTATACGTATGGAAGGGGAGAACAAACAAATTGAATTGTGCGTATGTGAATTTAAGAACGTTTTTGAATTTTCTTGACTGATTCATGTCATGCAGTTTTGATATATTGAGAAATCTTCAGAATTGAACATTTTTATTATGATCTACATTCATGGAACTGAATTATCATTATGATGAATGTAAATATAAGAATCGAAGATGAATTGGTTCATTAGATGGAAAAGAGAGTGATTGTAACAAGGATTCCGATTAGATAACTGGAATAGCTTTGACATTATATTCGCTGAAATTATTTGCGTCATTGATCAGGATAATCACATTATAAGAGCATTCAACAATAGGGGATTCACCACCAGTACGTCATCAGCGAGGTTGATGGTTTGAGGATTACATTTTCGTTGAGAACTGTCTCGCAGGAGATATTCCACGCATTTTTCTTCTCGTGAAACTTGAGTAACTCACAAACTTTTATACCCGACGGGAACAATAAGTCAAAATCATGTCAAAATCTTTGCCAAAATGATCATTTTTTTTTTGACAAAATGCTTAAACCTGGTGGGACCCCATTTTGCATGATGCCTAAAAATTGGGCCTTCCCTGACCTATTTTGTGTTTCAAGAGTTTCTGAACATTATGTCACAAAAATGATCAGTTTGGCAACAATTTTGATTTATTATTCCCATTGGGATACTTTTACCATTGTTCTTTCATTTGTTTCCTAAAATACAAGCATCGAAAACTCCAATGTATTCTTCGATGGTTATATTTAGCAGAATGGAATAATTGAAATGAGAATTGGAATTTTCATTAACAATTTTTTCAATATACCTCGCGAATATATTGAACATTAACATTGAGGAATGTTTTTATAGAATACCTATATTCGAAAATTTATGCGATGCTTATTGATTCGGCGATAAAAATATATTGAGAGCTGAAAAGTTGGTGGAAAAATCATTGTTTCTTCTGGTTATGAAGAAACTTTTTCCGAAACCTCGGGTAATTGTTTCTGGATTCACAAATCATCGTGTTTTCTAGAATGCAATTTTGTACACGGGGAGAAATGCGGTTGCAAATATGACAACGTTTCGTATCAAAGCAGCAGGATAAGTGGAATAGTATCATTTGTCATTGTTTTTTTAGCATAGTAAAAATTCATGCCTTATGATGTGAAGTGGCTCCAAATTGCACGGTTTTTCAAGTCATTAGCATTAATTTTTACGTGTTGTGAAAATGACAAAAGTACGAAATTGGTACACACACAGTAAAAAAAATTCCGTCATTGTGTAAAACAGAAGTACGTATCAAAATTCAAGTGTTGAATATTTAACTACATGTTAAAATTCAAGTGTTGAATATTTAACACTTTTGTGTGTTCATTTAACACCCTGATCAAATGCTGTTCGATCGATTCATTTTCAACACATTAAAATTTTATTCGAGTTCAAATTAACACTTTATAAGTGTCACTCTGAAATCAACACACATTGAGTGTGAAGAAAAATAGTTAACATTCGCTTGTGTGTTGAATTTGACGAAAAATTTTTTACTGTGCAGGCACGGTTTAAGTATTTTTGAGGCCCAGGATTTTGTGATCATTCAAGGTCCCATTAATGTGTAAAACTGATGTTGACCCTCAAACCTTTTTTCATAGAAGAAATATGAAGTTTTGATAGATTTCGATATAATATCGATAGGAATTCGATATATTCTCCAGAGAAGAGAATCGCTCCTGTCAAGGATGGAAATCATCACTGAATACCCTGAGCTTTTTGTATAAATTTGAACTCCTGAGGAGCGAGGCCCAATGCTACAGCTCCTCTCAGCCCCATTTTCCTCTCTTTTTCAACCCAACAGTCCTGCGATTCATCGAAAACAAAAGGAGATACACCCGCTCGGTCTCATTCTAGCCTGTTGCAGCAGTAGAGGATTAATTCAAGGCTATTAATCCAACATTGATTGGAATATTGTTTACGTTAAAAACATGCGTGAGAGAACAGCAAAATTTTCGAACTGGTTTATGCAACGTACACTGAGAGTACAAATTTCCGGGAATAATAAAATATTCAGTTGAGTAGTCGCCATAAAATACTTGATTGATTTGAATAAAATTTAATTGACTCAATTTAATAACTGTTTCCATTGATGAAATATTTCATAGAATACTAAATGTTTGTTTGATTGCATGAATATTGAATCGAGGCGATGGAAGTTTATTCAAATCAATTAAGTATTTTACCGCGAGTATTCAACCAAATATTTCATCGTTTATCACTATTGTGACAATAAATCTGATGTTCCTATCGTCGCTGGATATTTTTCTTTAATTTATTTGTTTCACGAGCAGAGCGACAACTAACTTTATTAAAGTGTCGTAAAGTTAGCTGCAGGTAAAACCATCGGTGCAATATTGAATTCATTGAAGGGGAGTGGATCAAGGATTCTCACATAGATCACAAATAGTCTTCACCTCGACTTATGTTTCATTGGAGTGATAATGAAATGATTTTCTCGGAAAGCGAGTGTTTATAGGAAGTAGGTCCTACCGTGGAAGATAAATAATTCGAAAGGGATGAGTTTCTCAATTTCGTAGATACACAGAGGGATGGAAAAATGAGTTTTTTCAAATTCCGATTAAACATATAATTTCCGATGGATTCTCGTTCGGTGGTTAAATATGAGGAACATGGAAGTAATGTATGGTTTTCCACACAGATTCTTTTTGTTTGGAATTCAACAACTTTTTTTCACAGTGATACTAGTCCAGATAGGACCATCCAGGTTTTATGTAAGTGAATACTCCTCAGTATTGTCCTGTCTAACAGGATTCGATCATAACCAAATTCCGAAACGGAGAAAAGAGATTTTGAAATAATAGCAACCCAGCCACACGAAAAGAAAAATAGTGGACTAATCCGTGCTGCCACCTTCACGCAATCATTCTAAACCAGTAACCATGGAACGATTGCAAGCAATGCATGGGATTTCTCTATGTGTTGGTTAGAATGATTGCGCAAAGATGGCATTTTATCCATTGCTGCGTTAGAAAATAACCTTCAACATCGCATGCTTTTATTTCAGCGGGACTTCGCAAGGGATTAGTTCGCCATTTTTCTCTCCGTGCAGCAGAAACGATCAATTTGGATTCATAAGGACTTCCTTAAGACCTCTTGAATAGTTCCCGTCCTGCTAATCAATTTGTTTTCATCTGGAATATTGTTAATTCAAAATTAAAACGTATTGAACGTCCGCAGAATTCATTACGAGTCTCAATATGAATTCTCCTGAACATTAAGTTGGTCATTAAGAGTTTATTTTGAATTCAAAATATCCATAATGAATACATATTGAGTAGCATAACGGGAGCTCTTTGTATGGAAAATTTTGCTTGCCCCCGGTATGTGACATAGCAAATTCTGTCACATCACATTTAATTTTTAGGCACATGAAATTCAAATTCAGTGATGAAAATCGCAGAAATTCCCAATCCTAACAGTGATTCACAAAGATACTACGTGGAATTATACTTTGTAACAACTCATGATCAGTGAATTACATAGCTCATTCTACTGAAAACATTTATTGCTATATATTAAATACGCTGTTTAAAAAAACTTAAATTTTCCGATACCTAGGAACTAGAAAATTCCTGTTCTGTATGGAAAATATCTCATAAAAACTGATACTGATACTTCTATGAGACTTCAAAAGATTTTATATGAGCATTTCTCCAGGGATTTATGGGATTTTATAATACCATCGTGGAAAATCTCATGGAGACGTATAAAATCAAAATTCCATATGAGATTTTGATGTGCTTTCGTCCAGGAATTCATCAGAATATGTCAGCACTTATCCGACTTTCTCAACATGGTTTATGATGAATTTCTCAGTTTACTCACAAGAAAATTTCTACAGTACCAGAATTTTGTCTTTACTTTCATTTCCAATATAAATACAAGAATTTTCTTAACTTTCTAGAAAAAATCCACAAGTTAATTGCTTCTAGTACGGTAGTGGGAGTTTCCCGTAAATTTTTTTCACAGTGTAGTGAACTCTCCTATTTTCCAAAAAGGTACTTTCCCGTGTGGAAATCAATCGTGGGCATCCTTAAGTATGTACGGACCCTGTAAGGGTGGAACTTAGGCATCCAATATAAGAGTCCCACCCACGGCCCATGTGGGCTCCAGTTAGAGTTGCTAATGTACTCCCCGGATATTTTAATCTACAGATGCTCACCCACAGCCCATATAGGCTCTGGACAACATAAATTATATGTTTTATACTCGCTGTGAGAAACGTTCATCCAATGTTCATATGAATCAAATGCACATTAATTGTTGACAATATTAATGAATAACTTTTTCCAGGCGCTCTATAAGCATTCACGTATGTAAAAGTGACATAACATATATTTTACATACTTTTTGTGATGTATTGTGAAGTTTCATCACGATTAATTTCCTTTCCACAAAATTAAGAGGAAAAGTTGCATTCTTAACTGATTCTGGATCAATTTTCGATCCTTCGACTATATTTGATGCTTCAGGAAGAGAATATATTCTCTTTTTCGACATTAAGATTTTCCCGTAAATAGATATTGCGGATGCCATTACTCCAGAACCATACATCTTTTCGATTTCCATTACATAGCTCTTTCTGAGGAGAACCACATTATTTGGAGTTTTGGTTGTCCGGTGAATTGAAAACTTCACAACTACTTCTTTTACAAACAAAGTAGCAGCAATGAATTTTGATTTTTTAATTTTGAATTCGATGGGCAATGACATTTGCTTATTTTTGCTGGAGCAAATTCATTTGTCTTTTATCTGAGGAATATCGCCCAAATATCCTGGGGCCCAGCGCAGGATGAAGTTTAAAAAAAATTCGAGCTCAAATGAGCTCCCTGAGTTGGTCCAAGTGGAATTCTTGATGTTGGCAAAGTTTGGGAACCACGACGGGGCCTAGATTAAAAAGCGTAACACCCCAAGTTGAGGCCAACCCGGGTGTCCTAACCAGGGACACATTTTGAGTAGGGATTATAAACCTGGCCCAGATCTGAGCCCGGAAAAATTTCCACACGGGTTCCTGCGTGTACTCGTTCCACCCAGTATGATATGATACTAAACTAGCAATCGTAACTCAACTAGATAGGATGTTTGAACTAGCTGGGATCTAGGTGGAGTCTCAACAGAGGTGCAAGTGGTAATACTCACAGTTGTTTCGAATCGGACAATACTTGAGTTTAAAGACCATACTTGGAACAAGAGAAATTAATTCACATTAAAAACACTATAAAATTATATCGTTGGAATTTGAATTGTTATCGAAACGAATTCATGACAGAATATACCAAACCTTATACGAAACTGATGACAATGCCTGAGCTTCCATTGTTCTCAATAACAAAAGTTAGTTAAATATCATTCAGTACAAGCGGACGCATGTATTTACAATACTTTTGTATTCAATTACAAATGCTTTTGGACGGAGGATACGAACTTTAACATTATAAATGTCGAAGTTGCATTCCCAATCATGGAAACCTATCCTAACAGCACGAAAGTTTGAAGAAAATTTGGGAAACCTTCCTAAAACGTTCAAAATTTCTTAAAGGTTTTGAACGCGTGAACTTTGAGTGCTGTGAGGATGTTTTTATCTTAAGAAAATCTGAGGGTTTGTTTCTTTACTAGGATAATTACAAACTGTTAATATTTCTTTTGCACAATAATACACACAAGAAATATTCACAGAATTCTAAAATATTAGCAATAAGTACCCTGCTTAGAGGATCCGATTCAAACCTATGAACTGGTAAATCATTATGAATCAGATTTTTGTCCAGGAATTTTCCTATTTGATCTTATTCAAATCTGATCGATTTGAATAGGGAATTTTCACTCAAAGAGATATAATCAGAAAATTCGTATCATGTACATTTAAATTTACTGCTTATATCTCATTGAGTAGAAATTTCCTATTCAAACCGATTATATTTGAATGAGATCGAATAGGAAAATTCCCGAACAAAAATCCACTGTTAGAAAAATCTGTCTTAAACTTAACAATAATATTATGAAATTTTTTACATAAACATTTCATTAAATTTCATACGAAATTTTTTATGAAATTTCGTATGAAATTTAATAAAATATTTATGTAAAACACTTCATAATAGTATTGTTAAGTTTAAGACAGATTTTTCTAACAGTCTCTGATTCAAACTGATTGACGAGTGAATAAGTTTAAATCGGATTTTTGAAGCAGGGTAGTTTGGAAAATGATTATCTTCCATCAATATCTGAACACATTGTTGGCGATGAATTCAATACGTGCTTAATGTTCCTGAAAAAGAAATATGAAAATTGGAAACCACCTACAGATATCAGAAGAAATATAACTTCCTACACTTTTATGATGGTTCTGAAACATCGGAGGAGTACAAAATTAATTAAAGAGCTTCCAATGTAGATTTTTTTTGACATCAATTCCTTTCAAACTTCCACAATTATATCTTCGATAAAAACCCTCATTCTGAAAGAATTCAATTTTTAAATACAACCGATTGTATGTTATCTATTAGATCCTTCAATACAGAAATTTCAAACCAATTTTTGAAGTAATTCCTCCGAAAGCAGCATTTCCCTGTCACATACTCGAAGAATAAATTTACGTCTTTACACTGAAAAATATTTTCAGGAAATGTCGTCAATCGTATAGTTTTGTTACTATTATTGAAATATTTTGAAATTTTGCTTGTTTTAAGGGGTGATATCTGCCGTCCAAAGCAAGAAGGCTGTAAGTACATTTGACTTGAATTCGAGAAAATCAAGAAAAACTGTTCATCATTTTTCAATGACCGAATGTCAGATACTGATGCACGAAGGTAATTACGGTTTTTTTTATCAGGAAAATTGGCAATCGACTCACGGGATTTACAAGAGAAGAAAACCGTATTTACATAGAGGTGATTTTATTTTGTACTTGGGAGTCTGCTTCAAAATTTTTGCCAGAGAGAAAAACCGTAAGTGCACGTACGGTGTTTTTATCTGGCAAAATTTCACGTATTCGAATAACTTTCCATTTTTTGTTAGTTACGGCTTTTTTTCTATAAAAGTTTTAAATTTGATTGATTGTTCCGTACTTCGAACTGCTATTATTGAAAAAGTGATACGTTTTTTCAAAATAAAAAACACAGTAAAATGCAGAATTTCTTTACAATTAAAATGATATGAAAAACTCATTTTCGTCAAAAATGCGACTTACGGTCTTTTTGGCTTGGACGGCAGATATCTGAAATTTTTTCTTTTCCCATTTTTTTTTACTGGCTTAGACGATGTAAAAACATCTCAAGAATGATATCAAACAACATTTATCGATGAAAACATTTTTTGAAAACTTTTAGAATATGAATTTTTGAAGCAACTCTGCACAGAAAAAAAACTATCTTGTATGAAGACAATACTGTTTTCGTTATATATGAAACACGGATTGTCTCAGTTCAATGCAATTTGCTTTGAATCAAATACAGGAAAAAACAAAATTCTTGATACAAGATAGTTCTTTTTTCTGTGTGGGCGGTTCGAAATGATGAATTCCAACTCTCTCAATCATGTAGCGATTTTGAATGTTACAAAAATTCGCTAAATCGTCCAAAAGAGAGCTGGAGAAGAGTTATTTGAACTTATAACGGCAGTAATATGGTGCTAGGATCGTAGACTAAAGGTAAAAAAATCAGCAAGCCTCTATTTCAAGAATTTCCTATCGTAAACTCATTCTCAAACTTCAAACGCGTTTTTCTCGAAACCACTTTTTCAAAATCGGCCGACATCAGAACTCGAGTAATTTCTATTCGATTGACTTGAAAATTTAACTGTAGGTTCTCGGATAGATTACTCATCGAAGTACATAGGATTTTTACGATTGATGAACAATTACGATTTTTATGAAGAAAATTATGGTCGATTTTTTCGTCGAGAATGCGATTTTTTTCTTCAAATTGATGCCAAAATTGCAAAAATCAATATATCTCCATTATCCTACGTGCTTCTGTAGCAACATCCGTGTAGATTAAGAGAAAACTTTGTTTATTGTTCTAGCTGCAGACGTACGAGACTTCTGATGTCGGCCGTGGAGCGCTTCAAAAAAATACGCTTCTTTTGTATATAGAACTGAGCCGCTATTTTGTCCTCAATAATAAAATCAAATTTTTTTTTCACCTCAAGATATGTATAATAAATCCTCGAAACCCTATACTGATCGTTCCATTTTCAGAGTCACAAAAAATTCACAGAAAACCCTTTTATTTTTAGGCTTCAAACAGATATAACCCCTCAACCAAAGACTTTGGTTGACCACATTTTAACGAAAACAATTTTATTACTACAACAAAACATGTTTCTTTAGTGCAAAGTTCATGATCATACCTTCCTACAATCATTCGATGAATTTTATGAATATTTCGCATCATACACGCAGAGAAAAGTTACCTAAAAAATTACTACACTTTATAGTAAAGTAGGGACAAAATCACATTTTGAGGTTATGTATTATATTTTGTCATCAAAATTACTATACTTTCTAGTAAAGAGTGACAGAATTCTGTTATTTATTGATAGATAGTATAGTAATTTCAATAACAAAATATAATACACAACCCCAAAATGTGATTTTATCCCTACCCAGGTAGAAATATTCTATTGAATCCTATTACGAATGGTCAAATTTCTGATTGACCATCATTGAATTCAATTGGAACCTATTATTAATCTTCCCATTCGTCAATGGAATTTTTTAGATAACTTTTTTCTGCGTGTATCAGTGATTTATCATTCACCTAGGTAATTCAAATCCAACGGGGATCAACTGAGAATGCTTTGAAAGATTTTGAAAATGTTGAACTCGTGAAAGAGCGAGGAAAAAACCGCGGAAAAAGTGAAAATGTCGCTCACGCCCATTCAAAAACCATCGAATTGATTATATCGAAATCTATCCCGAGAGTTTCTCCGTGACATAACAGAATGGAAACACAATGTGCGAAAGACGATTTCCCACCAATACTTCTTTCAAACATCTCAAAAGCTCACTGTCAAGTGAATCCGAGACTGGTGTGCGGCCTTGCGGGTCATCAAGTACAATCAGTTTACGTAATTTCTCTTTGAGCTCATTTTTGTCAAATGAATCACGTAGTGGAAGAAAGTGTAACGGGACGCAATGTCATGACGGCTCGTGGCATATAAAAACGAAATCTAACTGAACCATACCATTGTGTGCGGTGCAAGTTACAATCGAGCAACATGAACTCCAACGTTACGGTGGGTTTTTAGTCTCATTCATTTTCATAATTGTTATTGCTACGTTTTTTTCTTCAATAATTTTGAATACATATTTCGAAACGTTAGGACTTTGTGTTGTGCATTATCTTTTACGACGAAGTTAGTTATTTCGTGGACCAAAGTATCCCATGTTTTATTGTTGGTTTAATTGCTTTTATGTTGAGTGAATAATTTTGTTTTTCAAATGAGATCATGAAATTTTTAAGTGAGCAATTTCTCGTGAAGGCATTTCAGAATAAAAGGAAAATCCATCAAAATTCAAGCAACCGAAGTGTATTTGAATGAATTGGCGCTCTCCAAATCCTAAACATACAGCACTGGATAGAAAAAAATAAATAAATTCGTAATGACGGAACCAAATGTTCACATCATTTTCTTCGCTAACAGAGCTGACGGCTATCAATCGGTTTTTTCGTGTATTTTGTGAACAAGATTATTTTGCACTCGTGTTACTCTGAATTTTGATTCAAATAACGAAGGAATTCAGAAATATTTTTCTTTCGGTTTCCGAAATTCAAATAGTGGCATTTAGAAAGTTGAAACAGTTATTAAATGAGAGGGTGAGGGAAGAAAACTTTCAGAGAAAAAATGAGTAACAATGATAATATTAATATTTCAGATGATCGTCGCAGTTTTATTGGGGCTGTTGGGTATTAGTTCAGCTGGTATAGTACCGGCAGCTCCCGTCGTGGCTGCTCCTGCGGCAATTGGTTACGCACGGGCTATCCCGTATAATGTTCCACCACACGCTTCTAGGATTGACATCGAAACGAAAGCATTGGCAGCACCCTTGATCGCTGCGCCTGCTGCACCTGTTGTTGCTGCGCCTGCTGCACCTGTTGTTGCTGCGCCTGCGGCACCCTTCGTCGCTGCACCTGCTGCCCCAGTCGTCGCTGCCGCTCACCCAGCCCCTATCGTTGCAGCCCCGGCAGCTCCTATCGCGCCATTTGCTGCCGCGCCTTTCTTGACAGCCCCAGGATTAGTGCATAACCATATTCCCGCGTTTGCACCTTACGGATTTTACGGTTAAACATGTTATAATATAAGCTCTGTCATTTTCATTGATCATCTTGCCATTTATTCATTGAAAAATAAACCATCAGCCTACAATTTGAATAATTTGATTTTTTTTCATTATTTCCTATCCTTCCTTTGAATCTCGAGACTCAAATATGCAAAAAACAAAACCATTTTCTCAAAAGAATATTCTCTTCAGACAAAATTGAGATCCATGAGCTCTAAAGTAATTGCCAAGGATATTTCATCTGGACAGCGAAGAATATTCTCTCAGTGTAAAAAAATCATCCAAGAACAAAAAGAAAACATTCTTGGATGATAAGTAAAACTTACTTCCATCCTGCAAATTAGCTGATTTTAAGATGCAACCAAAACTAGCGCTGTTTTAATGAAAGTGAGCGCCAAAAACAAATGCCGACATGATAAAAAACTCTGCCAATTGGCACACGGCTTCCTCGTTCTCAATCAGTCAATTATGATGGGACTTTTGAATTTATGATACATTTTATTAGAAAAAACTACACATATATAAATTTTTCATAATTCTTCGTCCTCTCTCTTCTGTAGAGTATCAAAGAATATTCCCTGAAAATTTCAGACTGTTTCATGAGTTCAGTTCGGAGAAATCTTACAGACAAAATCTTTACCCGGATGGTACGCTGGTATCCCGTTAAGAACACTATCGGATCACAATTACCAGATGGTAAAAATTTTATCGCAATCGTATAACAGGAAACGGAAACATGCCCGATCGCAAAATAAGAACACTGCATAAAGCTGTGGTGGGAATTTCATGACAATTGGATGATAGAAACGGAAGTTATCCGCATGTTAACGATGTTTACGAAATTTCCAAATTTTGTTTCGAAGCTCAGTGCTTACCACTTTCTTCCTTCAATTCCGATTTGTTTGAAATTCACACCATACAACTAACCCCCCGTGAACTGATATACTACAAGTTCCATGGCATTTGGATGATACCGACATGGGGAAGGCATGCTTTCAAAATATTGTCAAATAATGTGAATCGCGAAAGAAAAATTTTCCACAGTTTTCAATCGATTAGAATGAGACTTATATGGGGCCACTATAGGATCATCACCAGAACGTGGTATAAGTTTGATTGCAATCGGATGATAGGAAGCGGAGATATACGCGTTCGCAAAATCACGATTTTTCGAAAAATTTCTCCTCACCCCTCCCGTTCTTCTGTAACGATGAGGTTCAAATTTATATGGAACCACTATCAACGCTGCACATGACTCTGGTGAGAATTTCATCACGATCGAATAATACGAACAAAAGATATACACGTTCGCAAATTTGTTACATACGCACAGACAAACAGACAGACAAAAAGGAACCTGATTTGCTTTTTTTTTACTCCCCGCAATTCCAATGTGCCTGGAATTTATATCATATAACTAACATCTCGTAAATCGAATATACTCACCCGTACAGCACGCGGACATTTCTCCGTCGCCTCCACGTCGCTTCTCCGTTCTTTCCACCTTGTATCCACGTCTCCCTTTCTTCCACCTCGCCTCCACGGAGATGCGACGCGGACATCGGTGGATGTGCTGTGTGGGCAGAGTTCCAATACATTCGGATAATATGGACATGGGGAAGGCATGCTCAAAAAAAATACAGACTCCAAAGAAAAATTTTCCACAGTTTTCAACCGATTTGGATGGAACTTATATGGGACCACTATCAGGTCATGACTAAAATGTGGTTAAAGTTTGATCGGATTCGGATAATAGGAAGCAAAGATACACGCGTAAGCAAAATGTTCATTTTTTTGTCAGAGTTCTTCTCATCCACCCAATTCTTCTGAATGAATCAGATTGAAACTTAGATCGGACCACTATCACCCTAGTCCACAACTGTGATAGGAATTTCGAAACGATCGGATAAGCAGAACGGGAGATATGCGCGTACGAAACTTAGGAAGGGCTATCAGCCACACAGACAGACACGGCAACAGAATTGTTCCCCGAATTCTGAGGAACATTTTGGTCTAGGAGATTTTTAATTTCGAGACAAAAAAATTTTCGGCTTCTCGAAACGATCACAAAGCTTCCCTCTAAACGAGGAAGCGATAGTCTGAAATTTTCTATATGCGGGAATTCTAAAATAATTGTAATTAGAATCAAGCTCAATCATGAATTCATGAAATTTTCTACAAAATGTATTGGAATTCATATGAAATACTCTACGAGATGGGAATTTTCCTATTAGTATTGGGAAAATTCTGAACTTATGATGGTATTTTTCCTGCTCTACGAGATGAGAATTTTCCTGTTAGTATTAGAAAAATTCTCAACTTATGCTGGTATTTTTCCTACTCCACGAGATGGGAATTTCCCTGTTGGGTGTGTGAATATGACTCCGCCCTTTCCTCACACATGTCGTTGTTGATATTGCTTACGTGTACCAATAGATGGCAACACTTGTGTTCGATAGCACTCTTTGTCAGCTGTCAAACGCACTTCGCGACATTTGGTTTGAGCTGTGAGGAAGAAGTTTTTACCTCCTTGGACATGTCAGTTTCCTCCTAATATTACTCCACGAGATGGGAATTTTCCTATTATTGTTGGGAAAATTCTCAACTTATGATGGTATTTTTCCTACTCTACGAGATGGGATTTTTCCTATTAGTATTGGGAAAATTCTCAACTCATGATGGTATTTTTCCTACTCTACGAGATGGAAATTCTCCTAACACATGTATTTGTTAATTACTTCACATACATGTATGGGAATTTTTGCATGAAAATTTCTTACAGTGTACTAAGCGAACAGACAGACAGACACAGTAACAAAATTGTTCCCCGAATTCTGAGGAACATTTTGGTCTAGGAGATTTTTAATTTCGAGACAAAAAATTTTTTGGCTCCTCGAAACGATCACAAAGCTTCCCTCCAAACGAGGCAGCAAAAAGACTGAATGTCAGTCACGTTTTCAAGTAAGATGCAACCACATTCAATCGGACTTTGTCTCGTGTTCCACTGTTCAGCTATTTTTCGATGATTTTATTAAATTCAGTCATGCGGAAGGGTACTTCCATCAAAGAAATTTGAAATGATTTGTAAAAAAGTGAATTCATTGTCCAAGTATTGTTGCAAACCTCGATTTCTTTCATCGCAGCTACGGCATCCTGTGCTAAAAAAAAATGGCAACTCAAGTCACGTTGTCGACACATTTTTACAACGATAGCATTCAACTGCGATTGACACTGTAATTCCTCTTTCCATCTATAAATAAATGAAAAGCTGCTATTTTCAGTTCTGCGACTCCATCGTCCTCTCCTCACTCGTTACGAGAAGGAACCTCGATTATCCTACGTCATTACTCCTGTCAGTATCACACTAAATGAGAATTCCGTTTAGTTTTGAATAAAACTTCAGGGACCTTGGAACTGTTCTCACTTCTCCACGTTATACATTACTCGAATGCATCTCATTTACAACCCCAATGAAAAATAAGAAAATGATGGAGCCTTTCGATACATTCGCGTGATCTATTGATCGAGTGGATTAATTATTCACTGATTTGCTGGTAATTGTTTTATTTCGGATTGAAATGTCACTCGACAACGTGGAAATTAATCCGAATCCAAATATATCCAGTCCAAGGTATATCTTTGGTATAATGATTTCTATTTATGTGAGGATAAATATAAGGCTACACTGTGAGGAACTTTTATGAGGATACATGTACAGGCAAAATTATATACATTTACCGAGAAATTCATGGAAATCGAGACAATAAAACTTAAACAATTTCTAGATTTTAGAAAAAAATTTTTCTCTTACTGGGATCGGTTTCAATTGCTTTCCGATAAATTTCGGGAAATTTAACGAAATGTTTTTCACAGCGTGGAATACCACATATTCGATCAATTGAACGAATACTCAATTGAGTATTCTATTACGATTATTCAAGTACTTATTTTATTGTTCCTGGAAATAATTGGATCTCTCAGAATAATAAATCCCAGTCAATTACTGCTCAGTGCCTTATCAATTACTAGTAACCATCAAGTGAGGTACTCATCAGTAATCCATCAATAATTAATACTGAACACCATTTGAGGAATTAGTACTAGTCAAAATTACACTAATAATCCTTCTGTTGACCCAGCAAGTCCCTCTCAAGGGTCTGGTGAGGTTTCGGGAGGCCTGGAGAATGACTAAAGCGATTTATACTAGGCTATGTATCTCATCAATTACTCACTAGTGACTGTTAAGTTTTCTTGATTAACCCTTCATCACTGAAAACGCTGCATCTCTCGCCAATTACTTGTAAGTTCACCTGATTAGTGCCTTGCCAGTCCTAAGAGAACATGAAGATTCAAGAAACGTTCAATAGAGGTTTATTCGACGTATGGACATTTGGAGGTCCATTGAACATTCCATAAACGTGAATTCACGTACAATGGACATCAATTCCACCTAGTAAGTTCTTATTCTCTTGGGGAGTAAGAAAGATGAACCGATTAGTGTTTCATGGTTTACTAGCAAAAGTCTCTATCAGAGATGAATCAAAGTGAACATATTGACCTCCCCCACACGGGAAAAAAAGAATAGTTGCAGCAACTACTTAAATAGTTGATTTTCGACCATCTACTCAAGTAGTTGCTACAGCTACTTAGTAGTCAGGACAACTAACACATTAGCTGTCTCAACTAATTCAAAATACCTCAGGTATTCACATTAGTTAGTGCAACTATCGAGTTACTGGTTCTGACTACTAAGTAGCTGCAGCAACTACTTAAGTAGATGTTCGAAAATCGACTATTTAAGTACTTGCCGCAACCATTTCTTTTTTTCCGTGCATGTCCATATGCTCTAGGTTTCCACGGGGATTGTCACATAGGTCAAAATCCTATCACAGTTCTCAAAATATCCACATGACAGGATTGTTGTGAATCTTGCACAGCTCATTGAATCTCTAATGTTATTCCATGAACTATATCGCAGAACATCCATAGACAAAACATGCAATAAGACTGTCCAAGTTGCATGATCTGCATAAAGAAAAAAATTTTGCTACAACAACGAAATTTACCACCAAACGGGATTACTTTGACTTCTAAGGGAATACCAGCGTACCGACTGAGCAAACATTTACTCGGTAAGAATTCTCCGTGCTGAATTTATAAAGAGGTCGGAAATTTTCAGGGAATAATCTATAGGACTTTATCTATTACGTCACATCCCCCGAATATTGAAGAACAAATTTTTTTCACCGACTGAGGAAAAAAGTCTTTTCTTTTCAAAGGGGGAACTTTGACAGCCCCTTGAGTCGCTTCAACGGAGCACCAGGGTGGGATCTGAATTATTTTTCCATCAAGAATGAGGGATTTCCCCATCACTTTGAAGAATTACTTTGTTTTTTGGGTGTTGAATTCTCCACAAATAAAGGAAAAGTTCACCAAAGTATGGTGAAAAATTCCCCATCTGTGGAGGAACTTTGCTGCCACCATTTTTTGGGGGAAAATTTCACTCAATCATTTTTTACAGTTTACTTTTGCCGGGTACCTTTTGATAGAGGACCAAATTTTTTGCTGTGACAGCAATCACAAATGATCAATTTGAATTCACGAAGACTTCCCAAAGACCTCCTTAATAGTCCTCGTTATGCGACCAATAATGAATTCAATAAGAATTCAATCAATTCAGAATGTAAACGTATTGAATGCCCGCGGAATTCATTATGAAATCTTGATATGAATTCTTTCTGAACATTGAATTGTTGAATGAACGATAGTTCTTCGCGGGAACTCTTGTGCTGTATGGGGTTATATACACTGTAAAAGATGATTGTGGAATTTTCCTCCGAAAAATGGTGGCAGCAAAGTTCCTCCATAGATGGCGAATTTTTCGCCATAATTTGATAGACTTTCCCTCCATTTGTAGAGGATCAAACACCCAAAAACGGAAAAACAATTCCCCCACGCAGAGGGGAAGAAATCCACGGACAGTGTGAAGAAAAACTCCCCACATTCTTTATAATGTACGACAGCGATTCTTTACACGGAGAAAAACGTATTGCTGGCATAACAAACAGGTCTGTTACTATAACGCCTACAAAAAACATCAGCTGAAAGAGCAAGAAAAATGATTGACACAACTAGATTTTTTTGCTGACATAAACCAATTTGTTAACAGAACTAACTTCCTAGCTGATGGAGTGAATATTTTGGCAAGGACAACAAATCTCTTTGTAGGCGCTATAGTAGCAAACCATTTTTTCTCCGTGTAGCCGTGGCAGCAAAGAATGTCGACTCCTACAGAAAAATTTGTTTGCTATTCCATATATAATACGGAAAATTTTGCTGTTTCAGTTAATCATGTTATTTTGTTAGCAATTCAGTTAATTGCGTGGTAGCGAATGTTTAGTTAGATTCGCAAAAATATTTGCTGCGTCAGCAAGTATTTTTGTCCGTATGGTTGGCAGGAAGAGAAAAAAAGGAATTCAATCACATACATAACTCTGCTCAAATAAAAATGCTCTAGTTTCAAGAGGTTCATGACGCTCAAAAATTAAACACTTGCAAATTCCTCATTAGAAACTTATAGCGCACTTGCAAGTCAAACTTTAGAAAACTTGTGAATCCCCAGAGCATTTCTGATATAGAGTGTGTTTGCAGTTGATCAGTATTGGTGAAATATTAGGTTAAACATTTAACATTTCATACTCAGGAATTTCCATGAAATTCACGAATGAGTGCTTCCATTGGTTCGTTTAACAATATGGAACACAAATGAAACGCAGACACCATTTTATCGTATTTTATATAAAAGGTAACGTATTATAGATAACCTTCATCAGTTGTAATCACATACAAAACCTCTATTTTCCTTTCAAATCTGTTTTCTTCTAACCCCAGACTCATTTTGCAACAATAATAGAAATTCACCTTTCCATTCGTTGCATACAATTTTGATTGGCTTGAATTTCCTGGAAGCTTTTGAGAAACCTTCATGCATGATTTGATTCATGTATGACGCGAAATTATTAAGTAAGAATTATTTCGAGATCAATAGAGTGATATAACGTTGTTGGGTCATTTGAATTGATGAAAAAATGATACTAGATTATTTTCAAGGTAATGCGTCCGACGTTATCAAAGCGGGAGAGCTTTTTACGTGAAATAATAAACCAAGTTTCGAAGAAACAATCGTTGCGTATGACTAAACGTAATCCGATTCTAACAACTTTCTCCCGAAAAAAATCGTCTTTATTTTTCACGTCATGCATGATCGAGTTTTGATAAATTGTTCGATAGCCTCGTGGAAGAAATTTCTTGCCTTGGTGGAAGCAATGGGTTTACGATGAACCAATCGGGTGTGGCCTGACATAACCGGAGGTCATCTCGTATGCAAGAGCAATGATCCTCACACAATATCCAACTATCCCCGGGTCTTTTTAGAGGTGGGAGGAGTACGTTTTCTTTGTTGCCAGTTCGAACTGTTAGTATAAAAGACCTCGTTCTTCCTAACAATGGCATCACAGTTTTCGAAGCTAAAGTGAGCAAATCAAAATCATATCTCCAAAATGATGACCAAATCCCTCGTAAGTGTTCATATAATCTATACACATTCGTGTTTTCTAATATCATTTGAAAATAAAATTTCCGTCGGGGTTTGTTTGATTTCGATACAAGTGTCATTGTTGTGATCTAAAAAGGGTAAAGTGTGAATCGATGAACGAAGAAGAGCACTCATGACACAACGATTTCTTGTATTGAAATTACCTTGAAACTTGGTTGGAAATATTATGGAGTGTGTTTTTTATATTTCGAATGAAACCTTTTTATTATTATAAGGTTAATTCGGTTTCACATGCGCGGTCACGTTTACAATTTTTGAAGAAGCTTGCGAAATTCGCTGAGAATAAATCACCGCGATTCAAATAGATATTACTCTAAAATTACAACGAAATCTGATTTTGCTGGGTACAAATTTTTCACTGTTACCGCAATCTTGTGACTACAACAGCGATTTTTCAACTGTGGCAACAAAAAATCTCAATTCCTCCAGCCAAGTTTGTTTGATATTCTGTATATAATGCAGAAAAACTTTGACACTCCAGCGCATCTCAGCGAATTGATCTCTCAGCAATCTTTTTAACTGTGATAGCCAATTCTTAGCAGGGTTAGCAAACAGATTTGCTGTTCTGTATATAAAACCTTGATTTGCTGCGTCAGCAAATTCTTCTCCTCTGTATAAAGAGGATCGATCTTTAGAATTCACTGGAAGACAATGTTCTTTAATTCTTTCTTTCACCCTAGTCTTAAATTTATTAGTCATACAATGAGCTCGAACACGGAGAAAAAAAATTCGCTGAGACAGCGAAATCTGATTTTACTGGGTACCTTTTGCTAGAGTAGCAATCTTGTTAGCCATGACTGCGATTTTTTAGCTGTGTGAGTAAAAAATCCTGACTTCTCCAGCAAAATTTCTTGACTATCCTATATATCATACCACACGGAAAAGAAGAAATAGTTGCGGCAATTACTTGAATAGTCGATTTTCGACCATCTGATCAAGTTGTTGCCGCAGTTACTTCAGTAGATGGTCAGAAATCGACTATTTAAGTAGTTGCTGCAACTATTCTCTTTTTTATAATGCCAAAGTTTGCTGTCACAGAAGAAAATTTGCTGCTCCAACAAAAGGGACTCAGTGAAATTATATTTCGCTGTTAAAGCAAACTTCTTTCCTCTCCGTGAATGTGAGAATGTTGAAATTGTCAGGAGTGAAAGCAATATTTTAATTACCATTTTCTCCAATAGCGACGAATAAGTATTCTCCCAATTTGATCTATATTCTATCCTTCCGATAATCATTCCATCAAATCGCTAGAACATAATTTGGAACAATCTGAATGAAAAAAACAGTGCCCTGTCCCTATTAAGAGACATGGTTCCTTCTCCTGAAACAATTTCTTTCTCATTCTATCAGTTCAATTGATTCGTGTCATTGATTGAATGATAAAGAGCAAGAAAAGTGTTCGTAGAAAGAAACCTTTCGTACACAACCGCTGGTAGCTGAATTTTCAATAGAAATTTGTTGAATCTTCCGAAGATCATCAAAACAACCCAAGCATTGATGAACGATGACGCCTACATTAACCGCATTCTGTTCAACTCGGTTCAAGTCTGAAACGAAATGGAGTCAATATTCATACACGCTGGGGAAAAATTGTTCCAGGAAAACTCCAACAAAAAATTCGTCTATGACCTTCGAATGATTCGGATTCATATAAGATATTATTGCATACAATTCACGATGGGTACAAATTCCTCACAACAGAGGGTGGGGAACTCGAGAAACATTGAAAAATAATCCACGATGCGCGTATAAAATTCTTTACCGAAATACGATTCTTTCAATCTGCCATGTGATATTTTTACGGCTCATTTCTTTGTCTCATTCTATTCGCATTAGTTTTTGATAGCTTTTGTTTCAATAACGTTGTGCCAATAGAATATGAGTTTACGCGCCTCCTCAGTTACAGGGGAATAATAAATACGGTACGAAAAACAAATTCTAATCCTATCATCCCGATGACAGAGGTAGAATAAAGAATTCAAAGAAGTCTCTAAGCATCATTCTTGGAAAGTCATTTGACGATATTCCTTACCATAATGACAACATAAGCAGTGAAGGTACACTGTAAAAAAAATTTGTTGAATTCCAAACAAAAATGCTTGGAAATTTACAAACTTGGTTTGGAAAAATAATTTCCGAACCTTTTTTGTAAATTGCCGAACAAAAGTTTGTGAATTCTCAAAAATCTTCGTGAAATCACAAAATTTTTTGAATGTTTACAAACTTTTGTTTGGTAATTTACAAAAAAAGTTTGTGTAAAAAACTGCCGAACTTCTTCGGCAGTTTAGGAAGTATGTTTTTTTACAGTGTACTCTATAAATCTGGAAGAATGAGAATTACACTCGAAAGGAAAGATAGATTCCTTTTTGCATGTCCGAAGAGAGAATTCTTGCAGTCAGAAAGCAACTTATCTTTCCTTTCGAACGGAGTTCTCACCCTTTCGGATTTAAACAATGAAAGAATCGAGAATTTCTAATTTTCTTAATCTCTGTGATGAATTTGATCAATTTGTACTTTAAATATGTATAATTTCTCATTTTTACAGCTTCTCATCGCCGCTCTTGCGACCATTTGTTCAGCGGGTATTGTACCGGCGGCGGTACCAGCAGCGGTACCGGTTGCTTACACGTATGCCACGAGTTATAATGCCCATGCCGTCAATCATGCTATAGCTGCTCCTTACGTTGCTGCTGCACCTGCAGTTGCAGCAGCTCCATATGTAGCTGCACCCGCTGTAGCTGCTTCACCATTCTTTGCGGCCCCTGGACACTTCCACTACTCTGCTCCTCTCATCGCGGCAAGGCGATGAAACGGATATTCGTATCGAATATCGAGTGATCATGCAATACCAACCAATTACAATTATTTGTCTTCTATAATTACAATTCAATGAATTTATTGTAAAGAGAAATGAATGTAAATGTACATACATATATATCATCAGGTAGTAAGAGAAGAATAGAGAAAAAAAGATTCAATTCGAAGTTCAAAATTATGTCTCGGAAAATTGAAATGAAATCTTTCTTGGAACTGGATTACGAACGTTGATGTTGATAAGAACTTTATTTTTGTCGTGCGAATGTAAATACATGAATTGTCAAACATTTACCATCTGTCGTTGATGGGAATGAGAAATGCTTCATCGTCCAACGATAAATGAAGTAATCGCAGAATTGTTCCCTCATACGCTGCGCGATGGCGCTTCTCATATCTTGATTGTGAAATGAAAATATATATACTGTGTTATTCGATGATAAATTGTTGTATTTTTATTTCTAATATCGATCCCTTCATTTTTACGATCAATTTTGATCTTTCATTGAAGAAATCAATATATTATATTTTAGTTGCTGTAATTATAATCCATACAGCATAACAATTTGGAAAGAACTCCGATGTTATTCATGAGAATTCATATTGAATTCTTCAAGCCCCAAGGGAGTTCTTTACAAACTCTTTTGGAGGCGGCATGCTGTGAGGGAATTGATAAAATTTGATAAATGAATGGAAATCTAAATGATATGCAATTGGAACTTCGTGAAGATCTATTTGAATTTTGTTGGATTTCCTATTGATTGATGAGATTTTATGGAACGTCTTGATCAATGTCGAGATATTATTGAGTATACTCATTGAATATATTCATTGATGCTTGCACCAAAACCCACACTTCCGATCGTTCACTTAGCTCAACGAATTTTGAGTTGCAAAACCATCCACATTTTTAATGTTGAAACCAACTTTCACGAATATCGCAGAATAATTTACATTAAATATCCCTCATAGAGCAGATTGCACTGCATACACGGAAGAGAAAGAATTCACTATGATGACAAAACCTCATTTTGCTGGGTACCTTTTGCTGGAGCAGCAAATTTCTTGCTATCCCAGATAGCACACGAAGAATTCTCTTTTAAAAACAAGAATCAAATTCTTCAATCACTAGCTCTTTCCGAACTAATGAATTCATAAAGAGCTCTGGAGAAGTTTAATACTTGGGACATTAAGGAGTTCTTTGAGAATGCTTAAAGTATTGTTTTAGTACTCTCATAGAACTCGTTAAAGTCCCAAACATTGAACTCCACCAAAGCTCTTCATGAATTCATTAATTCGAGAAGAGTTCTTGAAGAATTCTATTCTTGTTTTTGAAAAAGAATTCTTCACGTGTTATCGGGGATGAAATCAATCTCTTTGCTGTCACAACAATTTTATTGGCTACGACGGCAATTTTTTAGCTGTGGTAGTAAAACATTTTCGCTCATCCAACAAAATTTGTTTGCTATTCTGTATACAATGTTAAAAAATTATTGCTAGTTTAGTTCATCATGTTAGTCTCTCATCAATCTTCCAGCTGAGTTAGCTGAAAGAAAAGCGCATGCAGCTCATCATATCTCGAACCACATTTTTCGACATATTTTGAGTTTTATTCCGGATGCTGGATTTCAATCTGTGCAGGTAGTCACAGCGTAGAAAAATGATTCCTTTCAAACTACTGCAATGATTTTTTTCAGTAAATATATAAAATTTTTTGTCCATACCAGAAAACTACACATTGATTAGTAGCAACCTCCGGGAATTTCTCCCTTTCTCATTGGTCGTTCCGTTCAATAAAGGTACGTTATTGATCGATTCCGTTGGAATGCTCGGTCAGTCGCCACCCCGCTGAATGTACAAAAAATCGGAGACCAAGCAAAAGAATCGGGTTATCCAATGTGTGAGTCGAAATTGTGTTTCCGGATGCCGAACGTCCCAACTAGCACAGGATAATCGGAACCCAGATACCGTGGAATGTCACAGTGAGACATATTCGAGGATTTGGGGACCACTACAGGCCAGCAAAGAAAACGAGGTCGCCAAGTGATACATGAGAAACTCATCGACGAATCGAGGTTTACCCCCTAGATGAAAAACATCTCATCTAGCAGAGAATAATTGAAGCCCAGATATTATGGAATATCACGAGAAGACATATTCGAGGATTTGAAGCCTGGTAAGAATGATCCATATGCAGTGTTTCGGACGAGACCGAAACTGATCTCGGTATCGACCCCGAGATCAGGACGAGACGATACTGATTTTGTTGAGACAAAAGCGAGACCGAGACGAGATTTGGAAATTCCGAGATCGAGACGAGAACGAAACACTGTCCATATGCTTATATTAACCCCATATAACCCTAGAAGTCAGGACTATATTTTTGTCACCACACAGTCAGGACTGGGTATCAATTGTACCCCATTTTTCAAGTGATGATTTCACACTTATTTTTGCATGAAAAAGCATTGTATAATAGTGAAATTTCTTCGTTTTTTAATGAGGAATACGAATAAATAATTCAAATTTCGTTTTTATAAACGTATTGTCATGAAAAATTGACTTTATTGGAAAAAAGCACACGAAAACGTTAAAAAATGAATTTTTCGTTCATTGTTGAATAACTTTGTTAAAAACTAATCAATTTGGATTGTCTATATGTGAATTTTGCGTGGAAAAGATTGATCTTCAAGATACTTATGACCATTTTAGCCGATTCTGCAAAAAGTATATTTATTTTAACATATGAACATGAGAAAATTAGGAGATGTGCAAGAGGATGAAATCAGTAGGAAAAACATGGTATACAAATACTTTCCTCTCGTTATCTTTCTGTACACTATTTACAATCGCTTCTTCAAAACTGAATCACAGTGGAACACTCCGTATATAAACAAAACGTGGTACACATAGTACGTTTGCATGTGACAACAGTACTTCAAATTGAAATCGCAATGTAATGCTATGATATAAACGAAAATTCAAAAATATTTACATTCCACGCGAGAAAAGGAAAAAACAATACAAACCAAAATTCAACAATGAGAATTCTTTTCATTTTGCCACTATACATCTCAAATTATACGTACAATTCAGAGAAAAAAATTGCTCACTCCCCTAAAAACCAAACGGAAAGTCAGGACTGGGTATCAAATGCACCCCACAGCACATTCACGATTGCACAACAACGCTGTTTATCACAAACAGGCAGGTTTAGGTGTTGCTCCCCACTCTTAAAAGTTCAAATTGAATTATGGATCAAGTTAGAGGTCCATAACATCACCCGTTCAAAAGCTACATAACTTTAAAGACGAGCTGGGGTACATTTGATACCCAGTCCTGACTTCTAGGGTTAAGGTAGTTCTCTAGCAATATTCGGAATAAAATTTGAAAAATTATCAGTCAGTAGGGGACCAAGGTCTGAGGGATTCAATCACGAAGTAAGATTGGGGAGGAGAACAATCTTCGTACAACTAACCTGGCACATTGTTTTGGGAAACAATACAAGTCAAATATTGCCACTCATGGCGCTGTTGTTTCAAGTAATACGACGAAAATATATATAATGTATATTTTGTTCGTATTACTTGAAACAACAGCGCCACGAGTGACGATATCTGACTTGTATTATTTCTAAAAAAAATGTGCCACTTTTTCGATTGAATCCCGTAAGAGATGTATCTCCTTATATCTTCCTTCGTGGATTCAATAATCATATTCGTTGGAGCTTCTATTCGTATTTATGATAATAAAAACAACCAAGTCGGAATATAAATAAACAACTTTGTAACAACCCTATGCAATTTTTCATGTTCTCTTTTCATGTTCAGGTCACTGTCACACACTTTTTTTGTGCTGATGTATTTCACTAATTATAAACAAATGCGACCCTGGCATTTATGTACCATGGGGCCCACCCCGGCCCAGCATGGGCCCCCATCTTGCCAATATAGGCCCAAGCCTGGGCTGGAATGGGACCAGAGTGGGCCAGACTTCATACACGCTAGGGGAGTAATCATTGTAAAAATTACATGTATACAAAATTTCCAAAGTAAAGGTTTTTCAAATCCCACAAGGAATACAATGAGCCCCCATAAGTGATAAACGGATTGAAAATAAAAATTTTTCAAGAAAAAAATTATAAAGAATTTCGTGTGGGTGTCAAAAAGTTGTTTGTTTATATTTCGATGTGGTTCTGTTTTTTATGGTTAATGCGAATACAAGCCCCAACGAATATGATTATCGAATTCCTTTGACCTTGATCCTCTGCGTGACGATGATTTTTCTTTTAATTTGATTCTGAATATTGCTAGAGAACTACGTCAATTCATACATGAACTTTGTAAAAATCATAAATGGTCACCCGTGAAAAAATCATCCACGCCTGATCAGGTCTTATTCATTAGGCGTGATCATGCCTCAATTTTGTACCCGCGTAATCAGGACTAATCACGCTTAATTACGCCTAATCATGCTTGATTATGCTCTATTATGCATGGAAAATTCATACAGAATCAATAAGTTTTATAACTTGACAAAAAGAAGAGTTTCTTTCATCATCTTTTTCCTAATTGGATAAAAGACTAATGTATTGTCAATAATTTCTACTTATTATGCTTATACAGTTTCCATTTTCTAGTTTTCACCCTGCTTAAAGTGTCATATAGAATCGTATAGAATATCATAGATTATGATTCAAAAACATGAAAGAAACTGTGAATCTTATCATGTTTTTGAATCATAATCTATGATATTCTATACGATTCTATATGACACTTTAAGCAGGGCAGGCATGATCGGGCGTGCTTGGGCGTACGTGAATGCGTTCGGGGCCGATTTGACATGATGAAGCATGTGCATTCGTGATGAAAAAATCAATACAGAATTATTTGGTACGATTTTGCATGATCAAGGGCGAGAATAGTTTGTCTGGCATGATCGCACGCGGTCAAGCTTGATCACGGGTTTCCACGTGGGTACAAAATTGAAGCCTTTTTGATCACGATTAAGCTAAAAAATTAATAATCAGACGTAATCAGGCCTAACCACGTACGATCAGTGTTGAGCAGAAGAAATTTCGCCCAAAAATGTACATGATCAGGCCTGAACACGCCTAATCAGACCTGAAAGATTTTTTCACGGGCATACAGGGTGATTCAAAATTCCCGCACTCTTTTTTGGGAGTAGATTCCTGATGAAATTCCAAAACGATTTGTCCTTTTGCACAATGCTCTCCGACGCATAATTTCCGAGATATAATTAATTAATGTTGACTAATTATGGGGTGGATCCATCGGTCATTCAGGAGCGTCATAACAGAACAAGAGAGGAAGGTGCTTGCAGAAGGCGCTCATACGATCAGCTGATCTGTATAATCGATACGATTTACCAACATACAAATTGGTAAATTTTCTATTTTGAACGATTGAATTCGTCGACACTGTGGAAAAATTGATTATTGTCATGAATTCTTATCACGATATGCTGTAGGTGAAAGTTGTAATTTCAGTAATGATTTTTATTACGCAGACAAATGTAAAGTGGTGTTATTTCGTAGGGATAGGGATTCAAGTGGGAGTAAAAAGTATAACTACTCGTTTTCAATCAGAATTTTCATGTAAAGAAGGAAACATGAGAATTTTCATTCATCCGATACCCAATTTGAACGGTTTGATTAGTAAGTTTAACACAAGGGATTGGATTCCGGATCCTGTATTCTGATTGGTCGAGAATCAATGTATGTTAGATCAATCCTCGGCTGTTTCAAATGATTCTTCTGAAGAATGTGTTTTCGACTTATCCCAACCACAACATTGAACAATGATGAATTTCTTCGAATTCACCCTTTTGACATCATTCGATGATCATAAAGGGTTTATCGAACGTTAATAACTTACTTCAACTTGTACATAATTAACGTTCGATAAACCCTTTATAATCATCGAATGATGTAAAAAGGGTGAATTCGAAGAAATTCATCATTGTTCAATGTTGTGGTTGGGATAAGTCGAAAACACATTCTTCAGAAGAATCATTTGAAACAGCCGAGGATTGATCTAACATACATTGATTCTCGACCAATCAGAATACAGGATTCGGAATCCAATCTCTTGTGTTAAACTTACTAATCAAACCGTTCAAATTGGGTATCGGATGAATGAAAATTCTCATGTTTTCTTCTTTACATGAAAATTCTGATTGAAAACGAGTAGTTATGCTTTTTTCTCCCACTTGAATCCCTATCCCTACGAAATTACAACTTTCACCTACAGCATATCGTGATAAGAATTCATGACAATAATCAATTTTTCCACAGTGTCGACGAATTCAATCGTTCTACATAGAAAATTTACCAATTTGTATGTTGGTAAATCGTATCGATTATACAGATCAGCTGATCGTATGAGCGCCCTCTGCAAGCACCTTCCTCTCTTGTTCTGTTATGACGCTCCTGAATGACCGATGGATCCACCTCATAATTAGTCAACTTTAATTAATTATATCTCGGAAATTATGCGTCGGAGAGCATTGTGCAAAAGGACAAATCGTTTTAGAATTTCATCAGGAATCTACTCCCAAAAAAGAGTGCGCGAATTTTGAATCACCCTGTATATAAATCGTATATAATTCATACATGGGACATATGTGACTAAAATAAAACAAAATACAATAAAATTCATATATGATTATTTCATTTATATAAGAATCAATCGTGACCTCATATATAGGGTATAAATCGCCATATATAAGATATATATCGCTATATATGACCCATATGTGGGTTATACAGCGGTCATATATGTTTCATTTTTGCTGAGGTTGCTCTTTCATTGATTGATGCATTTTTCCAGAGATGAGTTCATGGTTGGTTGGTTGCATGAGAAATAACTGATCGATGAATTGAGTTGCTTTTATAGAGCCACACTGGTGCAACGCTTTTTCAAGGTTGAAATAACGTGTACGTTAATTTCATGTCAAAATACTCCAGTTTTTACATAATGGAACATGATGATGAAAATCTACAAAAATCTCAGAAACTTTTACCGCTTATTAACCAAATTTGTTCATCAAAAATTCTTCCAAATATTTCTGGAAATTTCTGTAGACAAAAAGTCTTCAAAAAAGTCTTAATCAAAGATTCCTCAGATTTTCAGAAGTTGAAAATTTTCCCACGATTCGGTACATTTTTCTCTCTGAAGGATTCCTCAAACTTCCATGTTTAAGGGCATTCCGAAGTCCCAAGAAATCCCAAATCTCTCCCCTCACTTCTTTCGAAAACGACTAAATAAATCGAAAAATGATGAGTTAACGGGGGGAGAGATCTAGGACTTCTTGAGATTTCGGAATGATCCCGTGAAAAAATCGTTCAGGTCTGATTATGTGTGTTCAGGCCTAATTATGGACATTTTTCGGCAAAATTATTCGTGTTCAATACTGACTGCACGTGAGTGAACCTGATTACACCTGGTCGTTCATTTTTGGGTTTTGTCATCACTCCAAAGGCTTCAATTTTGTACCCACGTGGAAACCCGTGATCAAGCTTTACCGCCAGCGATCATGCCTGACAAACCATTCTCGTTCGTGATCATGCAAAATCTCACCAACTGAGGAGTATTCATACAAAATGAATCATCATGCTCGATCATGCGAAATCGGCCCCAAACGCAGGCGCGTACGCCTGATCACGCATGATCATCCCTGAAAACTGGAAACTAGAAAATGAGAGCTGCATGAGCACAATAAGTAGAAATGAATAACAATAAATTAGGAGCCTTCCGAAGCAGCTGACCTGATCATTTGGTCAGCTACTTCGGAAGGCTCCTTAGTGTTTGATAACATTATTATAGTTTCATTCCTTACAAAAAACTTATTGATTTTGTATGAATTCCTCATGTATAATGGAGCATAATCAAGCGTGATTGGGCGTAATTGGGCATGATTAGTCTTCATCACGTGGATACAAAATTGAGGCCTGATAACGCCTGATCAGGCTTTAGTCATCAGCCCTGATCAGGCATGGACAATTTTTCCACGGGATCATAATGGAAAACTTTGAACTGGAATTAAATGTGACAAGGTAACATCTTTCAGAATTCACAATTCAATTCATCACGTCGATAAACTCTCCAAATCATGAATAAAGGATTTCGTACATTCGAAAAATGTATCCTTCTGACGCACATCAATGTATTATATTAATTTCACCATTCGAACAAGATGTTACCAACCTTCAAGCTGCTAGTTCTTGCTATTCACGTAGTTATTTGAGACAGTTTTCACATTGTATGCATAAATTATAGAATCCTGCGGACAACAATCGTCAACGCCCTGTTACCACAGTTTAACCTGCTTTTTAAACCAGAGGCGGGACGACTTTGTTAGGCTGTATAGAGCGTCATGAAAGGGAAAGTGCTTACACGTATGTCGTTGTTATTTAGCACTCTACTCAAGGAATACACATTTGAATGGATTCTTCGTCGTTCTTCTATTACTTCGATTACGGGTGCATTGCGTCATTCCCGTGAAAGTACATTGCACGTATGTAAATGAGATGTTCATTAGCGGTGAATCTTTTCAAAAGTGAGTGTGTTGGCGATGGTCGTTTTGGCGTAGGGCAAAAGCTTCTTGATAAAAATTCAGCACAAGTTTTGTAAATGTCAGGTCATTGCCATAGATCGATTCTCTGTGAAAGAACGTGTAAAGTATCAGAATCCTGAACAGTTTGAATCCATCGGATCTTATGAGGTGTCGTTTACTCGCACATAAGTTCAGTCAATCTGGATGAATCCATCGAAACTCATGACTTGAATTCTCTTTCATCGTATATACAACACAAAGCGCAAATGTTCAAGGAATTTTCATTGAACGTCTGAACAATTGAAGATCCATTGAATATTCCATAGACGTGAAGTGACGTAAAATGAACTCACGTTTGGCGTAGAAGATCTGTGTCCTCCTGAAGGAAAATTCGAACTTTGACGCGAGTTGTTCCGCGATTTGTGGAGGCAAAGAAATACTGTACGACATTGAATATACGTTTCTTGTTTCAATTCAACTTCCCTCAACTGCCTTATAATTTTCTAGCTAGGAAATGGTTAATGGCTCGTCATTTCACTCATTACGTTCCTTGCCAGGCTCACTTGGGTGAGATTAACTGGAGTAAATTTCTATATCATAATCAGTTATTGAGAATAATATTGATTTATGGAATTCAGAATACGATTCTCCGACGGTGTGTTGAATATGCATTATAAGCTAGACGACGGAGGCAACCACGCGTAGACGACAAGGCTAAGTACGTTGCGTTACGCACTTGAACGGTTCAGAACGCATTCATCGGAGCACCGTGTGCATGAGTCATTTCAGTGAACCAGTTACATTGCCTCAATGAAAAACCACGTTGATAAATAACCATGAAACCATATATAACTATACTATATACGAAGAAGGAAAGTGTTTGTGACGTAAAAAGTAAACACATGGTTTCACTTATTTCTTATTGTTGTTGTCGTTACGTCACAAAATATCAGGGTCAAGATTGTTCAACTCGCATTGCTTCGTTGAAAAAATAATCCACATGATCCAATTTATGGGTAGGTTGAAGAGGATACAATCACCGAAATTCTCCTGTACATGAGAATGCTATGTGAAGAGAAGTCCTTCCACGCTTGCACCACTCCTGATTTTATAACTCTACGATATACGATTGAAATTCATTTTCTCTCTCATATTCAGCGATCCGTTCGAAATGGAAGGTAAAAACCACAAAAATACAAAAATAGTGGGATGGCCTGTACTTTATCATCATCGATATAAAAATAAAGCACACTGTGAAAAATGTCCACTAGAAACATCCAATATTCCACTGGAGCTTATTAACCAGCACATTACACTAAAAATTTCAATGAACGTATTGGAATTTTCCATTTTTTCCACAGAGAAATAAAAGATTTTAATTGGAGGAAATAACACGTGTATACCTTTCGTGATACAATTCCAAGTATCACGGAAATGATTGTATACGAATAAGGTCTACAAACATTCGACACACTTCCATAAAATGTGGGAATCCTTCATGCGTTATCGTATGACAAATTCGGATACGAATCGCTGCAGTTGGCTTCAAAACTAACCCCTCTCGAGAATCCATCGGGAGTTTGTGATTTACGATAGTGCGTTTCCATCAGCGTAACTGTCCATTAAAGAACATCTCATGGGTGTCATCATACATGAATGACATGTTTATTGATTGATAATACGATAACATTCATTCTCGATGAACTTTTCTCACAGCAGATATTCAAAGCATTCATGTTTCGCGTACTTCCATAAACAGAAATCACGAGAAATATCCTATGGAAGCTGATTTTTTCTTAAGATTGCAAGATCCTTGGAGGTCAAATGAACTTTTCATTTGCGTTTCTTTTACTTGAACCTTGCTGTCATGTGAATGTGAAATCATACGTATCAATGAATAGGTAGAACTCATTGGATCCTTCGTGAATAATTATTTATCATATAATTATGGGATTCAATCGTTAATGAGTGACCTCGGTTATATTGCGATATAGATAATATTTTATCAGAGAAAAAGAATGTTCCTCAAGTTCGAAACGTTTATAGAAATTAAACAAAAGTGCGAACTCACAAAATCTGATGAATCATCGGTGTTTGGCTTCTGGAAATCACTCTTTGCGACTAAAAACATCGTTTGAAGATGTACGGCAAGAGTTTGTATCTTTAACAGCTGAATATTTCGTTATTAGATCACCAATTCGTTTCAATGAACGATTCAAACTTCAGCAATATGAATAAGAAAATTCTGTGAAGATACTTGAGTGGATAAGGGGATAAAGTTTCAGTAGCTGTTCACCCAAGTAGCACTCGAACGTTTCGAATGTTATATGAATGCTCATACACAGAGAAAAAAGATCTGCTGAAAAGTACCATACTTTATAGCGTTCGAGCATCAGTCTTGTCCAGATCAAATTATTTACATGAAAATATCTACAAAGGTAGTATACTTCTGTAGAAAAGTCCAAGCCAGTATGGTACTTTTAGAGGTATTTTCACGTAAATAATTCGATCTGGATAAGACTGATGCTCAGACACTATAAAGTATGGTACTTTTTAGCACACCTTCTTTCTCAGTGTATAGTATATTCCAAACGTTCGGATGCTTCTACCCTGAGGGAAATTTATCTTGACTCGACATGAGATTATAAATTGATTTGGAAATGACAATAATTTTTCATGAGTTGGGTTTTCAATACCTAAAATTCATGTTCCGAACGCTGATAGAACGAAAGATTATCACGCCGAATGTATTTGATTGGATGAAAACTATAAAATCTTATTGCCGAATAAACATAAAAGGAAAAACATGAAAAACTCGATATAGGAATTTCATCGTTAAATCGTCAGTTACATTGTATTTTTATCGGACTCGTCCGATAATGAAACAACACGATAGTTTTCCGATATTGTTACGATTTATACGAGAAATATCCAATCGAAATCCAGTATTGATACCTATCGGGAAATTATCGTCAATATCGTAAATTTATCGTGTTGTTTCATTGTCGGACGAATCCAATAAAAATGAAATGTAACTGACGATTTAACGATGAAATTCCAATATCGGGTTCTTTCATGAGAGATATCTTCAAGATGTGCCGTAGAGATATCTGAAAGGAATTGTTTTTCCATCGGAAACAAGAATTTATCAGAATAAGGGCAAAGAACTTTTCTTCGAGTCACTCAATCTCATTTCCGTTTCCATGGGAAGATCAGTGGAATCTGAAAGGATTCTGTTGCCCACGCTGGTCAGGGGGTTGTTATATAGCTGAGATTCCATGCTAGTGTTTATGATGCGGTGGCACAATAGTTGGGAGGAGACCTTGTCGTTTTTCTTTTATTATCCAATGATCGCTGCGTCAAAAACACAAGCATGAAACCTCAGTTTATGACAGAAGATGATAATGCCATGCAGCAAACATGGTTGGACCTCACTTTCCATTCATTTTTTGTTTCGATTTGGTATACAAGAATAAGTTGACCAATCGCATTCCCACACAGCATTTCAATTCTGAAAGATATCTCAAGCCAAATTTGAGAAGTCTTATGCAACATAAAAAGATATCTTTGAGAAATCTGAAACAGTTCTCACTTCTAAAAGATTTCTATAAGATGTCTAAAAGACATGATATCTCGGAAGAAAAGTTTTAGATCTTCTAAAAGATATCTTTCAGATGTCTTTTAGAAGTAAGAACTGTTTTAGACATCTTAAGGATATCTTTTCATGTTGCATAAGACTTCTTAAACTTTTCTGAACAATTCCTCGAAATATCTTGAAGACCAAAAGTGCTGTGTGGGTTAATTGTTGCAAATTTGGGGAAAAATTACTGAACAATATCGAAGAGTCCGACATCTGATGGAGAAAATTAGAGTCTGACGTAGGGGGAAAACAAAAACAGAGTACCATAACCTCACAATCATAATTGGAATTGTTTGATCATTTGTAAAACATATTGTTCCAGAAATATTCAAAGGCGTCAGCAAAAAATATTGTTCAGTGCTCGAGTATTGAACGTACAACAAATATGGCATATCCGTGCATTAATTTCCAAGACATGGAAAAATATATGAAGTTTCCCAGATGGAAAACCATGCCCTAAATATTTTGTAACATAATGTGCCGTAAACATCCCTGGCTAAAAAACGGCGTGCACATAAAGTTCAAACAGCGTACCAATAACGTGATTCTGGCCAATATACGTTCAATGCACGCTTACTTGAATATAAGCGTGAGTACAGCGTGCATGAACGCTTTTCTTCACGCTCGATCCACGCTCAACTGCGCCAATTGACTCTTAATACACTCTCATGTGACGGTAATAACACTCCTATGCGACGCTCCAAATGCACGCTTTATTTTCACCAGGGATAGTATCATAAACTTCGCTCAGATTGCAATGATGCATAAAATGTGAATATTATGTCTTCATTATGGTACCATTACCTCGTTTTGCTACCAATAACAATGCTTTATGCGGAAACACCTTGGTACCATGATGCAAACATTTCTTGGCGTGCATGTCACCATTATGATGGCATTATTGAGACATTTTTCTATCTGGGTTTAACCTATGTATCAATGTTTTTGTTTATCCCCTCGAATGAGGCCTACCATCTTGAATTCCCTATTGAAAAAATCCAGGTGGGAATCTATGCAGAAATCCAGATGGATTCGCATGTTTTTCTGTGGGACATTCGGATGATTTCCCATGGATTTGCTTGAATCCCATGGTTTCCTACGTAAATACCTATCTGGTTCCTCAGATGGGAAATTTTTCTCATGGATTCCCAGGAGTTTCAACTGGATTTCCAGGCGTCCTATGGGAATGTCGGATGAGTGTCTGGATTTTTGCAATGGGGTTCCCTTTATGAAGTCGTTTTTTCGCGAATAATCTTTGGTGAAGGTGAATTTACACATTATTGCTTGTCGCATGCAATAATTAGATGGAAGAAAAGAGAAAACATTTTTCCTTAGAATCTCTCTTCCCATCTAATGCATCCGCACATAAAAAATACACGCGTGTGATGTCACCTTGAGGTCTGTATTATGTCCGTACGTTTGTTGCTGCATGCGACATCATTGGATGAAGGAAGAGGTGAAGTGTTTACCTCCTAGGACCTCTCTTTTCCTCTAATAATATCTCATGCAAGAAACGCACGGGTTAGGGTTGCCAGAGTAGTGATGAACAATTGCTTTCAATTGGATATTCTTTGTAACCTTAGAGTAAGGTTGATCAATTCCATTAGGAGTAGTATTCATCTGGCGACCTTGGCGCGCTTGGTAAGGTAGCAAGTGCCCGAAAGTCTACTTACCCGGAAGCGGTGAATTCTGCAGCTATTTGAAAAGGGCTAGGAACTTCTGGTAATTATCCTCGAATTCACAAATCATTTTGTCTCAGGTAAATGCTATTTCGGGCACTCGCTACCTGACCGGCACGCTTGTAATTTTACCTTAAAGTGATACTAGTGGCGTGGCAACAGCCAAATCTTTTATGACAAACTACGAACAAACGCTTCAATTGAATCAAAATATCGCTCTGTGCAGCACTTCTAAGTAGAAGAATCAAAGAAGTACTGTACAGAGCGATATTTTGATTCAATAGAGGCCTTCGTCTGTAGTTTGTCATGAACAATTTGGGTGCTGCTGCCACGCCACTAGTATCCCCTCAGGGGTACCTTTTATCGCAGCAGAAAGTGCGACGTGAATTCCTAGTTCTTTCTGGATTCTTAGGCCAGAGCAGGGCTATGACACTTCCTATGCTCACCGTATAAAAATGAGGGTCGCAATTTGTATCCCCCTCCCCGATCCCCACTCACCCGCGCGGCAAGGTGGCGCCACTAAACTTCGTCAACAGCAAAGTTTGTTGTCAACATTGGATCAAAAACATGCAGAAATATTGGTTATGATCGGTTAGCCTATTCAACTGCTGACGAAAACGGGTGCTGCCACCTATCGGAGCGGGGGTGAGAGGTGCGGGGGGGATTACATCGAATTAAGAACACATTTTTCAACGGAGTGTCATAGACCTGGGCCAGAGACTTATGCTAGCGACATCCTTAAAACACAAAATATATCCGAATTGAAAACATCCTCTCTCTTTTTTGTCCTAATAGTGTCGCGCGCGACAGTCGCTAGCATAAGTCTCCAGCCTGAAAGTGATATCACACGTGTGCGTTCGTCGTGTGCAATATCATTAGATGAAAAAAGAAGTCCTAGGGAAGAACGTTTTACCTCTTCTCTCATCTAATGATGTCTTATGCAACAAGCGCGAACACGTAATAGAGTCTTCAGCCTTTTTGCATACTAATTTCCATGTCATTAATATGGGAAATCGACATTTATTAGTCTTTATGGCAAATATCGATGCTTTTTTTCATTGAAGGCACACAACGGTGTATGAACGGTGGATTAAGGTTTCATTAAGAGAATTCTGTGGTCAATTTTTGCCATAGAAAATTACTAAATCGTTTTTCGTGAACAGTATTCAATCAGTCGTCAAACTTTCAATCAAAGGATGAGGCATTGGACAAAAAATCTGTTCTCTTTAGTGAAAAAAAAAATTCCATTTAAATCCATTGTTTAATGAAATTTAATACACACTTTTCAACGGTAAATGATCATTCAAATCTATTGAATTCTCATTAATTCCCATCAATGAATCGGTTCCAAGAGGTGTCGACGGGTTTGATTAGTTCACACGTGTGACCCTGGTCAAAAGAACTCATTGATTCTGACCAACTCTCATTAAATCACAATTGAACGTGGACAATGTTCTGACCAAATCTCACCGGTGATTTTTCAATGAGATTTGGTCAGAACTTCCATGTGAATCTCGTTGAATCTGGCCAAATCTCACTAAATTACGATTAAACTTGGACAATGTTCTGACCAAATCTCATTGAATTTCATTTGTCAGATTCAATGGATTCTTTTAACCAGGGGAATGATTAGTTACCGTTGCAAAATTTGCATTAAATCTCATTGATCAATGGGATTTATTAGACTTCTTGAACTAAGGCCATACTTATTTCAATAACCATAAGCTGATGATCAAATCTTATGAGAATTACTTGTAACAACTTCGTTGAACAAAATATCGAACAGAGCCGTATCCTTTAACCGATTTTAATTTGATAATCGAACTCTCGTTCTCAAATAATTGGTCACATAATTCTCAAATAACACTTTCCGCGTTTCCTATTCTCTGAAAAAAAAATCATCGTTGAATTTTGCCAAATACTTTCCGATATGAGAAAAAGAGAAACCACCAATCATATCACCCACAACCACACATCTACGTAACATCACTAAGGACCTGAAGAAACAAAAGACGTTCTCGTTCATATCCAAACAGTGATGTTCGAATTTTTCTTCACAATCGTGGTATCCGTAGCCATAAGATTTCACATTGACCGACCTTAGCCTCGTTTTCGTTTTTTCAATAACATTTTCGCTTAGGAATAAAACCAGATAGTAAGCTACAAATTAAAAAATGCGTGAGATAACACATCTCCAAGCTGGCCAATGCGGGAATCAGATAGGAGCTAAGGTAATACCGACAAAAATTCATACTTCGTTTCTCAAACCTCAAACGCGACATCAAGCGATGATTTGTTCTAAGTTTTGAACCGTTCATTGAGATTTTTCTTATCCACGCGTGTTTGAAAAAACGTACCAAATAAAAATTGTGAATGAATTCATATAACCTCCGCGTATCGAAGTATTCCAATTCGAATATTATATCTGTTGTAGTTTTGGGAAGTGATATCGGACGAGCACGGAATCGATCCAACCGGAACTTACCACGGCGATTCGGATCTTCAACTGGAACGTATCAACGTGTATTACAATGAAGCGACCGGTGGTAAATACGTTCCCCGAGCTATATTGGTCGATCTTGAGCCGGGAACCATGGACGCGGTACGCTCCGGACCGTTCGGTCAAATTTTCCGTCCTGATAATTTCGTCTTTGGCCAATCCGGAGCTGGTAATAATTGGGCGAAAGGCCACTACACCGAAGGCGCCGAGTTGGTAGATTCCGTTTTGGACGTGGTACGCAAAGAGGCCGAAAGTTGCGATTGTCTTCAAGGCTTTCAATTAACGCACTCGCTGGGCGGTGGTACCGGAGCTGGCATGGGTACCCTTTTGATTTCGAAAATCCGAGAAGAATATCCGGATAGAATTATGATGACATTCAGTGTGGTTCCATCTCCAAAGGTATGATTTTTTTTTGTATTGATTCGCAGTTGAGAACTTGAGATTGTTTTATCGATGAGAAAATCTTATAGTCTTGAAAAAGGAGCGTACATTGAAATTTGAGTTTGATTTTCACTCCAGACTCGGCAAAATTTATATTACATGGAAGGTGAACAAATTTACTCCAAAGTGTTGGAATAAATATCAACATACAATGAAAAATTAAATTTTTAATATAGGAATGATAACTCCAAATAAATTTGTGTGTTTTAAATACTTGACACACTGGAAAAAATATTTATTTGTCCTTTGTTGAAACAACACCATTCGGGGTGGACTTTTTACAACACCGCCAAATTGTTTACAGTGTGGGGTTTTTGAGGGGACAGAAAAAAAGGTTCCTTTGAATCTAAGAAATTGTTATTTCAATAAGTGCAAATTTCCCCAAAGAAAATGAGGATGTTTTAATACAAACAAATTTGTTATTTGAAAGAAGGCTCGAATAACAAATTGTCTTGAATGAACACAATGTCTCTTTCTTTTGAATCAATATTGATTTGGATCTCTTCAAATAACAATTTCTCAGAACTACACTGGAAAAAATGTTTATTTGTCATCTCTCCATAAAATATTCATTTGTAGGAATTAAATATTCCATTGGATGTAAAAACTGATTACTTGTGGCGAATAAATTATTTATTCAGAAGAACAATTTATTTGCGGCAAGCATTCCATTATTTGATTCGATTAAATATTTCATTAATCCCCAGAAATATTTTATGGAGAGAGGACAAATAAACTATTTATTTGGTTAGAAGAAATTTTTTTTCCAGGGCAGGTGACGGTGACTGCTCATCTCTGGTTTCATGATAAACTCAATTTCTAAATTTCTTCACAGCAAATCGAAATCCCTGCAAGAGGAAGAAACATTTGGTAAATCTTTCTGCTGGCCAAGCTCGAAATTCACTATCATAAATAAATGAATTGTTGAGAGAGTAAACGCGATGAACTAAAACATCAAATTTTTCACTGAGGCTAGCAAAAGAATTTGCTATTCTATATACAATAACACTTACTGCTGTTTTCTCGTGTAATCTTTGATGAATTGATTTATTCTCTGTCTCAAATCATTTTATACTCAATGAAGACACAAATTTTAATAAAAATCTTTGAGAGTAGATTATTATTTGAATTCTCTGGATCAATTCTCTGATCAATTACAAAAATTCTGCATATGTGATAACAAATAATGCAGGATTCCTAGGGAACGTTGAAACAGTTAAAAATACAGGTTGCCATTCTTATTCTTTCTTTCAAGATTGTTATTTCAATGCTATAGATTTCTGTGTCCAAATGAATTTTAAACTTTAGACAAATTATTTCACCAATTACATTCAAAAGATCGAAATAAGTACGGACTTTCATTTAAACGAGTTCATGAATCAATTATCATCTTCTCTTACTTCAACCTCGCAGTCGTCTCATAAATCCACGGAAGTTACAAAGTATGTCGCACGCAATGAGTTTTTTTTCTTTTCAAATGCAATTTCCTTCTTGAAGAAAAATATATGTATCATAAAAACAGATTATGACCTCTGCAATTCGAAAATTTCACAAGAAAAATGACGAAACCTCATAATATCCCACGTTTATGATTTCTTCAATTGCGAACGACATGATTTAATCCTTGCATTCCACTGTTGTCGTTGACAACAACCTCTAACGGAAGTTTTTCTTATAATTTTTCATAGTTCAAATTGCTAATGTGAAGAAGATGAGATTTTTTGTTGATCTTTTGTTTGAGAATCAAAGAAATTTTTGAAATACCGCTCCGAAACTTAACTTTGAAAACTATTGGTCATTCAGAGTAATTATTTGTAGGGAATTTTTCGAACATTGAGGCGTTGCAACAGTTGGCTGACTGATGTCTGCAGAGTCATACGTTGAAATGATAAATCTAAATGCAATGTATTAATTAGAACTTCCAGGATTGACTCCATTACAGCTTGGTTCGTCATCTCCTGTACGTTATTTTGTTCCTTCTTGGATTTAAAAGAGAAAATGGAAAGTTCCAACAGAGAGACCCAATTATCGAACTAAGAACAAGATAATTGAATTCTCATTATTTACTTTTCTGCTTTTGAAGAATTTTATCTGAAAAGTTACCCTGAATTCTAGTAAACGAGGAAATATCTCCTCGAACTGTTGAAGAATTCCCTCATTTTTTTTACAGGTTGCACAGTAATTTTTCAAACAATTTCCACTTGAATCCACTCAATTACTGGAATTTCACAATAATTTTTCCAAGAAAATTCTATAAGTATATCCATGAAAAGTTTCATCATTTAAAACATGGAAAGGAGTGAATGAATACGCCAAAATTGTATTGAAATTTCACGATTCTTCTTTCAATGCGGAACTTTAGACACGTAGAAAATATTTTCTGGTCCCACATGAGACATCTCCAACGTGTTTTCAGATATCTTTGAAACATGAATTGCTATGTGAGATGGGTAGAGAAGGAGTATGATTTGGTTACAGCTTATAACTCACGTATGTTTGCTGAAAAGAGAGAAACGGTTTTAAGATAATTTAAGAGAACTTTATGTAAAAAGTCGAATGAATTTTTTGTAAAGTCAATTCAAGTATGATATAGATTTTGACAAACGACCTTCAATAACATATATTTACAATCAACAGTGATCATTACGAACTGCAAAAAAACAGGTAATGGAGCTCGATCTCGATCGATGCGGACTGACGTCTACGTACTTTTGTGAGAAATTGTCACTTATTAAGTTATTTTCAAGAAGTTGGAAACGTGTGACCGTTGGTTACATAAATTTCACTTGACAGAAACGAGCGGGAGTGTGAACGAGTATATTTCAATGTTGTATGAATTAATTACCATCGTAAATAAGAAAAAAAAACAGAAGAATCAGGAAACAATGATCCACAAATACTGGTCTATTATTGAAAATTCACAAATGATAATACACGCTGTTCGCTATCCGAACACATTCATGTAATCTCATTGAATAATACAAAGTTTCCAACGGTAAAAAATCATCACCTAGCCCCATTCAAAAACTACATTTTATAAGATACGAAGAGTTAAGAGTTCGAATAGTTATTTATTTTGTTCTAAAATTTGTATTGCATCTCATTGTTTTGATAAGGGGAGAAAATTCCATCTAGATGAAGAAAAATTCAGAGTTTTGGATTAGACTTACGATGAAATTCACTATGACCAGACAATAGAAACATAATTAAATTCACTATGTTTTACAGTAAATGCCATTGGAAAGTCAGTCGGTTCCTCAGACACAATAATCACATAGTAAATTTAACTACAAATTTCACTCCGTGTACAATACCCCAGTACACCAAACTACGTCAGGAGAATTTTATATCAGCCCAACTTGCATCCATCTAGTAGTTCTTGATAAACCATTGAAAACAAAAACATCCAAATAACCTGTTCATAACCCTAGTGCGATGAAAGAAGGGGGTTGAATTATTCTGCATCAAATCGTTCCGCAAACTATTCATTGAATGATTTATTAGTTTGTTATTTCAAACTGTCGATTTCCTAACTGGACTTCAAAATTCGATAACGAGACTGCACTCATTTTTCACAGCTTGCTGCTGGCTTTTTGTCATCACTGGATGGATGAGAAAATAACATGATGTTTTGAATTGCAGGTATCGGACACGGTCGTCGAACCATACAATTGTACCCTGTCGGTTCATCAACTGGTTGAAAATACAGATGAATCGTACTGTATCGATAACGAGGCTTTATACGATATTTGTTTCCGGACACTAAAGCTCACAACACCGACTTACGGCGATCTAAATCATTTAGTGAGCGCTACATTGAGCGGCGTCACCACCTGTCTAAGGTTTCCTGGTCAACTGAACGCCGATCTCCGAAAACTCGCGGTCAACATGGTACCGTTTCCACGTTTGCACTTTTTCATTCCTGGTTTCGCGCCTCTAACATCAAGGTAAATTTTCGGTTGATATTCTGATCCCCACTTCGTAAATCACAATAACAATCAAGAAATTCAATTTTCAATCGAGCTCAAGCTATTTTTAGAAAAATCTCATCAAATATTATAGAATATGTGAGATTTTCAATTAATTTGAAAGCATTGATAATCGATCTTCAGTAGGATTTTACAAAAATATGTAAATACAAAAACATCCCTATAAGAACAACTCTGTCGAAATGCTATTGAACTGATATCACTATCGAAACAACATCATTCTCATACCATTGGGATTGAATGGTAATATATATTTGAATCTACTAACAGGAAGCATTATAGATTTTTATTTCAAATCTATAAGATCCAAGTTCCGCTATGAATACACAAAACATCAATCGAATTTTGATAAACATTTTCCTTATCATATCACAAAGAGAAGATTAATTATTTTCATCATACTTGGACAGCTGAAACTTCAATTTTATTAAATATACAAAACAGCTACCAACCACATCTGATTCATACGGTTTTTGTTATTCTCGATCCAAAATATCGTATATAAAAAGTGATAATATTTGAATGAATTATAGAGGATCTCAACAGTACAGAGCATTGACGGTACCAGAGTTGACCCAACAAATGTTCGACGCTAAGAATATGATGGCCGCTTGTGATCCAAGACACGGCAAATATTTGACCGTAGCCGCAGTGTTTCGTGGCAGAATGTCGATGAAGGAAGTTGACGAACAAATGTTGAATATCCAAAACAAAAATAGCAGTTATTTCGTCAACTGGATACCGAGCAATGTGAAAACTGCGGTTTGCGATATCCCACCGAGGGGTTTGAAAATGTCGGCCACGTTTATCGGAAATTCTACGGCCATTCAAGAACTATTTAAAAGAGTGTCGGAACAGTTCACAGCCATGTTCAGGTAAATCGATAATAAATCAATTTGTATGTCTCTTTTCAGGGCATGAAGTGGTGGTGAAATTATACAACTTTCCCTTGGAGAGAAATTTTATCTCGAAGATAATTGTTTTCCTGGTTTGAGTAATTTTCAATACTCCTCTTTGTAATCACGATTGAAAAAAGAAGTGGATTATAAAGAGATTGCATTGAAACAATTTGAGCAATAAAATTTGTTCGTTATTCTGCTGAAAACCAGGGGTTTCTTGCTGAAAATGCCTGTGAGAACCGGGAAAAAATAGTTCTGAAGCTTTGAAGGTTCTAGTCTCTGGAATTCTTGTGATAAATTGACAAACTTTTTACCCGATTTTGTTCAGGATTACGAGATTGGCTGTTAAGATTTTTATGAGATATTCCCTCAAACTTTCATTCATCCAGTAGTGGAGTAGGGTGAATCGCACTTAGTTCAGCCTCAGTAAAAATCCCTCACAAGCAGCTAGATCAGAGCGAAGGGTTGAGACTGACATGATGTTTTCTCTCGAGAGTAAAGTTTTCTGAAAACCCCGGTTCTCGCCTTCGGTTTTCTAAATTCGGGCCAGTGAGTTGTTCCCCTTAGGCCCGAATTTACAAGTGTCTAAAAAAATCCTTGCGAGGCATTTGACACCATTACAAAGCTCATGAATCGCTGGAGTATTTCCATTAGAGGGACTTATATATTAACTTTTCAGTACAGAACAACGCGCAAAGAATTTAGTGAAAAAAGGCTTACCGCATAAAGCTCCAAGGTTGACGTTACTTCCATACCTTCGTATATTCATACAGAATGTAATTCCACTCAATAGAAATACATTGATCACCATTTCAGCAGCAAATGTCCTCTCTAAAATTTGTAGAGTGAGATTTGACTCTTTAGGCAGCCAGAAGTGAGCTTGTCGAAATTTCGAGTGAAATTTCCACCCTTTTAGAGTGGAAGTCTAGCCACTACAATTTTAGAGCGAATTTCTCACTCGAAACGAGTAAAAATCCCACTTGAAGCGGACTGGCTCACTTCTGAGACTTAGCGGAGTGAAACGCGTGATTTTTCACTCTTCCAGATTTGGATAGTGCTATATTTATACATCATTCAGATATTCTCCACAATGCAAAGTTCGGATGTACCTTAAAAACGTCGCCTCCAATTCAATGAGACACGTCGTCCTTCCACGTCACCGGTGGATCTCTGCCCTATTCCGACTGCGAACATTCCAACTACAACACTGCGACGTGGAAACGACGTATCTCATTAGTGGACAGTTCTTGACAAGAATGTTCCAGGGAAACAATGTTATGGGATTAAGGAAACAGAAAAATTACTCCATCATACAGTAGCTTACATTTCTAATTCGATAGAAAGAGCAACGAAAAATTTTTGTTTCCTCAGACGCAAAGCCTTCCTCCACTGGTACACCGGCGAAGGGATGGACGAATTGGAATTCACAGAAGCCGAGAGCAATATGAACGATCTAGTCTCGGAATATCAACAATACCAGGAGGCCACCGCCGAAGAGGAGGGCGAATTTGACGAGGAAGAAGAAGGCGAGGGCGACGAAAAGTGATAACATTCGCACACCTCTTGAAAATCAACAAAAAATTATAAATAAAAAAAATTCCTTTCATCACAATCATCGGGTTAAATTCTCGCACGACGGCAGAGGGAAGCTTCTCCCTTTTATCGTGTGGAAATTACAAACACCGCAAAAAATTCCCTAGTCATTTTTATATAAAGTTAAGACATCGTTCCCACTATTCATTTTTACATTTCTAAGATTAGTGCAAATAATAAGAATTGTTCAGTACAACTCAAAACAATTTTGTATTGAATGTGATCTTACCAAGGATTTATTTGGAAATATACTTTTTGAGAATGAGAAACATCAATATAAATCTTATTTAAAAATGTCTCTGGGATCGAAAAGAGTCTGAGCAGAAGATTGTATTTATTCACATTCAAGAAAAAAAGTTGTTGTATATGATTTGAATGGACATTTTTTCGATATTGGATGTTACGTAAAAGTAGTGATTTTTATCTGCATGAGAATACGCACGTACGATGTATAAAATTAATATTCCATTGTATCACAAAGGGTTAAAGAACTACACACTTTTCACACGTAGACTCGAACGGTTTTGTCGAATCAGCTACATGCATAAAGAAATATTAAAAAGAATGATTAGGCTGTTTTTTGCGCCTAGCGTATCGTACATCTATAATATACTCCCATTCGATCCTACGTTTCGTAAATCATAAAAGAAAAGAAACGTGTGACAAATTACACCTATGGAAGATTGAGTGAGAGTTATTCAAGGTCTCAAGGTATTCAATCGTCCCTCTTCTCCTCAGATCTGATACACACAGCATCGTACAGCAATCTTGAATTTCAATGAAAATTCATAAAAATATGCACCTTTTCCTTCCTTTCGAATTGGTCACAAATGGAATCTGCATCTAATTCGAGTGACACGAATCATAATTCCTTCTGCACGCTGCATTCCAATTCACTCAATCTGTTATCTAAGATTCGTATTTCGTTCCACACCTTTATGTTTGACGTTACGTAGGTTACGAGCGATGATGATCAATGATCGTAAAGTACTATTATCCGATGATGATTTAATATCCAATTTCTCCAACGCAATGATTACAATTTTTTCCCTCGATGAAATCATGTGGAAAGTTATTGGGTACAATTTTAAATGCGAAATAATGGGAAGAACAGTAATTGGAACGATAAAAAGATTTATCTTGATAATAATATTATATGGTCTTATTCATAATTGCCGACGATTGGTGCATAAATTGCAATTTTAAGGTCGTGAGGTGACGTCCAACACAACAGCGACTTGCATCGATCGTACCTTCCAGACATTATTCTTGGTACCCTATTCTCACGCAAGAGAAGTATGTCTGCGATGAAGAAATCTAGTCGTCCTTAGTCCGTTTAATCGAAGAAATATTCATGCTCTCTCGATGTGGAAAAGAATCGAATGTTCGTATTACAATCGACATATTGTTCTCCAGCTTGAATATCGTGTATTCTTTGATGAAAAATTCGAGAATCTCTTTGGTGGACCTTGTTATCCAATCATCGGATGAAGAAAGGTCGTAAGAAACTTGAAGATAAACTGGACCGTGTCGTCGATGACGTTGTCGTTATACGGTTTACGCTTCATTGAATTCAACTTCGCAAACTTTATGGTAGTTCATTTCTTTTTTTGATATTGTATACGTATCGCCATTAGCCTTAATTTGCAACGGGATAATACTTGTGAGACGACGTTAATAATTATAGAGTGAGAAAGGTCAAATTAATAACAGATTGTTATCTGTTTATTATCTGATGATTGGAAAAGAGAAAAACATTTACATGAGTTCTAGATGATGCGTGATGTCCATGAGATATCGCTCTCATTGATGGAAGTTCTTGTAATGAATTTACAAAATTAATTGAAAATACAATGAGGGACGTGACAGTTCCTCGTGAATTCCATATTGGTTGGGTAGTTCGATTCTGCATCACGTATTACCTTCGCTGTAAATGGTCATACATGATACGGATACGTGACGATTACTTGAGAAATAATTTATTTACATCGAATAGGTGATATCATGGATTAATGTTGACAAAATTTACTATGTAAAAGCGATAGATCTATGGATCTATGCTCAACCTCACTCGTGTTCAAAGGAAACTATTTCTCAGCATTGAGGTCCATGGAGCATTGAAAAATGAAACCCAATTTTGCTACGTAGTTTTTAAATAGCTAAGCAAGAATTACAAATTTCAAATATATAGCAAAACACGTTCCTAAACATGAGGAAATAAGTTTGCATAATTTTGAGCAATCATTTGCAGTTCCAATTTCATGTTCGTAGCTCAATTTAAGTAATTTACTTCATCTTGTAGATTTTCAATTTGTATTTATTATTTAGTTGATCAAAGAGTACGTAGCAAAATTTTGTCAATTTCTTGAAGGACTCCATGATCCTTAATGTCTTCTTGATTTCGAACAATTTTCTTGATTGCGTTAAATGACCTACACTGTTGAAAAAAACTGGAATTTTCCGATACCCAGGAACAGGAAAATTCCTGTTCATGACGAATTTTTCAGTACAAGAAAATTCCTGTTGTACCGGAATTTTTCAGTATTTTACATGCAAGGTCGTGTGATTTAATTCAATTTTCCAGTATAGATACAAGAATTTTCTGATACTTGGACTGGAATTTTCATGATTTGAATGTAATTTTTCAGTACAAATGTACAGGTTAATCGCTTCCAATACGGTACTGAAAGTTTCCCTAAGTCTTTTTTCACAGTGTACACCCTCCATAATAATAACATGTCAAAATAAATTATGAATAATTGTATTCGTTCATATCTTCAGTGTTTCTAGAGATCCGTGGATCATAAACAGCTGTAAAAAACTCAGTTATCGAAAATTTATTGAGCAGTTTTTCAATAAATTGAACGATATCAAACGCAAAGGGTTCTGGCGCTATTATCTCCTCAAAACCGCAAATTCACGCAAGCGACTGTGCTGCGCCATACTTTAAACATGAATCCCCGACCTAAAGCGGGTTAGCACTTTTTCAGCAAAATTATTGCTTATCGAATCTCTCCCTCAGTTGTCATGAAGATGGATGAAGTAGATGGAAAAATATGAATAGCTGCATTTTTTTTCATATCCCAAAATCTTTGAGAATTTTTCTGAATTCCAATGAAAACTCTTACTTGTTGGACACATCTTTTCACTGAAAATTCCCCTGGATATCTATGAATATCTCTAAAAAATTCACCTTACTCTAAGCAATAATTGTGGAATTTTTCCCCAAAAAATGGTGGCAGCAAAGTTCCTCCATAGATAGGGGATTTTGTACCATAATTTGGTGGAATTTCCCCTTCATTTGTAGAGGATTCAACACCCAAAAAACAAAATAGTTCTTCAAAGTGGTGAAAAGATCCCTCATTTTCAAAACAATGCCCACACTATGAGGGGACGAAATCTGTCAACGCACAGTGGTGGAAATCAGGAATTTAGTGTTCATAATCTACTACAAGTCGTAATTCTTGATCGATTTTGATGAATGTTGCTTTAAAATACTCAGAATTGAATTCTTAAGAGAACTGTCCATTCCGATTTCTGATTTTTTTTTTATCATGACAATAAAAGAACAAATAGTTGGGAAAAATCTTCAGTTTTAGGTATTTGAGCTTGTATCTTCCAAAAAGGTCTCGGCATGACCTTACTATTCAGCGAGATTATTGCATGTATGCTCATTGAACATGAAAAGTTGAGATAATTGCAAATCCGATCATTATAAACAATTTTCATGAGGAAATCTGAGATTGCGATAATTCTGGTTGTAAAAACATATTTCTTTGTGTTCAATTACTTGAAATCATCACAAGAAACGTTGTTCGTGAAGAAAAAGAGGCAAACGCTAAGATTTAACATTTGTTGTAAACAATTTTATAAACAAATTCTGAACCGAGAGGTTTCTTGATAGGAAAAAAGTGTTTTTCTTTCGTATTTGGTCAGAATTATCATTAGAGTCACAGTCCGTCATGAAATTTCAGCAACATTCAACAATCATATTATTGCTATTAACAATTTTATCAACAAATTCTTAACTGAGAGGTTTCTTGATGAGAAAAAAGTGTTTGTCTTTCGTATTTATTCAGAGTTATCATTAGAGTCACAGTCTGTCATGAAATTCCAGCAACATCTAACAATAATTATTGTCATCAAGAATTTCATAGACAAATTATAAATTGAGATATTTTTGAAAGGGAGACAAATTTTACTTCGTCGTATCTACTAAGAATGACCATGAATATTCATAGACCATTTAGAGATTCCAAATGGAATTGATATTCAGGTTTATTATAAACAATGTTATGAATACATTCTGTACTGAGAAATTTTGCGATGGAAACGTGTTTGGAAAATTTTTCTGCTGAATCTCTTAGAATTTGGACATTCTTCCTTCGCATATTGCCGGAAACCTTTGAGTATTTCTGCAGTGAGAGGAAATCCTGTAGATGAGAATAAGCGAAGTTCAGTTTTTGGTCATAGTAGCTTTATTTTCATTATCGAAGTGATTTTGAAGCTATTTCAATGAAAAAGATGACTATTGTAACTACGAAAATGTTCTTGGGCTCAATTTCAGCTACAGTTTCCTCTCAGTTCAGAATTCGTTTATAAAATTGTTGATAACAATAATATTATTGTGGGATGTCACTGAAATTTCATGACAGATTGTGCCTCTGATGATAATTCTGAATAAACACGAGAGAAATACAATTTTTCCCATCAAAAAACCTCCCAGTTCAGAATTTGTTTATAAAATTGTTTATAACAAATGTTAAATCTCAACATTTGCCTCTTTTCCTTCACAAACAACGTTTCTTGTGATGATTCCAAGTAATTGAAACCAAAAAAATATGTTTTTACAACCACAATTATCGCAATCTCAGATTTCCTCATGAAAATTGTTTACAAAATTGTTTATAATGATCGGATTTGCAATTATCTTAACTTTTCATGTTCAATGAGCATAAGTGCAATAATCTCGCTGAATAGTAAGGTCATCCCACGACTTTTCTGGAAGATACAAGCTCAAATACCTAAAATTGAAGATTTTTCCTAACTATTTGTTTATTTATTGTCATGATGAAAAAAAATTCAGGAATCGGAATCGACAGTTCTCTTAAGAATTTAATTCTGAGTATTTTAAAGCAAAATTCATCAAAATCGGTCTAGAATTACGACTTGTAGTAGATTATGAACACTAAATTCCTGATTTCCACCACTGTGCAACGGCGTGAAAAAAAACTCCCCACATTTTTTACAGTGCTTTGAAATCCTCTGAAAACTCTTCACTGAAATTTTCACAGATTTTCGGAGAAATTTTTCCACCAGGGAGGCAGATGCACGAAAGGAAGTGTAGGAGTTTGATTTCAATCGACTCTGGCTCTTATTATACACTGTGAAAAATACAGGAAGTTTTTCCTTATCTCAGTGATAAAGTCCATCCACTGATTGTGAAGGAATTGCTTTTTCATCAAGGATAGGGGATTTTACCTCCATTTCGAGGAGCTGTTCCCATTTTTGGGTATTAAGCCTGCTTTAGGAGGCTTAGAAACAGTAGTTTGTCGAGGATTTTTTCAGTTACGAAGAAATTAATTGAATAAAACATATTGCTGAAGTTTGAATCGTTTATTGAAACGAATTGGTAACCAAATCACGAAATATTCAGTTGTCGAGAGTAGATATACTCTGGGGCTTCTATATACAGAGATGGGCAGCGTCAATTACTTTTTTGTACCTCAAGTACTTTGTCTTGTCAAGTACTTTCTGATTTAACATTCAAATTCTCTATTTTATGAAAATAGGAAAGTACTTGACAGAAGAAAGTAATCCAAGTACAAAAAGTAATTGAAGTACTTTCTTCTGTCAAGTACTTTCCTATTTCCATAAAATAGAGAATTTGAATGTTAAATCGGAAAGTACTTGACAAGAAAAAGTACTTTAAGTACAAAAAAGTAATTGAGGCTGCCCATCTCTGATATATATTCCTGTTGCCGACATTTACCGACACTTTTAGCCAAGGCTCGAACCATAGGGTGGGATAAAATTTCAGTGTTTGGGTGAAATGTGGGGAGCATGACGTTTCATACAGGACATATCAAATAACACGGTAAGGAATTTCCAGAATTGAGTGCTGTATAAAATTTTGATCTTTTTTCAACTAGATAAAAAATTTTTTGTGGATTTCAACAAGTGTCAAATTATTCCATTTGTGACATGCATCATTATCAGTAATAATTTCAAATTGCATATAATCTTGGGGATTCATCTTATTGCTTTTACCGATTTGCAATTTGACACTTCCAGTATGAGATATCATCTTTCACATTTCAAATCTTGTAGTTTTGAAGAATTTTATACAGCATTCAATTCTTGGAATTCCTCACCGTGTGATTTGATATGTCCTGTATAAGACGTCATGCTTCCCCACATTTCACCCCAACACTGAAATTCAACCCCACCCTACGTTCGAGCCTTGGCTAAAAGTGTCGGTAAATGTCGGTAACAGGAATCTATATATAGAACCCCCACAGAATATCTACTTTCGAGGACCCAAAATCTCGCAGTACATTCTTTGAACGATGTTCTCAGTTCTAAAGAGTTGATTCGAGAAGATAAATGCCGACGATTTATCAGATTTTGTGAGTTTGGATTTTCGTTTCGTTCCTATGAACGATTTAAACTTCGAGAACATAATAGAACGAACTCTTTGATGTATTTGAGTAGAGTAGAGTGCCTCGCAATTGGAGTCTTCTATAGGTGAGAAAGATACATATTGTATTTGTTATCTAAAACATAAACAAAACCAAAAGACAGTTTAATTTTCAAAAATCGTTCTTCTATGTCAACCAAGAAAACCTTGAAGAAAACGTGAGATTTGAAATTAAAATTTTAGGGTTTAGGAAGATTTAAGAAAAAAGTTCTTTTTGGAGAAGGAATAATTAGTTCAACTTGTGACAAAAGTTGCTTAGAAAATAATTTTTCATGAATCCTTTCGACAGAGGTTATGATTATTTAGAAAAATGACTGACAATTTATGGAAAAAGAGTATCGCTGAAGAATTGTCGTAGTAAATTCATCAAAAGTTGATAAATTTACTGTAACCAATAACAATAAAACCATCAACGTTCAATATTTTCACTACGACTTTTTGATAACCTTACTGCAAAGATTTCTCAGCGGTGCTCTTTTTCCCTAAACTGACAGTCATTTTTCTAAATGTTAATAAATGTTATTCAAGTATTGATAACTTTTTTCTTTCCGTGTAGAAGAGGATGTATAACTGAAGATAACAAGGACGTTCACTTTTTTTGCAATCACGCCCAACAGTTAATAATTATTGTGAGAATGAAAATTGGAGAAAACACGCTCCACCTCGTTATTACTCATTGGGGAAAATTCTTTCAACTTGAAACATACACGGGAATGAATTAAAAAGTTCGTTCCATTCAATTATTTCTTTCTCACCTAAAGAAACAGTGATGTTGAAATTCGAATCGTTTACAGAAACGAAACGAAAATTCAAACTCAGAAGATCTGAGAAATCATCGATGTTTATCTTCTTGAATTAACCCCTTGGAACTGGGAACATTGTTTCAAGAATATATCGCAGAATTTTGGGTCTTCAACAGCTGAGGATTTCGTCATTCAATAACCACCTTCAGCAACACAAATTGTCTAAAAAACCGCTTTTTTTAGGCCTCTTAAAGCAGGATCTCTGTTGAGGGAGAATAAAGCTACAGAGCTACGTTTACTTTGATACTATCTACAAATACAAAAACATACTTATAAATATTGAATTTAGTGAATCTAGTCTTACCATATATGAATAATTACTTAACTTAATTATTTTATAGGGAATATACAAGGCATACATGCTTGTATAGAATGTTTGATATGTTTCCTATATGGATCATGAAATCGTTGTCATATATGAATCATTTTCTCTAAAGCTGCTCAGATTGCTGCTGCAGATTGCATCCAGTGCTTCTGATGGATGTTGAATGTGGTAAAAAAAAGTATGACCATCAAACATACATTCAAAGGAAATCATTGAAATAGAAATATATATATTTGTACCATCATTACAACAATCCGTTTGATTATCGCTGCAATGCCTGTATTTCCTTACTTTGAATATGCCCACATGAACATTTCTTGCTTCCACCAACGCTGACAACACAATATAGCTTCATGCGGTACAAGGCTGATTGCCAAATCCTGCAATCTTGGACTGCGATCTCTCATTATTTTGGAGAATCCAGGATTGGCTTCGCACACTTCCAATTCGAGTGTTTTATTTCAATACAACACGCTGAGTGTTTAAATCCTGTATTCCCTTTCGAAACGCTTGGAACTGTGTAAATATATCAATAACTCAGATTGAGTCTTTTATAATAAAACATTTGATCTATTTTATGGGTACACGCTTTGTATATAGTGTTCCAAAAGTGACTACACGATTTAAACACTCAGAATTTGCAATCTACTGTGAATCCCTGACCCACTATAAACCGAATGAAATAGATTATTGCTGTGCCGGACATTGACAATCCCTAGGCTCGATCTTGAATGTTATCGTCAGTCTTGGTCTCAGCTTGTTTCACTTTTTTAAACGAATTTTGGATCTTCATTGGAAAACAAGAATTGTCAAAATCTATGAGATGTTAACATTGCATTTGCTGCCATCTCAACGTTACAGATCTTCCAATCTCGTGCCACCTTGAAGCCAAAGGTCAATTGTTGCTCGGGTGTTCACATTACACCAGATTATTTTACACTTTGAAAAGTGTTTGTGAAACTTTTTTTCGCAAAAACCGGTGGTAACAAAGTTTGTTCGTAGATTTTTCCTCCACTCCTCACAAGATTCACCACCCCAGGAACTCTGTATTTTTGATCTATCAAACAATTCCCCGAGATCGGCAGACCAAACCCATCATCGAATCGAAGAAAAATTTTGATTTTCAAATAGAAGACAAGACCAGATATTTATAAAACTAATATAACAATATCAAGCTACTTTGAATTCTCATAATTATGAATGAATAGTTCCATATACCGCGAAGGACAAAATATATTAGATTATGCAACATAATAATAGTGCGTTGAAGACGATGACTAAATAACGTTCCATGGTGGTTCGCTTCAATAAATTACTCATTAATAAAATATTCCAAATGTTCTTGTACTACTTTGATATGTTTTTTTATACGACCCAGAAGAATCTCATTATGGGTTCGTATATATCAAAGATACAACAATCACAACAACGGCAATATTTGTAACAGTGTCAAGTAACATACAAATCATTATCATAACGATGAAAACACGGTATATTTGTCTTATAACCGTTCTTACGGTTTCTCGCGATATTAAAAACACGCGTGTTCGATCGGTCGAGGTCTCTTCTCCGTGTTACTGTCTTCACGCTCGGAGGAGCATAGAGACAAGATCATAGACGGTGTGCATAATTGTTGAAAGTGAGGCGAGGGGGCGGATACGCGATATCTCTCTTTTCCCTGGCATGTATAATACCGTCAAGGTGGTCAACACCGGTGCCGCTCTGACCAAAGCATACTCCACAACACAATATACTGGAATCGGCAGATTTTTCTCACGGGGGAAGATCTCCGTGGTTACAGGTGGTTTTCGTCGATAATGGTTTCGTCCTTCGCGAACGTCCACCTCCATCGCCACCACGTGGCGGAGACCTCGTGGATCTAGGTGAACGCGCGCCTTAGAACCAACCGTCTGTTCACCAACGTCTTCCCACCCCGGAACGTTCCACGTTACTCCTTGATCCCTCGCAGAAATTTATGGGAAGAAAAACCTTTGTGTTTTTTCTCCTCTTCTTTCCTATTTCCTACAATGCTATTATTCGATGCATTTGCCGACGTTCTCCTTCGATCGAATGTAAACAAGAAAGAGGAAACAACTGTACTTGCACGTATATAAATGACACCTAGTTACTTCTCTAGTCAGTCTACTTCACCGCAGTTGATCGAGACTTAACTAACAACTCAACAAAATGTATAAATTGGTGAGTTGATGGGATTGATTGATCTTTTTCATTTCAACTTATTTCTTCGAAATTTCATTCTTCAAGTGTCAAGAAAAAGTGTTTCATTGTAGAATATAAAAGTCACCCTTGGAGGGATCGGTTGAGAAATTTTTATTCATTCAGTTAGAATTTTATATAAGTGTTTTATTTATTCAATGTTATGTCGGAAACTGTGATCTTTTAGATTTTAACTCATGCTTTTGAGCTTGTATTTTCGATAATCGGGACAAGAAGTGTCAATAACAGTGTTTCAGTATGGACTTTTATCTAATGATTCGTCTGATTTTTCAAAATCAATATTAGAACAGACTTTTGGGGAGAAAGTGATATACGAGTCAATGCTTAATATTTCAAAATAGGGTGGATTTTTGTTTTTTCATAGAATTGAATCACTTTGAATGTTGTATGGATGTTGCAATTTTGAACCTACCTAATGGATACATTTTTTGAAATATTCAATCCAATTACGAATGGATTAATGACTGGATCCCAAGTAATCGATCGTGAATAAGACATCTAATAAATGTGAAGATCAATTGGAAAGATTTGCAAAACACTCGTGTCTTATGTTGCTGAAGTTTGAATCGTTTCTGAAACGAATGAATGATCCAAAATCTTGCAATATATTCTTTAGTTGATGTTCTCAGTTTCAAGGTGTTAATCCAAAAAGATAAATAACGATAATCCATATTTAGATTCTGAGTCCTTCTCTAATCAAATTTATAATCTATCAAAAAAGTTTATGTGATCAACAATTTCATTCTCACAGTCTACTACCCTGGTAAAAAAATTCTATTGAATCTCATTTGCAATGGTAAATCACCATTCGAACTTATTGAATTCTTATTGAAACCTATCAATTTAATTGATTTCAATGAGTTTCAACGGGCTTAAACAAGTTTGGATGGTGATTTACCAATGCGAAGTTTGTATTGAATCTCATTAATCGACTTTTCGAGGGGCCTGTCACTCAGGAATCGATTCTACGTTAACTTATTGCTCCGATTCTCTGTGAGTCGTATTTGTTACTTTTTTTTATTATTCCACTGAGCTGCAGTGCATTGAATCCGTAAGTTCCATAACTAAAAATCGATTTCGGATCTTAGGAACTGAGTGACTTCCAAGTGAAAGATTCCTCGAGACTTTTCTGAACTAGGGTGAGAAATTCAACTTGAATAATGATTTAGAATCAAGATTTGCGAGATTAGAAATAACCAGATTATAAATATCCACGAATACACATTTTGATATGAATTCAATTGGAGAACTTTTGAGTTATCCAAGTTTTTCGAAAACAACTGATCACCAGATCAGATTGAAATTGACTATTGGCTCTAGGTTTGGTGTAATTATTAACCGATCTTCGGCATTGAGATTGTGTTACTCAGAAATGATAACTTCATTCAAAGTTCAGTAAATTTTTCTACAGCCGCAACCAAGTTATTCCCAACCTTTGACCCGGCAATAATTCATTTCAATCCACGTGGACCCAAGGATTGTTGATAACTTGTTGCAGGATCACATAAATGCTGAGCTGATCATAAACTGACGAAAGCAAGAAATTTTATCACGAGTTTGTCCATATGAAAATAAATATAAAATCTTTGCTGTGTTCTGACTTGTAACCAATGAAACAATAAAAAAATTCAATCAGTGCTAAATAAATAAACTTCTCAATTTGCAAAAGTTTTCGAATCATCACATATTCATCATTCAGTATGGAATGAATGATGAAATAATTCTGAATACTTTCCCACTCGTTAGTATTACAAACGTAAACTACTGTCAACAATTAATATCATCGCGTGTCAGATAAGCAGACGTTCACGTTCGAATGAAAAGTCGGTGTGACTAACGTTTCAAACAAGCTTCAACAATTATTTGATTAACGATCGGATAAAAACAAATCGTGTATCAGAAGAGGATTGAATAAATTCAATTCCGAGGAAAGACTGAGAATGAATGAATGAATGTGAGAAAACGGAAAGGTCACGTTCAATTGAACGAGCGATGTAATTTTAATGGCTCAAAACTTGTAAGGTTGTAGTAAATTTACAGCATACGATGAAGATATATTATAGGATTTCTAAGGCAAACATCTGAGGGTTGTATTGCAATTACGTAACGAATGATCAACGACTGTGCGATGATATTTTTATGTCGAAATTAAAACAATTGAGCAAATTTCAAAATATTTCATTGCATTACGCGTTCATTTGATTCGCCTTCTCATAGTGATTAATGTATTTCATATTTACATTGCATACCTTTGAAAATTTGTCATACATCAAAAACAGTATTGATTTCGTCCGGCTAATTCAAAATTATCAAAAGAGCTTTCAGTGGTTTGAATAGATTTGAAAGGTTATTTGCCATTGCAAAGTCTGTATTAGCTGATAGAATTCAAATTACATTTTTTTGGTGAGACTGATTCGGCCTTTTTTCTAAATTTTCAAATATGTTGTGCGGAATTTTGAGAAACTTCAACTGAATTTGGGAAAGTATTCTGAAAATTCAGTCATGGTTTTTGAAATTCAGCAAAATTTATCTGAGAATTCAGAAAAAAGTTGCTGTATAAAATTACAGAATTTTCAGAAGGAATTTTTTTCACAGTGTGGTAGAAATATTGAATGAAATCTCACTAAGTATTGAAAGTTCTGATCAAATACCATTGAGCCCTATTGAAATTTCACTTTTCCATTCGTTGAAAAGATTCTAGAGAATATTTCAAACAGGGAGACAAGCAAAGTCTTTGAACAAAAGTCTTGTTCTGAGATAACATAAAAGCTTGTCATAAACTTTTCAGACTGATCATTCCATTGCTTGTTATAAGATTGCCACAATTTTCATGCAAGAGTTTCATAATCTTACATCCATGTTGTATATGAATTAAGAACCTTTTTGTCAACTTTGCCTCAACCCTGGTAGAAATTTTTGCTAGTAATTCATGAGGCACTGATCAGTTCATCCTTTTTACTGGCGAAACCGTTGTTAAGAAAAATCTACTAGTAATTGCTGGGGGTTGTAACGACTGACGATCAGGTACTTATCAGTTTGATGGGACAGTGCTCTTTGTTCGAATCAAATATTTTAAAACTTTTTTCTGCTGACAATTTGATCAATGTAAGTAATGACAACGACGCATTTTATAAAATAAAAACAGAACAGAATTTATATGGAACATAATTCATACGAAAATTGTATATAAACTATATTGAATTATATACAAATTGTATATGATTTTGAAAATGTTTCCACAAAACAGAAAAATATTTAAACGAGCTCAAACTATAGCAGGCAAATGCGTTCAAGTCCATTGTTTTTCCTTTATTCCCCGATACCGATACGAGGCCCCCACTTTTACCTCACCAAATTTCTAATCGGGTAGTCGATGATTGGGGCACCCGTTCATAACATTAGGTTGTTACATTCCTGATACAAAGTTTACTTTTAAAAATATTTTGATTTACTTGAACGTTCTAAAAGTCTCCGGATGCTGATCGGGAATCATGATAATAACATAGAATAATATTTCCTAGCATGTATGTGCCATGATCCCAAGATCGGGCTGGAGTGTGGCAAAAATTCAAACCTAACACAACGGGGAATTTTCAAAAATATTCTTTATCAGTCTTTCTATTCATAATATTACCAACAATGTAACTATTTTTCAGCTCGTCCTCCTTGTCACAGTAGCTTGCGCTTCTGCAGGTCTATATTCTGGATACACCGACCCTTACGGTTACGGAGGCTATGGCCATGGCTACGGTTACGGATCTTACTCTCCATACGTGTCGAGCGCATCAAGTTATTATTCCCCATACGCTACAAGTTACGCCAACACGTACAAGGTAAGAGATTTCATTCTAAATCAATTTTCTCTGTCTTCTCACCCATACAGCACCAACGTCTCCAGAATATTTCAGAATATCGCTACGATATTACTGAGACATGGTAATATTACAGCAATATTCTGAGGATTGATGAGACATTTGGGGTCGAGATTGGGTCAAAATTGGATTTGAAGTGTATTAGAAATCTTCATCAAAAGCTGAATGACAATTTTATGTGCTTATTCTTCACCATAGTTGATTTTATGTTTTGCTTTTCCAACAAAAAAGAACATCATGCAATGAGAAATGACAAAATAATAGTACTTCGATCCAAAAATTCATAAAATTGTGATCTTGCTTCGATGTTTCTGGATTTCAAATATTTATATTAATAAGAGAACACAGAGTGCTTGAATCTGTTGGTCTTTGTCCGGATTATGGCTGTACTATTTAATCATTGATTAAAATGGCACTTCAATCTCGTTTGAAACTTCCCATGGAAAAATCATTAGATCTGACCAGATCTAGACAGATCTATCAAAATTTGAAAACAAACACACTGAAATTTCCAGTAATCTCAAGTCCAGTAAATTGAATTGTAAACATGAATCAAACCACAGTGCATATTGCAAAAATATGAATGAAAAATGATTTTTGATCAAAATAGGTGGCTGTAGCTCCAGTGGCGAAGGTAGTAGCCGCCCCTGTTGTGACGAAAATAGCCTACGCACCGCCAGTTATTCCAAAGGTCTACACTGTACCCCCATCCGTAACCTACACTTCTCCCGTCAGCTATCCTTATTACAACTATTTCGCACCCAAATACTACGGCTACAATGGTCTCGGTTACGGACATGGATATGGACTTGGCTATGGATACGGTAGTTACGGATACGGAGGACACGGATACTATTGAGCAAAAATTTTCGACTCGATGCACCGCATAATCATCGTAATCTTACTTTGTGTACATAAGAGATCATTGTTTCTGAGTCGTCATCTAATCTAGTAGCGCAAGCAATTCATGAGAATATTCTATGAGCGATAATGTATATTTTGTTTTATACGTCTTACGCGCGTACATAACGAGATTTCATTTGCGTCCCGCTACCTGCGATGCGTCTCACAGCACTGCCAATGTTTATCAAAGAAATACAAATAATTGACGTTAATAATATATTGTTTCGTACTTAAAATATGTTTGTGGACATTTCTTTCTTCATTTACACCTACACACTCATACCAGCCTCATCCTGTCCATCTGGATCTAAGACAAGACAGAGATAGGGCCAATAATCATATACACGCTAGAGTATCACAAATCAAAAAACTTGAAAAATCAATGGATTTAAATTTTTTTATTGGAAGGAATTATCAAGAATTCTGAATCTACTGCAGTAAATACCTAATTGAATATGAGATTTTTCGATTCATCGATGAATATTCATTTCAGAATATTCTCAGGTGATCGAGTATCTACTTTGAAGAGGAAAATAGTTCGAGACCCCGATCACGAGTGTATACAAAATTATGCGGAACAAAGAGGCACATTACTGCAACGACATATTTATCGCGTGAGAGAAATTAACACCTCCTTCTATTCACAACCACCCATCGATGAAAAACTGAATAGTAAGTGAGTTCTTGGTCGAACAGTCTCATGAATTTAAGAATGAAAATCTCTCGCGTGGACGTCATCGTAAGAAAATTGAAAAGATCAATTTATGGAAACTATAAGATATTATTTTTTGAATTAAATGCTCCGGGGAAGCATGAGAATTTTTATTCGACACTCCACTTGGGAACCATTATGAAAAAACCCGATATCGGAATTTCATCGTTAAATCATCAGTTGTATTGATAAAGTTCGATAAAAATACGATACATACGATAATTATTCAATGTAAACTCGATACCGGGGAATCACCCGGCTGCTGGTTCGATTTTGTATCGAATAATTATCGTAGACATCGTATTTTTATCGGACATGGCTGATAATGAAATAACCGGATAGATTTCGGATAGTATTAATACAACTGATGATTGAACGATGAAATCCTGATATGGATAAGAGTCTGGCACGAATGAGTGTTGAATGAGCATTGTCAATTTTCGCATCCTCCATCAAGCCATTTTGCACTACACAATCAAACTTCTTTCATGGAGAATTTTTCATGTGTGTGAGATTTTTGGACGGATGGACTTGATAGAAAGGGTGAAAACTGGCATGCCAGCACACATCCCTGACGTGATACAAAGTTTGCCATAGAATGATTGTAAAGCCCTTGCTGAGAATGAGTTCTCTGAAAATTTTTCTAAATTTCACTGCGACACTCTAAATCTAAATGAAAAATTCTGGAAAAACTGAGATGATCTGGAGAACTCTGGAAACTTATGGACATTTTTTCACACTCTGAAAATCGTAAAAATGTTTACTGAGAGTCCACTCAATAATCGATTTACCAATCAATCGGCAAAACGATTGACCGAAATCCACCGATTAATTGGTTAATCGATTAATCATAAAAACGATTAACCGGTTCGATTAATCGTTTCAATCGATTAACCGCACAGCCCTATTTTCCACTGAAAATTTTTCTGAATATCTATGAATATCTCTGAAGAAATCTGAATTTTTCTGAAGAACACTGAAACTGTCTGAGAAATTATGAACACTTCCGAGCACACTGATCGGATAAAGATGATCAGAACCGTGGATTACCCTAATTATCAGATTCATGCAAAAACACGACTATTGTTCATAAGAATATTTCAGTTTTCCATGTTTTCAGAGCCATCTCCCAAGATCAGCTCGATGAAAAACCTTTGAGGGGTCACTCGAGAGTTTTAAAAATTCTGAAAATAATAACAGTTCTTTTTTTTGGGGATTTTTTAATTTTTTTTTCTCGTTGCGGTAAAATTAAGTACCGAAAAGTAGTAATTTCCTCGAAGTTACAGCTCAATATATTAATTTTCGAAGGGTGCTCAGGATTCATAAACATGTTTTATAGTTGTTTAATAGAAGAATTTCTCATCAAATTGAAACAGAAGTATACTCCTTCTTGAATTCGAAGAATGTGATTTCAATTCAATGAAAAATTTTCTCATTGAAATGAATTATGTTTTCCACTGGAAACAAAATTTATCAGAATGAGGACAAAGGAATTTTCTTCCAGTCTAAGATATTGGGTTCTCAATGTAATTGATCAATTTGATGTATTTATTAGGAAAATTTGTATTCTCGTGATGTAATTAATTCTTCCTCCATCTTGTGGTGTATTCTTGTCCATAACCCCACAAAGAGAACAGGAAGGTTCCAAGAACGTTCAATAAAGGTCTATTCACCGTTCGGAAATTTCAAGGTCCATTGAACGTTCCATGAATTTGAATTCACGTACAATGGGCGTGAATTCAACCTAGAAGGTTTGGAAGGTTGCCAGGTAAAAATGGGAGAGCTCGGTAATCGGATAATTCTTATATATCTAAACATTCAGATTTCAATATTCAAAAGAAAAGACCAATCGCCGAAATGCCCCGTTTTTCACCTGTCAACCCTGAAGGTTTGTGTTCTCTTGGGAAAGGTATTAATTGAAAGCAATAGTACATATTGAACATTAATATGAATGTCTTAAGGTTGCTTGGAAAGATTAAAAGTTATAAATTAAACAAGGTTTATAAATTTTGAGCGACCTTTGAAAATAAATATTTATATATATATATATATATATATATATTAGGCACCTGCCTAGTTTTCCCCCAATTCAATAAACCTATTCATTCTCGCCAAATTTCATTGAAATTGGACGAAGATCTGATTGATCAATCAGACCTTTGTCTGATTTCCCTGGTGAGAATGAAGCGTATACACGGAGCGCGAAGGAAGCGCATACAAAGCGAAAAATGTTTCAATTCCCAGTCCCTGAAGCGTGTGATGCCCGCTTCCTGTGAAGTGATGAAATTATACCTTCCATATACGCTTCATAAGCTCTCGATCCCGTTTCACACACGCTTTATGTGAAGTAATAGTAAATTACATTGAGCGTGTGCAAATCATACCTATTCTGACCTCAATTAATATCTTTGAGCAATTGATCCCAGCGACGATCCATGACTCAGTGGATTAAACCCTCGTCTGCAATGGTGGAAGTCATCGGTTCGATTCTCGCTATGGGGTGCAATTTTTGTATTTAGGTTTCATGAATTTTATACGCTTTCTTCACTTCAATCCCCTCTTCATATACTACTGTTGGCAAAAAATAGTAAGACTTTTTAATTTAAATTTCGCACGAAAACCATTCGTCGGAATATTTTTTTTCTAGGTTGGTATGACTGTCAGTGATATCTGTGCCAAATGTCACATCAAAATAATCATTACTGTTTAGTATACGCTTGTCTTTCTGAAATACAAAAAGTGCATTCGGCGATTTTTACAATGAGTGAAATTATTATTCAACAAAGAAGTTCCATTAAATATTCATTGTTTGTCGCGAGCAAGTGTTTTTGATTGGTACAAATTATTCGAAGAGGGTTGAGAACGCGTTGACGACGAACCACGTCCAGGACGGCCATCAACATCAACTGATGATCAACGAGTCAATAAAATCAAGGAATTGGTGCTTGAAAATCGACGATTAACAGTCAGAGACCTTACTGGCATCGTTGGAATATCGGAAGGATCAGTGAAAACCATTTTGAAAGATCATTTGGGCCTAAGAAAAGTGAAAGCACGATTGGTTCCAACAACACTCATCGACTCTCCGTGAGTTTTTCGCCAAATTTGCAACCAATATCGTGCCGCAACCACCGTGTTCGCCTGATTTAGCTCCGTGTGGCTTCTGGTTATCCAGCAAACTCGAACGACTACTCCGAGGAAACCGTCTTGAGCCAATTAAAGACATTAAACGTGAATCGCTACGCGCATTGAAGGCTATTCCGGAAATTGACTTCAACAACTGTTTCGAGGATTGGAAAAAACGTTGGCGCAAGTTTATTGGGGCCAGGGGGGATTACTTTGAGGGGGACGAGATAGATTTGGAAGAATGAATTGATAATTTTTTAATTGTGGACAAAGTCTTACTATTTTTTGCTCTTTATATCTCTCCCATTCAAGCTCCGTGTACTTTTCTTTAACTTTTTGGTTACCCTCCAATATACGCTTCGTTTACTCTTTTATCCCTCTTCCATTTTCACCAGGGTTCCAATGAGATTTGGCGGGCATCAATAGGTGTCTTCGCCCAGGGGTTCTCCCGCATATCAAAAGTGAATGGTGGGGAAAATTTCCAGCCACAAATGGCTGATTATCAGAAGTACTATCAAATTTGGAAAAATTCACAGTTCAGTGTAAAATAAATATTCCACGACAGGAATATGAGAAGGCCTCCTGACGTAGTCTTGTTCATGTCACTTGATTCAATGTGAAGAAGTGTATACCTGAGACGAACCTCACAAACCCCAACAAGGAACTGGCTCAACTTTCGTGTCGCAGTTTGTGCCGAAAAATCGATATTCCCTGGTAGGAATTTCTTATTCGTTCTCAATGAAATGCAAATCCACTGATCTCATATTAATTAAATAATTACGTATTATATTACGTATATATCCTTCCAAGATCACCCAACGGATGGGGGGTGATGCTGAATTTTCAGATGACAATGAAATTTGAAATTGTTGTTATTAAAACAAACAAGAATCTTCTCATCCCAATGAAAGAATTTTATTGAGACAATAAAAATTTTTGTGGGATATAAAAATTCTTTAGTTGATCACATTCCAACGAAATAATTTTTTTCTAGGGTCAAATTAAGACTCGTCATCAGCAGACAACCAACCTGTTTCCCACTTTTCATTGGGAATTCTACATATAGTATATTTCGGAAGTCTCTGATACTGTCACAAATAGTTTCGACGTCGAAATTTGTCCAATCATTCCAAGTTGAGGAAAAAACGATAAAAATAATTTTGGTAGCTTTAGCGATAAATTACTGAAATTACTATTATATCCAATTCCCAGAAGATGAATATCAAACTTCAAAACAATAGCAACAGGAATCGATCGATAAGTATATGGAAACGAATATCCATCAGATTATTTTTCTCAGCTATATTTATAGCGACACGGTTTTTTGCGCACCACGAAATTCACCATCGAATGCGAAAGCACAGGAAAAAACACAAAAAATATCCGAGGGGAAAGAGAAGCAAAGCGGTAGCAATACATACATCTTAGTCGAAAGAAGAACGAATGAAATTCACAATGTTATTTTCATACACTCGTGTCATATGTACACATATTTCATAATGTGTAATTCATAACATCAAACAGAATTATTACATCATGAAAGGTAGAGTTACATGAATTTCGTTACTGTCGGATGGACAATGATTCGGTCTTTCTCTTTTTCCTTCATTAAAAATCAAGTGAGAAGGAAGAGAAGACCGACAAGATTAAAGATGAGAACAAGAGTGGATCAAGGTCGAGGCCTTCGATATTCTGCCGTTTCAATCGATCTCCTCTTATAATACCCTTTCTTGTGGGACCCTTTCCCTCGATCGTCCTTCATTTTCGGGTCCCAACTTATTTTTCACTCTGATAACACTGCTTCGCTTCCGAATATCCTCGGAATATTCTCGATAGAGGAGTTCGAAGCGTCACTGAAGTCATAGAAAAAATCTATTCGAAAGACGACGTGTGCCTCGATACACGGGAAGAAAAAGAATAGTTGCAGCAACTACTTAAATAGTCGATTTCCGACCATCTACTCAAGTAGTTGCTGCAGCTACTTAGTAGCCAGGACAAATAACACTTTAGCTGTTTTAACTAATTCAAAATACCTCAAGTATTTACGTTGGTCAGTGCAACTACCGAGTTACTTGTCCTGACTCCTAAGTAGCTGCAGCAACTACTTTAGTAGATGGTCGGCAATCGACCATTTAAGTAGTTGCGGCAACTATTTCTTTTTTTCCTATAGGGTTCGAATAATATGTCGGGTCTTGTCGGAGTTTTCGGAACATCTTCGACATGATTTTCTATCTATGCTCTCCTGCGTTGTATGCACAGGAAAAATTTCATATTACATATTACCATATTTATATTGTACTTTTGGGATATACTTGATTATGTCGTTCTGAACCACAAGTATACGAGCATTCACCATACTCTCTCGTGAGGATGAAGATAAATATGTCATAATTTGGAATAAATATGGTTCTGAGCTTCATAATAAAGTATATCCCACGAGTACCATGAAAATATAGTAATTTTTAATATAAACTCTTCTCTGTGTGGAAAGATTCAGAATATGAAGCTCAGATATTACATAATTAGTCGTATCAACTTTTCATTAACTAACAAAAACTTAGCTCAACGAATATACACTGAGAGAAAAAAATTTGCTTTTGCAAATCCTTTCGCTGAATTGGCAAAAATCTTGCTCTTTTATTAAACAATTTTATTGTATACAGACTGCTAGAAAAGTTGATGAATTAGCAAATATGTTACCGTAACAGCAAATTTTTTGCTAACTCAGCGGAACGGATTTGTAAAAATCGCTATTTCAGCAAAAATTTTTCTCTGCGTGTGGTTTTGAGGTAGATTTTTTGTATTTTCCATGAGTTCTGTAATCGATCTACCTCGACCCTCCTAGAATGAGAATTTGAAGTTCGTAATTAAAATATCACTGGTAAAATATTCTCATTCTTGATAACCAATTGATTACATGCTTCGTAAAATCAAACTCATGCTTAGCAAAGTTGTGAAAATTTTAGTACATGCACCAAAAAATTAGTGTGATTTTGCAAAGAAAAATAAAACGGAATAATAAAATTGCATGTAAAACACGTCCAATTTATGTACAGTGGGAATCTTGTTATAAATGCACCGGACAAAATTCCAAATATTTAATCACTCATTGCACTGAAGATTTCCAGTTTTCTTTTCTGCTTTTTTTTCACCAATGCAGATAAAAATCAATTCATTCCAGGGAGTATATAAAAATTTCAATGAAATCCAATTTAATTTCAACAGAACAATAGTTCAACACTCAATTGTTTCGATTCCATTCGTCATTGGAAATGGATGGCTGTGAGAGAACACAAAGTAGAAAAGAACAAAATAACAGAACATACCGATTGACGTACCATTGAACTCAAAGGTGAGACAGAATGTCATAGGGAAATGTTAAATTCTATTCGTATCGTATGAACGCTTCTGATCATCCATAGATTCTTTATTAACGAAGAAGTAGATCCAACCATTCAATGATTCAATATGAAAACGAACGTATTATGATTGGTAATGACGTAATCTATCAATTCGGATAATCTCGTTCAAACGCAATTGCTCAATCTCTATTTGACGTCATAAGATATTGTTTGAATCGACAGAAATTTCATAGAATAAGTTTCTTTCACCATGGAACAGTTTGATGCCATAAATCTCTCGTCCCACAATTCAAGATATGTTTGAAACTGCCAATTATATTCCACCGTTCTCCGGTCCTGGCTTTCAAAATAAGGTTTCGACTGGTCTTTACAACGTCGTGTGGGTCTTATCCGTGGATCGCGTGTCAACGATCAACGTTAATCACTTATTTATGGACTCTCGTATGAAAATAAAATGAAGTCAATGATCAATACACGCGATGTAATATTGGGTACTCTTTTAGCGTGCTTTTCTTCCTTCGATTCCGTACCGGGAATTCGAATAAATCTCCCGCCAAATGCGTTGAAAGTAAATTCATAATGAATTGATAAATTTGTCATCAAGTCAAATTAGTTGCAAGTGATTCGAAACTTCGATGGGATACGGATTGTGTATTGAATTTACTTCTTGTAATCGAAGGAAAGATTTCGTGGGATGGAATTTCCTCCATGAGTGGAAAGCCGAATGGTATATCACTCGATCATGATTTTGTACAAGGAGAAAAAGAAAATTTGCTGTAACAACGAAATCTTATTTTCCTGGGTCCCTTCTGCTGGAGCAGCAAATTTCTGGCTGTGACAGCAAACTATTTGTTATCGCAGCAATCATGACAGCTGAGACAGCAATTTTTTAGCTGTGGTAGCAAAAACTGTTTACTCCTATAGCAAATTTTGGTATTATATATGGAATAGCAAACAAATTTTCCTGGAGAAGTCAACATTTGTTGCTACCACGGTTAAAAAGTCGTTGTTATAGGTAACAAGATTGCTGTGATACACTGAGAAAAAAGTATTCGAAATTTATTTCCATCAAATGAGCTTTGTTAACTATCAACAAATTTTATTTGACCCAAACATGGTCTGTTCATAATTAATAAGCCTTCTTTGTGACAAATAAACTCTCCTCCCAGTGTAGCAAATAGATTGCTGACATAACAACAAATCACTCCAGCAAAAGGTACCCAGAAAAATCAGATTTAGCTGTCACTGCGAAATTTTCCTTCTCCGTGTAGATTCTTCTTTTGTACGTAGATCATTCCAATATGGATGGATACCAATAATAAGAATCTAGTTGAGGATCAGGCTCTCGTCGTAATTATGAACTCGTCTTAATATACTCGGCAGTTCAATATGGGATTGTAGTAAATTTACTGCATATCATTATGAATTCAATTATTCAATTATATATTCAGTTCTTCATTTGTGAAATAGCACATCAAATTCGACTTCGGATTTCTTCCAGGAATAATGAGAAGCTTGAGAGAATATTCAACCCTTATATCCATCGAGAAATCAAATATTTAACTGGAACATCGTATCAAATATACACCCTGAGAAGAACGATTATAAATCCCACGGAAAATATATGTTTTTGATGACAACTGATATGTTGTAGACCCCTGAGAGAAATTTCCTTGAAACAAGAATTGCATCCTTAGTCCCAGAAAAATTTTCTTGTATAAATGATACATATTTCTCAAGTAATGGATTTCTCGAAACATGAAAAAATGAAAAACGTTGTTGATCATAGTAATTACTTTCCTCAGTGCAGGATGCGTTTGTCGATTAGGGAAGAGCACGGACGAAGATCACGAGTACCTTCGATTATTATTGGAGCAGGGTCGTCGTTGGAAGACGAGCGTACATTACGCATGAGAGTTTACAACGAGCCTGCCTTCCGATGATGCTCTTACCATCAAGGTTTTTCGGGAATAAAGACTTTTTTCTCCTCTTGGCGAGGACTTGAGAAGAAGGTCATTCGTCTGCCATTTGGAAACGCAACATCGAAAACTGGCTGGCATCAAACGTTGTCAAATGTATCTTCAATGTCGTCTTGTTGCAATCTGCGCGTATATAAGCGAGAGGTACTGGATGTCTGGACATCATTCTACAGGAAGTTTGTGGAGAAAGTTTGCGAGGAGTAAAGTACGCGTGTTCAATTGAAACATCATGTGGAAGTTAATAGTTTTAACTATTTCGGTAGTCTGTGCCGTCCAGGTACACGGTGGTATAATCGCACCCGTTGCTCCGGTAGTGGCTGCTGCGCCCGCGGTCGCGGTAGCGAGTCCGTTACCAATCGCGACGAGTTACTCCAATACCTACAGAGCTCCAGTACTCAAAGCTGCGCCCATCGTGGCGGCTGCTCCTGCCGCTGTAGTGGCTCCAGCGTTTGTTAAAACGGTCCATGCTCCTGTCATCGCTGCCCACGCACCGGCTACTCTCATAGCTCCTGCACCCGCTGCTGCTATAATCAAACCAGCGCCGGTACTGGCTGTTAAAGCTGCTCCCTTGATACACGCTACCCCCGTCGTAGCTGCTCACGCCGTGCATGCTGCACCTATCGTAGCTGCTCCCGCTCTCATCAAAGCACCGATTGCCGTGGTTCATTAATCAACTTGATCGACGACAACAACAAAGATGATCCTCATCCTACGTTAAAAATTATTTATTGTTTCATTAAACCAAGATAAGTCTGAAGAGGTACATCATGATTGTGAATTGTTTGCATTTCATGTTGTTGTGAACGCTTGTCATTGAAAATATATTGTGTTCCTTTTTTATAAATATCCGAGTGTATCATTTATTCCACGAATTCCAACTCGATCTACGAAATTCTGAATTTTTATTTATAATCAACGATGCATTTTTCAGTGGTTCTATCAACCTCAACTCCCACCACAACTCATTATTCCTATAATTTTCGTAACTTCCACATCACATAGAATATTCATAGTTCTGAAGGAATCCATTCCACTCTCTTATTATCTGTACTGTTCAATTAACTCTAGAACGGGCAAGTGAAAAACACAGAAAATTTCAAATTACTGTAACTCATTCGAAACTAAATGGATTTCAACTCACTGTGGGCGGTTTTTGTTCGTCAGAATGTATATTTTGAAAACTCTGGCTCTGGCTCAGATGCTGGGGTGAAAAAAAATGTCCTGGAGTTCTAAAAGACCCCACATGCCCGTTCTAGGGTTAATTATATTTGAAACATCAATATTCTGGTGAAGTTTGAATCCTTCATTGAAATGAATTGAAAATCTAAGAATACGAGGAATGAATCATTCCCTGAAGTTTGAGTAGCTACTCACTGAGCTACAACAGCGAAAAATGTAGTTGCTGCAACGAAAATATCACACCTAAATTGTTTTGTTATACAAATATCAACCACGAAACCTGTGCTGTCACAGCTACGAATTTTTGCTATGGCACCTGATGAATAACTATAATCGCAATCATTTCTCTACCTCAACGAATACAGTTTTTTACCTTCTATGAACATTCATAATTTGTCAATATCGTTTCATAATAACAAGTTCCACCTTGGGGCATGAATTTGAGAAAAGAAAAACGGTTCAAACTGTAAGAATATGATATCTACCCCAATGAATCACGAATTTTTTAGGTTGAATATACATTGATAAGGAAAAACTGGATATTTAATGCGTCTCGAAACTGGAAAATCGCAGTAAATTCATTTTCCAGTGCATTTACTGAAATTTTACGGACTGTATACTGCAAGATTTGCCGAAAAATATCAGTAAATATTGTGGAATAATTCAGCAAATTCACTAGAATTTTCAGTACAATATACTGGTCAATGACTTCCAGGGAAAATAGTGAAATTTTCCAGTACACATTTTTTACAGTGCAAGTTGATTGTATGTGCATTTCTTAAATCTTCGTGTTTTTGTGGGAAATTTTAATGGCTGAAAACTTTTTGAACGTATTCAGTCTCCAATTCACAGCGATTCAAATTTTCAGTACACCACTTTGACTTGTGAACCACAAAATAAATATTAGAATTCAAATATTTGCTCAGAGGATATGTATATATTACATATGATTGGATGGTTCGAGAGCCACTCTTTAACCTCTAATACAACTCAACGTACTGAAAATTTTGGGATAAAAAATTTAGTAACTGATTCATTACAGTGATAATCTTTTACGCGGAAAACGATTCTTAGAGATCATACAAATCACTGATAGGACACGTTAGATTATCAAAAGAATGTCTTATCCCTGGTGAAAATGAAGCGTATACACAGGGCGCGGAGGAAGCGTATACGAAGCGAAAAATGTTTCAATTCCCTCTTCATGAAACGTGTAATGCCCCCTTACTGTGAAGTAATGAAATCATACGTTCCATATACGCTTCATAAGCTTTCGATCCCGTTCCACACACTCTTCGTTTAAATTAATAGTAAGTTATATTAAACGTATGTGAATCATACCTATTCTGATTTCAAATAATATCTTTATGCGATCGATCCCAACGACGATTAATAGCTAAGTGGATAATAACCTCGGCTACCGCTGTAAAAGTCCCCTGCTCAATCCTCGCTATGGGGTTAAATTTCTTAAATTTTATAAGCTTCTTTTGTTTCAACTCCCGCTTCGCATACTCTTTGTATCCTTTCCATTCAAGCTCTGTGTACTTTTCATTAACGTTTTTGTAACACTCCAGCATACGCTTCGTTTGCTCTTCTTTCCCGCTTCCATTTTCAGCAGGGATTTAATGAGCACTTTGTTACTCTGAAATCAAACCTTACTGTTACTTCACACTTTCAAATCACACAGGAAGTTAGGATTGATCATTCAGAATTATGCGAAATATCCAAACAAAATGTCCGAAATTTGTCAACAGGTTTCAAATATTTAAAAAATTATGTTCTTGAAATTTGAATCTTTTTTAGAAACGAAACGAAAATTCGAACTCACAAAATCTGATGGATCGTCGTTAATTGTCTTCACGAATCAATTCCCTTTAATTTGAAGTGCAGGTTGAAAATGAAGTAATCTTTAATAAAAATTTGAGGATATTTCTCAAATTCTGAGAGTATTTCTCAACTGTATAATAAGCATAAAACGTTTCAAATTCCTGTTGAATTTTATTTGAAGAAGAATGAAAAATTATCAATACTCAACAAATAATAGAAGATAATATGAATTCCCCAAAAGTCGCACATGAAATTTCATAGAGTGGATAACACAATTTCAAAATCTTATTGTTCACTTTGTAAAATTTCATGTGCGACTTTTAGGAAATTCTTATTATTATTCTCTATTGTTTGTTGAGTATTGATAATTTTTCATTTTTTCTCAAATAAAATTCAACAGGAATGTGAACAATTTTATCCCCATTATACATCTAAGAAACACTCTCAGATTTTGAGAGATATTCTCAAATTTTTGTTAAAGATCACTATATTTTCAACCTGCATTTTTCTCCGTGCACAAGATTCTGTCTTCAACAGCTGATTACTTTGTTATTTGATTACTAATTCGTTCTAATAAACGATTCAAACTACAGCAAGATAAAAAATTTGTAGTCTTTAAGCCAATGAAAATTTAAAGATTTTATTCTAACTTTTTCCGCCATCCACTTCCCATCACTGCATTTCTCACGTTGAGGAATGAACCTCTTAATCGATCTATAATTCTACAAGTTGGTAATTTTGAGGAAGTGTCCACAAAGAATCAAAGTAAAAACAATGCTGCTACTTTTAACCATCAACGGGACATCCGAATAAACTATCCTGATGAAAATTGCATCTAATTCCTGCATTATTACGTCCCTGCAGAAGATATGCCATTGAATGCATGTACAAGATATTACAAGATATTTCGATAACTCTCTAAATCAGATTCACTAGAAAGTACTAGAATGCTAAAGATATTGAAATTCTATTGAGAAAGGGTGCCAAAAGTCTTTCCAATGATTCAACCTGGTGGAGATTCAACCCTGGTTAACAGTGCAATTTCACTTATTCTCACTACTCTCTTCTGATTCGAATTTACAAAGAATATTTCCCCGAGTTTGATCATTCAGAGCACTAGATTTCAATGGCTTTGAGTTCCAAAAGTTTTTCAATCTTCATACTCAATGATTTCAAATGTGAAAATTGAATTTCTCACAGTACTTGAAGAGGTACTAAGCAGTCCCATACAGCACATAAGATTATAATAATATCACAGTAATATTGCAGCAATATTACTGGGATATTTATGCTGAGTGGAGTGGTACGGTTCAAATCGTTCATTTTCAAATATTCAAGAATGCTTTGATAAAATCTAAATATCGCTCTGTACAGAATATTCTGTACTATTCCAATTTCATCAAAACATTTGAAAATAGTGTGAAATAAACAATTTTTGATTATATATCCACTAATATCCCTTCAAAAACTTCCAATTTCCGCAATATAATAGACCCCTGAACTAATTCACCACCATCCCAATCACCTAAATTTGTATGATTGTCATTCAAAGAAGAAATCTGTGTTGATTGAAATTAATCGAAAACATTAAAACCAATTTCACCCAACTTTCTAACGGAATATTTTTTTTACAAGAGTATCTATGACGAGTTTGTTTTTTTTTGGTTTTCTCAAACCACTCGAATAGATTTGGAATAATTGTTCTCTTTGAATGAATCTTCTCAACACTCCAGACACCAAGTGCAATCATATCAATCGTAAAGAAACGATAAATTAATACGTCAGTATGTATAACATTGGATTCAATAACACACAATAATATTCATGATCTCCGGAAATGAACAATTTTTATTTTCAACATGATTTACACTTCGATCGAATTTGGATAACTCCAAACGAAGAACACAATTGATTTTAATAAATTTGTATGAATTATTCGACTATTCTCTGATAGAAACATAAATATATTTAGATGAAAATATACACTTGATGGTACACCGTCGTATCTCCTAGACGTCAGGAACTTTTAATGGTAATAGCTGACAGCGGGTGCAGCGTAGGCCACGTGAGCTCCAGGAGCATAGGCAAATGGAGCGGAATGAGCAACCGTGTATGGAGCGGCGTGAGCAGCGTAGGTTACGTGAGCGGCAGGAGCGGCATATGCATAGGCTGGATGCGCAGCGTAAGCGACAGCCGGAGCGGGTGCGGCAGCAACGACCGGAGCGGCACTCAAAAAGCCAGGTTTAGGTGCTGGTGCGGCCATGGCGCACGCCAAGATCATAGCGAGAACGACGAACTTGTACATGTTGATGATGATAAAGAATACTTTCAGCGAACTGAACGAATTGTACTTTCAACGAAAGTTCGGAACTGTTTTATACCCTCGATGGTTGTCTCCCTTTCTCGGGTTCCTTTCTATAACTTAGTGGGAGGCTGTTTATCTTATGAAAAACCAGTTGGTCCAGATTTAGTTATTGTTCGACGCTAACTGATATGTATTGTGTGTGGCAATAATAACTCGATCCCGAAAGTGTTTGCATAATGTATACAATCAAAATATGATCCTCCGAGTTCGACAAATAACGCCAACAAATTTGAGGATATGTGAGGATAAATTCACGATTACGATGATGTCACGTTGTGCAAAATAATAACGAACGTGATAATCATTTGTATGTTTTTAAAAAGACTACTGATTTCGTAATAAGACCTCAAACAGTAAAGGAGAACTGGGTCGGATCATAAGTCATTGTACTTACTCGTATGAGGTTACAATCGTAATCTTTCAGGCGTTTGAAAGATATTTTCTTACGCACGTGATTTAATACGATTTGAAAATGGTTTATAGTTATACGAAGCAATGTAATGTCATGTTTGAACGGTGTACAAATTTTTCTTCCTTCTCAAAATTCACTACATGAGAATGATGAAAGACATATGAACCTCACACTTTAACAAACGAAATCAAATCGCTTTGTACACAAATTTTTCATTACAAAAAGAATTGTCTAAAAATATACCTTCGAATGATCTTGCAAACATATTTCGTTAGAATCACGCCGCTTTGATCGCTTCAAAAGAAATCGATATGTTTATACAGAACACGATTCCCTTGATTATTTCGATTGAATCTATACTGTCTGTGAAGTCTTTTCAATTCGATTTCTATCAAACAAGAATACCAAGACTACCCGATCATCGTTCGATGCCTTTCAAAGGGATTGAGAAATTAACATTTGAAGAACCCTAAAAGAACATAGATCTCATAGAGTTTTAATATAGTTTCATTGTACGTCAATCAGCATCCATGGAACATGGAATGTTCAGCAGACTTCCAAATCTTCACTGTTGGAAATTTCTGATTGAACTTCCAATTACATTTGATGGAAGCAAAAGTTATTCACGTAACTGGAAAATTTATTGAAGTTTCAATCAGTATGATATAATATAGCAAAAATTGAAAATTCAGTTTCGTGTAGATGAATTCTCATTTCAATCACCAAGAATTGGAATTTTCATTCACAACTGTGCATGAAAAATATATGAAATTTAAAGACATTTCTAACAGTGTTCACGCGTTCAATGTAATTCTGTCGAACATTCCTGAAACCTCCGTGCTCTCTTGGGGAATAGTTCGAATATGAATAATAATTTGAAAAATCATTCTCTCCATTTTCTCATAAAGTAAAATAGAAATAGAAATATCAAATTCGAGAGAAAATAATTTTCCTTTATGTAACGCAGAAATATGAATGTTCTAAGAATATTCTGAGATCACATATGGATATTCTGCAAGTATTTGGTGAACACCTTCACAAGAAAACAATCTCAGAATATTCTATCCCACTGCACTTTTGTGAATTCCAACTGATAAATGAGGCAAATTTTAATATAAATCAAAATCAATTCATTATCACGGGGAAATTAGAAATTCGCTGTGATAACAAAATCTACTCGTGCCAAGGCAGCAAATTTCTTGGTCTGACGGTAAACTATTCGCTATCACAGCAATAATATCAGCTACGACAACGATGTTTTCAGCTGTGAAAGTAAAAAATGTTCGCTCCTCCGGCAAAATTTGTTTGCTATTCTATATATAATAAAGAAATGTGCTGGAGCAGCTAACAAGATTGCTGTGATCAGAATGAAAAAAGGTGATGCAGGAAAGATTAGACTTCGCTGTCACAGCGAATTTCTTATTTCTCCGTGTAGTATTAGAAAACTTCTACCCCTAGTTCTTCAGATATTCATATCAGAACATCAACTCTCCAATATATCCAGAAATCAATCGAGTGAATGACTCAAGCTTCATTGAATATCGATAATGATAATGATGATAATCAGATCGTGCTTCCAATCCGGAAGAAAATCACTGCATTTTTTGTAGGATTTAAATAAATTTACCGAGTCTTCTGATTTGAATGAATGCAAAGTATTGACGATGTTGAACGATCCTTTGCATGAGTAAGTGTACCAAAAAATGAAAGGTATCAAATGTATGACGGAAGAGAATTAATGAATCACAGAAAATGCAATCAAAAAACAAAAAGTTTGATTTGATGACGACGTGACACATTGGACAAGTAGTGCACGGTGTGTAGGTTTCTGAAGTGTAACTATCTTTAGAAACGTATACGAATTTACATGTAGATGTTAATCCAAGCTTATGAAACTAAGGTAATATTAAAAAATAAGAACAGGGAGATAAGTCCAGCTACAAGATCAGTTTGTTCACTATCAATGGTTTCGATCAAAGTTTTGGTGAGGGAAGGAATTATTATTCTTAAGCTTTCAAAAATTACGTAAGGGACGTTGTTCCTCGTATTATTGCTGATTTTTCTTGTTCCTTCAATGTTTTTTCGTTCACCGATTCGTTCATCCTTTCCTCGCCTCACGTGTACGAATCATATCCGTCGTTACATCAATTACTTTTTAATCCAGCGTGGAAGCGAATTGATCTCCCTCCTCGGTGAAGATACTGATGTAATATTGATTCATAGAGGGTACATTATACACCTGTGTTCCATCTTGATTATTTCAGGATATTGCCATATATGGACCACGGTTGTGGTGAATATTGAAAACAAATGAGACGTGCATTTATTGTGAATGATAATGATTCATCTTTACGTTGGAAGAAACCCATCAATCGTAGGAAAATCGCAGCTGGGTGTAAAGAATTTTGAAATTATTTTGGGTAGGGATGGAAGAGTATTATTATTCAGAAGAACACGGAAAAAAGAAAATGAAGAAATTGACCGTATAGGATGATAATACGTCGCTTCGGGTCTTCAAATGGGAACTTTTACAAAATATATTGTCGAATAATTCACATTATGAGACAAAAATAGATTTTTCTCTTATGATGTGAATCATTTGACAATACATTTTGTAAAAATTTCCATTTAAAGGTTTGAAGCGACGCGTTGTCATCCTATATGGTAAATTTTTCCATTTTCTTTTTTCCGTGAAATTCAAGTCCATATCAGATACAACGATGACCCGCAATGATAGTAAATTACCAGTAGTACCCAGTAATTGATTCCAAACCTCTTATGAACATGCCCTGTTGAAGTACCTGCTCAGCCATAGCAGCGAATAATGAATGCAAATGTATGAAAGCTGTATGAATTGGTCTTTGAATTGGACTTAATTCATGAACGACTCTCCCTAGTTCTCTCAAGAATGAGTCAATAGGAGCAACGCCAATTAGTAAGAGATATCAAGAACGAAAGAAGAACCTACCCGACTTTCATTCTGATATTATTTATTCGATCAGCAAACATTGGGAGGAAGAAGTCAGAATTCAGTCACATTGTCCGGAAGTATCAAATATACCCTCAATGATTATGGAAGCTCTAGGAGAAATTGCAAAATCATTATTGATTATATAACTCAGCTAGGAATTGCCCTTTCTCCAAACTGAACCACCGAAGGCTCTAACTTGGCCCAAGTCTGGACCTGGGATGCCGAAGAGTCACATTTCTAGCATTTAGTGTTCCTTTTCGAATCTGTTTCGTTAGGATCTATCTAACATGAACTTTAGACAAATAATGATCGATTTTCTTAGACAAAACCGGATTTTTTACGGATGATAAAAATAACGTATTTATATCTTTGATGAATGAAAAAATTATATTATAACCCCCAGCTCAATTTTAGCTGGCGTAAATCAAAGACTAGTTCTCTAGAATTTGAATGAAACAATGCATTCAAGGGGAGTACAAGACTCAGCTATGACAAAGCTGTGTAGCACTTCCTCGCAGTCTAGGATTACACTACACCCCTTTTTCAGCGTAGACCCAGACAAGACTTCGACTCCCATTGGGGTTCTATTCGATTTCCAACAAAAGGATAAAAGAAAAATGCTATTCGAAAATGTAGAACTCTAGATTTTCTTTCGTAAACCAGAAACAGGAAGGTTTGTGAAATGAAGTTTTCCATGAGAATACGAAAAATTATGAATACTACTGCACTGTTAAAAATTTCTGCATGAAGCTTCAATCACATGTGATAGGAACAATTTCCACTCAGGTGATTGAAAAACTTCTTGAAATTTCAATCACATTTAGATGAAAATTCAGTTAATTAACTGTACTATTACGGGTAATATAATATAGCAAAAATCGAAGATTCAATTACATGTGATTGAATTCCTAATCCAATCAACAAGAATTTGAAATTTAATTTACAAGTGTGTTGGAGAAATGAATGAAAATTCAAGAAATTTTCAACGGGGTGTGCACTGTAATGAAAACTAGAAATGTACTACGTCTTGGAATTGGAAAATTTCAATAAATTCATTTTTCAGTACACTTGATGAAATTTTATGGATTGTGAACTATGAAATTCCAATTTTGGCAGTAAAATTCCAGTGAATGTGTCTTCAATATTTCAGCAAATGTATTGGTTAATCATAGAATTACATGTTTATTATTTTTACCCTTTGTAACACATGTTCGTCGAATTCAATCGAAGCTTGAAACAAAGCAAACTGGATGTCAGTTTGAGTTCGTAGAATAAAATGAATTGAGACATGTTTCGAAATATGTATTCAGCGTTGCACCGAGACGAAATTGAGACATGACAAACGAGAATGAAAGCATTTCTTGGCTTATTTCGTCCAGAAGATCAAGATGATGAATTACCCCGTTCCATTATGTACGAAGTCGGGTATCCATATGGTGAATCTCATTGAAACATGTGAAGATTACGTTACTCGATCATTTTTCAGTCTCAACGAGAATTTTGTGTGCACCTCTAAGTTAATAACTTCCAGTGAAAATATTTTCCAGTAGACATTTTTTACACTGTAAATTAATATTCCAAACACTCAATAACCAAACTTTACAATACGTTTTATAAAATTCAAATCCCATCCATTACTTTTTCTACAGCATTCCCAATCTCATTTTGTATCCTTATTTTGAAATTCATTTTACAAACTTCCCGGTTTTTGGATTATGAAGAAGAATGAGAAAAGTTCTCACATTTTCAAGCGGAATTTTTCCTCCGTGTCAAAACTAAGTGAAACCCTCATAGAATCCGGATAAGATCCATACACAAAACCCAGGATAGCTGTCGTATAGACCCAGATAAGACTTCAATTGTTGGAAGAATCAAAGTTCTAACCGGGTTTTCGATCTGGGTGAACCGCTATTTTCCTTTGATTGACATTGGAAAAGGAAAAGAATATAACAAGAATGAAAGGAAAAATAATTTACGGGCGGACTGAGGTCGGGAAGTGGGAGGGGGTGAGTTTTTAAGGGTGAAAAACGGTTTATCTCGATTTGCGACGAAACTACAAGTCCTATGGAAAAAAGTTGAATGACAAAGTTGTAAGGAATAGAAAGATCTACAACTTTGGTATTCACGCATTTTCACATAACCTCAAAATTTATGTGAAAAATTTGAATAACCAAGTTTTTGAATTTTTATTTTTATCTTTTACAGAAAAATTTTTTTTCCCACGAAATTCAGTGAAAACTTACCTTTTTATGTCCCAAACATACTGTCATTTTTTTGATCCAAAACATCAATTTTTTTACATTTTATGGACTTAATATCGAAAAATCACCCTAATTTTCAATCGAAAATTCTCACGTCAAAATATCTGCTTTTTCAAAAAAGTCGGTGGGTTTTTTGTTTGTTGAAATCTCTACTTTCTGATGGTGTAAAAAAAATATACCTTCTCATGGTAACTTTTTTCAGAAAATGCAAAAAACAAAAAAAAACTCGATTCCGAAAAATTTTTGTTAATCATTATGTACAATTGTGAGCTGGTTATTACAATTCACACTTCAATTATTCGAAAAACGTAAGATTCCATGTCAAAATCGTGAAGAAAAAAATTGCAAATCGAAATATACTAGTATAATTAACAACCAAATAAGTTAATAAAGATAAAATATTTAATAAGACATCTACAATATTTTGAGAAAATTATAGAATCTTCTTCAAATTATTCGTGCAAACGCCTATTTATTGCTATTTCAAGATAACTTATATACCTGAGTGAACTACGAAAAATTTTAGCCCATTAAAACGTATTTCATAGGGAATTGGGGAAGGGGCTAAGAGGATCTGGGCCTTACTACCTGTTATTTTGTAGCAACTGTAAAAACCGTCCCACACAGTACAACAGTTCAGGAAGAGTTCTTATTGTATTCGTTTTTAATGCTTATAGCCTCAAATGAATTCATTATGAATTCCTCAACTAACTCGATAGTTGCACTAACTAACGCAAATATCTGGCAACTTAAGAAGTATTTTAGTTATTTGAGGCAGCTAACGTGATACTCGTCCTGACTACTAAGTAGTTGCAGCAACTATTTAAGTAAATGGTCAAAAATCGACTATTTAAGCAGTTGCTACAACTATCCCTTGTTCTTAGTGTGATTATACTTATATAAATTATATATAAACTATAATGACTTATATATGGATTATATATAATTTTGGAAATGTCTACGCTGTTGAACATTTTTTTGAATTTAATGTATTTTTTAAGCACATTTGTGAATTAAATTTTGAATTTTTGGTAATTGAGTTGAGAATCCATTTGCAAGTGACTCAATTCAAAATCTTTGCGATGTTATATCACACATTAATGTGTAATCGGAATTCCAATGAATTTTCCAGTTAGGTGAATAACTTTTGCTTCCATTACATATAATTGCAAGTTGATTCAGGAGTTTCTAACAGTGCAGAGCTTGTATATTGAAATCTAGACCACTCAAATGAATTCGACAAGTGCTTGCGATTAGGCAAAATTTGTATTTTCCGGAAAAATTCAAATATTTTGGAATTGCCACGCCTCGCATATGTGAATTTTATGCCATTTACAAAGAGAAACAATTGGTTTATTTATCGAGGATTGTCCATGCTGGAGTTATAGCGATTTTTATCCTGCCTGGAAACCTAGATTGTCTGGTTCAATTCTTTTTCCAACTCAATATTGTTCAATTCAAATCTAAACGTTGAAGCATCTTGGAGTTCAATTTAAGCATTCTAGCTGCACACATCAACCCGCGTAATAAAAGTTATTGTATTACGTACTTTGATTCGATGTTTGAACATGATAGGATGAGATTCATCGTCTCAAGGTACTTTTTATTCCAAATTTTGATGTGAGACATGTCCATGTTCAAACATTATTACATAAGTTTTTGATCTTCCCTGCACGAAGGAATATTTTATATCCAACAGGAATTCATTCCAATACCATCCGAAAATAAAGACACATCCTCGGGGGAAACCTTTCAGGTGTTTTCTTGAGGGGTAATATCACCTTGTGTATCAATTTTTTGGCATTTTCTAAGACTTACCACAAACGATAGGAACATTTTTGAAATACAGGGGTTTGTGCATATAAAAGTACTAGTTTTCGAGTACCAGAAACACATTTTATTATATTTCTACATCACAAAATGACGGGATAATTTATATAGGCATACCGCTACAGATCACAAATATGAATGTAGAGCAAAAAACCAAAAAGCTTCTGAAAACGCAGTCTAAAATCTACCGAACATCGTGGGATTTTTTTGATAAATTGAATACGACAGATTTTATGAAAGATTTTCGATAGGTTTAACAAAGAAAAATTCAAATCAATGCCATTCTTTAAAATCAGTTTTTCGAAAAAATCCTACGATGTTCGCTAGATTCTGGACTATATTTTGAGAAACTTTTCAATTTTTTGTCCTGCATTCATAATTGTGACCTGTAGCGGTACGCCCATGTGAATAAGGATACTTATTTTGAATGTACTGTTATGCCACCATTTTGTATTGTAAAAATATGATGAAATGTGCTTTTGGTACTAAAAAACTAGTACTTTCACATGCACAAAACCCCATGTTGCAAAAATGTTCCAATCGTTTGTGGTAAATCTTGAGAAATGGCAGAAAATTTCGTGGACACACGCTGATATTACAGTCCCCTTGAGTCCTTGTAAGACCTTGGAGGTATTTTTGAAGCACTGCCGCATACGCAGAGAAAATTTCTTGCTGAAATTGCGATTTTTAAGCATCTGCTTTGCTGAATTAGAAAAATGTTTGTTGTGACAGCAAAAATCTTGCTGTTGGTAACTCAGCAAATTTTCTAGTAGTTTGTATACCTGCAATGTTGAATTGCTAGATCAGCAAGCGCTTGCTGAAAGAGCAAGATTTTCAGCAAAGCATATTTTCACCATTTGCTGTTCCAGTACATTCTTTTCTCTCAGTGCAAGCTTCGCATCAGTCTAGACAACGACTGAATCATTTTCTCCGTGAAATCATCGATTATTCGTGCAACAAAATAAACGAATTCCCGTTGATTGAATTCTGAATTGAAGTATTTCGAAAGGATTTCCCTTTCAATATTCATTATCACAATTCTCGCGCTTTTTGTGATCTCGTTCTCTCGCTCCAACCATCAAATCTCCTTCAAACGACTCAACAATGGCAATAAAATTCTGCAGAACGAAAAGGCGAGCAAACGTAAACCCGTATGAACTGGCTAGCGTTGGTCTTCAAGAAACATCATCTCAATACCGGACACAGTTCAGATGTAATTTATTCCGAAAACCAATATCCTGTACGACCTCGAAGGGAACATTTCCTGAGGCACTATTGTTACCGTATCTCCAGGCAAATTTATGCCCGTTAGGATATAAGGAGGTATACGATCTTGTGGTACTTAAAAAAATTCCAAAACCGTCTGCAATCGAAAGACCTTGATGGAGAAACGTTACGCTATACGAGGGGCTATGTGTATCCGCTTGGATAGTGTTTCTTTTGATACGTTCTTTTGTTTTCTGGTGTCACATATAACACCAAAGTTATTAAAAAAAGATAAATAATTGTATATATTTTACATAACAATCATGAGTTTCTCAATAATTCATTCAATCCAAATAAAAATTAGATTCAATCGACTGGAACAAGACGATTATGAAATGAACATTTCACTATGAAAATTATATAATTAATTTTGTATTGGAAAAAGAATTCAAAGGAATGAAATTTCTATTCATTTTCCGTAGATTGTCTAAAGGGATGCCTGATATTTACATTATATCAACACTTTTGTATGAAATATATATCGAGTTCCAATCGAGATTTTATATAAATTTATCAAAATAAGATACATATTTTATACAAAAGTATCAATACTATAAATATCAAGCATTTCTGATTCTCCAGGAATGTTATGTAAGATCTATATACAATTATTTCTTGATAGATACATGAACAAAATTAATCCTTTTGGACATCGCAACCCCACCTAAAATTAGAGATAAACTTAGAACTTTCAAACGAAGATAACAAAAATAATTCTTATGTTCTACGACAGGAAATTGACTGGATTAATCTCCTTGGTCCGAAACGATGAATTTCATTCAAAACTAATGCAGTCTCGAAATTAGTTTCGTTTCGTCTCGTCTCGGTCATAAATGGAACACACTGTTTTAACCTCACAACAAGATTCACGTATTCTTCACACAGTTTCAACTTGATGTAAAAATTTCCCTTCAAAGTTCATGAGAATTATTGATATTCATCATTATTCTGCAATTTTGTAATTTTGCAATTCCTCGATCTCCAAGTCTAACCCAACATCTCACAATTCTATTCCAGTAGATTCCTCAATCCACCCCTCTTCTCAATCCAATAAGATATTTCTTTGTTCAAAAAAGTAATTTGTTATTTCGTAGTAAGAAAATCACTTCAGAAATTAAAGTACAGCCAAGATTCCAATCTAAAATCTTTCATCTTCGATGAAACTCACTCTTAACTGGGAAATAATAATTGAAATTTTCACTCAAAACAATCGAAAGAGCACAAGGATACCAAATGTCACCAAATGACTTGACCAATCTTATACGTCATGGAAAATTTCACACAAATAATAATAATCCTCCCTTTCCTCTGGTTTACAAAACAATTCTTTGAATTACGAGCCTGTGGATCTCTATGAGAGAACCCAATAATCATTGAATATTTTCAAACAAAGCACTTGAGGATCCAAAAAGTCCATCTTTTTCATTCGAAAAACGATCAAAGAATCAAAATTATGAAAATTCACTCCAAATAATTGATTGTCAAATTCTTTTTTATGTTTCAGGTTTGTTATGAACGTGGTATCGTAACATTCGTACGATACCACAGTGTTGATTTTGAGTAACAATAAAGAAATGAGCACATATCTTCTTATATTTATACCTACCAATTATTACATAGCCTCTAAATTTTCGAGGTCATCCGTATAAGAGGATTGAAAAGTTGCCTATTGTATTCGGACAGATACTCTTTGAATGATTGTACACATCTGATACGAGGACACGTGTGATGGGTGCCACGTATAGAGTGGGCAAAAAATATGCTTATGAACAAATTCGAACCTTCGAATCTCGAGATGTCAAACTCATGTTCTTTTTTTCTTTCAACTTGCACCACTTTGGGCAGTCCTATCTATGAATTCTGTTGCTCAAAATTGATTATCGCAAAGATATTCGTTATAAAAAAATTATTAGCATTATTGGTGACGTAATAAAATTGTTACGACTTCTCGATTAATATTCTGTTCTATTATCTCAATGTTACAAGATGTTTGTGTTGCAATGCTTTTTTTTGTTACAAAACAAAAAAAAAAGAAGCTAGTCGCTAGTACTGCGAATTTGTTTTTGTCCGTTCCTCGTATTTTATCTGAATCAAATTTTATGATACAAAGAAAATAATCCATTGATCCAAATATGATGCGAATAATTACGACTTTTATGCCACTTTTATTCTATTTTTGGTGATATTAAATGTTACTCTGGAAAACACTGAAAAAATAGAACAAAAAACAATGGCGATCATCTTCAATCCAATTATCATAAATGTTCTCGCTCAAACCTTTTTCCAACCAAACGCAAAAATAGGGACAGACATTTTTTCATTTCTTCGTAATATTATCACTGTCAAAATGATTTTCGATTCAAACAATTCCGCAGAAACTTTGGAAATTTCAGAAACATAGAAGAATTTACACACAGAGTTCATTCCAACCTATTCTATATCACGATACGATCAAATCAATTATCGCAATTTCATCAATTGTGTTGAATTTCCATCGCCCAACGTAACTCGAATAATGTGACGGATGTCAACAATACCTAAGGTCCGGCGTCGAATTTGAATAAACTCAATAATCATTATATAACAGAAGAACGGGTCTGATCCGATTGTTGAGAAGAAAACTGTTCCACTGCATTTCATCGTTATGTAATTTGTACAAATGTGAATTCACGGTATGTCACACAGCTGCGTAATATTAAATCAACAAATTGATGATCATACTTAACTAGAAAATAAATTACCATCGCCCCGGCCTTGGAAGATTTCAATTTTTCAGGCTCCCAAGTTATTTATCATTTTGTCGCTCAAGGCGACAGGTATCGTACTTCAATTCCCATCATTGTAATCACACTGTACAAGAATGATTTTGAATTCACGAATTCCGTTTGAACATAAAAGGGTCATTATAATAATGATACTTCAGGAAGAATATGGGTATTAGATATAAATATTGATTTAGAGATCGCACAGGTGGAACCAGAGAAGCCTACACGTGGCAATGACCCTGCTGTCGCTGCAAACCCCAAGTACTCGTCAGTTTGATCATCTTAGTAGGCGAACACAGCGAACAATGAAGAAGAATGAAGAGGTGAAGGGCCAATAAGAATTGTACAAGTACGTCCGCACTTTGGTTGAGAGAAAGAAGAATGTCCTTGGCAATGTATACTAAGAAGAATGATACCCTTCTCCCGAAAAGAAGATCGAAAAAAAAAGAAGTATCTGACGAAACAAGGAGCAGGGAAGGTTAGCGTTCGGTTTAGTTGGGTGGGAGAGGTCAGCGGTGAGAAATAAAAGAGCGAAATCTCTTACGTTCGAGCATCATTCGCTCTTCGATCAAGAAGTACGAAAGAAATCATTAAACATGTACAAACTCGTTGGATTGCTCGCTTTGGTCGCTTGTGCGTTGGCCGCACCTGCACCGGAACCAGAACCAGGATTTTTGGCCGCACCCGCAGCCTACTCGGCACCGGTTGTCGCTGCCCCAGTCGCGGTCGCAGCTCCAGTTGCCACCAGCTACGCCAACACCTACAAATTGTCGGTTAAGAGCCCGGTTTACGCCGCTGCTGCCGCTCCAGTCGTCGCTGCCGCTCCAGTTGCCTACGCTGCTGGACCCGCGGTCGTCAAAGCTGCTCCGATAGTCGCTCACGCACCTATCGCTTATGCCGCTCCAGCGTACACTGCTTACGCTGCTCACGCTCCAGTTGTCGCCGCTTATCACTGAACGGGGAAACAAAACGACCAAGAGAAGATTCAATTGATCGACTGGAAAATAACGTCTCTCTAGTCAACTTGGAAATTCCCATCCGACGATCGATATTCATCGACTGGTTTTTCAAATGAAATCATGAGAAAACCAACAATCGTCGTGTTAAGTTTCTCGATTATGGCCGAAGAACATCTTGTCCATTGATCAAAATAATAAAATAGATTTTTCAATTTATGAAATTTATTAATTGTCTCTTTGATTTTATTTCATAATACATATCCCTCCTTTTTTCATCCTTTGAAGGTTCAAAGAATTTGTTGAAAGAATCAACAGAATCCCACATCAGTTTCAATGTTGTCCTCTGGAACATAGAAACTTCCAGATAAGCAACTTGTGGGATCTTATTCAACTTTATCATAATTGAAACGTATCAGAATCTGAAGCTTCATAGAATTACAGAGAACGTACATTGAGAGCAATGACATTAAAAAATTTATTGGATGGCATTTGGATTTTATACATCATTCTTAACTATCGGTATTCACTGATGAACATCTTAATGAGAATTTCTTATATTTTACCAATGTTTTTAAGAATTTATAGCATGAAACCAATATGTATCAATCACTCCAAGAGGACGCGAAGCTCTACAGAAAATTCCATGAGCGTGGATTAGGCATGCGGACATTCGAACGTTCAATGAACCTTCATGGAACGTACATCGACTCGACATCATTTTTAATTAACCTACGATGTATGTGTTCTCTTGGGGTGGATCAATTCAAAGTGAATTCAACCTGGATTCATCAGCATCTGTTCATCGTTGGATAATTTTTATGTGCACGCGAAAATTGTAACGCAGAGAGTCGAACATGACCAATTGAACCAATAAAAAAACAATTGGTCAAATTGATGCCCAATGTGTAACGAAAGAAAATTTTACCCAGTGAACATTTTTCCCCTGACAATTTCAAACATTCATTATGTTCTCCAAATGATATCAGAAAGTTCTCCAATGCGTGAACTTTTGAGATCTCTTAGAGGACTTTCTTATGAGGTTTGGATAGAGGTGGACTCGAGACTCTTGAGGAGAACCGACAAAACTTAATTTTACCAGTTCCGATGAAAGATTCGTTGCATCAATGTACAACTATTTGAAAACGAAGTAGAAGAAAATTGTTTGAGATATTTTTTTGATTTTGAACTCTAAGGCTTATTCAAAACTGTTGCAGTCTCGACAAAAGTGTTGTCTCGTCTTGTCTTGATCTTGAGTGGAAAAAAATTGTGTTATGTCCTGAATGCAATCAATTTCCTCCCCTCAGACGTGTTGTTTTCAACTATTTCATGCCCACGCTTGACTCGATATGCAGGTTTGCCTTCAAAGATCGTAAAATCGAATGATATTCATCATTCTTGAATTCTGCTCAAGAGTTTCGAGTCCACCTCTAGGTCTGGAAGTTGTCAGAATGTGATCCAAGTCAACTCTCTGGTAACTTCCAGACCTCATAAGAAAGATATCTGAAAGATTTTTTAAATCGACGCATCAGATAACTTTTTGTCAGCACTTGGAGAACATAATGAATGTTTGAAATGTGAAGGGGAAAAATGTTCACTGGGAAGTGTCCAATGTTAATAGATTAGCCCCCGATGAACGCAAACACTGAGAATCAATGTGAAAAAGATGCTTTTTTGTTTCATATTGATTATTAATGTGCGGGTGTTGATTATCTACGTGACGATTTCTCAAATATGTTTGAAATAGAATGAACTGAACCAATACATAATGAAAGAATATGTTGTTTGAAATTCGGTGTACCCTGAATCAATGAATTACCCCTATATTCCTGAAATCGAACAGAATTGTATCGCCTTGAAAATCATGTATAGACTATATTCGATGAGTTTTGTTGACGAGAGAACACAGCTGAACTTTCAAAGTGGAGAGGGAAAGTGAGAAAAATAGGACAAATAAGTGAGACGAAATCACGATATGTCATTCGAATGATTGTTACATCCAGGACGACTCACACTCTGAATATTAATGAATCATGTCACGACTGCTAAGTCTTATGGAAATTAGGTCACCCGTTCACGTAATATCCTCCAACATATACTGAAAACACAGTTTGTTTCAGTGGAACACAGTTTTGTTTGAAATGAACGCAAAGAACATTTTTGGTTGGCTGAAATAAAATTTCTTTAGAACAAATGAAATTTACGTGTCTGTGAGGAACTGTTAATCATTGTGGGCTAAATTTTGTTCATTTTAAATAATATTTTGTTTCAGCCGATCAAAAAGTTTTTTGGCATTCATTTCGAGCAAAATCTTTTTTGGCTCGAAGAAAAGTTTCCCCAATGTAATCAAGTGCATTGAATGAACAAATTGAGCGAATATTTTACAATTTCAAGATTATGTTTTTCTTGGAGATGAATATAAGGTATAACCAAAATAAGGGGTGTGCGAACCTTGAATTTCTCAGTCGAACCGAACTTCAGATGTATTTTTCAACTCCAACTGAACGCGAACCGCACTTTGAAATGCCCAACCAAACCTGAACCGTCATGATTCGGAACCCGAATCGAACCGAACTTTTTCTGCTAATCAAGTTCGAAGTTCGAACCGAACACTAGGAGTTCGGTTCGGTTCAAGATTCAAACGATTTGCACAATCTTAACCGAAACGTTAGATATGGATCGACTAATGTCGATCAATCATATCAACAATGAATCATTCATTCGATCCTGCACAACGAAAGACTGTTCATGAATCAGAAGGGAAAGGTTTTGCACTCAGAGAAAAAAAGTTGCTGAAACAGCAAACCTCGAAAACTTGTTGCTGAATTACCAAAAAATTTGCCATCACAGCAAAAATCTTGCTCTTCTCACAAGCGCTTGTCATTTAGCAATCCGGAATTGTAAATATACAGACGGCTAGAAAATTTTGCTGAATTAGCAAATATCTTACTGAAATAGCAATATTTTTGCTGTAACAGCTACCGTTTTGCTTTTTCAGCAAGAATTTTTCTCTGCGTGTGGAAAGTTGTTTCTTCGAACTCTTTGAATTGTTCAACCTCGCAAAGAAAGATTTTTCGGTGGAATAGTGATGTATTTATTATAACAATACTTGACAGAACAAACAAAGAAGAAATCACAGTTAAACAGATATCATCACAGACAGGTATGAAAAATGCATGAACCTCTGGAATTTTTAAAAATATAAAATGAATATTTCTGGAAATGGGTTTTAACACATATTATTCTTTTAACAATGCAGAGTAAATTCCAATTTCATCAATTGAAAGAAAAATGGCAGCGCCAGCTCCAGCTAAATCAGCCCTATCCGATTCTTTGACTCCCTACCATCATCAGGAAGTAATATCAGTCTTATGACTGGTTTGATCCTCAAGCTCTTGTCTTATATAATTCGTTTCATATAACTCAACCTAGGTCTACCTTCATTCCTCTCCAACTGGATTATAGAAAAACTGGTATTTTTATGGTGACTAAAACCATTAAGCCAGGGGTGAGTTCCTTTATCTTTACCCGGTGAATGTTCTGAAATTCATTCTTATCATTCTTATTGGAAATATGGACACAACTTCACAGCTCCCCACTCTGTTTTACCGTCTTCGAAAAGCTTGGAAAGGAAGACCTTGGGGGATTGTGGAGTAATCAACTATTCCACTATATATCTTTGCTGTATCGATGGTCCAATGACACTGAGTTTCACTACATTACCCGCGTAAAGATGAGGGAACGCACCGCAGTAGACAGCACTACAGTTTCTGATGAACTATTCTTTTTAATTTGATTGGATGACTGAGCGATAGGTATATTTTATGCAACCCACGAGAACCACTAGAGCTGTGCTTCGGATGAATTCGAATGACCAGATTAAAAAGCCTCAGGAATGGGAGAATCGGATAGAGCTGCATCAAATGAATTCCTTTACGGCGTGTTTCGTTTGGCACAGAATGCTCCACAGCCTTGCCAGATCATATGAAACAAAAATGAGTGCAAAATTATTGAACCAGGCTCATTTACAGCGACCTTATTGTTTCTCCTTTTCTGAGAAATTCTCTGGATAACAAAATGGCTGCCATTTGGAAGAGGAAACTAATTTTTTCGCTTCAACGGACGAAAGAATATTGTTTCAATGTTCAGAGATTAACTTCCTCGTGGCCCCGCAGATTGATCTTCTTTCTAATCGCGCACAGACTCATGGAAATCAGTCCATCCGTTCGGGCTATCAAACGCTTTGCGGGCTGAAAAAAGGAATCTCAAAAAAATGTACATCCAAAGAAAAGTACTCTGAAAATGAGAAAGAAAAGTCCTCACATTCAGAAAAGATATTCCACGTTTGACATTGTTTCATTTGAGAATATTAGTGTTTCAAGAGAAGAGGAGGAAACTGCATAAATATTTATTCAAATCAAGGAACTGAAGTTAATTGTGGGAATTAGTTTTACGGGTAATAAAAGCATAGAAAACGGTAATAAGAACTGTAAAAACTTCAAATTAGTAACATCAATTGAAGTCAACTCAATTGAATATACCCATATAAACATTTTTAGGTTCCGCCAATGCTGCAATAGAATATAGCTTGGCGTAATGTTGACAGCCAAGGCTTGGCAATCTATGAATATTCAATGTTGGGTAATAACAAATATAATGTTGCACCGATATCGGTGTTCAACGAATTTCGGTTGTCAGCCTACCATTGATTCACAATTCCGCCAGGCTTGGCGCTTACCAGGCTCATCCTTGGTCCAACATTGACTGATCGATAGATTCTATTGACAGTGAGGATCATTCGAAACGTGGTTGAATATTGCCACAAACTTTGGTCTAGTCTGGATAAAAATTAGTTTTGAATATAGCGCAGACCATTGGTAACAGCATGGCTCAATATTGGCAGGCTCCTTAATTTTAACTTCTGATGACTGAATTGCTAGCTAAGTTACCGATCGAGTGTTTCTTGTGAGTGGTGAGAGATGTATACAAGAAATATATAAGACTCAAATAATTCTCTGCGAGAACACTTAATCGTTCTTTGTTACAAGTTATACCAGAGGGCTCCTACCGCTAATCCATATTGTGTATACTTCTCATGGCAAACTTTAGCGACAAAGAACACAATAAGATCCCAAATAACATATATTGGAAATTGTGAAATGCGCATAATTTTTATTTATTTTTTAGTTTCATCATTGGCGCGACATTGATCAACACATTTTTCTATTGTTTGCCAATAATGGTCCATTCCATTGTCATTCCCGCACCAATGATGGGGCTGCATTGGAAAAACACATTGATCAATCATAGAATGATATTATCATTCCAGTGTTGCGCCATGTTTGGTTGCCAAGCCTCGGCCATGCTTTATCTACGTTGGGCCATGCTAGCGCCAATGGTAAATTTCTGTACGGGTAGTTGAGCCAACACTAATATTAGCCATTCAAATATCAACAACTGAGAACCAAACCTTCCGCATAAGATTCCTCCAACATCCTTAAATATTTTCAAAATATTGCTCAATACACAAAACATCAAAATCTTTAGCAGAAATCACACGAAATATGTGGTCAACGTCCCAAAGTTCGCATCTCCTCAAGAACGAAGAATGAGCTAATCACTCAGCTGCCGACAATCAAAACAAAAGTAATTATCCTAACAATTTATTTCCAATCTACAGATCAGTTTCATCCTTTAAATATCATGGGTTCAATAACCTTTATAGATGACTTTACGGAAATCGCAATCCATTTTTAATATCATTTCCCAATAATAAGTATCGAAGGTAAACCAATCTAACCATTTTTAAATCAACACAATTCAAGGCTAAAGCAAATACGCAGTGAAAAGATACTAAAAGCATATACGAAGAATAATAAGCAACGAAATATGAGAAAGTAAATAAAAAAAAGAGTCTTGGTTCGCTTCTCGACGATGTCATCAAATTCGTTCACGAGTATCTGGCAGAGAGAATATTGAAATTCAAGTGCAATGAGATTGCTCACACTATCTTCCAAGAGAATGCTGTATCTCGAGATCACAAGTTCATTGGCAAAGAAACCCACGCATTTGAAGGTCTCTCTTATACAGAGCACGGAAGTGTTCTACTATATATATGGGTCTTTGTAGATTCCCTTCTTACAGAACAGTCCCAGGTATCGCATCCGGAACGGAACACAGCTCGTATTCATCATGTTCAGAGTGGTGAGTTGATGCGCTGTGGATAATTTTCAGAATATAGTGCATCAATAACGTTTCAGATGCTTTTATCTCGACCTTCATGATTTAGAATCTCAAAGCTCTGTTACTTCACCTCTTCTAGAATCACCTGAACTATTCATCCAAGATTTTCACATTGAAAATTTGGTCTCAAAACTTGACAAACAATCAGGAACACGGAGGAAATAAAACAGCAATAGTTACTGTTAACCACGAAAATATATTGAAATTCAAATTCATTTTGTGCAGTACTGCGTTTCCTAATTCTAATTACTGTCCAACAAGCATTGAAGAATTTCATTACAGTCCTCATTACTGTATTCGTGCTAACCCTTATTAACCAAGCGTGCTGTTCATTTGTTTTCCAATCGAGTGCTGTGATTTATAATAACCAGTACTGTTATCTTTGTTCCGTCAACATCTCATCTTGTCCAATTCACGACTCAAAACATTTTACTTCCATGAGGTTTAATTTTATAAAAATACTCACATTTCCTAAAAGACACGCAACGAATAAAATATTTTAATTCTACGAGGTTCAGCATAAATAATCATGCATGAGATAATAGAATACCATTATAACCCTAGCAGAAACGACTCTAGTCACCTCATAGTTAATGTCAAGGGCCTTCCCAAGGTGAAAAGTCCTAGACAACCGCTATAATTATTTTTATTGGGGAATTCTCACAAACTTTTTCCAACAATTACATGAATACGCGGAAATAAAAAAAAAAACAACAATAATTATTGATAACGACAGCAATCGATTCAGAAACAAATAAGAGTTCAGTTGGATAGTAAAGATCAAGGCGATCACAGTGACAAGTACTGAAATTGAACTCGTCAATGGTGGTAGAACAATAGTGAGTACTGGGGAACGCATCTAGCAGACTCTCGGGATTCACATTACATAAACATTACATCATTTTTTTCCGTGCAGGAATTTGTGAATATATAAATCCAAAAATAAGACAATATGTTCATATATTTTTCAGATATTGATCTCCGTATTAGTCGCCATTGCCCAGGGGAAACCTTCGGATATTACACTGATACCAACTGGAACAAATTTGATATCCGAAAAAACCATCGAATCCCATGGAAATAGCGTGATACATGCCTCAGCACCTCTGCTTCAAACTCTACCTCAACCTGCCGCAGTATCAATTCCCGTGGTCAAAACAGCTCCAGTCTTATCGGTAGAAAAAACAGTGGAATCCCATGGGAACAGTGTGGTACACGCTAGTGCGCCGGCAGCTGCTCCCATAGTCCCCGCCGTGCCACTTGCGATCGCCAAACTCCCTGAACAAAAACTCGAAATTCAACCTGCGACGTCTATTCTTCAGCCTGGTCCCATCGCTGTGGCTAAACTCGCTACTTTGCCTGCAACACATTTAACGTACGCCTATGCGCCTATCTATTACACTATACCCCAAGCACTAATCGGTGAAAAAACTATCGTCAGTCACGGACAAACTGTTACTCATCATGGATTTTAAAATGGAAATATTATTACAAAAAGTACATTCGCGATAAGGAATTCTGTTTCATTGTTGTCTACGATCTGCGTGATAGGAAAATCAATCGACTTCTCTCGACAGCTCTATCGATTCTACTGTTTTGGGTGAAATGAATTGGTGATTCAAAGCATAAAACTGCAATTTCAAATCAAATTCATATACAATTACAGTAAATTTATCATTGGAAATGCAACGATGCAATCTTGCACGGAGAGAATTGAATGGTAATCTAGAAGAGAATACATCGTAACGATTACGATGTTTTTTCGTAGTGCTGACTACCTCGAAAACAAGTGATGTCTACGCTTTATGCGATTTTTCGTGGTAGCAACTCGATCAGCGGCATGTTCACATCGCAATGTTTATTATTGAATTCTCTCTTCGTTTATGTTCGCACGATTGCATAACGAATTTCGACAGGAGAGTTGTTGAACACCTGGTGATACAACGGGCAGTCTTTGACCTGGCAAAGAGGCCCAAGTAATGGATGCATTAAACGACTGATCTTATTTTAGATATAAGACAACTGTCATTTCATAAAATATACTCGAAAGCAATTTCATGATAATAAACCACTGATTGATAACAATGGCATTTTTATTTTCTCATGTGTCCTTCGATCCTTGTAATTTAATTCCCTTCAAATATGCAAACAGCGGGATATCAGGAGCCATGAAGTCAATGATAAGCGTCGCTGGACCAATGGTTGAAGGAACACATTCAAATGTAATCGAGATTAATCGGAATTCCGTACATTCAATCGGAAAGAATGGTATTAATTGATTCACCATTTCTGAGCTCAACTTATCTTCCAGAAATCAACCATTAATAAGTATCGTTGCGAACCACTCTCACGGAAGCTCAATGGGCAATGGATTCCTTTCATCTCTTTTTATTTATTATTCAATAATGTAAGCCCCTTGAAAAGTAAACTTATTATAACCAATAAAAGTTCTCTCATAACATCATATTGTTTTGATACAAATCCAGTGATGCAGATGTTCAATCAATGCTTGATTTTTTATTATAAGAAAACTGAATTTTCACCATGGAAAAAATTATATGTCACTCTGCCAAAGATGTATGAAAGATTTGGGAGGAGGTGGGACAAAAACCGCCACAGAACGAAAAGAAACAGCTGTTCTGTTCTTTCGTTTCCATACAGCGATTTTTTGTCGAGATATCGTCATTGAACTCTGCCATACAGCTATGTGCACAGCGAATGTTAATGATTTTTTATTTTTCTTAAAAAATTGAAAAGGATGAATTGACTTCAAGGTTTGGAGCAGATAACGGGAATCCTTTCTGAGTACATGGTTCGTATACCTATTGAAAAACGAAAATCCAGGGCTTTTCAAGGGTATTTCAAAAATTTTCAAGGGATGAAAAATGTTTGCACGGAGTGCTGATAAAATTCACATATATTTATCCAATGTTAGTATATAAAGTACAAATTTTCAATATTTCTAATAGTAATTATCACATCTCATTTTAAAGTATAAAATTGAATTTATAATAATTTAAATATAATATAAATTAGGTACATTCCATGAAGATCTCAATTTTTTGGAATGACTGGTTTTTTCAATTTCTTTTTCAATATCAAATAATTCTTCTTTCTAAAGAAGTCAAATCTTTTTTGAGTGAGCAATTAAATTATTTCTACATATCACAGTCTTATGTTTTAACGTAGTTTTTTCTTCATAATTTGAATATAACAAAAATTTTATTTGATTAATTTATTCGATTTTTCAAAATTTATTATGCTTAGGATAAGAATTCCGATCGTATTTCTGAAGCTCTTTTTATAGTGTTAGAAAACTCTTGAAGAATTCTGTGAAGACTTCCAAAAGTATTATATTCGATCGAAAAAGTAATTCTAAAAGAGTCATATTCTTCAGACATTTGCGAGCTCTCTAAATACTCTGCGAGTATTCATTCGATTACTTTCGATATCCTTGAAGAATTCTTTTCGAGGATCCGTAATTCTTTTCGAATTTTTATGGAACTTCTTGTGCTGTCTGGGAAGTGATTAGAACAACTTGACATTTGATATACGACTTTATCATTGATTCCCGAAGACAACTAGTAACTGGAATTTGTCAAAATATTCCATCATTCAATGAACACCTATTTGAACGGTCTGAAAAAAAGCCTTCTTTGAGAAATTTTTTTCGTTGTGATAAAATAAATCAATGAAAGTAAAATTTTGCAGGTTCATTATACATATATTAAAGTATACAAAATAATTTTTTTTTCAATTCCATTCTTCAAAATGAGGGATTTACAAATACTTTAGAAGAACTTGTTTTTTTTTGGGGTGGTCTGCGGCAGGACGAATAACTCTTTCAATTTTTATTCAATCGACTCGAAATTTCAACTGTAGCTTCTTAAATACGATTTGCACACGATTTTTGAGATTCATGGATGATTACGTGTTTTATAAACGTTTAAAGATCGGGTTTTTTGGTGGAGAAAAAAGTTTTGACTTTGAACTTGTGTCCAATTGCAAAAAATGATTATTTTCCAATAATCGTGTGTACTTCTCTGATAAATTCAATGTGAATTATGAAAAAAGATTTTTTTTGTCCTAGGTGCATAAATAAAGATGGGATTTGTCCTGCCGCAGACCATTCCAAAAAAAAAAAACACGTTCTTTTAAAGTATTTGTAAATCCCCCATTTTGAAGAATGGAATTGAAAAAAAAATTATTTTGTATACTTTAATATATGTATAATAAACCTGCAAAATTTTATCTCCATTGATTTATTTGATCACAACGAACACAATTTCTCAAAGAAGGCTTTTTTTCAGACCGTTCAAATAGGTGTGACCCCTTAATAAACAAATCTCTGGGTGAAAAAACCAATAGACACCAATAGGCTAAATCCAATCGGAATGAGTGAAATCTTATCGGTTTCTATGCGGTTATATTGTCTCTGCATTTAAGGGTTTTAGTTGAATTTAAAACCGATAATTACCAAATATTTCAATGGAAAAATGTTTATTGGATATTTTTAACTATCAAAATAATTAATAAGTGATTGAAATAATGTTCAAAAATGAAAATATTTATAATGCTTATACATATTTTCTCAGTATTTACCGTGATGTCATTCTAAGTTTTTCGTAAAATTGTTTTCAATTTTCATACCACAAAATCAAGGGAAGAGACAAATAAAATTCAAGGGGTTTTCAAGGGCTGTACGAACCATGGAATAATTTTGAAGTAACAATTCCATATAAATTTTGGCTACTCTATTGTGAATTTCCAATCATTTTTCTTGTGACTTTGCATGGGAATTGGGTAGTGTACCTATTGAATTTGGTGGTCACTCACCATTGAGACAAAGACAAAAGAATATTGACAAGAGTGCAGTGTTGAAGAAACCCTTATTCGACACATGACCGATCCATACTCAGGGGATGTTGGAGTGTTTTAATTTATGCAAATTTTTTTCTGCACAATCTCGCACACAGAGAAAAATTCTACACTGCAAAAAATATTCGTTTGTTCTCTCTCCATAAAATATTTTTTTGTAGAAATTGAATATTCAATTAGATGCAAAAACTGATTACTTAGAGCGAATTAATTATTTATTTAGAAGACCAATTTATTCGAGGCAAGCATTCTATGATTTGATTCGATTGAACATTTCATTAATCCTAAGAAACAAATAAACTATTTATTTGATTGGAAGAAATTTTGTTTTCAGTGTAACTGAAATCGCGATTCTTCAAAATCTGCTTCGCTAAATTGGCAAAAAGTTTGCTCTACAGCGAAAGTCTTGCTATTTTAGCAAAATACCCGAAGAGAACATTAAGCTTCAGCGAACGTTCAGATTGGATCTGTATAGATCGGATCGAAGGTTCATGAAAGCTAACTTTTAGATTCACAAACGTTTGTCAAAGGTAATACGAACGTTGAAATGTCCGCCTCAAAATACTTTCAGGAAACATAGATGGAACGTTCATTGAAGGTTCATCGAAGGTTTGAGGAAGCTTCACAAAAATATCTATACTTAGATTAATTTATAATAATTTATGTTTATTAATTAATTTATTTTTCATATAAATTGATCAAAATTAATAGAAGTATAGATATTTTTGTGAAGCTTCGTCAAACCTTCGATGAACCTTCAGCGAACGTTCCATCTATGTTTCCTGAACGTATTTCGAGGCGGACATTTCAACGTTCGTAGAACCTTTGTCAAACGTTTGTGAATCTAAAAGTTAGCTCTAATGAACCTTCGGCCCGATCTATACAGATCTGATCTGAACATTCGCTGAAGCTTCATGTTCTCTTCGGGTATGTGCTAATTCAGTAAATTTTCTAGCAGTTTGTCTATCTACAATGCAGCATTGCTGGATGAGCTTTCAGCTGTAATAGCAAATCTTCATCTCTCAATGCAATTCAATACAACGAGAATGTCGAGAAATTCTAGATAGAAATCGTATAAAAAAGAATTTGTACACAGAATAAAACACCGACATTGTCGTTGTATCGAATCGAGATGAGGCGGAAAAAGGTTGATGTAGAATCCGGAAAATGTTTTGTAACAATGTTTCAGAAGCATGTAAAAATTCAGACAAATCTAAAAGCAATGTTTGAAAAGGTCGGAGAGGCTTTTTGCCCTAGGACAACGACTCATCAGAAAATGAGAATGTATTTAATATTCCCTTTTAAAATTCTGCAGTTGATCATAAATCACAATCACCTTTCAAAATTTCAGGTGAGATTAGTACACTACCAAATATAGATATTTAAATGTACCCGACGCGGAAATCGAACGTGCACCAAATACAGATCTTACCAATGCCACGCTGCAAAAGTAAGAAAATGATCTGTTTATCATGTTTCAATATCCTATCAAAAGCTCATTGACCACACGCACAATCGAATGAGATCTCGAAAATTCGCGAAAACAATATTAATTTGTACATTGATTCACTTTGATGAAGAGAAAATACTCGATCGATACTTCGGTAACATAATAATTCACGATATAAGGTGGATTTTAAAAGAGTTAACTGTCAATTGCACGGTCACCATACGTATCGACCGTAATTACTTTCATTTTTAAATCAGTATACAGAATTTAATAATCTGATGAGAATACTTTCAACGATACGTAATGTACACATTGCTTTTGATATTGAGACCATTTTGCTCAATTTTGCACTCCCCTCGTACGAATTTAATTGCCATCCCAGATTCGAGATAATCGTTGGACATTGAATTAATGCAAGGTAAGAGCGTCTACAAAAATCATCGAGACTTACGCTCACTCGTAGGACCGGCTGCCCTTGAAAAGTTGTTTCAGGAACAAGAAAACCGAGAGAAAGAAAAACATAGGACTTCGCTCTGTTTACGTCAAGTACTTATATTGATGTGTCCGGGTTGAAACGAACTTTGAAAATCGTTATTTCGTTTTATGCATTGATAATAAATCCGGAGTTTGTTAGTCATATTTTATATTATGACAAGACATTGATGTATGGTCAATTATTTTTCAATGTTCAAGGAAAATCATATCTTATTCTGTCGCATTTTGGAGCATTGTAGGGATATGGAAAAAAGTCTCATTTAAATTTTACATTGATTGTTATTAATCTAACATGACTGTTCACATAAATACAATTTGAGTGAAATTTACGTTGAAAGTAACGATGATAACAATGTAAATCCAAGAGGACTGTGCAATAAATTTTAAATATGATTCACAGTGTGATCGGTCCCTCACTTTTTATGAAAGCATAAATCATGAGAATATCAGAAATCATTTCAAAGAGGTTCATATACGACTTGAGGAGCCTGTTCGTTATATCACACTATATCAACGGGAATTCTCAGTCAACTTGATAATAACAGAAGTTCCTAGATAGTACAATGAGTTATACGGAATTCCTATGAGGATTCCTTAAAACGCGATGTATTGCGTTATATATTGCATAATTTCAATTATAAAGATTTCATAAAGACCTGGACTGAAGGAATTTAAGTGCAATTTGAGAATTGAATAAATAGTAATATATTTGTTCGATAAATGTAAATACTAGGAAACTTCCAGCGATCTTTCATGAAACTTCAATGCGCATTGCTGAAATGTTGCTTCAAATTACTCGGTTTTCTTCGACTGTTAATATATTATACAATATTTATATTTCATACGTTTGGAGCACAGCATTATATGGTTGCGAAACTTGGACAATTGAAAAAACGGACCAACGAAGACTCGAAGCTTTTGAAATGTTGTGTTATAGAAGGATGCTCAGAATAAAGTGGATAGAGAAAGTAAAAAATGAAGAAGTACTTGAGAAGGTCAATGAAAAAAGAAGTCTTTTGAGAAATGTCGTGAGAAGAAGAAGTAATCTGATAGGACACACATTAAGGCATGATAGCTTATTGAAAGCAATATTGGAAGGCAAAATGAATGGTGAAACTCGAAAAGGTAGACCTAGATTAAGTTATATGAAGCAAATTGTACAAGTTAAGGGTTGTCGTATATACACTGTAAAAAAATTTCACCGGAAAATTCCAGTACATGTACTGGAAGTCATTAACCTGTACATGTACCGGAAAATTTCAGCACATTTGTACTGCAAAAATTCAGTGCAAACGTTATGGAATTTCCGCATCAAAACTGGAAATTTTCTGAGCCTCGGTACTGGAATTTTTCAGTACACGAGCTGGACTTTTCCAGGACATGTACTGGAAAATTAATGCTGAAAATATCCATGAAAATTGAAAAAAAATTGCTCACGCAAAGTGATTTTGCAGGGTCCTTGTGTTCCAAGATGATTGAGAAACTTTTGATCGTTCATTTGGATGGACAGAAACTCATGTCTACCTAACAGGATTTGAACCCACACTTTTCTACCTGCCTACCAACTGAAACCTAAGACCTAACCGATGAGCTATAGCGCGACATGTTGGAAGGCCAGCTTGGGTTACTACATATGCTTCATATCTAGAACACAAGAGGATAAGTCTTGGAAAAACCTCATATATCAATTTCATTGGCTACAATTACAATTATTATTCAAAATCTCAATCAGGAAATTTTTAATATAAAGACTTGAAATTTTTCCTGCCAGAAATGACGAAGTCCAATAGAAGTGGAAAATTTCAGTGCAACAGTGATTAAATTCCGTTGCATAGCAACTGGAAAATTCCATCACACGACCTGAAAATTGCAGTTCAAAACCTGTATAATTCAATTGCATAGTAACTGGAAAATTCCATCACAAAACCTGAGAATTGCAGTTAAAAACCTGTATAATTCCAGTATACCAACGATTAGGTTTTTTTTTCTAAATTCCAAATTTTTTCTCAAGTCCTTTTTGAGGGAATATTTTTTTTTGGTGCACAAGAACTATAAAATTGTAGTACGAGCCGGTAAAATTTTCGCGAAATCATGGCAAAATTTCAGTACATCATCTCAAACTTGAAAATTCCAGTACAATGACTGAATTTTCAGTTATGCTTGGTAAATTTTCAGTAACGTAACAACAAAATCTCTGTACATGTACTGGAATATCCATATTCCAGTACTAGCACTGGAAATTTCCAGTCCAGTTGCACAGTAAATTTCCAGTTTTTTTTTACAGTGTATATGTAGAAATTAAGCGTCTAGCGGTTAATAGACAGGGTTGAAGGATTTCATCAAACTAGTCATAAGACTGATTATTTCATGATGATGATTTATATTCAAACTCGCTATGTGTCAGTTAGTTACTGAATTCCGTAGGAATCGAGTGAGACACATCGATTTTGTAACAATACATCATGTATTATCTATAAATGCAGTAATTTTTCAAACATTTTGAAAATATAGTTCTTGGTAGTCGTTTTCAGTCAAGATATCAAACAATATAATTTTTTTTCTCAATTTCATTTATGTGAAACATAGCTCTTTGTCTCGAACATGTATTTGGAAATAATTGAGAACAGTGCAAAAAAGCTCACGCCATAAGAAAAGATATCTTTTGGAAGTTCTGAAGTGTTGTTACTTCCAAACGATATCTTTTCGTGTTGCGTCGTTGCGTCATTTCTGAAGATGGCCTTCAGACAAAAAGTGCTATGGAAACCAAACTATGAAGTGCTTCAGAAGTCAAGCATATAATTCTGCCAATTTAGAACTCAGTTTCGTTGAAGACAATTCTAGAGAAGTGCGAACTGTTTGATCATTTTTTAAAATCTAAACAGTATTCTCAGACTTTTTCAGAAATTATTTTATTTTGGAACCACATTTCTCTGTTTTTACATCCCATCACACTGAGACAAAATATTCAGCTACGGTAACTAAAATTTATTTGTCCCAGCTAAACTTCAACTGTTCCATATAAATAAAAGTCTAGCTGCGTGAAATATAAATGAAACAATTTATTCGAGGGAAATAAAATTCATTCGATTCAACTAAACTTTCATTTAGAATGACTAAATTTCCTATCTGTCTAATATTCAATCAGACCATCGTCCTCAGTGCAGTTTCCCAATACGCCGAGGAAAAAGCAGTATGGTCGCAGCAACTATATTCGCATGATCAAGAATTTATGGTTGCAGTAGTAACTTAAAATCTGATCATGATGACCAGGACAACAAAACTAAATCACATAAACTTGAGTGAGGATAAAAATCGGCCCACACTGAGAGAAAGGTACCTAGTTGGGACAACTGAATGTTAGTGTATTTGCGCTAGCTAGACTCTAGTTGGGTTAAATAAAAGTCTAGCTGTCTGAAATATGAATGAAATCGTTTATTCAATAGGAATAAAAAATTTAGCTGGCGCAACTAATTTTTTATTTACAGTGGCTAAATTTCCTAGCTGTCGAATATTTGAATAGACCCTTTGTCTCAGTATTCTAGGCCCCATTCGAACCCAAGCCACACCTTGGATGGCCCAATTCTCAATCGGGGGAATTTCTACCCTGGAATTTGGTTATAGCAACTACCTGGACAGCAAAGTCTACTAGTGCACAGTGTTCCCAACTGTCATTGGGAACTTGCGTCGCCAAACGCGCAGAAACATGCAACAAACTTGAAAGTTGTTGACATAATGCTGCGAAGATTTTTGGATACATCAAGCTATGATACATGAGATCAAACAACAAACCACAAATTGGTGCAGCAACACAGAAGCAACAGTTGCTCTGCAACTGTTACTGTCAGAGTACATAAAATGCTCACAGCCGAAATCAACTTCGTTTTTCGGTTATGAGAACTAGATTTTCCTGTAAAAGTACCCCACTAGATAATTCCTTGCAAACTCCCAAATTCAGTAATGTCAATCCTCGAACAGCATCGAACTTCCTTTTGTATAAATTTTGACAAAACATCGATATCAATCCTGTCAAGAATTGACATCACTAATCGAATATCATTTTTCAAACTCGTGATTCAACATCTCCCGTGGAGTTATTTTTCGTCGAATAATATAGATAAGCAGTTCCGATTAAAGCCAAACGTTACAATCTTGATCAGAACTCGAACAGAATCAAGATTCTTCTGAGCAGCTTCAGGAAAGGAATTTCTACTTGGGTTATTATAATCGCGTTCCATATGAAATCATATTTGGAACTCGACGGTTGATTTCATATACGCACTATGTCAATACGCACTAGAATGCCAACAGTATTTTTCACTGCAATCTAAGAATTTCCACCAGAACATTCACTAAATCAAATATTTTCTCGAAATCTTGCATTCATAGAAATACAATGCTGAACACAAATGTGAATCGAACAAAACATGAATCAATCAATGTGATGAAATTAATATCTTCAATAGATCTGTAGGTAGTTAAACTGCTACTCTCACAAACAATGGCATCAACTTTTAACCATCCGTTCGACGCATCTATATATTGGCGCAATCAATACGCTCTTTGAAACTGGTCATGAAAATCCGGCCCAATTTTTCCGGTCGATCGGGTACCGCCCTTGCATCCCACTTACCAACCACGCACTCGAATGCTCAACTTAGAAGGTATTGAAAAATACTTCAAGGTAAATCGTCAATGTAATCTTCTTTCACGAATGTAATAAAATTCGTACAATTATTTCTATCAGCGATATGCGAATCATTCGATTCAACTTTTCAAAACCATTTCGAAAATTTATTTGTGCTAGTTATCTGTTCTCTGCAGAACGCTCCCAAGACCTTTAATTGAGGTAGTGATATTCGTTGATGATATTCCTTCGCAAGTTATCTAAATATTCGAAGATTCGAAGAGTTAGTAAGAGGGTGTAAAATCATTTGCGGACCAGATTTCACAGGTGTATTCTACAGCCAAAATACACACATTTTTTGGGAGCCTAGTTGTTGAAATATATAAGCATTTCAGATTATTTCCTGAAAAGCATTATGAAGGTACTATATATTTGAAGTTGACACCATTCGCCAAGTTGGAAGACAACAGATCTCTGAGAAAAAAAAATTGAACACTATTAGGAGAATTCTCGAATTTAATAGAAAAATTTTTGTGGAATTCAATATTCTCATATGAAATTTCATAAAGTTCTCAGTTTTACACTATGAAAAATAATTGGAATTTTTCTGTATACATTGATCGAAAAATTCCAATCATTGATTGGGAGATGAATTTTGGCTACATTTGTATGGAATTTCCCATAAATTAATCTGAAAATTCTAAACTTTATATGGTTCTTCCACCATTTCACAGTAAACTTCCAGACGAGTTCGGAAAATTCCTAATGCATACATAGTACGTGTTAATTACTTCACACAAATATATAGGAATTTTCCCATATAGAGCACAATGCTTTTGAATCATTTGGATGAAAAAAAAATCTCCTATCTCAAAAACTAAGCCTCCAAAAAAATTTTTAAACGGAAAATTATTGCATTTTGGCTGCAGAATACATCTATGAAATCTGGTCCGCGAATTATTTTACACCCTATATATGCTAAACATTGTGTTTTGATTGTTTCATCTCCACGGAAAAAATAAAAAATCAGATTATTTAGTTTGACTGGATAATTTGGTGAAATTGAAAGTGGTGTGTGGAGGAATATTATGAGCTCTATTCAGAGGAATTCATGAAATTTGATGGAATATTGATACGAGATCTGATGAGGCAATGTGATCTTATGAACAGGAACGAATTATCTTGGTTCTGTAATCTCTCGCCAATTTTTGTGATTGAAGATCAGAGCCGATATGGTCACCGAAAGGTGTCATATAAATCGATCACTTCGGATGAATTGTCGTAATGTAAGATTTTATCGGTAAATTACACACTGTAATGATATGAGATTCGATTGAAGTCAGCAATTTTAAAGGATCAATCTCATATACGAGATGAATATAATTATAGCTTTGCGTTTAATCTTATATGTCAAAAAAATATGCTGAGATCATCCGAAATTCATGAAAATACACTGGAAAAAAATTAATAGTGGTAACAAATATGCTGCATAGTTCGGAGGACGAATAATCCCTAGTAGAAATGCTTTAGTCATTGACAAGTTTTGTGACGCTTAACTAGCCAAAAACTAGACGCTGGTGAGGTACTTGCGAGTGTCTAGTATTTGGCTAGTTAAGCGTTACAAAACTTGTCAATAACTAGAGCATTTCTACTTGGGATGTTGCCTCGATAATACGGTAAATTCGAAACTTACGTAAAGCATAATTATGAGGATTATAATCCTATAATCATCACGAGATTGAATCAAAGATTTAGGTCATTGATATAACTATTACGCGGCACACTGTATCGAAATAGAATTATTCCCCCTAAATGAATTACTCATCGACTCAAGCAAGGTTTTATCAGAGTTTGGCTCTCTAAATTTCTTGGAGTGAAAAATTCACCCTCGAAGAGTGAAATCCCACCCTTTTACACGGAGAGAAATGTGTTTGCAAAAATTACCATTCTATTCGTAAACTAGAACTATTCGGAAAAATCAGACAATAACTCATAACATAACTACTAATCATTGCCAGCTGTGATGGTAAAAATCCAAATTAATCTCCATTTCTATCTCTATCTCAATAGTTCTAGTTCACGAATAAAACGGTCATCTTTCCACATAAATTTCTCTCCGTGTATAAGAGTGGAATCCTCACTCCAAGAGAGTGAAAATCCACTTTTATGGAGTAAAAACTCCCTCTTTAGGAGTGTAATCTCAGTCTTGTCGGAGTTGCAGTATTTTCACTCCTCAGGAGTGAATGGATTTTCATTCCAAGAAATTTAGAGAGGCGTGATTATGTTGATGAAATTGATTACAATTTTGGATTATGCAAAAAGATTCATATATTCTTGTCCCCGGCAGAAACTCCAAGATTTTATCTCAGAAAAAGTCTAGGAAAATTTTTCCTACGGGAGGTAGTGTCACGAGGATCACGTTACCAACTCTCTTTCTTTCCCTCGGTTTCCCCTCAATCGTGAAGTGTGCCCTTATTAATTTCTTTATGTACTTAAACATCGTTTCGATATCTTTCTTATTCATTGAATTTTTGTTTAAAATCCATTCACGCACTGAGAAAAAAAAATTGTAAAATTTACATCTTGCAAAATCAATATTGAGGCGGTTTCAAAAATAATTCACGTTATCACAATTTGAGCTGATTTCACAACAACTGATGTGAAATATACTACAGATGATGTGAATCTTACATTCCTTGCTGTGACATCAACCAAAATTATGATAGCTCGAAGTATTTTTTGAAATCGTCCAAATATTGACTCCACAAGAAGTAAATTTTACAATTGTTCTTGAATGAATATAGTTTTCAGTAACTTCCCTTTGAAAATGCTGTTCTCGCTATGAAATTCGGAACCCTGCATGTATAATAATTTCTTTTCAACGTCCAATGAACATCAATACAATTGATTCGACACACTTCGCACACAGTAATAACCAAGTATACTTTGTGATCAAAGTCAACATTTTTCAGTTCAAAATGCTTCTCTGAATTCGGGAAACGATTTCAATTCAGTGCTTCTTTGTTTGTCTTTTCATCTGTTTATTAACTGTTACATGTTCATCTCAACAATATCACAAATGCGAATATGTTCCATTCTGATTATTCCATTGTTATGGATTTTTTATCTTAGTTGTATTGTATACTGAGATGATAATGATCCCTGAATATGGTTGTTCTAGCGAACGCGTAGACATTTAGAAAATTGAGTCGTGAGGAATATTGGAAAAATATTTTCATGAATGAATGTTATTGAGTATCATTTCTAAGATATGTCTGCGTCGTTTAAGTTGACGGAGAAAAGATTGAAAAACAAATTTTTCAAAACACATAATCAGTCCAATGTTTGAGTCAAAGAATCCAGTATTTTATGAATATGACAATAGAAACAAGGATGAGTATTTTATTTTATCGCTTAGCAATTCCAAAGAACTTCACTGAAATCTAATCACCGTAGTAGACGATGTGTCGGTAACTCATTTCTTCTAAAACTTCTAACACTGTATTTTGACACATCATTTATAATCCATTACGTACACCAAGGTACCACAGATCGATGTTCATATAAAATCAAAATGATTTTATGTAAATTATGGACTAACTCTCGCTTGTACTCTTCGGATAAATATATAATTCATTCAAGAGTTCGCATGGTTTGTATCAGTTCAAAGTCGGGAATCTTGACGATTCTCATAGTTGATTGACCCCTTAGACCTTGAGATGTTGTGAGATTCATTTCAACGGGACAGAAGGTGTATGAGACGATATCGTTTACAGAAGAATTTTTATATGCTGCTCGAAGAATGAGGGCAGTTTTGATCCATCGATTCATCGATAGAACGCACTGTAGAAAGAAAGTTTTCAATTCAGATTGTGCCATGATTGAATTGAAGACGCAGCAGAAGGGAGCCTATTTTGAGTTCAAAGTGAGCACAAAAAACAATCCCCGACACATTGAAAAAGACTGAATTTCAGTCAATTTTCAAATTAAGACGCAGCCAATTTGAGCCACAATTTTTACAGTGAAGACTCAGATGACAGATATTTGTAATACAAATGTGTGTACCATACTGTAGATTAGCAGGAAAATGTTGGTTTTTGTCTTAGCCCAGGAAAAAAAGATCAGATCCGACCAGGTCTGAACAGATCCATTGAGATCTGAAAAACTGCAATTTTAGCTTGTATTCGCTAACACACATGTTCAAATTTGAATTCAAACATGGAAAAATATCGGGAAATTTTTGGTGATTCAAGAATCAATTGCTCATCAAGATTAAATGTAATCTTGAATTCAGATCTAACCAGATCTGTCAAGATCTAATCAGATCTATTGAGATCTGATCTCCCCTGATGAAAAGAATCCAATTAATTTCATTAGTGAATCAGAATATTGAACAGGATTGAATAGGAAGTAACAAGAATCTCATTGAATCTGATTCAATGTTCTGATTCACAAATGGGATTCAATGGATGTTTTATACCAGGGTTGTGAGCCGAATAGATCTCATTTGTTTCCCTGGGAGATTCTTTTATTGGCGACATTCATGAATTTACTTGACAGGTGAAGTTTCTTTGCCTTGACTGATTCATTTTTGATAGATTTTTTTTATGCTTGTAGCTATGCTCAATTTATTATCTCTCTGACTAACTTCCTTTCATTTTCATTCAACATTTTGTAATACAAAAGTACAAATACAAAACTTTGTATAGCCTTGAGAATGAGGCCAGGTCAAGCCTTGAAACGTTGGCTGACAGATTGAACCAAAGCTTTACTCCAAACTGTCTGTTGTTTCCAAAATACATGAATGTACTCTCAATGAAGAACCGAATACGACTGATAAAAATTTTACATATCAAAAATAGAAATACAAGGAACAATAAATTCCGGAATTTAATCCAATTGCACTCACCGAATTCAAAGACCTGTTACGTCCCTAGTGAAAATGAAAACTGAAAAAACGAAGAGTATGATGGAGCGTAACAGAAACGTTAATGGAAAGTAGAAACGTATAAATATCAACGCTCCATGCATACGGATGTTTCAAGTGTGAAATGAACATGCCGAGAACCTTCCAATGAGACTCTTTTGGATAATCACCTTCTATGCATGTCCACAAAATACTGTACGCATCATGATTCCTCCTGGTGCTGCTTGGGCGTAGGAGGGTGAAAATTTTAACCACTAGACAAGATTCGAACCCATGAAGTTCATCATTGCAACCCAGCTTCGTACCTACACAGTAAAAAATTGTTGGTCATTGTGTAAAGTGTTGAACTTTGTGTGTAGAATATTTAACATTCTAGAGTGTCGATTCAACACAATCGTTGTTAACGCAAACAAAAAAAAAGCACGATCGTGTTGAATCAACACTCTAGAATGTTAAATATTCTACACACAACTTTTAACACTTTACACAATGACGAAAAATTTTTTACTGTGTATAGAGCCATGGGATGCTATGATTCCTGATAGTTTGAAACTGATTCCATCGCATTACGCTTGGTGGAACGTAACCGTACTCTTCCCAAAACGACATTGAACGCTTATAAAAAGTATTGGAAACGATTGGGGTACAAAAGTTCCAAAATATTTGATCCAACCCCATAGTTCCAAGAACAAAGTTCCAATAAACAATATTTCCAATGATATATTTCTACAAAAGTACATATTCCCCGACACTATAAAAGATTCAAAATAAACCAGATCCGAAAGAAGATTAGGAGTCAGGAATGTGAATTATATCCAATCGTTCTTAAACAGACAATGGTCTCATCTTGTTCAACTATGTTGAAAATTCATTCATCTGTTTTTTGTCGAGCAGGTGCACGAGACTGCTTCTTTATTTTCTAGCCGAGGCCCAGTTGTTGCAACATACTTTCCCTATCTGCGTGCTCTTTTTGTAATTCAGTTAAACATTATATAAACTTGAATGATAACGCCCTGTAACGATTTGGAAACGATTATGCCATCCCTCAAACACGTTATTTGTTCTTGACAGCTTCTGGCGTACAGCGTCGTATTGTATAAAGTTTATATCATGTTGATTTGTTGCCAAGGATACTCCAATCCAAATGTCTATAATGTGAACAGAATTCAAGTGGAACCAAGAACTATTGGACAAACGACTAATTGGACTTTAAGTGGACCTAAGAACTATAGTCTTGTGGACCAAACAAGTTTTTGGAACTTTTGACTCCCCACCATTAGGAACGTATAATTTCTGTATTCTACAACAAACAATTATTATAAGCTTCAGCAAGAGCGTATATTTTCACCAGGAGTCTGTTCTAGGCCTGTGTGTTATTCCTCTGAAATCACAAAAGACGTGAATGATTTTAAAATGAAAAACAAAGCACACAAAACTTTTTTATTTATATCCCTACTGACAATGGGTCGCATTGCATAATCCAGTTCGAACGAAGATCCCTTTTCAATCTAAAAAACAAACGTTAATGAATGCGAAAAATACATCATACGAAACAAAAAGGAATTCGCTAATGCATTTTCTATGATCGTAGTCAGCTTGCGGTTGAAGAAAAGAAATTTGAGAAACTAGTTCTCGATTACTAAATTATCGTGAAACATAATACAGCGCACTGGCCTCCATAACATAGTTTTATACATTACTCAAGAGGTGTATCAAACAATCATTCCACACAGTTCAAAAAAATTGAAAACAAATTTTTATCGTTTATAAAATCCACACGTTCTGTGCATGAAAATCATGAATTCATACATCTAATGCTCGATACTTGGCTTATTCAAGACGCATGGTGTATTTCATGCATCCCTGTTAAAAAAATTCCATAAAATCTCATTGACGAATGAAAAATTGAATGAGTTTCAATGGGATTTAATGGTGTTCGATCAGAACTTTGGACACTTGTAATGGGATTTTATGGAATATTTCTACCAGGGACGGAACGCATGAATTTTTTCTCCGTGTATAAAATGTTATGTTATGAGCTAATCTATACACAATAAAAATATAGAAGATCGAGATATCTAGCAATCTGATTTCGTCTATGTCAACGTTGATCAAGATGTTTTATGAACCGTTTAGCGAATTTTAAAATTGACAGAGGTGCGAGAAAACCATTGTTTACAAACAGGAAGTCAAAATTTATGTACTCATTGTAGGGTGGAAATGCTAGGAACACTCCTGATAATGCTACCTCGTGAGAATCTCAACAACCGATCACGTACTCTGTAAAAACATATGGGAAGTTTTTTGTCATATCAGTGGTGATCGTGAGGGAATTGCTTTTTCATCAAAGCAGGGGATTTTTCCACCATTTTGAAGAAGTATCCTGTTTTTCGGATGTTGAGTTCTCCACAAAGAGAGGAAAAACTTCACCAGATCAGGGTGAAAAGGAATCCTATTCAGGATGGAACTTTGCTGCCACCGTCTCTATCTCAGATAATTTCGACATAATCGTCGTGGGATTGAGAATGAGGATGGTATTCGGTATGGGGCTTATTGATAAAACTCTTTCAATATTCTACATACATTTTAGAGAAAATATTTGTGAAAAAATTGCATGAGACGTTTCGAATCATTCCGAATTAACTACTCTCATCACTCTTCCAATGAATTCACCATCTTGGTTCTATTGATAAAAAGGTATTTCACCCGAACTCGCAAAAGTTCAATAACCTTCCAATTCAATTCAATCAATTCCCATAGAATGATAATTTTTTGCAAAAGATTTTTCCCTCATAAAATTCAGTATAACATAAAAACGAATAAACTCAATCGAATCATATGAATAGAAAAAAATACAACGAGATAGATCTTGAACAATCCAAGTTGATTTCAAGGATGCAATAATCCCATGAAAAATATGCTCATTAGGAAGAGAATTACTCGCAAAGATCTCATGATTCCTTTACCTTTCTCGATCGAGCTTGGCTAGAACCGTTAGAGCTTACAAACAGAATGGAATGCGATGTTGCGTAGGGCTCTCTCCTACAGTACCCTGACGAGTCTACTTGTTTTCAAAAAACAAAAGAAAACTCATCCCAAGCGGTATAAGTACCGAGGTTGCTCAAGGGATCTTTGCACAGAAGTACGTGGAACAACATAGCAACAGCCGACATTGAACTTACAAAACTCTTCCCTAATCAATATGTATAAATTGGTGAGTGATGAATTAGAAATTGTCGATTATTTGTTATTCTCTTTGAATTTGATGGATTCTTTTGACTTCAGACTATTCTTTTCGCTCTTGTGGGATTGGTTTTGTGCGCTCCCGCGCCGGAAGTGAAACCCAAAAGTCCAACTGCGAAAGCTTTGGCTTTATTGACTGAAATCAAAACACCAGCATCGACTGCGAAACTCACACCGGTCGCGGCTGTACCTGCTACACCATTAGTCGCAGCACCGATTTCTCGTCTTACGTATGCTGCACCAATTTTACCAGAGGTTTGATTATTATTATGTTATTTACTTTTCAATATTGAGTAGCATATTATGAAACACGTGAATGACTTGAGTATTTTTTTTCAACTTTCAACGAGAAATTGTGATATAGTGAAGAGTGTGATCAATGTGGGAGATACAGAGTATCGTGAGAGATTCTTATGTAAAAAAGAATCATTGTAGAACGACATTCTTGAACCTCAGAAACGTGCGGTTTGTTTTTTGAGGCTTGAGTCGAATTTTTTACTAGTATGTAGTGTTGAAACATTATTCAATTCTTCACCCCTCAATTCCGAAAAAGGCCACACAGAACCGCGCGTTGCATTTCCTGGTGGAGAAAAGTCTTCAGTGAAGAGCTTTTCACAGAATTTCAGAGGTGTTCATAGTTTTCAAGAGAGTTCCAGTGGTTTTCAGAGATATTCATAGAGATACTCAGAGAAAATCCGAGTCCATTAAGCAAGAGTTTTTCAAATTTTTCCCAGTGAAATTCATAGAAATTTTTTTTCATCGAGGTTCTAAAGGATGATTAATGTCAAAAGAGAAAGATTTTGAATAAAGGACAATAAATTCTTTTCATCGGTTACTGAAAAACATTCACCACAGTTGTATTCTCGAAACAGAATGACCAAATTGTATCTCTGTTTTCTCTCAGAGTAGTACACTTTTTTAATCACAAGAGCTCAAAACGATGTGGAAAAATTCCATCAAATCAAGATGATATTCATTGTCAGTCACGAATGAGGGCATAATGGGAATCCGACGATTACATGAGAATAAAAGAAAAGAATACAAAAGGAGGCACCCTATAAATTTTATCAAGGACCCGGCGGATCAGTCCACCCCTGTAAGTCATCCACGTCAAGATGACTGTACACTTTTGTCAGCATAGTTGTGCAGCAATTTCTTACACAAAACCTTTCTGACCTCTCTCAAATTATGCAATCAATTGTTGATTGAATTCAATGTTAGCAGACGGTTTTCTCATCATTCATTGACGACTGATTATACAATTCATGGTTATGTAAAAAACCAATGTGCACGTGATCGTAATATTCGAACATTGGGCCAAATCCGTGTAATTACATGAAACCCCTGTTTGTTTTCAAATGTATATTTAAATGTATATTCCTATTCGAGGAATAACAATTACCCAGTATCTATGAAAAGAAATGTTCATTCGATATAATTCAAGCGTCCCCTGTGCTTCATCCACGAATAAGTTTATCGTATTTTGTATTCCTCTTCACAAAAATTCACCCGTGATATGTTTGAAAAGCAACTTTTCAATGCGAATGCACTGAGAGAAGAGTTTGTGACAAAGAAGGCTTATTGTTTATGAACAAATCATTTTCGAGTCAAATGAGATTCGTTGATAGACGATGCTGAAGTAGCCCGATTTTTGTATCCGTAACCAGGATTTTGAAATTTATATTACTATTTCCCATTTTAGCACATTTACTCGTTAATAGTTAACAAACCTTATTCGATTAGGATTAATTTGGAATACTCTCTTCTCAATGTGAAAAGAACTTTGAGTCCAAGCATTACACGAAACTTCAGTAATTTCCCCATGATTATATGAAGTTGGAACCAGCAGCCGTAAAGCTAGCGGCCGATTGTTGTAACCCCAACATCATTTAAGCATTTTTTATACCAGAAATTGATTAAACAGTGTTCCACTGAACGTTTCGGATACTGAAATCCTTCGTAAAAATTTGTGTGAAAAGTTATAACAATTGGCTGCTAACTTTGAGAAGGCTGCCTGATTAGGGAACGAAATCTACCATTGGAATGAAGAAAAACTCCAGATATTTTCTACAATATGTACCCTGAGAAAACTCCCCAGATAGAAAAGTATGCTCTGAATGTTTTGTAACATAACGTGCCGTAAACATACTATCATGAACTCCACTCAGCTCGCAATGATGCATAGAATGCAAACATTATGTTTCAATTATGGTGCCATCACCTCGTTTTGCTACCAATAACAATGCTTTATGCGGAAACACCTTGGCGCCATGATGCGAACATTTCTTGGCATGCATGTCACCATTATGATGGCATTATGGACACATCTTTCTATTTGGGTCTTTGGTTGCAGTAACTGAAAGCGACATGGAATAGAAGTTGCCTGAATTAGAATATTGTTTGTTTCAAACAAAGATTTTCAGTTGCAAGAACTGATATTTAGGCAAGAAAACTAAATTCTTCATCTAAGATCGTATTTCACTCAATTTTTAGTCACGACAACCAAACAGATTCTTCAGTGTATGTTAATTCAAATCCCAATCGTCATACAACACCACTGATGTATTCTCCTAAAACTCAGTGAACAGATTTCAATTTTATAATTTTACCAACAGTTGGGCATTGTTGGTAACTCAATCGATAGTTCATATTCGCCGATGAGACCGGTTTACCGATTACCGATTGTACAGGGATTCACAAAAGTTTCGAAGAGATTTGATATAAAAATTATGTAAAATACTCAATTGATGACAATTTCATAGAATTTCTAATGAAACTACTAAATTTATTCTCATTTCTAGATCGCGCCCTATGCCTACACTTATACCGCACCGTTAGCAGCAGCGGGAGTCGCAGCCTTACCTTCGAGTTATTCTATCGAACAACACGGATACCACATTACCTACTAAATACTTTCGCCTTCAAGGGAGTGAACTCTTTCCTCATCGATAACTTGAATTCATCCGATCGTCGGTAACTAAGAATTGATATGTGTAATAATGTAATCTTCATTGCTTGTCATTGTTTATCAAATTTTAGACAAATTTCCGAATCGAAATGAAATAATAATTATCATAATTCTCAAGTTTGTACAACTGCTGTTTGGAAATTACAACAATTTACTCGTAATGAATGCTTTTGTATTTTATTGAACAACCCGATACTGTTTAAAATACCCTCCTGAAAATTTCTAGATAAAATTTGTCCTGTCTGTTGAGTAGAAGATGTATTCATATTCGAATTCCATTATGTGGGCCAACAAAAAAACAATTTTTCCTCTGATGCCCGAGGTTTGTTAACCGATTCGGAGTGCTTTTGATGCGTTGAATGCGAAACGAATATCAGATTTCTTGGATCAGCTCACTTTCTATTATCCTTTATATATAATTTTCATATATAATCTATATATTTGATGAACTTTATGCATAAAAAATGATAAAAAACGAGATGATCCAACAAATCTGATGTTATTTTCGTGATCAGTTCCCTAAAACCTCTGAAAAATCACTGATCAAACCTCAGGCACCGAAATTGCTGTTAACCAGTTTCATTATTTTATGAAAGTTTTTGAAAACCAGGTACATTTCCTGTATAAATGAACCGATACTGCTTTCATTATTATATAGAATTTATGTAGAATTATATATAATTCTGACAATGTTTTCACTCCGGTTTTTCATTAAATTTAGCAATCAAAGTATCGGTTCTTACGTTCATCAATTATTTTCAGTACAAGATTATTGGTACGAATAAAATCACCGAACGTGAGGCTTCGAATAGGGATACCAAAAAGATGAAAAATTCTATAATCATTTTGAAAGTTCTCCGACATTTCCTCGATAATAATTCGTTTCTCCGGGTTACGTGACTACCCTGGTATCTGAAATTTTTGATTCTCTGTGAAAAAAAGACGCGTCCGCTATACTAATCAATTCATGTTCTGTATTGAAAGACAAAATAAAATTCACTTGAACGGTTCAAAGTAATGTTCACGTTAGATAATTGGAGTAAACACAGCGACATTTTATATTTCTCAGCCCGAGGAATAATGTTTAGTAAGAATAAGGATAGAAATGATCTACATAATGAAACTCATGGACTATATGATACGGATTATACATGTACAATCTGTATAATAATCTCTCAGTTTCGTAATTGATATTATTATATTTTTATTACGCCTCTCCCCGAGTAAGCGTTATATCGGTATTCGCTAGGTCCTTACAAGCTTCCCGCCGGCCACTAGACTTATTCTAGCCCTTGCACGGAAAAAATAATTTAGCTGTAGCAGCTAAGTAGCTAGCACGGACACGGACAGCCATAAAATTAGCTCCTGCAGCTAAATTTCAGCTGTGACAGCAAAAAAATTTGCATTTGTAGTTAATTTATTTGCGGTAACAGTTGAAATTTAGCTGCAGGAGCTAATTTAATGGCTGTCCGTGTCCGTGCTAGCTACTTAGCTGCTGCAGCTAAATTATTTTTTCCGTGTGGCTAGATTCTCGATGAAGCTGAAACTAGCAGCCGATTGTTGTAACTTTCGATTAAACCTTGTTGAAGCTTTTTTCTATATCAGAAATCGATTAAGGAGTGCTTCACCAAACGTTTCAGATGCTGAAGTTCTCAATAAAAATTTTGTGTAAAAACAATCGGCTGCCAGTTTCAGCTTCATTAGATTCTTGTGAGGGCCTAGACAGCTCCATGAATGGGGTTGCTGAGATCTCTGTGCATGTAACAATTCTTATCAACAGATCTTAGAATTGAGGGGTGGTTTACCTTCTTCTCGACCAAAAAAACAATTTTTTCTTTTGCATTTTTTTGTAGTACATTACGTGTAAAATACATTACCAAAACCTTGTGGTCGAATATATTTTGTTTTCAAAGTTATGGAACACAAACGAGACCTATTTTCCGTCTCGAAAATTGAAATCCAACGGTAATTCGAGCGGAGTGTATTTTACATAAATATTTTTTAATTGAGCGCCCATATATTCGTACCATAGTGAACCTCATGAGCTTGAGGAAGGACTGATGTATGGCCCTGGAATCGCTGATTAACCATTAGGTATATTATTTTGACGTTAACACAGATTATTCGTTGATCAAATCTTTAAATGCGTTTTTCTCGGAACCATGTTTTTTGAACTGTTGGCCACGATTACTCAAAAACTACTCGACGGATCACCTTGTTTTGTTTCAAAGTTTATTAGATTTATTGGAGCCTGAACTACAATCAAGATGATATATGCATAACTTTTTTTTTTACAAAACTTTAAAGAGCGAAAAAAAAATATTCAAATGCCCGCTATTTTCTTAATTTTTGATTTTCCGCGATGATTGTAGTTCAGGCTTCAACTACATTCATATATTTTATGCAAATTTTTCAATTTCCGATCATTTTTGCAGGTGCTAGAGTGCCCAACAGTAGACCACTTTTTTCTGAGACGCTCACTTTACGGGACGCGTCATCGGATACAGTCACGCTATTTTTTAATAAAAAAAATATTTTTTTGTAGTCTTGAATGTATTAAACGCGTAGCCCAAATTTTGAGTTGATTACTTATTTCCTTCTATGAAAAAAAAAAATCAAGAAAAACCCGTTGTTTTGGTCAACAAAAAGGTAAACCTCCCCTTAATTATGAGAACTCAAATGTTTTGCAGTTGTAGTTAATCAAAATCTTCCAACAACATTTTTGCACGCTTATAGCATTGTTGAAACTCTAACACATAGATAACTGCCTTCCTTCCAACTCTCTCTGCTATAATGTTTGATATCATACTAAAACCTTCACATATCTTTGTATTTATAGAATATTGAACAGAATCCATCTCTGTTCCTCTTTAAATTGGGAAGAGTCAGAGTGAGTTCTACTCGAACGGAAAGATAGATTCTCCTCTGGCTGCCTAAAGATTGAATTCTCACTCCAACAAAGTGGAATTTCACTCTTTAGGCAGTCAGAAGGGGACCTATCGTTCCGTTTGAGTGGGATTCTCACTCTTCCGTATTTAGAGAGTAATATCGCTATATCTTCAACATATCGATCGTTCCCAACCGCTTTCTATGCAATGTTGCTAGATCATAGAGAAATCCAACATATGTTCCATGCAGATATTCTACGATTTTATCATTGTTTTGATTTAATTCCCCGGCAATGCAACCAAAAAATAAAAACCAGAAAATTTACAAATATCGACTGGTTCGCCATACTACAGCCTTTCTTCTCCAATAAAAGTACGTCATAAAACATCGAGGATCATATAACAGAAATCTTGATGAAAAGGAAAGTCCAAACAAACGAGGCTTTCACAATCATATTAGAATTCATATCACGTCTGTCAACGTCAATACGTTATCATAAGAATGATATAACCATCAAAATGAATTATCAGATCTCTGATACCGTTTATTGTGAATTGAATTTCCTATTCTTTCTAAATCTTCCTGGAAATCAGCGTCGTTTCAAATTTTCGAAATTAGTAAATCATTGATCATGGAACTTCTCTTTGCGTGATACTGATTTATCTTCTCCAACGTCAATTTCTTTTGTCCAACGCAACGAGTTGAAAAGCGTACAATCCTATTGAATAATTATGTAACAAGGATCAAGTTGCGACTCCAGCTCTCGCCCACTTAGTTGGGTTTTCCAAGAATGTTCGCATATACGTATGAGCATGGAACACGCAGATCTTTCACCTATAGAGCCACTGAAATTACATTACAAGGGACGTAGCAAAAACTGCCTCGCACCAGTGCTACTAGTACCGGAAATTAGGTCAAGACAATTCTCTTCTCGATCTGTTCTATCCTTTGAACCGCACGCAACGAGAAATCCCCAGGTTGCACCATCGGGAAAATCCCTCGATTGTATAATCTTCAACTTATCGATTTAATGCACCGACAAAGTTTGCACTTGACTATAAACAAAAATTAATCGGAATTTCGGAATGATTCACTGTGCGAATTGAAGTGAGTTCTTCTGTATTTTGATGTTGAATTTCATCGCCTGATCATTGAAAAATGGTTTGATTAAAAATAAACAACTATTCTGTTTTTTTTTCAGAGAATGAATCCTGTTGTCAAAGCGTGAAGCAAAATTCCCTGAATAATAACATCAAGTTTTTTATATCTTTTAAAAAACCTTCACCAACAATACTTCGGGTAGAAAATTCGGGAATAAATTTTTACATTTCAGCGATGTTAAATTACAATCCCCATCAAAGATTAGCGAGAGCTTCGCTCGAGTTTTGGAGCGATTATACTACAAATTATATGTTCAGTCATGTACAATATGTTTTATTCAAAACAAATTGTTTTATAATATATACCTTGGTACAAATTACACCACAATTCGTTTCAATCACAATATACGTATATGATGAGGGAAGAACGAGAAAAAAAATCTTATTGTCATCACAATACGGTCAAGGAACTCTCTGAATGCACGACAAAGTTGTTAAACCGATTCTTTCCATTCAATATATCACAACTCATCAATTCACGATGTAAGTAAAGTGCATTTATTGCGAGGCACTGCAAACAAATTGTATCCATTCACTTGAGAGTCATTACGCTTGGTTAGAGCTCCTAGAGACATCCTCAAGAAAAAACACTTTCTCCCGGAACCTGGGAATAACCACAAAACTCTGAAGGATCCGGTCAACGCTTTTAACGTAATTCAAGGTTTTACTACAAACCGAATGAATACAATGACGTACTACGTACACATGGGGGAACTTTACCTATACAAGTAATTAACTTAATTAATTCACACTTTCATTTAATTTTCTTAATAAATTTATTAAGATCAGATAATGAATTTGAAAGCGAAATTTCATCGTTGAATTTCATTCAATCAATTATATCGAATCAGGGTGATTGGACCAGGGAATGAACATTTAAGTATTTGTTATCGTAAACATTTGCTTTTTCTAAACAATATTTATGAAACTATTTATTCATGTTTTTTTCATTTTATATGAATTCAGGAAGGTTCCAGCATTAAAAATGGCTATGATTACTTATGGATCCGTTCTTATTTTCAAAGACATTCACGAAAATGTTTAAATCCTTCAGATTCGCCACAGATGTTGTGAAGCTCTGAAGTTACAATTTATTGTGTAAAAATGTGAGTATCAGTTATACTAACATTGGATTGGATTGAATTATTTTTCAACACGTTCCACGCACTAAATGAATCTCACTTTTGTGCACTGTAAGAAAAGCGGTGTCAGAATTAACACCGCGCGGATTCTATAGAAGTCCATCCCGGAATTCGGTGTTAAAATAACTCCAACTGGTGTTGAAGCAACACCATTCGGGGTGGACTTTTCCTAACACCGCCAAATTTTTTACAGTGTAGGGTTTTTTGTGAGGACAGAAAAAAAGATTCCTTTGAATCTAAGAAATTGTTATTTGAATAAGTGCAAATTTCCTCAAAGAAAATGAGGATTTTTTAATACAAACAAATTTGTTATTTGAAAGAAGGATCAAATTGACTTGAATGAACACAATGTTTCTGTTTCTTGAAGAAATATTGATTTGGATCTCTTCAAATAACAATTTCTCAGACCTACACTGGAAAAAATATTTATTTGTCCTCTCTCCATGAAATATTTATTTGTAGAAATTAAATATTCAATTAGATGCAAAAGCTGATTACTTGTGGCGAATAAATTGTTCATTTAGAATACCAATTGATTTGAGCCAAGCATTCCATTATTTGATTCGATTAAATATTCCATTAATCCTAAGAAATATTTTATGGAGAGAGAAATTTGACAAACAATTTATTTGGTTGAAAGAAATTTTTTTTTCAGAAGTTAATATTGTCAAAAATTGAGTGAAGTTGCCTCATTCAATATCCTGATTTGAAGAATTCATTTCTGAAACTGATGCAGTAAAAAATATCCAATTGCACTGAATGAACAAAATACTACTAAAGAGGTTCATGAGCATTGAATAATACTCTCCTCTTTTACGAATGAAAAGTAATTCATCTTATCGTACAAATAACGATCACAATTATCTTCATTTTGCATATACATAGTACGTATTGAATATTACGTCTCACGTAGCATAATATTTGACAGCATCTTGAAAATTAGAACATTCTCACAATGATTCGCAACATTGATACCGCTCGAAGTATGATTCATATTTTGTTTACGGTTCCTATTATTCCTATGATTTTCGTCAATCGATTGCTCAAGGAAACAAAATTCTGAATTCCCGATATTAGATTCGAAGAAAAAAATTCATTACATAATTACATCGTAACACATTAGTGGATGGCGTCAGAGAACTATTGATGTTTTTATGGTGATTCAGGCATTATGTCAAGGTTGCAGGAGAAGGAACAAGAAAAAGAAAGTGTTCTTCTTTTAGGCACACAATAGAGAATCTATGTGAGCATGTGTATCGCGTCATATCTCGTTACCTGCAGATATGAGTTCTCCCATTCGATACTGTATATCAAATGCCTCTACATCGTTTCAATTTCTCAGTTCCACTTTTCTAATTGTAATTAACAAGTAATATCAAACGTTGTCCAACACAGTAACAGACAATTTCTACATCAAAAGAATGAGAATTGTTGAGAATAACATAGCGTGTACTTCTCCTACCTTTTATCGCGCTGGTGGAATTATCAGGGAGAATATGAAAACAAAAATGTTTTTCATATTTTCTGCACTGAGATGATTATGCATTTTAGGCGGAAAAGATGGCATTCGTTGGTGATTAACGAATTATTACTTTCTCAATAAAACTCTTGAACATTCTATTTCCTATTCGGCAAAAGTTGTCCAGAAAATTTATTCAAGCGTAACTATTATGGAAAAATTTATTAAAGGGAGGTTCTCTTCTAGCAATCCCAAAATAAGGTGATTTTCTCGAATTTTTTTTTTCATGGAAGGAAGTAAATAAAGAACTCGAGGGTTTCCACACTTGTTAGTTGAATCTTTAAGTGCATCGAAACATTTCTTTTCAGTAAAAAATAATGTAATGGGATTTGTTCATACGTGTTGAAACATAACCACCTAAAAAAACAGTGATCAATCGAGCGCCACTATAGCACTTACAGAAATTATCAGAAATCAAAAATCCAAAGAATTTTTGATATATATTATATTTATTGGAGGTTGAATCAATAAAACCAATGAAAAGTCCAAAATTAAAAAAATGACAGACATGCAAACTTTTGGTAGCCTTTTTTCAACTTCTTTTCGCTCTTCAAAGTGATATCCCACTGAGCATTTCCGTTAGAACTTTGCATTAACATTGCGATCTTGAAAGGACTTGTGTATCAATTTACAAATGCAATGTTAAAAAAGTAAATTGCAAAAATGTCGTTGAAATATCACCTGACAACGTAACATTGTTGCAATTTACTTGTAATTGGATGTTGTAATATTACTGTTGTAATTCTCATAACAGGTACTTTCAAAATCGCATCAACATCGATGCAATGTCAATGTAAAGTTCTAACGGAAATGCTCAGTGGGATATGAAGAAAAAAAGGCTAATGTCATCTCCATTTGGATTCATCCTCCAATAAATTCAATCAGCTTCGAAATAATAAAAAAAAACAGAGCGATGCGTTCAGTAGTTTTTGAGATATCGTGGAGCCAAACTTAAAAAACATGGTTTCGAGAAAAATGTCTTTAAAGTTTCGGGTTACGAATCTTTCAACTTGATAAAATTTTTTTCATGTACTTTAAGACCCATTTAATGAGTTTCAATTGACTCGAGTTCTTAATTTACTCCCTTCTGGAGAAAAGACAATTCGAGGAAAATCACCTTATTTCGGAATTTGCTTAATAATCTTATGATAATCTTATTGTGTGAAATTGAAAAAGTTTTTCTTGAGCATCATTCTACTGATTCTCACACACTTCATATATCAGGAACATATCTGATAAGATTATGAGTGACTTAAGAATGAAGTTTCCCCATTTCAATAACAGAATATGTCAAGCGAAAAGTGAAAGAAGTAGCTATGACATTTGTGAATTCTCACGCATTTTGATTCATATTCCTTTATTCTGAAAGTAAAAGTTCATTAAACTGTTGAGACTCAAATGCGGCTGAAAAGTCACTTACTCTTTGAATTGAAACTATCAAGGTGTCACTAATTTGCCCTTAAAATTCACTCATATACCATGAAAATTCAATCACAAAGCAAAACAGTAAAAATTCGACTGTCGAATCGATGAGGAAAATGAACTGGTTCAGCAATCAATTTCTCAAACCGATCAGTAGATTCCACAAATATTGGAAATGTCATATATCAGATATATGGATGTTTCAGAAATGCTGAGAAGAATATTCAATTGATTGAACACTGATTCGAATTTGTGTGAAATTTTCAAAGTGAATTCACTCGAATTATTTTTGTGTAATTTACCATCGGTATTGGTGCGATAGAGAATTGCCATTGCATAATACGTAACTGGGATATGAATATATGCAATTTCACACTTCGTAACATCAAATTGCTCGATCAAACCAACAACATCAATAACGTAAGTTACGCAGAATAGGATGTTCCATTTTTCTTACGGAGACTAACACATATTTTCATATTTTTACAAAGAGAACCACGTAACCTTTTCTGCTTGTTTCCAAAAGTAGCGTATCCCATATTTAAATCTAAGGTATGCACGCTTCACAATTCAGCATGAACATCAGGAGCCCACACTGCGAGAAGAAATGGAATATAACCATTAACATGGGAGAATAGTGTAATCGATTGATAGAATCGCTAGAGTGATGATTAGAGATCGAATTATATGCAAATGCACACGGAAAAAATTAGTGATCCAAATTTTCGTTGACTAGTATGTCATTTTGGGACGGAGCATAAATTGCAGAAGAATTCGTACAGTGGATTTTAATAATTCGTTGACTATTTCCATTGTTCCGACAATCAAAATGAAAAGTGGATTCCATCGGTGGAATCATGGACAAAGTCAACGAATTATTAAAATCCAGTGTATGAATTCTTCTCAGATTTGTGCCTCGTCCAAAAGTGACATACTAATCAACGAAAATTTGGATCACCAATTTCTTCCGTGCATATTTACATATGAAGATTGCATACTTCATCCACATTCAGACTTTTTACATATATTTTGTTTATAATATGTTTTCAATTGCATATTTCTAATAATTTTTGAGAAAAAAATAACATTTTCAACAAAAAATTTTTCTTCAAACATTTTTTTCTAATAGAAAAAGTTGAAATATCGTTTTGAAAATTCGTGGGTATGTTTATTGAACATTAATTATTACAAAAAATGTTTTTTTTCAGATTTAAACATATTTTTCTATCGTTCTACTAATTTAAACAAAAAAACACTAAAAAATGACAGTGGGAGTGATTTGGGGCGACCGGATGATCTGAAAAAGGAAAAAAGTATGGCAAATTATTCCTTGTTGAAGTGGCTATCGCATGAACTAGGATATTTCTTTCCCTATCAAACAATAACAAAATGGCCATTTTTCGAAAGAATCGATTTTTGAAAGTGGAAAATTGGATAGAAATCGGAGAATTTTTGACGAATCGAAAAGATCCTAGTTCATGCGATAGCCACATCAATCAGGAATAATTTGCCTCTTTGTTTTTTTTCAGATCATCCGGTCGCCCCAAATCACTCCCACCGTCATTTTTCAGTTTCTTTGTTGTTTAAATTAGTGCAATGAAAAAGAAAATTTGTTTAAATCTGAAAAAAATATTTTTGTAATATTGAATGGTTAATAAATAAATACCTACAAATTTTCAAAACGATATCTCAATTTTTTCTATGAGAAGCAAATGTTTGAAAAAACTCCTTAAATGAATGCACCTGTGACAATTCATTTTAATAATCACAGTATTACCATCAAATTCGTGAAAAATATGGAAACCATCGGAACTTTTAAATAAACAAAGTACAAAGCATTTGATAATCCTTGAATCCGGGAAAATCTTGCTGTTCCCTGAAAAAAATCTCTCATCCATTCCGATTAAACGTGCAGAATTCCAATTAATGGTGATTACTACCTATTAGGTTTGAATCAGAATGTTGCACTTTTAATAGAAATTACTGGGATTTTTTAACCAGGATAATTAATATAAAAAACCTGGACGGATACCCGCAAAAAAAGGTTTTATGAGATTCCTTAACGCGTTCAGTAAAGTCCGGCACTATTGAAATTTCCCGTAATTCTTATGAGTTCTAGCAGAATCTACGATAATCACAGTTGAAATTATTATCGTTGGTAAATCCTATCAACACTTCTTCCATATTCAGCATGGGAACGAGAGCAGGATGGAAACTGGAGTAGAACCTGTACAGAAAAAAAAAATTAGTTGAACTGACTATTCAACTTGTAAGCGCATATGGACGCATTTTTTTCCATTAGCATCACAATTTTTTGCGTTCATTGAACTAATTTTTTAAATAAATTATTTCTGATTGGTTAAATCAATTGATCAATTTGTTATTTTAACCAACGAAAATCGGTCAATATGCGCTTACAAGTACATAGTTATTTTGACTAAGCTTTCTTTCCCGTGTTTCATGATTCTACATTCTACTCAACACTGGGAAAATTTTAGAGTTAAATTTACGATGGGATCTTGGGAATTAAGGCACATATTGACTATAATACAGTGAAATTTTCTATGGTATAACAGTAGAAACCTAATCAAACTCATAATGTTTTACAGTAAATTCCATTGAAAGTCAGTATGTTCCTCCACTCCTACATAAGATTCCATAGTAAATTCAACTCTAAATTTCTCTCAGTGTACTCTGAAGATACTAGCTCAATTAAAAACCTATTATTGATATGATATTATTCTCATACAACGTACTAAATACGATTCTTAGAATTGCTTACATATAATTTTTATATAAAATCTACATAATTGATCAATTTTATATACAAATCATTACCAACAAAAACACGAACTCATTCAAAAAAATTTGACGTTACTTTCGTATTCAGCGCATCATAATCACTCCGAATCAGTGTTCAAACCTGAAGATATGAAATGCCTGTTGCCCAGTGTTATCGTACTTGTGATTCACAACATCACCATCATGTTGAGAATGGAACATTGTATATTCGTCTTATGGGTTATGTAATTCCTCAACGGATATTCTTTGTATTGGGTAATACACGTATAGACGTATTATCCATGTGGTTTCATTTCCATTTCTTACGAAAACGGTCCATTCAGAGAACCGATGACTTACGTACGTATGTGTCGGTTTTTTCTACATCTGAAATACCCAGAATGGGGTTCATTCAATCTTTCGAGAAGATCACCGAAAGTCTTATCCTCTGTGTACACTGAGAAAGAAGTATTCCAAATTCATTTCAATCGAATAAGGTTTGTTCACTGTAAAAAATATACTTCCTAAACTGCCAAAGAAGTTTGGCAGTTTTTTACACAAACTTTTTTTGTAAATTACCAAACAAAAGTCTGTAAACATTCAAAAAATTTTGTAATTTCACGAAGATTTTTGAAAATTTACAAACTTTTGTTCGGCAATTTACAAAAAAGGTTCGGAAATTATTTTTCAAAACCAAGTTTGTAAATTTCCAAGCATATTTGTTTGGAATTCAACAAATTTTTTTTACAGTGTTGACTATCAACAAATCTTATTTGACCCAAATGATGTTTTGTTCACAATTAATGAGCCTGCTTTGTCACAAACAAACTCTTCTCTCAATGTATACACACAGCGTGTACGCTCCTGTTGCTTCATTTACAACTCTTCATGAAGCGTTAATTTTCATACCCTTTTTCCGTTTCAAACTTCGTTTCAATTACTCTTCGAATTCAAAGTCGAGAATAACGTTTCTTTTTTGCTTCACCGTACTCTTCGTTCCGCTTTATTTCGAGTCCAATGTTCACTGGGGTCGAAGATGACAAACTTAATCGGTTTTCATTTCACAAAATCAAACAATATGTTTCCGTTGAAAAATTATTGAACCAACATTTTAAGAAGGAACAAAAAGGAAAGTGAATTTTTTCATAACCCGGATGATAGCATCGGGAGGTTTTCTGAACGTTCAGAAAACGTACTTGCTCTCACAGAAAAAGTCCAAATAAAATCCCAGGACGTTCCAAAAACGTCGCATGTACGTCCCAGGGGCATACGAATGTTCTGTGATGTTCAATTTATGTCCACCATGCGACGTTCTGGGGACGTGTTCAATGAAGATGTCAATGACGTTCTGCGATACTACGCATATGTTTCTGAAGGTTAATTTCCATGAAGGTACATATGAGAAACGTAACGAGAACGTCCCGAAGTAGATGAAAAAGACGTACTGGGAACTTATTCAGGTGCATCCAAAATAAACCTTCTCTGAACGTATTTCAACCTACTCCCCGGAAACGAAGCGCACAGAACTAAGGTTATGTTTCTGAAACATCCAGAAGACTTTTAATGCTATCTGGGAATTTGTATATTATTTTTCGAGGATTAAAATTTGTCAATTTACAATAATTCATGCTGAACTATTTTATTTTGCAATTCGAATAAGGTTTGTATCATAAATTTCTTCGATCACATTCTGTTTCCAATTCTAAGATAACAATGATACTACTCATATCACACTGAGGGAAAAATTGTATTGAGTCAAGAATGTAATGCCTTGAATACTGCCAAGAAGATATTTTCTTGATTCGAGTACATTTTCATTTGAATTCAACAAATATTTGCTCAATTGAAGCAAATGATTTTGAATTGAAATGAAAATGTAATTGAATCAAGAAAATATGTGCTTGGCAGTATTCAAGACAATACATTCTTGACTCAATACAATTTTACAACTTTTTTTTCTCAGTGCAGTCAAAGTCATGGCTGAACAATGCGAATCAATGTATTAAAGTTCATTGTAACTCTAACTGGGAAGAACTAGAGTGAATAATAAACGCATATATAGTCAGGAATAATCTCCAAATATATAATTGCGGTGTAAACTACACAGTAAAAAATTTTTCGTCATTGTGTAAAGTGTTAAAAGTTGTGTGTAGAATATTTAACATTCTAGAGTGTTGATTCAACACGATCGTGCTTTTTTTTGTTTGCGTTAACAACGATTGTGTTGAATCGACACTCTAGAATGTTAAATATTCTACACACAAAGTTTAACACTTTACACAATGACGAACAATTTTTTACTGTGTATACCCTCAATCGTGTCATTTTTTCCCTTCGACACACAAATTATATCCAAACGCGTTTCAACCTTAATGATTTTATGATACTAGCCAACCGTAACCATTCATTCGAATGATTTTTTCATAAATCGTTGGTGCATATCTTCTTTCAATTCTTCTTCAAACCATGACCTGGTTCTAATTTGACTCCATCGTTGTTCTTCTACATTTCAATATACAATAAATTACTTTTATTACAAAATCGATGTGACAAGCCATTTCATCGAAAAAAAAGTATTTTGTAGAAAATGATGTTATAGCATTGAAAAATTCTAATCAATCCATTCATCAACTCTATCAACTTCAAATCTGAGATATACGAGGGAAATGATCGATGCCGATGAATTACATCGCGGGTCAAAAGATTCAATTTACATTCCCGCGATTTGTTAAAAGAGACATAATGAAGATTCTCAGATACCACTTGAATTATTTCGAATTATGGAAAGAAACTGATTTCCAACTCAACCTCTATCTTCGCTTCTAATCGAAATTCGGAATGAGAACACAGAATGTCCTTTCTGTTCCCAAGACAACACGAATTCTGTAGGTCAAATGTCGGTTCATTGCACGTGAATTCTAAATAGAACGTTCAATGAACCTTCGAATGTCTACAGGTGCAATGTACTGGAAACAGATTTTAGAACATGTGAATGACCACACGGTTTCATTATTATTGTTGAAATAATTCGTTATGATGAGAACAAATTTCTTAACTGAATAGAAATTCTGTTTTTTTACACAGAGAATTTTATTGATCACATTTCAACAAAACCTGATGGTGGAAACGACAACAGTTTTGTTGAAACAAAACATTTTTGTTCAGTCTATTGAAACTAGAGATCGACCGATTGAAATTGAAATTGTGACTATTGATTCAGAAGAAAATCTCCACTGTTCGAAATTTCTGCATGGAAGCAATTTCCACTCACGTGATTGAAAAAGTTCTTGAAATTTCAATGACATGCGAATGAAAATTCAATGATTGAACTGTACTATTATGGGTAATATAATACAGCAAAAATTGAAAATTCAATTACATGTGATTGAATTCTTAGTTCAATTACCAAGAATTGGAAATTTCGTTTACCAGGGTACTTGAAAAATTCAAGGAATTTTTAACAGTGTAGAATTGGTGATCGACAGCCCTGCTGAAAATGCCAGGCAGATCCGGACGAAAAATAGTTGTCAGGCTTTAGACGGTTTTTGTCCCACACGGAGAGAATTTGTAGTTGAATTTACTATGTGATTATTGTGCCTGAGGAACAAACTGACTCTTCAATGGCATTTGCTGTGAAACATAGTGAATTTGATCATGTTTCTATTGTCTCGTCACAGTAAATTTCATTGTAAATTCAGTCTGTTCCTCGGTTACAAAGTCCCATAGTAAATTTAACCATAAATTCTCTTCCGTGCAGGAAATCCGGTCAAAAACTGAGGAAATTTCTACCTGGTTTCGTCTGGAATCGCTAAACATGGAATAAGTCTAATAATGGAATAAGGAATTGTCATCTGGGACAAAGACCATTCAAAGCCTGACAACTATTTTTTGTTCGGATCTGCCTGGCATTTTCAGCAGGGAGTTTAGAAAAGCTCCCTAATAATGCAATTATCGTATTTACGATTACATACCATTGTAATTAACAAAATAATTTAGATTTTCGACTAACATTTTCGGCTGATGCTTGTCTTTGCATCACCATCTTACATGATAGATTTTATTACTATTATGTCCGCCAGTATATATCCTTTCAAGAAGTACAAATTCAGGATTCTCGACAAAGGATAAAGACAGCCCAACTTGTTCGATTCAGATCCATTGACAACTATGCGTAAATATAAAATGTTTCCTTAAAAAATTCAACAAGTACCTCACTTCAAACAAAAACTCTTGTACCATGAAATTTGCATCAACCCTCTACTATGTCGTAAGGGGTAATTCTTTTCTACTAAAAGTTTATCAATCTCATTCACACCAATCTCGATTGAATTCCCTATGATTTCTCAATAAAAATAAAGTACAAAATGTAGTAAGTATTAGACGGATGTCTCCCCAACAAATGAGTCATGAACTCACCCCACCGTGACTCGGAACGTGTTACGACGATTGATGACAATAATCGTGCAACACTGTTCCAGCATCTCCGAAAGGTAACCCCTATATAAAGATCCGAGCCGCTTCGGTAAAAGCACAGAGACCGGTGTGGTTCGCGGAGAAAGTGTTTGCTCGAAGGAACGAGCAAAAGTAGTCTTTTGTATTTTTTTCTTGTACAACATTTCTATGTATACAACGTGTGGATAAATATTATATAAAAAAAAACAAAAGAGGTGGAATATCGTCATTATTTTTTCCAAAGCAAACAAAAGGTACGAAAGTGAAATAGTTGTAAATATCGTGTATTTGAAAACATTGAGGACTCAACGATTTCAACTAAACTTTCAAATCGTTGAAGAAATAAACAAATAAACATAAAATGTTGGAAAATGAAACCTCGTGCAGTTACATGTCGATACAGTTCGTGCGATTTCAAAATGTTTTCAATTTCATGATACGTTTTATTTTGGGAAGTGTGAAATTGAATTTTATAATTCGAAAAATCCTACAGAAACTTTGAGAATTCTTTGATGTAATATCTGATAACTCTAATTAGGAATTTTTCAATGAGTTTATGCAAAAGATTTTATTTGTATCATTTTACTAGTAGATTGGAGGGTACATTGAGGGATTGAATTCAAATTCACACTATTCTTATTATTAGTAAGAATATTCTCGCAGATCCTCAGAAAATTAGATCAATTCAGCAACGCTCGGGTCTTGTGAAATTCAAAAAAGCTGTGAATTAGCTGTCAAAAAGTAGAATTTAATCTGAAATAGTTCGAAGACATTTCTGTAATTTTCTTCGAATCTCTACTGGTAAACAATTTCGATGAAATAAAGATCGATTTGCTATTTTGACAGCATCGATAACTTGTTTTCTCCAAAACAACAAGCAATTCCTCAAGTAAAAATGGAAATCAACCGATACAATGCCCCGTTTGGGCCCAAGTTGAAGTACACTGTGAAAAATATTCGGGATTTTCCCATACCTATGTAAAGGAAATTTCCTATACTTGTACGGGAAAAGCGAATTCTCACATGAAAATATATTAAAATTTCTGTTTTCGTAGGATTTTTACTGTAAATTTATAGGACTTTTCCCAAAATTCACGGGAAATTTCCTATCCATATATGTGTTAATTATTTCACATACACTTATGTAAAATTTCCCATAAAAATGTTTTGCAGTGTAGTCTGAGCCAAGATAGGGGAAATTCCTAACTTGGTTGTTGTTTTATGGACTAGTGCCAAGAATCAATAGCGTGGGCTGTAAAATTTATGGGGAGTTTTTTTCACTTGAGCAGTGGATTCCAGCCCCCAATCGTGGGGGAATGTATTTTTTTTAACAGAAATCATTCACTATTCTGTCTTTCAAGTGTTGAATTTTTCAAAAGGTAGGAAAAGGTTGCGAAATCGAAAGTGAAGAGTCTGAATGCGACTTTGCTGTACGTTTTACTAATATTCAAAGACTGAAATTATTTATTATATTACTGTTGGACAACATTTTTAGAATGGCTTAGACACTTCGTCCTGTTAAAGGTGTAAATATTCGTTGTGAAACATATTGGGATTTATTTTTCATTCTCGAGTATAGAAAAATGTCCAACTCTTGTATGGGAAATTTTGTATTCAATTTCTTACGGACTAAGTAACAACATTATTTTGTTACACCATGCATTTCGTATAAATAAGATTTCTCAGTTGAATAATTCCATGGATTATCATAATGTTAGAGAATCCCTTTCCGCCAGAGTTCAATTCCTTTTTTTAAACTAATTTTGTAACACATTTGACGAATTACACATTCTGTTCCATCATTATAGTTATTGGCATAGTAAATTGTTCAGAATTCTCTTGCACACTATATTCCCTGACTTTCCTCGTTTCTGATGAATTGTTGAATTATTGTTTATTCAATTAACAGTCGTAGAATTCTTTTGCAGTCAATGTGGATGTATCAATTATGTTTTATGTGTGACAAAGTTTTGAACGTTTCACAGTAGAACTTGTGAACACATCAGAAATCTCAATTCAACATTCTAGCATCCAAGAGAAAAAAATATTCTGCTACAATTCTACAAAAAAAAGCTAAGAAATTCATGAATACACTTAGAAAAAAGTTTACGATCACTCGTACGCCACTAAAGAATATTTTTCAACTATCTCTCACGAATAAGAATTGTTTTACACATCTAGAAATTTTGTGGTGTTGCATTGGATGTCACACATTATCAAGAAATGAATTGTTATGTAGTCAAAATTATATATAATTCAATAAAGATTATATACAAGTTGTATACCATTATTTATGAATTATATATAATCTGGAAAATCTTTCTACTCGGGAACTATTATTTCATTAATGTAAATTTCCACACACAAATTTCTTTGAGAATTTTGGGCAAAACACTTGACACTTGATTGATTTGTAATGTGGAAAATATTCAGTAGTTCCAAGATTCAATCGATAGTTTCGGCTTTATTGGAAAAACTCACCTAAATGAACTATTTGAACCTTCCTAAAAATTTATAAAGTAAAAATTCTGAGAATTTGATGATTTTTATCGCTGTTTGAACCATTTAACAGTTGAAATCCTTTGTGGAACATACTCTATAAAAATCTGATAGAATATTCCTATTGTCATGTTTCGACGTCACTCTAATTCGAATAATAAAGAAAACAACCGAAGAAAACATGTCCATATTATTCGTAATTTCACATTTGCTTTTTTTGCAACAAACTTTTACGCGCATTGAATCCTCCATAGAAATCACTTTCGCTTCTTTGAAGAGATCAAAAGAAAGATTTGTGCGTTCGCTCGAGATTTGTAAACAAAAACAATTTACTTTCAATATTACCAGGACACTTGAATTTTTTCATAAATATTCATTTTCCCTTTACGAGCGATCTGAAATCGTAATTCACGTAATTACCTACAAATATCTCTTGATCGAGTGATGTAGTATAAGGTAGGCTATTACTCGGGATTCACCTACGCACGTTACTCGGTTCAGCTACTCTCAAACTTTCTCCTCTTCAATGTCTTGTCCGAGGGATAGAACACTTACTTGTATCAATCAATGTATTGTATGTTAATGACACGCGGTAAGGTCACTGAATTGAAATTTCCAATGGAATTTTGAAACTACTTGAAATAATTGAATAATAGTTTTTAATTCCCTTAAAAACCCAACGTAAGTATCAGCTCAACCGAATAAAATGATAATCAACATCAGGTACTCAAAATTCATACTATGTGTGGGTTTCATGAATATCATAAGTGAAATATACGAATTATTGTGTCCCGAAATGGACACTTAGGATCCTTCAAACACAGCTCATCTTTCGGGGAAATCAGAATAAATATAGTTCAAATATCACATAAAGCTTTAATCTTTTCATTATCTTCTTTCAATTGACTGCCATCGACCAAGAGACTCACTCAATTGGTACTCACTGAATGGCTTAGGAGCTTAACAGACAATTGGGGAGTTTTGAATTTACTAGATCTCAAATTCCTTCCATAATATTTTTCGAAAATAATTGAACGAAATAAAAAGTAATTAGCGTGTGCCTGTTTTTATCCTTTCAGGCGTTATTTGATTATCGATTACTCAGAAATAACGTTTTTCCAGCTGATTTTTACTCACTCAAATTTCATACAAGCGTAAATCTTGAATTTATGCGCCACCATTTTTTCAAGATAGCGATCGATTTAATTCGTATCCAAATGAAAACAAAGAGTTCACAGCATGTTCAAATCTTTGAAAAAATGTTCAGAATAAACTACCACAAGAGAAAGCGTATCATCTGGATTCAATCCAAAGATCGGGTATCTTGTGATTGATTTTTGCTTTCAACATTCCTGGATATTTTTGCAATGGGATGATGTTTACATGATTTTGACCTTCTGCTCTTATTGGATAGTAGCATGTTTTGGAATGATACATTGCTTCTTCAAATACATCATATGATGAATCATATTACTCAATCCCTCATATTTTAATTTTTATTTTAAACTTCTCTTTGTTAGTTCCATGTTTTTTGATTACCTGCAAATAGATTAAAATCGTGACTGAATAAATTCAGTAACTACACCACAGTGTTCATATATTGGATGTTGATCATACAACTTTCTTTTTTGAAAAATCTGTTGAAATGATGAACAATAAAAGCAACAAATATTGAAGAATCATATACGAGCTAAATGGTGTGAAATGTTTTCACCTTGAGTAAGGTCAACATGTACCAACACCGCTTAAATCAGTCAAGAATGAGTAAAAAAAAACAGGTCATCAGTTCCTTCAGACAAATAAAAGGAATAGAAACCCCAATCCAAGTTTCACGCGATAACCATAAATTTGAATCAAATATTTGAATACAACACCTACGAATACTCGATATCTTGGATATCAACTCTTCGGCACTCCTAATTTTCCTCATGAATCTGATTCCGATGATGCGTCATCGATGTCGTATTATTATATTATGTAACCACTTTCACCGATTCCAAAATAATTCTACGAAAACAGCATTGTGGTCTGACTAATGAGTACACATCCACGCAAACGTACACCGAATCAAATACGACTTATATTTGAGGAACCGGTGAGACGACTTTCTCCCAACCACTACTTCCTCTCACTTTCGTTGATCTTTTCCAGTCCGTTAAACTCATCTTTGTTCATTCAGCACAGACACATTACCATAACAAAGGAATAGTTATAGCGTGGCAGAACGTCCTTATTCAACACGAAATTTATCTAATCTATAATTATTAGAGCACGGTAACGAATGTGAAATTAACAAACTTTGATAATCTCATGATTTTACGTTATTCAAAATCATCGATTGTTTTCTCATAACATTTCATTTGAAATACGTAAGAAAGCATACTGCCGATAATAAAATTGCCAGGAGAAAGGTGAGAGAGATGCACTTTCACGTGTAATTCGGGAAAAAATATAAGAACGAAAATGAAACTGATGCGCTCTGTCAAATGAAGTTTCTTTGTTTAATTGGTATACTATATGAATGGTCCTATTTCTAAAATTTCGCAACACGGAAGAAACTTTGTGAATAATACACGAATCTTTTGTTCTCACATTTGTAAAATTGGGTAGGATATTTTTGAAATGTAAATTCAACGACTGAATTGTTGTTCGTTCGTGCTTTGTTGTGAAAGAATCAAAAGAATGGTGTATTACAGGAAGAGATATGTTTGATTTTGAAACGGTATTTTGAAACGAAAAAAGGGAAAGTCACCGTAGCGAACTTTCTTGTTTCCTTTAGACATTAGACATGAATTTTTTATTTTATTACCTCATATATTACAGAATGACGTTGAAGGAGATAATTTTATTCACTGGATTGGTGTCTCAAATCCTTGCGACGCAAGTACCAGTTGATACATTCTCGTCGGATGCATCTACTTCTAATACTCAAGATAAACAATGGAACTGGCAAGGTCAAGATCTCATAGCGGCTCCCAACAATCAACAAAGCTCTTCTTTTCATTCAATTTCGTTTGGTACGGAAGACGCGCAATCGCAACCATTGAATGATTTTCAACAACAGGATTATAATACCAATATTCAATCTGAATCGAGCGGTGTGGCCGATGCTCTGGATCAGCAAGTCAAATCGGTATGTGAATTATCCAGATTTATTCGATGAAAAATTTCTTTCTCGTAAGAAATTTTAAGATGTGCAAATTTCATCGTTACAGGTAGATGCGGTGATCGATAACATTCTTGTGTCTAATCGACAGGGACGGAATCTGGAAGGATACGATGAATTGTACGCGGATCCCGACGTCAAGAATGCGCTTCAAATCGGGAATGATACTTTAGCGCGTGCTTTCATCAGGGACAAGCTTTGCAATCTTGGTCTCATGAATGTAAGTTTCATTATTATAATTACACATCACTTCGAATTCGAAGAAACAAAAATTTATTCTCAATGTTCCGCAGTGTGACGATTACGAAGGCCGACGTCCATTTTATTCCCCACATCGCGATATCCATCCCCATGACATAATTTATGCTCAACCGGTGACCATAAAACCAGTAGGACGACCTCTGCCCGCAGTCCCCATCAAGCGTCCCTACGGTCCACCAAAACCAGTACCAATTCCCGGCTACGGTCCTCCTCCATTCGGTGGGCCAGGATTTTCCGGTCTCCCACCACCACCCTCATTCTCAGGACCAGTATTTTCCAAACCACCCGGTGGGATTTACGCTGATTTCAAAAAACCAGGTCCAATTTACGGTCCCAAACCAATCTACGAACACGGTTTGGACAGTGGAATTGACTACGAGGATAAATTCATCGACAAAAAACAAGTGGTCGTGCATCATCCTGGAGGTGCCGTACAACAACACGTACATCATCATTATCATCATGACGATTCTCCAAAACCTGGTGTACACCCTGGATCTCTAATTGGAACTAGCGCGATTAGTGGAACTGGTTATGGTTATGGATCCGGTGGTACTTACGGTGGTAATTACAATGATTTTGAAGATTACAAAAAAGCTTTCAAAGTCAAACCACCCTCTTCAACTGGAAACAGCTTGCTCGGATCTGGAAATAGCTACGCCGATCGTTACCCGGTCTACGTAAAACCTAACGATGGAACCAAAGGACATCACAACGCTAAACAATTCAATCCTGGTTTTGGTTTGAATCCCGATTTCATTTCCAACAATAACAACAATTTGGGCAGCAGTTTCCCACCGTCCAATGGATTCGACAACAATTTTGCCTCCAACTCTTACGATGATTGTGTTTGTGTTCCGTACGAGCAATGTTCGACCCTTGATCAAGTAGGACGGAAAGATGATCTTTACTTGGCGATTGATCCTCGAAATTTAGATAAAGGAATCGAAGCGGAAACCGTTGAGGTTGTTGTTACCGACGGGAATGGTACGATGAATATTATCAGAGTACCCAAAGGTGTTAATGAAACTGAACAAACTCAACATACCCAAGAACATAATAAAAAGCTCAGTGATAAGAGCGAAGAAACCAAAAACGGAAAATCTGAACAGGCTCGAACGAAGAGAGATGTCAAAGAAGCTTCCAATGATTTTGAAAAACAAGACCAGCCTGAGGCGGTGAGTTGAAACTTTCATTATATAATTTCAACCCTGAGAATTACTTCATTTCAAATTAAATTTCGATCAGTTGAAAGAATTTTGCAGCTCGAATAGGGTTTGAGAGAGTAATTCTTTGAGTTCAGAATCAATCGCTGAAATATTACTTCCGAAAATCATGCAGTTACAACATTTCGATGCTTACAAACTAACCGATGCACAATCTACGACATAATCACTCATCATCCTGCAACCCAGTACCTCGCTCTAGTACTCCTTAGGCAAACAAAATATAATATCCTGATAATTATTCAAATCGAAATCAATCAGAAGCAATAAGAAACTCTCAAACGTTTAAGCACTTCAATGACAATTTGAATTTTCGAATTAAAGTTACGTTGAAAGTGTGTTTTTGATATCTTACCAAGAACTGCAATTAACAAAAAAAAATTCAAGAATCAAGGCTTCAACACTTGAGAGCGTATAGAATCATCCAGTGCCAGAGGAGGTCCGGGTTTTGATCATGTTGGTTCGACGAATGCACGCCACGGAATTAATCCTGGGAATGACCTCTGATTCAGATGATTCTCTTTCTCTCTGGTTGCAGAAGCTACTGGGCGGTAACTTAGATACATCGAAATTAAATATCAGACCTACTTGGGGTGTGAGCTTTGGCCTGCCGCAAACGGGTGGTTATCCCGTCAACCCTTCTGGCGTTTATAACCATCCGGGATATGGAAACGGAGGGGATGGCATAAATCTAGGTTTAGTTTCGGTGAACCCTTTGGTGGCGCTCCAAGTCACAAAGGATGAATACGGAGAGAAAGTTGTGAAACCTTTCGTCAATCTTCATCTAACACCAAATCCAAGATTAGTTCACAAATTCGGAGCTTTGCTAGCGCATAAAAAACAAATGCTTTTGAATCATTATGGAGATAATTATGCTCCTCAATACTATCCGCCTGGACCACCTATTATTCATCAAAAACCTAACCATTATCATTATTTTCACAAACCTTCCTATCCGAATCATCATCATCATCATTCGTATTACGGTAATAGGCCTCATTATCAAAACGCTTATCCTGGATATTATCGAGACGACGACGTCGACTATGATGAATATTCTGGAGGATACGATAATTATCCTGATGATTATTATAGAAACTCACAAAGCAATATCACTTCCATCAATGATGATGATGATGTTGATGATAGAGATAGTAGGGACGAGGGTTTCTCAGATAAAAAACAGCATAATGTAGATAATACGAATCACGGGAAGATTAGTTTTCCTGCAAGAAGGAGACGAGACTTGGAAAATGTGAATGAGGTGAGAGACGAATGGGATTCAAAAGGGTGATGAATAACAAGTAGATCAGGATGGTTATCTGCTGTGGGATATAATACAGCTTAAGTTAACTAATACCTGAGAATAATACAACAGTTTTGTAGATAATTCAATTGAATGATTTGTTTTTCTCCAGAGACGATTCGGACGTCCTCCTGTTTGTGGACCACGTCACGTTTGCTGCCGAAAAAATCAAATCATTAATCAAAATCGTCCCCGACATGGACAATGCGGAGTCAGAAATACTCAAGGAATCAACGGACGTATTAAAACACCTGTCTACGTTGACGGAGATTCCGAATTCGGTAAGTTATCTATAAAAAAATTGAACTGAAATACTTCAATCTTAGAAAACCTTCAAATCATGTCCTACTTTTCTAAAAATATCGTACCAAGTCGAACAAAAATTTGATACGGTTCAGTCCATTTTTATCTACTTTTGTTCATATTCGGACCGAATTTATCTGACTTTTTTGATAAGGTATTCCGAGTTTTAACTGAAAACGAATATTCGGGAAAAAAATCGAAGAATGAACACTATTACCATTGATTTTGAAACCTGATTTGATTCATCAAGCTCAACAGCAATAATTATTTTTCAATTCAATAATCCTCATGCTTCAGTTTTTTTAACAAGGAAAATGAAGAAAGAGTGCCTGATCACGTGGAAGTGTTGAGTTTAAATGAAATATGTGTTCAAATTCTGCGTATTTGAAAGATAATTGATAATCATGAACTTAGACCTTTTGCTTTCGTATCTACATTCTCCAGTTTGCTTTGATTCTTTCAATAATTCAAACAATGAATTCTTCTTCGTTAAAGTGTTACAATATCCCCTTTCTCTTGACCCTGAAGAAAGGAATACTATAATCATGCACAGTAGCCACAACCGTGAAAACACGGAGCGTAAAAACCATCGATGCATAGAAAAAACGTTGTATTACACCTTAAAAAATTTCTTTCCGAATCACAGTAAGTGGAATCATATTCGTTATTCCATGATTCATATCTGTTTCAGGCGAATATCCATGGCAAGTCGCTATTTTGAAGAAAGATCCCTCCGAAAGTGTCTACGTTTGCGGTGGAACATTGATTTCCTCGCGTCACATAATTACAGCAGCCCACTGTGTCAAAACTCACGCTGGTCGTGATCTACGTGCCAGACTTGGCGAGTGGGATGTCAATCATGACGTTGAATTCTATCCTTACATCGAACGGGATATCGTTAGCGTTTACGTGCATCCTGAATTTTATGCTGGAACTCTATACAATGATCTGGCCATCTTGAAACTTGATCACGATATTGATTTCGAAAAGAATCCACACATAAGTCCAGCATGTCTTCCTGATAAAATTGAAGATTTCGTCGGTCACAGGTTAGTATGAATTTGAAAAAACTTTATTTCGTATTTTTCAGTTCCTTAACTATACCCTCGATTTGATTCACCGCTATAGTAATTTCTCATCACACGGTTCTTTGAATAGTACTATTGTATATTCCATTCTTCCAATGTAGAACGGAAAGTGAAGAAAGTTTCTAATTGAATACGTAACTTTGGTTCCATTCAGATGTATTTAACTGAGAGTATCTGTTTTATGGAAACTACGTCATAGATTTTCAAGCTATTTGGAATCGAATGACCGAAATGTAGATTTCTTCTATCGAATCTTCAGAAAATTAACACAGGAATTGATCAATACATTTTTCTGTAGATGTTGGACAACTGGATGGGGTAAGAACGCTTTCGGTGATTACGGCAAATATCAAAACGTTTTGAAGGAAGTTGATGTTCCCGTTGTGAGCAATCAAGTTTGCGAGCACCAAATGCGGAGAACAAGACTGGGTCCGAGTTTCAATCTTCATCCTGGTTTCATTTGTGCCGGTGGAGAAGAGGGCAAGGATGCATGCAAAGGAGACGGAGGTGGTCCTATGGTATGTGAGAAATATGGAAAATGGCAAGTGGCTGGAGTAGTATCTTGGGGCATTGGCTGTGGACAAGTAGGTGTTCCTGGAGTCTATGCACGAGTTTCTCATTACCTCGATTGGATCCGTCAAGTACTTGACCAATATTAAAAACATAAAACACTGAACAAACGTTGAATTTAAAAACAGTCTGTTATAAAATTTATGTCATCAAATTGGATAGAGAAGGACGAATTTGAGATAAAACCAGAGAAAAATCACATCTGGTGAAATTCAAGTACTACAGTATTGAAAATATCGAGTGATGATGAAATGATACGATCGCATATGCAATCAAATTCTCCTCAGATAATTTGTCCACATTTTCAAATACATTAGACAACAGAAAGATATTTATTGTTCATTCAATGCAACATGAATTCAACTCAATATTATTATTACATGTCAATTATGATGCATTATTTAACAAAATTCAACCTAATTTAAGAGATAATTTATTGTACATATAATATTAAGGTATAAAATATCTGTGTAAGTGATATTTGGTGAAAGCGAACAATGTAATGATCGCATGTACTCCGTATTTAACTGAATCACACTGCTCGTAGTTGTAATTTTATAATGTCGTATGATTCGAACTTTGATGTGAGTTCGGAACGTTCAGTAATGCATTTTGTTTGCAATTTTTTAAATACATTTCTAAAGAAATAAAACAAAAATTTATCAAAGTGAATTGAATTTTTTATTTATCATTTCATTGTATACTCTCCGATAGTGATTTATAATTCTTGTGCAGGAATAGTGATCACTAGATGATGGATATCGTAGTGATATTTCACATTCAAACCCTGTCACGAAATTCCAGCTGGAATTCGACGTGGATCCCAGCTCCGAAATTTATTTGCGTTTCCAGCTGGGATTTCCCATTTCCAGGTGGAATCTTAGCTGGGATTCTTATTTCCAGGTGGAATCCCAGCTAGAATTCCAACTCCAACGTGAGATTTCAGTTGGAATTTCTTATCCCAGTTGGAATTGAAAATCCCACATGGAATCCAGTTAGGATTCTGGATTCCAGGTGGAGTCTTAGCTGGCAACGCAGGTAAATTTCGGATATGGAATCCAAGCTGGATTTTTGTACCAGGGAAGTCAGTTTGATTTGATTTTAAATAAAAATGAAATACCTTATAGGACTATATTCTTAATTATTCCGTAATTACTAGATGGGTGAAGAATTGTTAACAATATGGAAACAGTTTTTCGTTGATACTGAAGAGATTTTAGAAATAGAGATTGTTGGTTTTGCTATGATACTTCTCAAATCAGGGGGGTACAAGTTAACGTTATAAAAGTAAAATAAATTTGAACTGTTTTCTGCGCTCTCTAAACGGTATACTTCATGCGAACTAAAAATGAAAAATGGCGACCTCGTGTAGCAGGTTAATCTCAAAATTATTCTGATTTTGAAACATCAATAGTATTTCAACAATCAAGTGTGAAAATGAGAAAATCCCAAAGCCAACTTATATCTTAACACGTTTAATTTGTTTTTAGAATTGTTGTTCGGACTTTATTATTAAAATACTTTTGATGTTACAATATCGAAATTGATAAGCATAATTTTGAGGTTACCTCGATTAAATACGATCAAAGCGCCACCATACTAAAAAACTTGTCCTTAATTAAAATATGATTTAGGGTCGTCCTATAGAGTTGGAGCCCCCTGCCTCAAATATCGATGAGTATAAAATCGACTAACATCGATGTTCTGATATCGTTCGTTGAACAATGTAACATCGACCTGATTAATATTCCAATGTTTTTCCAAAAAGAAAAACATTCAAACGTCAAGACATCGAATGATAACAATTGAATGAGATGGTGTTGAATTTGAATACTGTTGCTAGGTTGGGGGGAACTAGAGTCTCTTCGTTGGTCATTCAATTCAATGAAGCCAATTTATTGATGGATTCTCTTGAAAATTTCTCTAACCTGGCAACTCTGAATTTGAAATGGAGTTAGACCCATAGAGATGTAAGAATAGAGGAGGCCGTGTAAAAAGAGAGAGGAATAGAGGAGTTCTGTGATAACTTCGCTGATTGGCTAGCCAGAAAACTCCTTTATTGCTTTGTTTTTTATCCGGATGATACTTGTCCATTCACAGATTTCGCCTGACTTCCCTCCTCTATTCTCATATCTCTATGAAACTTCTACAAGTATTTGGTAAGGTATACAAGATTGAGCTCTGCCCTAGTGAAAATCGAAATTCCGGGAAGCGAGAATTGAGATGAATCCCAGGTAGCACAAGCACGTTCTGAGAATGTTCTAAGAATATACGTTGAGGATATTCGAATATTCTAAGGAGATTCTTATTACGTGCGAATATATTCTACGCATATTCTCAGAATGTTTGAATGAGACTGTTTCAAATATTCTCAGAATATTATGCCACGAATATTGTGGGAATATTATAAAAAAATGCTGTTAAAATAGAAATTCCTGCCAATATGACTTCTGCATGGAACCGAAAACTAATTCACAATCAATTCTTTCAATCAATAAACATCATGGATTCTTAGCAATATCATGGATCCACATGGATGGGTGAGATACTTATGATTCGCAACAAGCAATCATAACATATACGATATGTCTTCAAATTTTATTACGCTTTTGAAGATTATTTTTCACGCATGACGCCCTCAAAATATTCGGGATATTAAAATGCACATTTATCAATTTCTCATTCCCCAAATACAAATTAAAATAATATATTATCCAAGGGTCTGTAGCCTGTCAACAACATTATCCGCCATTACTGAATTCATATCATTAAGATGCTTGCGCATGCGCTGCTTATCAATCGCCCTACAAACTTTGTACGCATATTGTACGAACGTTCCAAGAATATTCGAAACAGTCCCATTCAAATGTTCTAAGAATCTTCTATGAATATTCACGGAGCTTCTACGCTCTTTGTAAGAATATTCGATATAGTACGTTTTACGGATGTTGTGAGAATATTCTCAGAATATTCTGTGTTACATCCGATAAAAATACGATATAATGCGGGTTGCTGGTTCGGTTTTGTATCGGATAATTATCGTAGACATCGTATTTTTATCGGACTTGTCTCATAATGAAACAACACGATAGATTTCGGATAGTATTAATACAACTGATGATTGAACGATGAAATCCCGATGTCGGATTTTTTCATAAGGGGGATGCCCTAGTGGAAATCCAAAAGTAAAGGATTTTTGAATCTCAATCTTTCAAAACGTGTATTTTAAAGAAATTCAAATCCACATTAGTTCAGTTTATATATTATAGGTCTGCTAGTTTACATCTGCTAACTTCAGCTTCATCCTTCAACGCTTCATTTCCATATTTGTACTCCCAATGGTTCGGATTGTACGCCGAACTGTGTATTTCTGCTTCATCGCTGCAATTCCACGTAGTTTTGGAACAAAACTACATAATTTCATCTATAACCAATTACGTAATGGTACTTCGCAGCGAAGTAGTGCAACGTAAATTGACGTAATTTCTTGTACTTTTTGGGTAACTTGGCGTAGAACCCTTAGGAAAATTGACGACATTCTAACCGGAACGCTGCATTTTCCCTCCAAAAAATTGGCGCAAAAATGGAGTGTTTTGGTCAGAATGAAGTGAATTATCCGAAGGGACATTTTTCCACAAGAACGTCTTTCGGGTAAATACCATTTCAAGCATATGCTGCCTTGCCTTCCGTGCTATCTGGTAAACATCACACGAAGAGCAATTTTTAAAAATTGTTCACAGTTTGCTACAAACTGCATAGAATTTGAAATGTTTATATACAAAAAAGCATGAAAATTGTAAGCTTACCGCTTAAAGAACGGAGATAGATTGAATCCAAACACATTTCAAGTATCTGAATTCCCATTTAACGTAGCCTTTACTTCGACTATCACTTTCAAATCATACTATCTCGATATCACTGTAATCACACTACACTGCACTACATTTCGCATTTGTTTCTTCATTCACTGTAGCCGGTACCTGCTTCCATCTACAATGCTGTAATCGCAACTCATTGTCTCAACGAACACAACGCTCTGTCGATAATACAGCTAATGTTTCTATAATCATGCAATGCTGTTTTCGAGTTTCCGATTTTGAGGTTGTTTTGAGTTGATCCAAGTTGATCGGTGTTCTAAACTAGTAAGTATTCACAGAAAAAAGTAAATAATAAAACAAGTGCTTCAAATTATATATTCTATTATTCCATAGGTTCCAACAGCGATGATTGTAAAATCATAATTAAAAAAAGTGTCATTTAAAAGACAATTCAAAATTTGATCATCGAATATCAATATCATCCAAATTACCATGCCATTCAAATACATTGGTCGTAAGACTGATTTTAAGGGCAAATCATTATGGCAAATTTTAGGAAATTTAAAAAACTTTGGTGTTGGGAGAATGGTGATGAGAAATAGATTCCAACGATATCCTGAACCATCTTATATGAGGATATTAAAAGTTCAAGCTCTACCTTCTCCTATAAAAGAAACACCAGACGTAAGTAGTATAATTTGTATTCTCTTCATTTGTGATATAACAGTCCAACGGATGAAACAAAATTTGATATCTACAGGATGTACGCAAAGTAGTAGCATTGGTAGAAAAAACATTTAGAGGTAAAACGCTTCCAGAACCATCTCATGTGAATGTAGCATCGTACAAAGCGGATTACATTCTCATTCCAAAAGACGAAGAAGAGGAAATTCTCACTAGACAACGTAATGTTGTTCCAAGAATATTACCGAGATCGGTAGATCTTCCACCGATTTTAAAGAAAATTGTGATGAGGCAGAAAGCAAGACTTGGCACTACTGCTCAAGGAGAATTGAAGTTGCCATTGTGCTATAATATAACTGCCATGGAAATTAAAAATTATAAAATAGCGGAAGAACATGAAACACCAACTGTTCACGTAACTCTAGGTCTTGGAACTCCCGCTAGTCCTTCCTTGTACGCAAATGTCAAAGAACCCACGTCGACTAAAGAAAGTTGAGTCTTCATAGTATTTTAATTTCGATGTACTCTGTAAAATACATATACATATTTAAGCTCAAGCATTATGTTATTGATTCCATTTATTGTGAAATTTGGAGAGTATGGGGACATATTTTGAGATACATATGAAATGTCGCAATTAAATGTTTATGTGTATTTTATCAACTCACGCATAGTTCTGGATCATCATTCGTTCCTCTCTTCGGAGATGACCTGAAGAGTGATGGTGAATAATATTTTACAAATTGAAAATAGGTGGATAGAATATAGTAACTCTCAGTTGATATGCCAGACCTTCCAGAATTGTCTCATTTCTTGTACATCATCCCGTTTACGAACCAACCAACCACGAACATTTTTCTGTATGAAAATAACTGCTTGTTCCTCCGAACATAGCCAAGGCTTGCGAAGTCTGGGTCTATTCACACGTTAAGAGGAAGATTTCTCATCAAATATCTATCTATACGTTCATTTTTTATAATATTTAAAAGAATTTGGTTTACAAAGTTCTGAAATATATGGAATAGAAAATCAACTATGGAAGATGGACAAAAACTGGATTGAAAGTTTATTCATTCCTATCTGTTTCTATGCAATTTTCATTCTTTCCAATCAATTTTGATCTGACATTGTGAACAGGTTTGTTCCAAATTCTTCATCCTATTCTTTTCTATTCCATGTTTTAAAAATACTATAATATCCATTTTTCATTTTATGAAAATTTTGTAACCATCATATTTTCTCTTAATCTTACTTGGAATCTAATAACAGTTTGAATGCTGGTATATTGAAAACATGAAGCCAATGTTTTGCTCGTTCCGGAAAGCGTGGATTACGATTCCAGAGATTTTCTGCCAAAAAGTCTAACCCGTTGAAGCGATACTTTGGTGTCTATAATCGCAAAGAATTTTAATCTTTCAAATTGAGAGGAATTCAAAAGAATCACAATTTTTACTCAATATTTGGGAATTTCAAATCAAAAGCCTATCATTCTGAAAGCTTCTGACGGGGATGACCTAGAATAAATTCTTTTTTTCATTAACAATAACAAAATATTTTATAAAACAACATTGCTGACCCAAAGCACATTTGATTGCTGAATTTCATGCAACATATCTTTCATCACTGGTAATAACAACGGAAATATCTGCTCGTTCAGATATTCTTTTGAGTTTCTGTGAAAAGGAATATCAGAAAAAGAAGCCTTTCGCTGTTCTCGAGTTTCCGCTTTCGTAAGAATAATTTCCCACAAAGATTTTCTTTTGCTGATTCGATAGTTCTGTTGATTCTCCCAAATTCTGCCCGTGCCGTGATCGAATTTCGAATTCAGGGTATTACATTCACAACTGGAGTGAGTTGACTCTGTCATACTTGAAGATCTACGATAAAAGGGTGATGCGACAATTTACAGTTCGTCGTGTATAAAATTTGATTTTTTTGCATTTCAGTTAATCCGATATAAAAAATTATAACAGTTTGTCCGACCAAACATTAATCATCATCTATAAGTTTTATTCATCGAATTGCGGAGAAAAGATATCAAATTTACCGTTAAATTCTTACTGATTGCGAGAATCCTCAACGTTTCATGATCATTTATAACACAAGTACACTATATTACTTGGTTTATAGTATGTCTCATGGATCATCAATACCCATCAGCTGTCATCAATTAATCAATGTCATCATTCCACATCCATTCACAACCATGAACTTTGGCGAAAGTGACAGAAAGTGACAAGTGTGCATTGCTTGGTACTGCTGTACATAAACAAAACCTCTTTTTCGACATGATTCTCAAAATTAGATCATTCTTAACCAAATTTAACTGCATTTGATGAATTATCAAATTTAAGATGTTAATCTCGACATACCTCCTCAAGTGTCCAATGAACGAAAATGTGACTCGGTGAAAATTTGTGGTTACTACTGTAATAAATTCAAAATTATTGGCTGAAAAAATCATTCTAATGGATAATAACCAGACACCTTTCGTTACGAACTGCTCGCCAAGATGCCCTAAACTCAGACAACAGTTGAAAGAATTGAGTATGATGATATATATTGATTTAATATTCACAGAAATGACCCGCATATTCAATGCATTCATGAGAAAGAACGAATCTAGAAATCCTAGTCGAAGAATTTCATTTATTCTTGATAATGATACCAAAGTTTGAATCGTTCATAAAAACGAAACAAAAATTCGCACTCAAAAAATTTCATAACTCATCGCTGTTTGTCTTCTCGAATTAATTCCTTGGAGTGGGGACTTGCTTCAAAGAATGTGCTGCGAGATTTTGAGTCTTCAACAATTGAGCATTTTATTATTTGATCGCCATTTCGTTTCAATAAACGATTTCAACGTCTGCAATATTTCTTTATGAACATACAGAATTTTGATTCTACTGGAACTTTTCATATTTGTTAAAAATCAATGGGATTCAGTTCAGTTTTGTAAAAATTCCATCAAAGTAACTCTATCTCTTCAGGAATTTATTCAAATAAACATAAAAGAATGAATCCTACGAATATGGTGAGAAATTCACTTCAAATAATCTCATGTATGATGAATTAGTTAAATAAAAATTGATTATTTTATTCAATGAATGCATTGAATCATCAATCTAGTTTTGCTCCTTTCCAATTGCACTTCATTTCTTATACTTTTTTCAGTTCGCAGAGGGGAAATAACTGAAGGGTATGATTCTAGAAGAGTTTATTATAGACCTTTATATGAAATACCGTAAGAATCTTAACAGATAGTCACAGAGCCCAACTATGAATTCCATTGTAGTAAATTCACTTATCGGGAAAGCTGGAAATACATCCTCCGACTCCTACGTTGCATCTTCATAGAATATAAATATGAAGAAGCAGAGTAGCGTTAAAGATCAGTTGCCCTGTATAGAAAACTCAACAGAGATTTAATATCCTAATTTTTGCCACGGAATTCACAGTTGAGATTTGACTACACATTTGAATGGGTTTTTCAAAATCCTTGTAGTCCTGAATTTCAAGACTCATTACGGGAGGAATCTGATGAAGAGTTCGATTATGGAGAAGATCTATCAGATGTTTCGAATACGGTGCGATCCTCCACCGGGCCGGAAAATTTGGTGTCTCATGCGTCGAGCAGGGGATTCCTGGATCCTCAAGAGAATAAATCCGTGGTACTTGAAGAAATACAGCTGGGAAATAAAGTTTTGCTCACTCGATTTCATGAATTCAGGGAATCGCATGAAGCGAAACTTTATTTCGTTATCTTCAACTTTCAAATATTATCGCTTGAAAATTTTCTTGAGCGCCAGTTCCCGGGGAAAAAGTTTGAATTTATTTCAATCTCATCAGGTCCGATTAGATCCGAATTTTGGCTCACAGGATCAGATACAGATCTATTCACATCTGACTAGATCTTGAGAGATCTGGTTGAAAATCTCATTTAATCTTCATGAGCAGTTGATTGTTCAATTACCAAAAATTTTCTGATATTTTGCAGTTTTTTTAGATCCGAATAGATCTATCCAGATCTAGTCAGATCTAAACTTTTTTCCCCGGGTTAAAAAATCAAATATTTGGTTTCACATATGATATCATAGGTTTCTGGACCAGCGCTCACGCAGTCTAAAAGTTCTACAAAAGGTGGAAGTCAACACATGTCCATGGGAATCTCCGATTCAGGCTCTCTACAAACTGTAACTTCGTTGAATTTACCTCATAGGTCTTGCGAAGAGATTTGTCTTTTGAAAGGTGTGCATTTTTAGTTGAAGATTACGTTATCACAAATAATTGATTCAATCGATAGTTCATTGATTCACAATTATTCTAGCAACACTTCCACGTCAAATTAAACATATTTTATCAATCGGACAAGCGTTATAATTCAATTCCAGCTAAATGAACTCGATTCAAACATCGTTTTGCTAAAATTTTGAGCATATTGTTCATTCTATCCATATATTAATTGAAAGTTCCATTTATATCATTTTTAGAGTACTTGAATCGAAAGCAAGAAGAAGATCAAGCTATAATCGATCACTACTATTTGAACAAAGGATTGAATTATTTTGAAGATATATGTACGTGTTCTTTCTTTTGCATGGTGGATTGTTTGAAGACTGATCGTTTCGTTCAAAGTTTAGTGATATCATTCGCCTTATTCGGCGTAGGAGTTGCATTGTGCCACGAATGGCGTGACTGGTATCTCCCCAAACGTGTATCATGACTGATATCAATAACATTTTATGGGAATATATCATACTTGTAAATAGGGAAGTAAGAATACATCGCCATACTGTGAAACTATCCCAATTTCACATAGAAAAACGATACATGAATTGTCTTATTCGAAAACTTCTTTTAAAAGATCTATCATGTAAATTTTATTCAAATATTTTTTATTTTATCCGCATATACGGAAATCTTGTTTTTCCTGTTTTAGGAAAACAATTGGAATATAAGACCTAAAATATGTTATTCCTTGATGAATTTTATTATAATTGTCAGAATTAAATTACAAAACAGTGAGGGAATTTTGAAAACGATAAAATCAAGATCTTCTCATGATCTTTAGAAAAATATTTTCAATTCATTCGAGGATCTTTGATATTCTTCGCCGCATGAATGTTTGTATATACCGAAGTAAGACAAGCATAAGAAATAATACAAAAACGAATGCAAAATATAAAAGGATATTCAAGTTAAACTCATGATTTGTATTTTCTCCTTCACCGAGGATAACTCTGAAAGAAATATCATTTCGCCAATCGACTATTTGAGTATTATTTTCGATACTTCGTTTACTACGTCTACTGTGATGACCGGCAGGACAATTCAACACACAATCATTCCCTTCCAAGCATCCTATGATTTTCACGCTGATGACCATCTCCTCGTTTTCCTTCATATTATCGAACATGAAGGCATGAAATACCAGATAGTTCTCCAACGATGAGACCTTGTACTGTTCTCTTGGACATATTTCATGAAGACCAGGATTAACACAACCATTTTCATCCAAAATCCGTAGACTTTTGACGTTTTTCTTGCGTAATCGTTTTTCTACATACTGCACGGTTACTTCGTTGATCTTAGAATATCGCCAACCTGAAACAATTATGGTATAAGCATGAAAAATTGTCTATAGAATCAAACCAATTGCATAGATAGAAGATGGATAGATCTTACCGTGACCTTCTGTAACGAGAGCACGAAGAAGGATTTCTTCTCCCAAAATAATTGTTCCACCAGACTGTATTCTTGCATCGAAGGCTGAATTGTCTGTCTGATAAGTTTTTCGATACAATCCTATATCGGTGTCCAAAGAATTCTTCAAACCACCTTTCAATGTACTTGACACTGTTCTGGGTGCTCTGAAAATCCATCATGGGATATAAATAACATGGTGGATGATTATATAAATCCAAAGTGAAAAATTTTATACAATCGGCGGATTTTACGCCTGTGTTCGTGCGGATGAAATTCTAGTAGAAACATATTTCGCGAAGGAAAACAAATTGTATCTTACGTGTTCAAAGTTTTGACACTGATATTTTTAGTGTACGAAGCTGTTCGTTCTTGAACTTTGCACTGCAGATTCAGTTGTACATCTTCTTTCAAGCGAAGACCGTAGATTATAGGAAATCTCAAGCTCAAACAATAAAAAGTACCTTCCTCGGTAGAACAATCGACGATTCCACAGTTCCAAAATTGGTCTCTTTCAAAATTGATAATGTATATTCCGTTGTTATCTACCGTGATTTTACACGAATCATTGCGAGCATTTTCTATTACTGGAACGCTTGAGGATTTTTGGAATTTCATGTGAGCTCTGCAACGTTTTAGGAAAAAGAAAATATTTCTATAAATACACCTTAATTTTAAAAAATTCCACAAATTTTTAAGGATATCTTGATAAATATTTCGTGTCTTACGATATCTTTTAGGTGAGTTCCAAACATGGCCCGTTACACCTTTAGATATCTCAAACTCTTTTTATGCCTAAAAGATATCTACGAGTATGGCGTAAGACATCTTAAACTTGTCTCAAAGATATCTCGACTGGGAATGATTCGTGGCATTTTCTGGTTTTTTTAAGGGCCTGACCAGAGCTTGAAAAGGCTTGAAGAGGTCTCATTAAGCCTCCACTAGGCCCTAATAGGACCCAGAGAGAACCACAGATCATTTCTAGGCCGGGATCATTAGACAAGAAATATTGAGAGGGATTTATTTCTCCTTTATCCTATTCATAAACATGCTTTTGATAAATTATCTGTATTTTCTAACCAGAGAAGTTTGTAGCAAGCAGGAAAGATATACTATCCTTACCCTGGTTGAAAAAATCCATAGAATCTGACAAAATGAAATTCAATGGAATTTGATGAGAACATTGGGCGAGATTCAATGAGATTTGGCGAGAATCAATGGGTTTGTTTACCCAGGGATTGATGTTATAACTTCATGTAGTAATACCTGAAAAATTGATTTTCTCCTGAATTTTCACACGCCATTTCTTCTACTACAACAGTTGTAGAAGGCACGTTTAATTCTTTAGCAAAGAATTCTGTTGATTTCGTGTGCTTTTGTGCAATTTCTCCATAAAATTGTTCCTCGTGGTGTTGTAAGCCATTTTCCGGGGAATATACATTTCCTACTATCCTGTGACATTCGAATGGATATGAAAAAATACGAAAATTATATTTAGGGACTCACATAACTTCGTAGAATTTTGGGAAAAATTATTTTTAATATGAAAAAAATAGTTCTTAAGCTGAGAAAATAACACCTACACTTGGAGAAGGAATTTGTTTGCTATTCAGATTGTGTCAAGACTGAATTTAAGACGTAGCCAAAAGAAGCCTCCCTATTTCAAATGCCCGACAGATAATTTTCTGTCAGGATTTGGTCGGTTTTTGTCCCAGGCATGATGATTTCCGACGGCACCAGACAGAATTTTGACCTCAATCTGTCAAGATCTGTCGGACATTTTTAATAGGGCTATCTTGAGTGTAAAGTGAGCACATAGAACAATAGCCAACAAAATGGAAAAGACTAAATTCCATTTCAGCTCCGTTCATTTTCAAATCAAGACTCTTTAGTTGTAGTGGCTGAAAACGACATCAAGTATAAAATTTAGGTTGCCTGAATTAAAATATTGTTTGCTACCAAAATGTTCACTTGAAGAGACTATGAGCATACTAATATTCGACTAATTCCCTATTCCAAATGTCCGACAGATAATTTTCTGTCAGGATTTGGTCAGTTTTTGTCCCAGGCATGATGATTTCCGACGGAACCAGACAGAATTTTGACCGGAATCTGTCAGGATCCGTCGGACATTTTTAATAGGGTTTAGTTGAGGTTGTGTGTCACTAAAATCGTCAGTCATGACAACCAAACAGTTTTTTTCAGTGCGTGTACTGAATGTAAAATGGAAAATTTTAAGTGTGGAGTTGTTCCAGATTTTGCTTCCTACACGGAAAAAAAGGAAAAGTTGCAGCAACTACTTGAATAGTCGATTTTCTACTATCTACTTAAGTATTTGCTGCAGCTACTCATTAGTCAGGATAAGTAACACGTTAGCTGCCTCAACTAACTCTAAATACCTCAGTTATTTACCTTAGTTAGTGCAACTATCGAGTTAGTTGAGGCAGCTCACGTGTTACTCGTCCTAGCTACTAAGTAGCTGCAGCAACTACTCAAGTAGATGGTCGAAAATCGACTATTCAAGTAGTTGCTGCAACTATTTCCTTTTTCCCGCGTACGTGCTGTCATCAAGAGTTACAGCAACCAAATGCTAAATTTTAGCTGACGTAAATCGAAGTCTAGCTGTCGGAAATATGAATAAAACAGTTCATTGAGTATGAATAAAAAATGCAGCTTGGTTCAACTGAATTTTCATTCAAAATGACTAGATTTTTCAGCCGTCTAATATTTAATCCAATCTTCTTGCTCATTGTAAACTCTAAAATTCTGAAAACCTCAAAGAGTTTGGGAATTCTATACGAATATAATCGATTCCCTGGTGAAAATGGAAGCAGAGAGGAAAAGTAAATGAAGCGTATGCTGGAAAGTAACAGAAAAGTTAATGAAAAGTATACGGAGCCTTAACGAAAGGTGTAAGAAGAGTATGTGAAGCGGGAATTGAAACAAACAAAGCGTATACAATCGAAAGAAAAAAAATTAAACTGCTTTGTGGGAATCGAACCAGGGACTTCCACCTTAGTGTAAGAGGGTCTTATCCAATAATCTATAGACCACCGTTGGCATTGCCTGCTTAAAAACATTATTTGAACTTAGAATAGATATCATTCGCACACGCTTGATGTAACCTACAGTTACGTCACATGAAGCGTGTTTAAAACGGGATCAAAAGCTTATGGAGCGTATATGGAACGTATGATTCCATCACTTTACAGCAAACGAGCATCACACGCTCCAGGAAGAGGGAATTGAAACCTTTTTCGCTTCGTATGCGCTTCCGTCGCGTTTTGTATATACGCTTCATTTTCACCAGGGTTGCTTTGAGAATTTCCAAAACTTTGCAAACGTCTATGGAACAGAAGATTCTTCATATTCTTGAGGTTGGAATCGTTTATAGGAACGGAACCCTGATGAAACCTTGCGAAGTTTGCACACCAATATCTTTTGGTTTCTTTCCAGTGGAAAATAAGTGTGCATTCGATAAAAATTCGGTGTAACTGTACTCCAACTGAGAATATTTAGGACGATCGCTTAGTGTAAAACTGATGAAATTGGCTTTTGGTGTGATTCTGATATCAATTATGGTTTGAAGAATTCACAAACACGCCAGAAAACTAAAGTGTTGAATCGGTGTATTTGATTCCATTAAGAAATGAAAGTTCAAACTCGCAAATTTTGATAAATCATCGGTCTTTTCCTTCTCGAATTGACTGTTTGGAACTGGAACACTGTGAAAAAAAGTTATTAAACCCCAAACAAAAATGCTCGGGAATTTGAAACCTTGTTTTGGAAAAATAATTTTCAAACCTTCTTTGTGGATTGACAAACAAAAGTTCGGAAAGTTTCGAAAATCTCCGTAAAATCATGAAACTTTTTTACGGTAATTTACAAATAAAGTTTGTGTAAAAAACTGCCAAACTTTCTTTGGTAGTTTTGGAAGTATTTTTTTTTACACTGAAACATCGTTCAAAGCATCCACTGCAAGATTTTGGGTTTTTAGCAGCTAAGCATTGCATTATTCGATCAACTATCCATTTCAATAAACGATTTTAACTTCAGCAATATGATCTTTCAAACTGTTTAAGAATCCTGTTTTGCAAAATTAATCAGTAATTTCCTGTAATATAGCGAACTACAGTTTACTTTTTATTCAAGTAAAAAACCCCACACCACTGATTATTTTTCCCTACACGACACAGTCGGATGGCTGGAATGAATAAAGAATAACCCTACTGAATCGTGTATTGCCATAAATTATTACTGCCAAAAAATGAATACTTTTTAGAATAGTGTAATTAAAATTAACAGAATACTAACGATGTTCCATTGTTCGAATGCCTCACACGGTTTTCCAAAATTTCTGGGAATAATGGATGTTGAAGCTGAGGGGGTAAATAACCTGTGATGTCCGATGAGCCATAATGTTGCTGTTGATAATTCAATGATCCAGAACTGCCATAATCCACATTGTTCCCATAATTATACGATGGTAATGCTTTTACATACAACAGGACCTGAATATTCGAAAAATTGAAAAAAGAAAATTGAATTTGGTTTAACATTTTTTCATTCGGAGCCTTCATTATTTTTGACTTCTTCCCTGGTTAAAAAAATCCATAGAATCTGATGAAATGAAATTCTATGGGATTTGGTCAAAACATTGTGCAAGATCCAATCGGATTTGGTAAGATTCAATGAGAATCACATTGAAAAAAATACACTTGTCTGATTAAATCTCATCCAAAATGGTTGAATAGGATTTGGTCGGAACATTGTGCAGGATTCAATGGGATTTGGCGAGAATCGACAGGTTTGTTTAACCAGGGTTAATAATATTCAAATTAAATCTGTGAATATCGAACTTTGGTTGTCCTTTGGGAATCCTGCGGTACAATATTGTATCTATCAATATAGGGGAGAGTGGAGACACTCCCACCACAGCCGATATCTCTTGATCTTATAGAGATTTCCAAGTTGTTTTTGCAAATGTTGCTAGCCGTATGGATGGCCTAACTCCACACGAGTTCACAGAAATGTAAAATGATTCTCTTTTTTTTTTATTTATAGCAAAAACTTTGGCGCTCTCAAAATCGCTTCATTTTTGTATCATTTGTGTTTGATTAATAATTTAAAATGAATATTCATAAATTGATTTTCAAATAGTGGTTGTTATTCAAATTGGGGTATCAGTTATTCACAGAGAGAGATAAAGAGCTAATTCGCAGGGTGTTGCAAAAATGCTAACAGAGTGGTGCAAGTCTCCCGTCATGTGGGGAGAATTGCACCAATCGTAGTGTTTCTGGAGAACACTAGTATCGTTGATAGAACGTTGGATTTGACCTTACAATCATTCGCAACTTAGAGAGGAATGAACTTGACTATGAAAGTTATAACAATGCAAAAAAGAATGGTGCAATTGTCCCCACTCTCCCCTAATCAATTATACATCTCAAGGTTTTTGAATTCACACAAACTGTTGAACAATCTCATCTAGGTCGATTTTCGATATGTAAAATAAAAATTCAGAAGGACAAAATAAAGTGGCCACGACATCAATCGAACAATGAAAGATTTCGTAAGAAGTATAAATAGATGTTTCTAATATTTATATTCTTTCTCCTCGTTTTAGAATCCGATTGAATTCAAATGATTTGAAACTATTCCGATTGCAATTGCAACGTTTAAGGAAGGTTGATAGAACGTAAGGGAGGTAATCTGAACGTTCAAAAAACAGAGACACATTGCGCTGTGAGGAATGAAAACCGAAATTTTCAAAATTATATGTAATTGTGAAAATTTTTGCACATGGAGTAATCAGGTACTCGCACACCACCAGAAAACGGATGTGGAGACTTCACATTTTTACTTCACAACTTATTTCCACAAAAATCCAAGGTGTAGAGAATTTACAAATATGCTGTTTCGTAAGCACGAGGATTGATTTTTCTATGACTTCTGGAGAGCACTCAAACTCAGTAACAAGCACAATTAGTTATTCTAACAATTTTCATACAGTACTCGTACTTTTTTAACGCAACTACGATTGACGCGAACTTGGCTTTTTATTTCGTTGCGGGATACAATAAAATTCTTTCAGGATTTTGGCTTTAAATTTATAATATCACACTTATTTATAGACCAAGACTCCAATACAATTATAAAATATGTCACATATTATATCTACGATATTATTCATAATTCTTAGTTCGTTTCAGACCTGCGAAACAAGGCACGTATACGCAAACGCTCTATTCCCGCGTGCAATCAACATTTTCGTTAAGATTCACAAGGTACGACTGACCGTGTCATGAAGACGAACGAACCCTTTTAAAGATTCACTTTTATTGTCGAGGATGACGATCATTCAAACATCAGTGATTGTTACCTGTCGTTTCTTTAAGAAAAAAAAATACATGACATGCACACCCGCGATGTCCATTATTGTGGTGCACTTCGTGATTTGGCTGATGATGAAGTACTTTACATAAAACATCGTTTGGGTATCCTGGATTTTTAACCCGAGGTCCCCATTAACGAGTATCGATAACAACCATTTTTCTCGTAACCGTACTGGTACCAACTTTGGAAGGAATTTAGGACGTCAGTGCGGAATTGATAAACACATTTGAAGGGATAAAATTAGGTCAAACCGAAGAACTTGAATATTTATATACAGGGTCTTTCAGAAACTGCGTTCAAAGTATAAAACATAATAAAGTGATTGGATTTTGATGTAAATCCTGATTAAATAAACCAATAATGAAGATAATAAAGAATAATCGAACGCACAAAACTCCTTGATCAGGATGAATAAGAATTAATAGAAATCCATGGAAAAAAAAAATAGCTGTGGTACCTACTCACTTTTGTAGCACCCTTTTTTCACCACTGTAGCTAAAATAATTGCAGTTGTAGCTATTTTTTAGCGACCGCGGTAGGAAATCGTACCTGTCACTGCACAAATTTTGTGGTTGATATTTGGATAGCCAAATAATTTAGCTGTTGAATTTTTGCTGTGACAGCTACATTTCTTGCTACTACCGCTAAGTGAGTGGCTGTGGCGGCTAAAAAATAGCTCCCGTAGCTTATTTTTAGCTATCCAAATAATAGCTAATTATTTTTTTCCATGTATATGCGATGTACATTTTAAATCAGACCAGTTTACATCAGAGAAAATATTTGAATTTGAATAAAAAGCGCTCCAGGGATGAGAAATGGATGTCGTTGGATAAGAATTGAGTTGATAAGACATTTTATATGCAAAATCCGAATTCATCCCACAGAGTACAAAATTTCGTTAATCGGTGAGGATAGGGTTTTTTAAGCAAGCTACGAATCAAATTATTCGTGGATAAAGTTTTTCATTCCAGAAAACTTGGAGTTTCTGCATATTGTAGAAAAGATGAGTTTGAGAGAGCGTCACCCTTTTATCAATCTCCAGAATGTTTTTCGTTGGAATTGTGGTAATATCAACAGAATCTCAACATATAATGCATAGATTTGATTGGAGACGTCCCACGGGAAAACATGTTTGATAAGATGTCCCCGCAAAAAGACAACGATAGAAACCGATTCAAATATTAAAGAGCAGCATAAAAGCAGATAGGAATATATACCCTGTAAACCCGGATCACTGAATTTCACTAATACAGATTAACGGAGCGAAAACAGACGGACTCTGAATCGTTTTATATGCCTTTTTTCACTTTTCCAATCGATTCCTATCGTTTTATTTCAACCAGGATTACTAATGAGTTCAGTAAAATATGGCACTACTAAAATTAATCGTTTTAGGACGAGAAAGGGCATAGTTGCAGCGACTATTCCTTTTTCTCCGTGTGATATTTACAAAAGGTATAGTAGAATTTATTATTGTCGCGGTGGAAGTGTTGGAGAGGTCAATGGAAAATGATGTTTTCTTAATGGTTTTATCGGGATTTGGAGGGAGATATTGAACAGTAGTGCTATTGATAGTCGAGTTTCCAGAAAATACCCTGGTGAAAACATCTCTCTGAATCTCTCTGAAAATTTCACGTTTCAGAGAGATTCAGAAAGAATCAGAGAAATTCAGAGTGGTTCAGAGGATTTCAGAGACTAGTGGATTGAGAGAACTTGTACTTTGAATTTTTCAGAAAAATTCAGAGGAACTCAGAGAGATGCAGGGAAATTCTGGGAAATTGAGAGAGGAACAAATTCAGTAAAATTTTTGGTCCTGCATTTCAGAGGCTTTCTGGAAGTTTCAGAGACTTCCGGAGACAGATACATTAGAAAAATTGTGCGTGGAACATTTTAGAAATATTCAGAGGAATTTAGAAAGATTCAGAGTAATTCAGAGAGATTCACAGGAGTTCAGAGAAATTCAAAGAGGAATTAATTCAGTAAAATTCTTGGTTCAGGATTTCAGAAGTATTCAGGGAATGTCAGACTCACAGAGATAGGTGAATTAGGGAAAATATGTGCGTAAACCTTCCAGGAATATTCAGAAGAATTTGGAAAGGTTCAGCGTAATTCAGAGAAATTCAGAGAGAAATTAATCCGGCTAAATTTTTGGTTCAGGATTCCAGAGGTATTCAGGGAGTGTCAAAGACTCACAGAGACAGATGAATTAGGAAAAATCGTGCGTGGGATTTTTCAGAAAAATTTAGAGTGATCCGGGGGGTCGGGGAAATTCAGAGAGGAATGAATTCAGTACAATTCTTGGTCCTGCATTTCAGAAGCTTTCTGGAAGTTTCAGAGACTTCCAGAGGAAGATGAATCAAGAAAAATTGTGCGTGGAATTTATTAGAAATATTCAGAGGAAGCTTTGAAATCTCAATACATTAAATTCCGGGAGATTTAGAGAAATTGAGAGATATTCAGGTGAATTCAGAGGGAGCTTTGAAATTTGAATATATAACATTCTGAGGGATTCAGTGATATGCGGAGAGATTCAGAGAAAGTTGAAGAATTCAGAACGTATCACTATCGGAAAAGTCTCTAGCTTCCTCTGAATTACTCTGAATCTGTCTGAAATTTGTCCCAAAATATAGAGAGATTCAGAGAGATTTTTTTTACCAGGGTAGCTATATTGAAAGAATATTAGGTACTTGCTTTGGAAGATATACACTGAGAAAGAAACGACGTGGTCACAGAAACCATCCTTGCATGCACTGTAAATTAATTTACAATTTTGTGAACAATATTTGTGAATTTCCAAGAAAAAAAGTATGGTAAAAAACTTATAGATTTGTGAACTACCAGATTATTCGGAATCCCACAAGTTTTCTGTGAGTTTTCAAACAATTTTCATGACTTTCCAAAAAATGTTTGGCAATCAAAATCAATTGTTTGATCCCATCAAAATTGTTTGTAAATTTATTAACACATGTTTGGTAAAAAAATTTCCTAACTTTATTTGGAAGTTTTTTATTACAGTGTGGTTGAGGGCCAGGAAACAAAACGAAATCACGTGAATCTGGTTGTGGCGATTAGATGAAATGGTTAAAACCAAAAATAACTACGTCGCTTGGTCATGCGAACTAGACTTTTCTCTGAGTGTAGAAGGATACTTTGAAAGAGTACTGGAAAATGATGAAAATCATATCAGCATGATGTTGGGAATACTGGATATGTAGATATCAATGGATTGCTGGAAAATAATGTGGCCTCAAAGCCCGAGTAGCACCAGAATGTTGTATATATACTATGCACGTTCATAGTATATCCGAATATGCGAGTTCACGAATATGAATTGTACTGAAAATACAGGGGGTGGACATTCCTCCGTTGCCTCAACGAAGATTCTCCTTTGTTTCTCCCTTATTTCCACGGCTCCCACTCCCATTTCTCCACCAACATTCCACCGAGGCCTTAGGTGGAGGATTAGGGGTTGTGCTGTACGGACAGCCTATTTTCAATATTCTTATAGAGCATTCCACGACTTCTCATAATCTATAATTGTTTCCAATAAATCTGACGAATGTCATTCATCTTCTATGGAACTGTTGTATAACATTCACCACTAGTTACCAACCCACCTTTACTCTACCAACAGATTCGCTATTCTTGTGGAACAATTCGAACATCAACAATTCAATTCTTCTTCGATACTTCTCAACAACCTTGCTGGAAAAGCTGCTAGCTGTAAAAAATGCTTGCAATTTCGATATTTATTGAAGATCGATTCGTTTTTATATAAAATGTGTCTAATTTTTATTGAAATCCCTAGGTTTTATGAACCTACATATTTTTTATATGAAAAAAAGGTCGATCTCCTTCAAGGATCGCCATCACTAAAATATTCATACTACATTTCGAATGTTATAATTCTTGAAGGATAATTAAATTTTTGGAATTAAGTGAAAAAAATAGTAGGCTTGATGAGGACAATGATTGACAAACGTGGGAACATTTCACTGGGAATGAACTTTGAAATTTCTGATAAAAAGCAGAACATGCACAGGAAACCCACAGTAATTGGGATATCTACTTGGGTAGACGATTTTCGATTGACTAAAAAGTAGTTGCTCGTAGCTATTTCTGTAGATGGTAGAACGATATGATGCAATACGTTCCTCCGTTAACTGCCTCCAATATCTTCTACCAACCACTTTATTTCCTCTTCATATAAAATAAAACTCGAATTGCTACTACAATGCGATTTTGCCCAGTAAAGATTGCTTGGGATATATTGAGAATTTTAAAACAATTACTCAGTATTCAAACGGGACGGAAGGGTCACTTATAAATTCTTGAAACATAGTTTTCCTTGAACATCTTTAGTTCTGAAGCTCAAAAAGCTTTTTTCCAAAATTTCATACTACGACTGTAACAATCGAATCACTTCATGTGACACGAATTATATAAAACCATAAAAAGATTATGAATTACATTCACATTATATTAATATACAAATATCATGTGATCATGATTATTATAATTTAATAACGAATGTGGGCAATATAAATGTGAAACGGTTTTGAGAAGATTCACTAGAAAAATATTGTAATGTACACTGAAGTGATGATAGTATACAATTACTATCTAAGCCAAAAATGAAAATTCCCTGATTTTCTCTATTTTCTTTTGTAGAACAAACCAATGTTTTATGCATTTCCGGGAGTTTCATAACTCGTGAATGTTCAGTACGACCATTCGATCGATCAATGATTCTTTTTGTCGTATTTGAAATCATTGGCAGTATGAAAATTTCCAATTCTTGGCCGAGACAATGATGAAATGTGATTGCATAATAAACATAGTTCTTTGAGGTTTACAATTTTATCAATGAAATGAGTTCAATCTTCTTCCGCGGATTCATCATCTCCTTTATTATTTGCCGCATCTTCCTCTCCACTGAATTCTCCGTCCATTCCCTCAACTTCTTCTTCGTCATCGTCTCCTGCGACTTCTGCATTTTCTAATTCAGCCCGCTCCATTTGTCGGGCCAACTCAGCCTCGTCGGTCGCAGTAACTACTTTAGGCTGGATAAAAATGATGTGCATATTTCATCAATTATAATACATGAGAATCAGAATTAAGTGGATAGGTATTTCAATAGTGGTACTTACAGCCATTTGAATGTTAAATACTCCACCTAATGAGGTAATTTTGCTTTGAATGACTTCGATAGCGTCATTCAATGCCTTCAAACCGTCCTGTTTTTCTGGGGTTGATGTCGTCATTACTGTAAATTTTATATTCACAAATAATGATATACGTTTGTCGTGTAAAATATGAATTATTAACATCTCTTTTCATCTCAAATCGAGACAAGAGTATTGAAAAAGAAAAGATTTTATTGCTCCAGAACAAAAGAATATACGCAAAGTGGACGAAAGATCAAAATGTCAATCAGTCATGGGAAGATTCTATTGCTGCGTTCTACATTGAAACAAAGCATTCATGATTTATAGAATTTATTAATAATTAATATCAAAGACCTTGTAATTGTTTGATACGTCATTTTTGAAGGATAAAATAAAAACAGATTGAACTTTATGCACTCACACTGCGATCGTTGTTATTTCTTGTTTTGATATGGATATTAAACAATCTATATCAATATTATGAACTTTAGCTCTATACGTTCATTTTTTTCTAGATCATCATATTCAAGCGTAATTGATAATTATTATTCCAAATCGTTTGAGACAACTTAATTAGATTTAACTGGATTTTAATTATGATTCTTCGAAGAGAAGAGTATTCCCGACTTGCAGTTCTATTTTTTTATAACTCATAACGACTTGATAACCAGATTTGGAACATTTCATGCTCTAACGCTCACTCAAGGCTACGAAAAATCATAAATAGTGGTAAATAAATGTTTCCGTTATTTATGAGAGTAATTCCAAGTGAATCTCATTGAATAAGATCAAATTCCTCATTGGTGATATTTTATACTGCTTCAACTATGAAAAATCTAGATCGAATGAAAATTGAATTCTCGATATGAATTGACTTCAAGGAATACCAGTGTACCTTCCGAGTAAACATGAAGAGCTTTGAAATTTTCAGGAAATATTCCTTAGTACTTCATCTATCGCGGCTATAAATTTTGAACAAATTTGGAAACATTGATTGTCGGAGTTGATTATAATTTTTTATCAAGAGTTCTCAACTTAAAATGATGCACAATATGAAAGAAACGGGATAGGAAGAAAAAAAGCTGGTCAATTACAAAAATATTCAATCTGTAAGCTTTAAAAGCAGCAACAAGAGGTGGGAACAAACTGTGACAAACTATTCAAAAGCGGTTCTGAGTGTATGAAGAATTTTCAAGTATTTGAATGATATCCCTCAACTTTTATTAATTATTAGAAGCAAATAGATTCTGAACTGATTAGTGTTACAATTATTTCTATAGCAAACTCATTTTTGTACAGCTTTGAATTGAAACCTGTCGTTGAATAATTTGAATACAGACATGACTTTTGCTAATTTTTTCTCTCTCATTGTTGTGATGAATTTACAATCAAAAGTTATTTTGTATTTAACCACAGAATGATAATCGATGAGATGAAATTGGGTTTTTGCATAAAATTCTTGATCAAGGATACACTAATTGTAATATTGTGAACGTTTTTGTATCAATTCAATGAGATATTTTAGTCGATGTTTCACGACTAGAGTATCAATTATCATAAAAGAGGATGGGATACTCACCATAGAGGGGAGGAGCAATTAAATTGATTTTAATGGGAAGTTCTTCAGTAGAGAGAGCCAACCCAGCTTTTAATGCAGTTTTGACAGCGTCGATTCCTTCATATCCGTAACAAGCTACTTCTACATCTGCTCTAATTTTAACAGCTTGAGAAGTCAATTTCCTTTTAATATTATTCAATAAGACTTCTTTTGTCTGCTCATCGAGACCACATTCTTCCAAAATAGAAGGATCCCTGTAATAAAAAAATGAATTTCATGCAAGATCATATACAGTTAATTACAGGAAGTGTTTCATGATCTCAACTCACAATACTGATTGTTTAAAGAAATCGTAAGCAGACGCTTTTTGTTTTTTATATTTTTCCTCAAAAAACCAGGCTGTTTTTTGATATAGTTGCTCCAACTGTTCATCAGTTTCATAATGTAATAATTCTGCGACGTGTCTTAAAATCGAATTTACAGCTTTAGCTTTAGCATATCTTTCTGTACATTTTTCTACATCTTCGGCTGATACACGACGTTTACTTAAGTCTATGTATCCTGAAATAATCAATCCATTTTTAATAAATATGAGATCTATTTATGTACCTAAATGCTTTATGTGAGTATGTCAATAAGAAAGTTGAAATATGAAATTGTAGATCTGTTTAAATGAGAAGAGTGAAATATTAAGATACGCAACATGCACAGTAAAATGAAAATTTGTGTTTGTCTATTGTTTTTAATATTAAATATCTATGTTTTACTCATGAAAGTATTATTCAAACATTCTATGAACATTCACTAGTATGTTGTTCATATCTTATTCGTACATTCTGCAAACTTTTCTATTTTTTGTTGTTATTGTTCAATATTATTTGAATATTATAAAAATTGTGTAATGGTGTGCATTATCATTTCAGAGAATATGGATGCAAGTAACAATTGAGAGTATGTAGACCATTGAAGTATCTTTAACAAAATCCTAAGACTCTTTCGAAAGAGCTCAAACATAAATATACAACAATCTAAAATCACTCCGGAAGAGTGGAAATATTATTAATTTCCACATATTTATTTTTATATTCTCTTATTCGATGTTTAAGATAAGTGAGTAATAGCGATTACTAACAGAATTAATGTTCAAGTTGCTGTTTGTGATAAATACCTTTTTCTTTGTCAACTCTTATAACGACTACTGGTTCAGTTTTTCCTACTCTGATCAGTTTGTTGATAGATCTGATACGTCTCCTGGACAATTCAGATAATAATATCATACCCTCGATATTATTGTATTCTAATAAATGTACGTAAGCTCCCATTTCGGCAATGCTACGTACATTCACCATTACAACATCTTCAACTTCTGGATATTTCTCTTTATAAAATCGACACGACAACACCATTTTTGCTGTAAACAAATTGTTATGGATGATTATTACAAGATTATTGGTACAAACAATCAAAATATCAATGGAGATATAAACTTTCGTACAGTTGGATCCACATCGGTATATAATACAAAATATTTCAAATTAAATTAAAAGAAAGTTTTATATCTCATCCTTTTTCTCATGACTAGAGATATAACTTAATGCGACTACAGTATTTTATAATAAATTCCATGATTACAGCATTTGATGATAACATATCAATCTATAATCATATTTGGGAACATTCCAATCCAATTTTGGAGCAGTATTGAATTGAATGATGCAATATTTTATTATTTTTCCTGTTTTGGCAAGATATATGAATTTGCAGTCGCATGAAATCGATAGCTCCATATATTATATATGATAATCAATATTGAAGATTATATTTGAAATTGTTGAAATATTGAGATTTTAGCTTTAGGAATCTTATCCGGCTCCATTCTTTGAATATTGTTACAGTAAACTGAATGTCTATAATATGGGATTCCAAGTGAAGGAGATATATTTTGTACATAATAAAAAATAGGACTAGTGTTCGATAACTAGGACTAGGGATAACACTTGATAGCTCTTTATCGCTACTTTTGCTGTTCGTACATAACAGTTTTTGATGTCCATTTCAACCAGAAAAAAGTTATGGGCATCAATATATCAAGGTTAGAAGGTACTATACAATGTTAAATAATCTTTTTCAAAAAGAAAAGAAAAACATAAACTGCCATGATTTCTAACATACATTATGTGACGACTCTGTATTGATAATAAAAAACTATGTGTGGATTGATCAATGAGAAACAATAAATGGAACTTAGAAAATGATGCAATGTAAATTAGCAAACAAGTGAATTAGGAATCCAAACAATATCGTCAATAAATAAATTTGATAAAACTTCATGAAATGTATGAAAGTTTTGCGAACACATAGTATTCAATTCATATAACTTCAAAACATTATAAAAAAAAATACATTGAATACATCCATCGCATAACTTTTTATCAATGAAGCTTCAGTTCTCCAATAGATTGGAAGAATCAAATGGGAATGAAAGATTCTTGAAAGATAGATAATTTTATAGGTTAGCATTAATTGAGGTTAATCTTTGTATCTGAATTATTGGACATGTATGCATTTTACGAAAAAAATTGAAAATAATATGATTACTCAAGGATTAATAATGCCGGAACGAAACGTAAAAGTGTAATAACCTTATTTTTTTTTCCACTTCGCGAAATGAATAAAATTTCTCAATATGTCAATGTAAACCACGTGCCAACTTCTCTCAAGTCGTAGGCATGTCAACCATGAAAGCGTTCCAATTAGTGGACACAAGTGTACACAATTGGAATGCAATCGCGTTGATTGGTTCTTTCCATCAGAACCAATGTGATTTCTTTTGGAAACACGAGTTCGAGGAATTTGTGTCGCTATGTGATTTCTCATGCGATAGAAAGATTTGTTGCTAACTTCTGTTAACTTCAACTGTATTAACTTTTTTCCCACGCTCATACTATACACGGATGATCAATTAGAGTTTGTATAGATTTCTCGAAAAACTCTTCAAGGATTATTATTTGATGTTAATCAAAATCAACTCATCTTATAAATTCACAAATTTCCAATTGATTCAACCGAATTATCTCAGATGCGGAAGAGTTCTAAAAAGACTCATAATGAATATAATGTATTCATAAAGAACTCTTTCAGAACTCTTGTGTCAACTGGGCCCTAGTGGAAACATTTTCAAAATTATATATAATTCACGATATCGATATTTTTCAAACAACTTGTATGAAGCGTTGATCGATATTCTATAAAATTCAATATAAATTCGACTAATTTTCTATAAAAAAGAAAACATCGATATTGTGAAATATCGCCGATCACTAAAAAAAATTTGGAAGTTTTTTACCAAACATTTTTCAATATCTTGGTAAAATTTCAAAACATTTTTGTCGGTTAACAAGCATTTTCTGAAAAATCACGAAAATTGCTTGGGAATTAAAAAAAAATTTGTGGATTCCGAAATAATTGGGAAATTGACAAATCCATAAAAACTCAAGTTTTCTAACATACTTTAAATTTGGAAAATTACAGATGTTTTTCAAAGTGCGTACTCCTTGAGAATCCCAAAAATTTCCAAAGTGCTTCCCGAAGAATCCCATTAATCTGACAATTTCCTGGTATAAATACTTCATAGATTCAGACAAAAAGCCACAAAATGATATCAAAACGGATAGAAGCTGATTGAATCGTATACAATTTTTGTTCGGCTTTATCCGGATTTGTAGATTTTTACGGGGGTTGCGAGTTCTAATATTCTTAAAATTAGAATAAGAGCCCCTAAAAGATTGAAGAACAATTAAATTCAAATAATTCTCCAATTTCTTTGAGACTTTTTTCAGAATTTTCACTACAGCTGAGGCTATGATCCGATTCAATGTGATTTTATATAAAATTTGTATCAAGTTTTTGTCGAAATTCATAGAAACTTGATACAAATGTTATATACAATCATATTGAATCAGATTATAGCTACAGCTCTAATTTTGAGTAAATATGAGCGGTCTTTCGCGCCTTTCTATCTATCCGATAAGCATGTCCTTTTCTGAGCAATGTGTTCAGATGGTAACGCTGGAATCCTTAGAAACTTTGAAGGCCTCACCCTGTGAGACCTCCGGGCCGTAAAATTTTTTCATTTGGACCTGTATACAATATACTGAAAGAAAGGGTCTGAATCAATATTCGACAGGTGAGAAATTTAGTTAATGTAAATAAAAATTTAGTTACGCCAACTAAATTTTGTCTTGCCATCTAATAAACCGTTTTATTCATATTTTAGACAAATAGACTTTCATTTACCACATCCAGTATCTAGCTACAGCAACTAACATTTAGCTGTTTCAGCTGGGTACCTTTCTCTCAGTGTACAGTAATTTTTCTGCTATAGCTAAAAATTCTTAGCTTTAGTTAAAAATTTGCTGGGTTACCAAGAGATTTCTGATTCCTGATCAAAACATCCTATTCATTCCGATTAAACATGCAGAATTCTAATTGAAAATTGAAACCGATTAATAGCTATCACATTTGAATCGAAATTCTGCACCTTTAATAGGAATTAATCGGAATGAATAAGAATTCTTAATCAGGAAAGCATTGCGATTGATGGAAATAGCAAAGTTTCAGCTGGGCCAGCGTAGAAATTTTACATTTCATATACAATATTTAAATTTTCTACATCAGTGAATGTTTCTTCTCCGTATAGGTCAGGGATTTCCCTGATCAAAGAAAAACGTATCATAAAAAGCCCTCCCGGCCATCAAAATCAAGACAGCGCTTCCAGTAGCGATGCTACTATTCACTTATACATCCCATAATTCCTTGTACATACGTGCCTCCATTTACGTCTGAAAATGGAAGTGACTCGGTAGTATTTTACTAGGAGCATTACTTGGTAGCGCTCCCTGATAATGCTGGCAGCGCTGAGGCAGTGTCACGGTATAAATTAAATCATATATATGCTGTGGTAGCATGCAGTCTCAAGCTAATGGAAAAGCTACTACGTTGTTATCGCTGGCACTGCTAGTAGCGAAAACGTAAATTTGGAAGCACTTTGCTGACTGGGCTGGTGGATCTCGAAGAACCGAAAAGGGTCCAAAAATCACGATTCACTTTTGGTTAGATTTCAGTGAGATTGTTGTTTTTGTTAATGCTGTGGAAATTTGCATCATTCATCGAGACAAATTAATAATCGAATAACGGAATACTTAGCTTGTGAAGAACAAAGCTTTGTATTACATTTTTCAAGTGATATCCCCAGTGTCATGAGTTTAATTCGAAAGGATAGAACACAATGATCCGTCAGATTTTGAGAGTTCGAATTTTTGGTTCGATCCTATCAACGATTCAAACTTCACAAACATTTTTTATTATTGATTTTGGGAATTTCATAGTTATTTCGGACATTTTTTTTCCACAAAAATCAATCAGAATCAAATCAATCTAAATGTGGTGGTTGTTTAGTTATTTCATAATGATTCTTGAAATTCACCCCGAAAATATAAAAAATGAGTCTTCCAACTGGAATTCAGATGAAAAATGCACAAGAAATTCAGAAGAATTCAGTGTCAATTTCAAAAATTAAGAATCGAATATTTCAGCCGAAATTCACAATAACATTCAGAGAGATATTCACACTAAGAAATCAATTTCTTAAACTGGAAGAAAACCCCTTTACCCTCATTCTGATAAATCTTGTTCCCAATGGGAAAATAATTTATCTCAATGAGAAAATTTTTCGTTTTACCTTGATGAAAACTTTTTCCATTGAACCGAATTGTTTTTTTCATTTAAAAAAAAGATTTATGAGAATGAACACAAAGGAAATTTCCCTTCAGTTCAATTCTCAGTGCAGAGAAATTCTGGTGAAAAAATAACGTCCGCCGAGCATAGGAACGACTTTTTCACTACGGTATGCACAGAAAAAAAGTTGTCTTGATTTCACACCCGTTATTTAATGTATCATAACGAAAGCAATATCTTCTCTTCTTCATTTTTCCAAATAAAAGTTCATTTTGAATTGAGTAAATATTGTTTCAGCTCAAGAAAACTTTGAAACTCAAATTTGAACTGAAAAAATATTTGGAACAAAAAGAAATTGTTCAATCCAGACAAACTTTTTTTTTGGGGTTGACATGCTGAGGAGATGATTATCTGGAATAGTTTCAAGCATGTTTATATCACGTCCAATATATTTTGTGTGCTGCTTCGGGTGTAGAAACTCTCAAACTGATGCGCTAGATAACATTGAGATACCACGATGATAACTTAAAGAGGCTTGCAGGAGTGGTCTTTAAAATTGTTCACTGGATTCTTTCCGATAGTACAATGAATGTTTGAAATGTCGAGAGGAAAAATGATCACTGGTTACAGAGTTCTCGAATTCTTTTATGGGACATTATTCACTCTGGGAAAAGAATTTTGTTGAATTTCAGTGAAATGTTTTTTGGAAACGATATTGCGAGAATTTCAGTGGACGTTAACGAATCGAATATTGAAAGTTAATTTGGCTCAAACATTACTTGATCATTGAAAAATGATCATTTTCAATGGGAGTAGTGAAACTCTTGTGAAACGTTCAGATGAATTCTATGGGAATCGACTGAAAAACAGTTGTTTAGATATTGTTTATTTTTGGTGAATTTTTCTAAAATGGAATGAGGTTCGATAATTGAAACACTTTGCTTAATTTTATGAAACTTAGTTCTCGTGCCTCCAAACAATCAATTTTCATTCCATATGGTGAGTTACAATTAAAACTGTAGAATTCCAATCAAAACAGATGAAAAACTAATTCATACTGTTTATTGAAAATCATTTTTTTTCCGTGGAATGGGATAAAGACCGTTTGAATGCATTAACCAATTTTGCTGAATCTTGTGATATTTCGTTAAAATATGAAGATTATTTGGATATTTCTATCCCGAGTGGAAAAATCTTCAAAATTGCATTGAATTTAGATACAATCGTGTATAAATTGTATATGAATTCTATATAATTTTGAAAATGCTTCGATTCAAAGAAGAATGAATTTTTATCGTAATTGATGATTTTGAATGCAAATTCTGGAATCCTGTTGACCCTTTCTGACACCAGCTTATATTTGAGGTGATATATTTTGAAACGCTTCAAGGTACCTCAGAAATGAATCAACGTAATTGGCACTATTTTTTCTGGTTCACCAATCATCCTTATCATCATAAAGTAATCAGTTATACGAATGGTTTGATGAAATCCTCCAACTCCGTCTATTATCCGCCAAACGTTTAATTTCTATGCGTCTACGACAGCCCTTGTTTTGTATAATTGGTTTCATATAGGTCACTAATGCCAATTTAGCGATTTTTGTTTTTTTCTCATCGGTCATTCTCATTAACAAGGATACGTGATTGAATAATTCCGTTGGATCTAGTGACTAGGTGGCAACAGTGATCTAGATATCTGCTTTTATAAGTGTTACTATTCATTTTCCCTTCCAAAATTATTTTTCATCAACTATTGGTTGTTTGCCAATATATTGACCGAAGTTCTATTAAGGACAAAGCACCTGTAAATGATCATTTGACAATCCACACTTCCACAAGTGTCGGAAAGGGTTAAGAGGAAATCAGTCGTTGGAGTCACCAGTGTGGTAATGTTCAAAGATAGACAATATCAATATTATCGATACTTTTGTATCGAATATGTATCAAGTTCCTGTTGAGCATTCCATAAACATGCATAGAAACTAGATACATATTTTTATAGAATGGTAATAGATAAGCTCAGCGCATAAGGATGAGCGACATCTCGATAGAAAATTTCGCGAGTTCGTATTGAATTTTATAAAATATAGATTGAAATTTTACAAAATTGTATATAATTTTAGATAGTTTATGTATAATATCTGAACAATTATATAAAAGTTATATATAATTCTGAAAATTTTCCCCCGTGGCCGCGCGTGGGTGGTAATGTTGACAAAAATTGAGAGAATCGCACCTTCCTCATAAAAAATTGGATACCACTTCCATAAAAAAGCATGAACACTATTGTACAGGACGTTCCTTATCTCATTAAGCAGATTTTACCATCTCATCTCGTAAATCATAACAGTTGGAAAAAAATTCTCAATTCAGACAACATAAAATGCCATTGGAACTGTTTCAGAAATGTTTCAAAAATGGAGGAGAAGTTTCCTGAATGTTCATGACACATCACTAGACCCACATTTTGCTTTTAGAAAATAACCCTACAAACAATGATTACTGGCGTTTCAATGGGCTGCTGCTGGCCCTGCAATGCCAATGAAGAGCCATTACTGGTCCTTCAAAACGCCTGCAATCGTCTCTGCTGGGGAGCTATTTGAGAAGTATTGGGAACTTTTCATCTTTGCTCAAAAAGTCTCATCAATTTGCTTCAGAAACTTCCAATCAACCCAATTTGTTTCTAACATTACCAATTTCTTATCCCATGTGAACTTTTCATTCAGATATTCCCAAACTAGTCTGATTTGGGATTCGGACTTGATTTATTTCTATTGGCGTCTGATTATTGGAAATTGTTTACTTCATACAGGTTTTTCTCAGATTTTTGAAGCAGAGCTTAGCTTTCACGCTGTACCAGTGCCAATTAGTGACGTCAATTTTTCTGGATGAAAATACAGTGTAAGTTCATCCAAGGTATTGTACCTTTAACATTCAAATGAGTGTGAAATAAATTCCAATATACTGTAACACTTCGGTGCATTGTTGGCATTTCATGTTCACCAGTGTTTGAGCAGAATCGATCCTTTTTTTGTAGAAAAAATAACAAAGTTCTGTAGGTTTGATAACATTCCAATATAGAACATCCTTAACATTAGGAATGGGCGATGTTCTATGCTAAATATCTTCCACATGAAAATTTTTGACCTCCGCCAATGCGGACGATAGAATAGAACTTGGCGCAATGTTGACAGGCAAGACTTTGTAATCTGAAGATATTCATTTTTCATTTAGTTTTATACTAAATCGGCAAAATTTTGTGACGCGCGAGTTCTCGATCGATTTTAATGAACTCACCGGGGTTTCACTCATCATCGATCAAACTAACTCATGAGATACCGCAAATTGAAATTCCCATATATATTTCTGCATACATCGACATTTGGAATGTTCTCAGTGTTCGTTATAGCGATAAAATAACGAAGAATTGACCGGAACTCGTGAAATTTCATTCCCCATGCAGTCAGGAATCACACTCGAAGTCAATAAAACCCCACATTGTCGATGACACTTGGAATTGACAACTGTCAATGTGTCAAATCCAAGTTGTGTAGGATTTTCTTCGAAAACTTTGGGTTGCGCGAGTTCTTAACCGATTTCAATGAACCCCAGATAACATCGGAAGTCTTCTGGAAGTTTTAGCAACATAACTCAAGTTCTGTGTGTCTTGGTCTTCGGGAATTTTGATATGTTCAGAGAACCTTCATTTTCAGTGCACCCGAATACGCTCCCGGTAGGTTTTTTTCATCTGACACGAAACGTTCTTATTATGTTTTCCCAACGTATTTTCATGGAAACTAACCTTTACAAACATATCTGCAGCACCGCAGAACTTCATTGACACCATCTATTGAACACGTCCCCAAAACGTCGCTTATTGAAGATGAATAGAACATTACGGAACATTTGTATGTCCCTGGGACATACATGCGACGTTCTTAGAACGTCGTGAGATCTCATTTGAACGTTTTCTGTGCGAGCAAGTACATTTTGTGAATGTTTAGAGAACCTCCCGATGCTATCCGGGACCCATAATTCGTATCTTCATATACAATGCCAATTTGCGGTGTCTCATAAGTTGGTTTGACCGATTATGAATAAAACCCCGTTGAGTTCATTGAAATATGGACAACCCCTTACAGACCTTCTTCAATGAATAAAGAGGGATATTTTTATTCAATTTCTTTGTGTCCGAGTATTTTGTCGGAATAGTTTTTGGTTATGTCTTTTTCTAACCAATGCGTCTGGTTGCATCTTCAGGGGTCGCTGGTATCACCTTAACAGAATCCATCTTTTTTTCTTCATATAGAATATATCTGACTAGACACTTCCTGTATTGGAAAAAAATCAAAATCATTATTGGGCAAAATGAATCGAATGTGTGATCGTTCGTTTCTTAATTCTTAAACGAATCAAAAATCAAACCCATCTCAATGTCCTCTTTTTGGTCTTTTTTTCTCCACTTTCATAAGCAAACTCTGAATTCTTTTTTTGCCAAATTCCAATTGTGAACCATCCCGTCGTTTGTTCGAAATAATCCTCGAATGTCGAAAGGCTTAAATCAAAGCTGAACATATATATATATCTCACTCAATGGAGTAAATTTTACAAGTATTAATTGATCACATCTTTTGGCATACACGTATTATGCGGATAAATTGGATTGCATCTTGAATAAAGTTAATTAATTCGATCAAAATCCTCTCTCCTCGCTGTGGTTTTTTTCCCTCCTCCCCGAACGTATATAATTAGATTCGATGACTATTTTCCATGGTATGAAAGCCCTTTCCATAAATATATTCGAGTCGAAATTCCATTGCTCTGACTCCGATATATATAGGTATATACAGGACTATTGAAATAAACACAGAAACCGCTCAGTGCTTATTCGGCCTCGACCCGAGCAAAGGTTCGTCGTCGAGGTTGTCGAGCCAGCCTCGTGCCACTTTATCTTCTTATTCCAAACTATATATCCGAAAATGACCGGGAGATACCGATTTTGGTCGAAAATAACCGATCGTCGACGTAGAATGCCGACCGAGAGCAGCCATGATACCGCGAGACCTGCAATGGGATAATTTCATCAGTTCCTTACGGCAAGCCGGTTCGTTCGGTTCTTGGTGACAGTTTGTTCGTCTGTTTTCTTACTTTCCTTCTAGCATCTTGTCTTTTTCTCTCTCCTTTATTATTATGAGTGCTAAGAATTCATAAGAGCAAGTTGATCGATCAGTTTGTTTACGAAACACCAAATTCAAAATGACAAGATAAAAGTATCATTCTCAACAGTGTATTTGCGACTACCGTTGTTATTCTTCCTTCCTTCCCTGTACAAGTGCGAACTGTCGATGGAGAAATTTCCCAAAGAAGTTATTGACTGAGAAAATCGAGAAAGAAAACATTTTCTTCGAAAGGGAGGCGTGAATTTGGTGTGAATTATTTTTGCAACGCAACAATCATCGCTGTGGATTATTTCAAGCTGTGACGTGTTGTCAACAAAGGAATCTCTAGAAGGTGAGAGATCATGTATATTTTATTTATCCGTTCTATTCCGAAACAAATAAAAATTCTACTTTTCAATACAATTTCAGAATCCAATGATCATCTTATTCTGTAACGATTAAAGAAATTATGGAAAATAAACAAAAGATCACCAATTATTTTGTATTTAAATTCTATCAACACAAGGCACAGAATTCTTAATACGAAAATATGAGGTAACAAAATGTGAATATACAACATTATCTCGAGAAAGACACCACGAAAGATGTGAAAGAAATATATTTTTACTGTGTATATAAATATACACCGAAAGCGTATTTCATTCAAAACAAATAACTCTGCTCGTTCATTGAACTTTCTCTCTCTCTCTCTCTTTCTCTCCGCGATGTATTTTAACCATTTTATGATCCAAAATTCAACCGATTGGACTACTGCCATGCATAAAAATCTTGCATAATATACCGTTGTTACTTCCTAACATTTGAATTACAATGTTGTTATTCGTTTTATACTCCAATGAATCGAGGAAAATCAGGAATTTATAGGCTTGGATAAGCAAATGAGATATACGGCTCTCCGTAATACCACCGGCGCGAATCCGTTCTCGAAATAATTTAATGCAATTTGGGGATGAAATTATATCAGAATCTTTGCTACTGCGTGCCAGTTTTCACGAATTTCAAGCTGGAATCTTCACCTGGCGTTTGCTGTTTGCCATCCAATGCAATCTCTTCCGCACGAGAGATGGAGAGGATAAATCGTCTCGCGTTTCTCTAGATCGTAAATGTATCGTGTAATTATTGATTCGAGGAAGAGCGCGAATCTCAAACACGTTACATGATTATGGGATAGATGAAACCTCGAAGGTGAGAGAACAACAACAACTATGGAAGATAGAGACAACATTCATTATGTACACGTGTACCTGGCGGTCATAAGGAACTTGATAATCGTCGAACAATCGATAACAATAACATAGGAAAACAAACATTTGTTGCGATGTCAAAACAAATCCATCCCTGTCTTCATTTTGCTTCCTCGTTACAAGTTAACGGGAAGCTCTGCGATGGTTTTTGGGAACCGACAAGTTTCAATTCCAACTCTGGAAACGATTTTCAAAATTGTATATAATTTGTATATAAACTATATCGAATTTTATATAAATTATATATAATTTTGAAAATTTTTCTATTTACAATCTATGTAAATTTGACATCAAATATGCAATATTGTATACACATTGCGCAATTTCAAACAGATGCTTCATCAGATTCACTTTCTTGTAGATTTTCTAGAGCATAATTCTCCAAATTTATGTTCAAATAATTTCCAACTTGAATTTTTTCAATTTCTCTTTACAATCCGCAGTAACGGTGATTATCTTGAACTTGAAATGAACACATTCATAAGTTGATGAAAAATGATGTTTACGAGGTTAATTGAAAAGAAAGTGAACCAGCTCACGAAACTTCGGAACATACTTATTATGTTACAAATCTTCCAGTTCATTGTCTTTCACTAAAATGAATTGCATTTTCATTTTACGTCTTCGTCATCTTCTAATCATAACGATTCAAAATATTCTCATCGCCTGTCAAGCGTGTGAGAAAGAAACTCAATTTATCGGCCAGGATATGCAAATGCTTTTTAATTAAAAATTGTCCAGTACAACATAGCCAGAGTATACTTTTGATTTCTTTGCAAAAAGATTTCCCAAACCTCTTTGGTTTTCATCAACTTGTTGTACAATTTTTCAAAAGTATGTCACATGTCTTTAGAAGTTTATTTCAAAATTATCGCATACATTCCTCAAGATTTTCAGAACAAATTCACTCGATATTTTTCAAGTAAACTAGCCAATACAGAATGGCTAGTATCCCGGCGCTGATATCTTCTCAATGATCTCAATTGAAACCTAGCAATCGATTGTTGCAACTTTTGATTCAATGTTATTGGATCTCTGTTCGTACCAGAAATCTTTTTATAAGAAATTATGACAATCGACTACTATTCCCAGCTTTATATTATTTTGATAGAAATATATAATCATTGTATCCACGTTCATATATCGGTATCATGTGACAAAGCAAGGGCGCGAAAAATCAATACGCACGGTGGATTAATAATAAAATGGAGTTGCAGTAGATTCTGTTATCGAGCTATTCCTTGAAATATATTCTTAATGACCTGTTTGTAGAGGATCCTTTGAATTCAACATTCAATGTTACCAGCTAAAAGGGTGAGCAGAACCGTGGAGACTATATCTCTTCTTCGGTTTACGTTCACGTCTGGAAAACTTCATTGTTTGAATAACACCCACATGAATAGCTATGAATGGAAATCAGATGGGGTAGTCTCGACGCTTCTTATCCTTTCGATGACTATAACTCAGGAAGCGAAGAGTTTTTTCTTTCTTCATTTACGTTCATCACGTGTAAATTCATCACTTCTTCTCATTAGTGTTTCGTGGTAAGCGCATTGGCTTGTTTATTTGAGAAAGATCAGATGAAATCCAACAAATTGAGTGTTCTTTTTAATTCATAGGACCTTTAGAAATCGAGTTGGAGTCATTTCATTATTCTATTTCGAAATCAATTTGCTAATACGAGACTAATAGCTGGATATCCAAGTACCACCACTTCGAAATATTCGAAATATCAATCGAACGTCGATTGAATGAATATCGTACGTTCCGAATGTTTTATGCACGTACGTAACAAAGCATAAAAATATGTATGGTTGAAATTACAAGTTTCGACATAGTTTTGTCTGAATGAAAAGAAAAAGAATTTGATAGGAATGAAACACATTCATAACTCAGATATCTAAGAAAGAAATACTCCTTCCATATCATGAAACTACGGGATAATGATGTCAAAAAGGATCGATCCTTTTTTTGTAGAAAGTTTATCAAATTTTTATCGATATTCTTATGAAAATTTATAAAAGCATGGAGTTGCGATCAGCGGCGGCGAGCTAGCAGTGGATTAATGTGACTTCTATCTGAAATTGATTCGGATATTTATTTTCATATCGGAAATTGATTAAATGGGTTGCAATTATGCGATTCAGCTACTCAAATATTTGATAGAACAGTTCTGTCAAAAGTCACATCAATTAGCCGCTAGATAGATTCTACATGGAAACATTGTAAAAGATTCGCAGAATTAAAATAAAACTTCATACTAAATAGATTTTGTTCTCAAATCCAAGAAGAATTCATCAAATCTTAGACAGCGTATATCCTGTTTACTCATCTTTTTTAGGTACCCCATGATGTAAGATACTATTTTCAAGGGGAAATTTAAAACAAGGGACGTTATGCTATCTTCCTTTCAAGGGCATAACAGTTTATTAGGAACCTCTGATCTGGTAAATCACCATCTTAGAACTTTCCGCTTCATCCGGATTCTATTCATCTACCTGCAACCCGTGAGAATCTTTTGAAATTTCACTTGGACAATGAAACCTTTTCTCTTCTTACTTCAAACCTCACTCAAATTCACAAAAAATGACTTGTTTTTTGAGGGGATATTTACGACATTGTATTACATGAAGAGGTTTTTCGAAGTTGCATGAGTTATTCGAAGAATTAGAAGGAGTCGATATATCAAAGAGTTACGAAGTTATTGGATATAATACACAAATCTGGGTGAAATTCACGCGATATCAGGGAGATATTCAATGGGATTACATTGTTAAAGGAGAAACTGGAGTTGTCCAGTACCCAGGGGCTGAAAAATTTCTGTACATGATGAAGTTTTCAGTTTACGTGCAAGAAATTTCCGTACTTTACATGGAATTTCATGTTTTTGACTTGAATTTTCCAGCACAAGTGTACAGGTTGACTGTTTCCAATGCGGTACCGGAAGTTTTCCGTAGATTTCTTTTACAGTGTTTCAGACCTCGGATTTTTAACTGAATTTTATGATAACAAATGAAAATCGAATACCATTTCAAATGAGCATACGATTGATTTTGGAGCTACAGAAAATCACCCTTTTCAGGGTCACTCTTTGTTAATTCATACAGAGTTCATCGTATTCATTCATAATCATTTGAATTGTTTTTACGTAGGAAAACAAGAATGAAAATTCTTTTCTTCTTTCTTTATTCCGTTGTTGAGATAATACGGAGAAAAAAGAAATTGCTGTGGCAGCAAATTTTTGACACACTTTTATTCAAATTCCAACACGATATAGTTTGAATTCTCATAAAATCTATGGTGAATTTAATACACAAAAGTATGTTTTAACAGTGCATTTAACTGTGGATGCCAATTTTCATCTAGGTGAGCGAACATATTCGCTAGTCTATGTACGATACCTTGATTTGTTACGCCAGAAAATTCTTTGTGAACCATCCAGACAAAAATGAAACCTCGAGTATTATGGCATTTATTTATTTGACCTATAAAGAATCGAAAAAAAACTTTTTTCGCATTCCCCTGTCTTTTTGTTGCGATATTCTTAAATACGACTGCCAAATTTGAATATCCAAAATATTCAGATTACACGGAAATCGAAACTAGAAGCATATTCATTGTCGGTATCAGCGGGGCGCCACATTATTATGTTATACTCGGCTTCAAGCTGAGTATCCTCGATTCTAACTAGCCAACATTGATCTCGACTATTCTATACAATGAATTTGTGTGCTGTGAATGATGGGAACCGCGTTTGGAATTTCAATTTTTTGATTATATATAAACTCTGCGAAATATCACTCTCTCTCCACGTGCGTTTGCGTTTTTTATACTCCAAAAATGACGTATTTTGCGCAGTCAGTAGAAATCGAAATAAATTTACATTCTTTAGAAATCTAAGAGATATTCGAACATATAAATTCGCATATTTTTATAACAACGAAAGAATGGCATTGTAAATCTCGATTGTTCGCAGAAGTTCGATGCTTCTCAAAACATCGTGAAAATTGAAATTCATCCATATCCTCATATGATTCAACGAAAATATCCGTTGATCGATGAACGCGACAAACACCTTAGTCACCTCGGTGGTAACAGATTTGATTGATGAATAGAAAACGGCTCGAGCTTTCTACAATCGACGATAGAAAAATATCATTAGATATCTTCAATTAAAATGAAACTGGGGGGGAAAAAGAAAATGCCTTCCTCTCGAGATTCTTGAAAAATCATTTCATTCGGTGGTTGCACTTGTTTATGATTATTTAATAGAATTAATTGCACGTTCAAGTGCCACGTCCATTGCTCCTTGACTTAAGGTTAGCACCGTGCGAGTGGAATTATTAGAATGCACGCGACCGTCGAGTTTCTTATACACTGATTATTTCCAACAATTTCACAAAGGCCTATATGTTTTCTCCATTCACTTGTTTGTCTAGATTTCCAATTGTTTCCTATGAATTGGAAAGAACGAAGGTGTAAAAATAAATGCCGGTTAGGTATACAAGCGATTCAGCACGATTCAGCCGGATATTGCTTACAGATCAAAGACGATGTACCTTTTGCGATTCATCTCTCGTTGAAATGTGTATGTGCGTTAATAATCGTTCATTTTATGGCAGGAATATTGTTGATCGTTCGTTATTATTGCGATTGGTCATTCTAGAAAGTTGCTATTCAACTAAAGTCTTTCAGTGTCCTTCGGTTGATATTTTACGTGGAAAAGTACAATTCGCTAATACGTGTATCGTGTTTCAGAGTCTATTTTGTATTTGAAATCTGTGTGTGTGCGAGATTGAACAATTAATTGTTATTATTATTTTCACTTCAGGATTCAAAATATTTTCCCGTAGACATTGATATGATTGAGGATCGAGTACGATTATCATTTCATTAAATTTATACTAAAAGAATGATAGAAGATGGATGCTCTGATCAAGCAGTACTTTTGTCGATTCTGAAGTATTCCCGGTCGATCAATTCGAAGATTTGGATTTAAGATAGGAAAATACCTTCGATTTCTGGAGGCAAAATATAAATTACTTGCAATTATACTCGTAAAAGTTGGCGATAAAAAGTGAAGAATTTTTTTCTCCGGCGCATTCATTGTAATCTACAGAAACTAGGGAAAATCCTTCGTGGAATGAAGTGCAGACGCGTAGGAGAGTATTCTGGATCAATAACGAGAGTGGTAGACAGTCGTTGGGGTGCTTCTCTGCATGCCTAAAGTCTGGTAGGATTAAACTCAATGTTTCCGTTAGAAATCGTACATTGATAAGTGATGTGAAGTGAATTCCATTCGCGTGCATTAAAAAAACAAATAAATGCTCTTTCGTTCTTGTTTTTTGAAGAATGTCTTATATCATTGAAAATCTTCACATGAAGTAAAACTTCCTTTTTGTAATGTTATTATTATTACTCATTTTATCAATGAAATACATTTGGTCGGATATTTTTACATCACTTCCAGTTTTTCTTTGTATTTCAAAATTCAAATTAGTAGACGCAAACCGCGATTCATTGCAAAATTTTCGAGTCATTTTTCAAAATTTTGATGTTAATGTTATCAATGTTGTGAGCCACAACAGAATAAAAGGAATTAATAATGATGATTGCATTCACAATATTTGTGGATTTCTGAAGAGATAGCAAATTATTTATATAAATCTATCAATATCTCGATTGAGAATTTATCTCGTGAACCTGAATATGAAATCTCGATCCTACGTGGGTCCAGACAAGGATTGTAACGCTCAGCTACCGTTGGGAAAGTCTTTTCAGCACAACCTTGCAGAAATCAGCATTCAGTAAAAGATGTTGAAAAATAAAAGTCAGGTCTATAAACTAATTCACAGTATTTATCCTATAAATACAAAATCTTGTGCAACATTTTCCAACAAATTTGAGAAAATTCTGTTTGTTGGGTACTGAGAAAAGCGTAGAGGACTAATTATCATTCTTTGTGAATCTGTGAGCAAAAGTGGAGCGAGTTCATCGTTCTCCAGGCAGCGCTCCTATGTTAATTTTTCCTTTTATACATTGGGGCTTACAGCGATCTAGCATGGGTCGTATCCCAGCTATATGGGCTCAAGAAATGAAGCTGGAACTAAAGGTCTCAGATATTTAAAATCTTGATAAAAATTTTGTGTAAACAGTTATGAAAATCGGTTGCTAGCTTTACGGCTGCGAGTTTCAGCTCCATTCAAGACTGGACCCAAATACCGCAAAAATTCATACACGCTAGGGAAGAAACCAGTTGCAGTGATAGCGAAACGTTGGCAATCAACCGATACAAGACGCAGCTCTACTCCCGAAGCTCAAAATTTATTCAACTCAGCAATATTATCCGCATCTCATCCTAGTTAGATGACCTTAAGAGAACACAAACCTTCGGAACCTTCATTCAATGTTCCTAGACGTTTGAGTTCTCTTAGGATATTCAGAAATTTGCCAGATTTCGAATGAATTCGTCAGGTCAACATATTGATAATTTCCATTCAGAGTAGGAAACCCCACATCTATATTTGTGTGTCTAAACGAATCCACTGGGTTATATGAAATGTGAGAATATGTTAACAATTTTAGGAGGGACAATCTCTTCACGGTTCGTTATTTGAAATATGTGTCGTCAGATATGTATTCGAAGAAGGACAACACGAGCATACAAAAATATTGAACGTGAAAATTCATAGCGGATGTAACAGTAATAGACAGAAGACATTAGAGATTACACTTCACGGTCAGAATATCAATTCATATTGTCTCAAGAATTTTGATAAACCATTATGACTTGCTTTTTATTTCTTTTACCATCGACTCGTTAACATTGTTGTATAAACAAACAAACAAAACTCAAATAAAGTCGTGATATTTGCTCCAACAGAGGTGATAATAAAATCTCATTTAAAATAAAAGTTTAAATCCTGATAACATTTGTGTGTGTAAGTGTTTGAGGTGTGTATTTGAGAGTTGATAATTCATATTCGTCACAAAGAGGTGAGTAAACAATATCGTTTTATCTTTCCAGTTGCTTATACTGTTGAAGTATTTACAAGCAGCGCATAGCGAAATGAGACTTACAAAAGGTACATTTGAATCTTACACACTCGACATAACCATTTGATTTAACAGCTATGTCTTGAGTTACAAAATTCTATCATATCGACATTATTGTTACATTGAATTCCCATGTCGATTGTGTAACGCCCTTGTTGCAGATATTTTACTGTAGAAGCATTCTAAATGTAACTTGTGTGATACTTACCTAGTCATGTGTTGCTCGAGTTGTGTAACGAATCAACTCGAATATTACGATCACTAATGTTTACGTCGGATTCCCGTGGACGACCATGAACAACGCATCAGGATGTTCATCAGGATGAGACATAGACGTCTCTTTACGTCATCTTTATTGAATAAGTTTTTTTTCCTCGTCGATATGGAATTTTAAAAGAAATCAGTACTTGGTAGAGAACAGAAATAGTCTAATGAACTCCAATATTCAAAAATAATTGTACTTTGAAAATTATATTGAGCTTAACCAATGAAACACACAATTTGATATTCGTTGTTTTTGAATTCATGCAGTACATCCTCAGTAAATATACGAATAGAAATCGATAATTGGGTCGATCCGGACATTCATAAGGACTTGAAGATCCTTGAGGTCGGGGTTATTCAAAAATTTGGCGTCCCTCTCAAGAACTTGACTGAAATTGAATATTGATGATTCAAATGAAAATCATCTTCTTCGATCCGAATCAGGATTTTCCAAGATTGATATTTTGGATTTGGCATAAAAGCTTGTATCGTTCCTTTATAATTATTAATAGTACAAAAGATTCTTGTTTTTTTTCTGTTACGTGTCACATAGAGAATCATTAGAGAACACTTTTGAAATTATGAGGTGAGGTCGAAAATTCATTATAATTCCAGAATAAATTCATTTCTTCTGAAGCTGTTGTCTGAAGCTGAATGTTTTTGAATAAATAGATGTTCCGACCAGGTCCAGGAGATAAATTTGTAGTCAGGAATTGGGTCAATTCACTAAATTTATTTTGGCCATTGATTCAATTCCCAGATCTCCTGCCGAAGGAAACATCAATTTTCTATTCAATTCATTATCCAATACATGGAGAGTTATGAAAGCAAAAAGAAGAGTTACAACGAAAAATGGATCACAGTGTGAATCATTGAAACTTCTTCAATTCTTTAACGATAAAATATCTTCATAATTTTTATTTCACGGATGAAACATTTCTTCAAATATACGGTCGTTGTTATACGATTAAATACTTGAAATATTTCAATTGAATACCACTAGAAGTTTGCATGAATGCTAAAAAAGTTGCAGGTTGGTTTTTTGATACGTAAAAGTGTAAGACGATTCACTTCTGTCGTACGAGAATTCACTGAACGCTCACATGTGGTGTAGATTCACGTTGAGAACAAGAATAGCGCTGGCTAACCGTGATTCGAGTATTGAATTTCGTTCTTTTCTCTCTCATTTCACGATGTACTCTACTCGACTTTCCCAACCTTCATCCCATAGACAATAGATGTATACAGTTTAACAGGAAATGCCGGATGTCCGGTGGTGAAGTGATGATTGAATCCATATCATTCTCACAATACCTGTCTACGTGGACAACAAATATTCATTGATTTGAAAAAAAAAACATCATCTTTGACTACAACAACGATAGAACGACGAACATACCAAGTAAAAAGATTATTCATTAGACCTCCTCGTGTTGTCGATGTAATACAACTTGACGTGATCTCATTCTGATTTGAAGACGTTCTCAGGTTTTTCATTGATTATTTTTATATGGGTCAAATACTCTTTTTCTTGTTTCATATGCATCAAGTGGAATGTGAATTTCATTTCATTACAGGAATACATTTTTTCTTTTGAGCATTATAAGAAATTTAATACAAATATCTCTATATAATCATACTAAATCAATCTCAGAGTACCATTGGTTTTACTTCGATACGTGTAAAACATGGAAAAGAAATCCATGGATATTCACATTTTATGTATCGACTTTTTATCGATAGTTATTATTTCTAGCGTTCATTGAGTTTTGTGATTAAATTAGTTCAATACGCATCTTAATTCTGTTTTTCATATCACCAACTTGGATTGCCGATTCGATTATCTATCTGGAGCTATCAAGAGAGGAAGAACAGAAGTGTGAAATGGGATAATTTTTAATTCAATTTCTCATTCGAATTATGTTCTGCAGCATAATTTTATTCGAATGATCCACAACTATCCGTTGTAGTATGAATAATATTTTTCAAATCAATATTTGGTTTTAATTTGTAAATTTAAACTTCCAAGCGAAACTATAGCATAACAGTATCTATATGATTCATCAATTGCTGCTTTGGAATCTGCAGTTGATCTGCGTTGGTTTCCCATCTCTCGATTCTTCATTCAAATTTGAGGAAAAAACCAAGTATATAGCATCTTTTTGCAAATTGCTCCGCTGAATATTCTGCACCATATACATACGATATATTATGTCTATCGAATAATTTCTTCTCTCATCCTTCTCAACGTCACTTCCTCATTCGTTATTTATCATCTTGTTTTATATTCAACATCTTTTCACAATATTAGATCTCCAATGTTTCAAGTTTTTGTTTATTCCGTGAATTTCCAGACTCCAAATGTAACTATAAAATAATATTTTCTTTGCTTCAATATTACACTTATATTGATCTATCACAGGGAATTTCTTACACGAGACTTCCACTTGTATTATTCACTGTTTAATATCTTTTTTCTTTCTAATGGTGTTATCTAAGTAAGTGACTGTTTTTTCAACTTCCCTTATTTTATGCGAACATCAAAATATGATTGTGAAAAAAGATGGATAATGAAACCGTTATTTTATGCCGCGTTGCGTATAACCGCAAAATCTAAACGAATTAACATTAAAACGAAACTGGTTGAGTATAGGAAGTGGAAAACTTCGTAAAGAATTTGAAAATTCATTTTTTTCTTATCAAGTTACGAATGAATTTCAATTCGGTCGAATGAGGGATATTATTGCTCCACTTTGAATTTCATGTACGATTTGATTCACTTGAGGAAAAAAATCCTTCTAAAAATTCAAATAATGTGACTGGAATCTCTTACAGCCATATTTCTGAATTTTAATGTGAATTGAAAGTTTTTCTCAAGGCCCTGAAAATTCAAACGAAAGTGGCTGTCAAAAGTGTTTTGGAGAACTTTTGGTGAAAAACAAGATGCACCGACTGCTCTAATTTTGAATTCATTCTCAAATATCTGTCCTCTTCGAATTGGTATAATTTTTTCCGTAGTATAAAAAAACACAAAGCGATGATGAACGATGAAACAGTATAATTTTCCCCGCTCATGTTTGGCCTTGAGATTTTTATTTGCCTACAATTCGCGCCGTACGAATCCAGCATCAAAAGAGAATTTTGACGTAGTCGTGTTGTCGTGAACAGAGGGAATATGTCGTTGACCTCATCTTCGGGGTCCTTAAGGTGCAAAAACATACACGCGATACCGTTGCTACGAGTTTCCTCTCACCTCCTTCCCTGCCTCACGCTCTTCTCTCGTCGTCACTCTAGGTTGTTGCTGCTACACCTGTCTGTTCTACCGTCGCTACGTTTGCTTCTGTCTTGACGGAGCAGCATTGCTGCAAAAGTCACGGTACGATGCATTCAACGATACATCGCGCTGCCCACTTCCATCTACACTACCGTGTACATCTAGGCGCAGGTTGATTCCTCAAAGCCGCATAGAACGTAGAGGAACGTCGTTGTCGTCTTCGTGGTATGTCCGAGGAATTCATCCTTCTCGTCTTTCTTCTGAGTTAATTCTCCTTATCTGTCCAAGAAACGATAATTATCAATTACATACTCGAAAATTCAACCAGCGGAGAACGGAATGAGAAACCTCAAAACTAATATTCGCATTGTGTATAAAATCATGAAAAACGGTATTAATAGCAGTATTTCGTGCAGGTTCCACATCATCTTTGTTGATAGTAACATGTTCTTTACGATCGTGCTGCCTCGCAGTTAAAGAACGTATGATACAATTTGTTTGCCGATGTCCAACTGTTGGACTTTATTCAAGCGTTCACATTATATCTAATAACCCGTTAGTTTTGGTACAAAGTTATATTCGCGGTATATCTGATATTAGTGATATCACTTACACTCGCTTCGTTTGTACATCGCGGTACATAAATATATTTAATGTATCCATAACTTCTGGACAATTACCAACAGCTTTAGCTTCTGTTGAAATGCTTATTTTCAAGAAGAAAGCTAATAGATTCTTAACAAGCAACTACCGCCCTCGGTGTTTCATTGGTCGTTAGCTGGATCGTATAACGTCTCGTCGCTAAGCATTTGTTCAGTTGTTTTGTACACAATAACGTGATTCCACACAATCCGCTTTATGGCAGGTAGATCTATTATCTCTGATGCTAGCGATGCTCGTAACGACTGGACACTAGAGCACGAACAATGGCGATGCGACCAACTTGGTGTCAGCTCTTAATCGAAGTCCAAGTTTCTTTTACACTATAAAAAAGCAAATTAATTTATCTCATCAAATATATCCTTGGGTATGGATGATCAAGTTAATTCCAGATAGATCGTTCGAAAAAGTTGATTTTTAAGTTGAAATTTTATTGTATTCGATCAGATATCACATAGTTGATTTCCTGGCAGTAATTCAATTAAGTTACTGCTTCACACCATTTCTTCAATACGGGGATTCTTTTTCTGATTTTAAATCAAAATCAGTCTGTCATTGGAACATCCCTCTTTCTCTGAAACTGTATCAGTGGAATTTCACTGAATTGTAGTGATAAGTACAGTGATACCACTGTGAATCAGGGAATATTCACTGATCTTCATAGTGAAATATGACTAATTGTAATCAGTGAAAATAACATCCAGCCGCGGAATCAGTGAATATTCACTCACCCAAAAAATCAGAATCTACTCTATAATATGAGCTTAGTACATCTTCTTCTCAATATCAGTGGTAATTCTTCTACACGGGAAGACCCGGTCTATTAATATTTAGAAAAAATTTATCAACGTTTAGAAAAATGACTATCAATTTGTGAGTTTATCAAAAATTCGTAGGCAAAATATTAACAGTTGATAGTTTCATTGGTATTTTTCACAGTGAAACTATCAATTGTTAATACATCGACTACGAATTTTTAGTAGACTCACTACGAATATTTCTCAGCGATCCTCGTTTTCCCTAAATTGACAGTCATTTTTCTAAATACTAATAGACCCGGTCTTTCCGTATAACGTTCAGAGGAACTCCCACATCAATCCTCTGAATCTCAGAGGAATATGTACCAGCCTTATATTATTTTAGAGGAATATTCTTAATTATAGTATACGATCTTTTCAGTGCTGATTATGCAGTGAAATGCAACTGATTGAAATTAGCGGTATACTTATAACCCCGGAGTCAGTGAGATTCCACTGGTTAAGATTTAGAGAACTCTTTTCTTGAATGCTCGTAATTTCTGGAATGAGTTGAAGCTTTTATATTTTTCGAATAATGATTAAGGGGGTTGAAATACTGGTATCCATTCAGGCAGTTATTCAGTCGGTATCTTTAATGTCACATTTTTGTGGTGAATGTGGATCCAATTTTTCCCCAACAGGTTTCCATGGCAAATTAGGTCATTTTATGAAATTCAAATCATTAATTGCAAGTTAGATTGAATGGTGTTTGAATTCAGGATACCATTTCCTAGATTGATTTGTACCTAATGTTACGTACCATGAATATATAATAGAATGTGTAACGTATTTCACATCCTGTTCTATGGATTACTTTGCTCATTTAATTAATTGCTTTATATTTGATTCAATTAACGTTCTTCGTTTTACGTGGTTTCCACCAAGATTTATATCTGTATTTGAAAAATCAATCAATCGGAGAGGATATGGTCGGCAAATTACAGGATCCAAGATGCAGATGTATATCAGTTCAAATCTCATAGAAAAACTTTATGCATGAACTATATAGGTTTTGTGTATATCCTTTTTTACAGCCCATATAACAGAAAAAGCTTCTGAAATGCATTTTTCAATCAGAAAAGTATATTGAATCCTTTTTCGACGAACAGAAATGTTTTTTGAATGCATTTGGTACATTTCAAATGTTTTTTTAATACATCAAATATGAATTTTGTATACATTTGGAATACTTCTGTTCGAATTTATTTGAAAAGTATTTTCTGTTTTATGGGAGTTGATATCAAAATTTACGTGAGTGGATACTTCGTTGACTCATCAGCGGTGTAAACAAAAACAAATTCCAAAGGTATTAACTTTCATTGGAATGATTATTTCTGTTCATGAAACATTTCTTTTTATCAAGAAGTTTGTAAATGATTGTGAATTTTCTCACGTATTCTATCGATTTTGGTACGATAATAGTTGGTGGTGATCGTTTCTTGATTGCTGCACGGTGTACAAGTTGGGATGATCTACATAAATGGTAGGATTTAGTTACGCTTTGATGCGAAACGCTGTTGAACATGACTTGGATTTGCGTCACGTTGTCAAACACAATGTAGCAAAGTAAAACATGGTTGCTTAAACTAACTTTACTAGCGTTTATTCCCATCATGCTGCACGCTTTGGCTCATCGCCGGGTTAGTTGCTGCTACACTTTTCACTACTCCTGAGGATCGTAAAAATGTACATCGTTCGAACTATCAATTTGTATTAGTCAATTAGAATATTTGCATATCGAATGGAATAAGATGAAAATTCGATTGCAATGACATTAATCGAAAACAAGTCAACCGAGTATCTAAATTCAATGTTTCGCTTCACATTGAGAAATTAGAAATTACATCAGACACGTTTATACGATACTGCAAAGTTCATTTTAATGTTCTTCGTCAATGTCTTATATAATCCCCTGAAATTGAGGTGACGTAAGTCCTGTAATCTTGAATTGAAAGAAAAAAAGGAAAGAAGAATGTACAGGCTAGCGAAATAAAGAAATCGTTTCTATTTACGAGAAAGCTATTTATTGCGATTTTAATTGTTTGGGAAATATGACAAAAAAAACATTAAGCACGGATCAAGCAAGTACGTGCGCAGTGATGATGTTTCTACAATACAATGGCTCGCCGTGACCGTTACATCTTGTTCTCTTAGTCGCGCATGCGCGGAGCAAATATCAGGATCGCACGTACATGGTTCGCAACGAAACAATAATTATAAACAAATGAAAGAATTTTTTGTTTTAATACATTCACGTACAATAAGTTCGAGTCTATACATACCGCCCACCAATTAATGCCAATTAATTTAACTTGACTGGTCATTGATTGGGAGCTTACACAGTTTAGTGATGGCTCGCTTACAGTTTCCACTCATCGTTTTCAAGGTTACAACACGCACCTTGTTGTCGCTCCCTGGGTACAGTTCGATTATTCTGCCTAATTTCCACTTCAAGGGTGGCGCATTGTCATCCTGAATCAAAACTACGTCATCAATCTGTAAATTCTCTTTTGCAACTGACCATTTCGTCTTTCCTTGTAAAGAAGTAATATATTCAGTTTTCCAGCGATACCAGAAATCTTGCGCTAGCTTTTGAACCAGTTGCCAACGGTCAAGTCTATTCAACGGAATATCGCTGACGTCCGGATCAGGAGGCTTACAAGGGGTTTCCCTATTAAAAAATGGCCGGGAGTTAATGGTTGTAAATCTAATGGTGTCGACGAGAGTTGGCAAATGGGTCGAGAATTGAGGCAAGCTTCAATCTGAACCAAAAGTGTAGCCAACTCTTCAAAACTCAATAAAGTCTCGCCCACTATTCGTTTGAGGTGGTATTTGCAGGACTTCACACCTGCTTCCCACAATCCACCCATATGAGGCGATCTTGGCGGAATAAATCCCCATTGAATATTGTGTGGTGCATAAAATCGATCATTGATTTCCGTATAATGTTGCTCAAGCAAATCAAACATTTCTCGAAGTTCGTTTCGCGCACCAACAAAATTAGTAGCATTATCACACCAAATTTTCTGGGGACAACCTCGACGACTGGTAAATCGACGTAACGATGCTATAAATGCATCAGACGTTAAACTGCTAACGGCCTCGAGATGAATGGCTCGTGTTGAAAAACAAATGAATAAAGCAATGTACGATTTTTCGATTTTTCGATTGCGGCCTCTGCTCACCAGTGTGCCAATAGGTCCCGCGAAGTCAATTCCCACTACAAAAAACGGTTGATTTGGTGTAACTCTATCTGACGGTAATTGTCCCATTAACTGACTCATAGGTTTAGGATTATTGCGAAAACAGATTGTACACCTATGCACAGTTTTTCTAGCCATCTCTTTTGCGCTCAGTGGCCAATAGTTAGTACGAATTGCTGTAAGCAAAGCTTGTGGCCCTGCATGCAACAAACGAAGATGCTCCTGTTTAAATAGTAATTGCGTAAATATATCATTGGAAGGAAGGAGGATAGGGTGCTTTTGATCGAATGTGAGTGACGAATGTTGCAGTCTTCCGCCCACCCTGAGGAGTCCATGTGCATCTAAAAGGGGCTTAGTGTCAATATCTTGCTGGAGGATGCAACTGCTGATTCGTTGCTAAAGCTGACTTTTCCCTTTGAAAATGAGTATCTTGGATTTCCACTGTAATCATTTGACGTGCTTGAGTCAATTCTTTTACAGAAAGACAACCGATACTCCGCTCTGATCTTGGTGTTCGAACGTTTGAAACAAATCGTCGAATCCAAGCAATGACTCGCTCTAGTCGTGAAAGTGAAGAGTACTTTTCCAATAAAGTGGATATTACTTGATTTTCGTTTCGTACATTGGCGTAAATTTGCGATTGCACCTTTTCTTCTTCTCTGATGATTTTCAGTTCTTCGGTGGTCGCAGACCCTCTAATATCAGCAGTTTTCCAGGCATCAACGGATTCATTTAACCATTGTGGTCCTGACCACCATAGTTCACTCTCCTTCAAGTTTTTGAAATTGGTACCTCGAGATACTAGATCTGCAGGATTTTCGCTACCCTTGACATGATGCCAATGCTCTTTCGGCAAGATTGATTGAATTTGAGCTACCCTATTTGATACGAAGGTTTTTTGGTGAGAAGGGTCCCCAGATATCCAAGCGAGTACTATGGTTGAATCGCTCCATGCATGGATTTCGTTCACCTGAACATTCAGTGCTTCTTGTACATTTTTTACCAATTTTACTGCTACGACAGCTCCACATAGTTCCAATTTAGGCAAAGTGATAGTTTTTGCTCGAATTGGCGCTACTCGTGACCTTGAGCACATTAATGTCGAATTAACAATTTCGTCTTCTCCGACGGTTTGGAGATAGATACACGATCCATATGCTTTTAAAGAGGCGTCGCAGAATATGTGTAGATTGAACTGGATCGGATTACTACATCGCACCACTCGTCGAGGAATTTTGATGGTAGCAATTTCTTCTAAATCTTGAACGTATGCATTCCATACTTCCTGAATAGTATTTGGTAAAGGATCGTCCCAACCGAGATTAGCATTCCAGGTTGCCTGCATAATCAACTTTGCTCGAACCAATATTGGACTCACAAGGCCCAAAGGGTCGAATAATTTGGATATAGCTGATAGTACTTGACGTTTTGTTTTTACGATTTTTGGCAATTGAACAGAAAATTCCAACACGTCCTCCCCTGAATTCCAATTTAAACCCAACGTCTTCAAAGAATCAAACTCTGAATCTATATATGGTAATACTTGACTATTGGCGTCTGGTCCAATTACAACATCGCTACAATTAGACCGCAATTTGTGAATTGAAAAACCAGCTTGATTTAACAATTTTTCAAGCTGAGATATTAACGTTATTGCCTCTTGCTCGGTTTGTACTCCCGTTAATATGTCGTCAACGTATAGGTCGTTAAGAAGCACTCGTGACGCAAGTTGACAATCCTCGCCACATGTAGAAGCCAATTGTCGAATGCATCGTACCGCTAAAAATGGAGCGCTGGCTAGACCATATGTAATAGTATTCAAACGATAACTATCTATAGGGGAATCAGGATCAAATCTCCATAAAATAGTTTGGTAACTTCTATCCTGTTCATCGAGTAAAACTTGTCGGTACATTTTCTGCAAATCTGCAGTGATCGCAATTGCATGTAGTCTAAATCGCAAAATAATATCAATGAGATTGTCTTGTAAATTGGGTCCTACCATTAACGCATCGTTCAATGATTTGCCCGAATTTGTCTTTGCCGAAGCGTCAAAAACTACGCGGAGTTTTGTAGTGGAACTTGACGCTCGAAGTACACCGTGATGTGGTAAATAAACTAATTTATCTGATTCCGTGTCAAATTCAATTTTTGTCATGTGATTTAAGTCTATATACTCTTGAATGAATTGCGCATACAACTCTTTGTACGTTGGATTGCTTCTAAATTTTCGCTCTAAATAATTGAAACGTCTCATGGCTATCTGCTTGGATTCTCCTAATTGACATTTAAATTCATTGAATGGTAAGTGTACGACGAATCGCCCATCTGGGCGTCGTTGATGTGTTTGTAAAAAATGAGTTTCGCAAGCTTGTTCTTCTGCCGACCATTTTTTACAACTACTGTCTGAATATTCTTCTAGTTCCCAAAAATTCGTGATTTGTTTATCAATCGTGTCGTGTTGAGCAAATAAACAAGTAATATTAGTTGACAATTGACGTGTGGAATTACTAATTTCGAATGTATGTTCTGGTACAGGACCAGCTATAATCCAACCCAATTTTGAATTTTGTAGAACCGGTAATTTAGCACCGAGTTGAATTTTTCCATCTTGCAATAGTTCAAAAAACAATTCCACGCCAATTAAAGCGTCAACACAACCAGAATTAAAGAATAATGGATCGGCCAAATTAAGATTTGTGGGTACTGGCAATTTGTTTGGTAAAATATTTGTAGAAGGTAAATTTTTTGTTATTCGCGGAACTATTAAACAACAAATATTGAATTCAAACGACGAGACTCTAGATTTTATTTCTAGTTCGCAACTATTTTTAATCATGCATTTCATATCACTTAAACCACTAATACATTCTTGCACTTCGCGGGATTTCAAACCCAACCGTTTCCAAGCAGACGTAGTGATGAAATTACTTTCGCTGGCGCTATCTAATAAGACTCGCAATTGAACTAATGAGCCCTTACTTGATTTAGCATATACAATCGCGGTTGACATTAGTACATGACTATGGCTAAACTTATCTGTGCTGTGATGCACCGCTGAACTCTCTGACGAAGTCGATGATGCTGCTGGAGGAGACGAAACGGATACTGATGGCGTTTGACTCGTAGATTTCGCTGCTGTCTCTTGAATATGGCATAAAGTATTGTGGCGCTCGTTGCACTCTCGACACGAACTCGATTTACAGTTTTGACGTAATGGTCGTTTTTTAGACAGTTCATGCACAAACGTAAACGTTTCACTTCCTTTATTCGTTCATTGACTGGTAATTTTAGGAATCGATCACAGGTATAAATCAAATGCGCACCATCGCACAAATAACACCGTACACTTCGATTGCTCGTAGTTGCTAATGATGTTCGATTCCACTTAGAATTCATTGATTGCGAATTTTTGGCGTGTTGATTCCTTTCTGAAATAGACACGTTTGTTTTGAATTTCGTATCTTTCGATTGCACGTTAGCTCGTTCTAAAATTTGACAACGACGTTGAAGAAAATCTATCATCGTATTTGTTTCTATGCTATTCTTATCTTCGATGGTTTCGATGTGTTCTTCCCACATTTTTCGAGTATTGCTATCTAAATTTTGCTCGATCATATGAATTATCAGATCTGACCATTTATCGATAGGTCTTTTCATTGCACCTAATACTCGCAAATGTTTTTGTACGTGATCTACCAACTCTTGTATAACACTTGCACTTTCCCTTGTCACACGAGGCATTTCAAACAAACACTGAATATGTTTATTGCGAATAGATTTTTCGTCGTCGAACCGCTTTTTTAATAACTCCCACGCCACTGTATAATTTTCTTCGGAAATCTCGATCGATTCGATTATTTTTGCAGCAGTTCCACTCAAAGCACTAACTAAATACTGGTGTTTTTGTACTTTCGAAATGTCACGCTTGTCAATTAGTGTTGTAAAGGTGTCATGAAATCTTTTCCACTCTTCGATGGTACCATCAAATGTTGGTAATTGAATCACCGGTAACTTGAGTTGTGGTTCTCGTGGCGCCACAGGTTGTACCGAAATTGTTTGCATGAGCTCTGTTTGTCGTTCGAGAATACGAGTTAACGCCTCATTATGCACGTCGTCATTCGATCGTGCTGCCAACTGATGAATAATACTCGATTGCTGTTCCAATAATTGTAATATCGTGCCATCCTCGTTGGTCGATGCCGTTGTTGTATGACGAGCCTCCGTAGGATGTCGCTCTGGTTGATCGATGTATGCTGAGAGAACTCCTCGTAAAGCGAAATATCGATCTTCGAATTCTCTTTCTTCACCGAAATCCTTTTCATCGAATTCTTTTTCGTCAACGATTTCTGATAGTTGTTTAGTGATTTCTTGAATCCTTTCATATAATTCTTGGAGCCTTTCATAACGGGCTTCAATTTCTTCTTTCGATATTGTTGTGTTGCCGGCGACAACTTTGCTAGCAAATGTTTCCATTGAAGTCAACCTGCCTTTGACATAACGTCTCTGTTTTCTCAAACTGTTACTGTCCATTTTGATTTACGGATTATGATACGCGAATAAAACACGAGATTTTGCTTACGAACTTGATGTGCTTGTGTACTATACGAACGTAGAACTGACTATAGAGCAATGGCGACGCTCTCACACGATAACTTGAACAACCACGCGAAAGACACTGGCATTCTTGCGATTAACGATTACCGAATGCTTGATCCGGCTCGAAGGACCATGTACAGGCTAGCGAAATAAAGAAATCGTTTCTATTTACGAGAAAGCTATTTATTGCGATTTTAATTGTTTGGGAAATATGACAAAAAAAACATTAAGCACGGATCAAGCAAGTACGTGCGCAGTGATGATGTTTCTACAATACAATGGCTCGCCGTGACCGTTACATCTTGTTCTCTTAGTCGCGCATGCGCGGAGCAAATATCAGGATCGCACGTACATGGTTCGCAACGAAACAATAATTATAAACAAATGAAAGAATTTTTTGTTTTAATACATTCACGTACAATAAGTTCGAGTCTATACAAAGAAAAGAGGAATTATCAACACGACTGAAGAATATCTTTTAATATCCTTGTCATCGTATTAACTGTACGTTATCCATCAATCCAAATGTAAGTAGGTAAGAGGTATAACTACTTTACGTCACTAGTTTCTCGTTTCTACTATATAACTTTCGTTCTCCTGTGAATTTTTCTCGTGAGCTTGAGTTTCAAAAAAAATATTTGAAAATCAGATAATTATTATTAGGATGAGAAAATATGTGGAAATGAATGGTATTGAATGATATACATATATGTTTATGTATATGCACGTGTATGTGAATGTATGTAATTCGACAGCGAGGAAAAAATGTTCCGAGCTGATTGTAGATAAATTTTACTTCTGCAGATTGCTGCAAATTATATGGTTTCAGATCAATTTTGTATCAGATCGTTTTGACTCAATATCCTCAAATGTATTGAACGTTTCATACGGTGAAAGTTCCTTCGGTACTTGAAGTATGTGTGTTTTTGTGTGTTGGTTTGAAAATTCTTGAAAAGACGAAAATTTTGTGCTTGGGATAAGTGTACTTGCACACCTATAAGTATTTTACGACTACAATATCGAAATTAGAGAGACCGTCAACGGTTACGTGAGAGGAGGAATGCCTGACCTCACGACTGGACACCACTACTCTTACTTTAGGGTTGTTGCACTATACGCGTGTTCGGCATACGTTTAGCTGTTTTGAAAGGTCTCGCGAGCCAATATAACACGAACATGCTACCGCTGGTGCTTTCCTACTGGCAAAGAGTTGTTGCGTAATCACACATATACACGTACTTGAAAGTACGACACTAATACCATGTGGAACCGCTAAATTGAACCACTAATATTCTCTCATATCGTATTGTCAATTTAATAACACACTTTACCACGATAAATACGATTTTAGCTAATTCCAAGGCACCGTAATGAAAGAAAATTGGGTCTCTCGTTCTGTCTTTTGATCAGAATCGCATGAGATTGAAAAACGGGTGATCTCGGATTCTCTCAGAGAATTTTCGAGTATCGAGAGAATATCCAAATTGATAGATTTTTTTACTGTTTTATGAACAATTGAATCACACCTGCGGATGAAATCCTTCCAAAAATATGTGTATTTGAATTACACGTGGACCCGATGTCTTGAAATTTACAACACATGTACCGCTAATACAGCAGCGTGTGAACAAAAGATTCGAAAAATATATTTTACGAACCTTTTATTTATCTATTCGTTACATATCATTATGCGTGGTTCTATAATTCTCTGGGTTTATAACAGAACCAGTGTTTTTTCCTTAGAAATTTTTTAGAATTTATGAGATTAGACCTACACTTAGCAGCAGGGTCCAAGGCAACAGGTTACAAGCGAGACTTTTGTATTCGACAGACCTGTTTAAAATTTCTCAGTTGCCCTTTCTTGAAGAATGACCGCGGTATCCGAAGCACCTGCCTCGGCCACTTCAATTTGAGAATTTGCCCTGAAAGCGCGTATACTCTTACACAACACAGTGATGATGGAAGAAGACTCACAAATTTAGTGGCAGGTTCAATTATACGAATATTTATAATACGTCCAATGATATGTGGAATTATTTAGGAAATAATTCTCTGTGGTACAAACTGATTAGTTCAAATGATTATTCAACTCGTAAGCACATATGGAACCATTCCTTTTCCGCTGATTTAACTAATTTAAAAATAAATCATTTAAAATTGGTTGAATCAGTGGAAAAATGGGTCTGTATGCGCTTAAAAATTGATTAGTTATTTTAACTACTCTCTAAAATTTTTAGAATGAGATTTCACTCTTCAGGCAACCAGAAGTGAGCTTGTCGAAATTTTGAATGAAATTCCTAATCTTTCACTCAGAAACTCTCAGACACTCCAATTTTAGAGTGAATTTTCCACTCTAAAAGAGTGAGAATCCCACTCGAAACGGATCGGCTCACTTCTGAGACTTAGCGGAGGGAAACGCTTGATTTTTCACTCTTGCAGATTTAGAGAGTAATCTTTTTTTTCCGTGATACAATCATCGTTACTGCTTATTATCAACTTTCACCCCTGACCAATGATAATATTAATTTCAGTGATACGCGCAGTGAAAAATTCTTGCTGAAATAGCGATTTTTAAATATCTGCTTTGCTATTTAAGCAAGATTTGGCTAATTCAGTGAATTTTCTAGCAGTCTGTGTGTATCTACAATGCCGAATCGCTGGCAAGAGGATTGGTCACATCAGCAAAGCAAATGTTTTTCTTCTAGTATAACCGATAGGAGAATTATCAATTTCACTATTGACTGTCAATAAAATTATTACTTATTCCACAGTTCATAAAGAAAATTATTTCCCAAAGTAATTCGAAGGGTGGTGTCATATCCAGATATTACAATTCAAGGAATGGGGTCTGTGATTTCCTTATCGAAATGTGTCTCATTTTAATTAACGGGTTTCAGTTATAAAATCGAGGAATTATTCAGTGATCAAGCAGTGAAGTTGCATTGATTAAAATCAACAGTATATTTTAGTATACCGACAATACATGAACTGGGATTAAATTTAAAATTCAAATGCAGAGAATAAGCGAACTAATAAAAGAAGCTGAATATGGGATTCATTGAATTCAAATTGGTCAATAGAATTCATAACGACTGCATCTGGCAAACTGGTTTGTATTCCACTACCCCATTGTCTTCACGCAAGAAGGATGAGTACATCACTATGAAAATCACAGCTAAAAGTTTTGCTCGATCAATCAAAATTTCACTAACTTCTCCTCGATGATTCAGCAGATTCTTTTTTAATCGACTTCAAATTTCATCTATCGATTATCTTCCGAATTAAAACATCAGTTCTCGGTGCTGTCTGAATTCAACCTGAGAGAAGATTAGTTGCATTTCAACATTATCATCATGAGGTTGAAGTTACCACACACATCTATCTCGGAGATTTCATATCTCCGCACGATTCGCCGATCATTTTGAAAACACGTGCAGATGATTCTTCAATTAAAAGGCAATGATCATGAATTTTCTAAGGGATGTTGAAGACGAAGATCAAGATTGATTATTTCGAGAAGATGTTCTTGAAGAAATATCTCGACAATCCTTGATGTTTATTTTCAGAACATTCCTGCTCGTTTGAATACCTTCGTTAATAAACTTCTGCGCGTAGGTGCATAATAATTTATATATCATATAAATTTTTTACAATCAATTCTCCTTCACATTTGATGATGAATTTACTTTTTCGAAACATATAAATTTCTTCTTATTTTACTCAACGCTTGGTGTGATTTAATCGAAAACAGTAGCAACGATATATTCTTCTTTAATGTCTACGCAACGTGTTTAGATTGATTGTAGTTACAACGAATGCGGTTTTAATTAACTCAAGGTTTTAACATGACGAGTTTCTCATGTCTTGAAATTCTTGATATCTGATACAAGACAATATTCTCTTAGTTTCGAAACATTTGAGGATCGATGTCAAGACAAGACAAGACCTCTCATCTTGTCTCGTCTTGTAAAAACCCTAATCATTTATATCGAAGGACTCGTAGCTCGCTCCAAGAACAGATAATACGAAATCTTATGTATTTTCTTGAACCGAGCCAAGAAGTTCGTTGTAAGAGATATTTTTTATTGATCTTCCACTTATATAGCATCAACGCGTTTTGGTTACGAGTTCTCTTTGACTGATGGATGGTTCTTCATTGTATATTTTTTCCTCGTTAGATTTGAATTTTAAATATCGCTATCAGGCGATTTATTGTTAGCGAGATGAAAAATATAAGATCATTTTGAATGAGAAAGTTACTCAATGTATGGACATTTTAATGCACTTCTGTTGTGATCGTACGGATGGAAGTGATTTTTCGTTTGACTCGAATTAATGGATTCTCATTAGTTTCTATTCGTTGTGATTATTTAAATGACGGAACACTTGCTTCACACTGTGAAAAATATACTTCCTAAACTGCCAAAGAAGTTTGTCAGTTTTTTACACAAACTCTTTTTGTAAATTACCAAACAAAAGTTTGTAAACATTCAAAAAATGTTGTGATTTCACGAAGATTTTTGAGAATTTACAAACACGATCATTTATTCGAGAATTTACGAAATTCCATTCACGCATACAATTTCCAACTTTAAAGATTTGCAGAACGGAGATTATGGAGATTGAAAATTATAATACAAAACTTCTGTGTGCCCTCTTTCGTATCGTATTCTACCGTTATAAACATTTACGGATATTTATATGAAATTTTACTCAATACTGGTATCAATTACATTCACAAACTTTGATTCTCACCTCGCTTTCTTATTATCAAATGAATATAAGAAGTTGCCGAATTCGATGCCGTTATTAATACAAAACGTGTGTATAATTTCACATTCTCCCGATAATATTGAATTTTGTCATAATAATACTCTACGTTCCAAGTTTGGAATGTCATCGTTTTCACGTCGCTCTTCAACTTGTTTCGGAGAATTTAAATATCTGGATTCATCGGAAAGTCCTTTTTCTTATTCCAATCAAGTCATGACAACTGGCAGAGGAGGATACATAAAATTAAACTCGTGACCCTTCCGCATTCTTCGACGGAGTAAATCGTGGCAAAATCGTACCTTTTATGTCCTGAAAATCACCGATTCCTTCCATGAAATCTTTCATCCAGTATTACGTGATTCATGTGAAAACAATTTCATGTGACAATCCTGTACGTCCTTCACCTCGAAAAAAGGAAGAGTCTCCGGAGTCGAGTATTGTATTCATTTTATTTTCCCGCATCCGTCTGCATCAGTGCAATTGCATAACGGTCAAGCACACGTGTGCTCATGTGTTTGATTCATTGTGTTGGTGCACATATACAATACGTATACGTTCCCGCTCACGTTCCACCATAAACTCACTTTTGTATTTTTTCTTTCTTTTTTCTTAACTCGTACAACTTCGAGTCACGTTGCATATAAAAATCTGTGTATATACTTGGTTCACGTTTTGATGTAAACAACCTCTCAGAGGCCTGCTTGGTGAACGAAATGTGAACCGTCGTCGTTAATTATTATGTACGGTACAGGAACAAATAATGTATCTAATTATCGATGAGACGATATCATCATCGTCGTTTTCAATTCAATTGATTCGTGTAAACACGAAAAAAAAGAACAACTAACAACAAATCATTGGGAGTAATGATAGTGATCGCGTTATTCCACTAGTTACAGTTCCTGTACTCGAGAAAAATACTGTTCATAGAGAGAACGGGTGATGAAGTTGGGTTTTAAATCGACTACTCGTTTTTATGTTTTCAGTCATTATATTTTTTTTCTGTTTTTGTTTTGTTCCAGGTATGTCGTTTGAAGTAACGATTTTCACGAACACAGAACCAGGGTGAGTGAAAAGTGCCGTGTTTTTGTCCATTGCATGGAAAATCTTCAAAATTTGGTCCTTTCCAACCGATCAGAAGTGTTCTAGTAACGTGAAAACACTGCTTTGAAAAAGTATAATTGCTGGAGCCCATAATCTTTCAGTTGACCGGGGAATGTCCTGGTTCGCGAGGTTGTCCCGGTATTCCAGTCATTACAATGGTTCCGGCCGCGACCGACTTTAATTGAATACCTTTTTTCTTATTATTCAAACGGTAAGTAACCATTTGGTTGAAAAATTCTTCCCCCTTTTGTCAGATGAAAAGAAAACTCTGCGCACTCCAAGAGAAGGCCGTTTGCGGGAATCGAATTCTTCTACCCACAAGCGGAATTCACATTTGATATTTCACCAAACGGATTTGGAGTTCGTCGAAGAAGAATTTCTACTTATGGCAGATCCGCTTGTGGAACGGATATGTTGGATTGCGTCAAACATACATTCTTGTTCCTCGTAAGAGGGAACTCTGCGATCGCATTTTGGGAAACTTGCAAATTGTTGATCTCCAAAATCTTCAAAGTCTCTCCGATACCAAAATATTATCTCTGATAACAAAATCGGTTCGGCGTCAGTCAACAAATAACTGAATTAACTTTTGCTGTGATGATCCGATTGGCATAAAATTGTCCCCACCATTGTATAGGGTTAAATTTTCATTCTACACGGCACCTTAGATAGCAAGTATGTATCAAACATTGTCTCAGATCCATTCCAAATGGGATGTTTCTTCAAGTTCAATTGATATTGTAATGTCCAATCTTTTAGAAAATATAAAACGGGAAATACTGATGCATTGTCATGTGGACTGGAATTCTGTAATTTTCAAAAACAGAGGAGAAAAATTATAAACCCAACTTTGTTTTATGTATCGTATATAATAATCACACAATAATAATAATTTTTGGAATTACTATAAGGTGAATTTGACAGAATATAGAAATTAGATACAATTCGAAATCCACTCAGGAAGAGAGAATCGTGAGTTACATCAAGTGAATAATATTCTCAAGTCGAAATTGAATATTCTCGAACTCAGTACGTAATAATCTCGATACAAGAAGAATTGTGTTTCGTGTAAAAAGAATGAATCGAAGGAGCTGAACTTGTTGCAAGAAATATATTATTTTCTAGAATGCATCAGGTTCGTTGACTTGGATTGATAAAATAGAGGAACCATAATGTACATGCGTGTACTATAAATTTAACTTTAACCCAGTATTTTATTATCAATCCAACGCAGTGAATCTGCAGAAGAATGTATGTTCGCAGATGCCCTATAAATTTGACAAGAATATTTTTAAATATCAATGAACTTGCTCTTTCCATGTAGAACAGTACTAGACCAGTTTCAGACCTAATTTAAATTTTGTACCGGTTTATCCGTCTTTTTTGGTGTTTCTTTTTAGAAATAGGCTCGTTTCAAAAAGTCTGGTCGGTTCAGCTCGCTCGCTCTCTCTCTCTCTCTTTTCCTTCTTCCTCGAACCTTTTATTTTGCTCGAATTCATGATTCCGTCCTATCATGTCAGGGCAGCTCTTCGTGAATTGAAAGGAGAAATCAATTCTATGATTCGCTTCGCAACGAATCAGTTAACAATCCATCAATCGTTTTCATCGAATAAATCGAGTATCCAGTTATGATTTCGTTTCCTATTTCCCTTTCGTTCGATGTTTATTCATTATTAGATAGGTGATATTTTCAGCACGTACGTAATGATTAGAATGAAATGATTCAATAAACGCATATCGGCGAACATGCTTCGACATGGTTTACACGGTATAAAACACGACGAAGAAGAACGAAACAAGTAGGTCAAGCGTTCATTCCCTCAAAAACTCGCCAACCGTTTCTTGCAATGTTCGTTGATGCATTGTTTGTTCCCCTTCGTTTGCCTGATTGTCGAGAAATTCCAAAATTGCATTATATTGATCGCATTACCAAGTGAAAATAGTCATCCCGGTGGGGTGTCTCAACGTCATGATGAATCCATTGAAGGATACTGTGATCATTGATCATGTGTTTCATATCCAATTATATGAAAGTGGCGGTATAACTTGTATGAAATTTTTCTAATCATCTCCAAGATACGTTATTTGAATTAGAAATCTGATTAGGCGTGGCATATGTCATCATCGACTCATGCGAGATTTAAGCGAATTGATCGTCAATAATGTTAATTTGTAAACTAGAGCGAAAGTAACTCTTTGTATCAAGGTATCGATAAATTCAAGGCGATAATTACGAGTTCCAGAGGATTAAATTTCTCTTTTGTAGTTTGAAAATATCTTTGATCATTATTGTGATGTAAAAATCCAATGAACGTAATGCATTTGATACATTATCTAATAGAAATTATCAAATCTATAGAATACGTACAACGATCGTTAAATCATAACCCCACATTGGACAACATAGATGCATTGTAATTACCAGTGAAAGTGTGACTATCTCGATTGTACTACTTCAAATATTATCCACCAACTATCTACTAAACTGTGATGTTTGAATAGCATCAGTTCTAAAATTTCTTTGGAATTTCAATTTTCTTGTATATTGGATTATACTTTTTCTCAAGGAGTTTAATTGAACATACCAGCGTTGAACCGATCAATTATCGAATTGACAACATTTTTTCATACATTTTTTCACTTCCTTGAATTCAAGCAATTCGCAATGCGAATGGAGTGATGTGTTGAATGTGTTTCGCACGTGAATACGAATGATAATTCTATTCGTATGCTAAAATTTTTGTCAACATTGTGCAATAGTCCTAAGAAATCCATGGCACGTTGTATCCTTCTGCTTCGCTTATTAACATTCCAAAGTCGTATGAGATTGATCTTTGCGAATTGAAATGATTTTTGTCCAATCGAGCGAAGAACGTCGAGTATCCTCATCCAAGACTGCGTCGAGTGATCGTAGAAATAGCTATAGTTATTGATATGCATGTGTTCATTTTCGTTTTATTCGATAGGAGGAGGGTGTCTCTCGGGAAGGAAGATTTATTTTAAGATACCATTCGATGACGGAATAATAAAATGAGCTTCGACTGAACGTTGTAGGATTGAAAAATTGTTCAACTCTTTTCTTTTTTCTCTCTGAAGACTCAAACAGTTCAGATTCATTATTACGATTTTGTGAAAAGGTTAATCTGGATTGATTGACTGTACTTTTTGACGTTGATCATTGAACAAACGGAGGTGCAGTAGGGAGTTTGTAAGAATACATGATTGCATTCGAATTGTAATTTACAGTATAGATGCGAAATGAAGAATGATAATTTCCAAGTACGTGTTTTTGTGCAACAGCTCGAAGTATACAGTTCACAACCATCGAATTGTTGTGAGATACGTGGTGTTTCTTTGAATACATTACATCATCTTGATCTATTGAATGTGATTTCACACGTATGTTTTGTCCTTCGCGAATTATTCATTATGATTACAGTACCTATTTTCTTTCTCATTGTAATGGTAATGAAAACGGTTTCATTTCATGTGTTTTTATAGTAACCTGGATAAACTATTCATAACCGTAAACTAGAATACATTATTTTATTAGGACCTTGAATAAGTTCTCGGTGTTTTTTTTTACAAAATAAAAACTTTATGTAAAATATAAGGAACAAAAACGTTTTATTCAAATTATTGCGCATGACTGGAGACCACTTTCTCCCATATTTCTGGCAGTATATGAATTCCGCGGTGGAAAAACGACATGTCTTTTAAGGCTATCCAAGAACCGACCCATTTTTTAGCTCCCTCGTAAGAATGAAAACGCTGGTCAGCTAAACCATGTGCCTTCGAACGGAATAGGTGAAAATCGGAAGAGGCTATGTCAGGTGAATACGGCGAGTGGGGTAGAACTTCCCATCGAAGCGTTTCCAGGTGGATTTTCACTATTGGTGTTGTTTCAACCCCTCACGATGTTACTCTGACACCGAATTTCGGGATTGACTTCTTTAGGATCTGCGCTATGTTAATTGTTCCTCCGACTGCAAACTTCAGACGACTTTTGGAAAACTTACCCTGAAAACAATAATTTCTAATATTTCAATGGGTCACCTATTGGTTCCTGCAATGCCAATGAACAGCCTTTCTTGGCCCATTAAAACGCCTGCAATTTTGTTTGCTGTTTCAATGGCTTCTGGAAGATTCTTTTTTCACAGTAATTCAACGTACACAAACAAAATCAAATCACTCCATGTTGAATCTCTACAAGAATACTGCATCAGAAGAGAAGAAAACATGTGTTTCGATTTGAATGTAATAGATAATATAAACCAGATAAAAAAAACCCCACGCGATAATTCTCAATGAACAAACAAAAAAAATACTTTGAACTTTTAGTTTCCATGATGAGAAATGAGAACGTGGTAGCTTTTCGACACTTTCCCTCAATTTATGAACAAGATGTTATCGATACGTGTATAATAACGCGGCAAAGGCCGACGATTCTTCTTCTTGTTCGTCTTCTTCGCGAACGATATGCCCCGTACCGTATTTTTCACGATTATCAGTTCCCAATAAAACTATATGCCCGTCGAGGAAATCAAAGAAAACCCATATCTCCTGATATATGTTTCCAAGCGTCGGGGCTATCCATTATTACTCGAACATCGGTATTCACGTAATTCGACAGCATCAAGCGAACGAGTTGATTTTCTTTTTTCCATTCAGATCGTACATCTTCAAAGCAAAGTCAGTTTCTTTCGCATGGATTCACAATGTTAATCGAGTCGCGTCTTGACTTGATTTCGCGACGGAAAAACTTTCTAAAGCCCCGATTCTCACGATCCTTAAGAGGCTTGTATTATGTCTTTGCCATACCTATGCGAGTATATAACGGCCATACGTGCATATTCTATGTATAAATGCAGTACACAAAGAGCACGTGTGAGCATTCTCGTAAGGAATAAAATATTTCCACAATACGAAGCGAAAAGGTGAATGTTTGATACACTATTCTGATGCGAGGATATATGGGATACACTTGGAAATTACTTGAGAATTCGAAATTGAGAATATAAGAATGTTTGTTCTGGACGTATGGTTTCATTTCGTGCATTAAAATTCGTAAGATTACGGGGTTGTGGGGATTCGGATTGCACTATTGTTTTCTCAATTCCTTTTTCTTTCATTTGGATTTTCAATCGGTGTAAGAATATTCTTCGATGAGTGATCGTGTGGTGTATGATTATGATGCATACTACTACTGGTCTTCGAGTGGGGTGGTTGTATGGAAATTGTGGGAAAAAATGTGGGATGCGGTACGAGGGAGGTATCATTCCGAAGCACATTTGGAGATATGATGTCAGAGGTGTATTATTCGCTGGATTCGTTGTGAGGATCTCTTCTCGCGTTCCTTCGCAATCAATCTCCGGCGAACTCGGTGGTATTTTATAGGATTGTTGCGTTTCATCGAAGAGATTCATTTGGTGAACATTATTCTTTGTGTAACGTGATGATCGTGTGAGGGGAAATTCAGACTACTTGAATTCATTCATTTGTCGTGGTAGAAAAAGTCAACAATTTTATCAGCCAAGAACCAGCCATTCCTCAGAACTTTGGAAGCCGCGTTTTGATGCCATCGCAGTTTGCCAGTGCTTTGCTAGAGGATAATGAACACTCACGTATGATTGTAATGCTTACAGTTTTGTCAATACACAGAGAAAAAGGATCATGGAATGGTCACTAGAAAAGATAGTAAACTGGTGACAACTACGAATTTCTGTACATAGTCGCTAACAGAGACGATCAATGATTTATATTTTGGTATACTATATTGTATTTTTATTCCATGATCTTTTTTCTCCGTGTAGAAGAAGAGTACATTGACTTTATTTTGCTATTCTCCAGAAATTTTCTGACCAGCTCTTGTGGGCAGAAACGTTTCTATATCACATTTCGATCAGTAATTCGACATCAGTGGATCAGACTTGGAAAAAATAATTAGATCCTTATAATGGGTGTTTTTGGTCTAGTTTTCATGGATATTACTCAGCTACTTCAAAATGTGCGTATTTTCGAGCAGTTGGACAACACACATACTTTTTATCTCTGGTATTTTAAGGCCAGTTTTTGGATGATTCAATAGGACAGAGACTGGCTGATGGCCAGAAAAACTGTTTATTATTTCCATCAGGATGTTTGAATCTTCGGGATTCATTTTATTCTTATTTTGCTACTCCTTCTTGCTTTTTATTGAGATAACTCATGTGTAAGAACTCGAAAGAACAATTTATTTCCTAGAAGCAAGTGAAATGTCGCGCGAATGCCAACCGTCGTTTGTACTTTCATATTTCACCTTCTTCGATTCTTCTTAAAACTTCCCATGCGTGCGTGAATATTGAATGAAAGTCCTGTACAAAGTTTCGGTCATAAACGGACATATATTTTATACATCTCAGTAATTTTCGCTCGAAACTTTATACAGGGCGTTGACTTGTCGTCTAAAGAATTGCTAAGAAAACGAGTCGATATCTGCAGGGTTGGTTCGCTCAAAATACATGGATCAGTTTCTCGTACCGAGAATAGAATTATTGGGATTAGGAGGAATAAGTTATTCGGAATCAACTTCGCGTGGCTGTGAGAAATGAGAAGAGGGGAAAAAAGACGGAAATGAAAGAGTCCTAAACCTTCACGGGAAATGAAAAACGGCGTCTCACGAAACTCGAGAGGGATAAAGAGCGGAGAAAATGGATGAATAAAAAAAACAAGGATTCAGGAAATAATTCCTTAGGGGAGGAAATCCATGTAGGGTGCTTAAACAGGAAACAAGAGAAGATATTTGAAAACCTCGGGGCAGAGTCTAGACAGTTCTAGACGTATGTTTTGCTATTTATTCTGATATTGGATCAATGAGAGAAAAAGCACTACTTCGAATGTTGAATTTTTATATTTCATATTTTTATCATTCGTGCAAGATATATATTGTATATTTAGAATTCAATTAAATGAAGTTTGACCGTGCATTAGAGATAAATTCCAACATTAACACCGATCGAGACTCGGACAAATTTCTATTAGTCACGTCATTAGTCTTTGATACCGACTTTGTTACAGCCCACGCTAATGAATTGTCAAGATAGATAGAACTTTACCTCAACTCTAGCCAAGAGGAAACGAACTCTCGACAAAAGATTGAGAAACGTGCTTTTGTGAGGTCGTGAGTTTTCTTACTGGATAGATTTAGGATCTTCTTATTCAGGATCGTAAATGTTTTAACCGACTGTGTGTACCTATGTACACGTATGTACGTACGTGCACGAACGTACATATATGCACGTAAGTTTTATAGGAACGAGTAAACGAAATGTGTCCTGTTTTGAGACTTTAAGCCAGGCCTTCGTGGCGATAGTGATACCACGTGGTAGATGTTTTTCTTTACTAAACTTCTGAGAGTAATAAATCGTTGTCGAGTTAATGTGGCTATTTTTCCTTCATGTAAGAAGAAGCATATCGGTCGCGGCTCTTGGGTTGTAGAATGGGAGAAAAAAGACGGAGACAACAAAAAAATACATCTACAGGACAACGCCGGTTCATCGTAAATTTACATAATGCGCCCAAGTGCATATGTCCATGTGTAATATACACGGAGATCTAGCAAATATATGTATGTACTTGTAAAATATTCCGCAGCGAGCATAGCTTTCTTCGACCTTGCTCGTTGTTTTTCCCCCGTTCTCCTCGAAGATAAAACTTATACGTGCATAACAGGAAAGTACTCGACATGATTCATTTTACAAAGATGATGTTATTCGATGGAAATAGTGATACGACGAGAGTGTTTCAGTTTTTGTTCCCGAATCAAATCCCGAATTTTCATTCACAACAATTGGGTATCCATATTTTCGGGTTTGGAATGACAATCGGGTATTTATTTTTTTCATTCACTTGATACAACGAGCCAACACCATCTTGACAGACATCTTGAATTCGCATTCAGTAATTTTTCATACCTCATTCAATCGTAAATATATTATCTTCGAAATTACGTTTTAATGAGCGTTTGCGGTTTAATGACTCCAAGTCATTGGCCTTTTTACGCCAAGCGAATACGCAACTGTCTAAAGAATTCGACGTACTCTTTGCCATAAAATTCCTTGACAATGAGAAATATCACAATCGACAGCACTGATGATGATGATGATGATAATTGGTCATTCGCACAACCTTAATGAAAATTAATTCGAGTTCGTAGGTCCTCGGATACCAACGATGGAATTTTTATGACTCACCACTAGGGTGACGTTAATTTGATTAATTTAAGATCTTCAGTCGAGTTTCAATCTTATTTACGAGGTATGGATTTTTATAGTCGAAAAGAGCTAAGTAGATTTTGCTGCAGTTATTTATAAAAATCATTCTTCGACCCCCTGTACCTGGCATGAAATGCGATCATTTCAAGATACACCCGTGATAAGCTTTTGATATAAATTTTCTCCCAATATCCATAAAATATCTTATATTATTTTTCATTATTACTGTGGGTTCAAAGAGTTCGTGTCGAGATATTTTGTATATTCAATATGTTTTTGTCATCGATGTTTTCACTTGAAATTCATTTCACGTAGGATCAAAAGTCAGTCCACAAGTATTCCTGATGTTCTCACAACATGTATCATTCGTTACCTCTTGTAATAGAATTGAATTGAGGTGTGACGGATAATTTAAATAACGATCAATTGAAGAATCTATACAAATATCCTTCACAATTTTATTGACAGATTGAGTTATATAAAAATCAAATATCATTCGTTACGTGCATTCATGAACTTCATGATCGATGATTCGTGCATAATGGGAATGTTGTGAACCACGTTCCATCGAAATACGTTGTTTCATATCATTTTTCATGATAGAATGCATCCCATAAACTTGAGGCGAATGAAAATGGAAGTATAGAAAAACAAAACCCTTCAGTCGAATCAACTAAACATCGCGGAAGTTTATTGCATTCGACTGGTCTATGATTTATACAATCATCAAATGTTGATTTGAATTTAATGAATATTCGTTTTCCTAGCACGCAGTTCAATGATACATTTTTTCTCTCCGGTAACGCCAATTCCTTGTTCTTGAACATAATTCGCTTCAATTTTCTGTGGTTCCGTCTATAAAGCATGTATGATATAATTTCTTTTACAATTTAAATAAAAAGCATTCCCCGTATATTCGATCGTGATATGTAATTTAAAAAATACCGTATATAATAAAAAACATTCAAATACGCGGTATAACATCCCATACTTCTCTACCTTCATAATTATAAGGCATTGTAATACTCATCAAATATCTTCGAATTATCTCGAGACTTGCCCTGCAATTATCATAACTTCATATCATCCTCACACGATGCTGTATTCGTGTACTCAGTTCCTGAATCATAAACCATTGAACAAATGAGATAAACTCGATTAACAACGAAAAGTAATAATCTTTACGTACAGCGATAAAAACTTGGTCATTACTTGAACAATACACAAGGTTGTACTTTGTTTAAATGATGATGATGATGATAATAGCGGTGGGGAAACGTTTTTCGCGAATGATGATTTGCACTTCAAAGATAAGGTGATTTTGCTTTACAATCAGAAGTGCAATGTGAATTCTTCAAGATGATATTCATTATGTCGTATATTTGACTGTATGATATTTTTGCTTCGTTTTTCACATCTTCAATTTATATACGAGTCCCTTCTGGTTGAACACACCTAGAAAATTCATTCAAATTAAATCGAATGCGATTTAGTGGGAACATTGTGCAGTGGCAGATCGGGACAGGTTGTAACAATTTATGCTTTTCAATTTTCGAAGAAACAGGCCGTGTGAAAATGTCCAGCTCTCGCCAACGCCTACAATAGGATATGGCTTGGTGCAGGGATGATTGTCCAATCTTAGGAATTTTCGTAGAGTCGATGATGATCGATGTATGACAAAATACTTCACCGATATGGCTGAATTCACGATTGGCTTGATATTTGTGCAACCTTACGATAAGCTATCGCCAATTCTTAGTCCAATATAAACTGGTGAGGAAGAATAGGTGAATGTTTCGCCAATCATTGAAAATGCTGAGGCACCAACTTGGTCGCCAAGATGATAGTGGCTTAACCCTAGTAAAAATAATTATAGCGGTTGTCTAGTATCTTTCAAGGCACTGACAGTGAAGCTAGTCGCTGGAAAGGGCCTTGACATTGACTATAAGGTGGCTAGAGTCATTTCTGCTAGGGAATCTTCAACTGATTTGTCCCACCCTAGAACCAATGATCAATTTGCGTTTGGGAGCATACGTAACAGATCCATCCCCGATATGCGACATACCGAATCATATCACGCCATATAAACTCCGAATTCAGCGATGACAGTTAAAGAAATTGCCAATTACCGTAATTAACTGCGAAGATACTAAACGATGTTATACTTTACAACATTTCATATGGCCTAATCAATGATAATTATACTTCAACAGATGAGTGATTCGCATGCATCACTGAGCTTGAAGTTGTTGAAGTATATTCCAGTTATGCGGAAATGTTTTTTAAAACTGTTCTCCACAACTCCGGCAGCTAATTCGCAACCAACTGTCCGTTGATCATATAACCTGATGCAAAATCCGCATCAGTGAAGATGTCACGATTGAAATCCTGAAGAAATATTAGCTGGGGTCAATACAAGTAGATACGCCCGGGTAACGAGTTGTGGTATGTCATAAATTGTCATCGTTCTCTATGGGTTGTTAATCATCCAGTCGTCGCAAGCTGAGTTGAATAATTTCTTGAACAGCCCATAAACAGTACGATCAAGTGGCTGGGCTTGAAAGAACGATATGGGGGGAACGATAACACGAGTGTCTTATTGAATTCAGCAAAATTTAGCCTCTGCGCATTAAACTAGGAATTATAATCATCTAGATGCAATAAACATGAATTCTCAAACGGCCTTTTTATGTGCTCATGGCAAGGATTTAAAAATGAAACGGTACCTGTTTCTTGAATTAATTCAGATTTTCCTCCAGTTCCATTGAAAATCTACACAGAGAGAATGAAATAATCAACTTATTGATCTGAAAATTGTACAATCGTTATTTTTTACGGTGTATTTTCTCTCCACTGCGAAAAATATTTGTGGATTTTCAACCAATTTTCGTGGCTCTCCAAAAAATTTTTGTCAACTGCCAAATATTGTTTGTAGTTTTACCAAAATTGTTTGTGAATTTACTGGAAAATGTTTGGTAAAAAACTTCCAAACTGCACTGAAGTAACTTCAGTTCTCTCATCTAGGTAAAGTTTGTGCCATGCGTTCACCAAAGATTTTCATAATCGCGAATCAATCATCTTCGGTACACTCATTTTCAATTTTTGAAATCTTGAGCGAGGTTTTCAATTTTTTGCAATATTTCAAATATTCGCAGTTTGGGAAATATATTGTTCTACACTGTGGAAAATATTTGTGAATTTCCAAGAAAAAAAAAGTATGGTGAAAAGCTTTTGGATTTGTAAATTCCCAGATTATTTGGGGATTCACAAATTTCCTGTCAGTTCTCAAATAATTTTCGTGAGTTTTCAAAAAATGTTTGAGATTTCACTAAATTTCCGCTCATTTGAACGAACTATTTTTCTATATTTGCTGCTATCCAAAAAATTTAGTTGGGGCAACCAAAATTTTATAGTTGCCACAACTAAATATTTTCAGTTGCCACAACTAAATATTTTTAGTTGCCACAACTAAAAATTTTTAGTTGCCACAGCTAAATATTTTCAGTTGCCACAACTAAATATTTTTAGTTGCCGCAACTAAATATTTTTAGTTGCCACAACTAAATTTTTTTAGTTGCCACAATTAATATTTTCAGTTGCCACAACTAAATATTTTTAGTTGCCACAACTAAATATTTTGAGTTGCCGCAACTACATATTTTTAGTTGCCGCAACTAAATATTTTTAGTTGCCGCAACTAAATTTTTTTAGTTGCCACAACTAAATATTTTTAGTTGCCACAACTAAATTTTTTTAGTTGCCACAACTAAATATTTTTAGTTGCCACAACTAAATTTTTTTAGTTGCCACAACTAAATTTTTTTAGTTGCCGCAACTAAATATTTTGAGTTGCCGCAACTAAATATTTTTAGTTGCTGCAACTAAATTTTTTTAGTTGCCACAACTAAATATTTTTAGTTGCCACAACTAAATTTTTTTAGTTGCCACAACTAAATTTTTTTAGTTGCCGCAACTAAATTTTTTTAGTTGCCGCAACTAAATTTTTTTAGTTGCCGCAACTAAATTTTTTTAGTTGCCGCAACTAAATTTTTTTAGTTGCCACAACTAAATATTTTTAGTTGCCACGACTAAATATTTTTAGTTGCCGCAACTAAATTTTCTAGTTGCCTTTGATGAACTCAGAGTTCCGAGACATCCGGATAATATGGACATGCTTGAAAAAAAATACATATTCCGAAGGAAAATTTTCCACAGTTTTCAACCGATTTGGATGAAACTCATGAGGGACCACTATCACCCAAGTCCACAACTATGATAAAAATTTCGAAACGTTCGGATAAGCAGAACGGGAGATATGCGCGTACGAAACCTAAGGGGGGGGGCCACAGCCACACACACACACACACACAGACAGACAGACAGACACGGTAACAACATTGTTCCCCGAGCTCTGAGGAACATTTTGGTCTAGAAGATTTTGAATTTCGAGACAAAAAAATTTTCGGCTCCTCGAAACGATCACAGAGCCTCCCTCTAAACGAGGAAGCAAAGTTTAGTTGAGGCAACTAAATTTTATAGTTGGAATTACTAGATCCATTCATTTGGACGGACCATTTTTCTATATTTGCTACTATCAAAAACATTTGGTTGAGGCAACTCAATTTCATGATCAGAAGGACGTATTTTATCAACACATCTTTCATATTCTCATTCCTTTCGCACTTTATGAATTTTGAACGAAAAAGTAATTATTTGAGTGGTATTTTTCCATTCATTTTTTCATAGTGACATATATAGAAAAGTAGTACGTTCAAATGAATGGATTCAGTCATTTTAACTATAAAATTTAGTTGCCCCAACTAAATTCTTTTAGTTGCCACAACTAAATATTTTCAGTTGCCACAACTAAATATTTTTAGTTGCCACAACTAAATATTTTCAGTTGCCACAACTAAATATTTTTAGTTGCCACGACTGAATATTTTTAGTTGCCACAACTGAATATTTTTAGTTGCCACAACTAAATTTTTTTAGTTGCCACAACTACATATTTTTAGTTGCCACAACTAAATTTTTTTAGTTGCCACAACTAAATATTTTTAGTTGCCACAACTAAATTTTTTTAGTTGCCACAACTAAATATTTTCAGTTGCCACAACTAAATATTTTCAGTTGCCACAACTAAATATTTTTAGTTGCCACAACTAAATTTTTTTAGTTGCCACAACTGAGGAGAAATTTTTCGAAAAATCGTGATTTTGCAAACGCGTATATCTCTACTTCGTATTCTCCGATTGCAATCAAACTTATACCACGTATGATCCTATAGTGGCCCCGTATGAGTTTCATTCTAATCGATTGCAAGCTGTGGAAAATTTTTGTCTCGCGATTCACATTATTTAACAATATTTTGAAAGCATGCCTCCCCCATGCCGGTATCATCTAAATGCCATAAACCTTGTAGTATAATAAGTTTACGGGGGGTTAGTTGTATGGTGTGAATTTCAAACAAATCGGAATCGAGGGAAGGAGGTGGTAAGCACTGAGCTTCGAAACAAAATTTGGAAATTTCGTAAACATCGTTAACATGCGGATAACTTCCGTTCCCATCAACCAATTGTCATGAATTTTCTACCACAGCTGTATGCAGTGTTGATTGCAGTCTTATATAAATTTTAACCTGATTCTTCAAGAAAAACGGGAGAGAGAAAAAAAACATGTATTTTTTTTCAACATAAACGAGCAAGCCATGTGCCAATTGGCAGAGTTTTTTTCATTGTCGATGTCAGGAAGTCTTCGCGATATATTGCTACAGTTTGATAATTCATTTGATAACGGAATATCTTGTTGAACATAAAGATGCCTGATGTAGCTAATGCATACTGATTTCCATAAATTTCAATCTCTACCCACGTAGAATTTAATGAATAGTGCAGGCCGTAAACATTTCTTACACACAAGGAAATTTGTGATATCTAGTGAGAATTCTATGAAATTACGAAGCAATTCAACGCTAAATGTGAATGCAGCAAAGAGATTACAAAGATGCAAGCGAAGGGTAGTGTGAGTTGAATCACAAAGATGCAAACGTAGCGACCACTCTTCACAGATCATCAAGGTAGCGAACTGTATGAAATGCGAGTACAGTGAGCGTGATTTAGAATACAAAGATTAACCTGACCAAGTTTAAAAGGATAAATTTCCAGTCGGATATACACATAAAAATAATAATGAAAAAAAATAAGTAAGAGACTTATGAATCTATTGAAGGAAGATTAGTTCGACCTTTAGAATAGCTGGTGGAAAACTCGTCGACTTTGAGTAACATAAAAATTCAGTATGTACATGAATTTTATGTGAAAATGTTTGAACTTTTAAAGAAAAACCAACCAAAGCAACGAAAATTTGACGAGAAATGTTGCATAAAATGTATTTTAGATGTCTATTAGATATCTTTTAGAACATTGCTCGAAAGACCACTTATGCAACATATTTCGTCAAGTTTTAGACGTCGTGTTTGTTGGGTAGTGTCTGGATCTCTAAAGGTCAGTAGAACGGAATGTAGAATGAAAATAGTTACATCAAAATCACATGAAAGATTTGCTTATAATAATTGAATGATTTATCTTGCGGTGAATTTAATCAAGAGTTCAATTGCTTCGCGTCATTACGTATATATAGCAACAGTGTTGCATTATACAGCTCCTGTTGTCAATTCCACATAATTCTCATTTATGTGAGGAGTTACGTTGATTTGACAGAGCGTGCTATAAAATTTACAAAAAATCTGTTACGTGCATTTAGAGAAATGAAGACATGAATTATTTCAGAAGAAGAAAAGAAAGAAAAAGAGCTGTAAGATAACTGTCAACAGTGGTAGTCGACAGGTTATTTACAAAAATCCCGCCTTGTGGTTTTCAACAATGAAGAAATCTTTCTACCTCGATGCATTGAAAGGATAATATCTAAGAATATACAAGGAGTCAGTGGGAATTTTTCGGGTGGCAATTAATGACGCATGTGGCTTTGAAATTGGTTTTGTCGAAGAAAGAAAAAGTTCTGCGCTGAGGACGTCTTTGACCTTGGAAGCAAAGAAACGCGTAAGCCTATTGAAATCTTCTACTCCCTTTCCAGAGATTACTTTCGTCACGTTTAGTGTCACCAATTCAATAAATTAAATCTGATGTTCGTGGATGGTATGTTTTTATGGCGTCAACATTCATGTAAACTAATCCATTGTGCGTTGAGAAAAGTACACCCCGCATTGAGAAAACAATTTCTATGGGACGAAGTGCATTTGTTCCGTACGATTTTGCGAAACTGTATTCAAGAAATTGATTTTAATCTCACGCGATGACTGATGTTCTGATCATCTAAGGAATGAGCAACAAAGAGAACGATTTTCAAAACATAAACGAAAAGCGCCACGTTGTTGAAATTGAACTTGTTTTTTTTTTCCATACATTCATTCATCACATTGAGAAGCAACAAAATATATCATGATTTTTTATCATGATAATTGCACTCTCTACGATGAAGGAATTAATCGCGAATAAAATGGACTTCCCAATTTTTCACAAACATGGAAGTTGTGATTTACAATTACCCGTCATACCAGGATCAAACTGTGGTTAAGAAAAATGATGGGCCAAGTTCGTTCCATAATTGTTCCGTTGTTTCTAACATTCAGTCGGTCATGGTAGGTACATTTATAATGTTCAAGGACTCAGTGCAAGCTTGGCACAAGCGTAAAAACAAGCCTCAATTGAGAACAATTGTGCCAATATTTGATACATCCAGTGGCACTGTGCTGACAGTTAGTGACCGAATTTTTAATTTTTAATGGTTAAAGACTTGTATATAATCATTGGGCCGATAATTTTGTACACGTAGATGGATATTATAACATAGTCAGCCCAAGTAGGGATAGAACTTGTGATGATGCACAGAAAATTGATTTCTAGCAACAGGTTTCAGGATCCTGAGATGTCTTGTCTTAATTTGAAACCGTTGTTTCAAATATGTTGGTTGATACATAGTGTATTTTCAATACCTATTCATGTTTCATGAAATATCATTCCTAATAATGTTTGTGAAGATTTGTTCTGGATATTTTGAATAATTTTATTAAATATCAGGTAAATAGAATGAACTCAAACGACATTTTTGATCATTTCCATATTTTATGTTGATTCTCAAATTGTTGAGAATAAGTTCTCGAAATGATTCTTTAAAAAGGAATCAAATCATTATGAGATTATGTCTCCATTTTTTTTCGCAAATTTTTCTACAGCACAGACTTGTCATTTTTTGTTCCAGGTGGGTACTCGAAGGTTGACTTTTCTTTTCAGCAGTGAGTATAAACATGCAGATTTTCAATGAAATTGAATTTGAAATAGTTTGAAAAATTTTAATGAATCTTATATTTGAAATGTACCGTCAGACAGAACTGTATACGGAAAAGAAAATATTATGAATATAAACTTATGGTTGCGCCAATACAGTTGAATGCGGTGAACTAAATGTCATTGAGCTGTACGCATTCTCTATATCGCTGTTGATACATATCTAATAAAGTTGTAATAACAAAACATATCGAACAAATGACAATACATTGTTCTCTGTTAGCAACAAGCTGTTGGGGATACTTTGAATAACAAGTATTAGCAAGATTCCTTTTCCGTGTATGGAGAAAGAAAAGAGAAGAACACGATCTTGAGTGATTGACTTATTAAAACTGCAGGAAAAAACAACATGTACACATGTAAATTTATGGAAGAGACAATTAATCATGCTGCCATTTCATGATTTGTATGAATGAGAACATATTTCAAGGTAATTGTCAAACGATTTACATGAGGTAACTAAGAATTATTTGTAGAAGAAATTTGTTCAATTCTTATGATTCTTTTGCAATATACAAAAATTATGAGTCGAATATCGGAAAATTTGTGAAGGAATTCCAATTCGAGTTTCATTTGGCAGAACACCAGACGATAGATAATAAATCTTTTAACAATCTTCAAGAGGTATATATGTGTCTACTTGTCTGTAGCCTCCTTTGAGTTTATACATTTTGTTGGAATTTTGCCAGAACTTGACAATACAATTCAATTAGAAGGTTGATTGTCTTGAATTTTTTATACAACAATTATCATTTGTATATGGAGATTGATGATGGTTTGCATTCTGGCATTCCATTCCAAGAACTGAAGAAGAGTTCAAAAAATTTCAAAGTATCGGGAAACAAAACTCTTTTGGGCAACGATTTTAAACTTTCCACAATATATTCGCAATTCTAGCATCATCCACAGATGTTGTATCCCCATTTTTTCGATACGATGAAAAAAGTATATAAAACTCGATGTATTGGCTTGTTGCACAAGCATCGAACGAACGAGAAAGTTTCTCATCGCTTGATTTTTTCTATGATCCATATGAAATACATTATCCATCATTCCGGTGCATAGTTTCGATAAAATATTGCATCTCCATCGTTCCTCTCTTAGAACCTTGTTCTATGATACAGACAACGTTGGCTCACCGATACTATCTATCACTCATTCTATTAGATTAAATGAATCGTCAATTAGGTCAAACGAAAGTAATACCCACGAACGACAAATGATACTCCTACCCAACGTTTCTTCGTGACTAGAGATCCATCAAGGAATCATATTGCAAATATCTCTGATGAACTTCTTTGGCTTTTCATTGGAATGATTGTTTTTCTCTCAACGGTACCGCAGAAATTGAAATAGATATGTATAAGAGCTATGATGAAAGGAGGAAAAAAATGATGAATAAAAGAAAATGTATAAAATATTCAAGATTAATCGAATTCAATCGTGTTTACGATTAAAAATGAAAGTAATGTAAAGTATATTCATGCCACGAGTGGAAAATAATACTCTGAATCGACGGTGTTTAGAGATCGATCTATCTATCTATCCTGGTATCACATTGCAAATATCTTTGCTCAACTTCTTTGATTTTTTTTTTTTATAAAATAATAATAATTGCGACACGATAGGGAGAAATGGAGTATGGTGAAAGAAGGGAGTGACGATTCAATCGGATTCAATCGCGTTCGAAGTCTCGGTGGGGGGGGGGATTTTTATCCTACGATCTCGATTCGACCCAGCTCGGCCATTTGACTATATTGTTAAAGGTCGTCGGCGTGATGAGTAGCCCCACGCATCCAGATCGTATGGAGGATCGCCAAAGAGGGACTTCTGACGCTATGTACCAGGCATTCACGATCTATATTTACAGGGAGAACGACCGATGGGATATGCGATCGATCGTAGTGCAGTGCCAAGTGCCTCCTTTTGCCTACATTATACGCTGACGTATATCTATATCCTATATTACCGCTGCAACCAGTTTTTCTCTTTTCTTTGGACTCTTTTTGTTTTGTGCTCGTAAAGAACTTGAATATAATCTAAATTATAATCCGTAGGAATTTCCACTGCTGTTGATTCATTCAGTATGATTTCTCATCAGAACAAACCAACTTTTTCATTATTCAATGCATAGAATATTTCAAATCGTAGCTGATAAGGTTTTCTTGAATGACGCTCATTGAAAATCTCAATCGTGTGAAAGTGTTTTCAATACCGTAGAAAGTTGCTGCATTTATTCTTACTATTTTACTCCGTTGAGTATACATTTTAACTTATAATATATCTTGAATACATTCATAAACCGTGTAATATTAAAGTATAAGCTACGGTAAAGGATGAGAAATACCTTCCTCGAAGAAAATAAACGGTACATTCGCGTAATTTGTTCATTCAGTGATTTTAATCAACAACCAGACCGTGTGAGATGATAAACTGTATCCCTTGTACGATGGATATCAGGAAATAAGGTTGATACAAATATTTCAGTGGTTGAATTATGTGACATTTAAAATTCATTGTACTCATTTATCTGCATATCCTTGAAATCCCTGTGTCCCATAGTAGAGAATGATAGCGGGATCGTGACGTACTGTGATCTCTTTGTCAAGGTGCGGACAACAAATTTCAGTGTATTTCCAGCATTCACGAAAATAATGAATAATACCTACACAAATTTTCAGTAACTTACAGCAAAAGCAAGTAATTCTTGTCTCCTCCTACCAAAACTTGAAACGCTTCGTAGAATTATATTACAACTAACTCTATAGCATAGTTTGGTAAATCCATTCATAATCATGATCGATGTGATGATGAGTAGTAATTTTGTGCAACAAGAAGACCTTGTTTTGAAATTCTTTTTCCTTGTGACGTAAGCGCACAAGATGATTATATTTTCACTTTTGAATTCAACTATAGAACTGACAATGAAAATAAGCGATCCATCAATGACAGTGTATATATACACGTGCACCACACACGTTTTTTAGATCATGACTAATTCCTCTCCGAGTGGAATATATAAAGAAAAATAGATCCTTTTCGGTCTTCAATATCATATTACATGCTCAAATCAAAATAGATACTCACCTTTTATAGTATTATTTCTCTTTTCTCTTGAAATTCTTTCCTAAGAAGAAAGACAAAACCAAAGATAATGAAGGATATTTTCTTGGATTTTGTATTTTGTTTAACAATAATCGATCGTGAGATTTTAGATGAATGCACAAGCGAATGGATATATTAACTCGAAAGTAATTCACCAAAAGAGAATATCGTTCGGTAAAACACCTGATTTACAGCATATGAAACAACTCTTCTTGATCTACATACCGCGAAAATTTGTAGCAATGCTTCATGATTAATAGCACTTTCTCACCTGTTTGCATTGATCTTCTCTTGATATTCAAGTCGTGAGAATTTCTGGCGAGTCATGCCGTTGTTTCCTATTTCAAGGTGATCTTGATATAAACAGGTGAAGTGAGATTGAATTATGTGGATCGTAGAATGCATCAATCAGGGTTAAAAATGAAGACACAAGAAACGAGAGGTACAATATTTATGTTCGTATTCGTGTATGCGTATGTAAAATGGATTGAAGAAACAGCTGGTCTCGTTTCGAGTACAGAATCGAGATTTTTAATGAAGAGATTTGGGAATTAATTGATTTTAGTATGTTATGTGATTGAAAGTTTCATGAATTTTGATATGATTTTCATTTGATTTGTTCACCCAGGAGCGAGTGATTTATGCTTGAATTCGAAAGATTTTGAAAGTGGGTTGTATGGACGTTCAGTCGAAGAAAAAACTTGATGTCCTTGTGCCTTGGTCCAACATCGTTTCGATCATAATCTGTCCGTAATAGCAGTTCATTTATCGAAGTACATTTTTATCATCCTTCGCCACGTTTGAAATTTCTGTACATGTGTATGTACCAATGGTGGGTAAGGAAGAAAAAGTGATCGATGTTTCCAAAACCAATCAAAGCATGTTGGGAGATATTCGAATTATTTAGGAAACTTTATTCACAAGATCAATAATTCGTGGACTCTTGGGGAATCATCTGATTATATCGGAGGAATTATTCCTTAGATATTCAAACCAACTTGAAATTTTACTTCAGGCTCGAATAAATGTATCTATAAAATTTCAAATAGCTGGCTAGTCATCAACCTTAATGTAATTTCGTAGAAATTGTATTATGATATGTTTTGATTGGACAGTATGATGACAGTCTCGAGGGTTTTCAGGATTCTTAAGAGTCCTGGGAAAGCTCTGCATATGATTTGATTTTTCAGGGCTTTGAAAAGGTCTTGAAAAATTTACAAGGTGCTGGAAATTTTTCAGTTATTCTATTTGTGCGATTTGAATTGATTATTGGGCGATTTGTACAAACAAATCCATATTATTGAGGAGAATTCTTCAACAGAATCCATTACTTTTTATGTTCAGAAGTGTAGCTTGCATAGATTGACATGAAACATTGATGAAAACTCAATATGATTTCTATAAAAAAAGAATCGATTCTTTCAAGAATTCCCTTCAACACATACGGAAGTATGATGAGTGCACAATTTGACAACTTTCCTACAAATTATATACAATTTTGAAAATTTTTCCACAATAGTGGTTTATTCTCAGTTGGCTTACAATAACGAGATGGACTATGCGACTTCCAAAATTCAATATTATTCTCGTTTCGAGAATTTACCACAATTTGGAATGAAATTTGGCACAGGGACAACTCTGGAGTGTAATTCACTGCAATTGCTATCTAATCTACTTCAATTTGGTTGAAATTATCAGAATTTATTTTGAATACCAATAAAAATTTTCTCAATCCCAGAATTTACTGTATATTTTTGTCTGCGTAAACACTGATGAAAAATTCTCATGTGGAATGATTTAGGGCTGGGACTATAATCTGATTCAATGTGATTTTATATAACAAACACAAATTTTATAGAAAATCAAAATTGAATCAGATTATAGTCCGAGACTTCAAATGATGTAACATATCGTCGATAATATTTCAGCTACCCTTGGAGAAATGGGGAAAGAAAGAAGCGAAGTTTGCAATACAGGAAGCTTGTCAAAATTCTTCAAAAAATTACTGTGCAGCCTGTAAAAATGAATGAACTTTCAAACAGTTGGAACAGGGACATTTTGTGTAAGTTTTACAAAATGTACAGTAATTTTTCTAAAACAATTCTTTCAGTGTAGAAAATGAACAACTCAACAGAACTCTTTTATCATTATCCTATCAGCATACAACTTTTTTCATTATTGATTCGATGAATTTTAGCTGGCGTAAACAAAAGTCTAGTTGTCTGAAATATTAATAACACATAGTTGCGACAAATAAAATTGATCTGATTCAACTAAACTTTCATTTAGAGTGACTACATTTTCTAGCTGTCTAATATTAAACTAAACGCTTCTTCTCGGTTTGTCGGGGAGCAATCAACCCGATCACAGTGGATGAAAATCTCTCAACATTTGATGAATTTATCGCATTTTCCGGTAAAGTCGCCAAAAAATCGGCATATTATTTGCCTCATTTTTCAGCATAATCACCAAAATTTCTGGCATTCTTTTAGGTTTCCCTTCGGGTTAATCACTGTCTGGATTATCGTAAAATTTATCAATATTTGTATCGACTTTTTCTACTCTGCACGATAGAAAGTAATACATATTGAGCGTTTCCATTATTCTCGCAAATTTTACAAATTACGTTGAATTTTTCAATACCTGTATCTTCTTTATCTTCATTGAGTTTGCAAACTTTGTTGGTTGCAAATGTGGAAAGCAGGCTTTGTTTTTTATGATTCCTGTTGGGTTGAGTAAGAAACGACGACGTAGGATTCATAAATGAAATTATATTATTATAATGAAGTATAAATATACACCCTTATGGGTTTTTATTATTCTCCATCATTTTCTCCGCCAGAGTTACGTTGAAGAAGCGCAAATCTGCAGAAACCTCCAGCGAATATATTCGAATATTCAGAAACGTTCAATGAACATGATGTAAAATAAATTACTCAATGAACAAACAGTTATATAAGGATTATACTGGATTTCGTTTAATATTTTTGTTGAAAGTTATGATAAATTGAAGAACTAGGAGCAATCTGTATTTAAGAATTATTGAATATAGATTGAAGGAATTGCCTATTGCAACAGAATTACTAGAATGATTTTTATTAGCGAATCGCCTCGTTGTGTATGCGAAAGGTCTAACCAGTTAATACATATTGATTTTCATAATCTACCTTGTATACTTTCCAGTTTAACGAATGATATTAATACAAGCGTCATCTATCATTCGACCTTTGCAAATACAACTTGCCAGCCATGCCGGGCTTTTCCCAATGCATTGGTGGGTTGAGCTTTCTTCATTCACAATAAAGAACAAGATGTTCAGTTTTTTTCGAAATATAAATAAGAAACGAATCAAGCTACCAAAGTGCTCGAAAACTCTACTAGTTCTCTAGAGTATCAAGAGAGTTCATCAGATCTTTCAAGTTCCTCACAAGGACCTGGCGAGGCCTTGCGAGGCCTAGAGAATGACCGGAGTGATTTCTACTAAGCTTGCTTTCTATAGATAGAAGTGCAAGCAATCATACTCATGCGTGAATGTGATTATTATTCGCGTGCAGTTAGCGAGCGTAGTATATTTCTGCTTCTGAGGTTCATGCTTTACGCGCACAGTTATGTTATCTGAGGCTCTTTTCGTGAATCGATATGCGATTCGTCACACAATCCAAGTAAAGTGCGCATTACTCAATTCACAACCGCGTGAACGAAACAAGCGTCATTTGAGGGTATTAAGATTTAAGTTTGGCAAACCCTTTTCAAGCCCCATTTACTCTCTGAATCTGGGGAATGGAAAATCGACAGTTCCACTCTGTCAAGTCTCAGAAGTCAGTTTATCCAGTTCGAATGATCTTCTCACCGGTTTAGAGTGGAATTTTACGTTTCGAGGGTGAAAAATTCACTACGAAATTGAAATGATTTTGAAATTTCAACCTCGGAGTTTAGACTGTTACTCTGAACAAATGAAAATTCTAGTTTTAGTTGGATAAGCAGTGAAATCTTATTCTAAAAATGTTAGAGAGTACACGGTGAAGAAAAATTCCGGTAAATTTTCCAAAATCCTGGTAATTTATCCGAGTTTTTCTGTGAGTTAACTGCTATCTGAATTATCGACACATTTTCCGGTACAAAATAAGTGCCGTATGAATTATAAAGCGCGTCGCTCTCTTGATTTCAAAAAGTAAAAAATCGATAGTTCCACTGCTGTAAATGTTAGGGGTGAGTTTGTCCGATTCAAGTAGTATTTTCTTCCACATTGAGAGTAAAAAATTCACTACGAAATTCAAATGGATGTGAAATTCTAAACTCAAACCGTATACTTTCCCTGTAAAAAAGTGAAAATTCCACTCGAATAATTGACAGGCTTCCAGCTAACATTCAGATATCTCGGAAGTGTCTAAACATCAGCTGAGCTCATTTCTGGCTGACTAATGAGCTCAATCATCAATGATTTGTGGCATTTCCTGACTCTTTTCAGGGTCTGGTCATGACTCGACGAAGCCTCACCAGACCACGATAAGATCTAAGGAGTGTTACGAGGCATATCAGGTGAGAGGAAAATTTGAATCTGAAAATAGCGATTGATCCAGTCGCAACCCTCAATCTCAATCCCGACTCCAATCAAGCCATATGAAAATTTATAACCAGCGCCACACGTCGAATTCCCGTTACCAGGTTTCCACGATTGTAAAATACCATTGTAGATTTTCCACCCCTTATCTTATTTTTTCTTTCGTAATGACCGTGTTATAGATCTCCGATTACAACAGATGATAAAGAAAGAAAAAAAATAGCGACAATCCGCACGTAGTAATTGGTTCGAGTCGACAAATAAGGAATCGAGTTGTCATAACGAATGCCGTTTGACGGAATCTGGAAAAATTATTCATAAGTTCATTTACATACGCATAAAGAATATTTTAGAATGTTCACGGTAGATAGGCGTTCTGTGAGGAATGAAAAATGATGAAAATAAAAGTACCATATGATAATAATGAGATAATTTATACATGTTCATGCCCTAAGAAACTAGGTTTTCCTTTTCACATTAAACATGCGACGGGCACAACGAACTTCCCTTTCCCCAATCAAGGACACGAGAGATAAGTAATGCAAGACTCGGCATTCTCAATTCACGACGAGGGTTATTCATCGCAGTCGTATATTATACAGGTGCACACTAGCACACGCATACGATCATATATTGCATTTCACTTTTATTCATTGGTACGTAGATTTACATGTATGCGGCCCCGGTTTACACTCATCCATTACGATCGTCGAGACGCTGTCGTCGTTGTATTCGTCATCGTCAAAAGGAACGATAAAAATCAAAGAATAATTCCTTTCTCTCCTTCTTTAGAGCGAAATCAGATTATCTTTGCCCGGTCGAAAGTGAGAATTAACATCTGAAAATCTGAACTGATTTCATTCGCCAAGATATATGCTATACGACAACCCGACGAGTCTTTTGGGGATGAACGCTTATAAATCGTACGTATATACGAGACGAAATTATACGTGTAGTAATAAGTTCGTATTCATGTATATAGCGATAATGAGACGAGAAGAATTTCATAAACTCGTTTGAGACTCTGCGTGAAAACATGTACATCAAGAATATTTCTCTTCCCTTTCTTCGGTACGAATATCGATGCGAGGAAAGATTATAATATCAAGATGTTGTAATCGGGAATTTTGATTTTTAATGCTTTGTCGTGAATAAATTCATTTATCATTAGCGTGCGTAATGCTGTACCTTAAGATTGTGATTTGATTCATTCGATTGAGAGATGATAAAATAATGGAAGGTTAGGAAAAACGTTATGGTTAAGTCGTAAAAGAAGATTTCAAGTGTGAAAGAGGTGTGTGATTTATGCGTTGTATGCGAAGATTATGAGTTGCAAATCAATGCGTGTGAACTTCTTCAAAGGATTTCCACTGAATTACTTCATAACGTACAGTTACTGTTGCAATGAATTCCCTCGAGAGTCATGGGGCTGGTTGCAAGTGGTGGTATGATGGCATAACACTTGCAAATGTATGAAACCTCCCACGGATGTCCTTGCGTCGTGTTGATAGGTTTTCTTCGAGTAATCGTGAGTTTCATAGATCTTTCGAAATGAAAAATTTTGTATAGAACTGGAATGTGGTGATCGGTTAGAATAAAATCATACATATTCATGTAATAACCAGGATTATTCTAGTGCTAGTTTCATCGATTCGAGTTGCAGCAGTCAACCGTTGGTTGCAGATTTAATTTTTCCATTGTTAAAATTCGATTGATAAAACTAAACATAAAATATTCTGTCGGATTTTACCTGGCTCATAATATCAATTACAACACTGGTCAGGATTTTGTATAGATCTGTTCGTCAAATAATTTTTAAATTCGTGAGCTGAGAAACAGCAATCATCCTGGATAAGATAGTTGTTTTTGCCGAAACCGTGGGAACACACAACCTTGTCAAATATAAGATTTCGTTTAGTGGTTTAGACTTTATTTGATCGATCGTTATCCTAGGCAACCAACAAGAAAGACATTACAATGCAATAGACATTGACTATGATTGAGAAATGATTCAAAAGAAGGATAAAAAGGTGTCCTGCTTTCGATCGTTTGTTATTTTTATTGAAACAATCTTCAAGCATTGTTCACGTTTTTGTTCTTACAGCATCAATGCATGTATCTTTTGAATATCACGCTCTAGAAATCACGAATCGTTTTGAGAGTAATAATCATGCAATCGCAAAGTCATATGAAATATAGAAAATTTATAATGCAAATTAAAAATGTAAATTTGAATTTTAGGAAATAATTTGTTTTTGTACGAGTCTTGTTGTATCAAGTAGTTCAGATGAATGAAAGAAGGAAGAAAGAACAACTGATGTTGGTAAAGATAAACTGTTTAGTTTATCACTTTATTTCTGTTTCTTAAGTATCAGCCGAATGCTTCACAATAGAGTATTAGCATAAGAAATACAATTCTTCATATGGGTGCTTATATGAGATATCGACGAGTTGTACAAGTGTTCCGAGTATTGAAACTAACATTAGAATATATTCTAATCTTCTCACGTATCACCATTATCATGGAATAGATCATTGACCTGGTGAATTCATAACAAAATGTACCTGTTTTGACACTTGTCCAACTTGTTTTGAGACTAGATCCAATTCTGTTTATCCCTTTTTTATCATCGTTATAGAATACACAAGACCATAGGCACACAATTTTATGAATAAAGTTCGGAGTTATCTCAGTAATAGTTTCAGATATGATTCAATTATTGGTCCTCGAGTGAATTCCTACGAGGTCAGATTCTACTTGATCCTTACCTCCGCTCCGGTCGAATCAAGTGGCATGATTCCACCGTTTACGTAAGAGGCATCGGTATAAATCAAAACATTACATCGAACGACACGAATAAAAATAATCAAAAGAGAATGTATATATTTAACTGATAGATGACGCATCGAAAAACGGATTCCACGACGATAGTTGTAATAATCGTTCTTTCGTAAGTTAGATTTTTTCCATTTCTTTTCCCCACAAAAGTGAAATATGGAGATGGAAGTTGTAGAAGGAGACTTTTCCAGAATTACGATCACTCGGTGAAGCTGTTACGTCAGTATTATACTCACAGTGGGCAGATCTCGAGTAAGAGGTTGTTGGCTGTTGCTTGCTGCTGCTATTGCGCCTTAGCTTGTTGTAATATAGGTACTATAGAACGTTGTATAACGCGATAGCTGGTAGCAAGCTTCGTACAGGTATACACTCGCGTTTACCTGGAACAAACGTCATTACGTTACTACCGAGGCCACGCCTTGAGCGCATAACGTTTCCTCGTTCCTCGGAAGATATTACTTGTATTGTACAATGTACAAAACTTTTAGACACAAAAGAGGGTGTATCCTATTCTGGAGAGATATCTCATAGAGAGAATCCTCTGACTTGCCAGAAAGCATATACTTTCGATTTACCTTTCTCTCTTAGAAAACTGAGACACGACCGTAATGTTTTCGCAAGCCCAACACACGGGGGGAAAAACAAACATGAACTGTTTTGTTTTTGATCAGAAAATAAAACAACTGATGATAATCTTGAAATTTATTTCTCACCAAGTCATTGCGCACCTTTCACCACCAAAATTAGAAAAGTATTTGTAATTTGTTTTATAAACAATATTCCGTTCGTCTCGGTAACCTTTGCTTAAGAAACATTTCCCTGTTGATTGACCAGGGATAGATACTTGATTATTTCGTTGGTGTATCATTGACGAAACGACAAAGGAAAGGCAAATCAATGAACAATCAACTATGATTGGATACGAATCTGGTGTTGTCCAATGTTGTAGTGGTGGAATTCTCAATCGCGATGAGAGAAACGTTATCTGAACGGTATTGTAATACGATGGAAGCTTGATATTCCATGTGTCATCCGTTGATTCGAGATGAAGCTGTAACTCGCAGCCGATTCCCGAGTCGAACAATTATAATCCTTTTTGAAGTCTGATCAACTCTGTAATACGCAACGATCCAGAGTTCAATCCGGTCGAAAAAAAGTTAATATCAGGTTAAATAAGAATGTTACAAACAAGATCAGGTTGAGAACAGGGCGATTCACTCCGTAATACGCAACGAAAATCCTGCTTGCAGCTGGTTGCAGCTTTGTTTACACCAAAAATCCACTAAACGTCTCAGATATTTTAAATCCTGATAAAAGTTTTATGTAAACAGTTATGAAAATCGGCTACTAGCTTTACGGCTGCCAGTTTCAGACTCATTGATTCGAGTATCAATCACTAATGCACACGAAAAAGAAAGATTGTTCGCGACAGAAGTGTAAAAAAATACTCCTCGCAGTCGCAGTGATTGTTTGAAAAAAAGTATTTTGCAATGAGGCATGTAACATTTGCAGCAACGCACTTGATTCTCACACGTTCGAGGATCGCACATTGAGAATAAATATTCAATGAACTTATATATTTAGAAATACGCACAGGGAAGGAAAGAGAAGAAACGTTGCAAATTAATTAAATTTCATTCATTTACATTTATCAAATGGATTTCTAAACGGATGTTTTTCTTGAATTCTTCATAAACTTTCTCCTCCACCATTCTTACGTTATATATGGTTGATATTACATCTTCAAATTCATTATACGTTACCGTATGTGTTATTTGCGCGTGAATATGTATAAAATACAAGAAAATCGAACGCTTTCCGACTTTCACTAGGATTTTAAAAAGGGATGAGAGAATACAGTTTTTCATTGTGACACAGCAAAAACAAGTTAATTTCGAATGAACGATACGATTTTAACATGATCGAAGCGCTGAAATTTTTCACTTGAATGGAATGTTGCCGTTGTTATTCAATCTAGTTGCACAATAACAAAACGAAGACATCATGAAATTCCGGCCAAGTTTCAAAATATCTATTCATTCACTTTATATATACATATATATGTATATAAATGTAAGAAGAGCAGTAAAGAAGACTAGATCATTTGGAGCGAAATTTGGTTTATTCGATTTTATATAAAAGTTTCTCATTGTATGCCTTACGTGTTTATTTGACAACAAAGAGCACTACTCCATTGATAATTATTATTCTCCTTAATAAGTAAACAATACGATTCCGTTATATCGCGATCTCCATTATCGAGATGTCGAATGAGCTATTGTTTTCTATCGCCCACGAATGTGAAAGATAAATGCCGATTTTTTATCGAGGTCCCGTAATGCGTCATCGTGCGTTCGAATTTGCTGCGGCTCTTTAACTTTCTGTTTCGAAAAGGTATATTGTTCCTGTGAATGATTTTGAATGAAAATGATGCGGGTTTAGTCAGATTGCAGGTTTCATAAATAACGTGATCCGAATAATTGAAGTTATTGTGCGAAAACATAAACAGATTTTTGTGTAAGGAAAAATAACGTGATTTGACAACGTTGTTCGAGTGATGAAATATGATGGATTTGACATCAATTTTTACAAATATGAAGTATATGTCGTCTCGTTGAGAACGAAAATAGTTGAGGATCTGCCTCCGTTTCAATGCAACAAGTTATTGTGTATTGAAAATAGTATATTGTGTAACGAGGACGGAAAGTTGGCGATTCCCGCACGATTGTGAAGGTTGTCGCTCGAGCGGAGCGAGAGCAGTGAGCACGTGAATGGGGGGGATCAGCAAATTTCAATGTAAATGTATGAACAAAGATGCGGCTAAAGAATATAAGAATTTATAAGAGAAGTTTGTTGAATTTTATTTATAACAGTATTAAGATGTAACAAAAGTTGGGAAAAGATACAAACTATCCGGAAGTCTGACATGAAATTTTATTATTGAATTTCTAAAATTTATCATTTTCTGCTAATGTATCAGTTTCACCCTTTGCCGCTGCAATATCAGAAAACAGCACGTTCTTAGTTTCCTCTAGTTAGAAAAAACCCATTGATTCTCGCGAATTTTCATTTAAATCTTGCAAAGATCTGATTGATCAACCATACCCCAGTAGAAATTTGATCAGGCATTCCTTATTTTTAATAAGGTCTTGATCAGGTTAGAGTCCGGAAACACAGGGACGCAGGGGTACAATAGGGTTCGGATGAGATTTCCATAAAATCCAGCGAAATAGAGAAACCTGATGAGGACCTGACAGGAAATCAGGCATGCCTCGTCAGGCCTTGGTATTTTCCCATCCAAAATTTCTACTAAGGTACCTTTGTCCAATCTCAATGAAATTTGACGAGAATCAACGGGTTTCTACAACCAGGTATTCTCCCATATTAAAAGTAAATGGTGGGGAAAATTTGCAACCCAAAAGGGTTAATTGAAAAGGATTGCGCACAAATGGAGAATCTTTTATCATTATTGAAAAACTAACAAATATCCTTAGATTCCTCTGAAAATCACTTTATCTTCGAATCGCGTTCCCAAGTAGAAATACTTTATTTATTGACGAGTTTTGTAACATTTAACTTGCGAGATACTAGACACTTGCAAGTACCTCGCCAAAACCCTACGAGGCACTTGCAAGCGTCAAGTTTTTGGCTAGTCAAGCGTTGCAAAACTAGAGCGTTTCTACTAGGGTTTGTCTCCGTGTGGGGCCCAGGGAGCGGAACCCTCCCCCGAGTAGGGAGGGTCGTTCAAGAGGTAGAGTTCTCCTGCTTGTGCAATAAATAAACTTTATATTGGATGCAGAACAAATTCTTGCCAAAATAGAGATTTTGAAAAATGTTTGTTATTGTTACAGCAAAAATCTTGCTGTTTCAGTAAGAAAGAAATTTTTTGCTAATTCAGTGAAAAGATTTGCTGTTCCACACTGTAAAACATAATCGGAATTTCCCTTAATCAATTCCTGACAAATATATATGAAATTTCCCATAAATTTGACTACGAATTTCAAACTTTATGGGATTTTCTAATAATATCAACTTTCAGTAAATTCCTGACGCATCTGTGTGTTGATTACTTCCGAACGTTTATATGAAGTTTCTCATGGGAATTTTTGACAGTGCAACAAGTTCGCCTTCCCTCCGTCTGTGAACAGTAACAAAATTTGAATCAACCAAAATGTTGTTCTTTTGCATTGAATTCCAAATATTACAGATTCCAATTACGATACTTCACTAACTGTTGTGTGCGCAAAAAATACAGACGCACAGGCAAGTGTGCGAATTACAAATTATGTAAGGCAGTAACCAGCGAATTTGGAGTTTGTTTTGATTGAATTAATCTCCAAGCTATTGTGTTGGTTGTGTCAAACGTTAGGCAAAGTGGTAAGGAATTCAAGAATGTTAACACGCTTTGATGATCAGAAGTTGTTATTGGCGGTTTCAAGGGAAAGTAGTGTGGTAAAGTAACATTATCGCACAAGGATTTTGCGACACGCATTGCAGGCGAAGAATTCTCTAAATACAGAAGGGTGAGGATTCCATTCGGACGAAGAGATAGGTTCTCTTCTGGCTAACTCTCTTTTCATTCGAGTGGAAATTTCACTCTTTCCAATCAAGAGAGTAGCAGAAATCACTTTAGTCATTCTCTACACTGTTAGAAAAATCTGCCTGAAACTTCATAAGAATATTATGAAGTTTTTTACATAATCATTTTATTAAATTTCATAATAAAATATTGAATTCAATAATATAATTCTCAATGTTAAGAATTTTTCTCTCAATGTTGATAATTTTGTTCTTAATTGTAATAATATATTTGTGAAATTTAATAAACAATTGTTACATTTCAGAAAGAAATTTTGAAATTTCATCATCAATGTTAAATTTAAGAACTATTATTGAATTCAATATGAAAATAGGGTATTTCATAAAGAATTTCGCATTAAATTTGAGAATTTTTCTAACTGTATAGGTGTTGCGAGGCGTGTAACGCCTTACAATTACCTAGAGAATGACTAGAGAGATTTCTACTGAGGAAGCATTGGAAGCAATGCGACAATATTCTGCCGATAGGCACATCCTCTCTTGATTGGTTGGATTAAATTGAATAAATAACCTCAATTTCGGAAGTAAATTTTTCTCCACCAACGTCCAAACTTCCTGCCAATTTAGCTTAAATGGGCTGATCGCTCAAGCGCAGCATGAGTTTCATTCTAATCGGATAATTACAGAAGATGGAATACAGGCGTCAAAATTCCTTTGAACTTAATTAGGACCCAAAAGAGAATGAAATCTTACGCATGGCAATCGAAAGAACTTCCTGCTTTGACCGGAAAAACTTTTGGGGCATTCTTTAATGAACAAATAAGAAATTACTTGTCATATCCATTACGATTCAATGCAATTGCCATTGTGTCATCTCTAATTTACTTGGAATTACCAAAATCTATTTCAAGTGGTGAATAGGAATTGTGCTTGTTCAAAAATTCGCTGCAAATTCTTTTTCCGTGAATCCAACTCTATTCCCAAAAATCTTCATCCATTCAGACCAGGTCTTTTTTCGACTGAAAATGGTAGACCATACTTATCTAATGACAGGAGAACCATCGTTGGCTATTCAAGAGTGCTCAAAACTCGGTCGACTGTTGGTTCCTCTCCTATTGCTATGAAAATTTTCCTCAGATCTCATGAGCTGTGTTAATCATGTCGTATAGTCAGATCCCGTGATTTTTGTTATACATTTTTAAATACCTCTCCTCATGAAATTTTCCGATACTTGAAAGTACAAAATGAACTTACAAATTCAAGGCAAACTCATATTTATTTCGGTCACTGTGGTAATGTCACAATACTATCGGCATATCCCATCGAGATACTGTTCTCTCGCATCTTTGCTTTCTGGAAGCTATCGTAGACAATACCACTTCGGAGATCTACTCTCGGGATCGACCCTCTTACAGCTCCAGCTGTTATCGCCATTTGTCGCGTCGCGTCGTCTCTTCGTTGTTTTCAGAACGAGGGTGCGAGGGTTATCTTTCAGGTAACGATCTCAAATCTTGACGGGATATCGAGGTATTTTAATGTGAATTTCAAAACTTGCAACGCTCCAATCCACTTTACAGGATTGAAAGCATTCCTCGGATCGAGTGTAGTAAACAAAAAGAAGAAGGTAACGCGAGTGTGGATTGCGGTCTCTCCATTTTATCTCGATAGCTTCGCCGATCGCGTCGATCACTAAACGACTAGCTCTCCAACACCTCACCTCCTGCTACCGCGTTGATTTTTTCACCGCTATACTTTCAAGCGTGGGTTATTTAATAATAATATAAAATAATATATAAAATATTCACCTTTATGAATTTCACCCAACTTGTCAAACTGATACACTGATGTGTTGTACATAATACATTTTTGTATTCTCTAAAATAAATTGCAATAAAAAAAATCCATCCATCAAAAATATACATCACACGTTAATAATAAATTTTCCTCTCTCTATGTTTCAGGTGAGTTTTATTGGGACAAATATCGTGGTTTCAATTTCACAACTGCGAAAATTACATTTTATCTGCTTCAATGTCAAGACGGTAAGTGAGTAGGGAGCTGTGAAATTTAATAAAATAATACAAATGCCGTTATCTCTGGTGGTAGCCGCGGCGTCGACGCACGGAACCGAGTCCTACCGCGACTAGATTACTACAGCAGATAAAACATATAGTCGCCTTAATTACCCGACAGTCTGCACCGAGTGAAGGGATTAAGTGTTATGGATGCTCTTGAGCAAGAAGCTGGTGTCAATGTACCCTAGCTATTAATACGAGAAAGTTGAAGTTCAGAATGAATAGTTGAAAAATTCACGAATTATTTGCATAGTGCACCATCTTATATTATGCATGTTTTGCATGGAATCTAGTTCGTAATAGCTCTCGAGGAAGATTTTTTATTTTGATTTTAGTATTATTATTTCGTTTTTCGAATAGAAAAACAGGAGTGAATTTCGTCTCTCTTTTGCTCAAGAGTAAAAGTGAATATAAAAATATGGTTTCATTCAAACAGGCTCCTATCTAACCACTTCTCCGCCTGATACGATAAAATTCTACTTTGAAGAGCTTGTAGAGCAGTTATGCCGAGTATCGAGAAACGCGATAGCATTCCTCAGTTAAGTGTATGAGTATACGCGATACTCTATGAAGTTTCATACAAGATATCGATATCAGATATGTATCGAAGATGTAAAACCGAGTGTCAAGTTTATATATTCCTCGATTGGTAAATGGGTACTCGGATTTGAACATGTTTTTCGATACCAACTGGTACATAGAAAATTTTCATACACTTTGTATGTGGTTCTTCATGTAATTGTACATATATAATTTACACACGATTTCATTTAGGGAAATACTTTCTTGGCCTACTTTTTTGCGCATGAAGGAAACATCATCACGACAATTTGAGCGTAGACGATACATTGAACGAAACTCATTCAAAATACCGGATATCATATGTAGAACATACATACAAAATAGAGACATTTGGGTAGCTACACTTTCACTGATAGAGCAGAAAAAAAAACCGAGCGAAAGAGTCGGGGTGTCAAAGGGCCTACTTTCGTTGCTCTCATTGACGCGGAGAAAACTTTTGATAGCGCCAATTGTTGGTAAGTGTTTTGAATTTGGCTTTGAAATATAACGAAGTTGTTATGCACGAAACGTTCATGAATCAAAAAGAGAAACCTCGATCACAGGAAGTCTTAGCAAAGAATACTAATTTTTTGCTCGGGTATTGGAGTTTACCCTAAAAGAACATGGACCTTTTAGGTCAAATTTAAGTTCATTGTACGTAAATTATTCACGCTCGTGGAGTGCTCGGTGCACCTTTATTGAACATTCTTTCAACTCTCGTGTTCCTTCGAGAACAATTCTGAAGCGTTGAGTGTCGAATTTGAAAACATGCATAAATTACCATGAATGAGTCAAATCGCTGCCCTTTTTTGATAATTCATCATGAAACGATAGCAGAACAAATGAACAAACGAATTTCATCCTTTCTGAGAAGAGAAAGTATTATATAGAAATTATATACAAATTTTGATGGAATTTATATGAATATATATATATTGTTCATAAATGAATAACGCTTGACAACGAAATTGAGAATAGAAATCACAATTCCAAGGCTTTTGCAAAGGATTGTGTATTGTTCACGAATGTGACGCCAATTGACATTTTTTTTCATTCGGAGCTCACGCATTCATTCTCCGATACATATAATTAATACATGCAATCGATAGGGATTGAAATTAAAGCTCTCCCTCGTGTGATTTCTAACGACGCTTGGGAGAGAGAAAAATACGAAGGAACGAACGTAATAAGTATGATTAATAGAAAATTTTCAAACGATCGTAACTATATATAGTTCAGAAAACTATACTCATTATTTACAACCATCACGTGTTTTCCATTCTTTTTTAATCGTGTCGCCAGCGTACGAGTATCGTTATTAAGTTGTCATTGTTAATGAGCAAAGATTGAATTCCATAAATTCGTATCCGTTGATTTGTAAGAAACTACTCGCGATGGGAATACGAATCAATTATAACGTTTTTTGTTTCACATCGCATTGTGTCGTCGCGTCTATTCAACGTTGAATACAAGGAGAGAGAGGGAGAGAAAAAGAGATGAAATAAGAAAACAAAAATACAAAATCTCGTGAATTTGATCAAATTTCACTGAAATTCATGAATAACGCCTAACTTCCTTCGTATACAATTCCACTTTCGCTGAGGCTCATGAAAAGGAGAAATTAATCAAACACTTTGTATTCCAAGGTCGTTTTATTCACATGCATTGAATAAAAGTGGGTGATCTATGGCTCTCTATGTTAGAGAACAGAAGGAAGAGTTTCACAACTTTCGCTTATTACGAAATCATGTGCACGACCTTTATCACTGAAAGTGATGTGAGGTTGGGCGGAGGCTGATTAGACAGATTAACCTTGGGTGAATTCATCTGCCTCGATACATGACTAACTCGGTTGTTGCTGAAGATTAAAAGGAGAAATAAGAAGAGGACGACGACGACGACGATGACGGTGAAAACGGTGAAGACGGTGAAGACGATGATGATGATGATGCTTCTTAGTGCACGTTATATTCACGCGAAGGTGCATGCCGAAGTACGCTCGTTTTTGTTTATGCCACAATAATTACGAGCGAGTCATTAAATCAGTCATTAACTGAAATGTCCAATTAAACGAGCAGTCGGAAAGGCGGATATAAGCATACATATATATTTGGTAAACGGCCAATGTCAGGGTCCTTTCTCGTAACACACGAGGAGACATTATGGATGCGCAATTGGTAAAATACAACTTTACTCGCGTGTAACGTACGACGTCATTACAAGAATTCATGTTGTGAAACATTATCCCGGTCCTAATAAACGTTTTACCGGTTCATATCTGTATGAATGAAAAGTCCAAATATACACGCTTTTCGTAATCAAACTTGGAATAATTTTTATTCCTCTCCACGCTCAATTTCATTTCGCGTAATTGCTTTGGCGCAAGACGTTTGTTTTTTTTTTTTTTAATATGAGTCTAGATTCTACTAGTTCGAGGAAGATAATTATTCTTCTACTCGTTACAAAGGAAGGATTTCTAGAGAACAAACAGGACTGCACGAGACATTCATTTATTGTATACAAAAGAGACGAGAGAAAAACGTTCGACCGTATCACGACGAACTCGTCACATCCACGCTCCCGGCTAATTATTCTGAAAAAAAAAATGGAAATCACAGTCCCGCACTGGTTATTGTAAGTCTGTTTTAATTAAGACAACAACTCTTGGTTCCCGCGAAAATTAGGTCGAGTATGGTGTATACTTGTATACACTTGAGATTATTATTATTATATTTTAATCGCGTTTGATATTTGTTTAATTCAATGTAAAAAGAAAATTCTTTGATCAATGGAACGAGAGATCCGTTGTGTGTGCCGCCGTTGTTACGGTTCACCAATCGTGTGATCGCTAGATCTTTACAGTACACCTCGAGTATCTACCTCGAGGTCCTTGAAAATTTTATAATTTTCGCTTTCTTGACTATAACAGACAGAAGCCTAATATTAAGATTAAATTACATTACTTAGAATTGCACGGTGAATACAAGAGAGAGGTCATTATCTTTATACTTTAATTACTTGACTCACCTTGGATTTGTGTGTCTTATTTAATGTTTCCTTTTTTCTTCGTTCTTTATTCTCCTCTTACGTTTTTAAAGGTTGTTGTTTTTTTTTTTTTTTTTCATTAAAACGAAGTAATTGAAAGCTGATGTGGTTATAACAGACTCCTATTTTCGTGGAGTCAAAGGAAATACCGGCTCGTCTCTGGAATACAAATATCAAGTACAGGAATTGGGAAATTTAATGAAATACGCGCGATGACGTGAAATGACCTTCGCAATGATGTGGCGGAATAAAGAAAGCGATGAGAGTTGTGCGACAATGCAGAAACATTCAACGGTTTCGAAAAGTGATTATGAATTTTCCTTCTTTCGATGAAAATCGAACCATCCACAACCTGATGGGAGCATCAACTTGTCGTGGAGGAAAATGAATTTAATTGTAGTGGGGATTGATATCATCCCTTTGCTGTATTTTCATTCGGTGATTACAAAATTCTAATAAAAAGCAACAGCATCAGGACAGAATCCTCTCGAGAACATGGAATTATATGGGCAGTTTAGAAAAAGTTATCCCTTTTCAGTTCTACATCTGCGCTGACGCGCTGACTCAGCGAATTCGTTTTTGTGTTACACGAACGGGATCTTCGAAGAGCGTTACAAGTTCTTCTCATATTCTTTCGAATGACACAGTTATGCCTGATGCATGACTTGATCCAATACCTTCTTTTCAGATTTGTCATGCACGTAACTTTTATGCGCCATATATGTAATGCGACGTAACTTTCCTTGTATGATTGTATATTTATATTGACACGTAAATGATATATCTAGCCATTTATGCAAGACTCATCCGAGTTGTAATTACGAGGTATAAACGGTGAATGTATCGCAGAAATGGTTATTCTTGCACATGATCGGTTGGTAAAAATATATATATATACATGTATGTAACATAACATGATCACAGGTATGTAACATATACGCAAATGTTGTTTCACACTTTCCAGCGAATACTTTTTCATTCTTCATACAAATCTGAAATTACGATAAATATTACAGAATATCAATCTTTGAATTTCATGCTATGAATTTTGTAATATTTCTATTGAGGAGCAAATTAATGTAAACGAGATCATGTTTCGAAGCAAAAAACATACAACAGGAATAAGATCCAGAGAATATCGAAGATCGGTTTCATTTGAAATCATTCGGTTTTGATGACTATACACTCCGCGCGAATCGTTTTCAATTTTTCCTTCGGATGTTCGTAATTGCTCTACTTTCCCCTACTTTCGTATGTATATACATATATTTTTTTACACGATACCACATGGTCCATGCAATCAATGTGAAATCTACTCGCGTATTCGATCGTATACAATAGATTAGATTTATTTTTCCTCAATATAATTCGACAATATCTTTGTTGTAAAATTCAATGAACAATGAAAAGTTGGAACTTCACAGAATCAATTGAATTGGAAAATTATAATAATTGCTGCGAATGCGGTATCATTTGAAATTAAGATTCATGAGTTCAAGATAAAGTTGGTCTTTGTAATATGGTAGCAATTGAGAATATCGAAAACAATGGACTGAGCGAAACGAATAATTCTCTCGGATAAGAGGTATGAAGAAAGTATACACATTTGTTATATTTGAAATAATACTCATTGTACGACGTTTACATTTCCATTCTTTTAATCCACCTTGAAACCAGTTATTGACTCTAACCGAAACGAAAGCGGTAAATTGTACAACTTAGTCTTAAATACTCTCCATTTCTATCGTGGATTTTTATAGATGAAAAGTTCAGTTTAGAAACAATTTAATGATTCCGTTAGATTCAAAGTATTGAAATATAACGGTTACGATGCTCGAGGAGAACAGTAATCTTGAAGAAATTTCTTCGAGTAGTGTTTAAAGCGAATAGCTCTTCGTGTCTTCATTTCAAATGAACGATTATTTAATCTGATTGTTGCTCGAAGAAGTCTTTCGATGAGAACATTTAAATGAAAATTTAGAATTCTTTCCTCAATGCGTAAGAAGATATAAATGTTTTTTTCTCTTGGAATGTTCTTTTCTTTCCTGCACTTTCGGCTTTTCTCTCTGTTTATGTGGATCACGTTCCCCTTGCAGTGCAATCTTCATGTTTAAACCTCGAACGGTAACCATGGGTCATTTGTGTTTAGACCAAAATAAAAAGTTGGTTCAAGGTTCAAAGCTCGTTATTTTGCATTCTAATGCCATAATCATGCACTGAGGAAAATTGTTTTGTTGAAATGTGATCATTATTATCCCAACAAAATTGTTGCTGTTTTAACAAATAATAACATTCTTTTGTTGATCACATTTCCACAGAATCATTTTTTTTTTGAGTTTGTAGAAGTGTTGATCGTGTAATTTTATTTAATTAACGAATGAAAGTTTGGAAAATACCCTATTTAAAGTGTTCAACAATCCATAGAAATGACACTTTTGTCTTCGTTTTGTTGCGTGAATGTTGAAAAATACATACTCCTAAAATAGACTGCTCAAACTGTGTTCATGAGTGTCAACAGGTGCTAAAAAAGACGTTACCGTTTGAGGGTTAATACATATCTCTTGACTTAGTGGGCTTAGTTCTTGAGATGTGGATTTTTAGGATTCTTCGAAAAAAACCAGACATCACAAAAAACATTGATTCGAAACCTTAAAATTCAACCCCATCTTGGGAGTTGGAAAAGGCGAATTCTCGAGAAAACTATTGAAATATCCTAGTATTCTCAATTCCGGAGTTATGCTGTTCAAAATTCTAAACTGGAATTCGATAAATTTGAAATCGTTGTAGCTCCAAAACACTATATTTTGACACTATAGGAATTTTAACAGGGTCATTAATATTCAACGAAATACCAACAATCATATTCAATTCTCAAAGAAGAATCTCTTCTTATGACTCACAACGATCGGATAACGATCTTCTCGATCGTGCAAATTTTTATCTTCGTTGAACTGAAAAGTTCAGTGACATCAACTGCCCACTGTTCTGTCGCAATAAAAATGCAGCGTCAGTGGGTAGTGGTAGTAGTCACGCTGTGACTCGAGAACGATAGGAAGACTACAACGAGCGTCTCACAGTGGTGGACATTAAAATCCGTCAGAATACAGAATAATTTGAAGCACGGTATGCAAAATTGAGCTCATTATCGAACTATATTGCTTCATCGCGAACTCTCATTCAACGCTTTCAATTCGAAAGTGAATGAACATGAATTATTCAATTTACGTACGATATCTCATATATTCGATGCACCGATTTCCTTCATTCATAAAAATTGAATTAATTCTGTCGGTATTTTATGTAACTGGGGATGCGTCGTTGCGATATCGTTGTGTCACTCCTTATCAGTGACGCAACGAGGTAATGTAACCAGATTCTCGGAGCATCGTCGCGCCAAATAAGTTTTCGAATTTGTATATACGAATCCACGAATTCTAGCCAGTCGCCGTGCAGTTCCGTAGGGTACAACGTAATTTTCTTCCTTCCTCTACCGCGGTATCGAGTCTTCCAAGTACCTTCCTCTTCCCACGTCGAATCCCGGTAACAGACAGTTTTGCCGGAAACCTCAAGATGCTACAAAGTACCGAAATTATCCAATTACCGACTCCGTATATTACCTTCGACGTGGAAAAAAAAATAACTACTCGTACAACACCGCAGCATCGATTACTTTTTTCGTTGGATTCCACAATTTCGTACACTTATAGTAAAAAAGAAGTATGAAGTATAATAATGTAATATCACGAACAAAGTTGTGGAGTATATTGCCGCTATCATTTTGCTACATTGCATACGTTTTCCTTTTTCCCCCCCATTTCTTTTTCTCTTCTCTCATCTTGAGCCCTCTTTCAAAGTTACGCTACTCAGTGATTTTATCTTTAAAACAGATCTTCAATCTGTTCGGGAATTGAATTCATCATCATAAAGAAGTGTTGCGCAATGCACCGGGGTAGATATATACACGACACGAAAAATATTATCCATAATGTCTTATTCCTTTGTGAATATCTGTTGCCAATATCAATAACGACGTGAGTCGTCGTCTTATGCGTTAACTTTTACAGCCTCGGTTTCGATCAAGATACGAAAAAGGGGAGATGATTCTCGCTAAGTACATTTTTATAATGGAACGTATGTGAGAGTTGAATATCGTCGGAATGATTGAATTCTGTGGAAAGGTACTTATTCTTTTTCAGCCGGCCAAATATCGTGTTTATGGAGTGAAGACTATTGAGAAGGGATCTGAGGAATTCTTATTTTATACCGCTTCGATTTCAATCACCGAATTCATGAATATCTACCGTGAAATTGAGTTGGAGTGACAAAATTGAACATTGAATTTGAATCAATTTTTCACGTATGACGGCATGTCAAGTTCAAGAATTGAGAATTCATCATTCTAGGTACAAAAATGTTGAGTAGTTTTGCATGAGAAAGAATCAGGCAGAGGCGTTCTTTACGTTCTATTCTACGATTATAGTAGGGCTATGTGTGTATAGGTGTGAAACTCGTTTGTACTCGGTATTTCATTAACTATCGTTACAAAGGTATCTTAGAAGTGCCACTTGCATTAATATTCTGTTATTGTAATATCAGTTTCAATTCTGATATTTCTCTGTAATGTCGCAACATTCACCATCCCAAGGTCGAGAAGAAATTCTCCTGTGTGTGCATTTTGTTGAGGAAAATAGAATATGTAATATTAAATGATTTACTTCGTTTTGAATTAGTTTGTAATAATGGATGTGTGAAAGTCATAATGATAATGAATTCTTCTATCCAAAGGAAAGGACAAAAAAATATAGCCATTTCTGGTGACAATCTTCCTTGATCTGTGAGAAATTAGATAAAAACTTAATAATTTTCTATAAGACAGGAAATGGATGGTACAACAATTTCTACATCCCTTTACTCGAAAGGTGGCATTGTACATTCTACATTTAAAAACAAATGTTCCATCCAGTTCAAAAAATTATTCCCTTTACGTAAGAATATATATTGAATCCGAGATCATCATTTCTTGCCTTGTGTAGGAAAAACGAGCTTATGTGTCAGATTTGCCTTACATCGAATCTTGGTTACCGTTGTTTGAAACCTATCATATGATTCAAGAAAATCGAATTGAAAATCCAGAAATCTCAAACAATCGCTTACCTTCGGAAACTATTTACCCTGAAAGTGATTATTCTTCCCCGCCAAAAAAGAAGTCAAGCAGGAAAACTGGGGAAATTACGGCATCCGATGAGCGCATCTTCAAATATTGATCTTTCTTACAATTCCACATTTCTCACCTTTCCCGGAGATTATTCGAACCGAGGAATGAAATATTAATAACATACACTTCTCTTTGGCATTAAACATACGGGTCATGATGGAAAATTAACCCTGTCGATCATATGAATTTTCGAGCGAAGATGAGAGGAATGGAGAACAAAAAAATCAAAGAATCAATGAACGTTCAGTATTCGATTCAACTGGATTTCATTTGAATAATACATGAAGAAGCGAAAGTTGTTATTATAGAGGAACATTTTTCTTTGTCACAATCCACGCGTGTGTGTATTTCGTAACATTTGTGTTCATAATTATTTTTGTAATGTAAATGAAAAATTCTGTTTGATACCAGTTATTTTCTTCCACTTCACGATGAGATGAATGGCGAATTTCACATGTCCTTTTCCCACTGCTCACACCGTTGCACTTTCAAACCTGAAACCTTAGACGATCATAATTACAGACTCTTAGAACGTTCAGAGTTAAATACTCACTGCATATCATTTCCTATATTTGCTAGAAACGAGCTACCTAGACGTTACATTATTTCCAGTCGATATTCTGAGTGAATTATTATCGTAAAACATCTTGTATGCTCAATTCTATAACTTTATACCTGTTTTTCTCTGATGAAATAGTAAATGGGAATGGAGAGATGAAAAACTATGCCAACGAAAACCGATGTTGGTGCAATGTTTATATTTTAAGTCTTGACAGATATAACTTGTGGTGGTTTTTTTTTCGTTTCAGAGTTTTCTACGCAGCACTTTGATTTCTTTGGAGTTGAATGAATAAAATCGCATTTAAATATTTTTCGTTTCAAACAATCCACAATCTCTTTATTCATATTCTTGAAAAATAGAATAAACATATCGATATTGTGAACATTGTTTATCCCTAAATGTGGATCGGACTGTATTTAGAAACAAGTTCTTTCAGTTCTTCAATCGAGTCTTGCAAATCAAACTGCGAGCGTCGTCAATTATGGAGTTGCGAACGTTATTTAATTCACAGATGCGTAAGCAACGGAAATTTCATTCAGAATGCAGACATGCGAGTGCACAGCGAGTATTGTTTTGATCATACGAATGTGAACGAGGAAAATCCCGTTCATTGTACGGGAATGCACATTCTTCTGATTGTCTCTAATGTTTTGAATTCGCCAGATTCCATACCACATTTGTTCTTCGCATTCTGTATGCTCTCCGCTTTGGAATTTCATACACCGAACTTACCCTGCTAAAAATATCGGAGAGATTCGGAAAAAAATGAGACAAAAACTGCTGTGTTTTGAACGTCTCGTGTCGGTTTTTATGCCGATTTTTGTTCAGGGAGAGAACATGAATTCGCTGTGACGCAGCAAATTCTAATTTTGCTGGAGCTATGACAGCGATTTTCCAGCTGTGGCAACAAGAAAACTGATGCACCAATTCAAAAGTCCGAGCAATTTTTTTCTCCGTGTTGTCTCTACGAACGTTTTCGACATTATCGATAGAGTAATCTCCCAGACAGCACTGAGACGTTCTTCGGACGTTCAGAAAACGTACTTGATCACAAGAAGAACGTTCAAAAAATGTCCTAGGACGTTTTAACAATGTCGCATGGATATTTCAGAGATGTACAAATGTCCGGTGAAGTCTTATGTAGCTTTCCATGGAACGTTTATGAAACATGTTGAAAGAGAATTTATTAAAGATCAAACTTGTGCCAAATCTTTTAATATTCTCCATTTCGAGGAGATGCAATTGAACTGCGGTTCGGAAGCCTTTATCGATAGATTTGATAAATTACATTTGCATTTCTCTGATACATTGTAAATAGTGAAATTTTGTTTCGCGTCAATTTTGAGGTTATGTGAATCTTACACGGAGAAAGAGGAATTCCCTGCGGCAGCGAAATCTACTTTTGCTGGGTTCCTTTCCCCAGAGCAGCAAATTTTTTGCTGAGACAGCAAACTATTTGCTGGTCCAGCAATCTTGTTAGCTGCGACAGCGAATTTTGAGCTGTGGCAGCACAAAATGTTTGCTATCCCAGCAAAATTTGTTTGCTATTCTGTATATAATACTGAAAATTTGCTGGCGGAGCAAACATTTTTTGCTGTCACAGCTAAAAAAATTGCTGTCGATTGCTGTTATAGCAAATTTTTAGCTAGGTCAGCAAAAAATTTTGCTGTTCTATATATAATACCTCGATTTGCTGCGTCAGCAAATTATTTCTCTCCGTGTAATATATTGACTTAAATCTTGATTACTTAAATTCTGCCAATAGTTTTTGAACTTCTGGAAAGGAATCTTCCCAAATATTCAATACAAAACATATTTTTATGGTTGTTTGGTACTTTTTTCCCTGGTTAAACTATAAATATACATTTGTATAGGTCAGAGATAAAATACTTGGTTTTCATATAACGTCTCGAAAACGTTCTGAAAACGTACCATAGCATGTGTAAACAATGTCCCCAAAACGTGCTCCCCAACACATTGAATGAATGTTCCTAAGACGTTTGAAAAATGTGCGGTTGGAAACCAACATCTATGGGACTTTGGACACGTTTTTAAAACGTTTTGAGAACTTTCGGTGCTGTTTTGGCTTGGTTAATTTCATTCTCTCTCTCTCTCTCTCTCTGAATATTCAAGGAATGTTTTTGAGAGACTCTGCGGGGTTTTTGTTGAATTTAAGCGAATTTGAAACGTTTGAAAAGTAAAAACTGAGCCGCTGAAGCTGAATTGCCGTGCTTAGGTAAAAGACAGTGAACTCAATTTACTGCCTTTTTCAATTCTGAGGCCAAAAAATATACCGGCATTCAAAATATGCATTAGCATCAAAATTGATAAGAGGCAGTAACTTGAGTTTTGGTGCCTTTCACTTGAGTACGGCAGTGAACGTCTGTGGAGAATTTGACGAAATTCTTGCATAAGTTGGGCTGAGTTTTCAAACGAATTCCAGCAATCAAATTCAGCCTCGAAATTTTGAAACATCCGATTGAATAGTCTCTCGTTAGAACATTTCCAAAAATCACTCCAAGTCAAAAATTGAAACCTTATTTAGGTCTGAGTCGTTGCGCATTACGAAGTGATAAATCAGGTTTGATTTAATTTTTCACCCTGTTCTCAACCTGATCTTGTTTTCAAATTTCTCATTCGAGCTAATGTTAACCTTCTTTGGACTTGATCAAACTCTGGATCGTTGCCTATTGAAGAGTTGACGAGGCTTTAAAAAGTATTACAATCCTTCTTTTCAGGCGGTCACACTGGTGGTGCCTCTTTAAGGTGATAAGGTGATTCAATAGACTTTTTAAACCAGGATCAAAGATCACGGAGAAAAATAATTAGCTGTTATCTGGATAGCTAAAAATTAGCTATGGGAGCTATTTTTTGGCTTGCACACCTACACTATTGGAAAGTTCGTCAAGAATGAACGAGAAGTCAAGGACGCGAGACACTTGTTGGAATTGTTTATCGATCATTCATTAATTTCCTTCTGGCTTCTTAGAATACTTTCGTCGTCAAAAGTAGATCCTGAGTACATGCAATGTCAGAGATAGATATCTCCGATTGACTTTCAACTTCATTAAAAGTCCTTCATCGGTCAATTCTTCCTCGTATTATTGAAGTTCGCAGTTTTGTGAAAAAATTCTATCACCATCCAGGGTGTTTAGTTCGAACCACGATGTAAAAAGAATAGGTGTGTTATCTTTTGTATGTGTTGTGAGATTTTTCTGTCCTAGTTCTTGATTTTGCCACTACGAAATTCGAGTAGTTGAGGCAAAAAAAAGCGGTGAATTCAAATTAGATGTCAGAAATACTAATCCAAATTGATCAAGACAGAAATTAAAATCGTATTATGAGACATAACATTTACAGAGGGAAGTTATTTTTCATTTAAACTTGATTTTATTTTAAAAAATCGAAATTTATCTGGCCTTCACGACACTTTCGCCAACTGGTGGTGAAATTGGAACTAGGACAAAGCCTGCATCAAAAAATGTTCACACCGACAGGGAAGATAACACACCTATTCTTCTTACATCATGGTTCGAACTAGTGATGTCGATCCTGAGTGAAGATCGGATCGATCCTAGGATCAGAGCTATTTGGATGGATCGGGTGTATGATCGATTTTATAGCTTGCAAAAAAGATCGATCTTTTGGCATTTTAGGAGATCAATTTGGAAAGAATAGTTGAAGTTAGCAAACTCAAATAGAAATTGACCTGGACAGTGGTTAACTCGAATGAAATTAGGCTTAGAGTATCAATACCTATATAATTTTTTCATTTTCGCTCATTTGTTATTTTCTCTCCAAAATCTCATTCTTAAATTTGAACACAGTTAGAAAAATTCTTAACCCTCGGTCGATCACCAGGGCAAAAAAGGCACATGACTTTTTTCTTCAACAAATTGTCATTCCTGCACCTTCAACATTTTTTAACAGTTTTGTGCATCATAAACTTCACTTATTCCTCCGTCAACAATCAAAAGTTGCGTATTTGTAGGTCTCGATGAAATAAGTTTTGAAGGTAACTCACGGAGGGTTGAATTTAATAGAAACTTTCTTGCAAAATTTAATATTCTCATATTAAAGTTAATAAAATTCTCAAATTCAATATGATTTATGGGATTTTAAAAGCTTTTATTGGAATATAAGAAATTATTCATTGAACTTACAAATATCATATTAAAATTCAGAAGAAAATTGTTCAAATCAAAAATTATATTCTTGAAATTAATATCATATGATGAAATTTGATAGATTAGGTTATGTGAAGAATTTCATAAAACTTTTATGAAATTTAAGGCACAGGGAATCTGTAAATTATTTCAATTGTGATGGTTTTAAAATACACACACTGTAAAAAATATACTTCCTAAACTGCCAAAGAAGTTTGGCAGTTTTGTACACAAACTTTTTTTGTAAATTACCAAACAAAAGTTTGTAAACATTCAAAAAATTTTGTGATTTCACGAAGATTTTTGAGAATTCACAAACTTTTGTTCGGCAATTTACAAAAAAGGTTCGGAAATTATTTTTCCAAACCAAGTTTGTAAATTTCCAAGCATTTTTGTTTGGAATTTAACAAATTTTTTTTGCAGTGCAATTTGAATAACTTTATGGATTTTGCTTCCAAATATTTGTTCAGCATGGTGGTTGCAAACACAATTTATGGTCAAATCAAATCTCATCAAAAAATTTTGAAATTGAAAAAGAATCGATCAATTCGATTCTGGAAGATTTTGGATGGATGGATCGATCAAAAGACCGACATCACTAGTTCGAATTAAGTTCATTATACCAGACGTATTAGTATCATTACCATTATTCTCGATGCAAAAGGCTCTTACATCGACGCGGTGGTATGGTACACGACAAATGCTTCAACTAAAACAACGTTGTAAACTTTTCTTTTTGCTTTTTGTAGTTGTGGGAGGATTTTATTTCACGCATTCTCGTTGTTGTTTTCATGTTTTTTTCTCCTCTTTTGCATTTGCTTGGAGAAGGTCGTGGAAAATGGAGAACCGGTAGGTAACATCATATGTACGCGGGCATATCCATGAAGGGAAACGTTATACTCAAGGCCGGTTGTAAGTGCGAGTGTATGCGTTTACGTGTAAGGACACACCCACAATTCGTTGTATGTATAATATTATATACCCCATAGATGTGACTCTTAGGGCAAACTTAGGCGCGGGCTTTTATGTTTTTTGTATGAGTAACATTATATCTATGTACATACACGTGTGATTGTAGGTGTGTACGTTCGTGTACACGTGGTGAAAGTCTATTCCGAAGCGACCAACTGGAGAAGTAAAGTAAAGGTAGTGGCGTGAGGTCACCTTCGGACATGTTTGTCTCAAATATGTGTCTATACGTATATGTAACATACATCCATATACGTGTACCGATTCAACCCAACCTGCGATTGCCGGTTATGCAATCCCAAAATATACGTATGTGTACATATTTTTATGTATATGTATATATTTTTTCCTTCATAGAGGTGAATGTCTTCATCGTTACACCTACATTTATGAGATTTGAATTTTCTTTGTGGGATTTTCATGTTGCGCGTTGTCTCGGTACAGGACACGCAGCAGTAAAATGATGAAAAAATGAATATAAGGGTATTGTATACAGGAGAAAATGGAGTTTCGGGATAATAAAACGGCATATATCGCGTCTTCGTGTAGTCTTGGATTATATTCATCGACATAACGTTGGTTTATGAGTGCAGTGTTTACTACCTTAGACACATTCATAATGCCTCAGGGCAAATTGAGTCGATCGGGAAAGGACGAGAAGTATTGTTGCATTTATTGAAACTGCCCCTTCAAAACCATCAAGCTTCTGAACGACTGGAAGCCTGATGTTGTCGTCTTCGATTTTATCACCAAGGTGACACACACGTAATTGAGTTCTCCGCTATAAGGCCAACCACATATCGACCCAAACCTTACGAACGAATGATTTAACTTACGATTGAGTTGTTTGTCAGAATTCTAATACCTAGATCATATTCTCCAACTCTCAATTGCAATTCTTGACCGATGATGGACTATTGTAAATTATCTCATTCGAAAGTTATATCGTACGGCTGATGGGTTTTGCTTGATGTCTCGAATATCGATTTTCTACCGGTTCCGTTTAGATCAAGAGATATTCAAACTTTCACCCCTTTCTATTGTTTCAAAAATTCCTCGCAGACATTCAAGACATTTGCAAATTAGAAATTGCATTTCTCGATTCAGTTTTCACTTTTCCATGAAGAATTATGGAAATTTTTACCATCCGATTTCACTATATTTAGCTAACCGCTGAGATTTTGATTTCTGGTATTTTTCGTTGAATATGACATGAAATATGAAATTAATCCTTCTATCAGAGGTAACTCAAAGCTGGAGAAAATCTAGGACAATGACAGTGTGTGAGTGAGTATATATATATAACACGAGAGTATAAAAATCCGATCAAAACTTCAATTTAATCAAAGATCGAGTACGATGTCCACTCTGTGCATTTCACGTGGCGAACACGATGAGGAATCAGTCTTGCGTTATGAATTCAAGGAAAGACCTTTTTTTGTCTTTTGATGAAAACCGATAGTGTCGAGGCAAAAGGACATACTTCTTCGAGCCTGAATTGAGAATCTTCTACTCCCCGTATATACTGTCCTTTCTCTTCGCACTTCACTGCTCACCTCGAGCGAGAGGAGTAAAAAACAAGTATCGATGGGGGTTATGTTCATACGAGAGGCCCTTACCGTAAACAGCTCTCTGGCATACGAGACATCTTGTACGCATGTAGGCGCCCTATGAGGAAATCACGTGAGCACCTCTCGTTGAAGAAAAGATAAAGTACGAAGAGCACATGAGCAGAGAATCTGCAAGATCCGCACTTTTTTTGTTGTTGTTGTTTCCTTATTCCTTTCGAGCATGGCTCTCCGAGGTAGACAATTTTTTGTCAAGTATCTCATATTCCAACTCGAAAACGTACCTCTTGATTACAGATTGAGTTCCCTCTTCTCTACATATAATTTTATATTCATTGGCGTTGATTTCATTTCAATAACCAACTGACTCCGAATGGAAATCATTTCGAACAGATGGCTTGGGAGTATAGAATGCTGGTTTCGTATAATTTCAACCTCCTACAAGCAGGTATTATTTCGCTGTACCCTCAAATTCTTGAAGAGGACGTGGTGATCGATGCTCGTTGGTCGATCCACGAATCATCAAGAAAGTTGATGAAATTATCCAAAAGATTTTGTATGGCACTAATCGTCGATGTTTGTCGATAATTATGTATAAACGCTATTAGAAATCTACTAATTTTCATGGATTCGAAAATAGAAAACCATAGAAAACACGACAGCTGCTTCTCAAAGTTAGTAGCATTTATCACCGTACCGTGCAATTACTCTCTAAAATTGAATTAGTGAAACTCTGAACTTGAAAAAACTAATTACGAGGGGATCGGTAATTGAATCGTGATGAATTACAATTCCCATATGCACGACTTTGTGTATAACTTGGTTAATTATACATATTTCATGCATATTCCAGTAAAAGTATGAACAACGCAAAAACAAGAGCAAAAAAGAAATAATTGAAGAATTCGATAAAATATAGTATTGCGTGTATTATTTTTGTTTGAAAATGATTCTATATCCGAACAACGGCCGCTCATTATACTATACATCATTCGCAATGTCTTTCATTTTCACTATACGCGATTATAGTCGAATGTAATAAACCGTGGAGGTACGGATGCGAAACTCGGGGATATTAGAAAAGATTGATAAACGAAGAGTCCGAGGCTCGCGGGGAAGGTCTTCGAATGCCCTGCTGTTGCGGTTGTGTTACTGCTACGAAAGAGAAGTTACGATCAAAGAAAAACATGTTTGAAAGGATGAATGAAGGGAGAGAAGAATGTAATCAAAGGGAGAATTGGTAACTTGAGAGGACATTCGTTATCACTGCAAAAACCTGTTGAAAACAATGTTAGGAGGAAATGTTTGAAAGAAAAACGTTATGGGAAGAGATTGAGTTTAGGATATGTAAAACGAATTATGCTGGATGAGGGATGTCACTAATGCGTACAAATTACACGATTAGCTGATAAAAGATGGGATTAGGAAGTTTCATCAACCCAGTCGTGAGAGTGACTACCTCGCGATGTTGATGATTACGGTATATTACTCTTCCTGCGTCTCACGCGAACAACTCAATGACTCCAATGATTTACGATTCACGATTTGTATTTTTCAACCTCTCTGCGCATCGTGGCATCGTGAAGCATCGATGATCTATGATGATTATATCTATCAGACAAAAATATAAATAAATTGTGTTATACATTTGATGTATTTTCACATTAATCGAATATATAAATCATTTGTGGAATACAACTGAAATTGAATTTTTTCCATTCCACTGGACTAAATTTCACCATAATTCTTGTTTTTTTGTTTCAGGTAAGGCGTGTGCTAATTTCCAAACCGACAACCGTCTATTTCGCTCTGAATTCTTGCAGTTGACGAATCCAATATTGACACAAGATCTCGTGGAATGTATGTAAATATTTTAAATTGATGACGATGCACGTTATATGCGAATCAAAAGAATTTTATTTCAACTGAAATGGGAAAGAAAATATTAAAATCGGAATTTCAAATACGATAACTAGTGACCTTTTTCGTGGAATCGTTTGTTGCTCGTTCCGCCATTACTTTACTCTAGCATGAGAGTGTTGACTTCCAAATTAGAACTGCTTTTCTTGTCGCTATAGTATATGTATACTTTACGAACACTGCAGTTCACTTCCTTAAACAGCAATGCACACACGTTCTAGGCTGCACCTTTTTCCCTAAAGAAACAAACTATAATTTTTACAAAACGTAGGCACCAAAACGAGAAGAATTTCATAATATACACAAATTATTTATGCAGAATTTTTAGTCAACAAATTGTACGCTAAAATTCATATTTGCCACGTTGTTCGAGTGTTTTGGAGTCATCGCATTCTGGGAAATGAACCGTTCTTCGGGAGAAGATGATAATTTTCTCCATACAAATTTCTAATGTGAGAATTTCAATGTCTCTAACTCGAAGAAAAAACATCCACTTCTGATTTTGTAGCTTTTGAAATGATAGATTTCCCTGAAGGAAGTGAACAAAGTGTTTTGAGTAATATTTCATAATTTATCTAGCTTATAAATCAATTATTCAGAAGTGCAGTCATGATCATCACTAGGTATCATCATTATCTCACCCCGGTAATCCATCGTTGATGAATAACTAGTAAAAATAACTAATAACCTTTATGGAACGTGCGTACCAGGCAGTTCAAGTCAGTCAACTCGACAGAAAAGAAACCAACTGACTATAATTTCTGACAGTCGAAAAGATTAAACTTGTTCACCGCTGTGCTGAAGTTACGAAGTTGAATATCGACCAGTTGAACTGGCTGGCTGGAAACTAGCTTTGAGATTACGAAATCGATATTTTTCCCTGGATAAATGTAAATTTTTCAGATTTGAATGTTCCCTTTCGAGAAACATCCCTGTTCATTCTGTCCGTTCATGAAATCATTGAACGCGGAACTGAATACTCGTTATCGAAGTTATTAGAAATTCATTTCTGAAATGCGACGCATAAATAATCACTTTTCAAGAACTTCAGCATCAATATTCTTTCTCCTGCATTCACGTATCGTATGAAATAATTTGTGATAATGATTCAATTTAATATCAAGCACATCCAATTGAACTTGTTGAATCAAGGATGTAGTCGATAGTTGGTTTGAATGCATTTTCTTGATTCGTACGAAATGAATAGAGTTTTATAATTGTCCGAGTTCAATCTTCCTATACCATTCAGATTCTATGGATGCGTGATTGGTGCTGGTTCTTATTCACTTAACCGACGTTGAATTATTCTATTTGTACTCATTAATGCGTGTAGTATTTGGGTAACCGGAGATGTACTAATAGACTCTCTAATTATTATTGGTGTACCTTTCGCTCGCTACTTCTGATGGAGCTCTTGCTCTATGAGTTTGAACGCACAGTACTGTAAATTTCATTTACAAACCTCATGTGCATAGAAATTAAATTGAAATTTTGTACAAATCAGTTGATTTAAACTATACTGTAAAGAATTATTGTGGAATTTTCTCCCATAATTTGGTGGACTTCCCCTCTATATGTAGAGGAATAAACACATCTACGGAGACATCTACGGTCTCGTCATAGTGAATTTCATCGTAAGTTCAGTCTTTTTAACTACGAATTTTTCTCCGTGTACCAACAGTATGAAGAAAACTTCCGCACATTTTTTACAGTGTAGATTCGTACTATTAAAGATATTCTAATAATCAGCTATAATAGTTATGAAATAAATGATTGTTCTCCACAAGTTTATCAATTACATTGTTATGTTTATCAGTTTATTTTTATTCGGATTAATGATTCACACTTGGTTATGGGTTGCCAATGGCTTATCACTGTTTGATTGTGCTAAGTACGATTTTCCGCTTCGCCGGACGGATGATATTTCTTTGCGTTAATTGAAGAATTTTCTTATCGCAATGAGTGTATGCATTTATTGATATGTTATCATAAAAATATGATTCATGTAGCACTTTACTAACAAGCAGGAAATCGGTTCGGCATGTATCGTTGAACGCCATTGGATTGTCAAAGACTGATTTTTTTAGTCTCGTGCGGAATCAATGAATCTAAAATCGACAACCGAAACGATCAATTGATACAATAATTAATCACGTTCTATATTAGGAGCTATAAAAAGAAGTGTGCGACGGGTGAAATATTGTTCTCAAATCTAAAGAAATAAGAGCTTCTGAATCAGCTACGATAGCATGAATATGTGGTAATCTCAATTGGAATTTAGGTTTTAGTTTCCAACAAATCAATCAATGATTGTGATTCTTTTCATGCCTGGTGTTATAATTTATGATTTTCAACCTCGGATCGCAGAACTCGCGAGCAGTGATTCCTAATCTGATATCTACCCCATCTATTGTTATGAATAATGTCAAGTATAGGGAAACGGCCTTCGGTCGTTCCAAGTTACCACTTTTCAGGGATTTTTTCCTGTGGTGGAGAATAGATTATTTCTTAGAGAATAAACCTTCAGCAATCTTCTTTCAAGGAAACAAGTAGACTTATGAAAGATTTGAAGAATAAGTCGCATATAAGCGCCTTTGTTGAAGAAACAGGAAGATTTTAAAAAACCTTGGAAAATTCTACGAATCTTTGATAGTCCATACAGTGTTGATATATGTTGTACAGTGGAAAAAAAATGCTGTTGAATTTACACTAGCAACTAGTTCTCGTAAATTTCGATTGAACATTGTTAAAGCTTTGTTCATACCAGAAATCGAGTAAGTAGCATTCCACTAAACGTTTCCAATCCTCAAATCTTCAATAAATGTTTTATGTGAAAAATTATGACAATCGACTGCGAGTTTCAGTTTCATAATAATCAAACTTGCAAAATCGAATTCTTGCCTTTTCCTTGACTCAACATAATTTTCTTACCAATTTCCACCTGTTTCGCATTTTTCATGACTTTCTATGACTTTTTCATCACTCTTCACAACATAGCTTCATTCGTCTCAGTTTCCTCATTAAAATTCAATCTTGACTTTTTCTAGACTATTTCTTGCCTCTTTTCTGACTTAACACAATTTTCTCACCAATATCCACGCGTTTTGCATTTTTTCTTAAATCTGTCACTACACCGACCATCACCCAACCGTCTACCAACAAAAAAGAGTCATGATTCCGAAACGATACGCCGGGAGTGCAAAGTGTCCGTCTCTTCGCGGAATTTCGCTAAAACAGCTTTGCGAGATCTTGTTTTATTTCTTTTTCAATAAAAAATAATAAATAAGCTCACTCTCGTTCTTTCTTTCTTCCTTTCTTTCCATGCGTTCTCTCGAAAATAATGTATAAAAAGTACATCTAGATAATAATATATGCATAATTAGGCGCAATGTCACTATAGAAAAGTAAGACCAAAAAATCCAATGTATTCCAGAATTGGTATCTTGAAAAAGGACAGTATCTGTCCGAAACGTCGATCGGTCAGAAGGACGAACAAACTTATCGTTCGACAAAAAACCTGCTTGGAATTTTTGGGAATCCAAACCCAACCCAAGTCTACCGAGTCCTGCTATCCAAGCACTACCCAACCAATAATATCTTTTCTTGCTCCGAGAATTTCATTTCTCCAAGAATATTTACCAATATTTTCTGGAACCAAGTATAAATTTCTTGAATTGAAAAAATATTTTCTTAATCAAGTATTTTGGTATTAATAATTATTTCTCTCAGTGCATGGTTTGTGATCAGGTAATTTACTAAAATGACAAATATGCTCTCCCATGCGAAACTCTTAATGGAAATTGGATAGAATATAAAAAATTACACTCAACACATGTTGTAACTTGAAAGTTATTTTCCACAAAAATAAAGTAAAAATCTGAATGAGTGACACTTGTCATTCATGTAAATTACATTATAACATGAAGTGCAACCACTACAGGGTTAATAACACTACAAATCATAATTGCGAGTACAGCGACATAGCATCGGGATTGGAAATTTTATGAATTTAACAAAAATTTTTTCTCAATCGAGGAGGATATATTTGTGCGTGTATAATGTAGATCCCATACAGGATGCTACAAAGTGGAAGAAGAGTTAGGTTTGATATATATTTATTATGGAATACTTTATCCGGATATAAATCGTCCTTGAATAGTTCTCAATACCTTGCAGTACAGACGTTGAGTATATATTTACGCATACTTTGAAGAATAAATGTGAATTTTCTCACATTATATTCAAGAAATATCACTAAAATTTAATGATAATTTAGAATTATACCGGTATTGTGAGATTGAATTTTCATTACCCCAATTATCTGTAAATTCACACTTACGAGATGATAGTAATTTAACCATTCTGGTCAATAAATTCACCATGATGAAGAGCGAAATTCTTCATACTTCATCGCTGAAATTGGTGAGTACAGAAGTATGATGAATATTCAGAAAATACGTCTGAAACTGGTCGGAAAATGTTGCATGAGGTATGTTTTAGACTTTTTGTTGTTCAAACAGGTTCAACTGCACATAAAAATCATAAATTATTCTTCTTAGATTGAAATTAAATGTATGAGAGGCTTGAAGAAATATTATGAAAACTCAGATCTCTGAAAACCCGGGTAGAAATCATTTCAGACCCTTCTTCGCCCCTAATTTAGCGCTATCGAGGCGGACTGGGCGTATCCCTGTCGCTTCATATAATTTCTACCAGGGAAATGAATTGTTTAATTAAATATCAAAAGACATATATATATTTCTGATCATTTTGATTTCAATTTGAATGTGGGTTCTTTCATTGGAGTTCTTTTATGTATCTTTCAGGATTCTGATACAGTAGAAGATGGATGATGTTGCCACTAACGTTCTAACGAAATCCTAATCAACTCTTCACAATGTCCCTAGTAGACATTTTGGATAGGAAAATACCAGAGCTTGACGAGGCATGCCTGATTTCCTATTAGGTCCTAATCAGGTTTCGTTACGGTTTTCCCTATTTCGCTCGATTTTATGGAAATCTCATGTACCCCTACGTCACAACCCTATTTGAATCCTTTTAGGGAAATCAGATAAGTACCTTGTAAGGGCCTCATAAGATTTTCCTTATTCACGGTTTCCGGATTCTAACCTGATCAAGACCTTATTAAAAATAGGGAATGTGTGATCGAATTTCTTCTAGGGGTATGTTAAATGCAGGTTCTGTTCACTTGATTTTGTAAGTGTGAATTCAGCATATTAAATGTTCACGAAAGTTCAATATTTCCAATTGTCTTCACCAAAGCTCTATAGTTCTTGATGATTTGCATCAATAAATCATTGGAAAAATGAATTTGAAAAGATGATATCCCAATTTCTACGGCGATTCATTTCTAACAATATCGAATTCTAATTGGACTAACATGAAAGGTAACTTTACCGGATTCTGACTTGCCTATTATCAAGCATGCTGCAGTAATGCATACACTCTCATAAGTGATTAGACAAATCTCTAGTCGAGTATTCTGACCAGCTAACGGAAGTAGTTGCAGTACACTGTAAAAAAATCTGCGGAAATCTGCCAGAACCGTACTGGAAGCAATTAATCTGTACATTTGTGTACATTTTCAGCACACATATCGGAAAATTGTTGTAGTTATACTTGAAAAATGAAGTAAAAAACATGAAATTTCATGTAAAATACGAAGAAATTGCGGTACAATAGAAATTTTTCTGTACGTGAACAAAAAAATCTATTATGAACAGGAATTTTTCAGTTCCATGGTACTGAAAAATTGCAGTGTTTTTTAAAAGTTCAAGTGATGGACGTCGTTGATCGATTACTGCAGGTAGCAGCGGAAGCTACTTAGTAGATGGGGCAATTTCTTCTGTTGCATGGTTGGAGATCGTCTATTGAACTCAACAGAACTTGAGAATCGTAGATCAATTTTAGATCGAACGTTTTGTGTTCTCTTGGGACGAGTAGCTATCACGAGTACCCAGCTAGGAATGGGATTCTTTGGGATCTACGGCCCTGCCTTGGGCCAAGTTGGGGCCTTCAATGGTCCACTTTGGAGAAAGGGCAATTTTTAGGTGGTTATTTTCTTTCGGTGTACACTATTAAAAATACGGGGAGTTTTTCCCTCACTTCCATAGCGTGGCTCATGAATTGACACGTAAAAAAATTTGCTGATGCAGCAAATCAGAGTGTTATCGCATAAAATATCTCAGGTTTTCTGTTGGATCAGCGAAAAATTTAATGTTCCAATCAATCGCTTTGCTGTTTCAGCAATCCAGTTGATTGTGGGGGCAAATTTTTGGCTGGATGTTTTTTTATACATTATTGATCGATTTACTGCGTCTGCAGTAAATTGTTTCCTTCCAATCACGTAAATCATAAATTTTGATTCTGAGATTCCACCAGATAAAGTTTGTATCGAGTCTCGATGAATTCGTATAAAATATCGATCGAAACTTTATAAAAATTTTATATAAAATCACATTCAGTGGAATTATAGCCTCAGCCCTAGATTTCAGAAGCAAGAAATATTCCTACAATTTTCTTTACTCATTTTCCTCAATTTAAAAAAACGAGATATTCGTCGTTGAATTCATCATTTTCTCTTCACAAGCCTGCGAACTCGTCGATTCATTCCGTATCAGTTTATTTATATCTATGAATATCTTATGAATCGTAAATAAGGTTTTTTGAAAACTATAATAATTCATGACTCATTTATTTGTTTTTCGCACTGATAAAAAGTACTTGAAAATTATTTGAATCGATTCACCGTAGAGAAGGAACGAAGCATCGAATTGATTCAGTTGTACGCATATAAATAATTCACTTGGATCGTGAACAAATATTTGACCATCTCCATTAATTACTCGCCAAGACTTCATTCACAGCATTTGAGATTTTCAAATGAGGAAAGAAGTTTTTTCCAACAAAGTATGAAATAACGAACGCTTTTTAAAATGTTGAATGAATTGAGAGAACATATAACAATGTTTCCACGGCGTGTATAATTATGTACGAAAGACAATTGCATCTGCAAAAGTAGCTCGGTGAATGCTAATCTTCATGGAATTACTTGAAATAGTTGTAAAAGCGTTGTATAGCTGTAGTTGTAGCATCTTACAATTCCGGTCTATTGTCTGTGGATACGTCTTGTGACTTGCGCAGCGGACCTGTTGATTTTGTTGATCTTCCATTCCGTTATAAGACGTTACGGTTCTGCGTTTTTCTCTGTCCAAAGTAAATTAGTGTATTTATATTTGGCGGGATAGCGCATGGAATGTGTACGAGGTATCGAATACGTACGTATGCAGATTGAAAATGCTCAGCCGAGAATAATGATTACATACGTATCCCCGTAATATACCCACTCTGTTCAATCTGAAACATTCGTTTGATGTATTAAGACTCGCTTGAGAACGAAATTGTGTCGTTTGTGACACTTTAAATTAGCTTTGTCAAGTGATTTATTCCTTTCTCTACTATTTATATTAACAGTTCATGCACTTAGCTAGAGGCGCAGTAGTATCCTTCAAATTTCTAAAATTTCAATGAAGAACGCTCTCATAATAATCTGATTTATAAATTCTTCCCGAGCGTCGTCTAATGGATTTTAGTTTTCCAAGTACAAATGGAACCAATTCATGCAAATTCGTGTGCGTGCCGCGACAGCGAGAGTAGAAAATGACAATACAAATGGCGAATGAAGGGAAAGAATGGTATTATCACAGGTTTTGGCAGTTCTATACCTATCGCGTTCGGTCGGGGAGAGACGATTAACAGCATTTCGTGACAACGGCATAGAGCAAACTAACCATTATTTCGGGATTATATGCGAGGCACTGGTCTGCTTTCTTGAGTTATTTTTGAATTCAAAGCAGCCTCTCTGGTGCACGATGACGTGACGCACCGCCACGAGTTTCGAGTTTAGTCTGCAATGCTTGTACCAAAGTACACGAGAGGAAGAAAAAGGATAGGGAAAGGCGCTAACCTAAGCTACCGTTGAATTATGCACGTTTTGTGCCACGTCATTCAATAAAAATCTCCGCTCGGCAAGTGTATCTACCTACCTTTTCACGTTTTCGTTTCGATACTTGCTTTTTTTTCCTCTCTTTCTTTCATTGATTCCACACAAAGTGCATAATTAATGTTATTCGGGCCGTGGAATGCTTTTTCCGTTTATCGCGAGGGAATATCTCTGACTTTCCTATTCCGTTTTCATTTGAATTTCGAAGTTACGTGGATTTATTTCGATATACACACACGTATACACGCATGAACGTTAGAGTTAATCGTAGTACTGATTTTATCTCAGCCGCTAAGCTAAACTGTAGCGATGTAAATCATTGTAAAGATTACCATCAACATGATTTCTCGCTGTGAATTTCAAGTTCACGCGTTCCATCGAGTTATCTGAAATTTGGTCATAGTATTTCTGCACTGCGAAACTCACTGTTTTCTTCTTCGTTGAAAACAAAAACATCAATGCGGACTTGCGATAATACTGCACCCTGGGTGTATTTATTTCATCAGATCATTCAGCGAGTGATTTATTCGTAACGTGTAATAACATAAATCTCCTTCGAGGAGAAAAACCTTGCGAACGATGGTGCAGGGTGGTTCGATTGTGGGGAACGGAAAATGCTGAAAACGTATATCGAAGTGTGCTCCAACGCCAGCAGCGTTATCTCTCGGTGCCTCGGAGAATGCAGGGAGAAAGGAAAAAGGCACATTTCCAAAGAAGATGAAACGTGCTGACAAGGATAAGAGCGAAAAAAGTAGGCGTGTAAAATGCTTTGAACACCTTCCTTTTGTTGCGATGTTCTCTTGCATAAAGCGGAGTAAGTAGAAAACCTAATACCACAGTCATGTCAGACACGATTTCATTTTTGCTGCTTCTCGTGTCTCTCTTTTCTTCTACCTACCCACTTCTAATGATCATGCAATGTTCAGGTTATCATCTTTTTCTAACCAAAGTTTACATTTCTTCATTTTGTTACGCATCTGATTAGAATCTTCCTTTCCTTCCCTTCCCTTCCCTGTTGTCTCTTAGTGAAAATCCACATTATTCGTCCGTTACATGATGCATTTTCTTCGAAGAATGTGATCGTATGACTTTACTTTGAAGAATCGAAGATTCTCGATGGAAGTTGATGGATAACATAGCTTTCGAATAATTGATCTATCAGATATCACGACGAAGAGTCAAGATAACGTAGATTAAATATCTCCGGTCTTGGTTGAAAAAAAAGAACAATTGTCGATACCACTTTCTTATTCAAAATTATTAATGGACAAGTTAATAGTCCGGAATTACTTGAACTCATTTCACTTAATATGCCGCCCAGACCCCCAAGGAGAATTCCTTTTCTTCATATCCGGTTCTTCACATCGAACCTATATTTTACCGATCCTATTGCTCGAATATGTAAGAATACGAGAGAATGATTATTGCGATCTGCTTGATTTCACCCAATACTTTTATTAAATTGTCGGTGCTAAGAGCCTCGAGCGATTCACATTTTAATGTAAATGTTAAATATTACGTGTATACGTTATACCCGCACGATCGCATTATCATGCGTGTCTACGATATTGTATTAATATAGTTCGATATATTACGTTTTGCATTAAGAAATTATACGCGAAGAGCGGTAACAATTAATTGAACGTCAGGTCGGTTGTGGTTACCAATTAATTAGATCATTCCTCCTTGTTTTTGTACCACAAATCATTTACACCAATCTGTTATTCCTTCCTTTGTAATAATTGCAGCGGTATAGGGTTTGATCGATGAAAGAATATGTTTTATTTATCCTGGATATACACGTATTATTCATACGTTTTCATCGCCAAGTGTTGTTCGGACATCAAAAATCTGTTGTATGCTATGTAAGAATTCGAAATCACCTTGTAAGATGTAAAAGACGGTAAAGCTATAATCCAATATGAATTGTTCGTATACATTGAGTGACCCACTTGTTAACTGCTCTCGAGTATCTTATCGAACAGCAGTGAAACAATTGTTCTTCACCTAGATTTTCATTCGGAAGCGTAGTATAATTTTCCTGATAATCTCTGACTTTAAGAAACCGCTTTCACTCGTTATTCGCAACACTTCCGCGTATAATACATATGATGAAGGATTTTACAATAACAATAATGGGAGTTTGGATAATCCACAGAAGAGGAGCTTGGATATTAGGATAAAGAAGTGTCGTTGTCAATGAAAAAATGTGATGGAATCGTTTGGATCAATCAGCTCCCTACTTTCTCGAGAGACTTTTGTTTTGCGCGTATGTACGTTCATTTGGTACATACATAAATGTATATAATGAAAGAACGATTCGTATCCATCTTTGACTGAGACATCGACCGCTGCTCGCATTATTGTAACGGTTCCCAGGTAGATTTTCTGAGAATCGTAGCGTAAGGAGAGACTACTCTATTCTTGAGAAAGAACCGAGGCCTGGTGCTTACTGAAGTCCCTACTGCTGGACGAACGGGTTGACATTCTCCGATAAGTTGAGGCTGTATGTGCATTCTCCTCCATCTCATCGCAAATCGCGCATTGTACGCGTTCTATGCAACTTTTAAACAAACCGTGTCAATCTACGTAACGATTGCGATTCCGTTCTTCGAATTGCAACAATTATGTGAGAAGAATGTGCAGATATTTTCAAGGCGACTTGAATTCCCCGATAAACGACGGTGATACGCGAAGGATAAATATCTTTCATTCGACTCCACAACACAGAACCTATAACGATTTCGATGCATCATGCAGTCAAGTAATAAGAATTGTAGTATTGTTGAAATTCTATATACAGAACTGACATCTCTCAATTATTGTCCGCGAAAAAGAACTCCTATGTTCGTGTGAATATAATGTCGTGTTTGAATAACGACGTACGCGGAAGCACAAAATTCTACCGGTCGAGTTCACGTGTTTCCAAAACTTCTCAAATGCTACCGTGTTGTAACGTATAAGCTGTCATCGCCTTTGCTCTAGCTACTTTCCGTAACACGCCGCTGTTGCTGCTGGGCTGCAGATGTATATCTCACAACTTGAAATGCTTGGCATGACTGTGCAAACATATTTTACCAATTTGAGGTGCGAATAAATTCTAACAAATCATTATTCAAGCTTTACATAATAAGTCGCCTCAAGTGTTTCACGTGAGCAGATTAATTCGCTTCACGATGTAACGCAAACATGATACATATACAATTATCTTTTGAGACGTTACACGATTATTCAAGATTTCAAATGAAGTTATATCGATGATGTGACTTCATTCGAGTTTTATTCAACATTCTTCTTTTTCAAGCGCGAAGAGTAATGGGGGTGGATTTGATTATGTTTTATACTGTTTTGGAATGAAAAATATTCATACGTAACTCAATATTTTGTTGAATTGAATGAATATTGTATTTATTTATACATTTTGTGCCGAGTAGAGTGAATGTAGTGATTGAATAAAACATACCGTTCAGTCTCTGAAAATGTGAGACTAGAGATTGAACCTTTACTCTCTGAATCCAAATTGGTGAAACCCCCTGAGAATCAATAGAATTGCACTATATTGGAGTCACAGAGTCAACTTGGATCCAATTCTGCTGGATAGCAGAAATGACTCTAGCCACCTCATAGGTAATGTCAAGGTCCTTTCTAGTAACTAGCTTCACTGTTAGTGCCTTGAAAGGTGCTAGAAAACCGCTATAATCATTTTCTACTAGGGCTGGGGCCAATGGTTTCACTAGCCTCGCCCTTAATCCGGTGCTGAGCCATCTGGAGCTTGATGTTTCAGCTATTTCCTCTTAACAGTGCCATATATATGACTGATACGAACGATGAAACCGGCACAGAATTATTGTCTGGTCATCTGACAAGTATATCTGATAGAAACATTATCAATTTTGGATAACGTCGGGAAAGTACAAATGATTCAGTATCTCGGAACTTACGCCTCTACCCTAGTTCCATTTTTCTTCTTTAACTCTTAATGGTATCTTATCCATCCTGCTCCTGGCGCTCTTATGGGCATCTCTTTCTCAATGGGATTGTTCATCAATCACGGAAACATTACAAATGTATCTCAATTTTTTATGATATTTTTATTTTTTTTTTGCCACAACTTTTATCTCTGAGGATGAAAAGAACTGTTCATAACGCAATTATTTACGTCCTTTTCACCTAGCGAACACTGACAAAACGTTTGTTTCGGCGAAACAAAGTTTTGGTTGAAATGAACGCAAAGAAACCTTTTGGTTGAGGATAAACAAAATTTATTTGTCTGCATGAAAGCCTTAATTATTGTGAACCAAATTTTGTTCACCACAAATAAATTTTATTCCAGCCAACCAAAATTTTGTTTAGCTGAAACAAACTGTGTTTTCAGCGAATGATCATTGAATTTGGAGCAAGTGATTTTTCAACCCTCTGTAACCTTTTACCCTTTGTGAAAGAAACGAAACTTTCCATGGCACAATCGAACCCAAACGTAGAAAATCTGAAGTTCGTCGAGAAAAATTTTGTTCCGAAATTTCAATAGCCAAGTTTACGGAGGTATTTCATTTTCTAGCAGTAGATCCACATCCCGTATAAAAATTTTCAATCCTCGCCAATACTGACGATAGAATGTAGCGATGTGCAAGGCTGGCAACCAAGCCTGGGCACCTCATGTAGAGGCAAGGGTGGCTGACAATGGTCTAAATATTGTACCAATGTGGGGAGTGAATAAATCAACTTCGTTGATCCATCATTGATCATAGACTGCGCCGAACCTAGTCCATCCTTCAACCAACATTGCTTGGAGGGAAACAAACGATTTCACTCGAGGATTTGGAGTGCATAGGACCCTGGACCCTATCGCGCCATTCATGGAACTGTCTAGGCATTCACGAGAATCTAGCCAAGGGCTAGAAACTGTCTAGTGACTAGCGGGAAGCTTGTGAGGGCCTGCCTAGCGAGTGCTGGTAGAATGCTTGCTCGGGGATGGCAGTAGATTCTCATGAATAGCTTGACTCAGCACGGGCAATAGTTTTGCCCAACTTAGATGGAAGCTTGACTCAACTAAAGCGATAGCTTGGCTGAGAGCGAAACTCCCTTTTCAAATGGCAAATTGCAATAACTCTCACCAAGGTGCTGCTTGTTTCTTGCGAGTGACAAACTGAGCACTCAATGAACATATGAGTTCCCTCGGAAGATTCCATGGCAGAGAGGATCCCTCATCTGTTTTCGGACGCGCCTACTTCGATTTTGTGGCATTCATTAGTTTGAACTGATCATACAAATTCTATGTCGAACTTCTCGAAATTCTCGTGTTTTATTTTATTTTATTTTCAACTACAATAAAGCATAAAAATAACCAAGCATCAGATGGGCGCAATATGACGCAAGATTGCGACAGCATTGACTCATCTTTGGTGAACAAATTTTTTATGGTTTGCTATTGGTGGTATATGCTATTACAAGCCTTTCCCCAATGTTGGGCCTTGATTGTAGGAACTATGGGACAGAGGCTTGAATGATGTTATCATTTTAGAATTGTGCCATGCCTGGTAACCTAGGCTCGGCCCATCTTGGTGAGCCTTGCGCCAGCCTAACGGCGAGAAACCTAAATTTTTTCCTAGGATCCTGTACAAAAGAACGTCGTTGATTTTGGGAAAGTGAACGGTTTTGTGTTTGTTGCGAATTGATTTTCATCTTGTTTGATGTTTTTTTTTGTGTAAGAGTACACTATTGATAGTACATTCTTCAATACGTACGATAGTACGCAATCTCCATCGAGGGTAAAGTTTGCTTCTCCGGGCCGAAAGAGATGACATTTTGCAATGACAAAAGCGGACAAAGAGTAGGCGCCTGAAGTAGGTTTATTCCACTACCGCGGGACGAAAGTAAGTAAGCATTTTCGTATCTAGGGCTGAAAGTAACTATTTTCGTGCCGCTCCAGTGCACATTCGCCTGGAATTCATCACTTTTTCCCCTAAAAATAGGTCTGAAAGTAGAAAATTTGTGTGCTCCATATACAAAATTTGGAACCAATCAATAGATCAAAATTTCATGAGACTTCAGCTCAGATTCGACATGGAAATAATATTGTCTTTGAATTTCTATGCAACTTCGAGTAGAATGCTTATACTTTTCCTCATTAAAATGACCCATCAATTCCCATTATGGAATAAAGAAAAGCGATAAGAAATGGAGAGAAATGATAGGAAATGATGGACGTATTTACAAAAGCACACCTCACTCTCAATGATTTGCTACTGCTTTTTTGTTTCATAATAGCAATTGCGAGGAGTTTGTTCATAAAGAGAATTCATTATGAATTTCTATGACCGTTTGGATCTCCATGAATGAAACGACGCTTATACGCAACAATATACATTAGCCGGTTAATCCTTCTTCGTACGCAACGAGATATTTCATTCCTCGAATAACTTCTTGTAAATCCCTGTCCGATCTGACACGAAATGCGACATAAGCGAATTCCAAGTACCATTCGAGAATACAGATTTATCTTTGAACAATTGTTACAAAGGTGTTTTGAATATTCAAAGAAAACACGTTATCAAAAAAGATAGCGTTATCCATGATCGTTGAAAAAGGAATTCACATCTCTCTTACATATCCGAGAGTCAGGGATTGGAAAATGTCGGAACTGCTTTATATACATCCCAACGATTCTCAAATGACGTGGAGAAGAATTGATTTTCGCGTCATCACGGTATCGGTCATTCAAGTTGAAACTTGTGGAATGGTTAAAAGCAGGTTTGTTGTTCGACTTGACGTACAGCACGTGAGTATCAGTTGATATCGAAGACGATCTGTTGCTCCCCAAAGAAAAACAGAATAACATGAGAAGTCACCGTGACATAGTAGCCAGCATTGAACGATCAAACGAAACTCGCATGAAATCTCACCGGTCATCGTCACGGTATGTTTAAGTGAATTCAAGTGAGAGAGAAAGAGAGAGAGCCCAAACGTTTCATTGAAAACTTCCTGTTGTTTGTCATATTCGATTTTTGTGAATTGTATATCGCACGAAATTACAGACCAGGTACCTATTCGAATCGTGAGAGTTGAACAACATATGCCGTAATAATTTTCCACAACAATGTTCTGTTGTATACAAAATTTGTTGAACGTATTTGAAACACGAACTACGAGTTTCTCATGTAATAACTTGAATATACTTGAACTTGTTAGTGTGTAAAAGTACAGTAATAACAGCACGTCGAGGAGTTATGCTTCTGGTGAGGTATCGAATTGAATCGTAATGCAGTTATCTCAACAATGTCGCGCGATTATCGTCTCGTTTCTAAATTAAAACCCCTTGACTGGGATTTTCCCACGACAAACGAGGTATATTACATGTGTCTGTAGTATCACTTATACATATATGTAATACTCCAGAGTCAACAGAACAAGCGATTCTTTCGTAAGGAAAGTTTTTGCATCGTTACAGGTTGTCGCAGTTCCAGTATCGATTCCAATCGTGCTGCTTGTTGTTGTGTCATCTATCGAAGGATAAAGTATATCAATCTACCTTTACTCTTATGTGTATTCATTCGAGAATGCCTTCCGGCGTCACTTGGCGCCAATCTGAAAGAACATAAATGATTTTCCAATCAATGCCTTATTTCTATTCGTTTTGAAATGTTACACAGGTTTTCTCGAATTGTTGTTTGTCTGAAATTTCACATTCGCCTCACTTTGCATAAATATAAATCATTTGAGAAAAATTTCAACGAGGAGAATCATTCTTGTTGAAATATCACTCGAGAAGAGCCCGAGCGATAATAACAATTCATAAATCAAAATATTTAGAGCTTTGTCGGTTGAGCATCTTGCAAAATTCATAATCACATAATCATTAATCGAGACCGACGTTATTCGCCGGCTTGAATATTTTACACTGTGAAATATAATACTCTTTATTCCCTCCAGAAGGCACATGCGTTATAAGTCAGTATGCAGATGTGCAACACGCTGTATTTAATATGAATAAATTAAAATAATTTCAAACACTTGAAATGATGTGTTTGATCTTAATCTGATGATATGTGTTGAGTTGATATTCATAAGTTATTTGTTACTTTTGGATCGTCGAAGAAGTCAAGCGAACTTCATGAGTTTAGTATTATGTTACGATAATCTGATGTTATTCTCCATTTTTTGATTTATTAAAATCTTATAATTGCATAAAAATTGTATTTGATATTGAGTGTATTCCATATTCATCAATTTATCTATTTTTTCCTGGGTATAGAAACTTAAACGAAATGAATGATGATTGAAATTCCACTCCAACCTCCGAGCATGATAATTCTGATGAATGAATGAGTGAAAATGATATCATGATAATGTTTGCACAGGTACAACGTGTACATGTAGCGCCCTTCTTACAACAAATGGGTCACATAAATCAAATACCGTATAATCAATGGAAAACCAATCAAACGATCGCTACCAATATAATAAAACTAGGTACCGTTTTTGCTCGCTTTTCTGCTACCGTATTCAACAAATCCTTCACCCGTTACTTCATTCACTTTTCCTTTTCAATAGGATAGACAGAACTTCAGTCGCGGTTATGGAGTTTGTTATTATGATATTTAAGTTTAATTGTGACAGCAAAGTAGTTTTACTTACAGTCAAACACCCGTCGAATGATTTTCTTGATTTTAAGTACCATGGTAGGGGTAATAGGTGCTGGTAGTAATGGTTGTAGTAGAAGCGGTAGGTGAAAATCTCACAATAAATTTGCTGTAGGCTCTCCTCGTAAAACGTGTACCATTTTATTCGAATTCTTAAGAAGTAGCCGATGGTTTACTTATGTTTTTATTTGTTTATGTATGTGTGTCCTGTTCGTATAGCAAATCGTATGTGAATGTGATGTATAATGCCACGTCCTTGCGTTTCCTCTCGAATGAACGAATGTATAAAGCCACTCCTCTATGATTATATTATATGTTTCTTCCCTAGCGTGTCAGAAAGTTCAACAATTTTCACAAAGCTGTCGTGCATTGTTGATTTATTTCTCCCTGTGTGCTATACATTTGAAAATCGATTTGAAATATTATGAAATTTTTGTATTGTTACGTGATGAAAAAACTGAAACTTCGAATTGCGAAGTTTTTGTTTGACTTGCCGAGAATATATTCTTACGAAGAATGAATAATTAATTGTGGGAACTGTGGGAGGAAAATTCTGAGTCATTTAATTGTCGGTAGTTTCCATTCTAAATAATACATAATGCGTGTCAAATGATTGAATAAGATCCCATGCGGAAATTACTTGGTACTGACAAGGTTGTATTTATTTACCAAATTCCCGCAAAAATAATTATTCCTACTCAGGCTCACATCATTGTTCTTCAACTCGCAGTACCAGTCCGATGGATTTCAAACAGTTTTAATTTGCGCAAACGGAAAGTCTAGGACCAATATTAAGTCAATACTGTTTGGATAGGGTTGTTGGGATGCCAAGATTCTACCACAGTAGACGCATATGAATCGGTGGTACTAACACGTTTGTCAATATCATACTGGCCCTCGTGTAAAGTCATGTTATCATTCTGAATCTTTGCCAGCTTTCGTAACTTTGGTAGATTGGAATTGCCACTACTGGAAACTCTGGCAACAGTACTCTATGGATTATAACATGTGATGACTGTAATATGGCGTTGAAAGATTCAACAACACTCTGGATCTCTCAGGACTTGTGGACGGTGGCTTTTTGGGTCGCTGATCACGAATCAGAACTCAGATTTCCAAAATTACAAATGGCAAATCGAATATGGCGATCGAAAGAATTAAAAATCGCTCGAATTCGTGATAAAATCCCTCATTCAAACTCAGATTTCCGAAATTACAAATAGCGAATCCAATGTGGGTGTAGAAGAACGTCAAAATCATGTGAATTGATCCAAAATCTGAGCATAGATTCATAATCAACTATGTCAACTGTTCTAGGAGAAAATTCAATTCAGAATGCAAATTATTTCTAATATTTAAACTGCCACATTGAATCCACCATCCATAATCTCGGGAATCTGGATTTGAATATGTAATTAGCGGTCCCAAAAATTCCCGTATGACGATCCTTTTCAAAATTCAAATAACTCTGACGTTCTGATCGCAATATTGAATTTGCGCTCAGTAGGATTTGTAGTAATTTGCCCCGAAAATCCTGGTACCACAATTTTTCCTCAAATCAAGTCATTTTGAGTATTCCTCAACGCCATCTCGAATCCGCTATCTGTGATTTCGGGAATCGGAGTTCGAATTCGTGATCAGCGACCCAAAAAGCCACCTCCTCAAGTTTTGAGAAATTCAGAGTGATTTTGAACCTTGCAGTCACACGGAAAAAAGAAAACAGCAATGATTACTGTGAATCGCAGTAATTCATTGAAAAATAATGAAAAATCAAATTCACGCCGTTCATTACTGCGTCTCCCAGTAACCGTTAATGTCTAAGCAGCATTGATCAATTTAACTGCAGTACACATCACTGTGATCGCGCTAACCTCTATCATTCAAGCGTGTTTTCATTTGTTTTTCAACTGATTGCTGTTATGGACAGTAACCAGTGCTGTTTTCTTCTTTCCGTGCACCAGTTTGCAATTCCAAAATTCTAATCGTATGAATTCAATCCGGAATGTTCGAATCACATTTTTCAATCAATAGAGCCATTCAATACATACGTTTCGTCAGCCTATGACCGGTTGTCATCATTATATTCACGTGCGCTTTTCGTTTGGGCCGCCATATTGACGCACTGGTCGTCATGTTCCAAAAAAAAACCATGAACCGGCATGGAAAAATAGACACTTCAAAAAATGTTGACCTGTCTTTGATATCTCTATCTGCAAAATTAAAATGTACAGGTGGGGATGGCCGATTTGACAATGAATGCCGCGTATATATATATATATATATATATATATCCCTTTGAAAGTATAATTTGAAGTTGAATTCTGACACCAGACATGAGACGAACCATTCAAACTTAAAAATCGGAAAAGCATGAAGTGCAAGGCATGAAACCGAGAGAGTAAAATTAACATATAATGAGCAGATCTTACGGTATGTGAAGTGTGATAATTATGAGATGTGGAAGATCGAACGAACAAAGAGTGTCTTTAAAGACCCTGAATACCTTACATGGAGAATATCGAAACAAAGATCGTTCTGTTACATTCTTACAAAGCGCGCCGAGTTACAGTTGTAATATGTTGAAATCCAAAAGAAAAAAGAGATAGTTGTTTAGCAGAAAAAAAATACCAAATTTATGCTGACGTTGGATGACAGAATCTATAAAACTCTATCATCGAATCAGGATAATTATTTTTGTTCTTTCATTAGAATCTTTCACACGAATAAAAACATGGTGTTGATGACGCGGATGTTGCAAACTCTTCAGATCGTGTTAAACTAATGATTTTCACGCATCATTTATGAACAATCTGAATCCCGATCTTTACGGGGCAATTTTGTGATAAGAATATACACAAATCTCCAGAGCTGGTTAGGCATTATAAATGCAGTCAACTCGAATGCGTATATACACGAGGAGGATAAACGAGTCCAACGCGATGAAAGGAAATTTATTAACAAGCAGAAATTTCAACATGGAAAAGCGTAGTCGATCTTGAGTAGCGCATTGATTCTATATGCGTCGTTTGCTAACGGTAGGGAGAATCCAAATCGTCTCCGCTCATATTTTCTCACTGGCAGTTGGAAAACTTAGCAGAAAGCGGCGGCATGCGACGTGACGCGACACGAGCGGTCGACGCATCGCGCTGATCGAGCGCAAGAGTTTAACATGTAAATCTTGGAGTATTAAATTGCAAATGTGAGAGACGTTGAATCGTCACGGTGAGAGCAATAGTATAAGTTACCCTCTACTCCAAACCTCTTCTTCAGCCAATTGAACTAGATCGCATATAGATTCTCTCAATGTATAACCGTCAGTGATACTTCCTGTTTATTCGTATACAGAAACGATGCGCAAGTCCCTCGAGCCTCTTCAAAGCGATACCGCAACGCGGCCAATGAAGTGCGATAATATCAATTGTTATACACACTTGAACGTTTTAAACCTCCAGAGCAGGACGATTCGAGAACGCAAATCGCTGCATGTATTATATGCATATGATAATTCTGTTTGTCCGAAAAGGAATTCAAAAAGAGAAAAATCGTAGCCAAGAGATCTTCTTTGAATGATACTGCAGTGTACGTATCTCATTATATTTTCTCTTTCATTTTTATCGTTTCGCTTGGTTTCAAATTATAATTCACGTTCACTCCTGTATGAAATTATTGTCTTCCAATTGCTTCATTTAATATGAATGTATTTTGGCACGCGATGGAAAATCTGTTGAATTTTCAAACTCGAATGACGAATGTGTACGAGGGGAGACTTTGGCTAATCGCTTGAATCTCTGCGTCATTTAAAATCCTTCTCATTCTCAATGTATAAATTCTAGCTTTTTCAAAGTATTCAAAGCCAACCACGATGATGTGCTCGGGATTCATAAAACGTGCGCCAAGCGTACACGATACACGTTGCGTAATGAACGATCGAGTATGGTATACGTGAAATGTTATTTGCATGAAAAAGTATGTGCACGCTGCATGTGTACAGATGTTTGACACAAGTACCAATCGTATATGAATAAAATGATAATGAGTCCGGTATGAAACGTGAGCGATGATTTCACGTAGAAAGGAGAGGTTTATACCCGACGCGAGTTGAGTACAAGTCAATAAAACACAGGATTATTACAAATCGTTCGTGTTATATTTTCTTATTATCCTTTCTCAACGTTTGATTAGCTATGAACGGATACTTCACAATACGTATCGTTGATAAAACGGTGGTAAGGTAGGAGAGAGGGGAAAAGAAAAACGAAAAGGAGAAAAAAAGGAGAAGAAAAAATAATCGCCAAACGAAACGTGCAATTACGAGCAGAGGAGTATCGAATCCACCCACAACGGAGGAAGAAAGAAACGAAAGGCACCACACCACCTAACTAACGTCAATGAAAGACCGACCAGCGCTTTTCGTCCTTATACACACGAGTATATACACTTAGGAAAAGAAGAAGGGGGCCCTGCGGCTCACCTTCTCCCATTGTTCCACGAAATTGTCGACGCAAAGAACGTGGTGAGCACGCAAATGCAATAAATTCCGAGCAAATTACAAGGCAATCATTTCAAGAATAGCCAATTTGGCTTTCACGGTGAAACAGCAACAGTAACAACAACAACGACGACGACGACTACGACTACGACAACGACAACGAGAACGACAACGACGATGACAACGATTCACCATTACGTTGGATAACTCGAGCAATGTTTGCACTCGTGTGGAGTAATAATCGACAGATTATCCGCGTATATGGTCATCGATCGTCAAGCAACAGAGTCGTTTGCGGAGATGTAACAAGCTCGAGATTATGCATCCTGCGTTGATAGACGTATAAAAGCGCATAATTCTCATTCATTCAGCGAGAGACAAATGTTTTCTGAAGCATAATTTGTTTCCATCTCTCACATTACAATGGAAGAGAACAGTTATCCATTCCAAGGAAGCTAACAATCATCCTTTTTAATGCTCGGATCCATCAGCTACGATCTTTGCTACGATCATCATTAACGCGGACAAAAAATTGCAAGAACAACAAAGTTTGTTTGCTACACACGTATAGGACGTAGAGGGATTCTTCTTTCGATTTCAGAGTAGATCGGTTTGCATTCTCACGCGAAATTCGAATCTACGACACTAAATGTACTCGCCGAGGATTAACCCTCTGTATACTGTACTTTAATCGACCGATCTTTCGACGAAATCAACAGGATTTCAATTATATCCGTGTATACGAGAGTATACGAGAATGTACCACTCGAACGCATTAAACTGTCTTGAAAGATCTTCCTGTGCACGGCGTTCGCTGTAATTTTGTCAATTATAAACCCTAAAAAGTGATTGATCACATCGATTTCTCTAATCGAGCGTGGAAGATGCTGCGAGGATGATTGCACGTGTAACGTTAATGGTAATAGAGTTTGCGTGAGAACTGTTGATCTAGAAATGTGGGTAAAGGTCGATGGAATGATATTTCTCGATCAAAACGGTACGTTTGAATCGAATGGGAACGTTTCTTTGTGCGCTAGATGGTATGCGTTCATAAGGTTTTTCATGCAGCGATTCAACGATGGGCAGTGGTTTGGGCCAAGTACGGAAGCCAAGCGTAGGCAATTTGTAGTGTCAGTTGAACGAATTTTTCTATAGAACTCGGTGCTCCTTTAACTAGTTCATGATCACTCCCAGGAATAGCTTCGTTGATAGACGGAAGAAAAATCTTGTTTCCAACAAAAGGGGTGGCAAATTAAAGCTGCATTCCGATGAACGATCGAATTTTTGAAAAATCTTGATAGCTTGCCACACACGGAGAAAAATCTTTGAAAAAAATTTGAGAGTATTTCTTAGATGCTTAATAAAGATGGAACCGTTCACATTTCTATTGAATTTTATTTGAAAAAAATAAAGTGAAAAATTATGGATACTCGACAAATGATAGAAAATAATATGAATTTCCCGATAGTCGCGCATGAAATTTTATAAAGTGGAGAACAAAATTTGTTCACCTTGTGAAATTTCTTGCGCGAGTTTTGAGAAATTCTTATTATTTTCTATTGTTTGTTGAGTATTGATAATTCTACATTGTTTTTCTAATCAAATTCAACAGAAATGTGAACCGTTTTTATCTTTATTATGCATTTAAGAAATACTCTCAGATTTGAAGAGATATTCTCAAATTTTTGTTGAAGATTACTATATTTCTGATTTCTGCATTTTTCTCCGTGCGGGAGACCACAACCAGAGAATCCAGTGTTTCAAAGGTTAGACACTCCCAACCCTGTTGGAAAAAGTTTGTTGGATTTCGATGGAATTTGTTTGGAAAAAACTTTCAGAAATCTCAGCAAAGATGAACAAATGTAGAGAAATTTTCATCACTCAACATCAAACGTTGTTTTCATTCAATGTATTCCATTGGAATTGAATGTGATTGGAGAAAAGACTGAGTTTTTATGAAAACTGTGGATTTATTGTGAAAATGTTGAGGGAATTTTGCAGAAATTGATTAAAAACCATGACATACGGTTTTGTTCCATGTTGTGGATTCTTGATGATTAATTCTAAATTGAATGAATATCAAAAAAAATTGATTGAAGAGGTTCGTTCAATATTGTGTAAATTTGTTAAATAACTAACGGTGAATGAGATAAAATTTGATGGGGTCAGTGGAAAAACTTCGACAAAATTTGTTCAAATATAAAGTTTCTCCCCTAATGTTGAATAATGGATTCCCATTGTGAACGGTGATTTTCAATGGAAATCTGGAATGTTCTTCACTGTAAAAAATGTGGGGAATTTTGCTTCACACTGCCGGTGGGATTGTTTTTCCATCACAAATGAGGGATTTTTCCACCACTTTGAGGAATTATTTTGTTTTTTGGATGTTGAATCCTCTCCAGATGAAGAAAAATTCTCCATCCGTGGAGAAATTTTGCTGCCACCATTTTTTGGAGGAAAATTCCACAATTATTTTTTTACAGTGTACGTTGTTATTCATTAAACAAAACTCAATTGAAGAATCATAATATTCAACAAATGTTGACAAAATTTATCCACCAAAGACGTCAAAAAAATTTACCAAAAGTCGAAATTCGGGAACATTTTTCAACCTGATTTCAATAAAACTCAAAATCGATGAAAATTTTGAACACCAATTAATAATGTTGTTAATCGTTGAAGTTTTTTGAATATTATTATTGAATGTCATGGAACATTTTATCGATTTTTGTTGGAAACACTGTTCGAAATCGTACAAAAATTCAACAAATTATTCCAACGAATTTCCATTGAATTCCACAATTTTTTGAACAGAATTTTTTCCCTCAGGGAATTCCAATCCTCATGTGTGTTTAACACTAATAAATATACCGGTATCTTGATGAAATCTTGTGGCAGTTCACGACTGATAGAATATTATATCATCGACTTCTTCCCAGCACTGAATTTCAATTACCAACAGAAAATACTAGGTTTGGGCTTAAATGATGTTAGTATTTCAAATTTCATTATTCAGGTAGGTTCGGTTCCAGCTTGGTTCAGCTTGTCTGAACGTTCAATAAACGCAGATCAATTACTGTCCAGACATTCAAAAGTTCTGCAAATCTTCATCGAATGTTTATCAAGTTGAGGGCTAATATCACTTTGTGGACGGAAAAACATTATAAATGTATGGGGTCTTTTGCATATGAGAGTACTAAACACTGGGTACAAAAATGAGTACACAATGGATACAAAAAACACTTCCCATTCAATGTTTTAATCCAAAATGGCGACATGGCAGTACGGTAGATAAAAAAGATTTTTTTTCTCATGGTTAAAACGGGCGTACCGCTACAGGTCACAATTTTCAATCTGAATCAAAAAATGAAAAGATTTCTCAAAATCTAGCTATGTACCTAGGATTTTTTTCGATATGAGCCTTTTTACCGATTTTATAGCTGATTTTCGGACGATTTTTTCGAAAAAATCGAAAAAAAAATTTCAAAACAACGCAGTTTTCTTCAAAATTGGTTTTTCGAAAAAATCCTACGTAGATGGCTAGATTTTGAGCTGTATTTTGAGGAACTTCTTTATTTTTTGTTCTAGATTGAAAATTGTGACCTGTAGCGGTGCACTCGTTTTAACCATGAGAAAAAAAATGTTTTTTTGACCGTACTACCATGCCGCCATTTTGGATTCAAAAAATTGAATGAAAAGTGTTTTTTGTACCCAAAGACTAGTACTTTCATATGCAAAAGACCCCATACATTTATAATTTTTTTTGACTTCATGGCAACAGTTTGAAAATAACAACGTCAATTTTTCTGTCCACAACGTGATATTACGCCTTAAAATCAATTTAAAATTGCTCCATGCAACTTCCTTTTTTGAGGTAGTGAACTTAACTACATCAACCTCGAAATCTATGATCATCAATTTTCACTCGAATGGTTCCAGATATGACAACGAAATATGATAAACAAAAATATATTCCTTGATAAGAGCGATGAAGATTTGACATGAATTCATTCGCCGGATCGATGATGAACTTATTGAATTCTTACAACCGAATTATGATCTCCAATCGGGAAACCTTATGTTCTTGAAGTTTGAATCGTTCATAAACATGAAACGAAAACTCACACTCACAAAATCTAATAAATCATCGATGTTTGTCTTTTCGAATTGACTCTTTGAAACTAAAAATATAATTCGAAGGATGTACCGCAAGATTTTGAATCTCCAACAGCCGAATATTTCATTATCCGATTATCAATTCGATTCAAACTTCTGCAACATGAAATCTTGACAGGGTTCCACATTTGTAATTACGTACTTCTCGATTAGAGAACAAAGTTCCATCCCGAAGAATAATGTTTGTCGCTTGAACCGCAGGTTACGTTTTTTCTCAATCTGTGACGCCGCATATTGATGTAGTCGAGCAAATGGGAAACAGACAAAACATCACATCTTTTTCACAGTAAATCATAATTCGGTTGCCGGGTGTGTGCATATTCTATGCTTCGATTCGTACCATGCTTGAAAGGAATTTCCTTTCTTGCTCGCATTTCATTGGAGAGAGGAAATGAAAGAAGCTTCGGATTCCCTCCATCCTTTCAGTGCATAAACTTTTCGTTGAAAAAGTTGGGTAAAAGCTGTCTTATTCATCTTTAGTGGTGTCACTGCTGGATCACGGTATGATGAATTGCTTTCACTACCGAAACGTGCTCCCCCATATATCCTGACAAGTTGTAACCTGAACCAATCGAATCACTCTTTTTTTCTCTCCTCACATTTGTCCGATTGTGACCGATTCCGTCACTTCGAGGGTGTGTACAAAATTGTATTCTGGAGAATTTGGTGTGAAATTACACTGATGTTTGGAATCTTGAATTGATAATCAGTATGAAGATATAAAGTGCATTTTCATTAACAGTTATCGCGATCGATGTGAGGATTTTTAAAGTCTTCATGGTACGAATTGATTTTTGATTTTGAATCCAGTTGTCCCTGGTAGAAATAACTTTGGAGATTTTCTGGAATCAAGTCAAGCCTCGAAAGGAAGGAAGATTCTTCTCTTTCGATACTCATTTTGATAGTCTTGTTCGAGAAATCGCTGTTCAATCCTAAATCAAGATTGAAAATTCTCCAATAATATTGTCCGGGTCGAAGAATCGTGTCTGAGATTTCGCGAATAGCAGACTAAATTTATAAAAGTCCATTTCTCTTTCGAAAAACAATAACCAGAACATCGTAATTTATATGCGAAAATAAGACGGTAAATAAATCGCCATTAACGTCATTCTCTTGGCGTTTAAGACCTAATATACAGAGCGGCAGAACGGATCAGACTTCTGTCGTCTAGGAATTCTTATACTACAGTGCTTGAATTTTCAGTCCCCCGTGGTTTTTCATAAATAGAACATTATTTTTATCCGTTCCGTGGAGTACTCAACGATGACGCGTGATTAAATGAAACTTATAATCGCACTGGACGCTAATAGCCAACCCGTGTAAAACGATAAATTCAAATTGCAATAATTTATAATCTTTCTCTGGTACGTTGAATTAAATTTTCCCCGGGCAGCATGTTTGTTTATAGGTTTGTAGATTTCAATCGCATTCATCCTAATTAACCTTACAAATATATTTATATATCGGTGATCTTGTAAAATTATGACGGACCGAAGACCAAGTACAGCGAGTACGCATTTATTACGGGTTCACAGGTCTCGCAGGAGTATGGGCGTGAGTTTGAGAAGAAGAAAAAAAAAACAGAAATGATGCTGTACGGACTGTGCGATTCTCCTTTTTGCCATCTCCAATCAATGCGCGCATGTTTACAAAATATATGTACATGGATATGGTTACGCATGGCAGTTTTACTCGCACGTGTGTATCTGTACACGTGTGTCCGGTGAAACACTGTTCGTATCAGTGAGCTCCAATCTCTGCGTTTCTTTGAATCCGCCAACATAGATCTACAATATATGTATACATATAAAGGGAATACAGGGCCAGGGAGATTACTGGGAGCTGTCCTTGAACTCGTCCTCAACAGGGTCCAAACCCCTGAACCCAGCCTTCCCTTCTCACCTCTCTCCTTTTCCCGGTAGTTTCCTTCTCCTTCTTCTTCTCCTTTTCCATCTTCTTCCCCTGCTATCGTCTTCTTATTTTATCCTTCGTTCTTCCTCTTGGCCACGCTCTTACGTACGAGTTTCAAGCGCGTGAATACACATGCAACGAAGAGAACGAGGAGAGGAGGAATCCCATGCATAGTGCGAGTGTAGATCCCTCGTAGAAGTTATTAGCTAGAAATACCAGTCTCTCGTTTGTCGGGTGTAGACGGCTGGGTATGCTGGAGAAAAAATATTAAGGACGATGCCACTTTCTTCTCTCTTTCTTTCCAATCTTCTCTCGCCCTTTCTCTCCTTCTTCTTCGTCCTTCATGCCCTACACACACGTTTACACCGCATATTCCATCGTCGTCGTTTCATCCTTTTTTCTTTTCTCACTTTTTCTTCCTCTTCTTTTTTTTCCTCCTTTTCTACTTAAGAAGAAGTTTGCATGCTCGCATGTACATGCATGTGCGTATTTCAGCAGATCTGTGATGCGATTCTCGAAAACACTGACCAAGATGCTATACGTGCCCGTGGCAAACACAACCGTGCACCCAGGGAGATGAGGTTCGAACACGTGCGTCTACCGAAGAAGTTTTCAATTGCTTTTATGCGATCACTGTGCTTCCAAATGAAAAATTGGTGACGTAACCGACGATTTACCCAGAGTACTTTGAAAATCAATTTCCAATCTTGAGCTTCAAGATTCACGTATAGTTAGTTTTCGTTGAATATTTCAATGTGGACTCTTGTGATATCGAAACAATTTGTCATCCGAGGAGGAAATATAGGAACAACACGAATGGAATTGAAACAGTTAGTACGGTGCAGTTCATATCTCATGAAGCATCCACTGCTCTTATCGAAGAATTCGTCAAACATATTCTACTGCAAAGGCGAACGAAAAAATATGTATATTGTTTTTACGACTCTTCTTTTCCGCTTCCATTTTTATTTCATACAAAATGGTTAATGTCTTTTGCACAGCAGGATATATTTGTTTCTTTCTTTTTTTCTTTCACTCCCTTTCTCCGCCTCTCGTTATTTGCGGTTGGTTCCTTCACCTTTACATCTCGTAAATCATTTGCGATAAAAATCTCCGAGAGTTCAGAGTTGTAAATAAGAGATAGTTAATTGAATTTAAAGTGATACGAGATTGATATGTGCAGGAAGTCCGACGGGCTGGAAATAAAATAAATACATAAATTGTTGTTGAATGCGGCGGATCTAGGATTTTACTAGCGGTTCTTTGTTTGTTGTCTTATATTAATTGGGTGTCAGAATTATACGAGGAGAAAGAAATTCACTTACGCATCGAATTGGGGAATGGCGTATTTTTCTGCTAGCCTAACTGGAAATTGGCTACACTGTAAAAGAATAATCGCAATTTTTCTGTATACGATAACCGGATAATGCCAATTTCTGGCTGGGAAGTCAATTTACGGTACATTTTTGTTAAATTTTCCATAATTTTATCTGAAAATTCCAAACTTCATGGAATTTTTTTCAACATTCACAGTAAACATAAATATATACGAATTCTCCCATAGGAATTTTTTACCGTGTAGAACTGGAAATATCAGAGAAATTTGCTATTCTACGTGTATCATGCCTCGATTTGTTGCGCTAGTAATTTTTTCTCTTCGTGCGTTCATAGTTTAGAACACTGTTGAACATTTCTTGAAATTTCACTCATTTTTCAAGTACACTTTGAACGAAATTCCCAATTCTTGGTGAGTGAATGGAGAACTCAGTTACATGCACCCGTATAAAGGTTTCCTTCTGACAAGAATAAAACGTAGTTTTGTCCCACCGATAAGAAAAAATTTCCTTGAGCATGGCAAATGTTAATTCAATTGAGAAAATTTTACTTGAATCAAAAGAATTTCTTCAAGTCCTTTTGTCGTTCTACAAAGAAATGATGGATTGAATAATCTCAACACACGGAAATACCGTGTCTATTAATATTTAGAATGAAGTTATCAACGTTTAGAAAAATGACTGTGAATTTAGGGAAAAAGAGTTAAAATATTAACAGTTGATGGTTTCATTGATATTTTTCACAGTGGAACTATCAATTGTTAATACATCGACTACGAATTTTTAGTAGACTCACTACGAATATTTTTTAGCGATCCTTGTTTTCCCTAAATTTTTCTAAATATTAATAGACCTGGTTTTTCCGTGTACGTGGTATTTATAACCACCCACTATGACAGCGAAATCTGATTTCTCTGTTCAAGTCTGTCGTTAAGATAGTGAATTTTCCATTATATGAAAGTAAATTTCCAGCTGTCACGGCCAATAAAATCCAAATGCCGCAGCCGAGTTTGTTTAATATTCTTTATGTAATACTCAAATTCACTGCCTTGGCAAACAATGCCAGCAGCTACAGCTGATTCGGTTGTTACAACGGCTGAGGTAGCGAGTCGTGAAGCTTCTGACAAATCCGTCTATTTTTCTTTCTGTGACAATATACTTTGCTGTGAAAAAAGACCTTATCCGTTGATGCTGTAATTATGAATGAAGAATTTTCACCCGGAGGAAAAGAAATTCGTTGATACAGCAACCCGACTGGAAATTGAGTTACATTCGATCGGGTTAACCCGGCGTTTAATTAGGACTCGATCAGCACTTGGTCAGGTCCTAATCAAACGTCGAGAAATTCAGGTGTAATATATAGAATAGCAAATTTTTCTGCTGGTTCAGCCAAGAATTCACTGCCACAGCCAACTGGGTTACTGAAAAAAATTACCCGATGTCTCGAAACAGTAGGGGAGAGTTGCGTATATCGTACCGGTGCCTAAATCGTACCGCTTCGATATCTCAGAAGGTAATGGTGATTAATTCCATATAGCGACGAAAACGTGAACTGCATCACCTTTTAGCACTTCTCATCGAAACCCGTCGCTATCAAGTGCGTATTGTATTCATAGTGGTGAATTGTAGGAAATTCGATGTGTTCATGTAAAATTCAAGTTCCGTGTCTAAGGGAATAGTATGAAACAAGGTAAGAATGAACGTTTTAGAGAATTTGTTTCTCAAATGATGTCCTTTCAACTATCTTTTGATATATTGAAAGTTCATGAACGATCGTCTTGAGGTCACGTTTCTCTTGTTTGTTTTCTTCAAATCACAGTTGCCTATATCGTACCACCATGTAGTTTCCTAAATCGTACCGACACAATTTCGGATATTATTTTTATACGGTGAATTCATTTATAAAATTGCAATTTTTTCGTGCATAAATAACGTATTTTTGATCAACTCTATTGCAGAATGAGTGGCAAGAGGCAATACGGGAATTGGACATCAGATGAAATGTCCATGGCAATATCGGCGTACCGAAATGGAGACTTTGGTTTCAATGAACTTTGTCGACAATACAACATACCAAAACCTACCTTCAAGAGGCACTAAGAGTCTCGTATTATTGTAGCAAATAAACAAATCAAAAGTTTTGGAAAACCCACCAGCAGGAAAAAATGAAATCCCTCATATTTTATAATAAGGGCTGGAAAAAAAAATTTTTTGTTCCGAGTGCCAATAAGGATACAATAGAAATACACCAATGGAATACACAAGATTTATTTCCATTTCCCATGATTCCTCAATGTCTTGAGCTATTTCACAGTTTAGCTCATCACTTTTGTTGAAATAAATGCATTTAAATATGTTATAATAAAGATAATTTTTTCAGCTTGTATTCAAATAAAATGAGAAATTGTTTCAATAATAAATTCTAAAACTGTTTTATGGATCTGCATTAGTAATCCTGTGTTTTTTTTCAATATTGAGTACCTGGTACGATTTAGGATACCAGTTTCCTAAATCGTACCATTTGCAAGGTTTTCGAAATTGTTTTTTTACTTAGAAATGGCTTGGTATTCACGATCCAGAAAAATATATTACATTTGGAATAAACTCCTTTACTCCATGACATATTCCGTATTTTTTTACCATGTGATGGGACTTGTCAAAAAAATTAAATGTTGAAAGTGGTACGATATAGGCTACTCTCCCCTAAATTCCTCTCTGAGTTAGGAGAGAAATTGAATCTGCATTCAATATCCTAATTTTTTTCTCCGTGCATTCCTGGATCATATATAATTGTGTATAATTAATACATAACTGATATATAAACTATATTGAATTATATATAAATTATATATAATTACGAAAAGTTTCCCACTTGGGCATCCGTGATGATGTGTTGCAAAATATTGAATATGAGTGTAATGCACTTCAAATACAGGTCATATACAAACTATACGGCAATTCTATATATTCTGTACATGATTTTTATCAAAGCATGTTGATTAATTGTGCAATTGTTTTATGTTTCAGGTACGCATTTGAGAATTGATCATCATTTTGCGCAGAATGATTGTGAGTATACGAATATGTATTCCATTTAAAGTGAATAAAATTCAGGCTGATTACTAATTAGAATTGGATGCATTCACCGTTACAGCATTAGATAAAATTCTCACAGAGTATTTGATGAATCTGACAGCATTCTAATTGAGTCTCCTAATTAAATCCGTTCTAAATCCCCTTCATTGATATTTGTTCATGACTTTTTCAATAGTTACCAAGAGTCATGGCTCTCAAATAAAAATCATTAAATGCCCCAACACGGAAAAAAGAAAATGGAGAAATTTACCTTGTAGGATGACATTGCGTCGCTTTAAGTCTTCAAATGGAAATTTCAACAAAATAAAATCTATTTTTCTCTCATGATGTGAATTATTCGACAATATATTTAGCAAAAATTTCCATTTAACGACTCGAAGCGACGCATTGTCATTCCACAAGGTAAATTTCTCCATTCTCGTTTTTCCGTAAAGTCTGAACTGATCTCGATCCACTTGGTACTGCGATTGGGCCAAAATTCATCAGGAAAAATCGTCGAAAATCGTCAAGCTTGGTCCCCAATATTGGGTTACAATACAAAATTGAGTTAACCCCAATCGTGCTGTTTATTGATATTCGTGAAGTTTGAATTGTTTATAAAACTGGAACGAAAATCAAACCTCATGAAGTCTGATAGATCAACAAATTACCTCCTTGTAACAAAACACATCATCTCAAAGATGCATTGCAAAATTTTGGATCTGTAACAGCTGAGTATTCCGTTATTCGATCACCAATTTGTTTCAATAAACGATTCAAACTCAGCTCGGCTAATATGATGAAACAGAACCCAGTCTAAGTTGTATAAATTAACTTTGATCGAGCATGGTCACGGAATTTTGACGCGTCTTATTGTAGGGGTACTATAGGGGGTTTCTCAAAGAACTTATCGAGTCTTATAGCAAAAGTTTTGTATCGATCAACGGCGCAGAACCATTAAATCAAGTTTGCACCAGTGTTGATGATCTTTTCCCGCCATTGCCCCAGGCGTCAGTGTTACGACTCGTTGATTGCTGGAACGATGTTATCATCCCAGGGGTAACTCAAGCTTCCTCCCAAGGCCCTCTTAATATTCGTCAGGGTTGAGTCTCAGCCTCACGCCCCTGGTAAATTTTTACACGAATAATCGAAAGACGCAATTAATTCATCCACAAATTCCAAAATAAGATCAGAATAATATTCCGCATTGCAATTTTTTCCCAACATCGTAAAAGTTTTCCTCGCGATAAGAGTTGTAACGCACACATTTACAAGAATATCAGGAAACGACTTTGAAAAATTCGTATTATCACATGATATAAATCATTTGTAGGTAGTTGAGTATTAATTAATATATCATTCATAATTATTATTAGTTTCATCAGTTGGTTCTATGAAAATGTAACGCCATTTTGATATCGTGATACATCGGTTAACGAGTATCGTAATTATTGTTCGCAAACCGCGACGTGCCTATTACGGATGCACGTTATATATTTACACACATTTTACGGCCATATAACACATGTATATAAATTACACACGTACGTATAGTCGATACAGCCAGAAATATAAATAAATGTTCTCGTGCAAACGAGCAAAGCCGGTCTACGCACGAAAGAGAACTGTGTACCATACGAGACTTTAGCAGACTGTATAAACGCGTGTTATTCCAAGAGTAATATAAGGAATAGAGGAAAAAATAAAAGAAGATGAGAAGAGGAAAAAATCAATCCAGAGGAATTCCTCGCCTTCGTCGCAAGGACATCGGTAAATCATAAAACGTATCTATAAACCTTGTTTAGGAACACGTTTCTCCTAGCTACCGACTTTTCCTTGTATCTTCGTATGGATTTTTATAATACCTGAAGCACGCGGTATAATTTTTCAATATATTTTCATTATTTCAAGTATAATATATCGATTCAAATCGTTCTATATCAACGTGTACGGATTTCCAGTGACTTTATCGTTCTTCGAATCCAATTTCTGTGTCGTAAATCATGATAGCAGGTATATACGTTGATGTTGAAGAAAATTAATTGTCATAATTAACACATAACTAGATTTAATTGAACATGGATTATATAAAAGTTTCATCAAAACGTCTATCCAATTTGTATCCTTTTTTCTACAATTCTTTTCAGAAAATTCAATTAAATTATTCAATTTTGTGGTATTATAATAAACACGGTTTTGAAACTCAAGTGTATTCTTGAACGTGTTCAAGAATATCTCGAATCATTGTCATTGAAATGTACACACGACCAGTCACCAGGTGGAAATAGAAAAGAGAAGAAGAAAGGAAGTCTCTCGGTGCCAACGTAATGCATTATGAATCTTATCTGCGATGATAATAGTATTTCTCATAAATATGAATGCATTTGATTCAATCGTTCCCAAACGGTATTATATAGTATACCCTCACAGATGGAACTCCTCACAACTTCTGAAGTACACACTTGAATACACATCCCTTCAATTTTCAAGAATCAAGATCACGCGATACGCACAAGTATTTAATTTCAATCGCATTTCTATCAGTCCTATTCCGTTCTGTAAATGAGATAGAATTATACGACGCGATTGGAATAGCTGAAACAGATCATCGTCCTTGAATCTCGTTCTCTCCTATCTAATGGAGGAAGATTTGCCGTCCGTTCGTCTACCTCCCCCAGAGAAAGAGTATTTCCTCAAGAAAATTCTTGTGACAACGTAAGATAGACCAGATTGTGAAGCAAGACTTTTCTGGATAGCATAGATACTTCAGAAATCATAATTTTCAAGAGTTCTTCACGTTATCCGAGAAGGAAAAAAAAATATATTCACGATAAGTAGCACTCGACGATCCAAAGAATGATAAAAACAATTATGTTAATTAATAATATAATTCGAAAACGCAAAGTGATATCGAAAAACACAACGAAATATCATCGATGGTATAGGGAAATATATTTTTATTATTTATATCGCGGTTTAAGCTGTGAGATAGGTCTTTAATAATTTCAAAGTTCGTGATAATGCTAGTGACAAACAACCGTGACAAGCGACAGAAGATTATTACGGTAGTCGTTGAATTCCATTTATTGCCAAGAATATCTGAAGGAAAAAGAAGCCGGCAGTAACAGCAGCCAGTCGTTAGTGATCGAGTTAAACCTTTGAATAACGGTGAATAGTCTGGAATCGAAAGATCCGTGGAAATATTGATCCTCGTCGAAGGTCTCGTTAGATCACTGGTTTCTTACTCGAAGCGATCCTAGCCTAAAACGATGTTGTTTTCTTATTAGAACACGTAACACTATGTGAAAATAATAATCTCGCGTGATGAATGATATTGAATGTACTGTTAGTGAATTCTACGTATCGATAACCCATATTCTGAAAATAAACTAATAAATAGAAAAAGATAACCTCTTTCTTGTTGTAATTTTGAAGGATTCTTGTACTATTTTGATGACTTGATTTATTTTTTCTAAAACTCCATAAGAAAACGATGATAATAAAAATTGAATGGGTAAAATAATCTAACTTGGAAGTTTGAATATTCGAATCGAAGGTAATTATCCGCGGCCCAGTTTCAAAGGAAGAAAACGAATATCTGAATAAGTTATTCACGTTTCAGAACAAGTTCGCCTGTAAACACAATTAGAACAATAATCGGTGTATATGAGTGGTAAGATTTTCAACGTTCAATCATTCACGAGGCAAAAACTAAGCTAGATACAGCAAATAGATTACAAATGCCCGGGAGAGCATTCGTCTCTAGTTGATAGTTCAGGCGTGAAGAGAGATGTCTAAGGTAATGAGGAGATGTTAACAAAACTGTACAATAACAATCAATCATAGAATACGAACAACTTCATCGAATTTCCTGGATATTCTTGTTGGTCTTGTATATTCGTTGTTCTTGAAATTCACTATTATTCGAATAAAACGTGTACTGGAAATTAAAAATTAATGGTATCCATAATGAGTTGTTGAGAGGTGAAAGTTACATACTTGTACGATCGAGTCGGGAGATTTGGTGTCAATTGATTATTAACAATCAAAAAGAGTAAACGGGAAACTAGAGAGAAACCTCTCTCGGTGATGAAAGTTTGAGGAAGAGATACACACAATTTTCAAATTAGATACAAAAAAAGCAACAAGTCGAAAATAAGCTTTATCGAATTGCCTACATCTCGAAACTATTGAAATAGAATTCAGGCCAAGAACGGTTAATTGAGATAAATCATTTTCATTTATCTCCGTCGTGCTCGAATTCTGTTCTTTGTGGTCTCTGATATTATTCAATCATACGTTTACATCGGATCTATTGAATTCTCCGGCACAAGATGTTTCATTAATTATACGAGGAAACAAAAGGAGATAAAAGTGTTCTCGAAACTGATAGGGAGAAGAAACTTTGTTAGACAAGACAAATAGGGAGATTCGAATCGCGTAGGGGGTACATGATTTTTCATTTATAGAACTTATCCTGCATCAACTTATTGGGATCGAATGAATTCTCGACAAGGGATTTCATTTGAATTGAAAAAGCATAAGTGTTTGTCGAAGAACACGTTGAAGTCCGGAAGTTGAGAAACTTGGCTGAAGACTCTTCAAGGGTTATAGTTACATACCACTTTTAGCGAAAGAAAGAAAAGAGAGAGAGAGAGAGAGCGAAAGGGAAGAGGGAGTTCATATAATAGTAAGTCTCAAACAGGTAACTAAGCATATACCTGAGGCACATTGGGATTAGGAACATCTATGCACTGGCAGCTGGCCATTAAAGACCTTACGAGAGTAGGCAAGTCGCTGCTAATCGTGGGTTCTCCTCTCTTGTCTAGCTTGGAAAAAAAAACACACGAGGAAAAAGTCTTCACGCTTTTACGTGCTGTACACCAGCGAACAGCTATTCTTTCTTACTCACTCGCTTGTTCTTGTCTTCTCAGTATACATCCTTCCGGCAATAATCTGTGTTACTCTACAATTGTTACACGTGAGAAAAGACGCTGGTTTCACTCTGGCCAGGACCACATGCAGCTCTTGTGTAATGTCCAAGTAACATGGAACGATGTGTCCACCGTGGAGTATGGTTAACGATTTGCTTTTTATGCTCGAACGCTAAATTGAAATCGCAAAGCGTTTTCGAAACGTACCATTCATTTTTAATGAAAAACTCCAAGTACTTTGTACACATTTTTTTTATTACCGAAAGAGTTCGGTACGGATGTTGAGAGATTTCCGCTTTAACCACTCCTGATGATCAATAATTTTCATCATGATCGTTGCTAACAGTTGAGAGTAGGATCGTGAGGGCTGAAACAACCGGAAGTTCGTCACGAATTCCCTATTCCGCGTACATGAATTCAAACAAATTCGTAACATTCAATTCACTTGGTTATTACATTTGGTTCGGTGTAAGACTTCCTCTCATCTTGGAAAATTTTATAAATCAGGTAATTGTTTTGGGTAATCTTATTTGAATTATATCACAACTTTGCTCAAGTATATGAAACATTTATTGAAAATTATTCAAGGGAATGTTCTCCAGGATGTGTTCTTCTCATGTATTATCCAGTTACCACAATTTTTGTGACAAGAATAATTCAAAGAAGATTCTTCAAAATTACACTGGGAATGAGAGATTAAATAATAAATTTTTCAAAATATCTTTTATGAGAAAAAAAATTTAGGGAATTCATCCACACAGAAGAAATAATTCAACTGCAGCTGTTGAGTGGTTTGCGCAGACACGGATAGCTTCTGCAGCTAAATTTCAGCTGTTATAGTGGATAAATTAACTACAGATGTGAATTATTTTGTTATTTCAACCAAAGTTTAGCCACAGGAGCTGATTTCATGGCTGTTTGTGTATGTGCTAGCCATTTGGTAGATGCAGCTGAATTATTTTTGCCGTGTAAAGCCTTATATATTACTGATGAAAAGAAGTGGAATTGTTGAACACATATCTAGTTCCTGATAAAAACACAGTATAGCAAAATAGTAGATCCATCTCATCTTTCTCTAAGAAAGAACAGAGATTCTGAAAATTGGGATCTCAAAAAACGTTAATCCCCTCTGATAAATTAACAAACTTCGATCTCAAATCGATTGTAAGATCACTGAGCTGACCTGAATATTTTTATTGAACTGTCCAAAAAGAAAGAAAATAGATTAATCAGAATTTATGTTTATGAAAGATAACCCTCATTTGCTGCTCATGAAAGCTGATAATGTGAATCGAATAATTATCTCACAAGAAACTGAAAATATTTTCAAAATAACTGATCTTTCAAGTGATATTAATGTTGATTTTAGATTCAATTCTTACAGCAATAAAGTCATCGAAACTTGATATATGAGGTGTAAAAAATCTACATAGTGTGTCAACTTCCAAGAATTTAAATAGTCAACGCGAATGGGCGATTGAAATAATGTGAATTATTTATTCTAAACGTTAAACTGATTGTCAAAAGGCAGCAGGTAGATCCCTGTAACTTTGAATCCGACGTTGAATATGTTGATAAATAATTGCAGAGTATGAGTTTCATTCACATCAGCACTCAATGATAATTTTCTGTTAGAATTTTAATCTCATTTATTTGGACCCTTTTATCAGATTTTTTTTTCTTCCGGCGAGATCAAATTCTCAGAAGATTAGCACGAGTCAAGGAAGAATATCATTGTTTAAACTCCTTTATTTGGTTTTATTTGAAGTCATATGCGGTGAGAAAAAACAAAGTCTCATCAATTCAAGAGTTTTCTTAGTAAGAAAAATCCAGATGGGAATTCAGGTACTCATCCGAGATCCCCATAGGAAGCTTGAAAATTCGATTGAAAATGCTGGAAATCCATGACAAAAATTTCCGCTCTGAGAAACCAAGTTGGGATTTACTTAGGACATCATGGAATTCAAGCAAATCCACAGGAAACCAACCGAATTTTCTACAGGACGATATAGGAATTCATCTGGATCCTTGTAGGGATCCCCATCGGAATTTGTTCAATAGTTACGATATTCAAGCATTGTAATTCTTTCATTGGGTATTAGAGAGGAGAGAGGAAACGAGTGAAGAGTGAGTGCAAATTCGTCTCGTTCACAAAAAAGTACAAGATACCTGACTTCAGACCACCAAGGATGGAGGGAAGGAAAGATATTGGCACTTTCAAGCGAAACAAAGTATCTTGGTGTCATCCGGGACTTTGGACTTTCTTGAAGAAGAAATGTGAGAGAAAGGATAAAAGAAGGGATGAATTCTTATTGAACTGATTGTGTTCTTTATGAATTCGTTGAGACTTCTTCTGGGTCTGTGGTGATGTTAAGGAATGCATGCTATGTATGCAGGAAAAATCTTCCCGTTCCATCCGAATTGCTTCCCGCCGAAGACTGGTGGAAAAAGTGTGCTTGGCGTCGACCTTTGTACCACAGCATTAGATATCTGGAGGCGCCACCTTCACCATTCAGTAGAGACACCCGAGTAAGAATTTTAATTTTGAGTTCGCCAAACGGGACTGGTGCAGACATTTAACATAGTGCGTTTGCATGCAGCAGTCCTGTTTGGCCAACCAAAATGAGAATTTTTACTGGATGTCTAAAAGACATCTTTTCGATGCATCCAGAAGATGTATTCCTATAAATATCTTGTAGATATTCTTCAAGACCTTCGGTGTTTGTTGGGATAGCTCCTAATAATATTGAAAATCCGAGAATTTTCATCAGTAGCCAGTGATGTTTCACAATATCCATGTTTTTTTATTGAAAATTTATGGACTTTTGATTGAATTATAGAAATATCGAATTGCCACAAACAAAAATGCTCCAGTGATATATAGGAGTAGGACTCTTCCCGAATATTCAAGAACGAAATAGAAATTTCCCACTTTGTAGCTCAACCCTCAATTGTACATTGAAGGTGTATACATCGGTGATCCAATATGAAGAATTGATCTGCTAAGAAATCATGAATAACGAGAGAAATGATAAGGGAGTCGCTAAGGTGCAGCGATTTGCAGCCTTAGGGACCCCTGTGTGTACAAACATTGAGCCAACTTCAGCCCTCTCATGGCACCAAATTGGCCAGCATTTGTCAAAAACGGGCTGAAATTGGCTCAGTCTTGATACACACTGGGTGATCATTGGGGCGAAGAGGAACACTGCGTACACTCCTCCGTCTTTGTATTAAACTCACCACAATATTATCAATATTTGGATACTAGTCTCTTCAATAAAACATCAGAGCACAGGACCAAGACTATCTGCATCTAATTTCAAGTTAACCCATATAGAACCTTATAAGAGGAGGAAAATGCAGCTCGGAGATATAATAACTCTTCTAAAAATCTGGCACTGAAAGAAAGGAATGAAAAATAACTAACACGATTGAAACTTGAAATGCTCAACAGCCAAACTTTATCATACGCTTCAAGAGTCCTTCAAGAGTCTCCGTTATTACGGTTCAGAATGAATTCTTCCTGGACTGATATAACGGGAGTTCATTTGAGACATATTATCTGTGCTGTGTGGATAACCTTTCGTATTCTCATGTAAAAATTCAATTTCTAGACCTCACCGTTCCTAGTTTATCGGAGTCTCAGATTTTTATAAAAATTCCAATATTTTCCTCCGTTTATAACATCTAAACGAATTCTCATGAATGATCATGAATTTCTGAATGATATTTAACAAACATCAGTGATATTCGTTTTTAATCTTTCTGGCCCCATGTATCGATGATCGAAAGGAAACGAGTAATCAAAAGAAATATAAAATTGATTTTAATGGCCATAGTAAAAGACTCTTCGGAAAAAAAATCGCCTGAAATACATCCTCTCTCTGAATTGCACTAATTTTACAACCCGGTTCCCCTTTATTTTCTCTCTTTTTTTATATATCCTCGATGTATCCTTGTTCTTGTTCTTTTTTTTTTGTCTTATTCAAATCATCGGCTGTGATATATTCTTAGTTCGATTTTATTGGATTCATTAACGTTCATTTTTGGTCGAAGAAACACAGTCGTTTGATTCTTATCGACGGCTAGGTGTTTTTTTTTCCTTCCTCTCGAGTCCAAATTATGATCGATGAGAGGGACAAAATGAAACAATACTCAAGTTTTTTATAAGATATTCAGTTCCTATGAGAGTCTGTATACGATTTCCTTGTTCGATTATTGTTCTCGAGAGTCAAACATGTTCAAAAGTTTTTTATTTGGAAGATAGTTTGTCGTTGATCGAATGAAATTCTATCCCGTTCATTCCGAAGAGTTTCGAGATCAATAATGAAACTCACTGTCTTGAAAATTCGAGAACAAATTTCGAATATTATATAGAAACGATCATTCAGAGTTCGTTCCAAGATGAAATCAGTAGCAAATCATCTCTGTTCTTCGTTGAAATCTCCAGATCTATCGATTGAACAGAGATTCGAAGGAACGAAGCGGATTCCTGATATATGGACAAGAAAAAGATAAAAATTTTACAACTACATGGAATTAAGAATCGAAGGAATGAAAATAAAAATCAAATATCATCTCACAAAATTATTATCTGGAATTAGGAATGCAATAATAGAAGAGTGAATAATATAATCGAGTACATAACAGTTTGCGATATCATTATAATTCTTATGTTTTGTTGTGATTCAGATTCTCCATCAACATCGTTGTCATCGTCGACTCGTCTAGCCACATTACTTGATCCAACCGAACCGGCTGTAAGAATCGATGCCTTATACGTGCAATTGACGTGATTACTGGATTTTCACCTAATAGGGATTTTCTGCGCCTCCAGGTTTGTATATGCTATGTAAACACGAAGATACTCTTTGCGCTAGATGTTGTATTATACAGTAACGAAGGGCTTATATTGTACATCATATTTCTTATGTTCAATGCCTTAACATTATTCTGTCATGTTATTATGATGACCATCGGCGAAACGATGAACGACGTCGGTGAACGTTTGTTTCAACGGTAACCTAAAATTCTACTCGTCTATCCATCGAATTTGTACTTGAATGTCTTCTTTTTTCTCTATACACAGTTTGTAATGCAGGGCGTTATGCAATGCTTCGATGTATTGATTTACCACACATTTTCCTTAAGGGGATTCAATGCTCTCTCCAGCAAAATCACTACTAGACCCCAATTCTTTGTCCCTTGATTGAAATTAACAATTTTTATATGAAAAATTGTCCACCTTCAATTAATTTCCAATGATTCTATCCTTCTTTCGTGTTTCAAATATTTCGGTGTATCGATTTACCTATTCAAATCGTTGTATTGAAAAAATTAAAAGTTTCCACAGTACAACTGATTCGAGCATTCGAAAATTTTCTCCACGATACTTGGGAACTCGTTATAATCAAAACGCTCTCGTACGTTCCTCAAAGACATTATTTCAATCGCACATCATTCTCGACGCGAAGCAATGAAAGTAAAATTATACTTCCGACTCATTTCACACCACTGAAATCACATTAATACCACACCATGCACTTTCTCAATCTTGTGAAGAATTTAACATCGAAAATGTATTTTGGTTAATGTTCAAAAGCGGCAAAACCTCTGCCGTTGGCACGAATCAGGTATTTTTGGCGAAATTAGCTGCGGCGCGGCCCATTTCGAAGACAGTCCGAGCATTCCAACGGGTGTCTTATTCTAACTGCCGTCGCAGCATTGAGGTATACTTTACATTAAGACCAGAAGCAGCAGCAACGGGGCTAGTCGTTGGCACCAGCTGCCACGGTCAACAAAGTCGCGGTAGGTTAAAACGAAAGAATCTTTTCCCTTTGCTTTCTGTTCCCAGTTACCGAACCATCACAATCCTTACAGAGAAACTTGTCATTGTCGCTGAGAGTCTCTGTAAAACGAGACGATATAATGACGGCTAAGAGAACTTTTATTGCGACTTTTATCATTACGTTGGATTTGATTTTGTGAATATTCAATTGAGATTTATATCGTTCAAATTGCATAGGTAATATGTTCTTCAGTGTAAAAATGTGGAATAAATAAAATTCTGTCGTGAGTTCCTGCGAAACTCGGGGCATGTGTTTCGTATCTGCGTACGGTTCAAAATACCTTCCAGAAAATGCGAAATACCTTCGAAACAACTAATAGGTCACGATCCGAAAATAACCAGAACAGGATTATTTTGGGTTTCTTTATTCCAACTGTGATGATAATGATGATGATGATGGTGTATGGTCGTTAACCAAGCTTCGTTTACATACCGGAGATTTGTTATTTTTTCCCCGGAGGTATGAGTTTTTCTCTGGTCGAGTTGTTACGAAGAGACGCGTAGACAAAGTCCTCAAGCGAAATTCTGACCGTTGGAAACATTTTCCAAGCATTTTTCAACGGTTACCGAGATTCGGGAATTCAACTACATTTCTGCTAGAAAATATGTAGCACATCGTAAAGGGAAGTCTATTTATATACGACGACGTGTCCAACGAAATAACACGTATCTCAATTGGTCAGTTTTAACACACTTATCTCGGTTATTAGACAGGAACAAAACTTTATATTTGAAAATTGTCGTTCGAAACGTTTCAAGTGATATGATACGACGGAGTATAGTACTATGTAGTATCATGCTTCTCCTTGTTTCAAGATATTCGCTAGAGGAATGAACCGAGAATCCCTCGAAGAGTGAAGAAATGATTGTTTATGGATTGAATCGTCGTTGCCAAAACATTAAGATATAATATCGTTTCTCGATAGAGAATTGGCACGATACTTTCTTCTGGTTATTGAACCCCCGATGTTGGCCAAATTATCAAAAAGAGGAGAAGAGGAGGGAGATTTGAAGGAACTAAGAATTATGCATCGATACGAATTGTCGAGATGATCCATCTTGTTCACAGAGTACAGTATCTGAAGGAAAAATCTGTGAGATTTAGCACCTGGACATGCCATTCAACTGCGACGAATGAATCGACATCATCTGACACTTCGAGTCCCGCATACCTGGGGAAAATGTATTCGAATCTTTTAATGCAGTAAAATATTTCTCTGAGACTGCATTCATCCATCGATATCGATAAAGTTTGACGGCATATCGTATGATATCGATAATCCGTTTGAAGAATTTCTCCGCTCCTGTATGAGATTTCTCAATTGTTCTCTCATTTCGGAGAGATGTTGATTATGATTCGCTTTATATTGTGCCCTTAGATCGGATAAAATGATATCGCATACCATAGAGCACATAAATTACAATTTATCAATTACATAATTTGAAGCTATCCTGCAATGATTATTATAAATCATACGCGGACTGTGAACGACGTTATGCGAGGTTGTAAATACATTTGGATTGGATTTATATTACTCGAGATAAATGTTCCTTGAATTTTGATTGAGCTCATACGATACTACAGTTATTCGTCGTTGTAAATCAATCAATTTAATGTACTCAATGCGTGTATATCATTTGTTTCTCTCAATAAAATCATTCTGTGGTTATGGTAATGAAACATTTTCTTTCCTATTATTCTACCGTGCGTGCGGTGGCCAGCCGATTTGTTTCGTCATCAAAGCAAATTGATTCGTTCGCGTACGAAGACAGATATTATTCTCTTTCATCACGCCCTTAGAACCACCCCGTCCAAGACATGTTTCAATATATCAAAATAACGTAATTAAAATTCCGCTTGAATTATATATGTTATTTCAATGTTTTCCATACAAAAATATGAATGGAATTTTGTTGTTTTCGATTACCCGCGTACCGTTATAATCCATGATATATATATATTACATGTCGATGACGATTCAAATAGAATACCTGGATCTTGAAACCGAATTTGACCGAGAATTTAGATATTTCGTATGGAGAGAAGGAAGGATAAATTATTAAGAATATATAATAAAAAGGGATAAGATATAATCGGTTCTTTTTTTTCTTCTTTCCTTCCTTTCTTTTTTTCAAGTAGAAAAACTTCGAATGAGGAAGAATTCTTTTGTCTGTTATTTATCTCCCGTTTCTCTGTTATATGCGGAACATCGAAGACAGGTCTTTCTCCTCCCTGCACATTCAGTGTTGTTGTGATTAACCATGAAAGGACGAACGCTTGAAATCTCGAAAGAGGTCGAGGGATAACGATATAGATCCAAGTGTTCGAGAGACGCTATGTTTAGCGATGAAAGATTTCCTGTAGGCCGAGGAAGGAGTGGCAAAGGACGTGGGCGGAAGGTCCTTTGATTTTGGAGTGGGACGGAAAGAGGAAGAGGGACGAAAAACAACATCACGGATCCGCTCGGAGCATCGAGGAAAGACTCGTTGAAAATTTTGCGAACGTCTTTTATGTAACAGATAAATGTCAATCGTTTGCTTCGTCTTCATGCGTCTCCTCTGATTCTTATTTATCTGATATTACGAATCGAAAAGAATGCCGTGATGCCGGATTGTCCACAGATGCTCGACAGAGCTAATGCGTTCAAAGTAACGGTGGTATATTTTCGAACCAGTCATAAATGATAACGAAGTGTCAGGACGTACACGATGCCCAAGGTTTTTTTATATCCCCTTTTTCTGTCCCCTTTATTCTCATAATTATTCGTACGGTATTGTTGTGCGGTAAGAATGATGATGTTACTCCTACGATTCTCATCCCGGAGAGAAAAGAAATTTGCTGTGACAGCGAATTATTCGTTCCCACAGCAATCCCGTTAGCTACGACAGCGGAATAGATTTGTTCCTCCAGCAAATTTTCGTGTTACATATAAGAAGGAGTGAACAATCGCTGTCATAGTTGACAAGATTGCTGTGATAGAGGATAGATTGTGTCACAGTGAAAAATTTGCTGCTCCAACAAAAACCAAGATTCAGTACCGAATCATCACTGTAAAAAGTTTGACTGAAAGTGGCTTTTCCATTGTGTCGGCATTTGTTTTGGATGCTTACTTTCAGCTGGAATACGGCTAATTTTCGCTGCATCTTAAAATAAGCCGATATCAAGGTTGAAAGTAAGTTTTACTTTTTACTGTGCAATCAATTATTCGATATTCTTTTATCTCCACGTAATTTTATTGCTATAATGCAACAATTATGTATGACTACGTCAAATATTACGAGATACATAGAGCCGAGCGTAACTGAATTTCTCTCACAATGGATTCAAAATACAGTCACGATATCGTGAATGCATACTCGATATACATGAATCTCAATTGAAAGTGACATTTCAAGATCTATTATCCCATATACATTCGTATGCACCCCGCATTAACATTTCAAATTAAAACTTGATGTATTTCCGAATACGATGGAGTTGAAAAGTGAAATACAAGAGGGAAATGAATGATTTTCCTTTCGGTGTCGTGTATTTTATTCGAAAGGACGAGTAGTGTGACGTTGTACGTGGAGCAGTTTGAAAAAGTATCGGTGATCCAGATGTTCCGATTATCGATTATTTCATTATTACAGGTAATAAGGCGGCTTTCTAATGATTCTTAACGAGCGTCTATTCACGATAAATGCATTGATCTATCACGGTATTAGTAGGGGTACGTTTACTTAGGTGTGCGTAATACATTCATGAGTCCAAGAAGCCTGCAGGGTCACTGATTCTGACTGCTGACATATAACGAGCGGTCGTTTTACACCTCCGGCTGTAATTTCTCGTGCAGAAACGCCCACGCGGTGCCACCGTGGACGTGTGAGCGTTTATGAGAAAGATAATGAATAAAAGGAATCGTTTCGTGACAGAATATAAACGTTAAAGACATGTAATGGTTAGGTCATTTAACTCGAACTTTCTTTCATGACAAAGGCAGATTTGTTCATACGCGATCCCAACTGCATTGGATTTCGATGACTTGGAATAGACTTCGGATGAGGTATTGTGAATTTTTCTCATGATTTCGTGAACTTGATCGGGGAGAAGTTTTAGATTACGTTACGATTTTGTGAATTGAAGGGAATTATTTTTATATACACGGAAGAATATAATTAGCTATTATTTGGATAGCTAAAAATTAGTGACGGGATCTATTTTTTAGCTGCCACAGCCACTCACTTAGCGGTAGTAGCAAGGAATGTAGCAGTCGCGGTGAAAAGCTCAATTATTTGGCTACCCAAATATCAACCACAAAACCTGCGCAGTTACAGCTACGATTTCCTACTGCGGTAGCTAAAAAATAGCTACAACTGCAATTATTTTAGCTACAGAGAGGTGAAAAAAGGGTGCTCGAATATCACAGTTATTTGTTTTCTCTCCGAACGTGGGATAGACCATGCATGATTTGAAAGAACATGAGAAAGCGGGGAAAATGGAGCACGAGAGATTTCTGATCACAGTAAAAAGTAAAACTTAAAGTGATCCCGAATATCAGCTTAAAAATGCAGCCAAAAGTAGCGCCTATTCCAACTGAAAGTAAGCAATGAAAAAGACTGAATTTCAGTGAATTCCATCTTACTTTGGAAATTCAGATGAAATTCTATCTTAATTCCAAAGTAAGATGGAATCAACTGAAATTCAGTCTTTTTCATTGCTTACTTTCAGTTGGAATAGGCGCTACTTTTGGCTGCATTTTTAAGCTGGTATTCGGGATCATTTTAAGTTTCACTTCTTACTGTAATGGACTTGTGGGACAGGGTGTGGAGATTCGCCCAGATTTTTGGAGATCCGAGAGCGAATGAGGAGCGCGCGGAGAGTCAATCATGATGCGATTCTGATGGACTTTTCATAGACTTTTCAAGATTTTGGTGTAATCCAAAAGAACATGGGAAGTCCATGAGAAACCAAGGAGCTTATCAAGATCAGAAAATTTCCCATGAACTCTGATGCACCGCAAAAAATCATTCGCCATGGTAGCCAGGAATTAGCTGTGATATCTATTTCGTGTATTTGATATTTGGATAGCGAGAAATATGCTGCGAAAACTAGATTTTAGCTCTTGTAGCAATAACTCTTGTTGCCACAGCTAAAAAATAGCTACTAAAGCTAATTTTTAGCTATCCAAATATCTTTTTTTCGTGTGAAATCCTTGATGATCTTTCCCAAATATCACCTAAAATTTGACATCGTCCAAAAGTACGATATCATGGTCGAGAGATTCACAGTGGATTTTTTAAGCACGATAAGAACCGTTTTATAGTTACACTTTTTGAATAAAATATCCAAATAATGTAGGAATATCTTTCTTGTGCAGAGGCCCATGTGTGCACAAACATTGAACCAACTTCAGCCCTCTCCTGGCGCGAAATTGGCCAGCATTTATCAAAAATGGGCTAAAATTGGCTCAATGTTGCACTGTAAAAAATGATTGTGGAAAAATACCATAATTTATGAATTTCTGGCGTAGGTTTGACCCGAGTCAAAATATTTACGTGAACGAACCTCTAGAAGTCCCATAATTTCTTGGACTTTCGTGAAGAAGTATGATACCTTCCTCATAAAAGTCCCAGCCATTATGGTACTTTCAAAGAGTACTTTCATCTCCACGTAAATATTTTGACTCGAGTTAGACCAACGCCAAGAATCCATAAACTACAATATTTTTCAAGATACCTTTCTCTCCGTGTGGTGGCAGTGAAGTTCCTCCATACACGGAAAAACTAATTTAGCTGCAGCAGCTAAGCAGCTAGCACGGACACGGACAGCCATTAAATTGGCTCCAGCAGCTAAATTTTAGCTGTTACAGCAAAAAAATTTCCATTTGTAGTCAATGTATTTGCGGTAACAGCTAAAATTTCGCTGCAGGAGCTAATTTAATGGCTGTCCGTGTCCGTGCTAGCTACTTAGCTGCTGCAGCTAAATTATTTTTTCCGTGTAGATGAGGAATTTTTCACCATAATTTGATGAACGCTTTCTTCATTTGTAGAGGATTCAAAAATCAAATAATCCGTGGAAGTGGTGGAATAATTCTTCATTCTTGATGAAAAAACAATTCCCCCGCGATGAGGGAACGAAACCCACCAACAATGTGAAGGAAAACTCCCCACATTTTTTACAGTGTGATGCACACGGGGGATGTGCCACCATAATGACTTACCACATTTGATCTTCCATGCAAACCCTGGTTATGCTTAGTAAGAAATTTGGGAGATATATGATTGATCTCATTCTACAACTGGAGCAATAGGAATTTTTCCATCCCTTGTTTCAGAAGGGGAAGCTTCACGAACAACCAATCATTACATTTCATTCGAGAATTACTTGCAATTTTATACAAGCCTTGGATCTCAGAATCTCGTGAGTTCCTTAAACCAATTTTCTCAGAAAATGTTCCACCCCTTTCAAGAGATGTCTCACGTGATTCTTTTACTTAAAAGCAAAAAGCTGTGGATTACTTGGTTCCGGAGCTGATTCAAACTAATCACGCAGATGCTAGATAATGAGTATATCATCAAGTACTGAAGTAGTTGATATACTTGCCACCTGCCTGGTCAATTTATTTCGTTTGAAACTCTTGAATTAATTTCAAAATATTTCACAAAAGGAAAAAGTGACTTGTTCTTGCTTCAGGAATCACCCTTCGAATGTTTTCAAGTCAACCTTTCTGGGTATGAATGATTCAAGGCATTTCCTAATTCTTGTCAAAGCTGGACCAGATTCTGTCAAATCCTGGACATTTCACTGTAAAAAGAAAATCTTAATCTGTTTGCATCCTAATTTCAGACAATGCTTTTTCCATCGCGTCGGCGATTGTTCTTTCGGCTTAATTTGTTTGCATCATAGATTCAGCCACGAAATGAGCTGAATTCAAGACTTTCTTTTTACAGTGTTGTATTTACATTTCTCGCAACTACAACGATTCATCATCACCTCTCCGATTCGATCGTATACTGAACACAATTGTTTCTAATTCAACACACTTTGCTCCTGATGCATTCCCGGTTATTATGCGGTTTCAATCGATTTCTCATACACGGTTATCACCACATCGTGGTTTACAGGCACCGCAGTGGTCTAGAAATTTCCGCAATTTATTTAGTGGAGTTACGTTGATGGTGTTTCTAGGTTTGTTAGATATGTTCACAGTTTCATAATTCTATTGACTTTACGGTTCGTTTTATGCATTGTCTCGAGGAAAGGAGCATATGTTATTCATATTGTGTGTTGTAAATATCTAGAAGGCGTAATAAAATCAGCGGTTCCTCTGTTGAATTGTCAGAGTTAGCAGAATGCTTTGTGAAACCGCAGATTGACGAACGGATTTATCTCACCGTTGATGTTTAATCATCATGAATTCAACAAAATATTACCTATGAAATCGGATTTTTATGACCCGATCGATCGATTGAAAGTCTCTAATGTATATTTCGTGACGAGAGTGTGAATTTATGGAACTGGTTTAAGATTTATCTTCGTTGAATATGAAGTATAGGGTATTAGGTGGGTTTTGTTTATTTTGTTTCGCACGTGGTATAATATAATCCTTGAATGTGCAATGATTTTCACGTCATTTTAATCCTTGGGTGTCATGAAATATTATATTTGTTAGTGTTCATAGAAATCGACGTTTGGAAATTCAATTTTCCAAATAACAAACACGTCTCGTATGAATTCAAAATCAATTCTGTTTAGAAAATTTGTTGGCAGAGTATTTTCCATTTAATCATTCTTAGATGCCTGAACGGTAACGAACAATCATCGCTTATCATTTGATTACACAAATAAGACAGTGAAATCCATTATTCAGGGAATGATTCCAGAACATTGCGTTGGAGATTTAAATTTTGTTTCCAAATACGGTGGGCGAAGAAAGTATCTCGTCACCTGAATGTTTATATATCATTCTGATTTAAAGAATACTCATATAATTTGTTTATAAACTCTGAATTTATATGAAATTCGTGAAAGAATTTGACTTGGCAATACATTGAATTGAATTTATATGTAAATTTCGTGACAGTTGGACTCAAAGTCACGCAACAAAGGGGTGTTTTGAATCGAATACAATGCTGCAATTATCTCACACTTTCACGATAATTTACCTATTTTCATATGCTTTTTGTCGAATGATTTGAATCTCCTTTCTAAACACATGGAAGTTTCCAAAAGTTTTGCTCATTATCTTCACGTATATGTATATATACCAGATGACCCTGAAACGGGAAGAATGAAAAACGATTCGTAGCTCGAAACGAGCACGCTATTTCCTTTTTTTCCTTCTTTTTTGGTTCTTGTTTTTTCGTTGAGGAGATACAAATCATCCCGAATCATCTTTAAATTACACACAACAAGCTAATTTTGACATTTCATGTTTACATTTCCAGATGAAATCTGTGCTACGGGCAACATAAATATGTTTATTGTAATTATTTTCGAGAAAGTGGAATTTTCGTGGTTATACGCACGTATATGTATATTTTTTAATATATAATCTTCGCTTAATCTTGCATTAGCGGACATAAAAAATTAAGCGATAAAAACAAAGCTAGATGAAATTTCCTAGAAATTGTAAACTCGTGAATTCGCGTTGAGCTCGATAAAAGTTGGATATCCGTTGTGAAATAAGTTCGAAGGGCAATTCCAATTCCAGATCGAGGAAATCTATTTTGTATAATTTTTCCGAAAGCTTGATATCCCTTCGAGTTGTTGGTTACCAACGAATAGATCCCAGCACAAGATAAATCCTTGAACAGTACGAGGAGTATTTTATTTTCCGTATTTTGTATTCCTCGAAACAACAACAGAAGCAGCAGCGGTGGCAAGTTCAATGAGACGAACTTCATTCATTTTATAAATCCCCTTGGAAAGAGGATAAAATAACTTCTCATACGTCCTCGTGTTGATGACAAGGCACGTTTAACATACTCTACCCCAAACAGAACCGAGCAATGAGCTTTCTGGGGTCAAGCACATGATTTAAATGTATGCGTAAACACATTCAGCGCGCGCACGAGCGCACGTGCAACAACTTGTGCACACCAAGAATTCAGCGACGACAAAGCTGAATCTGGCTAGTCCCCCGTAGAATATATTTATGTACTAAGTATTTATTACAATGCGATGTTTCGCATCCAATAACCTTTTCTCGCCCGAGTACACGCAGATAGGATGCTTGTTTTGTTGAACATTTATACATCGTCGTTCGTTACCGCTTTTCTCTCGCACCCTCCTCGTTGCTTACCATTCGATCTTCAAAGTTTAAATCCCATTTTCGCTACACCAATATTGTTCGCTTGTAATATCAATGTTTTTACAACTGTGTTTCTTTCCTTCTCTCAAAGTGTTGAAGCTTGCTCAGAATGTTTGTCTAACAGTGTCTGGCTCCTATCCCTGAAAACGCTGTCAAAAACTGATCCAACTTTTCGAAAATTCGGAGGGGTGTGAAAATGCCATTGAGAGGATATTTCCTAGTTTGAAAAATTGCTTTGAGAATTTATTTTAGGTGACAATCGACTGTACTTCATATAAACTCTTTGTCTGCAAAGATGATTTTTGAAGACATCACGTGAAATTTAGAGCGATTTGTTGTTTCATTCAACGTCTTCTCTGCGCAACAATATGTGCGAGTAATTTGAAATAAAAAATAACAATGAATGTACCGTGATGAACATCACCAGCTGCTGAATCTTTTTCTTTGAATTGAAAAAATCCTGAAATTCCTTTCGATTCCGTACGCCTCCAAGGGAATGTCAAGTTAAAACAGATGGATCACTTGGAATGAAGAGCTTGATCCGTTTCTTTGGGACACATCAACACGCTTTTGAACGTTTCAAAATTGAACTGTGAGATCCAAACGCCGAGAATGCTTTGCATTTGCAGTTTCCAATCACTTCAGTTTTGAACATACGAAATCATCACAGTTATCATCCGTCGTATTATTCCAAAGAATAAATTTCTCTTTACAATATTGTATCGTGAAACAAAAGTATATCCCCTAGTTATGCAATCGTTTGCTCTCCCTCTCTCTCTCTCTCTCTCTCTCTCTCTCTCTCTCTCTCTCTCTCTCTCTCTTTGATCTTTAGTTTTAGTCGAAGAACATTGATTTTTCGGTTGCACATCAAAAATCAGTTAGACGTAACAATGGAAATAATTATAAAACCATAGTTTTCTCAAAGTGAAAGTTTTACGTAAACAACCTCATTCTCATTTCGAAATGAAATTACCAATCAATTTAGGGACTGTAATTACGAGTTTATCGAGACATTGGATTACGTGAGCCCGAAGTGTAGCTGGCCGTGTATTTAAAGCATCTTATTTGAGAGATAAACCGTGCGCGATAGAATCTATTCGCAATGTGAAATAAATTGGCGAGAAACACGACAATCGTATCGGACATGATAATCACTCCACTCTGCATGTAAATAATAATGTAAAATTACGTTGGGGTTTTGTACGGTTGATTGATTTATTCTATCGGACAAGTATCGATCGACCGATCGATCGGTCAATGGATTTTCTATAAACGATGTTCCTTTGTAAATCGTAGATCGTACGGGTTTTCGTCGAGCTTTTTTTCCATTCCATTGGATTTCGAGAGATAAAACCCCAGAAAAATATAATAACCGGTCGTCGTATTGCGCAATCAAGTTGATTGACCATAAGGAAAGTCAGAACGAGTTTTCGTGTGATTGGTAGCAGCAACTGGTTTATGAATTTTGCTAATCGATTCTACCGTATCATTTGAGCTGGTTCATTATCGTGAGATGTCACTTTTGTCATTTCCATTTCAAATGTTCGCAAAATTATTGCGCTAGCGATAGAAATGATTAGCGATATCATCTAGTTTGAATATACTTTTTCTTATTTCATATCAAAATATTGGATACGCTCATCATAAAATCTAAGGATAGTCCTTGCATTTTTATCATCTCAAAGACGTTTGATACGATGGTATATTTCTTCACTGGGAAAAAACATCGCTGTAAGAGTTGCTTGGAGTAGTTTCTACGGCTGTTTAGTATCTTAGTGGATTAAACAATCCTAACAGGGGGTTTCGATCGGTCTTATGACTGGGCCGTAGCCAGAATCAATCGTACGGTAACTTGGACCTAGGAATGGCGAAAAATGAAAGACCAATGATAGCATTGATGACTGACCCAGTGATGAGCCGATTATCAAGGGTTTAGATGTTTGAATTCCAATGATGAGCCATATATTAACCGGATATCGGCTGTGTTCCATGATTGGGCTTCCTGTATCGGGATGTGATTTGGCGCAAATATTCGCAGCAACTATCTTCATCGACTGGCACATAATTTCATTATACGGAATTGCAGATGTTGCTGAAGTTTTAATCGTTTATTGGAACGAATCAGTGCTCGAAGAATACAATATTTAGCTGTCAGAGACGAACCAATCTTGCAGTGCATCCTTGAAACGAGATTTTCCAGTTCCAAGGAGTTAATTCGAAGTGAAAAACAATGACAGATCAGATTTTGAGAGTTTGAAATTTCGGTTCGTTTCTATAAACGATTCAAACTTTACACTGACAGAAAAACGATCTGGTTTCAACATTTGTGGTCGCCATAACTTGAAATCTAGTTAAATTCCCTAGGAAATGTAGTTGTGATGTTCAGAAAAAGTGGTGGAAGCCAAAATTAACTTGGTTTCCTAACCTGAAAAATGTAGTTAATTTTTGGACCTCACAATCATATTTTCTGATGAATCGAACCAGATTTCAAGTTATTGCGAACACGAATGTTTCAACCAGATTGTTTTTCTGTCAGTGCAGGAACATATTATAATTGCAGACTCTTTTGATCACCAACAATTCTTCTGCAGCTGATTCTAGTCGAATTTTTGAAAGATACGCATGATTCTTGATCATCCAATCAAGTCCCAATTGAATATCAGGTCGACCTAATGATAATTTCTTGAAAGTACCATCAGTGCTTCAATTTATGTTCATTTGCCATTCATCATTCGGTTTCTGTGACATTAAGAATCAAAAGGAACCCAGATTTGCCTAGATCTAAGAGCACAATGCAAAAGTTCATCAAAATATCATTACGTACATAATAAAGCTCACGTGAGGTGAGGTACACTCATGAAACGAAGAAAACCATCATAGAGTATTTGAAGTGAAAAATTGTGCAACAAAGGCACTATAATGTTCAGTCATTCCCTGAGGGATATCGAGTTGAACAATGGTGGTGCATTAAAAAACAAGATTTATTCCATGTATTTGCGTACGCTGCTGCGTATGGAATTTGTAGTACCATTGAATAATTATATCTTACTCGATATTTATTCCAGTTCACGGCATTGATGCATCGCTGTCTGTACAATATATTAATTTCACAATATTCGATATTTAGATTGCAATCGAATGATCATATTATTTCTTAAATGACTTCACTGAGGGGGGAACTCGACATTTCAGTCCATGCAGATGCAGCTAATAATCAATAAATCCTGATTTCAAAGATTTTCACTTAATATTCTCCTAAATCAATTTTGTTGAAATCATAATTGCAACATCACACGCATATTCTCATTTCCGTCGTGTGAAATTTCATGTATCCATAAATTCCTTTGCATAAATTTCCATTGTACATACCATAAATTATCTTACATGTACACGAAAGGTCGACAATCTTGCCCGGGGGCGATAAAAATCTGAAATAACAAAGTAAGTGGCAAACATTTGATTTTCAAGCCGTCCTCTTTCTCGTCGCGTTTTAACATAATTTATTTTCACTCGAGTAATAAAATTTGGAAAAAAAAGCAAGCCTTTGGAAAGCACTGTCACTGCACCCAAGATCCATATTTTTTCCCCCATATCTCCTTTCACGGTCAATAAATACACACATTCCTCGGGAAAATCTCAATACCTTTTTTCCTAACCCGCTGAGTTCTTTTTTTTTTGGCTTTTCAGTTGTGTACCGTTTGGTGGAACATGTTAATAGGAATTTCTTCTTCAGTTTTAATTCGTCATAAAATCAGAAAAATGGAGAAAGAATTTCTTTTCGAAGATCGAGGAATGCTCGTAAGAGCGTTAGAATAGCCGGTCGTCCTTGCGTAGACACCTAGGAGAGGTGCAAGAGCAACGACGCTTGGCTTCTTCTTTCATTATAAAACCGTTCAAATGTCATAGAGAAAGGACGCATAGCTCGGTATGAATATCACGAGGGTTAATAGAAGGCTACACATAGATAGACCTTGTGCACTAGCCCACACCTTCGACGATTTATCATCTAGTCCTGTCTCGTATCACCTTTTAATTATTTAAATATCATGTCTAGCGAATATGGAACTTGACCGAATGTTCGGTCCATCGCATTTCAGATTTTACAAAAGAAATTACGGAGGAATGTGATTTGTGAGGAGAGGGAAGATCGAATTCCCGAACACCACAACAAGATTCGCAGAGCTTCGAATACATATTTGAAGAATCAAAAAAAAAGTACGTGTATCAACCTCTTCTCCACCTTGGCGAACCGCATAAACTCAGTTTTATAGAATTTTTCAATGTCTATGGCGATGATTCATTCGCTCACGCACATTTAAAATGAAGAAAAGAAGCGTCACCTACATACCGCATTCACAATACTTTGGTACGAATGAAAATATTCGCTCATATGTTATATCCGTAGCCGTGTACGGGGAAAGAAGAAGAAGAAGAAGAAGAAGAAATCAAGCGTAATGAATGTTTATACAAAAAGAAAAAGAAAAAAGGAGAAACACAAAGTGATATTCGAGAAGGCGAAGTGCTGAAACTCTAACGCAGCTGTGACAGTTTTATTGCAGAGCGGTACAGAAGACTGTCCAGCAGTCTTCTTCTGTACCGCTACGACTACACTCTGAAACATCGTAACTACATATTGAGTGTGCATGTATGAAAGTAAACGAAAGAGATATGTCGTGTAGCCATAAATTAGCCTACTTACAACAGATGATAAGACGATGTTCGTGGCATAGAAAATCTTTCATAAAGGCAGGATACTTGGTGACATACCAACATAGCAATAAAAATTAAATAAGACGAGCGCGCCAGGGGCTGATCGTATCCCTTGGAAATGTGGTGGACGGTAGCCTCGTGAAACACACTCGCGTTTCACTTATTATTTTAGATTTTTATGAATTCCTAGGGAGAATAAATTCTGTTTCATATTTTCTCTCGTGAAGTTACAAGGGATGTGCGTGCGAAGCAATTATAATGAAATAAGATGTTGTTGAACAGAATTCCAAATTAATTGAACATTCAGAAATTCCTTCTTCTTCCTTCGTGTAAGGGGATTTATAGTTTCTATTTTCCACATTTCACTTCATTTATCTCGAAAATCGGACGTGGCGAGAATTGATATCTTTTTTTCCGAGAGTTCTTCGTAAAGCAATTTCGTGAGGCTTGGAAAATCCGGGGGAAAAAACATATAGATGGAGAAAATTGTGATAATTTTCAGTTCTGCGAATGTGGACGTGTGTGATAATATTGAATAATTCGAGTGAATTATGAAAATCCTTTTCTGACGAAAATATATTTGGATACGTTGACTCTGTGGCGAGTGTTTTGTATAATAACATATAGCTTGAAAGCCAAATAGCGCGTCGTTCCCCTTGTTTGCGAGTTTATTTTTGCCCTTATATATCGTTGAACGTTATAGAGAACCATGAATGAAAGGAAACCCATGGGCAGATTGCCAAGTCACATAGCTATTAATAGGATACAACAACGATCTGAGATAACTGTTCCTTGATCAAGGGTTCAATTGAAATACAACAGTCAAGACGGGTCTGAATATCTATTTTTGTGCTTTGAAAATTTAAATTTTTCAAATTTCAAAGCTGGGTCTGAGGGATCCAGAATGAAAGGAAGGGCATGTGCTCCGGGTATTGATAAAGATGGACGCTCTCGCCTTGGGAACTCAGCACATTGAATGTCTTATGGATGTGTTGTGAATATTCTCAGCATCCTGCGTTTATAGGGACCGACCATTAACACAATATCGAGAACATTTTAAATACACTGAAAATATTGTATGAGGGTAGTACATACTTCTCCAAGTTTTAGAAGGTTCATGTGGCAGTTATTCTTTTTAATTTTGGAAGAATTCCCATTTATATTAAGGCTTATATTGTAAAATAGATTCTAATTTTTAGAATATAATTCCTTCTCTGTCGTTTTGTCAATTGATTAAAGGGAGGCCGTGATGTAGTTCTATTTCTCCTAATAAATTTTCTTCATCAAGGTCTGCCAGATTTTCTTTATTTTCAAGTTTCATGCTGGAAACATGATTTTGACCAACTGAAATTGTTAACCCTGGAACTAAAAACCCATTTTTTTACCTGTAAACTATAAACCAGGGTATATTTCCGTTACCCCACGGATTTTTTGATCGTAAAATCGTTCTAGAAGCGTGAAGAGCAAATTCAATTTTACTGAAGTTTAGTTTGTAAAAAATTGATCTCAATAGCTTAAAGTGTCGAAAAACGGTCAAACCGTCATTTGAGAAACAAAAATTCATAACTATTTTTCTAACCACGTGATTTTCAAATTTCCAACGGGATTTTGAAGGAGGCACATGGAGTTTTGAGAGAAGAAATAGCATCGTGATGTTCCGCCAAAGAAGTATATTTATTTGGGACTCTGAAAATTCACAAAAAATGATAATCTGATCTATGGAAAAGTCAAATAAAAATCCATGAGATATTGGTTTTCGAGACTACATTGCTGTTTCTGTCATGTGAAATGTGAAAAGAAAGAGAAATTTGATGCATATAAAAAATATTCAGAAGTAGAGTTACAATTTAACTCATTCAAAATTCTGTGATTCTCACATTCTCCAAATTCAAATCAGTGAAATCTCACTATTCCTGCAGTTAAGAGTCGACCACTGTATGAAATCATTGAGATAGCAGTGAATGGTCACTGATTATGCAGTTGGAGTTCCTCCTCACGGATCAAATCGGTGACATTCCACTGCAGGAATTAGTGAATATTCACTGATTTTGCACTGCATATGAACTGATTCGCAGTGGTCGACTCTTCACTGCGATCAGTGCAGATTTCACTGTTTTCAATTTATAGAGCAGGTCGGTTGCTTGGACTTTGTGCAATATATTCGCGTTTTATGAGTCTCCGATCAGGAACACAAGCCGCATCGCACATGATTTTTTGGTGACTCATTAGCTGGTGGAAATTTAGTATGGGTATTTCACTGGAAAAAATATTCATTCGTAGAAATTAAATATTCAATTAGATGAAAAAACTGATTACTTGTGACGAATAAATTATTGATTTAGAAGACCAATTTATTCGGGGCAAGCATTCCATTATTTGATTCGATTGAGAAATATTTTATGGAGAGAGGACAAATAAACTATTTATTTGGTTGGAAGAATTTTTTTTTTTCAGTGTTAAAATATGAAGATCATTGCCCAGAATTATATATCTGGTGTTTTATTGTAAAATGAGGTCATGATATGTGAATTACATTCATTTCAGCGAAAAAGAGACATTTGAGTCATCTACACAAAACACCAACGGGAACCACAAACTGGGGTAGATATCAACTCCACAAAAGCTTCACGTCTTCACCCCGTCACTGTGAATTAGAAATTGAAGGGTCTGTCAACCTCGTCCCATGTTTAGAAGCTTGAACGAAATTATGGTATAGGTCTCCAGTGGATTATGTCACTGGCTAACTTGGAAACGTACTCTCTAAATCTGAAAGAGTGAAAAATCGCACGTTTCACTCCACTAAGTGTCAGAAGTGAGCCTGTCCGCTTCGAGTGGAATTTTCACTCGTTTCGAGTGACCTCTCACTCTTTTAGAGTGAAAAATTCACTCTAGCGTCGAAGTGGTTGTGAATTTCCAACCTCAAACCTTAGAATATCACTCTAAAAGAGTGGAAATTTCACTCGAAAATTCGACAGGCTCACTTCTGGCTGGCTGAAGAGTGAAATCTCACCCCAAAGATTTTAGAGAGTAGTTCAAAGTTCACCTGGGATAGATATCTACCCCGGTTTGGAGTTCTAGGGTTAATATATGTACCGCGTCGTGAATTCAAGAATGACATGTACAGTGAGAGAAAGACACCTCGATAGCTAAATTTCCTAACTGTCGAATATTTGACCAAAACCTTTTCCACAGTGTACGGCAAGAAAAATTGAATGTACACTGAGAAAAAAGCGGCATGGTCACAGGAATCATCGTTGCAGTGACCTGACATCTGGTTATGATAACCAGGAAAACAAAACAAAATCACATGATTCTGGTTGTGGCAACTAGATGAAATGGTCAAAGCCGAAATGAACTTTGTCACCTGGTTATGAGAACCAGATATTTTTCTGAGTGTACTGTTCCAAAATATTCTTCAAATTTTATTGAGTTCTCATATATCTTTCTTTGTTTGTTTCAGGTATGTGTATTCCGAATCGCCAATTTCCTCATTCATAAAAATGCTGTGAGTAGCACAAAACATGCATTAATTTTCATCTAGTTGTACAAACACACAATAATTTTTACTGTGTTTTTTACACGGAGAAAAAGAAATAGTTGTAGCAACTACTCAAATAGTCGATTTTCGACCATCCACTTAAATAGTCGCTATAACTACTTAGTAGTTTGTACTAAAATACTTTGTAAGTTGCCAGATATTTACGTTAGTTAGTGCAACTATCGAGTTAGTTGAAGCAGCTAACGTGATACTTGTCCTGACTACTAAGTAGTTGCTGCAACTATTTCTTTTTATCCGTGTATGATGATTCACAAATGGTAATTATACAACTCTCTCCCACAATCATTTTTAACGTAAAACTGGGATGCCCTCTTGCACCGAAATTCAGTATCTCGCACACGATCTCGCATAGTCCCGCAAAGAATTTCGGATAGTCTTGGAAATGATCTTGCAAATTGTCTCGGTTATGAAACAATCCGAGATATGAATGAGATCTCGCCAATAGTCTCGTTGATCATCTCAAAAAATTATTGAAAAATGTTGACCCAGAATTAAGGGATGCCTGAATGAGAAAGAAGACCAATTTCATTCGGAATCGAACTTAGAACCTCGTGATCCAAGATCCGACTTTCTTGTCGCTCACCTATGATTCTGTATGAATATACCAGACCTTTGAAATTTATATGAACTTGACTTGATTTAAAATGATTTATAGATAAAATAATTATCCCAAAATGATGACTTTTCATCAATTGAAATGTGGAGTGTTTCATATGTTTCTGAATAATTCAGATTCATGCTGTATCAAATAAGAAAACAGAATAATAAAAAAGAAGTCATCTCATGAATTAATTAGAATACAATAAAATACGGATGGGCTATGATCGTCAGTGAAACAATATTTTCGCCACAAAATTTGATATGTAGAGTTACGAGAATTTTTGACAATCAAGAAATTTCTCCTATTCTCATATAACAAACAAAGTCCGCTTCACTCACATGTTTCCTGTGAACATTACGAAAACGGGAACTCGAGAAACTCTTAAACAGATGCAAAATCCGTCAATACTCTCATTAAAGATCACTTTATTGTTATTTCTCCGATAAAATAAAGTGGTTTAGAACAGGAACTCTATAGGATTTCCTAAATCGATGGATTGAATGACATTATGATCTTTTTAAGAGCTCCTCAAGACGTCATCTTAATAATACTGCCTTGGTTTATAGTCTACACAGCGTTCACTACGTTTGCGTTTTTATAATCCACATAATACTCACTTCGCTCTTAATTTGATACCCTTGAAGATTATCGCTGCGCTGGTCATTCGAATGATGACGAATCATTACCGTGTGCATCCTCAAATCTTCCTTTCAAGACTAAATCAAATAAAAATCTCACAGTAAAGCAAGCTGATGTTGAAGCACACTCGAAATCATATTGTACAAAAGGATCCATATCTGCCTTGGATATGAGAAAGAGCTTTTACCTTTGCACGAATTTAAATCCCATTGGTCGATATTATAATTGTTATCCGCTCCAATTACCTTAAAAGCAAATATCTCTGAACTCCATTTCCTAACGATGAGATTCACTACCGAGAATAGCACCGTCGATCAACCGTACATATATATATATTCCGGAGAGAGAAATTTCCTTGTAAAAGTAATGGTGCACAGTGATAAAGGAATATTACGAACACAAGGAAACATCTCGACTCGTTGAAACCTTGCTGGCTTGGGAAAAGAGTCGCATAAAAAGGTTCAATCGTGTACCCTCATAGGTCACGGCAAAGTTCGAACACCTTTTTGTGGAAGAAAAATGTTATCGACATTGGTACACACTAATTTACGATATCATTATCTATATACAATATTCAAAGTGTGTCACTTGCACTTATCGCCGAGAGAAACTTGGTTCTCCATGGTAAAATCCATGAGAAGAAGTGTGCCAAGACGAGGAAGAAGTAGTCGTCAGCCGGCTTGATGCTGGAGCGTTTTCACGTAGCTGTTCATCGTTGTCATTGTCAGCTATTAAAGTAGAAATTTTCATTTAACGCATTTCTCAACTGCACCCACTATCACCCGCTTCGTTCTTACATGCTTTTATACCTTGACGTTCTTTTTCTTCTTCTTTTTTTTGCTTTGAGGAACGCGTTATAATTTTCCTTCCTCTCTCTTTTTCTCTCCGTGTATCTGAAACGACGAACGGATGGATATCGAGGATGAAATATGACTCTGTTATTAAATATTATAAATGTCTTTATTCGATCGGTTTTACGATCACGCATAAATCGTATTGAATTCAGTTTAAAATATATCAAACATTGTTTCAAGAACTTTCTAAGAAATTCGTATCTGTGAGGATTTATGCTACGCTCTTGTAGAGAAACATTGTTAAAATACATATATTTTAATATAAATTTGATTCGTCATCATCATTGCTAGTTGTGAAGAATTTTCTGATTAACGTCACCTAATTTTGAAACATGGTCAAGACATAGTTGAATACATTCAACAATCATTTGTCATGAGAATGAATTCCCCATATTTATGGTTCATAGCAAGATGGTTGAATAGCGTTGATAGAATCAATGAACATCAAGTTACAAGCGTTTTATTTTCGATATTGAATTTTCTATTAAGAGAATGGCAGACCGTACTCTCCAACAGTAGTTTGTACTTAACTTCTTTCATTCAATTGAAACTCCTGACAGTATTATAACCAATTTACGTGACATTCTTGCGATGGTATTGTATGCGATGAAAATCATATATACTTCACAAAGAACTCTCCTGATATATTCTCTTCTCTATACACGTGATAAGTAACCAAAGATAATTATACTTCATCATCCGAGTGCATTAACGGTATGCGTCTTGTCATTATTTATAAACACATTCGAACTAATCCGCTTAACTCTCTCGCGTAGCTCTTATCTTTATTCTCGCAAGATGTTCTTGTAAGATCTTGTGGAGAGCTCTGTACCACAACGCTTGTGTAAACGAAATATGGACACCCTATCTTCGATACGTAGAGAAGAAAAAGATCATCCACGGCGCTCATAATGTATGTGTCAATCATTGAGCTCTCCGCGTTGTTGTACGATACAACAAGCCACGCGCATAACGATATCCAACCGGCTCTCAATACGAAATTTCTTATTCAAACAAATATGTTAATTATTATATTGTGTATTCACGCTCGGCGAACGCCAAGGGAGTTGACTCGAGTTCGTATATCGGTAAAAGAAATCTGATCCTCAGAATGAAACAATTGTACACAATCGTACGGATTCAAGGACGTTAGCCACGTTACGTCTCAATGTATTTTATGAATCACAAACAATGTATTTTTGCACTCTTAACCCATGAAATTCGATACAGAGTCGATCGGAAGAATTTCAAGGTTGCGTTTGTGTTGCTATTATGTTATTGTGATCTGTATAGCGTAACACGACGTGCGATAAGTTTATCGATGACACATCCTGTTTGGAACTGCACCTTCCAATTGTATTCGCGAAACGATGAATTGAAGTGATTTGTTGAAGTATCTCTTTCAACTTGCTGCATTAGCAACCTCTCTGATAATTTATTCTCATATTTATTATGTTGCGATGCTGTGGAGACTTCAATACCACTATCGTTGATGTGAAAAGAAGAACGGATGGAATGTCAAATGACTGCATATATGAAATGCTTATTTCTTAACAGTGTCGTTGCTTCAACATTCTTATCTCCGAATTTAGAGATTCTTGGTCTTCTCTGGAAATCAATTTTCTCGAGAACTCGCACCGTATTCCTTTTTTAAGAGATTCAGAATTATATTTTTCCGCACGAAATCCTTCGTTTTCCAATGACTAGTGAAGTGGTGAATTTGATGTTGATACCGTTCTTCACGAAATCGGGATATGTTGTACACGGGAAAAAGTGATTATGTATTATTTGGATAGCTAAGAATTAGCTACGAGAGCTATGTTTTAGCTGTCATAGTTACTCACTTAGCGGTAACAGCGACAAATGTAGCTATCGCAACGAAAATTCAACAGCTAAATTATTTGCCTATCCCAATATCAACCACAAAACCTGTGCAGTTACAGCTACGATTTTCTACTGTGGCAGCTGAAAAGTAGCTACATTTGCCATCATTTGAGCAGGAGTGGTGAAAAAAGGGGGCTGAAAGAGTGAGTAGCTGCCACAGCTATATTTCCTTTCTTCCGTGTAGTTTCTGCCCATGAAAGCTGATCAGGAAATGTCTAATTGAGCATTACATGACCATCTGAAAACAGTTATAGTTACCAATCAATTTCTGCACGAGTCCCAGAAAGAATGGCGGGTTTTTGGCTGATGATTGTTCACATTTTTTAACCAGAGGGAGTCCGGCGAGCTGGAAGTATCGTTGAGGACTATCTATTTAGCGATAATTCAAACTCCCAACAATGAAATACTACTGTGTCCAAAAGATAAGGTGACGTAGCATTTATTTTCAAAAATCTCCCCCGGATACAATGTACTTGTGCCAACGCATTTCCCAATCTTTGAAACAGTGGTTAAAGTCGGTTTCCAGGATGGCCTTCATGAGCTCTCTCTTCGATTCGGCTTGGATCTCCTCTGTCGACTCAAAACGGTGTCCCCGAAGCGGTCTTTTGAGTTTGTTGAATAGTCAGAAGTCGCACAGTGCCGAATCAGGTGAATACGGTGGTCGTGGTGCAAAAGCCAAGAGTTGTCTCGCCACAATTCCGTTCTCTTCAGGTTAATAGCTTCACGTAAACGACGCATAACGCTCAAATGATATTCTTTGTTGACAATTTGACCCAGCGGAAGGAACTCAAAATGCACAACATCACGATCATTGAAGAACACAGTCAACATAACCTTGATTTTTGAGCGACTTTGGTGGATTTTGTCTCGACTTTAGCGCGATATTCACTTGATCGATCGGTTGTTTCCAGGTCGTAACCTTAAATCCACGACTCATCTCCCGTAATAATGCGTTTCATCTTATCCTGATAGCCAGGAAGTATTGTTTCACGCACTTCAACGCGACGATGTTTTCCAGGAAATTCAATGTTTTCGGTACCAATCGAGATTTGACGCGTCTGAGGCCCAAAACATCCTTCAAAAGGGTATTGACTGGTGCTTTTGAAATGCCAACATCATCAGCAAGATCTCTAATTGTTAATCGACGATTTACGAGCACCAAATCTTGGATTTTTTTGGACGTGAACTTCGTCAGTTGAACTTGATGGTCAACCGACCGGGGCGCTTTTCATCCTCGACGGATCAGCAGCAGAAAATTCATTCCGCAAACAAAATTTAATACAAATTCTTTGCTCAACAAACGCAGACATTATAAAAATTGACCAACTCACTTTCAGCAGCTTACAAAACGAAGCGTATCTCAAACACTAATGAATATTTCGATGTAACCCTTGGCACGGATATCAAAGACAATCTTACTAACCTAAAAATAAGAGTACTTCCCCAAATACATTAGCGCGCAGAGTTTGAATTCAAATGTCACCTTACTTTTTGGACACAGTAGTACATTACATCATATTAGAGACGAATCGAATACGTTTCAACTAGATATTTCAGTTCGATCGCGAGCTTTTGACGAAGAATTCTATAACTTGATTACAAAATCCAATGATAATTGTTGACTCAACAAAAACAAAATCCTTATACAATTTTCATACATTATGTATGAAAAAAGGGCCATCGCCTATCAACAATAATAATTTCCTTATTCTAATATTCATTCGAATCTCAAATTCACTTGAATTCATCAGCCCGCCTAACATGATTCTAACGAATAAAAGAATCCTGACAATTCCCATTATTCATACTTACGTTCTACTTATAGGCTACTTATAGAAACAGAGGCAAATTTCGACTATCGTTCTGCTTTAACCGTTAAATGTATTTCATTGGTAGAAAGGATATCAATGTACGCTCGATTAGAAACACTTTGTGTTATAGGATCGTATACACGGTAAATACGTTGAAAGAGCAGGATGGTATTTGATTGATCGCACAAGGGAATAGAATCCAGTGAAAAGTTACGGAGAGAAACGGTTGGATAAATAAACGAGACATTAGCAACAGCAGCCGTTAAATCCTTTTAAGCCTCTTCTTCCAGTGAAAATCATATCCGGAATGTATTTTTAAGTGAATCCCAATAAACATAAAATCAGTTCCAATATCAGGGCGATGATTTGAAAAATAACTGTTGTTGGAATGAAACCGAGGAAAGGAGGATTTTTACAACGGCTCGATACGTACCTCCGAGGTACGGATTTTTCGTATATTCACATATCATCATAATTATCATCATTAGGACCGACGTTTGAAACAATATATAGAAGAAGGTAATATTCCCCTGTTTGGCTATAAAGAGTTCGGAATTATGGTTCATTACAAGCATATCCATATCCGCTGTCTTGAGAGATAGCCTTTGTTCTTTATATAATCTGTATTGGATTAATAAGTTATACAAAGGGAAAAGACTCATTTGCCGTGCCCCGCGGATAGGATGTATCGAATCTACGATATTGTATCGGTTCAGCTTCAAAGGGTATTTTGTTTACATTATATTCATGCGTCTATTGAACTTCAATGAATTTCGTCCTTGCATTAGATACGATACTTTCTTCCAACAAGGAAGAATGAACCTTCACAATACGAGTTCAATGAACCAGATTATATGATCTATAAATTGTTCGTGTTAGAATAGATATCTGCCATTAAACCTTGCAACGTCTTACACGGTATCACACACCCAACGCATATCGCATTAGATCGACGCATCCAGCTGCCCAACTCGTCTAACAAGATCTCAAATTACCGCGTCCTGTCAATAAATGATTTTTCATTTCGCTCAAGTTGCATCGAGAGAGTTTCACTCGGCGCAATTAAAAATCGATCAACGATTGAACCTGAACGATTTTTACAAGTAAGTTCCATGGAGATACATACTTCGCTTCGTATTTCATGGTATTCAGAATGATATCCATATTGAGAAGAAGAAGGAATGTGAACGTATTCAGAGATCCAATAAAAAAAACGAATGAGATAGTGCCGGATTGGCTGAACCATTGATCGTTTTGTTTTTCTCTCTCTCTCTCTGAATTGAAAATAGAAGATATTTGTCTCACAAATAACAACACAATGATATCACAATATTCCGAGCATCCGATGTTAGAAGCTCGAGCATACACAACAATTCAACGTCTTTGAATTTCTCAATTCAATCCACCTACCGAGACAACCTCATTCCCAGTGAGAGTCACAATATACACAGATAATGAAAATAAGTAATACTTTCATATTCAACGATTTTCAACTAGCGAGAATGAAATTATGAATCCATTCGTACGATCCGTAATACGATAACCATCAATTGAAAACTCCCTTAGAAAATCAATTTGAAAACGACGACTAATCGAGTGCATTACACGCTTCATGCATTATCCCTCCGCGTTCTATCCTCTATTTTGTTCCGTCTCATTATGCATTTCATGATATCCATTTGCGTACAAGCTAGAACGTAACGTAAGTAATAAGTCTCGTTAAAATGTAAAATTCCTTTACATTTTCATCATTTCCACATCCTTTTCGAATATAATGAAATAAAATATGAAGGATAAAAGGGAATCGGTTTCGTTGTTTCGAATCTAGATTGGGTATCAAAAGGGAAATATACAATAAAAGGAAAGGAAGAATGGGAGCTGGAGATTGGATTTATAGTTTTATTCTCATATTGGAATCCCAGCGATTATGTTTCACAGGATTTCGTTACATCACGAATCGCACTCTCGACCTCTTTCGATTTTTCACGAATCCAGCTCAAATTAATTGTGATCACACTAGATCATTTTGAAGAATTTATTCAATTACAAGGATACTTTCGAGCGATCTCAGCCGAGGTATAATATCTCTCAACCGTCATTACGCAATCGCGGACCGTATCTATGTGCAAGTTATATCCCTCTAATACACGTTCCTTTCTAATTACGAGTGCGTCAATGATTCTTTAATTGTACATTCATCGTGTATTCTCTCACGTACACGCATAATATATGTATGTACGTACTAAAATGAGATGAGGAAATTTTTAATTTGAGAAAAATATACGGGCGTACGCAATGAAATGTATAAACGATAAGCGTAGGTATCGTGAGATAGGGAGATAGATATCGATTCGACATTCAAAATCTTCGACAAAGTTCAGAAGTGATGATATCGAGCTTGTCGCCCGCGCGCGTGATCATAGGAGATTCGTTGTTCAAAACAATTACGTTATTACGACAGCCGTGCTCGATACACACGCTGATAATGGAAATGTTAATGTAAGTTCTCATGAGATTATCTTACTCACTTACGTGAGTAAGTAATATTTGGGTGCGGTCGGTAATAGCATTCATGTTCAATAAAATGGTACATCTCAGGGGTGCGTTGTTGGAGATCGAAGTTGGAGTGGTAACGATCGTGTCGCTAATTATGTTATTTCACACTCGATGATGAACCTTTATTCGCGTATGTTGTTTTGCGGTTTTCCCTTCACGTTGGAGTTTTGATTTCTGGATGATGGTTAACGGTGAGGTTGAGGCATGTGCCGTACGGACAGTCAATTTTATAACGCAGCTACACTTTCTAGTTTCTTCCCAGCCGCGTATCGTGCATACGCACGCAACTCGGATATCGCTAAAAGTAATTATTGGTTTCGAAGGATTGAATTGGTAATTGAGATATATTCATTTTGTTTTTAATTCTATATTGGACGTTGATTGAATCAACGGTTGTGCGTCATTTCCACTTGTTTTTAATGATCGTGTATGAATTAATGTTGGAATTTTCTGGGAGCGAAAGAGGAGAACGAGATCTGTTTTCAGGATGAGTATAGAACTATGGGAAGTATATCGGAGCGCTGGATTCGATCGAGATGAAGGTTTCTCAATGAAAATTAGATACCGGGAACATGAACTCTTTCAGGAAATTGAAAATTGAGTACGAGTTATTGTCCATGGACCGAATCATCGTATATCGTTCGATGAGTAATTTTTCATTCGATGGAGTCGCGGAGAGTTCGAAGATTCTGAGACTTCGAATTGAGACAGAAGTTGCGTTGAGAGTTGAGATGAAGATGATAACAGCTCAAGTATTTTTATATCACAAAAGCGAAAATTATATAACCGCGTGTCGTAGTTTTGATTCTGTGCATCAGTGATTAGAACTGAACATTTATTTCGCCATACGAGGGTGGATTGATAAGTTTCCGGCCTGACCAAGAAAAACAACGTTTTTAAGAATTTTTTTTTTTTATTTCTCAACATAATCTCCTCCAAGGCTGATACATTTCTCATAGCGGTGTTCTAGTCTAGTAATGCCATCTCTATAGACTGATTCGTCAAGCTCCTCAAAATACCCATTTACAGCTTCGATTACTTCTTCATTGTCCGCAAATCTCTTACCGCCAAGCCATTTTTTGAGGTTAGGAAACAGATAATAGTCACTCGGGGCTAGGTCTGGAGAGTAGGGAGGGTGCGGCATTAATTCAAACTTCAGATTGTTGATTTTAGCCATCGCAACGATTGACGTGTGCGCTGGTGCGTTATCGTGATGAAACAAGATTTTTTTCTTCGCCAGATGAGGTCGTTTAATTTTCACTTCGTGGCTCAAACGTTGCAATAAGTCTGCGTAGTATTGACCAGTGATAGTTTTACCCTTTTCAAGGTAATCAATGTATATAATACCTCTCGCATCCCAAAAAACAGTAGCCATAACCTTGTTCGCCGAAAAATTGTTTTTGCCTTCTTTGGAGTTGGTTCCCTGGTCCAATCCACTGTTTAGACTGTTCTTTGGTTTCAGGAGTGTAGTGGTGGACCCAAGTTTCGTCAACGGTTACGAATCGACGCAAAAATTCGCTTGGATTACGCTTATACAACGCCAAATTGGCGGTAGAAATGTTCTTTCGAATCAATTTTTGGTCGACTGTTAGCAAACGCGGCACCCATCTTGCACAGAGCTTTTCCATATACAAATGTTGGTGCAAAATATTTTGTACACGTTCATATGACATCTTACAGGTCTCAGCTATCTCACGAACTTTTAATCTGCGATCTTTCAGCACTATTTGATGGATTTTTTCGATCATATCTGGAGTTGTGACCTCAATGGGGCGTCCTGAGCGAGGCTCATCAGAGGTGCTCACACGACCCTTTTTAAACTCGGAAACCCACTGCTTAACGGTTGAATATGATGGGGAGGATGTCCCCAGTGTTGAGTCCATCTCTTCTTCAATTTCCTTCGGCGTTAACCCCTTCAAATAAAAGTATTTGATGACAGCACGATTTTCCAGCTTTTCCATTTTTACGAAAAACACAGAGGCGTCTTGGTCAGCGTGCTCTCAAAACTAAACTAACATGGCGATCGGACTGAAACTATAGCTACAAGCTATCTAAGGATGGTACTATAGAACGCCACCTCAAGGTGGGCCTAGTGGCGCTATCTCTTGGTCAGGCCGGAAACTTATCAATCCACCCTCGTATCTAACTACGAGATTTGGTAACTATAACTACTCTCTAAAATCTTTGGAGTGAGATTTCACTCTTCAGCCAGCCAGAAGTGAGCCTGTCGAATTTTTGAGTGAAATTTCCACTCTTTTAGAGTGATATTCTAAGGTTTGAGGTGAGAAATTCACAACCACTTCGACGCTAGAGTGAATTTTTCACTCTAAAAGAGTGGGAGGTCACTCGAAACGAGTGAAAATTCCACTCGAAGCGGACAGGCTCACTTCTGACACTTAGTGGAGTGAAACGTGCGATTTTTCACCCTTTCAGATTTAGAGGATAAATCGTTCTCCCACTGTGCTAAAAAATGAAACTCTTTGGATCTAAATCTGCCATGCCTTGGACTGAGTTTGGATGGTCTGAGCCAAGTTGGAGGCGTAGATGATTTGATTTGCAAAAAAGGAAATTTCTAGTTGGATAATCACGAGTGTCTCTGAATTTCTACTCTGAATGAAGACGAAAGAAAAAAATAAGAGCGAAAGAAGTTCTGTTTTGGATTCAAGTATAGGAAATCTCCTTTTTCCTCATCCTATGGATAATATTTGTTCATAAATTCAATTAACTAATGAGTTCTTACGTACCTATATTTCATCCTTCGATCGCTTATGCGAAATAAAGGGGATTCAATCGCATTCTCTTTCTGCAAATTTCTACAGGACATCTGTGGTTAATCATGCTGAAAGCAATATAGAACCTAAGAGGCTTCTTTTTTGGTTCAAAATAACGTTGCCAGGAGCCACTGCATGGTGCGCCTGGATTTTTGGATTTTAATTTTGTGCAAATAATACTGTGTCCAGAAAGTAAGGTGACGTTTGAATTCAAACTCTGTGCGCAAATTTATTTGGGGAAGTGCTCTTATTGTTAGGTTAGTAAGACTGGCTTTGATATCCGGGCCAAGGGCTCGAATGTCAAAATATTCATGAGTGTTTAAAAAACATTTCGTTTTATAAGCTGCTGAAAGTGAATTTTTCGATTTTGATGATGTCTGCATTTATTGAGCAAAGAATTTGTGTTAAATTTTGTTTGTGGGATGAATTTTCCGCTGCTGATTCATTTAGGATGGTGCGGAGAGCCTTTGGTGATGAGGCTATGTCAAAAAAAAATGTTTACAAGTGGTGTAAAGAGTTCCAAGGAGATCGAGAACGTGTCGAGGACGAAAAGCGCCCCGGTCGGTTGCCCATCAAGTTCAACTGACAAAGTTCACGTCCAAAAAAATCCAAGATTTGGTGCTTGTAAATCGTCGATTAACAATTAGAGATCTTGCTGATGATGTTGACATTTCAAAAGCATCAGGCAATACCCTTTTGAAGGATGTTTCGGGCCTCAAACGCGTCAAATCTCGATTGGTACCGAAAACATTGAATTTCCTGGAAAACATCGTCGCGTTGAAGTGCGTGAAACAATACTTCCTGACTATCAGGACAAGATGAAACGCATTATTACGGGAGATGAGTCGTGAATTTATGCTTACGACCCGGAAACAACCGATCGATCAAGTGAATATCGCGCTAAAGGTGAGGCAAAACCAAAAAAATCGCGCCAAAGTCGCTCAAAAATCAAAGTTATGTTGACTGTTCTCTTCGATTATCGTGGTGTTGTGGATTTTGACTTCCTTCCGCCGGGTCAAAGTGTCAACGAAGAATATTATTCGAGCGTTATGCGTCGTTTACGTGAAGCTATCCGCCTGAAGAGACCGGAATTGTGGCGAGACAACTCTTGGTTTTTGCACCACGACAATGCACCGGCTCACAAAATTCGAACCATATCGTTCCACAACCACCGTATTCACTTGATTCGGTACTTCGCGACTTCTGGCTATTCAACAAACTCCAAAGACCGCTTCGGGGACATCGTTTTGAGTCGATAGAGGAGATCCAAGCCGAATCGAAGAGAGAGCTAAAGGCCATCCCGGAAACCGACTTCAACAACTGTTTCGAAGATTGGAAAATGCGTTAGCATGAGTGCATTTCATCCGGGGAAGATTACTCCGAAGGCGATGAACTTGATTTGGGAGAATGAATGAAGATTTTTGAAAATAAACGCTACGTTACCTTATCTTTTGGACACAGCATAGTATTTCTTTAGTATATCTTTCTAATCTCGATGCAGCAATTTTGAAAACTTCGAGAACAGAATAATGAAACGGAATACAAATTTCTCTCTCAATTCCAAAGGTTATTTTATAGTCTTATTTGGTCTTAATTCTCACACAATTGAAATGAAAATTTGCCGAACGTCTACCAATTCTTCACAACAAATTCCTTATAGAGAATAAATCCACGAGACAATCAATCAACGGCATCCAACGCCGGAAGAAATTGTCAATTGACGTGAGTCGGTGCCCCACTTTCCCTCTCTAAAGATATAATTAACGTTAGATTATATCGGTATACTTAAAGCTCGAACCGTCACTCTGCATTTGAAAAGTGAATTACCCGATGCACTACCCGATGCGAGAGATTATCGGGGAGAAGCACATACATGGCTTCCTCTTATAGTTTTAGAATCGCGACGTCGAAGCCAGTTCTGTGATTTCACCGAAGATAATATCTTCCTTTTTTCTCTTCATTTGTTTCTCCCGGTGTCATATTGTTGGACAATTTCCACGTAATTTCTTCCTGTATGGCGCGTTGAACCTATTCTCGTATCAGCTTGTCGTATCTCTCGATCAACTCAAACATAAATACAAATATTAATTTTCTATCTTTAGAAAGTTATTTGGAGCGTGAAAAAACATGTTTCCAATTAGTAGTACCCCTTTGGTGAGAAGAAACATGTTGTATACACTTATAAATAGAACAATATTTGCACTTATCGAACTATTATTATAAATTGAACAATAACTCTTCATTTAATCGTCGAATTTAGATAGTATCGACAAAACATGAAAGAAAAGAAAAAAATTCAATGAAGAGATTAGTAACAGAGTTCGGTGGGATTTCCACGTGCCGTTCAGAGATCCATTATCCTCATCTTCGGCTACTAAAATCGTAGGATCGTGAATTGGATTCCTCAAAGCTTGGTTCGGAACCTTGCTTAGTCTACGTTCTGTGGTACGTATTCGAGTTTATCAGTGTCCTTGACTAAGTTTAGAACCCACACAGTACAAACGAATTTCAGTTTACATCGGGTACGCGAGCAGTCTCTTCTTGTGTATTTTGGCAAACACGTCCATCCAGATAAGTTGAATGAAAAATTTGATTCAAATTTATCATGAACCGAAATCAAGTCTGAGATAATCCGATTAAAAATCGTTAGAAATCTACAGACAAGATATAAATCGGATTCTATTTTTTGGATATCGAATGATACAACCGAGGATACATAAATTAATATGATTGGTGGAATGTAAATGTACGATTCTGAAGATCTAATCAATAACTGTCGCTTTTAATCTTTCATTCGCTCGATAGCGATTTATGTTATGAATTCAACAATTTGTGAGATCGGATTCGTTTTATTTTAAGGGATTCTCAAAAATTCAAACAATATCGCGAATGAATCGTATACGTTCACGTGTTTATTTGATTTTTTTCTTTGCCAAGTTTTATGGATTATCTGGCCGGTTTAGAAACTATACTGGAACGGATAGACACGTCAGTTTGGTTTCATTGATACACATGAATCGAATTTAAAAGTGAAATTCGTCACGTGTCAAGGTAGATGACATACGCTAAACGCAAAGTGCTCTACTTTCCTCTTCTCATACGTATGAGATTCCAATCTTGATATGTGAAAATAATGAAAATAAAGGAACCCACGCGTATGCAAGATGCGTTGCAACTTTGTTACCGTATATTTCCATCACGCGTATCGTCGTGCATTTCCATGATAACATATGTAATATACAAAAAAGGGAGAGAAGGAGAAAGAATACAGTGATACAGATTTAATCGCAGACCGTTGATTTCATTATTTGATAAATATAAATCAACTATCTCGCAATTAACATCACGATATGCTCGTAGATTATATTAGATGTACTTTTTTTTGTTCCTTGTGGAACGACAGTTATTATAATGTCGCACGTGGCACGCTGCTGGGTGGTTGATGGTCAAGATTGTTGTGCTCTGTTCCGTTCATCGCACTTCTCTTACGTTCAAGTATCCATCCACTGTGACTACCACTGCAGAATGCATAACGCATAGCGTATGATTAGCCAGTGAAATTATATTCGAGCCTATGCATGTGAATAAGTATGTGATAAAGTCGATCACCCAAACAACTCGGAGCACAGCATCGTATACGAAGTATGAGATGTAGTTAAGTACTTCAACTTCCGTTTAATCTAAGGACAGGCTTCAAACTCTTATCATTTATTCCAATCGCACGAAGCGACAAGGATTAAACGTTTCGATCTTATGAAAAATATATCATTCCAGGATTGAATATCGTACAATTTATATCATGAAATTTCACTTCTTCGCTGTTCCATCCAGGAAGAAAATATTGTTGCTGTGGTTTTTTTTATATATATGTACGTACTAATCGAATATTATAACTTATATATCATTACAGGTTAGTGGTCGTTGGATCGTATAGTTTTGCTTTTTTTTCTGACGATTCACGCTCATTGTCCGTTGGTGAAATGATAAAATATATATAATAGTCTTGGAGAAATCTTGAGTAATAACGGATTCGGTATAACTTGTTTGCATGAGTTGTGATTTTAGTACTCAATAACAGTACGCATAAAATACATTCCGACCATCACAATGGTGCATTTAAATATAAATTGTGGAGAAATAACTGACAAGCCTGTAATAACCGTTGACATCTCACTTTGTTGCAAAATATAATAAAGAGAAAGGAATATCTGAATTAGGATGAAACGACGATGATGTATCGTGCTGTGAAATTCAAGAAAAATAATTACAAGTTCTTGGTAATTTGCAGTATTTTCTAATGAGAAAATTTATATATTATTATTCATACGCATGCACACCCCGGGTACGTGAGAATTTGAGACTATTCAATTTGAAACATTAATTGTTTCCAGAGTAACGAGAGAATGAGGCATCAAAGACCGAACAGAGTCGTCCGACCAAACCAAGTCAAACGAGTTGTTTTCGAATGCGAATGACTCAGCAGTGTGCTGTAGCTTCTACAGTTCAAATGGAATTCTTCGAATATTACAATCATATTCCGGAATATAAATTTCCGTTCTTTCAGAGCAGGAATAAGCAACAGCAAAGAATGGTGGTTGGAAGATTTTGTGTTGCGTACAAAAGTGTACATAAGAAATGAATGTAGATAAATCTTGAAATATATTTGAAAATACTTGAAAAATGTACCCCAAGGTGTTATTGAATGAAGAATCTCGTGAGGAGGATATTAAAATATCAATTTATATGATAATTTGTATCATGCGGGCCTGTACTTATGTAGATTTTCTTAATTTTCATTCTCAGTACTCGAAATCAGGGAGATGCGATCAAATCGAAACTAACGGTTACCTAATCCAATGCTCGATGTTCCTTCAATGAAAACTTTGTCATTGAATTTATATTTTTGTCTCAAAGATCGGTATCTTGAAGATTATTTTCTCACAAGTATAAGTCGTGTGAGTTTTCTAAATCGATTTTATCATCTTTGTCTCTTTCGTTCATTCCGTTATTACTTGTATCTTGTTTCAGTTCACTTTAGGTCATTCCTTATTTGGTGCTAGAGGAAAAATATGGAATCTTCAACCGTTTCTAATCATCCCACTCTTTCTCTCTTTTGTAATTCTCATCGAATCGCAAACTTGGTGCAATAGAATCTTTTACTAAATTTCTTAGCTGCCCTTGAGACGCCTAAGAAAGTATCAGCTTTTTCATTTGACTGCTTGGAGAAACACAGTACACTGTGACAAAGCAACTTCGGGAAAATTCCAGTATCGTACTGGAAGCAATTGACCTGTACATTTGTACTGAAAAATTACATTCAAATCATGAAAATTCCTATTTATACTGGAAAATTGAAGTAGAAAACATGAATTTTCATGTAAAATACAGAAAAATTCGTTATGAACAGAAATTTTTCAGTTCCTGGGTACCGGAAGATTCCAGTTTTTTTTAACAATGTATATCAAATCATGGGCATCATCAAAAGGGCGGGCAGAAGAAAAACAGTTGCCATCCATTGGAACATAGAGGAATGTTTTTGATTTGTTTGATCCTAAAAATGGTTCCCTCTTCTCGTTTTATCCATTCCATCTTGGCCCACTTATTCTCTCCTTGATCGACATTCACGAAAATTGGAAAACTTATGGAGATTTGATAGAATGTTCAGGCACTGTGATACTTTTTGCACTTCTGCACGGAGAGAAAAAATTTGCTGACGCAGCAAATCGAGGTATTATATATAGAATAGCAAAATTTTCTGCTGACCTGGCTAAAAATTTGCTATAACAGCAATCGTGTTAGCTACGACAGCAATTTTTTAGCTGTGGCAGCAAAAAATGTTTGCTCCGCCAGCAAATTTTCAGTATTATATACAGAATAGCAAACAAATTTTGTTGGGATAGCAAAGATTTTTTGCTGCCACAGCAAAAAATTCGCTGCTCTGGCAAAAGGAACCCAGCAAAAGTAGATTTCGCTGCCACAGTGAATTCCTTTTTCTCCGTGTGTCAGTAAAAAGTTCGCCGGAAATTCATAAAGACCCGAATCTCGGTGGAAAAGAAATCGAAGATCGAGAGAATATTTGATAATCCGAGAACAAGGGTGAAATCCAAACTTTTGTCAAGTAACATTGAGATACAAACAGGGTTCTTTACTCTCCAAATTCAAATTCGGGAAATCTCATTATTTCTGCAGTTAAAAGGCAACCGCTGAATGAAATCACTGAAAATATCAGTGAATAGTGAATAGTAGTTGAGCAGTTGGAAGTGTTTTTGATCAATTGAATCAGTGAAATTCCACTGCGAAGATCAATTGATATTCACTGATTGTGATTTTTATCTGCAAGATGACTCTTCGTTACGCTCAAATGATTCTTAGCTTACGTTTTCGTTGCGTTTTCAGGCTTCATTTTTACCAGGACAGTTGTCCAAATTCTGCAGTTGTTTAGACACATGTTCCTAAATCATTCGAAGATGATATAAAGAATGGAAGGCAAGTTTCAGGGTTTCTGAATATGACATTCAAAAATTTTTCCAGTCGAGTGAGAAACCTATGAGTGCCTTTTCAGATATCTCCGGATATCTGCATTGTTTAAAATGCGAGGATTTGTGGGCTACGATGTGTTCAAAATCAGCGAAGCAAAGCAGTCCGAGGGTGAAGCTCCCTGGTTCATAGTGGAATTAGCTCCTTAAACCGAACTTATTGGTCCCCCACCCAGACATTTCAATATTTCGCTCAAATGGCGCGACAATCCAAGGTTTTCAGATATTTTTTATGAGTGAAACATATTTGTTTGATCACAAACTTGAGAGGATAAAGAAAAATCCACAAAAATTTAGGGAAGATATTCTCTGCACTCGTATTGAAACTTTGTTTTTCGGGAAAATTGATCAATTTGAATGGGAATCATGCACGTTTAATCGCAATCTTCATGATTTTTCAATCAGGTATATCATGGAAAAGGTTTGAAAAAATCTTTATCTCTGATGTCATAATTGTGCATTCATTCTCTTAAAAGATGAAGTTTTCATATGTGGGAGGGAAATACTTCCTTTTCTTCCCAATTTCTGTGGTTTTCTATTTGGTTTCCTCAAGTCAATCCATGATACTAGGCAAGAAATTCTAGAAGATTGTCTATATATAACATCCATATTATTGGGCAGTTTTCCATGTTTTGATGATGCAAAATCAGAATCTGTATGAAAAAGTTTGGTTATAGCACATACGCAGAGTATAAAAATACTGCAATTTATGTACAGATTTACGTAACTTATACAGGACTACTATCAACGGATTTGATGTCATAGCTAAATTCCGGTTGCATATTCGAATTCAGTACCCACGAATCAATGAAGAATGCTAGTGTGATTAAAATCATGTCTTACTCATTAAAACCAGGACATATTCTAAGGAAATTCGAGAACTAACCGACCCCTTTACAAATATTCTATAAAATCTCATTGACGGATGGGAAAGTGAATGGGTTTCAATGAAATTCAATGGTATTCGATCAGGAATTTCACCATTCGTAATGGGATTTAGTAGAATATTTCTACCGGGGGAAATGGTAGAAACTCTGGACAACTGGAGAACATTTGTATGACAATTGTACTCAATTATTTCTCGAATTATTTGATACTTCCTCAATTTTACTTTTGGCATGAAGACTTAATTTTGCGGGATGAATATCATTCCTGAACTCAATATATCCCTTGATATGAGGCGAAAGGCTCACTCTGCGGCAGGGCAATATTGGTTACTCGATTTAAAATAAGAAAAAGAAAGAGGAAAATATTTCACTAAAAATTGGGTAAATTTTAAAAATTAACCGTTCTTACGCTTTGGAACTGATCGTTTTCTTTTAGAACTAGCTTTTTGGTAAGAACTGACCCTTATAATAACCCTCGATTAAACCTACCTGGAAAACTTACTGATACTCACATGCAATCAGCTCCTGATGTTGAAAAATCCGTTTTATGACATAATTTCAGCAATTGTGGCGCCAGTCAAGTGAGTTATTAAAATGTCTGGGTAAGGGAAAAAGAAATTCAGTCCAAGGAGCTAATTCCACCATACAAAAGGTTCGCGTAGATTCACATACCAACCTTCCTTTCCAAACCTTTTTGAATTTTCAATTGTTTCAAAATTCGACCGAATCAAGATTTAAACACCGAATATATCAGAAAAAATTCATGGACACAGCACAACAATGTAGCTTTAACACTCCATAAACTGCAAAACAAGAATGCTCTCGTATTATATGTAAAGAAAATGTTTATCTTCTCGCGACGTCAGCGACCTCTAAATCTCTTCCAAAAATTCTGCACTGAGAAAAATCACATAGTTGCTATAACTAAATGCTAGCCACAGCAGCAGAATAATTCATTCATATATCAGACAGCTGGATTATTATTCAAATCAACGCATTTTGTTTAGTGGATTGAATTTAGTTGGGATGAGTAAAACTTTCACTTCTCACAAATGAATATTTTGGGGTTGTGACAATTAAACATCCCAATTGTATCAAAATTTTATCCCAACTGAATTATTTAGTCAATAAAATATGATTGTACTGAAATATTGTTATTGAAAATCAAATATCTACTAGGAATCTCTAATCCAGTAATTTTCTAGGTTATTACAAGGCCTTGCTAGGCCTTGAAAGTCTAAGTTCTATTCAGAATATTTTAGTCAGGATAAATTCTGAAAAATTCTTTGCATTTCCACTTGTCCTATATTTGAGCACAATTCCACTGCATGAAAAAAGATTTTGTACGAATATTCTTCAGACAAAACGACCACAAAACTGATAAACCGATGAAATTGAAAACTTTTGCTGTGGAGTAGTCTATTCTTCCAAAAATGAAATCCAAAATTCCGTATCGCCGTTGTACGCGGTCGCAGGCGTGACGTTGAAAAGTGGGCATGGGTGGAAATCCGGGTTTCGGATTCAATACAATTTTCCGATGTATCAATCTATGACGAATAATATTTAATCGGAATTGCCAATGACAATTTTAGAGATGGTACTAGAAAAGAAACCCTGGTGGACATGCCAGTGAAAGAATTGAAAATGATGAAATGATAGCGCATACGTAATCAGATTCTATTTGCATAGGAATCATTCGAATAAATATTTTTGGAATGAAACAATTTATTCAAAGCGCATAGATTGTTAGTTGTGACAAATAAATTATTTATGCTCCTGCTAACTGAACTTTTTTATTTAAAATGAATAGACGTCAAATTATTGTTTTCGCTAACGCAAACAAATTTGTATTTGTATCAAATAAAGATTTATTCAAACGAACTAAAAGATTTTTACTCACGCAGCTAAGCGATTCCTCTCAGTGTGAAAAGATTCGAGGATGCTTTTTCCATCATGAATTTTCATAACCCGGTGGTGCACCGGTAAATTTGGACCACCCTAGTGATTATGGAGTCGAAAAGAGATTTAGTCAATGAAATCCATTCCATCGATTCGAAGAATTCTCTTTTCTCAGTGTGGAGGCTGCTCGCACCGCGAAAACTGGGTGGTTTATGTCCCAAAAAACCATGCGATCGATCGAAACCAAACCCAAGTAACTTAGTATTCTGCAATTCAAATGAGAAGAATCAATGAGATGCAATAGACTTTTTGCACCAGGACTATTCCCGTGGAGCCTTCGAAGTAAAAAATTGACAATAAAATACCCATTGAAGAAGAAACGTGAAATCATACTGCCTATATCATCAAATCGATAATATTATCCAAAGATTCGCCACAGATCGAGGTCAAATTAGTATCAAAATTTTTTTTTGCAATTCATGCATCAGTGCAGATTAGATTCCAATGATTCTACCGCGTTGTATTTCGTTGAAACATGAAACTCAAAATAATAAGATAATACGTCGTATCAAACTAGGTTATAACTGTTTTAATTGCAAAAACCGTCTAGAGTAGTATATTCATCAATATGAGTGGAGTTGAATATTAAGAACTCTCAATAATCGAAAGATCAATATTTGGCATGGAATGTTCAGGGAAAAAGCGTACATACAGTTACCGTATACTTCAATAATTCTACTCAACAAAGAAAATCATTTACTCATCGCATCGCTAGGAAAGATTATTACAAAACCTTCGACTTTTTAGTCTTTAACTTGAGAATGAGCGTATAGTTATTAAACAATCATCTCATACGATACAATTTTATAAACAATTTTCGTATGAAGAATGAAAGGAAGTATCAATGATTTTGTACTCCTTGCTCTAAAACTAATATATTCATCGACCTTTATCGATTTATAAAGCAACAAAAAAAAATGAAGCTCGAAGAAATATTTCACTTAGTCGGACAATACTGCTACCATGTCGTATATCGTTCAAGCACGTAGCAATAAATCATGCGTAAAATACCATAATGTTGAGCTGGTTTTCCGTCATGAAAACGACTCGAAGCCGTCATCCAGTGAAAAGAGTGAGAGGGAAATGCGAAGAGAGGAGAGAAGAAACTCTCGGTCGTGTCTTCTTTTCTGCAAAGGATGAGGGCATCGCCCTGACCGTGACCTAGCCACCGCTCCTCGGGCTAACATACACACGTTTACCGTACATTATACTCCACTACGATTTCGTGTTGTACCCACGTATATGTACGCATAGCAGTCACGCACGTATCATCGATACTCCTTTTATTTTACTTTAAGATACTATAAATTGTGGGTGCGTATGTGCGTGTGTGGTACGAGATTTTTTTTCACATACCACGTATCATTCTCAGGTATCCACGCATTCGTATGTGTATACGTCTGTGTATATATATATATATATATTGATGACTGATCCACGTTTGTAATGAGACCCGAGACGTATTCGAGCAGCCTTCACCACAAGGAAGTCCTACATGTCGGTAGAATGGTGGGTTTATTTTTCTACAAGACGCGTATCGACCGTCGTCGTCGTCATCGTCATCATCCGTCAGAATCCTGAGTGTAACACGGATATAATAGATCCCTATGTACATACGCAGACGAAAAAAGATGTACTATGATTAATTGACGTCAACGCGACAACGTTCCAGATAGAAATGGAATCAAGTTTTGTTTTTTCCAATGCAACCTTCAATCGAGTTGCGTAAAAGCTATCGAGGAATCGTCGTTGCTGTTACGTGATTTTCAGGTTCGAATCAGCACAGAAGAATTGGAAGGATATTCAAAGAATCCGTTGGAACGGTTCGAAGACAATAAGAGAACATGTAAAACACGTTCGGTATGTTCTTTCCGTCATTGCTCAAACACTCGCTTTCACCAAACCGAATGTGTACGAAATATAATAGAAAAGTCATCTGAGACATTGTTACGTTTCCGTTAAACTTTCACAGCACGTTTCAATTTTCATTAGAGCTGTGTCTGGGATAAATTTCATACGTAGCGAGCATTGTTTCTTGAGAGAGGAAAGTCGCTTCAAGCGATGTCATTGTCTTTCAATTGGATGAACTGTTACTATTTCTATTACCGTGTATTGTGATTTTTCAAACGTTAATGAGGTACTTGAAATTTAAGGGACATATATTGTGATTGAAAGAGAAAACATGATCGCTCCTCCAGATCTTTTCCAGCCTCGTTTCGCACCCTAGACTTTGGAGTGTTAACATTACTTTGTTAATGTGCAAAACAATACACAAACATTCTATCTCTTACTGGAAACTAGTAAATCTAATTTCTTTATCCCTAGCGATTTCAAAGTGACCATAAATTTTTTTGGTTTGGTGAAAATTAGGTCAGATAATAGTTACTCAGATGGTTTTTGACCTATTTGTGACCGAAAACTGAACAAATCTGTGACCAAAAAATCCGTTTTTGGAATCTTTTTGGTATTTCTGAGGTAAAAACCCAGAAAATCACCACAAAATAACCAAAGAAATCACCAAATTGAGATTCGTTGAATTTTTGTTGAAAAAAATGTCCTCAACGGCTATAACAAGTTACAAGAACCAACATTTCTCACCAAAATGTAACCGAAATTTTGGATCGCTTGTTGGTTCACCCAGATCCGCTATAAGGATATAGCGGAGTTTTTTCAACACCTTTGTTGGATTTCGTTTCCTCATCGTGGGAGAATTGCTTTTCCATCAAAAATGAGGGATTATTTTGTTTTTCAGGTGTTGAATCCTCTACAAATGGAGGGAAAGTCTACCAAATTATGGTAAAAAATTCCTCATCCATGAAAGAACTTTGCTGCCCCTATTTTTTGGGGGAAAATTTCACAATCATCTTTTACAGTGTATTCAAAGTGAAGTCTATCGAAGGATACAATAAAAATTACTTGTGTTCTTCCGAATAACATCGATTTCCAGGATAAATTCAATCGGAATAGATAATGAGAAACATATCAAGGCCGAATAACTCTATGCCCTTGCTTGAGTAAATGCATCGCATAAGAAACGACATCGCGTGTTTTTCACTTGATAATAAAAGTATATATTCGAATACCGAGGCGGTATGCTATACCTAAAGTAAACGTCTCAATACTCAAGCGTATACTTATTCTCCAATTCTCACAGACGAAACATGCGAAGGTTCGATTAATGATGCGTGTTCGAGTCCTGAAACCTTTTTCTCATTACATCGAATTTCTTGATATAAATTTCCTATATTTTCACGCGTGAGGTGCATGCTTTTGTCCTCCAACATTCTCAATGTAGAGAAATATACACGTGATTTGAGATTTTTCAAACTCTTCTGAAAATTCTGAAGGATTTTCGATGAGCACAAATTTGGAACTTCATATATCATAGAGTCATCATCGATGGGAGAAGATTTTTTGTACCTTTATTCGCGTGGATGATCAAGCGGCACGTTCAAAAGAATTCGTAACGGCAAAATATAAGTGCACTGCAGAGAAAAGATGAACTTTTTCCAACTCACAAGCATGTGAAAATTCTCACTCTTGTATGAGAGAATTTCTTCCCAAATTATGTGTTTCGAATTTGACAGGAAATGTATTGAAATTTCTTTCCAATGGAAGTTGTCCATGATTGATGGATTAATTTGGTGGTAGTCAATCGTGTTTTCGTGTTCCGTATGCTGTGGCGAGTGATGGATTTGTGTTTGTTTTTGCATACTGTTTTCACGAGAAAGTAAATTTATTTTCCTCTATATTCTCGTCTAAATTTCTTACAGTGAAGATACTTCAACTCCGATAAGAAAATCTCACTCGATGAGGTGAGGATTTCCCTTCTATAGGATACACAGTAAAAATTTCATATTACATATTACCATATTTTTATTGTACTTTTGGGATATACTTGATTATGTCGTTAGGAACCACAAGTATACGAGCATTCACCATACTCTCTCGTGAGGATGAAGATAAATGTGTTATAATTTGAAATAAATATAGTTCTGAGCCTCATAATAAAGTATATCCCACGAGTACCATAAAATTATAGTAATCTTTAATATAAACTTTTCTCTGTGTAGCGAAATATACTACTGTGTCCAAAAAATGAGGTGACATAGCATTGATTTTCAAAATTCTTTATTTATGCTCCGAAATCAAGTTTATCGCCTTCAAAGTAATCCCTCCCGGAAACAATGCACTTATGCCAACGCATTTTCCAATTTTCGAAACAGTTGTTAAAGTCGGTTTCCGGGATGGCCTCCGGCTCTCTCTTCGATTCGGCTTGGATCTCCTTTATCGACTCAAAACGGTGTCCTCGAAGCGGTCTTTTGAGTTTGTTGAATAGCCAGAAGTCGCACGGTACTAAATCAAGTAAATACGGTGGTTGTGGAACGATATGGGTCGAGTTTTGTGAGCCGGTGTATTGTCGTGGTGCAAAAACCAAGAGTTGTCTCGCCACAATTCTGGTCTCTTTAGGCGAATAGCTTCACGTAAACGACGCATAACGCTCGAATAATATTCTTTGTTGACAGTTTGACCCTGCGGAAGGAACTCAAAATGCACAACACCACGATATTCAAAGAAAACAGTCAACATAGTCTTGATTTTTGAGCGACTTTGGCGCGGTTTTTTTGGTTTTGCCTCACCTTTTTTTTCGACATAGCCTCATCACCAAAGGCTCTCTGCACCATCCTAAACGAATCAGCAGCAGAAAATTCATCCCACAAACAAAATTTAACACAACTTCTTTGCTCAATAAATGCAGACATTATCAAAATCGAAAAATTCACTTTCAGCAGCTTATAAAACGAAATGTTTCTCAAGCACTGATGAATATTTTGATGTAACCCTTGGCGCGGATATCAAAGACAATCTTACTAACCTGATAATCAGAGCAGTTCCCCAAATACATTTACGCACAGAGTTTGAATTCAAATGTCACCTTACTTTTTGGACACAATAGTACACTGTTTAAAGCGAGTCGAAAGGTAACTCCAAAAACTTCAATGATTAAAATCTCTTCACCTAAGATGGTCGTCACACGTTCGATGAGCATTCAATGAACATCCGATAACCGTTAAGAAGTGCGAAAAAACTCCCCTACCTTCGACTTACTCCAAGTTTGACTTGTAAAATTCCAAATGGAACATGTACAAAATGGGATTTAGCTCAAAAGCATGCTTTCTAGACGATTACACGCACATTTACTACTCTTTCTACTGGGGTTAGTTCATCTCAAATACTGAGTGAAGTGAACAAACGTGTCAGTTTCGAAATTGATTGCAAAGCTTTTTTGTAATAGAATTATATCAGGTTGGCAACTAAGTAATTGCGGATTTCACTCATAGATGGTGTCAGTTGAATTTTTAGGTTTGCGGACGTAGTACAAATGTAAAACACATCTTGTTATTTGATAGTTGACAATTCAGCTGTCAATCAGTAACAAAAGTTTTTTGATCGTTTGCGTAGTTTTCGTTTGGCGTTCGTTGAAAAATGGAAAATCAAAAGAAACATTTTCGTCATATTTTGCTATTTTATTCCCGCAAAGGGAAAAACGCATCGCAAGCTCATAAAAAGTTATGTGCTGTTTATGGCGACGAAGCCTTAAAAGAACGGCAGTGTCAAAATTGGTTTGCCAAATTTCGTTCTGGTGATTTTTCACTCAAAGATGAAAAACGCTCTGGTCGTCCAGTTGACGTTGATGACGCCCTAATCAGAGCAATAATCGATTCGGATCGTCACAGTACAACACGTGAGATTACAGAGAAACTTCATGTATCACATAAATGCATTGAAAATCACTTAAAACAACTTGGCTATGTTCAAAAACTCGATACATGGGTTTCTCACGAACTGAAAGAAACGCATTTAACGCGACGCATTAACATCTGCGATTTGCTAAAGAAACGTGATGAAAATGATCCATTTTTAAAACGACTGATAACTGGCGATAAAAAATGGGTTGTGTACAACAATATCAAGCGAAAAAATCGTGGAGCAGGCCAGGTGAACTAACTCGAACAACAGCAAAAGCTGATATTCATCAAAAGAAGGTTTTGTTATCAGTTTGGTGGGATTACAAAGGAATTGTCTACTTTGAACTTTTACCACCCAACCGAACGATCAATTCTGATGTCTACATTGAACAACTAACGAAATTAAACAATGCAGTTGAAGAAAAGCGGCCCGAATTGATAAATCGAAAAGGTGTTGTATTCCATCATGACGATGCAAGGCCACACACATCTTTGGTCACTCGGCAAAAATTATTGGAGCTTGGTTGGGATGTTTTGCCACATCCACCATATAGTCCTGACCTTGCACCATCTGATTACTTTTTGTTTCGATCTTTCCAAAACTCCTTGAATGGTAAAAATTTCAGTAATGATGATGATGTCAAATCGTACCTGATTCAGTTTTTTACTAATAAAAACCAGAAGTTTTATGAACGTGGGATTACGATGCTGCCTGAAAGATGGCAAAAGGTCATTAATCAAAATGGGCAATACATTACAGAATAAAGTTATTTAGTTCCATGAAAAAAGTGTTTTTGATTTTCTAACAAAAATCCGCAATTACTTAGTTGCCAACCCAATAGAACATTTTTCAATATGAAACATATGAATTGGGGAATCTCTTAATAAACTTCACTGTAAAAAGTCTGACTGAAAGTGGCAGACTACATCTTACCTGAAAACCTGACTGGAATTCAGTCTTTTCCATTGTGTCGGCATTTGTTTTGGATGTTTACTTTCAACTGAAATAGGGCTAGTTTTAGTTGCATCTTAAAAATAAGCCGATATTAAGGTTGGAAGTAAGTTTTACTTTTTACTGTTTTACAATTTGAAAAATGGAAGTTTATGAGAATTATGGAAGGAAAACAAGTGTTTCGTTCAACCTCGTTTTAATACAAAGTAATATATCGACACAAAACTTCTATACAATATATTCATGAATAATTAATTTGCGATTGTACCTACCGCAAACAATACTAGGAAATCCCATTGATTGAGCATATTTCTCTGCATACAGCCTCATAAGATGATGATAGTATCCATAAAACTCCCGTGTTCACTCCGTTATAGTTCCTCCCCTAGTATTACAGAAAGCAGGTGAATTCGATTCAGATTCGAGCCTGGAATTGAATTAGAATCAGTTGAGTTTTAAATTGAAGATGAGATCTTCCAGAAATTCATACTCGTAAAAAAATTCTCAACCATTTCTAGCAATATTTACTAGAATCATAATTGCTATCAAAACAGTAAATTCGGACTCAATACAGATACCACAATAATTTCTAAATCTTTTCAATCCGAGATTCATCGCAGTGTAAAAATGAATATAAAGAGAGATTTTCTTTATAAAATTCATATAGAAATCTTGTGGCATACGTGAATAAATGCGCACTGTTGTAACCGAATTTCAAATTTCATGATTCTGTACACCACAGTTTAATGGAGTTCCTATCAAACACTCTGTTCTATAATAAATAACTAAATTCCAACGATTTCCCCTTTATAAAATGAAAATACTGCAAAATCCCAATTCGATTGAACGTTCTCGTTAGTTTCATGAATATTTCTGAACAGAATGTTAGAGCATTTGAATAAAACAATGTATATATTCGTTCGTCACGCACGAAATTCATGAACAATATTTAACTTGTAAATTTGGTCTGCTGTGAATCAAAAGCGTGCAATGATCATTGAAGCATACCACAAAGAAGATTTCTAAAATTCTTAGCTTGGAAAGTTGACAGTAGATACCCTCCGCGCAGTGGCGATCATTTACCACTTTCTATATCGAACGTCTGCTCAAGTTGAAGAGATACGCCAGCACAGATTTGCAAATATCACATTCTTATTTAAAATGTATGGAGGGCTATTAAATGGATCATTTATTCTCCCGCTTTTACCTTTTTTTTTCCTTCTTTTTAAACGAGTTTCGCCGCACCACTTGCTCCAACCTGCTCCATTTTGTTTACCTCCGTTTACTTCGTCGTTTAATTATTAACTTTCGCATTCGTTCATTCACCTATCATTATTATGTAATGTAACTTCAATTCACTTTATACGCGTTACTAATCTGACATTGACTTATAACGCTATTAGTTCTTCAGTTCATTCATCTCACCTTTGGTTTTATTTTCATCTCTCTATCGTGTTATATGGCCATGTATTACACTTAAGACTATTTTTATTAGCCATCCGAGAGGCGAAGGTACATTGCGAGCATTAAATCGATTCAATCTGCTGGAAGTGTGAATATTTTTCGAACGATGAAAGTGTTTGGAATTGAAAGATGATAATGAATTCACTTTCTTCACCCACCGCCGAAGATCTTCTGAGTTTTCATTTGTTTGCAATCGTTGAAAGAAGTTCGTTTGGAATTTGAATGCAGTTCGGAATGTTACTTGAACTTTGATGAACCAAACGACTGATACTCCGAGTATTGTGAGTTGTCAAAGTGGGGAGGTAAAATTCATCTCTGAACATTTTAATATGTATTCGGTCGTGAAGCCGTGGGCGTTATGGGGTAGAATCAAGACCACATGCGTGAGGACTCGCTGTTGTTTCTGCTATTTGTTTTCTCTCTTTGTCCTTTTTTTATTCCCTCTTTCATTTCACCTTGTCCTTTTCTCCTCTCCTTTGGCTTTTTGCTTTTCTTCATCTCATTCGCCCCTTTCATACGCGATGTGCATAATATAGTATATAGATATATAGTGACTACGCCCTCCGAAGAAGTGCCGTAACATTTTATGGGACATAAAACGATAACTTTATGTTGGCACGACTCGCGCCAACGACTCGAATGAGTCTCTTATTAAACTGTGTCAGGGTGTTTTACGGTCATCCCGCGGTCTGTGGTGGTCATAAGAAGTGTACTCGCACTGTCATATTATTATAAATGTATTTTTATACAGTCCCTCGATTCAATTGCGTGTTGGAAATCGTCTAATGGACTTGAGGTGAGATGTGTGAAGTGTCGAGTACCGTGAATATTTTTCTTAATGTTCTCAAATGTGCCTGGTGGTGGTTCTTCGAATGTTTGTGTCCCTTGAATATTTCTTGGTCGTCAGAAAAAGGACGGACTTCGAGCCTAGGGTCTTCAGAGTTCACTTGATTGCATCTCTATCGTTTTTTTCACATCTCATTTTTTTCTTTTTAGTTTTCAATTAATACTTGTATCACGGATTCTTAATTTCATGACAATGTTGTAAATATATCAGATTTATATGAAGTTTGTTCAATAATAATAAAATAATATCTACCTCGCGCGATGGAGAATATTCAATTAATTCTGTGTACTTTATATGACGTTATTGCACCTCTCTATAAAAGTTTCGTAATGATGTCAATTAATGTATCGATATCTTCTTTTTGTTTTAGGTAAATATCAAGTCTGCCGATGAGTTCCCTTTCATTCCTACTGGTTTAGCTGAATATGCATCTCGTCATCGGTGAGTTCATTCATACACCTAGAAAATTTTATACTTGGATTCGTTTACATTGATTAAATTTTCAGTCATTTCAAATAAAATGTACTGAAATCAAGTAAAATGGATGCAACGTTTATATTCAAATAAATCATTTTTCTGGGTGTATGACGGTTGAAATTCTATGCAAAGTCTCAAAAAAAAATTTGTGATCGTCGTGCAGATAGAAATGAAGATTTCACGTGGTAGAAATATTCGTTTGCATACTCAATTCACTTACAAACAGATGTATTGTCTGGTAACAAAAAAGTGGCCAGGAAATAGGTCATTTGGAATCTCTACTTCAAATTTAAATTCAGCTATTCAAATTGTTACAAAGGTCGAAGCTCGCATCAACTACCCGATAAAGTAGATTTATTCTTCTCGTTTGAAAAGGTGTTGCATGTATGCAACAACGTGCTCAAACAGGTCAAGAGTCATAGACAAATTACTTGAACGTGAATGGGATAGGTGGAGTAGGAAGGTGGAATTTTCTGATTCCATTGTTATCGCTAATAGTGAAGTATTTTACATCAAGGGAAAGATTTTCTTACTATACATTCAACGATTTCCTCTCTAAAGTTCCATCAGTCCTTCAATCTCACGTGAGAAGGGAGAAATAATTTCAGTTAAAGGGGGCTTCCAGGTTATACTTTAGAAAAAATCGTTGGTGGTTTTTCAAACGGTTCTACCGAATGTACTCATCTTACATAATTCACGCCTACAGAAGAGTTTGCATTTATAAAGCTGAAACTAGCAGCCGATTGTTGCAACTTTTGATTGAACATTATTGAAGCTCTTTTTATACCAGAAATCGATTGAGCAGCGTTCTAATACACTTCTCAGATGCTTAAATCCTTGATAACAATTTTAAGTCAAAAGTTATAACAATCGGCTGCTAGGTCTACGACTGCCGATACAAATGGTATTATAAATTTTTTTATATAAATGATGCAACGATTCTATAGTATCAATATGATCAACTTGGAACTCCTTTGTAAGTGCAAGTTTAGGCAATCTGTGCCCAATTAATGTGTGAATAACAACCAGCATAATATTCACATCGATTAACAATAATGTGTTGAAGTCGAAATCAGAGATTCTTTTCATTGCACATTGATGCTGAGCGTACAAACATTAACGGTCGGTTTAAAAATTTCTCCATTCAAGACGCGGTGGAAACCGCAACAATATCATCTATCATGCAGTTGCTTTATGATGAAACTTCATTCAACGATGCTTATTTCCGACTATGGCATGTAATAGTCCCCCTCAAGAAGGATTTTGATTCAAGTTTGCCACGTTTGTGCTTGACACTTCCCATGTGGAAATTAACGAACGCCTCAGTACTGGTTCAGTACCGCTGCCATAGCTGCCAGTGCTGTCGAATTTGGAATGCCATTACTGGCACAGGTCGTTTGAAAATACTGAACCAATACTGGGATGATAACAATGTCTGACATAAGGCCCATTATTGGCGTTCAATTTTGACGATGCTGGCATTCAAACATAGACAGTGCTGTCATTTCAACCTAGTCAAAACTGGTATTCCGATATTACCCGTATTGATATTTTAATTGTACCTGAATCAGAACTTCAATCCAGCCAACATTGGGATTTCAATTTTCCCTGTACTGGCATTTCAATTCTACCTCTAATGCAGTCCACGAGGATTCTCCATGGCGTGCTATTGGCACTTTCAATGGCAAGGTTATTAATCCCATGTGGACTCCACGCAGCCACACCGCGTGTGTTGTTACGGTAATTTTTATAACATCAAAAAAGCTTACCAATTTGATTTCTTGTACGTTTCGATTGTGTTGAAACGAAAAAATCGAATCTTTGCGCAATACTACTGTAGGCAAAAAATAGTAAGTCTTTGTTCATAATTGAAAATGTCTCAATTTATTCTTCCAAATCTATTTCGTCCCTCTCAAAGTAATCCCCCCTGGCCCCAATACACTTGTGCCGACGTTCTTTCCGATCCTCGAAACAGTTGTTGAAGTCAATTTCCGGAATAGCCTTCAATGCGCGTAGCAATTCACATTTAATGTCTTCAATTCACTCAAAACGGTTTCCCCGGAGCGGTCTTTTGAGTTTGCTGAATAGCCAGGAGTCAGACGGAGCTAAATCAGGCGAATACGGTGGTTGCGGCACGATATTGGTTGAAAATTTGGCGGAAAACTCACGAAGAATCAATGAGTGATTTTGGAACCAATCGCGCTTTCACTTTTCGAAGGCCCAAATGATCTTTCGAAATGGTTTTCACTGATCCTTCCGATATTCCAACGATGCCAGTAAGTTCTCTGACTGTTAATCGTCGATTCCCAAGCACCAATTCCATGATTTTATTGACGTGTTGATCATCAGTTGATGTTGATGGCCGTCCTGGACGTGATTCGTCGTCAACGCGTTCTCAACCCTCTTTGAATAATTGGTACCAATGAAAAACACTTTCGAAAACCGAAGGCCTTTTGCAACATTCTGAACGTTTCGGGACCAGAAATTTGATTCCGCACACAAAATTTAATGGAACTTCTTTGTTGAATAATTTCCCTCGTTGTGAAAATCGCCGAATGCACTTTTTGTACTTCAGAAAGACAAGCGTATACTAAACACTGATGATTATTTTGATGTGACATTTGGCACAGATGTCACTGACAGTCATACCAACCTAGAAAGAAAGTCCCTCACAGCACCACAGTCCCAGAAGAATTCTTGAAGAATTCATAAAGAATACAATCAGTTCAATAAGAATTCTTTGTGGATTCTTCTAGAACTGTGGTGCTGTGTGGGGTATTTCGACGAATGGGTTTTCGCGCGAAATTTAAATCAAAAAGTCTCACTATTTTTTGCCCACAGACCTTTGGTGAAATTTTGCACCAACTTTTTTCATAAGATTACTTCATAAATTTCAATTAAAAATAGATAATCGAACTATTTTCTCAGTGTAGCCATGTTGCCACGAAGGTAAGTTGACTCCCAATCCACAATCGCTTTTGTAGTGAGATACTGTTGCATCGATGCTGGCACAGTATTGTCTTCTCGTGAAATTTCAAAAGATTACTAACTCTGAGTCAGTACTGGCGCAGTGTTTGCTCACCAAAGTAGCCATGACTCACTACTAATTCTGTCGTGAAACAACGTGGCGTCGATGCTGGCGCAGTACCGTCTCTGTGTAACGGTTCAAAATATTACCAACTCTGTTACTGGCGCAGTATTGGCTCACTGGAATAATCATGTTTCCGCGGAGATGGGTTGACCCCCGATCCACTACCAATTCTGTCGGAAAACTACACGGCGTCGTTTGAAAATATTACCAACTCTGGCTCAGTACTAGCACAGTTTCATTTTTCTACAACCTAGGCGTTCTTCAATCAGTTTTGATTCGGTACTGATCCAAGACTGTCTGCCCAAGCAAACCGATACCGTCTGGGAACAGTGGAACAACTAGTGCCAGTTGAAAAAGAGTAATGGCACTGTACGGGGGCCAGTTTTTTAGGCCGAAGTATGGCAAATGCAAAATTGCCAGCACTGGACCATTTATCAACTCCGGCAATTTCCACATGTGTTCATTCAAATACAAACTCCCAAAATGTGAAACTGATAAAAGAACTGAAATTTATTATTCGAATATTGAACACGTTGAATTCCTGACATTGAAAAGTAAACTACATAGCATAGCCAGATGTGCGTATCAGTTTTGAAAATTCTAAATATTATTCATCACAGAGGAATCTTTGTATCTCAGGTTCCACATTTCTCTTCATTTCAATGGTAAAAACTTGGACTCGACCAAAATGTGTACATCAAAGAGAAGAAAAAATAAGTATATTGCAATGAAAACATAAAACCATTTGCCAGCTGATGGTTAGTTTATCCATCTTGCCAATGTGGACTAAACATTTTTGATGCGCGTGTCTTTGAAGTCACACATTACGCGCCGACAAAGCCTCGCACCCGCGATACATGCGCCCGATGATGTAACAGCATTGGAAAAATAATACTATATCGTAGGTTTTGTTCTAGGCATTTTCATAGTTTCAAAAGAGCATTAATCGGTGTGATGAATAGTTTTTGGGGATCTATTACAAGATTTATTTCATTACATGATTTAATCGATCTCATCAATCGTCGTATCGCGATATATCGTGTCATCTTTTGGTTAATAAAAATACTTTCAGGAATCATCGCATTCCGTAGGAGAATCGTCGGCATTGGATTTCGAATAAACGAAATTGTGAAATTCGACTGAAAATGATGAAATTGTGACGAAGAATTTTCAAGAATGTTGTTTGAATGAATTTTGCTTGTTTTCTAAGGAAGGAAAGTAGAAAAGAGATTTTTCCGCGGCATTTTATTTCGAAAGTTAGTTTGAAGAACCCGAAATACATTTACTTTTAACATCGAAAAGCACAAGGAAGCAAACTCCATTCGATAACACAAAAATATATTTATTCACCTGCTGTATAAAATTTTCTCAATATGACCTCAAAATTCATCTCGAACGAGGTATAATTTTTTCTTCGCTCGTATCAAGTTAAGAGCGTTCTGTACCATGAGAAAATCTACAAGGCTAACAAGTAAAGTACTGAGATCAGATTTATATCGATCATTCGTTATAATGTTTAGTTCTCGGCATTAACGTTCTTCTTCCGCAACATGATTTTATATAATTCTTTGGACATAAATTTTCATACAATTCCACGAAGAGTATCGAGTCATAAAATGAACTATAATATTTTCAATGATTTCTCATCGATCGTGTGATCGATAAAATACTTTTATAACCGTATTATTTTTCACTTTTTTGTTCATATCACTTATCATTGTGTCTTTGTTGAAAGTAAAAAGTTGAATTCTTTGTTCAAAATTGTATTCTGAATTTAATATCACATTGATACCATGATAAAGTGAAAAATATCCGTGAAATTGGAATTTATTCTCATTCAGATCGAGTATATTATTCAACATATTGTATATGAACAAGTTATCAGATTAGGAACCATTTCAAAATCAAATATTTCACTACCACAGCTACCGAACGGGCCAACTATTCTCTCTCACACACTCTGTCCCCTTCGATTCTAGAATTTTGACCTCAAGATTCCTACACGTACTTGTTCCGTTCTATTCAGTTTCTCATTGATGCTACGCACGTCAAACTTCGATGGCCCGAGTCAAACACTGAAATTCCTCTTTAAAAAATCGTATATAAAAATGTGCTGTTGGACTGCGAATCCTCTCTCTTTCTGTACCATAAATCAAATGCTGTGATATAAGCTCTCTGTATTCCATTGAACTCGAAATTTGAGAAAAAAAATGAATCAGCATCTTGTGAATGTGTTTATAATAAACAAAATGAGTTCACGATAAGTTCGTTGTCCTTGGTACAGAGAGGAGGAGGAGGAGGATATGATTCTATGAAAAGTTCAAGGACTCGTCATTCGGAAATCACCAGGAAATATCGTAGACGAGTTTATTATATTTTCAATAAAGAATACAAATCACGTATACAAGGGATACGAATTATTGACGAAACATTCTCTCGTAATACGAATTTGTACATCTTAATGTACCCAATATGGCGGACCACGGTATCGAGAGTTCATCACGAGGCCTTGGGATCGCGACCCGACCAGAAATTCCTTTATCTTCAACCCCAAGTGTTTTTATTACACCTTTCCTTTGCCGCCGTATATACTTATACGACTACACGGTTCCAACGGCATCAACGCATTGCGATACCTCTCTGTCTCTCTCCTTCTTCCTCTTATGTCCCTTCGTTCCTCTTTATCTCTCTTTGGAGGATAAATCCGCGCGTGTATGGTACACCTTAATTACAACTCTTCCACCCCATCCACCCTTCAAACCATGGCACTACATCAGATCTTTGGTAAGAGATCTCAAATGATGTTTCCCTACAAAACCTCAACAACGATAGACGATCCCCAAAATTCTTGCCTCGATAATCGATCAACTTTTCACCTTTGGCCCCCACTTCATCTTCCAAAATCACACGCTCGTCCGCCCGCCTGCTCGCTCGCTCGCTCGCCTGCCTGTCTGGTAGAATATTGAATAATTTGATGAGAACTATCGGAAGGATCGGTATTCCAAACTCGAATGTCGAATCTTTCCTTTGTACGCTTTCTTGGTTCTTTTTGTTCCATAAAATGTTCCTTCTTTTCTCTATCCAATACAGAGAAAAAGAACAATAATTATGGCAATCCTGTTCGTATGATTTATTCGAAATATGATAATAACTCGGTCAACTTTGTCTCGTTCGAGACTATAAAAGAAAGTAGAACACAATAGCAGGAGTTAGAAATGGTGAGAATTTTGTAGAATCGGTGGTACCGATTAGAGAATATTCAACCTTGCAGCGGCAGAAACTGAACACGCAACGCAATGTTTATCTATTGTTACATTTGAGAAACTGATTCAAATGCACGGGTATATCATTATTATTCCTTGATCGGACCTTGACTCGACCCCCATTGTCTTGAAGCTTCAACGTACTTGAAATCAACAAGTTCGATCTGTAAAACTTAACCGTCAGCAAAGTAACAGTACACATTGGTATAATAGGCACAAGCTTAGCCCACACGTAGTAGTAATGTTCTTAACGGTAGTTGACTTATCGCAACCTCGTCTTGTTCCTTCTTAACGTGATCCGAAAGTGAGTGGCTATACCTTCGTCCTAGCGTTCCGTCGTTCTCCGTTCAGGAACACAATGACAAAACAAATATTTGGATACTCCCAAGTGTTCACATTTAATAAACAGAAACACTGTCATATCACATATCTTGATAAGTTGAAAACTATTGAACAATTCCTGAATACAAAGAATCGGATGTGGATTGAAATCAATACTTCTCGTTGTAAAGTGTCGGTCAATGAAAACGAATCTACGACAATTCGCGGATAATTTTTTCTATTAAAATGTAAGAAAGCAACTGAGATTCACTCTCGGAATGGCATAAATTTCAAATTTATGTTCCACACGCGTGTATCTTCGGTTAAAATCCTCTATTGCAAACCGGATCGTTTCCGTCTATGCATGTTCGTTCTGATTCTACTCACGTTCGGGCTAACGTATTCCTAACCGCAACTACTTCCATTCTATTATTGCAACATATTTTCTCTTTCTGCAATTGTACTGCATTTTTAACTTCAACGAATGATCGATATGTGAAGGGAAAAAATTTTGATTTGGTGACAATTGAACTTGATCGATAAGAGTGGTATCCTGGAGGAAAATATCAGAAGTAGAACTACACATTTTAACAGATCAGCCATTTCAATCTCTCTAGATAATTTTACGAGCCTCACTTTGTCCATAAGATCTTTCTTTCTCTTCGATATACAAAGAAAAAGATGCACACATGCACTCCCTCTGTTGTACTGGCAATTTTTATGTGGGTCAGCCAAGTTAAAAACAACACCTTCAAATTACTCGAGTAACGATCTTTTTTCAAGATCCATAGGGGGTCCGTGAAGAAGCCGACGCAGCTGGGGATTGCCTGCCGACCCATCGACTGGTCTGCCGCCCCGACTCCATACCAGAACTACCATTTTATTCCCAAATTACTGAAAACATTAAATTCTAAAAATAACCTACACTTTCTTGGAAATCAAGGGAAATTCTCGAGTTTAATATAGCTGTAGAAATTCTACACATATTTTTACAGCAATGAAAGACGCAATATCTGAGACGGAAAATCATCAGGACGGAAAAATTATGACACGTTTATTCGTTGATGATCGTTAAATGATCATTAATAATAAAGGTCTAATAACGATACGACTTCCGTGAATTAACAGTTAGATTAACAGGGAAAACAGTTGCATAACGACGATAATAAAAAGTAAAATCGGTACTCGGCGAACCATCGATTGAAATCAATGTTCTTGTGATCTGATTCCAAAACTTATGAGAGAGATAGGATCAGAGAGGGAATGGTTTCATAAAGATAATTAACTTTATCTATCGTTATGTAACTCGAACAAGACGCAAGACGATTTATAAATGAAAATAATAAATTCATTCTCCCTTGTTAGACGATGAATGATAATTCTCAGAAGTTTCATGTATAATTATTGCAATTAAAGTCTAAATCATCCTACTATATGTTTCATCATTCGGTGGATACTCTGTTAGTCCACCATTCAAATTCGTTCCTCCGTTCACGGATCGGATAGTTTTCTCGATAAAAAGAATCCAGAAAACAGATACTCATTCCGCAGATATTAGATATGATAAAATATGCTTCTTCTTCTACACCCTTTTTCCTTAGTTCACAGTATTTGATTCCATAGTAATAAATTATTCAAATTCAACGTTCTAATGAATATGAGGAAACACGTGTGTTAGTGTGCAAACATTATAGAAAAAATTTCTGAAACAATGATAATCTGTGGAGAAAAATACAATGAAGGGAAAGCGGCGTTGATATATTATCTCTCCAAGAAATAATATAAATAAGAATGAATTCAAAGTTACCTTGGGAAAACGGATGCAGTTGATTTATCAAAGAATGAATCTTGGCCGTTGCCGCGTGTGTATCATATGTATATGACGTCTCATACGTCGAATCATCGGATATCTGGAAATACAGGGAAAGCTTGGTAGGGAACGAATTGAGAAATTTCTGTTGAGAAAGAATGATATGATCCACTGAGGTATGAAAAAGGAAGGTTTATTGAAGGAAAATGAAGAAATGTAATGCAATGGTACGTTTTATTGACGCGAATTCCTATTTCTTCATCGCGGAATGGAAAATCAAGATATAGGATGAGTGTACCGGGGAGTGAACAGCTTGGAAAATTATGAAGCTATCATTCGTTGCCTGGGGGAAGGAGAATTGGTTAATCCATCGAGAAATTTGAGGGTAATCCAGGAAGAAATTAATTCAAAATGATGTGATGAAAATTTTACCGTAAATTTGATCGAGTTGATTGCTTCCCCACAAATTCCGGTAGAACAAATATCAATTTTACATCAACTTTGATTCGATTGATAATTGGGTTTTTGATTATCCTTGAATATATATTTACAAGCAGCATTCATTCTTTGATGTCAAAATCCAGAAATTTCTTAAGAAGGGCAACAGCTTGTTTTTGACAAGAAAATTGAAATTTTTAAGATTTTATAGAACTGAAGTTTTTTTCTTTTCATTCCGTATCTGTTTTAAGAATAATCAACGATAGAGATTTTACGAAGAGAAAGATTTTAACTCAATTGGAAATTATCGATCTTTTGTTATCAAAAGCACAATAATAAAAATCATTCAATGATTGAGCACCGCAACTGAATAAATGAGAAATCACTCCAGTCATTCTCTAGGATACTACAAGGCTTTGCGAATCCCTTACAAAGACCTGGTGAGACCTTGTGAGAATGACAAGTGTGATTTGCACTTGGTTTATAATACACTGTAAAAAATAATTGTGGAATTTTTCCCAAAGAAATGGTGGCAGCAAAGTTCCTCCAGAGATGGAGAATTTTTCATCATAATTTGGTGGATTTTTCCTTCATTCGAAGAGGATTCAACACCCAAAAAATGAAATAATTCCTCGAAGTGGTGGAAAACTCACCAACAGAGTGAAAAAAAACTTGCCAAATTTTTTTTTTTCACATTGTAATCGCAAGCTCCTGAACAGAAAGGATCTCAAAACGCCTAAACTGCCTCTAATAAACGTATACGTATGAGATATGAACGACCCAGTAAACACACGCACGTTTTAAAAACGTCAAAAACAGTCAATAACCACACGTTGTGAATTAGTAATATTCTTGCGTTGATTCAACGTAAAAATGTCGCGGCAGAACACGTGTTTTTCAACCATAAAATAACGTCATATCAACGGTTTGAACATCGTTTAAAAGACGTCGAATATTGACGTGGCCTAATGATGGTTCTAAAACGTGAATTGACCCCAACAAATTTTTTTTTGAAAACTCTTAATTCGATATCGAGAACAATAGTATTACTGAGTATGACAGAATTTGGAAAGTATGCCACACTATTTATTATCTTGCTCTTTGTTGAAATTTTAACCACTGTTCGGTTTCGTTCGACATTTACAGCAGAATATATCTTCAATTGAAGTTCAAACACAAGGTGTCATAAACACATTTTAAACGCGTGATTCAAACCCGTTCAAAACACGTTTTTTGAGGACGTCGTTTGAGGGTTATTTTTGAATATTAATGTAAATTACACGTGATCGAAACGTGATTCCTGGTCGTCTATTTCCCTATCAAATTTCAACTAAAAATCAACGTTATGACATCAACGACTAACGTCCGTTTGACAGTCTAACGTTCTTTCAACGTTGAAATAACGTGTGTGTGTTTATTGGGGAATAACTTACTTGAAAAAGAAACTAGAACTCACATTCATTCGGTGTTGAAAATGATACTCATTTATTTATTTATTTATTTATTTATTTTGTCTTCCTTCAATTTTTTCTCACAGCTTAATGATCGAAGTGAAATGAGCCGTATTGGACAAAACCACCGGAAACGCCAATTCGTCTCTGTCATATGGTTGAAAGGTGAAAGTATCGAACCACATAAAATTCACAAACTGAACCAGATAAAGTTTTTTCAACGACATGTAAAAACAAAAATATCATTGAACTGTTATAATTGGGATTCGTTTCTTTCTTCTTCTTGTTTCAAATTCGATGATTGTTTTAAATCATCTCCGTATCAATTTTTATGTGTACATTAACTTGAAAGCATACAGTAAAAACTCGAAGGAAGCACTTTATCTTTCCATGCAATTTTATAATCATTTAATGAATTTATACAAATCGCTGTTCCAATTTCTCAAAGACTTAATTATGTGAGTGAAGAAAAAGAGGGATGTAGATTTCTATGTGCTCGGTCATTTCAAGACCGAAAGAATTCTAAAATTGATTAGATTCCGTTGCAGTTTGCAAGAAAATCTACGCTGTAAAAAATCATCGGAATTTTTCTATCCGTGGCAACCGGGAAATTCCGATTATATGATAGGAAATCAATTTCTGATCAATGTATATGAAATTTCCCATGAATTTAACTGAAAATTCACAATTTTATGGAATTTTTACTATCATTTTCCAGCAAATTATGTGTTAATTACTTCAGAACATTCATGTGAAGTTTCCCACAAGAATTTTTTGTAGTGTAGTACGAAGAGTGGAAAATATTCGAATGTCTTCGGGAAATCGTTCGAAAGGATTCAAAATATGACTTTTTTGCGATGATATTGAGGAGATTCAGGAATTTTTGAGGAATTTATTAGATCTGAAGTCTCACTGAATTTTTTACAGGGAAAATAATCTTCCTTACGATCCAAATACGGAAGTTTTCCTAATTCTGTTTAGTGTTTTTTTTCACTAGAAAACTTTGTACTCTCATGGATGAATGAAACATTCGCGAAAACTCATAAAAAAGACGAGGAACAGAATATTTGTGAATGAAAATGATGAAAAATCTTGTAAAGCGCTCCTTGCTGGTAAAGGAATTTTGTATTTTCTTCCTTGATTAAATAACCTGACAAACCTATATTCATCTTGAATCACTTCAGTGAACAAGTTATGCAAAGTGATTCAGGAAAACAAAATTCGAGTAAACGGTTACAAATTAATATGAAAATGTGTTTGTCTATCGATTCTTTTATCTTGTACCTATTAAATCGAAATGAACATTTCTCATGATAGTTTGTATTCGAATGAAAAAGAAAAAGAGAGATGGACCGTTGAAATGAATGAATGAACGATAGGGGCGCGTGAAGTTTAGAGAAAGATACGAATTCGTGGTGTTTCAATTCTCTAATTAAGTCTATTTCATAAAATGTGATAGATCGAATTTATAATTCGAATTTCCATTTCTCGATCTTCATAACTTAAGAATGAGAGACTGTCAAAAGAATTCCATGAGAATTCTTGGGATATTTCAGATTCGAGAGGAAGATTTGAAAGCGATGAGAAATTTGCCTGGAAAATCAAGTTCCTGATCTTCCGCTCCGAGATATTTAAACAGATAGATAAATAGATAGATCGATAGATATAGATTCGTTATGTGCCGAAGCAGAACCCTCTAAAAGGGCATGTTGAGAACGATTTGAGTACCTTTAGGGCTAAGAAGAGAGTTATGCGAGTGACCGAGAAAGAATATGAGAGTAGGTACCGAAGCAATATCCATGAAGGAACTCGAGTAAAACGCTTCTTGTTTTTCACAAGTCACAAGTTTTCACATTGAAAGAAAGGAAGAGAGAACGTGTGCAAATTGATCCTCTACTTTGGGAAGGCTGTACGAGAGAAAATGAGTACATGAAATTACTCACGATGTGTAGTGCAAAGTGAAAAATTTGGTGTTAAAATTTCCAAGTAAAAATTGAAAATCTTACAGGAATTAGAAATTATATTAAATCCTGATACGAATGGTGAAATTTCTGATCAAATATCATTGAAATCTAGTCATTTTTCCATTCGTCGATGAGATTTTATAGATTATTTGTAACAGATTGGTCCACTCAAAATTTGTGTTGAATATTGACACAAAAGTGTTGAATTTATATTGAAAATCTGTCAATTTGACGCTCACAAAATTTTTGACTGTGAAGTTATAAAAATTATTAACATTTGTACTCTCTAAATTTTTTAGAGTGAGATTTCACTCTTTAGCCAGCCAAAAGTGAGCTTGTCGAAATTTCGAGTGAAATTTCCACTCTTTTAGAGTGACAGTCCAAGGTTTGAGGTTAGAAAGCCACTCCAATTCTATAGTGAATTTTTCACTCCAAAAGAGTGAAGGTTTACTCGAAGCGGACTGGCTTCTGAGACTCATAGGAGTGAAACACGTGATGTTTCACTCTTTCGGATTTAGAAAGTAGGTTAACATTTTTATAATGATTTGCATGATTTTGAGAAATCATTTGCAGTTCCAATTGCATATTTAAAGCTCAATTTTAGCAATGTATTTCATCACTGCGGACCTAAAATTTGTGTTTATTGCTCAGTTGTTCAGAAAGACTCTATGGTTGGTTGAATTTTTTCTTAGGATATTATCCAAAATATTATTACCCTGGTAGGAATTGACAAATGGCACACGCTTGATCCGAGCTTGCCCCAATTTTGACTTATATAGGGCCAGAACCAATCACGAAAAATGGTCCAAGCTTGGGATGATAACCAGGCTTCGGCTTGGTACCCAATATTGAGCCAAAAAACAATACTAGACATGGTATCATGATACATGTATTATGAGTTTTTTTGGAGCTCGGCTTATATGACCAAACCGCACCTGGCCCAAGTTGTGTATATTAACTTTTGACGAGCTTCAACTCGGTTCTTCATACTTCTTAAAGGAGAAAAATACATCATTGACATGAAGAATCATTATTCGTTATACCAATAATCAATATTGGTACAACCCTGAGATATTACAAGCTTGAAGATGCGGTATAGGTTCTCAATTGGCCCAATATTGGTTCACCACGCTTGGCAGTTGAACGTTTTGTCAAGCTGCAACTCCTTATTGCGATGCATTTCCTATGGTATGGATTATCAATTGAAAAATGGTTTTATATTGGGCCGATATTGGTCCGCCATGCTTGGCAGCTTAACGTTTCTCCAAGTTTGAGTTACTTGTTGTATTAGCATTTCTTATGAAACGTGGTATGGATTCTCAAATCACAAATGATTTTATATTGCGTGGATTTTGGTTCCTCATGCTTGGCAGCCCAATATTTTGCCAAGCTTGGGCCATTTGTCAATATCGGCATTTCGAAACTCAGTCAAGCTTCTTTCCAAGGATCTGCCAATATTCATTAGAGCTGGATCAATGTTGCGCCACTGTTGAATTTTTACTTGGGAGGAGATTAAATAAGGGGTCAACGTTGAATGTTGAACTTTAAATTGAACAAAATTTGGACGTATCGTTGATATTTGGTCTGTCACACCATTTGGAGAAGAGCAGAAACACCAAAAAGTGATCTGAACGATATAAGCGGTCTTTCGATTCGCATTACAACTTGATAATCTAGGACATGCTTGCTAAATACGCTAGGTGCATAACGCAAGAAGTTGCTGAATTTTTAATATTTAATTCATTCCCCACTTTATCGAACGAGGTATAAAATAAAAGGTCTCGAAAAAGAAACCAGAACGTTCATCACTATGTTATTTCTAATTATAATGCTCTTTATTATAACTTACGATTCAGTTCAACGAGTCACAATTCCTTCGAATCGAACCTGTAATTTTCATATCAGAAAGGAAATGAATATGCAATACTGACGAAGAATCGAATCCTGTTATTAAATTGTTCAACTCGATGTATATTATCATGTAATTACAAATTAGTGTGTATAATCTGGAAAATTTGAAACCACACACGCCCTTGCATCATCATGAAAATAAAATTCATGTGCGGTTACAAATGTTAATAATGATTCGAAAATATTGAGAATAATATCGAAAAGGATTATTAGAGCTCAATTTCCAAATTTGAATTCATGCACGGGGAAAAAATATCCATGTGAAAATTACATGAACGTCTTACGATTACAGGTTACAACTACAACAGGTTACTATACAGTCCTTTCAAATTTACATTGCTATCATACACTGTAAAAAATGATTCTGGAATTTTTCCCCAAAAGTTGGTGGCAGCAAAAATGTCACCATAATTTGGTAAATTTTTCCTTCATTTGTGGTGGATTCAACACCCAAGAAACAAAAAAATTCCTTATTTTTGATAGAAAAACAATTCCCCCACGACGAGGGGACGAAATCTACCAACAGGGTGAAGAAAAACTCCCCACATTTTTTACAGTGTAGTTACTTCACAGCAACACTACTCCTATTTACTTTGGTCACAATGTAAATATAACATTGGTTTCAATTGCATTCACGTGAACAGCTATGTTACACTAACAACAACATATGATTCACATCGAATATCGATGAAATAGGTAACATTCGTTATTCACATCTTCTATGATATCTTATTGAATGGATTAGTTTGGAGCATCTTATATATGATATGAAACTGCAGTAAAATCGTTTTAAAACGTATTCTCTGAATTTGAAACAGTGAAATCTCGATCAATGCGAATCGGTGCATACACAATGCACAATCAGGGAATATTAACTGATTTCGCAGTGAAATTTCACTGATTCAGTTAGTCAGAAACACTTCCAACTGCATAACCAGGCACTATTCACCGATATTTGACTGATTCCATTCAGTGGTCGACTTTTAACTGCAGGAATAGTGAGATTTCACTGATTTGAATTTGGAGAGTATTTCAGGGGAATTTCGAAACTGAAAGGATATTTTGACTGGTTTCATTGATGACTTCAAAAGATAAATCATAAAAATTGACTGTTAGCAAAATTCTTAAATTTCATAGACAATTTCTTGTGGAATTGAATATTTCCATATTGAATTCAATATAGGCTGTAAAATTTTAGAAATAATTATTTAATATACAATTGTGTCTTTGAAATTAAGAAGAAAATTCTCGAAGTTAAGAATTATATCATGGAAATTAATATCATATTGAAGATCTTGATAGAGCTTGAAATGGAAAATGCAAATTTATTCAGATCTGGATACATTGAAAGAATTCTAATTTGAAAATTACTGTGAAATTCGAGTGATCGAGAGATATGAGAGAAATTTTTTTCCAAAATTACTATGCGATTTGTAGGAATGAGGGAATTTTTAAACAGTTTGGGAAAATACTTCCTACAAATTCTACAAGATACACAGTAACTTTTTGTTACTAATTCTTTTGAATACAATTCTTCCAGTGTAGGTAAAAAATCTCACGCGATTCAACCTGAATTAAAATGCATCCGCTTTCTACTTCCTTCGATATTGATATTTAAAAAATAACCTGATAATAACGTAGAAACTATGCTCGTGTGGTCAAGGATTCGTAATTGCAGTGACTTGAAATAGCCGTACTGTTTTTCTTTGAGTGTACTCAAGCAACCCAATTTTTTTTTGTTCCAGGTATGTATGCTGCAGTTGGAATCCATCCTCTTCAACAGAATTGTGAGTGGAGACACGAATATAATCATAACACTTCCACTTCATCCCTCCAATAAGAATGAATCGTCGAATGAATAAATTGACATTCTCAATACTCGAAATCAATAGCATAAAATAATACTGCATATAGCATTCTATAGTATAGTGAAAAGTACATTGCACTCAGAGAAAGAAAGTTGCCGAAACAGCGAACTTTGAAAATTTGCTTTGCTGATATGGCAAAACTTGTTGCTGAATTAGTGAAAAATTTGCTGTTAAAGCAAAAATCTTGGCTTGCCATTCAGCAATCCGGAATTGTAGATATACAAACGGCTAGAGAATTTTGCTGGATTAGTAAATAAATATCTTGTGTGTGTCATAATTGGGTAACATTCATGGTATAATTTGGTGTGAAGATATTTTCACAAGGATTTAACTGGCAGTTAATCTTCAATCTTGATATTCAATGTAAGAATATCAAGATCAACTAAAAATGAAATAAATATTTCTCCCAACAATTGGTACTAAAATCCATAGTTCCACCGCGACTTGGCCCTCGAAATCATAATTTCACTATCAGTTGGAACCAAAATTTTCGATTATTCATGGGACGATGGCGTGTGGGTGAAAAATATTCGGGACCTTGGTTGAAATGAAAGACAACGTACCATTTCGTTTCCCAACCGAAAGTATCCAATTCTTCACACCCACCTGGATTGCCCACAATCTCACAATATTAACGACCACAAATCACACAGATCTTTGTTCATTCGAAGACATCATCGGTAAATAAATTTCTGTTTATTCTTGTCACTTTTGTAGATGTTATTTTTATCCGTATTATTCATAGTCTCTTATTTTTTTGGGGGCTTTATTCTTACATGCGTTATCTACACTTATGTTATTTCCCGTGTTATTCTTCACAAGAAATAACATTCGCCAAGTCCGTTCGAATATGCTATCTCTCCTCTTAAACATTCATAAATCCTCGAGTGAAAAAGAATACCAACTCGTTAATCATAAAATGTATTCAATTGGTTACTTATTGCTCGATAGACGGGAAATGAAGAACAAAAGTGAAATTCCATCAACGATACTATACCCAATTTGAAAAAAACTTCATTCTGCAAATTAAACTAAATTTCAAAAGGTATTCTTAGAATTCAGAAAAAATTTTCTTTACAGTGCGCTGCGAGCACAAAGTAAATAATACGTGTAACTTTTTCTTCATTTTCTCAGTTCATTTTGTATCGCACGAGAAAAAAAAAAGAAAATAGCTGTAGCAGCGACTTATTTTTTTAACAGCTGTAGCTACAAATAATTTCAATTGTAGCTATTATTTAGCCGCTGCAGTAGGAAATCGTAGCTGTAACTGCACAGGTTTTGTAGTTGATATTTGGATAGCCAAATGATTTAGCTGTTGAATTTTCGATGCGGTAGCTGCATTTCGTGCTGCTGACGCTAAGTGAGTATCTGTGACAGCTAACGTAGCTAATTTTCAGCTATCCAAATAATAGCTAATTATTTTTTTCCATGCATAACATAAAATTTGTTAGTCTCTTACAGAATATACTTTCTTCGAGTCCTCTTCAAAATTAGATGCAAATGATTTGGAGAACATTTTTTGAAAATCTAAGCACATCAAATATGCATAGGGTTGCCAGAAGCATTGTATAGGAAAACAGAACATGTGCCAGAAAAAAAAGAGAACATTCCCAAAAGAAGAGGAATAAAACCATCACTGTGGAAAATGCAAAAAAATTACTTCAAATTTAATTCTATTCTTCAAACGTTTATAATATAAATCAAATTAGGAATCACAGATCAGGACAGTTCGTCAGAATGAAACTATTTTTCCTTAATTTGTATCAAACACTTCGCCACTAACAAGATAGATTATATAAAATTATATTTTTATCAACTAATTATTAATTTTACCCTATCATTCTATGTAAGAAAGAATTATTGTAAAATCAGCGAACACGAAAACAAAAATTCTAGAGTTGTGATTAGACTTAGGTTTAATAAAAAATTAAATCATATAGAAGTTGCATCAACGGTTATTTTCATATCTTTCAGAACTTGCGATTGATGACAGAAATTTGGATTCACTATGCTTTGTTTCTCTCTCTGACGAAGGATTTCTATTGAATATCTGGGGAGTGTGCACTCCAGTATATTATAGTCCACCTTTCCATCGTGGTTTTCTGAATCCATCCAATTGTAGAGAAGATTCAAAAGTAAGAACGTACGGGAATGCGAATTCTTTTAGAAATGGACTTATAAATCCCGGATTAAGCACAGTTGGAGATGTAGTCATAGAGCTCAGTGCTGCGCTATCACTTTTTGATGGTTTGAAAGTGCGCAATTCTTTCACATACTTTTCAACGTGTATTTGATTGAAGTTCAGATATATATCGATATTGAATGTATATAATTTGTTTTTGTCCATGATGAGTACTTGCATAAAAGTGGAAAAATTAATTTATTTTATCAATTATTATTTTCCTTACACTGAATTTGAAAAAAGAAAAAGAAAGATCTGAGGAGGAAGAGAGGACATGTTCTCTTGAAAAGAGATATTCTGGTTGATTCTGGTAACCCTAAATATGCACAGGTTTCAAAAATAACTTACTGAAATTTTCCAAGGATTCCGGGGGAGCTCTGCGAAAACTCCCATGCCATACACTGGAAAACATATTCATTTGTCCTCTCTTCATAAAATATTCATTTGTAGGAATCGAATATTCAATTAGATGCAAAAACTGATCACTTGTGACGAATAAATTATTCATTTGATTGAATAGTTCATTAAGATGATACCAGCGACCCCTGAAGATGCAACCAGACCCATTGGTTAGAAAAGGACAAAACCAAAATTATTCTGACAAATTACTCGAAAACAAAAAATGAAAGGAAAATATCGCTCTGTACAGACCTTTTCCGATCAATAAAGGTGGTCTGTACAGAGCGATATTTTCCTTTCATTGCTTTATTTTCAAATAATTCGTCGGAAAAGATTTGGGTCAGGTTGCATCGTCAGGGGCCGCTGGTATCCCCTTGATCCTAAGAAATATTGTATGAAGAGAGAACAAATAAACAATTTATTTCGTGGAAGAAATTTTTTTCTGCAGTGTAGATTCAAAAGGAACTTTATGGTTGATGAGAATTGGACAAGTTTGCAAAAATTTTGTAGGCTCCAATGGTAGATCTTTGTTGAAGTTACAAGGAACATGATATTTTACTTGAATTCAATTGAATTGAAGTATGGGAAAGTCCACAGAATCATCATTCGCTTCGATTCGTTGCGTACAGTGCTGGGCAAGTATTTGAAATAAAATCATTCGAAATACATACTGGAATAGAAACCAATGTTTGATATCTCACATTCAAAATATATTTCCTTCGAATATACGAGAATCAGTTGAAAAACTCAGGCAAATGTATTTGCAATACAAAATACAGAATACTTCGAGAGATCTATTTTGAAACTATATTTTTCGATTGTAGAATATAAAATTCTTTGAAAAATCCACTTGATGTACAAAATAACGAAGAAAATGTATTATAAATTCGAATACCTGTTTTTTTCCCAATACAAATCCTTGCTCAGCCCTGGTTGCGTATCACGGTGGATTTTATTTTTCGCCCTGTTCTCAACCTGATCTTGCTTTCAAAATTCTCATTGAACCTGACGTTAACCTTTTGTCGACCTAATTCATCTCTGGATTGTTTATTCCAAAATGTATTACAATTTTCTCGACTCGGGCAGACACACGATTATTGAGACTATAGTAAATCCATACAGTTTACAGTTCCCTCGTGTATGACAATATTTTTTCTCCCTCCAGTTCAAATCATGGATCAAGGATCGCAAGAAACTCACAGTCTTTTTATTCTAAATTTAATTATATTACAATGTTTCAATGAATTATCAAAATAGCACGAATTTAAAATTGAACATTGAATCTTTGAAAACACACGACGTGTGCAGTTTATGCACATCGTACGATGTACATCCTCGTTCTACTCGCAACGAGTACTCGTCATTTGACACTTGACTTAACTCATCTTCTTTCCGCTTCAAACCTCTTCTCCACACTTTCACTTCCTAAATTATTTCGTCTTCCCGCATCTATTTCACACTCCCTTCCGTTCTAGATAAAAATTGTATTTCCATCGATTACTTATTATCGTACCGTATCGTTTCTCCATCATGCTTCACGAGAGTTATTTATGAGATTATATGAAATTTCATCCATCATTTTCCCCTGTAGAATTAGGATTCAAGTATGTCACTTTGGCTGAAAACAGCATTATTCTGGCTCCCGTTCTCACAAGTCTTCAAGTCTCGATACTTTCTTATATACACGGAAAAACCGGGTCTTTCTAATATTTAAAAAAATGACTGTCAATTAAGGGAAAACGAAAATCGCTGGAAAATATTCGTAGTGAGTCTATTAAAAATCTGTAGTCGATGTATTAACAATTTAAAGTTTCACTGTGAAAAATACCAATGAAACTATCAACTGTTGATATTTTGACTACGAATATTTTGCAGCGATCCTCTTTTTCCTTAAATTGACAGTCATTTTTCTAAACGTTGATGATGAATTCTTTCTAAATATTAATAGACCCGGTCTTTCCATGTAGTACATCCTCATAAAATTATATAAGTTAATTGTAACCTGTTGTGTGCCGTAGCTACAAAGTGCTACATAAAATTTCCATAAATATTTTCATACAAGAAAACATATTGTAATCTATTCGTATGATCGATATCATTAAATAAAGAAATTATCTGAATCATCGAGTAGATAGAAAACAATACCTTCTTTTAAATCATTATGTCATCGTTATTTCAAAGTTTTCATTCGCGTAAGACAATACGTACACGTTCGACTGTGTATCCAATTTTAGAAATAACATTGAACTAACCTTGTTGTATTCATGCAGTCTTCCATCCTTGTACAATAATATTGATCGACAAATTTTAAAACAACCTAAATTCAAGACGTTGCCGCCTGGCATTTCTCGTCCATTATTGTTATTACTTATTGCTTTCCTCCTCTCATTTATTTGCCATCTCATTCAAGCGTATATACGAATGTTCATCTTGTGATATTTCTCGTAGTTGCATGTAATCATCAGACAAACCAATAAGTAGAGGCTCGCGATAGAGGGGATTGAAGCGTGTGAAGTTAGAATTTTCTCCATCACCCTGCTCGACGATGTTGAATAAATGTTCAATCAAACCGTTAAGAGATCGTTTATTCTGCAATTTGTATTGAAATATTTTTGAATTGTCGAATAATATGTACACGCACTGTAGTTGAAATTCATTCAGGATCATATTACAGATTCGTAATGATGTCTAACCGTTGAAGATACGATTATACGTACCAGGATTGTTACAACGCGATTTACGATGTACATCTGATGCTCCATACGCGAGATATATAATTCCCATTACGTCATCAAAACAGTACCTCCGAGATACAATATTTTTTTCATTTTGGTACATGAATTATCAATGCTTCAGCATTAGAATCGGTGTGACAAGCTTTGATCTCGGTAGTACACTGTACGAGGAAATAAACTTCATGGTATCTTCCGACCGGATGAATAGAATTCGCTTCAGCGAAGCAACCCTCCATTACAATTTCTAAGGTGCAGCAGCAGAGTTGTTGGAAATTCAAGTGTAATTTATATATGTGAGATTAGCAGTCATAGAATATTTCACTTGTTCAGAAAACTCTTGTTTCAACTGATGAAGCGACCGTGACGAAACGGAATCATCCTCCGTTACGATTACATCTGTTAGGTACTTTGAATTCAAAAAATCAAACATTCATTTCGATGAATGGGTTCTTTTGAAAGCATGTCGTTAATGTTTCCGTGTTAATTTTCTTCCTGCACCTCCTTCAACGAACCCCAATGATGATTACAGGGGTCTACACCCCCTCATGTAAGTAAACCTCTGCAGTAGATTGCCTTGCAATTCCTTGTCCTTGGATAGCCATCTGACGATCCTCCAAAGTTCCAGCCGAGAAAGGAGGTATATTCCCAAATTATAATATTCGCCATTGATTTGGCATGGCAGTCGGCTCATTGGTTCATCGTAAAATCTTTTCTCAGAACTATTTTTATAGCTGAATAAAAAACTACAAAAATATATATATATATCCTTCTCAATTAATAGTTTCCAAATCCAAATGTAGGATGATCCTTTGAATTGAATATAAATCAAAAAACAAAGATAATAAGATTTCAATAAAAGGAGCAAAGATGACTTCTCGAGAAAAATCAGAATATTTTTATGTTTTGTTTTCACATAGACGGGACACGAGAATGATATCGTGAAGATTTTTAGAAAAATAGAGGACAAATAAAATCATCGAAATATTTGTTCGTATATACTTGACTTATGACTTCCAACACAATTTTCTCGCAAACAAATTCCTTGTGGTGCAAATAGAAATTCTCTATCGAGGTAGCGAATTGAGAAGAATTTCTCTTGACTCAAATAACTATTTATAAGACAGCAAGATTAATTTAGAATGCCACTTGAACGAATTGTGAGAGCCGACTTAAATGGACTATCAAACTGTAATCGGAACTAGAAATTCGGTACTAATAAAATCACGTTTTCCGATTTCATTTCCAAGCTAATACGAACGAGAGAACAAAAGGATGTTTCGGAGCGTAAGATGGGATATCTTGTTCGAAATAATTAACGCGGTATGGCGAAAGAAATGAGAATTATGTAGAAAATATGTGGAATCTTTTATAAGATTTCGATATCGTTGGAGTTTCGATCGTTCATTGAAATGAGATCCGAACTAAGAATAGGGGTGAAGGAATTTGATTTACATTGAGAGAAATTATTACTAATACCAAGAAAATATTTTCTCAATTCAAGAAATCTATTCAACACTTTCTCACTATCTTCCCTTAGAATAACATAATTTGAATATACTCGTATGAGAAATCACTGATCGTTCCATAATTAACATCCAAACACTTCTGAACTTCAATCAACTCATACTATTGAAAGTGGTTCTCTATAAGCAACAAATTTTCAGCACGTTCGCATTTTTCACACGTGGATTGTTTGTAAGGGTATCAAACATAAGCCCATCAGCAGAATTCGAATGGCAGAAAATTTGATTGATCGTAATGTCAATATGGGATTTGCTCACTCACAAACAACCATGGAAAATTTCCGATCAGAGCAACAGTGACATCGCGTGTGATTCGTTTCACAAATTCAAAGACGATGCAATGTATGATTATGAAATAATTCCCGAGTCGAAAAATTGTAATACTTCTTAGAGCCTGATTAACTCCGTAATACGCGACGATCCAGAGTTTGATCAGGTTGAATGAAAAGAAGATCAGATTGAGAACATGGTGAGATCAGGGTTAAAAATGAAATCAAACCTGATTCACTCCGTAATATGTAACCAATCAGAGTTGAATCAGGTTTCACTTTTTGACTCGGGTTGGATTCTCATTGAGTTGGGAGCGAATTCTACCAACAGGTCTTACCAATAACATCAACAAAGCTGGCCTGGATTATTACCACGCTGGTATCGATGAATTACTCGTACCGTTTGTGACCATATATAATTGAGATCATCCTCGAATTCTTGAGAACATGGGAGGATGGGCGAACCCATTGATGGTTGACTGGTTCTCTGATTACGCGAGAGTCCTCAAGAAATCTGTGCTTGGATTCAGAAAAATTTTCTTGAATTAAGAGAAAATATTTGTGGAGAAATGAATTTCTTGGTACAGGAAAATATATTGTTGATGATAATAATTATTCCTCTCTGTGTAGAGAATTTAGATGGGAAATTATATAAAATTCTGTCTCGAAGAAGGATACATAATTTATATACTCAGATAAAAATGGCTTGGTTCAAACTTGATTAGGGATTAATAATAAATTGGTTCCGGCAATCTAAGATTGTCTTGTCTGTGAGTTTTGGTCCAATCTTGATCCATTCTTCTATCAATGTTTGTTCTATATTGACCCTAGGACACAAAAAATTTCAAATGGCTGTATCTCATTCAAAACTGAATGCATTTGAATTCACCACGGATGGGTTTTGTTCGTTAGAGTTTATAGTTCAAAAATATTTAGGTTGAGAACTATTATCAATAAAGAGATCCCTGGTAAAAAAAAATCTGACTGAATGTCTCTGAAAATTCGACGTTTCAGAGAAATTCAAAGTGATTCAGGAAGATTCAGAAGAATTCAGAGATTGTTGGGTCAGGGAAAATTGGGCGTTGAACTTTTTAGGAGGATTCAGAGGGATTCAGAGAAATAAATTGAGCGAAATTTTTAGTTCAAAAATTTCCGAAATATTCAAGGGAAAACTGTGTATCTTGAAGTCTTCAGGGGAATACAAAAGAATTCATGAGAGATTCACACAAATGTAGAGGAATTTAAAGAGATTCGGACAAATTCGGAGAAAGTTGCGGAATCTGAATGAATAGAATTCCGAAGGATTCAGGAAGATTCTGGGAAATTTCTAAATCTCCATCAAAAAAATTCAGTGAGATTCACGGAAAGTTGGAGAGATTCAGGATACCACTATCTGACGAGTCTCCAATTTCTTCTGAATCACTCTGAAATTCTCCTGAATCTCTCTGAAAAACAGATCTCAGAGGAATTCGGAGAAATTTTTTTTTACCAGGGATACTCAACCATTGGGAGAGAAAAAAACGTTTAGGGGAGACCCTATACGTCCGTTCTAGGGTTAAACACAAAAATTGACGGAGCCTGCAATGATATTGTCATTTCACAATGACAAAAATCCGTCAACTTAAAACCACTTGTCAATTTTTATTCGAGTGTATATGAAAATTGTATACAAATTCTATGAAATTATATTCCAAGTCAGAATTATCTCTCAATAAACAAAAAGATATCTTGAAGATATCTTTGAGATACCTGCATGAATCTTGAGGAATCTCGAGATTTTTTCGTGAAGTTATCTTAAAGATACATAAAAGATGTCTCATACAACAAAATATTACTCTTGAGATATGTTTCACTCTCTAAAATTGTTAGAGTGGTATTTCACTCTTTAGCCAGCCAAAAGTGAGCCTGTCGAAATTTCGAGTGAAATTTCCACTCTTTTAGAGTGATAATCTAAGGTTTGAGGTTATAAACTTACATGTGGCTGCAGCCACTCCAATTCTAGAGTGAATTTTTCAGTCTAAAAGAGTGGGAGTTCACTCGAAACGAGTGAAAATCCCACTCGAAGTGGACTGGCTCACTTTGAGACTTAGTGGAGTGAAACGAATGATTTTCCACTCTTCCAGATTTAGAGACTAAGAATCTTTTGCAAGATGAGAATAAGATATCCTACAGACTCCCATTTCAGACATCTTCAAGATATCTCAAAGTTATTTCTAAGATATCTGAAACATATCTCTAAGATACGTTAAAAATGATCCCTCTGCGGCATATTCAAAATGCTATAAATGATAATAATTTTCAATTAAAAATGAAGAAAAAAACATTAATATTCCCCAGATTTTCATTGCACTTCCCGTCGGTAGGTATTTGAGGTATTTTTTTCCTGTCTGAAAAATTTTCACCATACATCTTGAAGATATCTTTATGAAGGCATGCACTGAGAAAAAGGATTCGTTGACTCAAATGACATTTGTTTACAGTAAATAAATCGTATATTTGGATACGAGCAAAGAAATATTTACTAATATTCATTTTATCACATAGTTGTTGAATACACCACATATTTCTTTGAGTCAACTTCATACCGACTATGATTCGATAGATCTGAATTTGACAAGAATTCATATTCATTTACATTAACTTCAATCACTTTGAATCAAATGAATGATTTGGTTATAGTTAATAAATATGAATTTCTTGACTCAACACAATGTTTGGTTATAATCAATATGTCTTATTTGTATGAAATGATACTTCTTGAAAATGCTCAACCAAATGCGTTGATTTGTCAGAAGGAAACCTTTTTCTCAGTGTGGAACCATTGCATGTTTTAGGGATCTTGCGGAAGATATCCTAATTTTATAACTTTCAGATATCTGAAAGTGATAATTCAGATGTATCCCAGATATATCCATCTCAAATTCGACACCTTCATTTCATTCCTTGAAGTTATCTCAAATGTATTTTCAAGGAATTTATGTTTATCGAGAAGTGCGGTTAAACATTCATTTGTGAGTCTCGTTGCATTCCAGTACATACCAGAATTGCATAACGCATTGCATATGTTTCATAAGTCATACGTAGAAAGAACTCGCACTAAATTGGTTTAAAACTTCACCTACTTCCATTAATTTCATTATTTAATATGTAATATTCTTCTTCTATTGTCATTTATGATCTGAATACCGTGGAATCACCTGTATGTACTTTTATTTACCCTAGTAAGGATGATTATAGCGGTTGTCTAGCATCTTTCAAGGCCCTCGCAGGGGAATTAGTCACTAGAAAAGACTTTGATATGAACTGAGGCCAGAATCATTTCTGCTGAGATATGTTTGTATAGACAATGTAGATAGCCCTCAATGCCAATAACATTTGTTACTCTAATCAATGAATATTTATCATTTTTCTGATCTCAAAAGTTCGAATCGTTTATATTAATCAAATACTTTATGAGTAGACCTTTGTAAGAATGCACCAGTCATTTACGAGAGACTTGTAACCTTGTGTTGAAGAGAAATATGAAAACACCTAACAGTTATTCAACATCATTTAACAAATCTACTTGAAAACCGGGCGTTGAACTCTGTTTTGAAATTTTACAATGCTAATAATTAAATACTATTTTCTTCTTGGATACAAAAATAAACCTGAAACATTCCCCAAAGAGGAGACGTCTTTGTGTATGATTCTTCAAAATAAAAAGAATTCTTTTATCGTATTTCATAACAGTCGATACGCGACGTTTCGAGACTCGGCCCTATATTCTTGAAAAAAATTCCAAAAAAATATCCATTCAAATGTTATATAACATTCAAAACACCAAGCTTCTTCGACTTTTCAATCTTCTCACCGGCAGCTGAGTTATAAAATAGTTTTAGTCTTTTCTCGCGTAAATAGAGAAAGACTGTTTCTCACCGTATCGCATTCACAAAAGTCTTTTCACAATTATTTGCTACAACGCTTGTTGAATTCATGTCGACGACGTAGCATGGAACACTGAAAAAAAGGCAGGTAGTTCTTTTTCTTCATTTTACTCCCATACGTGCTGGTATTTTTGTTTCCGAATAAACTGTGAGGAGGACGATTTGTTTATTCATCTTCCATCGACGGTCAATCAAAAAAAAAAGTGGGAAGTGATGCATTATGTTTATGTAGATCTCGAAAAACTCATGAAATATTGCACTTCGTGCAATACAGTGAATACTTGAAACCCTCATTGTGGAAAAAATCGGAAAATTTATCAAGAAATTCTTCGGCAATTCAGGCAGCAATAATTGATACAAAGAAAAACTTGAAAACATGATATGTTGATGAAGTTTGAATTGTTTATTGAAACGAATTGATAAACTAATAATAAAATCCTCAACTGGTGAGAACCCAAAATCTTACAGTACATTTTTTCAACGATGTTTCCAATCCCAAGGAGTTAATTGGAGAATATAAACATCGATGATTCGTTAACTATGACGCATTTTAATTATTATTTCGTTTCAATAAACAATTTCAGCTTCAAGAACGTGAAATTTGGAGGAATTTGAAAGGAATGTTGGTAATTCTATCTTTCTATAAAAAAATATGATGAATTCACTAAATTCTCGGGAATTTTCATCCAATGGGATCGGGTTAATTCCTTCCTGAGAAATTTCGTTGAATCCACAACAACTTCCAACAGAAATATCAAAGTTCACGCAGAAATTCCCAACAGTGGATTGTATATCCCTCTTTTAATAGTACAGTCAATGTAGATCCTCTCTTGTGTAAACCTTCTCTTCTTACGATTGAGTAATAAATATCATTCACGGTATCATGGAATATAAATTCACAAAATTATCAAGCGAATTTCATACAATTCACACAATCCTTGCTTGATATCTTTGCGTCGTGACTTTGTATCAACCATTTACAGACCGATATGAAATTTTCAATACAAAATCCCAATTCCAACTGAACGAATATCGTTAACAATGTACGTATGAAGTAATATTCAACGACATACGAAATATTCACATATACGCGCATACGCGTGTGAGTTGAAAAATCTCGAGCTCAACCTCTTCCTGATCTATTAATCGACGAGCATTAAGAAGTACCTCGACACCTAAGGATAAACCAGGATAAACTGCGAACCCAGGGATGAGAGGGTATATTTTTTCTCGCCTATCGTATAATCCACGGATTATTATCGAGGTTCCGAACGGCCGTATATTTTATCACGGGCCAGAACGACAGAACTCCAGATGCGCCCGAAGCTCGTAACCGTTCGTTGTGAAATGGGCACGGTAAAGCTGTTTCGTTTAAAGAGACGATCCAAACATCGCCAATAATCCACGATCGCGTTCAACTGCGCATAAATAACCGCTGGTATCCCGGAAATCGCTAGCGAACGTGTGAAATTTACAAATCAAATGCCTGAGACTCGAGTTAATTTCGTAACGATTGTCGTCAAGTATCTGTATACAGATAAATTTAAATCAAACGAACATAATCGGAATCTTGGAAATCATCGATGGATCCTAAGCATCGAAACATATCATTCTCGGGTTTCAAGTTTCCTCTCAGAAAAATATTCCCGCGTTTTTATTATCATCGTCATCGATATATCCTACAATTATTTTTAACTTTCACCAAATTTCTGTGTATTCGAATGAATTATGAGGAATACTACATCGATTGTTTTCAATCTTTGAGAATGTTGTTTAAATATCCTGCCGAACTCGGTTGACCTCTGGTGACAATTTGGTGGAAACATTGGTTTTGCTGGATTAATAGTTATTTTGGCACTTTTTCTAAAGAAAAATTGAACGAATCTCAATTTGGTAATTTTTATCGCCACACTGAGAGGAAAAATAAGCGTACAAATTACAATTTTTATTAACAAAATTAAATATCGCTTAAACATCAGTTTAGTAAATTCATTTATCTTGTATCATCCACCACGTGGTTTTTTGATATCCTCTCACACGGAGAAGAAAAATTCACAGCGATCTTGTTAGCTGTGACTGCAACAAATGTTGACTTCTCCAGTAAGATTTGTTCGCTATTCTATAGGACTGAAGACTTGTTGGAAGAGCAAACATTTTTGGCTGTTGTGGCTTACAAGATTGCTGTGATAGCGAATGGTTTGCTGTTGCAGCCAAAAAATTTGCTGCTCCAGCAAAGCAGGGTTGATAGCGGTCCTCGAATCCTAACAGAACCGACCAATCACACATCTCTGTTTAATAGGATAACCAACAAGAACAAAAAGAAATTCAAGGACTATCAACCCTGTAAAAGGAAACCATCAGAATTAGATTTCGCTGCCACAGCAAATTTCTTTTTTCCCCGTGCAGGGCAAAGTATCGGAAATATTTCAAAGTAAACAATATATATCCAACTGACTCCTCGATGATATAGCGTTTAGTGTTGCCGCGATATTATCGTCGAAATTCAGAAATAATCGATTATCTTAATTTTGAGAGGTTTTCATGGAACTTTTAACGCGTAGATCTTCGACTGAGCACGAAATGAAACGGAATAATGGATCATCTTGGTCTTTTAAACAAAATGAATCAAAATATTCTTACACTATCGTAACGATAATTATCGATATATCGTAACGATAAATGGAAGCATATCTTGGTTTATTTTGTGTACAAGTCTGGGATTATTCATTATTCCGTTTCATTATGAGCATAATCGAAGATTCGTGGATTATATATTCCATAGGAACGTGTAAGAATTGAGATAATCGATTATTCCTCAATTATCGACGATAATATCGCGGCAACACTAATAGCGTTAATTCCGCTCACAAATCGGTCATTAAATACACGAAGAAAAAATTTAGCTGAATACCTTCTACTGGTGTATCAAATTTTTTATTGTGACAGCCAACTGTTTGCTATCACAACGAAAAAATTCTGACTTCTCCAGCAAAATTTGTTTGTTATTCTACATATGTACTGAAAATTTGGTGAAGGAGCAAACATTCCTTGCTACCAGAGCTAAAAAATCGCTCTCATATTTAACAAGATTGCTGTGATAGCAAATATTTTGCTGTCACCATTTTCTGACCAAGTTTTCAGTTCCCCAAAAATCGAGTGAAATTAGTTCAGTCTGGAATCGCCAAGGTAACTTTGACTATTCGGTACGGTTTTCATTTCCCGATACAACACTTTTTAAGAAATTTTGCTTATTTTGTATGAAAATTTATCTTCCAATCCATTACCTGTATTCTTTGATACACTTTCGTTCACAGGATGTTATTCAAAGGGAAAATATTGATTCGTTTCAACAATATTTCTTCCACATAAATATCATTCATTTCTTCGAATGAGATTCGAAGATTCGAAAGAAAAAAAGAATGCTTGAAATTCTCGAGGAAGGTTTCTCTCATGTCGCTCGAAGTCTTTTGTTGGTATCGACGCAGTACGGAACAGTAACGATTGGGAACATCGTCTATTGCAAGATTATGAGATCGAATCAAACGAAACCCACTCAATCGTAACAAGTGCTCACAGGAAGAATGAGGATTTTATCATCATTACCCGAACGTCAGGTCTTACTTCCTTCTTAGAACGCCAAGTAGTTATCTCTACGCATACTTGACTGTCGTGTACACTATTGTCTTCCTTTTGTTTATTATCGTTTCACAAACGAGTTAAAAGCCAAGTAGGAGAAGGAAAAGGAATGAGTTTGGCATAAGAGAAAGTATAATAGTACAAATCGCTACGTCCGCAGCAAGGAGTTGTTCTTCTCGAAGGGAGGTGTAACGTAAGGCAGTACGGTCTCTATCCACAGAATTTCATTCTATCATGTTTTTTTCTTCATTTTCAGTACTCAATTTTGTGGTTGATGTTTGGATTTCACTTGGCCAGAATAATAAAAAGTCTACCTGTCATGCAACAATGAAGAATAATAATGATTTTTTCATTCGAGCAAAGACAAACAGCGAACAATCGTGGATTTCTTATTTGAATTCGTGTGTGTCAAAAATTGTGGTCGGAGCGTGATGAAATCTGCTGTTTCGTGTACTGACACCTGCTATGTACTTAGCGAATCGTGCTGGTTTTTTTTTTTCAAAACTCCCACCGCAAAACCGTATCGTATCAATTTACAACGATAGGAGAGGTAGTTGGCTGTCGATGGTAGCCACTGCTCTGGACATTTTTTCAAAACAATAGTGGAATCGATACGCATTCATCTTGAATGAAAACTAGCATTCGTTTTGTTTTTTGAACACGAAAGAAAGAAAATTTGCTGACGCGGCAAATCAAGGTATTATAAACACGGAGAGAAATTTATAGTTAAATTTACTATGGGACTTTGTAATCGAGGAACAGACTCAACTTACGATGAAATTAACTATATGACGAAGCGATAGAAACATGATTAAATTCACTATGTTTCACAGTAAATGCTATTGGAAAGTCAGTCTGTTCCTCGGGCACAATAATCACAGAGTAAATTTAATTACAAAAAAATTTCTCTCCGTGTAGAGAATAGCGAATCTCTTTGCTCATTGGATTGCTGAGAGAGCAACGTGATTAACTAAAACAAAGCAAACAAACTTTGCTGTGGAAGTCAACATTTGATTTCATCCTTTTTCTCTGTGAATATCCCAACGGATTTGCAAATTCTTATACGATGTAATACTTGGGTAGGGATGAAAAATTCTTGAGGAGATAGTTTGGAAAGAAGACATTTCAAAATAAATTGTAATACATCGTACGAATGTTTCCAAACTATCCACGGTGATTATACATCAATACGCGCTATACAAGGTATTTACTCTATGAATTTATCACAAGAGAGTTTTATTTCAGCTCAGTCAATTATCTTTAGAACTCTCCTCACATTTCATAATGATACGTTGTCATCAAAATACAAGTTACATATCGCAAGGAGACATGTATAATTATTCTGTGCAGAGTAAGGATATTTAATCTTATGCTTTCAATATATTCTAAACTATCTTGCGTTGAACGATAACCAAAATATCATTTACTTTCAACTGAGGTGAACAAAGAACTGTGGATTTGAATGGTTATATACAGCAGACTGTTTCAATGACATTCGGATAAATAATTTACATAAAAACTTTCGAGGAGGTGTAAAAAGGCATCTGTGGAAAGCAGAGGTCTTAATATTAATATTTAGATGTCGCGCATCGCACTTTTTCATTTCTCATTTAAATAACACGGGAAAAAATGTTTTTAAAGTTTGAAATTTTTCAACTTCTCAAGGATCCACTGAACTGCTAAGACTATAACTTATTGTTATAGAGAATTGAACGCTCTACAAAAAAGATCCTCACGAAATTTTCGATAATCCTACTCCTTCGAAAGTTATTCAAGGTCAAAGTTGAACCTACAAAGAAATTCATGATTTTTCCCACTTTTTGGCAGATCTATCAAAAAATCTATCTATCTTCTTGCAAAATTGAGCTTTGAATAATATTTTTCGATGTATTTTTGTAGTTCTGAGGATGTTGTTGAAGTTTGAATCGTTTATAGAAGTGAAATGAAAATTCAAACTCACAAAATCTGTCAAATCATTGTTATTCATTTTGTCGAATTGGCTCCTTAGAACTGGGTCGCTTCCCTGATCGTAATAAAAGAACCTTAACATAGTCCTTGTTTTGGGAGACTTTTAATGTGAAATTCACATTTTTTCAGTGAATAAATATTGGGAATCGAATATACAGTGTATTTAATTCATTTCACAAAAGAACCGCCGCTAAAAATGTTTTAAAAAATTCTGTCTGTATTTAAGGACTTGTTCTACTGCTATGACCTGTTAGGGATTTTTTTCAGTCTCAAGTATTTATTTCAATTTGTTAAATTTAGAAAATTTCCACACTTCCAGCCAAATGTGCAGACTCAAGATGACGTTGTAAAAATTATTACTAGGTTTCATACGCAGTCATTGAAGGGTACCCGTTTCCGAAAAACAAGTGTCAACTCTTTTGACTCCACCCTAACCAACAGAGTAGACTTGAAATAATCTCAGAACTACAAAAATATTCCGAAAAATATTATTCAAAGCTGAATTTTGCAAGAAGATGGATAGATTTTTTGATAGATCTGCCAAAAAATAGGAAAAGCCATGAATTTCTTCGTAGGTTCAACTTTGACCTTGAATAACTTTTGAAGGAGTAGTAGGATTATCGAAAATTTCGTGCGGACCTTTTTTGTGGAGCGTTTGAGTCTCTATGAGAATATGTTATAGTCTTAGCAGTTCGGTGAATCGTTGAGGAGTTGAAAAATACCAAATTTCAAAAACATTCTTTCCCGTGTTATTTAAATGGGAAATGAAAAAGTGTGATGCGCGACCTCTCGATATTATTATCAAGAGCTCTGCTTCTTACAGGTGTCTTTTTACACCTCCTCGAAAGTTTTTATGTACGGGTTTCGAATAGAAGAAAATTTCGATTTTTTTGAAACAGTCTAATATACAGTTGAATTTTTCGAAAAATCGATTTTCGTAATGTACATACATTTGAGTACACACACAGAGAATTTCAAATCAATTCGGCAATTATTGTCCAAGTTACACGCATATTTTTAAAATTTTGTTACTCTATGTCAAGTGATTTTGAAACTTTGAATGCGTTTCCCTCCAAACTGTGTTTTCAAAGTCGGTGACCAAGATTTCTCGAAAACGGCTGGACCGATCAGTCTCAAATTTCAACACAAGCTTTTTGACTATATTTTTTAGTGATGAATCGAAGGTTTCTTCCCACCGATGAATATTTCTTCTTATGAACAATTCAAGGCCAAAATTTCGTTGAAAAATCGATGTTTGTTTTCTTAGAAGCCGCCAGTTTGTCAAAAAATTCTATTTCGCTTATTCCTTTGATCAATTACTAGATTATACGTTACTTTAACGAAATCCGTTTGGTTTTTTTCATTTTGAAAGATTCAGTTCCGAGATATCGTGGTCACCGCAAAGTGCTTTTTTTAAGAGGAGCTCCTGGAGATCAGCTATAACAGCTCTTGAAATTAGTATTCTTACAAATGAAAAATGTTAAAATACAGTTGAAATAGTGAAAAATCATGAAATTCTCAAAAAAGAATTTTTTTTCTTATTTTGCCCCCGTACCCTGAGACCTATATCTTGACCCTAAGTATGAAAAAAAACATACGTTCACTTTCGTACGCAGTTTTCCGAAAGTTTGAATTTCGACAAATTTTCAGACAAAAATCGATATATCTTGAGAACTAATTGGAATAGAGAGTTCAGATTTTCACCACATATTCAGTAGATCTTTCACTAAATATTTAGGTAGAATGAAATCTTTAGGTGGACATTTTGCTTAGGAACATAATTTTTAGGGGTGTGTGGGTACCCGATTCATAGGGTTTTTATCGGGTCGGGTCAGGTTTTTCAATTACCCGAGTTTTTCGGGTACCCGATTACATTCGGGTAATTGGAATATAGCAAACGTTTTCCTCAGCAGGAAATATTGTGACAGCAACTCGATCAAGATTGCTGACAAAACATGTGGAAGAGTTGTGCTTCCTCCATTCAAATTTAAAAATACGAAAAAAGAATGATATTTATAAGAAGAATATTTATTTTCATTGATGTTCAAGATTCTATATTGTGGTTACTAAATACGAAAATAGATGATATATTATTCATGAGATATAAATGTGATTATATTTTTTAATTGAAATAAAAAATAAATATAAACATTCCATGAAGCAATTTGGAGATTTCTTAATGCGCTGCATAATCAATTACATGGAGTGAAAATCCTAATAGACTTGTAGTGAATATGGCATTCTTCATATTAGAATTGAATTCATATGAAATCCCCTTATTCCTACAATCGCTCAAGACAATTTGTCCTTAAAATATCAACGGCAATGGCAACTTCGAATAGAAGTTGAAAATATTAAATTCAAGCGGTTTTATTATATTCGGGTACCCGACTTGGAAAACCCGATTTAATCGGGTACCCGACCCGACCCGAAAAGAAATACTAATACCCGAACCCGACCCGACCCGATAAAAAGTGCTACCCCTAATAATTTTATATATATGCATGTTTTTTTGAAAAAAAGTCTGAAGTTTACTTTATGATTTTTGGAAAACCACTAATGCTACCCAAATATCTAGATCAGATCATTATCTTCGAGATGAGACCATGAGCAGTGCAATATGTTGGATAGTTTTTTAGATATATCACTTTGAAATATGGTCTGAGAAACGTGAAAAAGAACAGTTTTTATTCGCTGTAGCCTATATGTGACAACTTTTTGGCCATTTCATATTTTTGTATTTTTCGTTAGCCTACTACACACTAGGAGAAAAATAGTTGAGCCATTTTTATTTTGTATTTGAAAAGAAGTATTTTTTCAGTGGCGAATCCCCTTAACTGTCTTTTCAGGAAAAATTCTTGAAAAATCGCTTTTTCTTGCGCCTCTTAACTGTATATAACCCCTTAACACTGTAAAATTTTGTGCGATAGAAATGTTTTTACAATATCGTGGTTTGAATTAGTACAAGGAGTACAAGAAGCGATAAATTGAACGTGGAATTTTTATATGAAAATTATATAGAATTCTCTCATCTATCCATGTTTTTCTCAACCATAGATCTTCGTGTACACCGAGGAATTTTTCCTTGCGAGCGTCCATATAAATAGAGGTACATGTATCCCCTTCGCACGTTGAAAATAAAATATTTATAAACTAGCATTCGCGATGATAATTAGATATCAATGTACACAGCATAAATATGATGAATCAATGTAAATTGATACTCCATCACGATGAAACAGTTGATCTTCTCTTTATATATTGACCTCCTCGATCTCCTGTCTTGGTTATCCTCTTCTTACATTTATACGTATGCAATAACTACACAGCCATGAGTATAGATATCATTTCCTGGCAGAGTGATCTGGATCAGTTTCGTACCCACACACCTTTCATATATACATATATATCTATCTATACATACACATGTATCAGTGATTCTTCTTTATTTTCTTCAGCTCGTATCCTAACGGTTATCAAATACACGTACTATACACGCACCCGTGTTCTATGCGTATATATATTTCAATTATAATATATCATTGGAACATAACCCAGTCGATTCTCAGTCGATGATTATCCCATTCGTTTAATTAAGTCTTCCTGTCATTTGTTTATATTTTCTTTTTCTCTTCTTGTTTTTTTAGGGCCGAGCCATAGGATGGGCCCGACCGTTCGAGGAGTCTACGTGCTACATTGAAGTAGTAGCACTCTGGACAGAAAAAAGGAGAAGGAAGTTGTGAGGAGAGGGCGAGCAAGAAAGAGGAAGAGAAAGTAAAAAGAGGGAGGTTAGGAGGGAAAGAGCGACGAAGAATGCCTGCCTCGCAAGCCGCGGCCGCAGAGCGGCGAAATGAAAAGATGGTGGGTAATTCGATGCATATATGTATGTATATATATTTATATGTGTACCAGACATATGCTCAAATAAAATTTTTCATGTCCGCGCAATTTGCATAATTTTACGTTCTCCTTCTGTTGTGTCGTACTTCTGTAGGTAGACGTTTCTTATTTCTGTCATATTTTTTGTGCTTTCTTTCTCCACGTCGTTCCTACGCGATGTGCAATTATTAAATGGAGCGCGGACTGGAATATACGGGAGAGGAGGAAGATTAGATAAACTGTGCTTAGGAAATGAGGTTTCCAGGGTGAACACGTGGCTGGTATTCAATGGGATTCTGGTGTGGGGTTATTTTTTTTTTTTTTATTGCAATACACGGGTTAGCACCCTTTGATATAAAAAGTAAATACAGAGTCAATACAAGACAACGTCCAAAGACGCGTAAAATACAATTACAATATGGTCATGCATTAACCGACAGTTTAAACCGATTCAAGGAAACACCAAACAATTCCATCGACCGATCGAAATTATTTGCTAATTCACAAATGCGAGAAATCGGATCATAATTTCCAAATCTAGATTTAAATTGTACAGGTCTAAATAAAAGCGCTCTCCTAACTGGTCTACCGGGGATGTTAAAATTAACTTTACTCAGCAATGACTCGCAATCAAGACAACCATTAATCAATTTAAAAAGAAATAGGAGATCATTCATTTGTCTCCGCTCTTCGAGGGTAGTTAATTTTGTTCCCGATTGATTGCATGAATTGGGAGAGACGTCTTTTAGACTTCTTTTAGACATGTTTTGAAGGTTTGAAATACATCTCAATGGGTCCAGTATTGATGCAGTTGTAATCGTGCTCCCCCTGGTTAACCCTAGAACACGACACTGGGGTATTTTTCTACCTCAAGGCGTTTTGAAAGCTGTAGGTGACGGAGGTATTGCTACATATCGACCCAGGATCCTGACCATAATTCGGTGTAGAGTTCTGAAAGGGAGAAGAGTCGATTAGAAGCGAAATTACCCCAGTGTTGTGGTAACGTCGGTACTTTGTGCGATGGTGTGAAAATTCATACTCGAAAATTTGAAGGAAAAGCTTGGGATTTGCAGCAGTTTTTGCAGAATTTAAATTCTCTGTCATTATTCGCAGTGTTTCCATGTGAAAAAAAAGAATTATGAATCAATTTTGTTACCAATGTTACTTAATTTACCTATTTATGCGGTAAGGTAAGAGACCCTATACCCGATCAGGGGCTAGAATCCGATCATTTTCATTATTACATGAGTTGACCAAGTAATTTAGCTACACGGAGAAAAAAATATACTACTTTTTCTTATTTTGCTTGGTAAACCAGAAACAGGAAGGTTTGTAAAACCAATTTTTACATAAAAATACGGGAGATTGATAATGAATCAGTGAATTTTACTATACGCTTTATGAACTTCAACGTTCAGCGTTTAAAATTTCGTAATCTTCCGTCTTTTTATGTACAAATTCATTCTACAAACCTTCCTGTTTCTAGTTTACTAAGAAAAATAACAAAAATTCTCATATTTTCGAGCAGCATTGTGGATCTCTGGTAGAAGTTTCAAATGGAAAAGTTAATTTTCGATCGATTAATTACAAAAAATCTTTTGGTTGAAGAGTTTTCGCACAACTAAACCACAAAAACCTAGAACATAAGGACTGATCGGGTATAGGATCTCTTACCTTAAATGCGGACAAAAAGACTGAAAGAAATTGAAAAATGTTTCCTCTACATGTCTCAGTATTATTCTACCAATGATAATCGTAAACAATTATATTTTCACATGAATACATGTTTTCATAACATTTACATTGACTTTCGTCCTTTTTTGAGGATCGTCAATTTTTCAACTTTCACGTTCTCAAATGAATATACTTTGAGAAAAAAATCAAAATTCTGTTTTATCCATGTTCTAGATAATTGTTTCAAGTTTCCAAATGTTCTTGGATATTCAAAATCGGATGGAAATTTGAAAAGTTACGGCCATTTTTTGGACAAAAGTCAAAATGTAATTTTTTGCGATTTATTTTCGCTTCGAACTGATATTTTGCGATTTTTTCATCATATTTTCGGATTGAAATTCATACTATTGTCTTCGTCTTGAAAAAACGAAGAAAATCGTATTTTGCAAAATCTATTTTCCATGATGAATATTTGTGTAAATCACGTTCAAAGACGTGCACTGTTAGAAAAATCTGTTTGGAATTTAATGTAAAAAGTTTGGAAACAATTAACACGCACAATTGTGTATTAATTTTCAAACATTTTTGTATCCCCAAAATAATAGACAGAATTTTGAAATTCAAGCCACAACATTATAAAAATCGATGTAAAAAAATGCATGAATTTTCAACACTATATTACTTAATTTCCAAAATTCCTTCCAAATGTTTCATCATGTTATGGTGTGAAATTAATACAAAAAATTCTGAAAATCAAAATCCATATATGAATGAATTATTAGAATCGCGTGATTTGATTTTACGATGAATTTTCAACACCACATTATTGAATTTAAAAAATCCCTCCTGAATACTTCATCATGTTTTGTTACAAAATTAATACAAAAAATTCTGAAAATGAAAATACATATCTGAGCGAATTATTAGAACTGCGTGATTTGATTTCACAACTATTGATGTTGATTTTACAACAAGTAATTTTCCCTAGAAAAATTCACATCGAAAGGGTAGACCACGATTGTCCCGAAATTTCCTGATTTTTTTGAAAACTAGTACTTTCTAGTCATTTTTCAAAATCTACTAGTTTTCAACAGATCGGGGAATTTCAGGTTCACACACTTTCGGGATAATCGCATATATCGGGATATGAATTTTCATAAACTGTGGTGAATATCAGAAACTTTGTTTGAAATTTGAGAAATATGTAATTGATTTTCCAATATTCAAATAAATACAGAAATTCAATATCTACAGTTATGAATTTTCACAAACTGTTATGAATTTGAAAACTTTTGTTTGAAGTTCATGAAATATGTGATTGATTTTTCAATATCCAAATGTGGAATACAATTCATATAGCGCCCTTGAAAATCAATGTATTTTTTTCTATGAACGTATAATCAATTCACAAACATTTTTAACAGTGTGGGGTACAAAAATACCCCAGTGTTGCGTTCAATAGCAAAGAAAATAAGTGTTGTGTTCTAGGGTTCAAGAAAAACCTATTCATTCTCATCAAAAATCCAAAATCCAGATTCAAATCCAATGAAAACCGATTGAACTTGAATTCAGATTTTATATTTTGAATAGGAAAGATTTTCGATGAACACGTTGAAGTGTCATAATCCACAAATATATGAAAGAATTAATGTCGTTTTTTCCTTTTAATTTGGTGAATGGCGAGCTAAATCATAAATAAAGCCATAATGAAGAATGTTGAAAGGAAAAAGGAGTCTCATCAGCTGTATGTTGGAATCATAAAACAAGCATTAATCGATCAATCTCTGTTCTTGTTTTCACACTCGAATCAAACATCGTTCCAATTGTTTTTCACATGAAAACTACGTTTACGTATAATTCACGTTGAGAATTGCGCGTTTCATTGCATGAATCATTGAAAATGTTTCCATTCGCACTTGCATCGATCGTCCGCTAAATTCAGCTTCATCACAATTTCTGAATAGGTATCCATAATCATCGATTCGAGAGTGGTAACTCGAATTCAAGAATACTATTAAAAAAAAACAATACAATTGACTTGATTAGAGTGACTTGTACATACAAGTACACTTCCTCGTAATTTCGAGGCAACTTTTGAGAATATCTGACAAAATCAACTTCGTTTCACGCATGTAATAAACTCGAACAGTAATCTTCGATTTCCATATGCCTTGATATGGTGAATTTTATGACGATAATTTACATAATTATTGTTATGGTCTAAACAATTTTCTTTACGTAACAAAATGCAAAGCGAGAAGGAACGATCGAAAAAATGTATAAAATTGAAAGTTACAGTTGCTTTTATCTTCGAAATAACAATATGGTGTTATTATCGAAAGAACTATTTTCATCGGGCTCGTTTGAAACGTTCCCGCACTTTTCGCTTGTAAAATTGAACTTGTAAATCAAGAACGAATTCACTTGATATTCACGTTCACCTGGTCTTAGAACGTGCTTCATTTTCACTCTATCGTGTGAATTTTTCATTCAAAAACTGTGTACGATTAAAATATATTAGAGAAATTCTTGGATGGCGAAGAGAACGATGAAATTACGATCTTCGTGATCGGTGATTGACGGTGCACAGACGAAGGAATAAGAAACACCGCCTGTTGTACGCTGCTTTCTATTTTCAACGTCCTTCGTATGCATTCGGTAGTAATGAAGGATGAATCCCAGCTTATTCGAGTTGTTATCGATACATGCATCGTGTGTGTTTGTTTTGAAAAAGAATTGCTTTTGAGAAATTCATTGCTGCAGTTGAATGCGTTGGTTGTGTATAAGAAAACTCGAAGCATGAAAAATATATGTTTCGTACGTGTTGTTGATACCAGAGATGATACTCGCCGGTAAAAATAGTTTTTTCACCTTAATTTCCAAAGAGAATACCCACAGCACATAATTCTGTGATAATAATGGAATAAAAGTAGGAATGAGGAATATCGAAGGCCTGATGTTTCATTAAATTGTTTTATTGCTGCAATATCCTATGGACATTTTCGTTAGTAACCAACATTCACTCCGTGTACACTCGTGCGAGGGTTTTGAAACCATTACCACATTACACGGGGAACAAAAGACACTTTTTCATACTGTCAAAACATCCTCGGTCGCGAAGTAAAGGATTATCCTGAGTTTCGGTCTCCATTTCTCATACATTTAAGTATTTTAATTATTTCGAGAGAAAGATTCTTTGCTGCGTCATTTTGAGTCACGATTAACTATGGTAATTATAATTCGACGTATTTGTATTTTCAGGTCACGCACGAACCGCCCAAATTAAAGACCACTCTGAAGACGCCACCAAAACAAGCAACGAATCCATTACAATTCGTGAAAGTAGGACCATGTTCGTTGTATCGTACAGCACAGGAACAATTACAGAAAGTTCAAGAAGTGAAAAAAATTAAACAAGAAGTTCGAGATGATCCTGAGGATTGGCAATCGGTAGGTTCTTCCGCTCTAGTATACGATACGAAATTGTTTTATATGTTTCATACGTTAAACGACAATGAAATCGAACAAAAAAATCTACCTAACAGAATTTATATGTTCAGAATTGTTCTGACTTCTCACTTGGGTCCAGCACTTAACCTAAGTTCAAGTCGAAGATCAAACGATCAGACATTTAGATATCAGAACTGAGCCTCAGTTAACTTTTGAACCGAGTCGGTGAAACTGGTCTTTGATCAATAAAAACATCTCCTTACAAGATCTATCTCACGCGGTCGCACATTTATGATATCAACTTCGTTTACTTCGGAACTGTTCAAACTCTTTCCAACAAGACTCGTTATTTAGATACATATTTATATTTCTTTATTATAAGAATTTTATATATTCCTCAATTTGCATAAATTTTCAAGAATCTACGAATTAGTCGATGAATCAGATATCAGTAATTTGTGAAAATTATATCATTTTAACGCCTAATCTCGTACCACGTGATTAAAGTTCGTTTCTTTTTCATTTCACAAATACATAATATTTTGCATATGATTATACGAAGCGAACGAATGGAACAAAAAAGCAGAATGAAGGCTATCATTATCGTATCATTGCACACCATTCTCAAATCATATGATTAATGATCGATTTGCCCTCTGCAAAATATTTAGAGTAATAGCATAACGGGCTGTGATAATGCGCTCGATACTTACAATTGATACCACTGCGCTCCCAGATGTGTGGGTAGTGGTCTTTCATTTAGATTCAAAAGTAATAACACACCGTTTGTCAACAATGCTTTGTACTTCGCTCTACATTCAAGGACCCGTCGAAGATATCGAGACTAATCAATATGATTCTGCACATCTGTATATCTCGAGTTACATGAGTTACATGTATTAATGCCACAAGACGTTTGTCAACAGTATTTCTTATTATTAATATCACCATTATATATTACAATATCCCGTTATCGCGTCCTAGGGAACAAGAACACACTCGTAAATTAGACTTGGATCAACAGCTCAAAGAAATTGATCTACTTTCACAATTCCCTGGCAATTTTTTTCTAATTTGGATTTTCCATTTGTTTCCCGTATCAATAGAATCTGGATAATTGGAAAAGTAGTAGAAGGAAGCGTCAAGAGCATATAATAGAGAGGGTGGTAGAAGTTAAGAAACTTGAACTCGAAGAACACGATCGACAACGTCGACGGAGCAAAACGTTTTCAGAGATGATGGAAGAGAGGGGAAATAGAGGGCGAAAACTGAGCATCAGTTTAGCGATGTACCACGAAGAAGACGCGAACGATCTGAGCGATCTTGGAATTGGCACCAGCAGTGGGAAAAGTTCCATCAGTGGGGACACGCACGACGATACACACAGCGTTTTGGTGAATACAAGAACTAATTCAACTTTTCGACGTATTCCGATGAAAATATATTGATTATTTTGTTTTTTCAGAGCGATAGGGATAGCGAAATCGAAAAAAACCACTCGGACGTTGAAAACGTCCCAGGAGATTCCGTAGATACCAACGTACTCACGAGTACATCGTCGACAACGACTTCGATAACGACAAGCATGACGGCATCAACGATGACGACGACAACCACCACCACGACCACCACTACGAAAAAATCCCAACCCTTTGGGAATGGTTTTCACAACGATAATCATCATCAACAAGAATACGATTCGGGTACCACAGCGACCACAAGCTCCCCCGAACCCGAAGAGTATACTTTCGAAGGTGCGATCCGTGGATACGTTTCCAGAGTATCACAAAATATTCCAAGGAGAGCTATGCTGAATCTCGATATAAAGTTAGAAGATACGAAATCCTCGTCTTCCACGAAGGGTTCGAAAACGAATATCGACGAGGATAAATCCGTGCCAGTCGTGAAAGTTGATATTCTGAAGAGACGAGAGATATTTGAAAAGGCAACGGTTTCAAAATCAGACATCAAAACGTCGCCCTCGAGTGACTTCGCTGGGACGAAGTCGATCAAAGAGAGATTATCGAATCTCGAAAAACAACAAAAACTCGAAAAGGAAGTCGATAAGGCGAGTAATAAATCATTGAATCGATTGTCGGGAGATATGAGTTCGATCAGAGAACGTCTCACGCATCTTGAGAAGCAGGCGACCGAGCGAGAGATGTCGATAAAAATCTCTAATCATAGAAAACAATCGAATACCGAAGAATTATTGGAGAACGTACGACCTCTCAGAGAAAGATTGTCCACCCTCGAAAAGTATAGCAGTAGCGACGAGTCCACCTCGATAAAAGCTCAGGACAATAATTCAGCGAGACGCAACGGCGAGGTGAACGCGCGACTCAACGTCACCCTGACCAATAGAAATAAGGAATCACCCGTTGATAATAAAAAAACGTCTGGAAAACAACAGACGCCGCATCATCACGTTCTCTGCTACAGAGACCACCATCAGGAGACAAACAGGGTTGATACGTCGACTCCGAGTGAGAGAAGTTCGTCACCGGACTCGGAATATCGCGTTCCTAGAGCTGCCTTTCATCGGAGTCTCGATTCGTTGGACGCCGATGCTTCTAGCGGACCGGATACTTTCGAACGTGTTCAAAGTCTCGAGGAATTGGATTATCCTCGTCGATATACAGCCTCCTCCTCGTCGGTGGAGCTTCTCAATGATACCGATCGAGAAGATTCTGGGATACATACCGCGGATGTTAGCTGTTCCGTCAGTCAAGCCGACGAGCCAGTCGACGAAGAGATCATTCATGCGTCATCGACTATCGAGAGGCACGAAATCATTGAAGAGAAACCCGAAGAACTTCGCGAGGAAATTCTTTCACAGAATAACGATGGCGATTCGAACTGTGGATCCAACGGTGGAACTGCGTCAACGACATTCGCCAGACAACAAGAAATAGTGGTAGCAAACAAGGTAAGAGGTTTTTTCAATTCTTCTTTTCAAAATAACATGCGAATATCTATTCTTTAAATCCAATATAAAATACAATACTACATTGAAAATTGTGGATAACATTATCGAGTGGGAATTTGTAGTATTGTTATTTATATTCGGTGCTAAACTCTTTGGTTACGGGTTCAATTGGTGCACAAAGTAGCGGACAAATCTTTGATTCTCTTTAGGATACCGCTGACACTACTGCAACTGGGGAACTGTCAACTAACAAATCACACCATGTAGAAGTTGTCACTAACCCTAACACTCCCCGACCCACTCCCACGACTAATCGACCGATCATTTATCAAAGTCCAAAGATTCCACCGCGAAGAACACCTCCCGAACCGACGATCCTGTTCAAATCTACCATCCCATCTATTCCCAAAGAATTAGTTGAATCGAAAGTATGTGACACTAAAGAATCCGAAAATAGTTCTCCCTGCGAGATGGATAAAGGCAAAAAGGTCCCAACGCTTGACGTTAAACCATCATCTCCCAGGGATCTTTCTCACTCTATTCCATCGAGTCCGAAAGAAACAACCACTGAGAAGCATAACCTACCCATTCCAATCCCAACGAATCTCCCCCTGGATTCTGTTATTACCTGTAGAACTACCTCAGACACCGCTACCTCGGATCAAATCGTGAAAACATCATTACCGAATTCCCCGAGATCCAAAATCCCAACCCCGCTGCCACGTAAAACTATAAACAATATGAAATCCCCCACGAGCAGCTCGAGCTCCTCGAGTCCTTCGCCAACCTCTCCAATTTCTCCATCGAAGCCACGTACGGTACAGTTGCACAGTAGTAATCACAAATCAACATCCCCCAAAGCGTCGGAAATTCCAATACCCGTATTCCTTACCGGTGTTCAAGCGAATCCCTCGTCCCCTTCCTCTCCATCGGCAGTCTCTTCTCCCGCTTCCCCGTCAACCCACATGGAATCTAACCGAGAAGCTGGCTTTGCACGGACCGGGTCCTCTAGTCCCTACTCGTGTTCCAACACGGAACACGAGTACCATCAGCATCCCGTGATAATAAACAACGAAGAATCTCCAAGAAGGCGCACAGTGGTGGAGGTTTGCGAAAAGGTGGTGGTACCTCGTGGTCAACAAACAACACCCACGGTGACACCTTTTATAACTGTGGATTGCTTACACGTCCAGCAAAAGCAGAAGAACTGTAATCCCGAGGTTAGAATCGATCAACCACAACGTAGTACCAACACTTTCAAAAAATCTTAAGAAGAATACAGAGTGATATATTATTATATATTTCGATGTCTTTTATGAGAGAGATATTCAGTGTATCATATACATCTCGATACGTGGAGAAAAATTATTATCAATTCGGTTCACTCAACTTTGATCGATTGTCAATTGTTACGATAATTCGTAAAAAAACAAAACAAAAAGAACTACGTATCGGATCATCGAATATTGTACTTTTTCTCCACGAACGAACAGCAACAACAATATCGATCGTATAACAAATGTAACCGGGGTAGCATTACAATTAATACGTTTTTCGATAGGCCTCGTACCTCGTACGTTGCGTTGTATGAATTTCGTAATGTGATTACGAATTTCCGTAATGCCACTCTGGTTTGTAATTCACATCTCGTATCCTTCTGCTATGATATCATCTAGCCTCTCTATTTTATGCTAGATCCTTGTAAATAGGTAGAATTTAATGAAATCATCACAGGTGGCAGATCAATGTTGAGAACTGGAATTCTTCTGTGAAGTTTTGCAGACCCGACAAGTTCACAAAATTTTTTTTCCAAATATATGTGTTCGTTATGAAATATTGTTACAACAACGTTCTTTTTTTCCAGGGACTGAAAATATAATTTTGAATTATTTTGTTTTTGTTCTGTGTATTAACTCAGATTGAGCTCACAGCGTTGAAATCGTAATCGCAAAATGGGAGGTACTGGTTTTGAAATTCTTCGATCGCTAGTGGGTTCAAGGCTTGAAAGGAATTACTGCTTAAAACTTGGATTTTTGTTTCGAGGGTTGAAGGGGATTATGAAATAATTTCCACGTTTTTGTAAATCTCATAGCAGACCCGGCCAGCAAAGGGCCCCCAAATTTGCGTTTATGCTACTAGCAGTGCCATGGTAGCGACGTAGTAGCTTCCCCAAAATTTGGCACCTCAGTGCTACCAGTATCACCAGGGAATGCTACCAAGTGATGCTTCTAGTAAAATACTACCAATTCGCTCCCATTTCCATACATAAATCATGTGCTGTATGCACAAGACGCTTTTGAATGTATAACTGAATGGTAGCAATGCTGCTAGGAGCGTTGACTTGACTTTGCTGACTGGGGAGTCTTGAATGCGATATAAAAGACCTAGAAAGCAGACGAGGAAACGAAATTTTTAACGTTGTATTTCACCGCTTAGTTCAGATGAGTTTTGGATGATCATTTTCTTTTAACAAGATATCTATATCGAATGACTAAGATGGTTCTAAATTTTCACAATTATTTCCTAATTCATTTCACTTGGACGTCAAGATCATTCGAATGATATTGAATTAAATATTTACTGTAGGTTATGGAATTATTGAGAATTGTAATATGCTGAATTTATTGCTGGATTCTGTTGATGGGGTAGAAGATTCAGTTACTGTTATTCGATCAGGCTGGTTTGGTTCTTGAGTTTTCATTTTCTTTTCATCGCCCACTAAAAGTGGTTCTCAATATCCTGGATACACCCTACTCCAATCTCACCCCCTTAGCTCGTACACATGGAAACACACTGAGAAAAATTTTATTGTAAAAAGTCTAATCATTGTGAGCAAGTTCAGGATACTTTTGAAATCTAACTGAATGTAGGTTTTCAATTCTATGGAAGTTGACTGTCATGAGAATACAGTATTAGGTCATCAGGTATACACTGTGAAAAGTAAAACTTACTTTCATCCTGAATATCAGGTGATTCCAAGATGGAGCAAAAACTAGCCCTGTTTCAACTGACAGTGAGCACCAAAAAAAAATGCCGATACAACGGAAAAGACTAAGTTTGAGTCAAGTTTTCAAGTAAGATGCAGCCGCATTGGAGGCTTCCGAAGTAGTTGATCCTGATCCTTGAAGCACTTCTCCAGCTTTTTGATTGATTGAGAAGTGATCGGATCAAGATCCAAGTATCAGGATTAAATTCTTCGGGAGCCTCCATTCAGTCCGACTCCCAGACTATGTATGTAAGCTTGTCATAAGCTTGTCAGACTTGTCATTTGATTGTTCTTGACTTGTTATTGACAACCTTGTCAGTGTAAACCTGCTAAAAGTTCGCTGCAGGGGTTTTGTGAGCTTGTACCCTTGTCATCTTCCGCGGCTTGCAAAATTACATAAATTTTGAGCTTCCGGAGTGGAGCGATGATGCCGAAAGGTCGGCAACCAACCGATACAAGACGCGGCTCCACGCCGGAAGCTCAAAATTTATTTAATTATGTCAATCTTGACACAAACTTGCCTGACAACATTGCAACAAGGTTGAAATGCTATCTGGGCTTCTTACTGTGTAGTATGTTTGCCCGTGATCGCTTTTTTGTTCTCATAAAAGAGTATCCTGAACTTGCTCACAATGATGGAACTTTTCACAATACAATTTGTCTCAGTGCAGTACTACACAATGTTCTTCTTTTTTGTTTCAATGACAAGTTGAAAGATATACAACATTTATATACCAAGCACATTGCATGTTCGCATTTCCCAAGAAAGCGACTCTCAACGCTCAAGCCTCGGAACTCGAAAATCCACTGACCATTGCTTACAATTTCCATTTTTCATTGATTCTACATCTAATTTTAGTCCCTGGTTGTATTCGTACATGCAAAATTTCTGCAATCTACCGAATATCCATCTGTCACTTGTGTGATATCGTATGATAAACCCCTATCATTGACATAATCTATGGATTACCCCGAGTATTTATTATTTATGAAAATACGCACAAACAATAGCAAGAACAAAAAAGAAAATGTGAAGGCGAGACCTTAATTATTATAGCTAATGATGTAAATATATATGACGAGTGCGTCGAGTGTGTGTATGTGGGAGTGTATGACTATCCGTGTGCAAAAGAGAAGAAGAGAATGAGAGAAAATTATATTATGATAACCCCAGTAGCGCTACTCCATATAATGAAGAAAAATTGCATTGATGAACTACATAGCTTTGTTTCAATCAAGCTGAACGATTAACGAATTTTCACGACCTAATAAACAACAATGATGCCTATGGACAATATCGTTCGATACAATCCCTAGATACAAATATTCGAATACAAATCATGCTCTATTTATGATGTTCCTCCAAATTTGGAATTATTATAATAATACAAGAATGGTTTATCAGATTTCATGGAAAGTGTCAAACGAGATACATAGAAAATTGTGCTTCTTTCTTTGATCATTCAAATTATAGTACATATACATATAATTCAAATTTTTGTATCGCAAAATTTAGCTCAATTTACAACACTTTCCATTTCTTCTGATACAATCATGAATCATAGTAATGCGATGAATAAATCTCGTCAAGCAGCAGTTGTTTTGTTGTAAATTCTTTGGAATTTCAGTTTAAGAAAAAAGTGTAATGAATTTGAATTAAATTATCCACTCAGTTTTTTTGCAAAATGATTTTTCAATAAAATCACATGGAATTTTTGGTAAAATATGAAACTCCCATGATTTCATTTCACAATTATTTTGAAGATATCGTTGGATTCAGACTTTCTTTCATGTGTTCAGAAATTCGATACTTCTACTCTCAATGTGTCTTAAAAGAGGGGAAGGAGGAGGGGGTGTTGAATAACAGGTCTAGAAAAAGCGCTTTTTGAGGATTTTTTTTCTCGAGAGACTATTGAAGTTAGAGATCCTTCAATGAGGGATAAGACAATCAGCTTTTTCTTTGCCGCCATTAATGGGATCGGGGTTAGTTTGCACGTCATTCAATGAATAAAATTGAATAGTCGATTAAAAACATGACGAAACAATGGGGTTTATATTATATTTTCAATGGATTATGCAGTTTTATTCATTGGATGATGCATAAATTAGGTATCTAGTTTTTGGTTATCCCATTAATGGCGGCTGTTGGCGTATCCCTCACTGGAGGATCCCTAATTATTGAAGTGACTCAATCACCCGTATAACAGGAAAGGCTTCTGAAATGCATTTTGCAAATAGAAATGTTTTTTGAATGCATTTGGTACATTTCAAATGTATTTGTAATCCCAAGTGTGTATTGCCTATAATGACAATGGGCCCCAGGCTGGGTCCATCCTCTTTAACCCAGTATTGGGGAATGACGATGGGGCCCATGTTGGCTCAATCTTGGCCCTGTTGTGCTTTCCCATACAATTATAGTTGAAAAAACATGGAGATAATGAATCTCAGTGAGGGCACATTTGAACTCGGCCCCAATTTGGACCAGCGTTAGGCCAAGATTGGGGTGAATTTATATCCCGAGCATGTGTGTACAATCCTCAGCGTGTAAGAATTTTGGTCCCACTCTGGCCCATGCTGGCCCGGGGTGGGCCCCATGGTATATAAATGCTAGGGATTTTACAATTTCAAAACAAAAAAGAAGGGGCAGTATTGATTGCCTAGTCTGGGTTCATGCTGGGCCCGTGGTGTTACCAATTCTCGGGCAAAGCAATACGGCCAAGCTGGGAACGATGTTATCATCCCAGGGTTGGTCCCACGTTGGGTAGCATGGGCACCCACCCTGGGTGTAGATGGGGCCCGCCGTCAATATACACTTGGGATACATCAAATATGAATTTCGCATACATTTTAAATACTTCTGTTCGAATGTATTTGAAAAGTGTTTTCTGTTCTATGGGCAAAGTTGTTTGTACACTGTAAAAAATATTTGTGAAATTCCACAAAGAAAAATGTGGTGAAAAACTTACGAATTTGTGAATTCCAAACAATTTGTTGAGATTATATCAAAATCGTTTGTGAATTCACCAAAAAAATTTTCGGGGAAAAACTTGCAAACCTTTTTTTGGAAGTTTTTTTTTCACAATGTACATAGTTGAACAACATTTGAAGAGCATTGAAAATTTTTTGCGTTACAAAGTATTTATGAATAAGCGGATGACGGTGAATTGCTGGAAGTTATTCAAAAAACTGGCTTCCTCGCTTTTGTTGAACGTCGATTCTACGAGCGTTCACAACATGTTGTTCATATCTCATTCGAATAATCTCCGAACGTTTCTATTTCATATCCCAGGTTGAAGGAACCCATTGATTCTCGCCAAATCTTATTGAAATTGGATGAAAGTGTGATTGAATCTCATCCAAACATCTTTCAATGAGATTTGATCGGAATAATGGATTTTTTCAATGTGAATCTGATTAAATCTCGCCAAATCTCATTGATTCTCGAATAATGTTGTGGTCAAATTCCATGAAATTTCATTCTGTCAAATCCAATGGTTTTCATTTTGACTATCGGATCACACATAGAACGTGGTTAAATGAATTTCATTGCAATCGGATAACAGGGAGCGAAAAGCGCAGAATTCAAATTTTCGATAATATGTTTATTCTTCCTGTCCCGTTTTTTCCTGTAAGGATCAGGTTGGAACTGATATGGGACCACTATCGATACCGCATAAAACTGTGGTAAAAAATACATAACGATCGGATGATAGAAGCGAAAGTTATCCGCATGGTAGTGGTATTTTCGAGACTTTCAAATTCTGTTTCAAAGCCTAATTGAGTGTTGTTTTTTTTCTTTCAAACTTCCTAACTTTTCCACGAAATCTCATTGAAATTCTTTATCCATTTACTTACGGTCTATTGAAACTTGATGAACTCTTTTGAGATTTATCGTTGAAAAACTATGAGATATAATGAATAATTGTGATGAATTCCGAAAAAGATAATTGAAATATGTATATTGAAGTTTATTGAGTAATGATAGATCACCCAATGATGAAATATTTTGAAATGTATTGGGATAGATTGAAGAAAGTCAGGGAAATTTGTGGAAAAATGTTGACAGCAATTAATAAATCGTAGTGAAAATAATAATTAATGTGCGCAAATAACCAAATGTTGATTGAAATTGAAGAGAGTTGATTCATCTTGTCAGATTTCGAGAAAATTTGTTGGAGTCAATTAACAATTATTGACTATGATTAACGATATTTATTAGTGTTCCAAGTATTCGGAATATGAAACAGGGTTGAAATATACTGCATCTTGTTGCATTTACATGCACGGAGAAATTACATTTTGATGACGTGTAATTTAAACTAACATTCAAAAATAATCATCAAGCGACGTCCTCAAAAAACGTGTTTTGAACGGGGTTGAATCACGCGTTCAAAATGTGTTCGTAACACCTTGTGTTTGAACTTCAATTGAAGATATTCTGCTAAAAATGTCGAACGGAACCGAACAATGGTTAAAATTTCAACAAAGAGCAAGATAGTAAATAGTGTGGCATACTTTCCAAATTCTATCATACTCAGAAATACTATTGTTCTCGATATTGAATGAAAAGTTTTCCAAATAATTTGTTGGATTCAATTCACGTTTTGGAAGCATCATTGGGACACGTCAATATTTGACGTCTTTCAAACGATGTTCAAACCGTTGATATGACGGTATTTTATGGTTGAAAAACACGTGATCTGCCGCGACATTTTTAGGTTGAATCAACGCAAGAATATTACTAATTCACAACGTGTGGTTATTGACTGTTTTTGACGTTTGGAAAACGTGCGTGTGTTTACTGGGATAGCGCCTACAAAGAAATTTGTTGCCCTTGCAAACATATTCACTCCAGCAGCTACACGGAAAAAATAATTTAGCTGAAGCAGCTAAGTAGCTAGCACAGACACGGACAGCCATTAAATTAGCTCCTGCTGCTAAATTTAATGGCTGTCCGTATCCGTGCTAGCTACTTAGCTGCTTCAGCTAAATTTTTCCGTGTAAGGCGTTAGTTCTGTTATCAAATTTGTTTATCTCAGCAAAAAAGTTTAGTTGTGTCAATCATTTTCCTTGCTCTTTCAGCTAATTCTTTTTGTAGACGCTATATCAACAGACCTGTTTGTTGTACCAGCGATACTTTTTTTCTCCGTGTGAAATTTGGGAAACAATATTGAAGTGCATTGCTGAATTTTAGCGAGAATAAACCGGAGACAATATGGAGAAAAAAAAATTCACTGTAACAACGAAATCTGATTTTGCTTGGCACAAATTTTGCGTGTGACAGTAATGTATTTGCTATCATAGCAATCTTGTTAGCTGTGGCAGCTAAAAATCTTGACTTCCCTCGCAAAATTTGTTTCTTGTTCTATACATAATACCAAAATTTGCGAGCGGAATAAAGATGTTTTGCTGTCACAGCAACTCTCTTTCTTCTCCGTGGAATGTTGGAATGCATTGAAATCTGATTCCTGTTATTAGAATTTGATTCAATTTGTTGAACATTTGTTGAGAACCTTCAACAAAAAACGATTACCTGAATCGATGAGCTGTATGATTGATCTCTTTGAATCTGTCTTAAGTGTGTCTGATTCTCTACATGTTTCAGGACATTTTTCTGAGAGATTTAGCAACTTAGAAGGGTTCAGAGGAAGTCAGAAGCTCCACTGTGAAAAAAAAATTCTTTCTAAAAGTTCAGAAAATGTGACTATAAATTTTCACATCCACTTTTTTTTCAATTTTCAGATAAATTTTACGGAATTTTGAGAAACTTCAACTGAAATTCGGAGCGTGTTCTGAAAATTCAGAAGAAAGTGGCTTCCAAGAATTACAGTCACATTTTTACTGTGTTGTCCGATCGTGATGCATTTTGAATCTCTCTGAATTTCATTCATTCAGATTTCAAAGTGGTTTTTGAATCCATCTAAATTTTTCAGAATTTCGTATGATATATCCTCGCTAAAAGACAGTCTGCTCCCTCTGGAAGCAGCCCTCGAGACTTTTCCTAGAATATTACATTTGGTGCTGTGTGGAAAGCCTGGGAATAAGCCAATTAAACTGTCACGCGTCGCTGTATACCTGCAAATCGATTACAAAATCCACGCAATTCACTGAGTATCATATGCAACAGCCAACGACTTTACGTATCAATTTATTTCCAAAAAGTTTAGATGTATTGGGACCCTTTCGCTAAGCCGAATGAAAGAAATCTATTCTGAAAATTCCATGATAATAAATTTCATTACGAACCAAAAATTAGAAAACAAAAAATTTATACTACACTTTTTTCAATCGCTTGTGATTTCATATCAGGAATCAATGAATTCAGAAAATTTCCAACGTTTCGTTCATACTATTGACAATAAATCTTATTTACGATTCGACAGACTCTTCGAAATGGAGGAATACAAATAATACTCGTGAATTGTAGTACTTTGGAAGCAAGATATAATGTAAGATTAATGAAATATACAGTTCATTGGGTAGTGAAACGTTGTCATATAGATTATAGTCCCTTCATATTCTCATCACCATTTACGTAATTTCAAACGACAATTACCATCGACTATGAAATGAATTTCGTAACATTATGCTCAATTTTGCATACACTGAGAGAATTTTGTTATATCGTGAAACTCCAGTAATTCGAGGACCAAGTAAAAGTCCTTGAAAAAATTATTGTGCAGTCTGTAAAAATGAGTGAGTTTTTGAGCACTCGAGAGTGACACTATTTTCTATAAGTTTTACAAAATGTCTACTTTCTATCTTTCAATCTCCAAGAAATTTGTGCTCAATGTTCCACAAAGAACAAAGAAATTCATTCTCATTCGAACTCGAATCGACAGCAAATCAAGTATCAATCGACTATCGGAGTACATTCATCGTCGCCTTATTGACGTTTAGATAATCATTCTCACCGATACGAAAGCAATGCAAAACTCGAAATAACGATTGAAATCAAAGTTCAACCAAACCACCAACTCATTAGGAATGAATCAATGAACGTGTGCGATTCATCTCGATACGCGTCATAAGTTGTGAAGTTGTGCTGCGCCAGGAGCACGATCAACAAGTTGATTTCTTTATCACGATATCGTGATCTCTGGGTTTTTCTTTCCTCATCTTTATAGCGCATCAACGCTCGTTCTCTTGTAATTCCTTCAAGATTCTCTATGAGCTTGAACGTGGCCGTAAAGTCACGGAAAGGTAAGATCACTGTATTTGTAAAGCGCTTGTCTAATGAGATGTTATCATTTCCCCTGATATCATTTCTATAATTACAACTGTTCCAAATCATCACGTAACAGTATCTACCCATCGAAATGAATATCCCTGTTTACCACATTTTCATTCTACAGTATTGAAACGATAATATCATGTTTTCGAGTGTTAATTAATTTACTTACGCGTTTGTTTTGTGTTTGAAAAGGTTTTAATTGAACATTCAACGTGTAACTACTACCTGAACGAAAGTTCTTCCGAACTCCTATCATTCCCCTATGAAATTACAAGTTTCACCCATATCACCGGATTGCTAAAAACCTGAGCTGAGTGTTTTATCGATTCTTATTCCAATAATACTAAACGTTCGTACGAAAGAAAGAAAAGTATAATTTAATTCGTAAGATAAATGATATAGGATGTATATCATAATTTATCAAACGTATTATTCAAACGCACAGACCTTGAGACTCTTATCATCGACTCTAGCATCGGAATTACCGAAAGACCCTTATCACCGCGTTATTGTATTCCTCTCTTTAGTCTTCTCAAGTGCCGTACACGTGATGCAGTTGGATTCCACATACTCGATCGTATGTATAACTTTCACTCTTTCAATTTCAATAATATCCCCCTTTTGGTGATTGCATGATTCTTCATTGATTTGTTTTGTTTAATTTGAACAATCAGGGGTGTAAAAATCAAATGAAATATAGTACGACTTTGTACGAATCACACGTGGAATCGCGTTTATTTTACGATTAAATAATATTTATCGATTTGCGTCAATTTGTTTTTTTTTCCAACAAATGTTATTCATCGATGAATCATCGTGACGGCTCTTTCGAATAACACTCGCGTGTTTTTAAAGAATGAGAATTTGACACATTTACATGTTTATTTATTTCGATGACTGAACGAAAGATAACTCAATATTTAGGACAAATTGTTTCGCAAAAGTGCATGGAGAATGTCCATGAGATGAGTGAGATGAGTGAATTCTCTATCTATTGAAATTCTGTAACTCTGTTATTATTTCATATATATAAAATATACCTCGGTACCCGGACGTTGAAGAAGTCCAAAACGAGGATTACAGAAACACGTATATGTGTAACGTGAAAAACCTCGAAGGAAGGGTTTATAATTCGCTTTTAACGGTGATAGGATTTGCTTGCATTCTCGCTGCATCGCTTTTATTTAGATTGCTATCTTTTATAATATTATCCTGAAACAGTTCGTATAAGTACATTTATGCTCACGTATCTAGCACCGCTATTTTTGATGTAAGACTAATTACACCCTGGGCACGATGAAGAGAGTAGTATTCCCACACACATTCGCATGTCTAGAAATAAACCAAACACACCGGAACGCCTAATTACCGAATAACCAACAACGTGAAAAAAGTGAGAGGTAAATGGATGTATGGCAGTGATGTAATCTATTATGAAAAGTGGATTTTGTTCTTCAATTCTTCATGCGGTTATATCATTTTTTGTTTTGGAATATCGCGAAAAGATATTTTTGATCCCCTCCCTCTCCCTCAGGATGCACGAGGAACACCCCCTGTATAGCTGAATCAACCAATGAAGAATCGAAGAAATTAATCGCGCCATCAAAACTGAGATTTTGAAAGTAAAAGTAGAGAAAGTAAAATTGTTCCGACTCTATGAACGATAGATAATTCGTTTCATTAGATTCACTTTTATCCGATCCTCGTGATCGGACTCGTTGGAAATCCAAAAATTTCACCCCGCGGCACTTGATCCGAGTGTTGTCGATTTGCATAGAATATGGCGTTGCAAAATTCGTGAGGGAGACCGTGGGGCGGCACGTTGTAGCATAATATCTTATATACACACAAGATATATACATTAGCACACGAGTTACATTGTATTCGTTTCCTCAGGAACCGATTTGTATCGAGAAAGCCAACGAAGAACAGGAGGCGAAGAAAGAAGAAGAGGAGAAGCAGAAAGAAGAAGAAGAAGAAGAAGAAGAAGAAGAAGTCGTGGAGAGACCGGTGATTTGCCAAGCGAGCGCGCCAGTCGAGCACGAAGAGCTCGAAGCGGTGGAAGTGCAACCGATGGATACGAAACGTTCGGAGGAAACCAGCACAGTTCTCCAGAGGAATTGTACCGAAGAGAAGACGATGACCGTGGACGAAGCGAATACACCGGTAGTGTTGCTCCCAACGATCGCGACAATGACAACTCCCATTCGTCCTCCTGTACCTGAACGACCGGTGACCTTGCTTTTCACCACACCGGAAATGCCTTCCTGCACCGTCAAGGCCACCACCATGGATTTCAGTAGTCCTGTATCGCCATTATCCAAACAGGTATGTCAGATAACGATTTATCTCCACACGCGAGTTTTATTCTTCATTTTTCAAATCGGAGAGAGGAAGGAATTCAACAAGGATGATAATAATGATTACATAAACCATTCACGCTTGTCTCGCTTGCATTCTTCAACCGTAGATTAAATTGTCGTCGAAGGTGTGAACATGAAATTCAAAGTTGCAATGTGGTCGAAGGTGATATAATATTAACTATCTATTTGTTTATTCCGCATCGATTAAGTCTCGATTCTGCAGAAAATCTTGAAACATTTGTCTCGAGTCATGAAATATTTTTTCCTCATTGTTCTTGATTGAAGAATAGAGAGAGGTAGGAAGAGATATGGAATTTATCAAATTTATCACGACTAGAGATCAAATTTACTTCCATAGCCCGTTATCGTTACGTCATTGGTGTTATCAGACTCCAAGACTAAACATTTACATATAACAAATATTTTCCACGTTCGCCAAAGCACTCAATCCATTTTGTATCCATTGTTTTCGATTACACCGAGTTCTATATTAAATAAAATTTAATGCATTCTCAAGTACATGCTGCGTTCATGCATGGTGAAACAGATATTAAATTCAATGAATTCAACGTATTATGTAGTATCCACGTTCTCTGTTAAACTTAATCACAATTCATATCCTTGCGCGGAACAAAAATTCAACCCAACGAATGATGTGTTCGTTGATAAAACTTCGTTATCTGAGAACATATTTTATTACGATAATCTGAATATCATTGAAAGCATGCCGCTTGTTAACACCGATTCTTGGATCAAATAAAGAGAAATTGAGTTTGATATTGTTTGCAGTAAATGATGATGGTAGGGAACATTCGTGGTTCACATTCACCAGGAAATGTGAGTGTGATGTGTAGAAGAAGTGATTCTTTTCTAGAATATGTAGTTAATTTTCGCTTCAACCACTTTTTCCAAACATGAAATTATTATAAAATACCTTCAGTATTTAACATTCTCTATCAAAGAAGCTCAAGTGTGAAAATTCCAAGATTCAGTAGAAATTCTGTTTGATCGAAATTGAAAATATCGCTAAAGTAACATTTTGGTCTGAAAATTCTCAAACTTTTTTCCAATCCTGCCCTTGGACTGAGTTTTCTCCCCAGAAAATGAACTGTCGTATGTTTCAATATCGCACGCTAAATAATTGATTATATTTCAAAATATGGGGATGAATGATGTTATTTTTGATATACATTTTATTCATATATTCCAGATTCTCCCACTAAACCTATCGAGTGACGAAGAAATAGTCGCTGGCACTGCGTTCCCTCTTGGTCCCCCAACCAGCGTGGAACCGCCAAAGGAAAAACCACCTCCACCACCCGTCGATATCAGCGACGAAGAAAATCATACCGTGGAACCATTGAAGAGACTCAACTCCACACGCAGAATAAAAAAAGAGTTACGCACCAGGCGTTCTGATTTTCTTGGAATAGAAGGAGTGAGTATGAAATTGAAAATTGAACCACCTCAAAAGAATATTCAATGATCATTCGAAGGTCCATTGAACATTCAATGAATGTGAATTTTAACGTACAATGAACTTACATCCGACCCGAAGGATTTGTAATTCTCTTTACTTGGAGCATTGAAGAATTTATAGGGTGCAATGTGTGGCGAAAAAGAAGTTTAACTTCACTACATTATCGCTTATCATTATTATCCCATTCATGCTTTTGATGAGACTGCTGTTGTTTAGTCCAACAACATCACTGTACCCAATAAACACATGGACGTTATTTCAACGTTGAAAAAACGTTGCACTATCGAACCGACGTTATTCGTCGAATTCATAACATTCATTTTTGGTTAACGTCTGACGAGGGAATAGACGTCCAGAAATGACGTTTCGATAACGTATTACTAAAACTAATAGTAAAAAATGACCATTAAAAAACGTCTTCAAAAAACGTTTTTGAAATGTACTTCAATCACGCGTTGAGAACGTATTGTTTATGACATTTTCAATGCTCGAACATCAATCGAAGATATCGTGTTGAGAATGTCGAACAAAACACAGCAACGTTGGACAAAAATCTAAACGAGAAGTGAAATAATGAATAGCGTGACTTCATTTATGAATATTTTTCTTCTTAAATTTTTGTGTTATCAAAAATCCCTTCTTTTCGCATCAATAGAAAATTTTTCAAATAATATGTCTGGTTTGATTCTCATTTTGGAACCATCATTATAACACGTCATTATTTGACGTCTTATAAACGACTTTTGGACCGTTGTTGTGACGTTATTTTATAGTTGAAAAACACGTGATCTGCCGCGACATTTTTACGTCGAATCAACGGAAGAATATGACTAAATGTCAACGTGTGGTTATTGGGCGTTTTTCACGTTTTTTAGACGTATGTGTGTTTATTGGGTAGTGTCCAAGAACTGAAGAAATTTTATACTTCTTCTTTCAAAGTATCTTTCTTTGAGCCTTTGCGAATCTCTCGGATTTTTTCTGATCAACATTTAGAAAATTCTTCATAATTTTTCGGAATCTTTCTGAATCTCTTTGAATCTCTCAGAATTTCATTTATTTAGATTCCAAAGCGCTCTCCGGATATTTATCCGAGTCTCTTCGAATTTTTCTGAATCCTTTAGAATTTCATTGATTTAGATTTCAAAGCCTTCCCCTAAATTAGTTTGAATCTTTTTGAATTCTTGATTTTGAGTTTTTTTTTTTCAATAGAAGCAATCAATCACTGAACTGTTCCGTTTTTTACCTGGTAACTCTGCTGACTGTCTTTCTGAAATTGTCGGTGATTCACTTATCCCTCAATTTTCCTGAATTCCGCTGATAATCTCTGAATGTGTCTGAAATCTTGGATACAAAATTTCACTCAATTTACTTCTTCCTGAATCTTCCTGAAATCCTATGAATCCTTTTGAAAAATTCATCTGTTTCCAAATTTCTCCACCCATAAAAATGATTTACTTGAATATGAAAGTCCACGGAGAAAAAGAGCAGGGTAATGGTTACTTTGCAGCAGAGCAGCGACACATGTTCACGTGGAAAGTTTGTCTCGCGGAGCACCCGTTCCTCTCAGTAGAGTAAAGATTACTTCGCAGACACGAGCCTACCCTTTCGGCATAGCAATCATTACTGCGTGGCAGAGTAATGGGAAACAAAACGTTCATTACTCTTTGCGGAGTACTGGTTACTTTGTCCGAAACTGCAATTACTTTTGTTCTCGACATTCCGCATTTGTTGACAACGACACGAAGAACATGAGCTGAAGAACGAAAATCGCGCACGCAAAGTAACCACTACTCTGCGGAAAGTAGCCGGTGCTCCGCAAAGAGTAATGAACGCTTTGTTGCCCATTACTCTGCCACGCAGTAATGACAGGGCATATTATAAGGGTCAGTTCTTACCAAAAAGTTAGTTCTAAATGAAAACGATTAGTTCTGAAACGTAAAAACGGTTAGTTCTTAAAAAAGTTACCTTATTTTTAGTGAAATGTTTTCCTCTTTCTTTTCCTTTTTTTAAATCAAGTATTCAATATTGACCTGTTAGGGGTATAGTGAGTTCAGTACCCTAGCAACACCATGAATGGAACTGTCTAGGTCCTCACGAGAATCTAGGCAAGGGCTAACAAGAGTCAAGTGGCTAGCGGAAAGCTTGTAAGGCCCCCAGCGAGTGCTGATATAACGCTTGCTCGGGTAGTGATATTTATTCTGAAAAAATAAGACTTCATGTCAAGAATAAAATTAAGGAAGTATCAAATAATCCAAGAAATACTTGTCACACCAATTTTTTTCTTTTTTGTTTAGAGACCGAGTGTCCACCGTTTCGGTTAGTTCTCAAATTTCTTTAGAATATGCCCTGAGTAATGATTGCTATGCCGAAAGGGTAGGCTCGTGTCTGCGAAGTAATTTTTACTCTGCTGAGAGGAACGGGTGCTCTGCGAGACAAACTTTCCATACGAACATGTGTCGCTGCTCTGCTGCAAAGTAACCATTACCCTACTTTTTTCTCCGCGTACTAGACATTTCATTGCATCCAGTCAATTTTTACTTGATTCAAGTCAATTTTATTTGAAGTGAACAAAAATTTATTCGGATTGACTAGATTTTTCATTCGATCCAACTAAAACTCTAGTAGGTAAAATTCAGTCAATTCAAATAAATCTACGTATAAAATCTTTCCAAATCTCTCTCTCTGGAACTTCATGAATGCCTCTGAAATCTTGGACTAAAAATTTTACTACCATTCATTCCCACTGAAAGTTCGACAAACCTCACAGTTCAGCTATCTCTGGAGAATTTCAGAATTTCTCTGAATCTATTCGGATCTCTTTGAAATTCCTTGGATTTCCCTGAAGTCTCAGACCAAAAATTCTATTCAACTTTGTTCTCTTCGAATTTTCCTGAACGCTTTTGAATCCCTCCAAATGGTTGAACGCACTGTTTCGCTGAATTTTTGTAATGTTTCAGAATCTTTCTGAATTTCCACAGCCCTGGTTGAAAAAATCCGCTTATTCTCGCCAAATCTGATTGATTCTCATTGAATCTGGAACAATGTTCTGATTGAATCTCATCCAGCGATGTTTCAATGAGATTTGGTCAGAAGAATGAATTCTTTCAATATGAATCTGATTGAATCTCGGACAATGTTCTGCCCAAATCTCATGAAATTTCATTCCTCAGATTCAATAGATTCTTTTAACCAGGGGGGACATGAAGTATAGAATCCACTATGTATAGATTGATGGGCGTTCGTCTTTTCGACCTTTTGTGAACCGTTTATGCCATTTGTGAATACATCTTTTCCCGACAAAGCCCGTACACCGGAGATCTTTTGTCACATTTTAAACATTTCCACAGAAGAAATTCTGTTCCGTAAACAGAATTTAATGCCACTTATTTAGTGAACAAAATCAAAGATCGTAAAAATCACTGCACTGATTAGATCAATCATGTGAAATATGCCACAGATGTCTGTCACAATGTTACCAATTTAGAAAAAGAAATACTTCAAAAATTCGATATAAGCGCGCAATTTAGATTGAACACTGGTCTCATGACTTCTTTTGACACAGTACAGTAGTTTGAAAGCAGTGTTGCCAGAGCACCTTGATCAAATATTACATATAGATTAGAAAAAAGTTACATTCCCAGTTCAAAAGTTACATGATATTTTGCGGTAATATTCAGCCTTGCATTCTTGCGTTATAAAGTTTGACGTTTCAAACGTTAACGTTTAAAAAATGTTACATGCGTGTTACATGAGAGGGTCGACAGTTACGTAAAATGTAACAAATGTAATCTTCTGGCAACACTGTTTGAAAGAGACGCTCAATCTGGCATGGAAATATATGACAAAAGATTGGCTCACCCAGATGCATGAAATTATATCGCTATCGTTCCTATTGGTCTCCAGAAAAATGTATTATTGTTTAAAAATAGAACTGTATTGATTAGAAGTAACCCACTGAGCATTTCCGTTAGAACCTTGCATTAACATTGCAGCGATATTGATGCGATCTTGAAAGTACTTGTCTTTCAATTTACAAATGCAATATTACAAAAGTAGTAGAAACTTGCAAAAATATCGTTGAAATATCACCTGGCAACGTAACATTGCTGCAATTTACTTGTAATTGCATAACAGGGACTTTCAAGATCTCGCATCAACATCGATGCAATGTTAATGCAAGGTGCTAACGGAAATGCTCAGTGGGAAAATTTTGAATTTTTTTTCGATGATTAAGGCGATTCACCACAAGCCAAGTTACTAGATCTCTCCCCCCAGTTTTCTCAGTAATCAATGAATAGAATCAATTTTGAAAAAAATGCAGCTACTCATTATTTATCATTTTATGTGTTCGGTTCTGAGAAAACTGGGGGGAGAAATTTGGAATCTAGTAAATTTTGCAGAGAATAATGAATCCCGTTAAGAGCGTAAATTGTTATTATTAATTCGGTGGTAATTAATCATTCTGGGTTAATATACATTCGATGTAGGGTTTATTGGACGATTTTCTGTTTCAAACAAAACGTCTAAAACTTATCGGGAACTGTTGCGTGAAATAGCTTTTAAACATCTATCAGATATATTCCGAACAATACTTCATAAGGTATCTATTGAATATCTAAAACATGTCTTATGCAACATTTTCTGACCACCCGGATGGTGAATTTTCAAAATTTTCCTTCCTCTGACCTACAGCCTCTGTGAGGCTTAGCTCATTCAAAAATTCGATTCCCCATTTGAATAATACAGGAAACTGGTCAACTTTGGTGTCAACTTGATTTTACGGTGTTCAAGAAAATTTTTTTCGAGTAAATGAGTATGGTGAGCTTGTAGGGCATAAAATTTGTTACAAAACAGTTCCGATGAGATAGAGCTTGAAAGGTGAACTTTAATAAAAATCGGCCTAAAATCCTCTAAAATCTTGTATTTATTGAAATTCACATTGAATTATTGTATTTGAATAAGTAGTTCCTGAGTTTATGAATTTTAGAGCCTCATGAAGTGTATCATAAGTTAATTCCGCATGCGAGATCAATAAATAAAAAATTATAAGAGCTTTGATTTTGATTTTTATTAAAGTTCACTCCCAAAACTATTAATCGTACAGCTTTGATTTGTAGATGTTGCGTTTGTTGAAAGAATTGTGTTCTGTTGGAATAAAATTGTAATCTAATGCATAATGAAAAATCAAAGAATTCCAATGAAAGGATCAAATGAAACCGATCTGATGAATTCCATGCTTTTGTGTGTTGGAAAATAGATAAACGACGACGATTTGGAACGTGAACTGACGTTAACGAAACCACCGGATATGGCAGCTATACTCGCCGAAGAAAGACGCATCGAACAACTTCATCGCAGATCATACGACACCGATAGCAATTACGAGCAAGATTCGAGCCATGAAAGAGATTCTGGAGTGGAACTTGGTAACGTCGAGGATTGGACGAAGCAACCAATCAGTCCAGACATGTCCCAGCACAGTCGTCAAAGTAGCGAACCCTTCGGGGCAAGTGTGACCTCCTCCGAGGAGGATGAAATCACGAAGAAAGAACGAGAGATCATCGAAGTTCTCGAAAAAGAGGAACAATGGCGTTATGGCACCGATCGTGAACTCAACAGGTAATATTTCATTTCATCCACATATATTCAAAGTAACTAAGTTCATATACGTGCGCATACACATATAAATATATCATTCATTGTATCATTTTCAGTGATTTGGGAGAGAAATTGGCTCATAAACTCCGTGAATTGGAAGAAGAAAAAATGCAATTGGAGAGAGAACGTGCTCAAGAGGCAGCTATTCATAGACAAAACGAATCCTTACGTAAAAATGAAGATAATTTACGTAAACAGCAAGAAGAAACCGCTAGACAACAACAACAACAACAACAGCAGCAACAACAAAAGCAAAAACAACAAGAACAAGAAAAAGTGAGACAAGATATCGAATCTGAACGAATCAAAGAGGAGATAAGTGATAATTTTGAAGAAAAATTGAGAATCAAAGAAGGACAATTGAGAATTCAACAAAACGAGGTGCAGGAGAAAGAAAGAAGATCCACGGACGTACAACGTAAAGAGGATTTGAGAATCAGAGCGATGGAGAATCAAATTCGGGAACAAGAGGTTAGAATGATTTCAATAATTTCTCAAGACGCGTTTTGTGGATGGAATTGTCAAATGAACAGTAGATACCACACCGCTATACCATCTTCAGGAGGGCAAAACACAATAATAATAATTCAATATAACTCAAATAATGAGTCTCAATTTTATTGGGATGTTTCTTTCATTACACACTGTGCAGTATTTTTTTGCTTGCACTTTTCAATTGATTCAACACTACCAAGATTTTATCCGCTTTTTACTCGAATCATATATAATTCTTTTCCCCTGTACCTACTACGATTGCTTTAGTTTTTCTGAAGATAGCACGTGGTTTGATCTTCTTCATCTGCATTTTTGAAGTGATTCCCCTATGACTACATTTATGTGATGAATTTTGATATGGAATTTGGTGAATACAGGGTTTTATTGTGCTGAAATCGATCTTGTTGTTATTCGAGAACTGAATTTATGAGAAAGATGTTTCTCCCCATCCGTTGATCGTCAGTTTGGCGTCGAAATAACGGTTTGAAACTCGCAAAAATCACAGATGAATTCACAGTTACATATTTCAAAAGTAATCTACTTGGAAAATTTCAGTTGAATGACAGTTCAAATAGTCAAAGCTCACTGAAACAAATATTTAATAAGCTCTTAATCGAACTCTATATGACGCTGCACATATCGCCCTGCGTGAATTTCAGATGCATAACTGGTGCTGCTGTGTGGCTTGAACCATGATCCTCAACGTATTTCATTCACTTGTACATTGAAAGGATTTTATTTGAAAAATTACCGTGAAATTTCAGTGATCGAGGGACAAGTAAGAATTTTTTTAAATGTTACTGTGCATTTTGTAAAACTTACAGACAGAATCGCAGGCTGCACAGTAATTTTTTGCACAGCTTTCACTTGTCCTTTGATTACTGAAATTTCATGGTAATTTTTACAACAAAATTCTTTCGGTGTACAGTGTCAGTTGGGTCATAGTTGGAAAACCGCGCGATAAGTACCCTACAAACACGGATTACTGGCGTTTTATCGAGAATTCAATGATTTAATAATGCCAGCAAAAATTGTTGTGTTGATTGGGATAGAATTACGTTACATAAAAAGATAATGAAAAGTGATCATTGAATCCCGTTGAATAATACAAGCTTTTCAACGGTAAACAACCGTTGAAACCCACTGAACATATTTAAAAACTGGTTTTCAATGAGATTGAATATACTTCAATGACCAGGAGAGCAATATGGCAGTTATTTTGCGGTTATCTCAAATCCCCGCAAAATCACAGCAAATATCGTGGTTAGATGGCGGAAGATTTATCAGTTAAAAATCAAATTCATTCCTTAAATCGAAGTGACTGATGTTTAAAGAGCACTAAAATTATCAGATAATTTCCTATACCAGTTTTTTTCCTATTTAAAATGCCAGGCAGAAACGTTCTGTTGTATTTGAATGCGTGACGCGCAGGAAATATGCGCGAAACGTTTTTACGAATATTTGATCCCCTTACGTTCACTTTTAGCCCGGGTGGGATACGAAAAAACAGATAATTGTCAGGAGCTTGATTGAAATCTTGATTGACAAACGTTTGAATTAATTCTCACTAAATCCTTTATTTATTGTAATTTCAGAGAAATTCATTCAATTGAAAAATCAATGATAACTCTTTCTCTTCATGGAATGAAATATTTTTCTTTATCAATCATTTTCTCTCAAATATCTTAGATTTCTGTTTTTGAAAAAAGCAAATCATTAAAACGTTCACTCATTGCACATCGTTAGAAACGCACATTCTTGAGGAGTAAATTGAAATAATATGAATCATTTATAGCATTAATTTACGTACTTCAAGATTGAAATTATTGTAATTACTCCATGAAATTGCAATCATGCTACTTCACTAGAAGAAAAAAAATTCAAACGAAACAATAATGATCACAAGACTCTCTCTCTTTGGATCTTCTTAAAATTCAACACGATATTTAGAAAAAATGTCAACGTCCAAAGCAGCTCTTTTCATGAAATGCATTTACCAAATTCCACAACAAAGAATAATTATATCTTTCATTGAGTTATTCATTTCCATTAAAGAAATTATAATCATACACTTTATTTTCAGAACAAGTCATTGGTTAGCAGCGGTTTAAGCGATCATGAAGATGACTACGCTTCCAGGGTGAGTATATCGTTTCTATATCACATTGATTATCAGGTCGATTGTTAGTATCAAAATACTAAACAGTCCCCCAAGAGAACGCGCAGGTTCAAGGAATGTTCAGTAGAGATTAAACGAGACGACATTTGGAAATCTATTAAACGTCCCATAAACGTACCATCGAGCTACATCAGACTTCAAAAATCTGTGTTCTCTTGAGAAAGAAATGAAAAAAAGAAAAAATGTTGCTGAAGTTTGAATCGTTCATTGAAATGAATTAATAATCGAATAATATACTGAAAAAACGTTTGTTTCGGCGAAACAAAATTTTGGTTGGAATGAACGCAAAGAAACTCTTTGGTTGGCTGAAATAAAATTTATTTAGGATAAACAAAATTTATTTGTCTGTATGAAAGCCTTAATTATTGTGAACCGAATTTTGTTCACCCGAAATAAATTCTATTTCAGCCAACCAAAAAGTTTCCGAACTGTGTTTTCAGTGTAGAATATTCATTGCAGTGTATTTGCGATATTTTAAATTCATCAGATTTCTTGAGTTTGGATTTCCATTTTGTTCCTATAAACGATTCAGGCTTCAAAACCATAAAAAAGAGATTTAATTTCAGTCCTAAATTGAATCCAGACAAGATTTTTCGTTGGATATTCACGAGTCATTGAATCAGAGAACCTTTTTCTTCCTGTATTTCACATATATGAAATTACTCTAGTATTATCTTCCATTTCATTCATTATCTTCATGCATTCCTCATGTACGAAATAAATCATTGTTTTGTGAGAACGTTGAGAAAAACATTCGCATAACCAGAGTACAATTATTTTGTTCCGTATATCTCTTGACCTTATTTGTGCAGGAGGTTCTCAGAGTCGAGAGAGAACTGTTACAACTGGAACAAGAGGAACTAAAGAGACAGCGTACGAATTTGGCATACCGCGAACAAAAACAACTGCAGTTTGCTGCCAATCTTCAGGAACAATGGAAATCCCTGCAAGACGTCGCTCATGCATCGATGAATAATAATAACAACCCAAACAACAACACCAGCAGTAGTAATAACAATAGTATTCAAACATACGCGAATCAACCGATGTTGAATTATAGATCATCTATGCCAAATCTTCAACTCCAAGAAGTTCAAAGGAGACGACCACCTCCACCACCGATTCCTCCTGCAAAACCGTTGCGCTTCATCGAGAGACAGAGAGACGTAACCATAAGGTAATCCATGCAACTTTTTATCAAATACAATATATTGAATTTATTCCTTCCAATTGGACCTCGCGTAATAAGTATTCTATGATAAATATTCAGTTGAAACCTGAACAGCATGCAACAGGAAATAGATCAATTATACGGAAGGCAATAATATCACGACCTACCATTACTATGCGCTATCGATGCGTTTCGTATTATATTTCCTTCAAAGATCTCCTTTCAAGCATTGAACTTCCTTTTAATATTTTCCGCTCAATTTAATCTTTTACTTTGTATGCTCATCGTACAGTAAAAAGTTTTCTTTTTCCTACAAACCACTCCGGTGTCTATATACACATTGTTTCAACTCCACTCGACTCCCCTTCTATTCATTCATGAATGATTCAAAGAAATTCAAATTTATCAATTTTCCAATGAACAGAAACAGTCGGGTACCATCGGCCGATTCGATACCGCAACAAGTCGATGCCTCCCTTCGGCACAGTACTTCAACCTCGACTCTATCGAGTCACGCTGGCCAACAAATGTCCAGACAAACCCTACAAGCTCTCAGCGCTGTACCACGTTCGAGAATCCTCCAAGGCGATCAATGGGTACAGAGAAGAAAAAGTGATATTCCCCGAGGAGCTTATGACTTCAATTATCAACACTGGCTCATTCAGGTAACGATTATACTGGATCGGTGGTTCAGAATTTATCATTCGAATTTCTGTGGTGTGTTCTGCAACCAAAATGCAATAATTTCCCGTTTGGAGAAAATTCTTCGAAGGCTCTATCCAAATAACTGAACAGCATTGTGGTCTACATTCTTAACCCTAACATCATCCTCTAAGTTGGATATCCTATCATTCTTTGTTTCGGAGCTATAGTAATTCAAAGTTGCTGAATTCTGATTGGCTAAAAGCCAAAAAATTTCAAATCGCTGTAGATCCGAAACAAAGAAGGATAGGATAATTGAATTTTCTTTTCCAGAGATCCGGCGTTTTCCAATTTAGAGAATGATTTTAGGGTCAAGAATGTGGAGCATAATAATGCTGTTGAGTTATTCGGATTCGAAAAAAATCTAAAAATGCACAATGTTTTTCCAAACGGGAAATTATTGCATTTTGGCTGCAGAATACACCACAGAAATCCGAATGATGAATTCTGCCTCTTTCGAGAGCATCGATATTCAATGCGCGTGAAAAATTGATATTCGTAGGAAGCGGAACAACGAAGAATCAACGAAAAAAATCAACGGTCACCCACAACGCGGAAACCTCAACCGCATATCACTGGAACCTCCGTGCCTTATATAGCCGCTCCAACGAGAACGGATAACAAACCTTTGCCGGATTCTATCATTCAAACGCTCACGCAAAGAGTGCAAAATAGAGCTCAAGAAAAATCCTTACCCACGAGGAGAAGGTGAGTTTAGAATAATACCGTGGTTTATATTCTCATTCTCGGTATGAAACATTCATATTCTAGTTTCCGTTTCGTTGAACATTCCGCTAAGAACGTATATAACAGTAACGACGATCATCGTGATTCGTATTTGCCAGGGAAATAGAAATTCAAACAGGTTTTATAACCCTTTTATTCGAGTTACGAATTTTTCTTTGCAGATTGGAACAGAATGGGAATCAAGAACATGGTTCGATAATGCAACAACATCCATCGCAGCAACACAAAACGCAACAACCTACCGTTGCTAACAATGTCGATAATCAAGAGAAAATGTTGAGTGTCAGCGGTAAAAAGAAGTGTTCGCATTGCGGAGATGAATTGGGTATGTACGCGATGACCTGTTTCTAACCAATTTTTTCAAACATCGATTGTCATTTTATTCGATATACTATGGTAGGCAGGGAGTTGAATCTCATTGAATAATCTTGGAATCATGAAAATTCATGAAGCGTTCTTCAATTTTCCACACGATCAATCTATACGTGTGTTTCAGGGCATATTACAAGAGCCAGTTCTTACCGAAAAGTTAGTTCTAAAAGAAAACGATCAGTTCTGAAATGTAAGAACGTAAAAATGTTTCCCTTTTTCTTCTTTTAAATCGAGTATCCAATATTGCCCTCCCTGGTTGAACGAACCGATTAATTCTCGCCAAATCTCATGGATTCTTGCACAATGTTCTAATTGAATCCCATTCAATTTCATCTCGTCAGACTTTTTTAACCAAAGCTGTTACAGAATCAGCCTTTTGTCTCATATCAAGGGGCATAGTGAGTTCAGAAGTGATATTCATTGTAAAAAAATAAGACTTCATGCCAAAAGTAAAATTAAGGAAGTACTTGTCATACAAATGTTCTCCTTTTTCTTTAGAAATCGAGTGTCCAGCGTTTCGGTTGGTTCTTTAGAATTTCTTTAGAATATGCCCTGGTGTGTTCATAAGTTGATGAATTTTCATTGTACAAATAAATTATTCCAATCGCAATGATACATCGATTCGACAATCGGCATATTTATGCTATTTGGATAATAATGGATTTAAAACGAATCATCAACATCTGGTTATTTGTTTTCTATATTTTCAAATTTTTAAACTTTCCTTCCATTTTCGCTTCCCCTTTTCTCTGATTCCGTTCTAAATCTTGGAGTATGGTGAGTAAAATCAATCGATCTCCCTCTCCCCGTTTACAGCCGCGAATTTTGAAATATATATTTGAGGTTTTTTAATGCCAAAGATCCTCGTCGAGAGGCGAGGGAAATCTCAAAGAGTTTTAATTTCCTGACATTTCAAGAATTCTTCTCTTCTTTTTTCTATCTGGACACGTGAACAGAGTCCCCAGATAACATCAAAAATTCTCCAAGAGTTCCCGAAGGACTCGGCATTTGTAAAAAGCATTCTTCTAGAATTCTGAAGAATGTCTCATTAATAGAACATTTGAAAAGCTCGGTCTATTTGTTAACAGAAGTCGTTGTGAATTCTGGAAATGAATGACCAAAGAATTCTCACGTATTCATCAACAATCATTCTAAAATATTAGGTATATGTGGATAATTATTAGATGATTGGTTATCCAACGATCATTGAATTAATGGAACATATTGAAGTTCAAACACTTTGTGAAAATATAACTTGCAAAATCGATCATCCTAACCATCGCAATCGTTTTTAGTATGAATGAATGCCAAAATGTTTGTAATATAGGGTGAATGCACTGGTCAATGAACACTGTCCGCAAAACGTATTAAGAAATAATTTGAAGCTAATTCGAGAAAATGTTAGTATAAGGGATATTAATATTCGTTGTACGATAAATTATTCCTTCAGTGTTTCACAAGATGCATTTTTCAAGCTCTTCATTCACTGGTGAATTGGAAAAATCTACATATTTTCATGAATATCTCTGGAGATAAGAACCGGATCCATGGGTATTCAAAGGAATTTATGATACTAAAAGCTTCATACGAAACACCAAAATGAGTGATTTTATGGATTTTATTTGAAAAATAATCGTTTATTCACTGCACGGAAAAAATAATTTAGCTGCAGCAGCTAAGTAGCTAGCACGGACACGGACAGTCATTGAATCAGCTCCTGCAGCTAAATTTTAGCTGTTACCGCAAATAAATTAACTACAAATGCAAATTTTTTTGCTATAACAGCTAAAATTTAGTTGCAGGAGCTACCCTGTCTGAAAAGTCCAATAGATTCTTATAAATTCCCATAGATGCTACGACACTAGCCACTATTAAAACTGATAGGATGTTTTATTCCTATCAGTATTCATCAGGTTTTGCTGAGCATACCGATAGAAACCCATAGAACATCGGATTCCCCATAGAATCTTATAGAAACCCTCAAGTCCTGTGACACCAGCCACTATTGACACTGATAGGAAATCATGGATTCCAAAAGGATTTGGTCTATTGGTTTCTATTGGTCTTTTCGCACAGGGTAATTTAATGGCTGTCCGTGTCCGTGCTAGCTACTTAGCTGCTGCAGCTAAATTATTTTTTCCGTGTGGTGCACTGACCCTACACAAATGAAAAACAAAATTCAGATAATTAGTTTTTTGTTCTCATTCAGTATCAGTAATTACTTATTCCTTTATTTTATAGACTTGAAACAGCCATCGTCGCTTGATCATTTCTATTAGACGCTTTTTCACAATCATAGAAATCTGCGGGGATTCAACGTGTTTATTGAATGCGTAGGAATTGTTCTTTTGTAGCAGAAACAGAGCTTTATAAGAGTTCTAACTTGTGGACATTAAATAGTCCTCCAAGTGATCTGACATTGTTCTTTCAATACTCTTATACAAGATCCAAAGCATTTATTACAGACCTGTTGAATCTGTTTTTTTTCAGAATTCGAATAACTCTGTGAAGATTCGTCAAGAGTTCGAAAAAATAATTCTCTCAAAATTTAGTTTAAGAATTCTTTCGAAACGGCTCGCGAAACTATTGTGTGATTCTTTATTCAGAATGGAATCCGTGATCTGGTTCTGTCTATACTCAAACAGTCCAACATTCCCAGAAATATTTATGAAATTTCGTATTCCCAAAGGTATTCATTATGAACTCATCCAGAATTGTTGTATTGTTTAGATGGAGGGAGACTAGCACGAATTAGCTAAATCTTAGTTATTGTTTATAGGGACAAAGTTTGCATTTGTAGCCGATCTATTTGCTGTGATAGCTAAGATTTCAACTGCAAAGGCAAAAATCATTCATTCATTCCATACAGGTGCTTGTTAGAAATCATTCTAGCCACCCTTGCAAGGCCTCATCAGATCCTTCCCACATAGCATACGAATAATTCTTTTGCAAGAATGCAAATACAGTTCTCTTACAGTTATTTTCGCCCTGATGAACTCATAAAGTGTTTTAAGGGATTTCTGGTTTAATGTCGAAAGAACTCGTTGATGTCGCCAGAACAAAACGCTTTTAGAACTCTCTACGAATTTGTTAGTTCAAGAATAATTCCAAGAGACTTCTATTCGTGTTTTTGAAGAAGAATTTTTCATGTACTGTTAGGATTCCATAGTTTATTTCAAATAACTCTATTTTTTCCTGTATAAAAACTCAGTATAATGAACGTTTCAACGACTTATTTTGTTATTTCTATGATTATGTTGAGGGAAAATTCATATGTTTTATAATTATGTAGAATAAAAGAATTACAATCGATGAAATGAAATATTTAAATACGAGACACCGTAAGCGATTCGAGCGTTCCAACGATCTGATGTAACAATTTAATACGTGTGACTTCTCTTTTATTTTTCAGGTCGTGGGGCCGCGATGATAATTGAGAGCCTACGCTTATTTTATCACATGGAATGCTTCAAATGCTGTGTATGTCACGTGCGACTCGGTGATGGTTTGATGGGAACAGACGTACGTGTACGAAATCAAAAACTCCACTGCCATAACTGTTACTCCAGTGACGATGGTATTTATTTACTTGGTTCTTCGTAGTATTATTATGAAAAGTCCAGGTAAAAATACTAGGATAACGCTTGACATGAAACAAATTCGCGACCAACTTGTACAAATCGATGCACAGATTATGATCGATCTCTGCGAAAGAGTTATTGCTTTTAATATCATTGCTATTTTACACAAAATTCATTGTATTCTCTCGTGCGCTTTTCGAACGAAAATATCAAGAAATCAAGCTGAATGTTATTTTTGAAAGTAACTGCGATAAAAATATTTCTCCGTGAAAGTGCAATTTTCCAGCACCGGGTGAAAATTTGGCAATTCCTCTCACGTCATTTCTTCATAAAATACTCCCGCAGAGTTACACGATTTTTATCTGGAAATAACAGAATTATTATTCCGCCTACAAATGTCTAAGGTTTCGAACGAAACCACCCACAGAGGAATGAACAGTACAGTTTTTGATAAGTCTGAATTACAAACAAGTTCGTAATATAAATTTAATTTGTTAGTTTAATAGCGGCACTTATACAACATGATGATTTTCATTCTTGTAGAATTCTCTCACATCCGTTATTGAAAATATTCTGCTGAATTCTTATTTGAAGGTAATTATCTATCTTCATACGTTGCATCTACGTGGATTTCTCGTGATTAAATCGAAGGTTTTATGGATATCATGTGGATGAGAAAAAAGCTACGATAGGAAATGTATCAGGCAAATACGGTTCAGGTGTTTGAGAATGATGATATTGAGAAAAAAAACAAACTCATCATTTTCTGTGCATCAATTCCACAACAGCTACTTACGATACTTAACGATACAACTTAATGCAGTTAAATTAGTGATAGCGAGTATGCTAGTTTAAATAATATACGTAAACGCATTTATTCAATTACAGGTTTCAGAAAACTCCCCTTCATGAAGGCAAATAATTAAGTTAATATAATATATTTATAATAGCAATGAAAATTATGTATGTAGAATTATTTGAAAACGATAGTCGATCACCGATATGATTTATCAAACGAGCCAATATCAAGCTAAATATCTTCAAAACATTTGACGATGCATGAAAACTTTCTTGAAATCTATGTTGAAAAACAACGTTATATCCAAACAAAATTTCCCGAGATTTTCTGAATAATTTTGTTCATCCCAAAATCGAATGCGCGAAGTATTTACGAATATATTGGTTCGACGCAATATCAATGATTTCCAGTAGACAAAAATTTGTCCGTGCTTAAAAATGCATGACCTAATTTCGCAATGTCGTGGTTGAATTTTCAGGTGTCAAGTTCAGCTGCGTATAAAAAAGAAAATGGACAAATGGAACAGTGTTAACTTGAATATAGTCGGCTTTCGACTATATCTCCTAAGTTACAAGCGACAAAACCATCACACATTCACACATGCATCTGTCCTTTCGTCCAAACATATTCTCCGAGACAGACAGAATTAAAGAACAGAGGACGAACGACTACTATTCACTCAATAGGTATTCTTATTTTCATATGTCTTAACTCGAAGACAAAGATCTACTAATTTTCACGTAACATCAATTCGTTTTCACTGACTAACCACAGAGACACGAGCAACCATGTAAATAGAGTGTATTTATGTAATTAGCGTAGAGATAAGGAATTTTCGAAAAAACGACGGAAGAAGAGGAACGAAGAACAAATAATGAGAATCACGTGAAGATGATCGGAGAGCGGTCAAAGAGGGAAAGATGATATCGAATCTTGTATATTTTTGTATTATAGTTCACGGTATTTATGAGATTTTTCTGATGTACTCTACACTACTCTCAGCTAGGTGAAAGGAGAGAGAAAATCACCACCTTTTTATTATGAAAATGTTTATTGTTTCCTTTTTCTCGAGTTTTTTGTGCAAAGCGCTTGTAGCGTGCTCGAATTCAATTCAATGATTTGTTTCTAAACAGAGAACATGTCTTCTAGATATTAATCACTTGACTTTCATTAGCGTTGATAAACGTAATGAAATGAGAGCTGTTATTCGATTGTATCCTTGGAACACGAAAAAGCAAGTATTATTATGCGTTGTGTTTTTTTGTTTTTTTTTTTTGTAGAAACCTGAGACTAAATCTATCAAATCTCTCAGATATCGTATATTAATATGATGTGACGAATCCGTGTAACGTACAGAGTTATTATTACGTTTTATGTATGAAAAACTCGTTGAGATTCCTACAGGTTTCTGCATCGTTATACTGTAATTTTTAAAAGACTCGTTTTTAAATATTCCCGAAGAGAAACGTAATCACGTCTCTCGACGAATGTGCCTTAGATCAAAATAATACTACAACTATATTCACCGTGTGTTTCTTTTTCTAATTTCAATAAATTTCTTTTCTTTTTTTGTTTTCTTTCATTCATTTTCTTTTGAACAACGATCTATGGCAATCCCGCATCATAATCGCATCGTCGAAGTGCATAATTATTACTACTGTGAAATATTGTAACATATGTGTCTCGTGTTATTACCATGTGTAGTTTTATATTATCAAAGAGAATAAATGTTTATCTTAGTATTGAAAATGTTTTTAATGTTATTTATCCTTCACCTGAACAATCATGAACTTGATTAGCATGGCGCTCGAGTGGAAATTAATGGAATCTACGTTTATCATCAGCCAAATGTAATCAGTCGGTCTTGGATTTGTGAAATATTTAATCAATTCCATTTTTTGTGCAACGTTGAGTTGCAAGAAATTTTGTAATATTATTTGTCTTGACAGATTTATACATTTATACATTTATACTTATTTCTTCACTCTCTGGTCAACTAGAAACAAACGATTACACAGGTTGAAGAGAAAAAAGATCCTGCTTCTGGGACAAGAGTGCATTTTTCTAACGTTTTTTTGAATACGAAAGTGTGATCGTTCCTGTCCAATTACTTTTGAATTTCTACAGAATTGAGGATTATGGGCCACAGAAAAAGTGCTCTCTTTTTCTAGGTACTCTGAATCTGAGATAAAAGTGCACTCTTTCAAGGTTTTTTAGGTCGCTGATTATGAAAATGTGTTCGATCTTACCCCATCATCTCAGAATTCTGAGATAATTGAGCATCAGGGGTCGGAGAAGCTTTCGGTGTTGTAAGTATCCTGCATCTGGGATGAAAGTGCACTCTCCTAACATTTTCAGGGCCGTTGAATACAGGATACAGGAATATAATCTGATCACATTCGATAATGTAAGAAAATTCAATCACGTCATGGGCATTATCACCGTCACGTGACAGTTAGATACTGTTGGTCAGATTTTTTATAGTTCGTATGTGAAAATGACCGTCGAGTAACCATCTGATTGTTCAATTAATAATTTCCCAATGAAAGAATTCCTGTGAATCTTTGATTTTTTTCTGTTTTGCCCGAAATTTGTGTCAGAACTCTGAAGTTTTCAGAGAAATATAGAAGAATACGGAGATCTTTTTGAGTAGGTCTTTTCATCAAATTCCTTCAAACATAAATTTTGAATACGATTTATTGTAAATGGTAATTTTTCTTCTCACATACTATGAGTAATGGGATAAATATCTGTATTAGATTGGAAGCATAACAATGCGACATGAGTTTTTCTGTCAAGGTTTCGATATTCAGTACTATGTTATGACATTAAAACATGAATAAAACACAGCTAGCAGAACTAGTATAGGGACCCTAACAGCACATCCACCGACTTCCACGTCGCATCTCCGTGGACTCCACGTGGATGAATGGAGATTCCACGCGGAGGCAACGTAAAGGCAATGTAGAAATATCCGGTGCTGTACGGGGAGATATATTCTGAATATGCATGGTATGTATACACTGGAAGAGTTTGATCTGAAAAACTACCTTGAAATTCCAGTAATCGAGGGACAAGTGGAAATTCTTTGAAAAGTCACTATGCAATTTGTAGAACTTGTAGAAAATTCGCTAAATTCGCTCACTTTTACAGGCTTCGCAATAAGTTTTTAAAGAATTTTGACTTGTTTCCCGTTTGTTCTTCCAAGAAAAAGCTAACCTTCCATGAACCGAAAGAAATTCCGTCAGAATGAAAATCAAAACAATACACACACGGAGAAAAAAGATCATGGAATGATCGCTAGAAAAGATAGTAAACTGGTGACAACTACGAATTTTTGTACACAGTTGCTAACAGAGGCGAGTAATGATGCCTATTTTGGTATATTAAAATACAATATAGTATACCAAAATAGGCATCATTACTCGTTTCTGTTAGCGACTGTGTACACAAATTCGTAGTTGTCACCAGTTTACTACACCGAGAGAAAAAGCATGACACACTTCAATGCTTCTAACGCATTTGTTACAACGTACTTTTAACGCTCGGGACTCATGCAGTTAACGCACGAGACCATGCTTTTTGGGTATGTGTCACATGCTTTCTAAGCATGGGTACCGAGCGTTGGAAGCAAGTTATGACGAATGCATTAGAAACTTTAGTGCGTCATACTTCTGCAGTATGCTTTTTCTCTCGGTGTATCTTTTCTAGCGATCATTTCATGATCTTTTTTCTCCGTGCAATCTTCCATGCAAGTATTAACAAGACTGAAGAAAACCCAAGCTTGTCCCAGGATTGGCACATGTGTCATCAACAAACCTTCGTTAACAATAATTGGATCGATATTATTCCATGATTGTCCTGCTATCTTCAATGGATAGAGTAATTGATGATGCATTCATTCATATCTTTGCAATGGCCATTGCACTTGGTTCAAGCTCGGCAAAAGCATTCGCTAAGAATAATTAAACCGATGTTGTCCACATGAGTGGCACAATGTTTTGACCCAGACAGCACAAATGATCATTTTGAATTCATATGCACTTCTCAAATATTCCTGAACAGTTCCCGTTATGTCAGTAAACATGAATTCAATATGAATTCAATTAACGAATACATATTGGATGCCGGAATATTTCTTGATGAATTCACGAGATTAAATCTTTCTGAACAACTTGTTGAGTTGTTCATCAAGAATTCGAATTGAATTCAAAGTATTCGTAATGAATCCATGTTCACTGTCATAACTGGAGCTCTTCGAAGAGACTCTCGTGCCGTATGGGTAATTACTGACTGAATTCTGAGTTCACAATGGCTACAGCCTTATGCATAACAACCGGGCCAAGATTGGCCCAATCTTCTCCTCACAATTAGCCCCACACCCCAATTTCCCACACTAAGATACATATGGTTGATCTCTATAAGAATACAACTTGACTCAATGATAATCGACTACACTGAGAAAAGTGAACTGTAGCCATTACCATGCGAAAATAGTAGTTGAATGACAGAATCAGGTTATTTGGTATCCATCTTCATGTAAATGGTAACCATTCCCATGTGCATGAACATTGCCACGATTCTCTATAGTATCCGAAACCAAATTCGCAAAGTTGTCCCCTAATTACTATTTGCACATGGTAATCATTACATTCCACTTCTCTCAGTGTACTTTCGAATGTAATCATACACGGAAATCAACTGATCTTGAAGAATTCTTCACAGAATTTCAAGATGTCTTTCCCGTGCAGATATTGACAAGACTGAAGAAAAATCCAAGCTTGTCCCAGTCTTGGCACATTCAATCCATCGTTTTAACATGATCATGTACGGTATTCTGAGGGAAAGAGTGAGCTGAGATATGGATAAAATGACGCTTTTCATCGATATCTGTGATAAAAGAAGCATCGGTTGATGCTTGGCAAATCGTTTGGACCAGGCTTAGGAGAACCATTGGCCTGAGCTTGGCACAAGTTCAGTGAATTGTTCAAGGCGAGTCTCGGCGGGTCTTGTACCAGGCTTGGTCCATGATTGAGCCATTCGTTCATACACACATGCGTTGTCATATATATGACAGCACTGGGACGTTCTTCGAACGTTCAGAAACCCTAACAGCACATCCACCGATTTCTACGTCACATCTCCGTGGACTCCACGTGGATAGAACGTGGATGAACGAAGATTCCACGTGGAGGCAACGTAGAGGCAACAGAGAAATATCCGAGCCGTTTTTTCGGGCGGACATTTCTCCGTTGCCTCTACGCTGCTTCTCCGTCGTACCACGTTGTATCCATCGATCCCTTTTTTCTCCCTGAATTCCACGGAGAGGCGACGTAGGTGTCCTGTGTGGGAATATATTGACTTAATTCTTGATAACTTAAATTCTGCCAATAGTTTTGAACTTCTAAAGTGGAATCTTTCCAAATATTCAATATAAAAACATATTTTTATGATTGTTTCGTACTTTTTTCTCTAGTAAAACTATAAATATACATTCTGCATTAAACTCAATGTACAAAAACATGAAAAGACTATAGATTATGCTATAGTTTACATTAAATTTCATGTAAAATGTGCATGCAGCTGAATTCATGTACGTACTTGAAAAAAACTTCCAGTAAAAACATTAAAATTCATGCAGAAATTTTTAACAGTGTACATTTGTATAGGTTCTAGATAAAATACTTGGTTTTCATATAATGTGTCGAAAACGTTCTGAAAACGTACCATAGCATGTGTAAACAATGTCCCCAAAACGTGCTCCCCAACACATTGAATGAATGTTCCTAAGACGTTTGGAAAATGTGCTTTTGGAAACCAACATCTGTGGGACTTTGGACACGTTTTTAAAACGTTTTGAGAACTTTCGGTGCTGTTCGGGTAGATTCCTTCCCAGACAGCACTCGGATGTTTTGGAAACGTTCATACAACGTTTTCGAGTACATGTGGAATGTTCTTGGAAGGTTCTGAAACATTCATAAAACGTTTTCAAAACGTTCTTGGAATGTGAAAATGTCCGCGCATGTTCAATCTAAATTCTCAGAAGAAACTATGAGAACTTCATAAATTGGATTTCATTAATTATTAAAAATATATACAATTCCATGGAATATTGAGTTTACAGTGTTGAAAGTGATGATGCATTTCAAAAATTGCTTTGATATCGATATTGTCAATGCGGGACATAGAATATAATAAAATATTAACTGTTGGTTATGTTTACGTTAATGGAGTGAATTCATCCATTAAAATCCATATCTCTTTCATAATTCACTTTTCATAGACAATCATCTACGTACGTGATAAAAGATGTTTACTTAATATTTGATGTGTTGATTACTAATAAAATAGTGAATAAGCATTTTGTATAGGTTAAAAACCTAATATTGGTATTTTGTAGTATATTTTTTGCAAACACACCAATAAAGTTCCTCGAAACCAACAAAGAACATTCCTAAAATGTTTTATTCCAAACCAAATATTCAAGTTTCTGAAAGGTTTGCTAAACGTTTTCCTGCAAATTAAAACTCTTAGAACCAAAGAGTACGTTTGATCAACGTGTTGAACACTATCGGTGCTGTCTGGGTTGTACATTGTTCTGAAACAAATTGTAAATGCGATTGGTTGATAGTCATTCTGCCAGTACAAATTCCGGCCCATTGGAGCCTAATTCTTTCACTGTTAATAATATTCTATTTCAACGTGTTTTGTTGAAATAAGGGGCCGTCTATCAACTACACTGAGAAGAATCACTGTGGCTGAAAATTTTCATTATCCCAGCGATTCTCATAGCCACCCACATAACAATTCATGTCTTGCGATGTCTTTTAGATAAGTTTAAGATGTCTTGCGCATCACATTTAGATGTTTTTTAGATGTCTAAAACTCTTCTTTGGTCTAGATTTTGAGCTTCCGGAGTGGAGCCGCATCTGGAATCGGTTTGTTGCCGACGTCTTCAGAAGAAGCCAGCTGCAATGATGGCGAACCGTCGGCAACAAACCGATTCCAGACGCGGCTCCACTCCGGAAGCTCAAAATCTGTATCTTCTCAAAAGTCGCGAAAAAACATCCACCGAACCATCGCTGAAACAATTGATCTTCTTTGATCTCTCTATATTTTTTTCTCCGTGTATGATTGTTAGCTCAAGAACATCTCACCCTGCTGAAGATGCTATGCAAAAACTTGTCCGGTACTGCTCGGTTTTTGTCCCAGGATCCGCTGGTTTTTATCCGGATTTGCCTGGCATTTTCGGCAGAACGGAGTTGAGTTGGAGAGATCGTTAACGACACATGATTACCATGATCCAGTTTCTGATTGTTGGTATCACATTCCTCGTTTATCTTTCCATTAATTGATTCAGTTGGAAGAAAAATTCAATCAATCATACAATTTTCTCATCATTGCGTTAGCAATCCCTGCAATTCATCCCTCGCAGGGCATAGACCAATTTATATGACTTAAAACTGATCCCAAGACGAAGTCAAAATATCTTTCAGAGGATATAAAACTTTGACACGCCTGTTAGAAGTTTCAGACACCTAAAAGACATGTTTCACATCGCATAGAACCGATCTACCTTGACGATATTCATTATTCTCTGATTTGCGGCTGTAACTTCATAGGTAATTCACCACCGCACCCTACTTCCTTGTAAACAAATTATTTCTAGGTCACGTTAGATATAATTACACAAGTGTCATACGAGAGTATGTGCGCACATAGTAGACAAACTAATGCACACGCCAGCACCAGCACCTACAAAGCGGCAGAGCTCTTTTTCTCGAGCTTGTGATAATATACATACGCAAATAGAAACCAAACCTCGCGTGTTTTTTTCGTTCCAGAGTATGAAATTACTCGACCTGTCGAATTGCCTTATCGGCTTTGTTAATTCGAGTAGACTACTTCACTATTAATAGAGACTGCCTGCTGATGTTGCCGCTAACATCCACGTGTACGCGTAAATGTGCGCGCAGTCTCGTATACGTACACGATCCATTGCCAAACAGTGCAGAACGTGTACGTGAACGTAATCGTAGGTGAATGCGTGCGTTGTATTCTCCCGCGCTTCTAAAAGCGCTTCATGGATCTTTCGTGCAGCTGTGAATTTTCCGATTCAGTGTAGCGCGTATTTCCGAGGCGGCGGCTTTATCCTTTGTATCGCGGAATCAACCGACTCGGAGTTACCAAGTGAATACTAGTATTATTGTCATGCTAATAATCAAACTTGTTGATATAACCGCGTGTGTAAGTTTACGTAGTTAACCGGTTGATAAGAACGATTCTTCGGGTAGTAGTTCGATAGGGGTGCGTGCGCGAGTAGCGGGCACGTCTTCTTCTCGTACCGGATCCAATCGAGTAAATCGTCCTTGATTCTTCTCCTTATTGTCAAAAATATTCTATGAAATCTTATTGAATAGGTCCCAATGAAATTCAATTCCAATGAGATTATCGAATCCACGAGAACTCGTGAAAACGTACTCTTCGTTTCTCAACTAGATACAAGAAATTTAAGAACTAACCGACACGGTGAACACTCGATTTTTAAAAAGAGAAAAAAAAGGGAAAGGGATTTGTATTACAAGTATTTCTTGAATTATTTTTGATACTTCCTTAATTTTACTTTTGACATAAAGTCTTATTTCTTCAAAATGAATTTTCCTACTAAGCTCCCTACACCCCTTGATTTGAGGCGAAAGGCTCATTCTGTAATGAAGCAATACTGGATATTCGGTTCAAAAAAAGAAAAAGAAAGTGAAGAACATTTCACTGAAAATTGGGTAATTTTTTACATAGACAGCACCACCACTTTACAAAGAATTCTTGAAGAAAACATTTGGAACACCTCAGTTTTTGGGAGAATTCATTTTGTATCCCTAGAATCATCAACGTGAAAACATATGGGAGGTCAAAAAGAATACCTATAGTCCACCCAAAAGAACTCATATTGAACGCCATTATGGATACATTCAGTTTTGAATCCATTTTTCGTGCATAATGGTATCAGTTTCTAATGCTCGTTGAATAAACAAATAAATGAATATGAATATTTTTACTCATTTGAAATTTCTGACATTTCAATGAATATCAAATGACTTCTGAAAGAATTCAAGTTCTTGCTTTCATTTTGTGTTCATTTGGGCAAACTGAGAATACATCTTGAACTTCCGTGGGGATTCATGTTTTGTCGCATAACGGGTATTCTTTTGGTTCTGATATGCGCTCAATGAGAATTCTTTTTGGTGTCTTTTGGTACTGCATGTATTCTTTCAAATTACATATTGAATTCTCAAAAAAAGAGTTCTCAAAACATTCTTTTCTGTGAGTTCTCTGCGAATTGAAAAGGGACTGTGTTCTTTTAGAACTAACTTTTTGGTAAGAACTGACCCTTATAATATATGCTTGTTATATGTTATTGAGCTTCATCGGAGGCACGAAAGTACGATTATTACAACACTGAAAAAAGGAAACGTAGAAAATTACCGTATAGAATGATAACGCGACGCTTCAAGCCTTTAGATGAGAATTTTTACAATATATATTGTCAAATAATGCACATTATAAGGCAAAAATGAATTTTTCTCTTATAATGTGAATTGTTCGACAATATCCCTGGTAAAAAAATTTCGTTGAATTTTATTCACTTTTGGCACATCAATATTTCAATAAAATTCAATAAATATCATCAAACTCCAACAAACTTCAATAGAACTCAACAAATTTCACTAAAAGTTACTGAATTTTGTGGATAATTAGTGAATTTTACCAAAATTTTGGTGAATTAAGTTGAATTTTGCTAATTTTCAATGAAAACCGTGTGTGCCAAAAGTGAACGAAATTCGACAAAATTCAACAAAGTTTTTCCACCAGGGATATTCTGTAAAAATTCCCATTTAAAGGCTTGAAGCGATGCATTGTCATCCTATACGGTAAATTTCTCCGTTTTCTTCTTTCGGTAAAGAAATTAATTCCGATAAAAGAATAAATTCCAATAAATACGCGAATGATTTTCATGCAAAATCATTTTGAGAAACAGGGTATTTTCCCACGTGAAATTTTTTTTTATATATCGTACAAGAAGTCACACTTTTTTCATTCATCGTCATTCAGTTGTAGATGAATTTACATCTCACTTCCTGGTTATGTTTTTATACGACCCATATATGTGATTCATGTGAATAATTTCCAGTAGAAACTGTGTGAAAGATGAGAGTTCATTTATTGTACGTTGTTACGTTTATTTAGATTCAAGAGCATGAAGTTCTGTATAGAAATCATGAAAACATAGTCGTGCGCGGTTGATCTATACAGTGTATTTTCATGTAAATCTTCGTATAATTATATACAAATTATGTACGCTAAACTATTTACACAAAATTTCACGTGAAAAGATACTTCCTTGAGACGTCAATTTAAAATATAATCATCAAAACAGTGGGAAACTCGGAGAAATCAATTAAATTTGAGAATAAAATTGGCACAAAATGAAGGTAACATCTGGTGGATGTTTTGGAAATTTGTTTTGGTAGAGAAGAAGTTTCTTAGAAATCAATTTCAAGTCAAGGACTACCGAACTTCTTAAAATACTTCCATCGATAGAGAATCTTTTTGAACTTCATAAGAAGTTTGAGATACAGAACCCGAGAAAAAAAGATTAGATCTAATGAGATCTAATAAAATAGATCTCATCTGATCTAAATTTTGGCAAAAATCTCTCCAAATTTCTTCATATCTACCCTGCAAATCTGCAAAGGATTCTCGGGTGTTCCGAGAAAAGGATTCTTCAGGAAAACCAAAAGTAATCGGAAGAATTCTGGTAGAATATATTCAGAACTTTGAAATGTCCAACCAATAGAGCATTCTTGGTGTTTCTTTTCCATCACATTAGAATTAATTATAAACTCACTAGAGAATTCTTTGAGAACATTGAAAGTATAAATAAAGAGCAAATTAAGATTTTTCAAGAAACTCGTTTCTTTAATAAGAGGAGTTGTTTTGAATTTCAAATGTATCTGTTAATTGGAGAGTTTCATAAATTGAATAATATAAAATTAGTTTACATTGAGTACATTTTATCCAAGTATTTGAATGATTTTTCATTCGTTTGTTATTGAATATTCTTTCCTACCTACACATGACAAGAATTTATATTTGACATTGAAATTTGGGAGAATTCAACGTACATTCTGATGTATCAGAGTTTAGTTTTGAATTTGGACAAATTTTTGTTTCAAAATTATTCTTCAAAGAAGTGTAATTGCAATCCCTATGAAACTATCGTCAATTTTAGATGTCAGTTATTTTCGAAATATTAATATTTTAAATAACACAAATCTCTATAGAGAACATTTCAGAAGTTTTTTTAGTGTTGGATTGTCAGACTTCTTGCATTGTTCTTGATTATTTATGAAGATATCTTTCAGACAACGAGTGCTGTGTGGGACGCGAGGTATTTTTGATGTACTTATGAGAAACTTTGGAGAGATTTTCCCAGGTAAATCTGAACGAGTAGTTTCAAGAGTCATTATCGAGAACCAAAGGCCTGATGGAATGTCAGCGATTACTGTTCATCGAATTATAGGGCTTTTGAAATTAAAGTAGAAATACGTATCGAGGAGTTCCTGAGTGAAAAAATTCGAAAAATTATGTACAATTTGTATATAACTCATATATATACTGTATTGAATTATACATAAATTATATATAATTTTGAAATTGTTTTCACTCGGGTTTGTAACTTTTGAGTCCACTGTAAAAAAAAATTCCTTCTGAAAATTCAGGAACATTTTTTACAGCCACTTTTTTCTGAATTTTCAGAGAAATTTTACTGGATTTTAAGAAATTTCAACTAATGTTCGAATCAGATTCTAAAATTTTTCTGAAAACTCAGAAGAAAGTGTTTTATTAGCAGATTCATTTGAAATTGCTGCCGTAATGTAAAAGGGAAGAAATTTTTAGTTGTATCAGCTAAATTTTAACTACCCGGAGGAAAAAATTCGCTGGAATAGCAAGAACTCCGCTGTTTCAGCGAAATTCGTTTGTTTTATTATGTGGACAGCAAACAAATTTGTTAAAATGAACGTCAATTCTTTGTTTTGGCGCTTCAAGCTCCGCAAGACTAACGAAGGACTGATAATTATAACGAATCAGTTCGTAAACACAGGGAATGAGTTCGTTAAGCCAATTCAAATTAATTTCAGACGCTCAACGATCGTTAATGGAGATACTTCTCCTCGTTACTAATCCTAGAATTAGAGAGCTCGCTTCTCTTGCACTGAACCGTTGAATAAATTGATCGTTATCATTCTTTTTAAAAAACCGCTTTCCTGTTTTTTATTCCCGCCAATACAGTTCGCTGCTGAACATGGAAAATTCTTAACGCGAATCAAATTCACGTGGTTCCAATTTTGGAGGGAAAAGAAAAGCTTTACGATCCGGTTCTTTCTCTTACTGTTCTCGTGATAAGAGATATAATAATATCTATCGGTGATCGCATTTAGAGACTATCGCACGTTGTAGTCAGTAATTATACTGTACCATAGTGTGTTCTTTCTGTCTTCACCCGACCTCGCGGTAAAATCATAGTATTAGTCACAAGGAGTTACATTCCTGGAAAAACTGGCATTTGTCAATTTTATAAATTTCTTCAACGACAATTCCATTGAATCTCACCCAACCTCATAAACTTTCATTATGTCGAATTCAATAGACTCCTTTAAGATGATACCAGCGACCCCTGAAGATGCAACCAGAACCATTAATTCAAAAAAACACACGACCCAAACTGTTCTGACAAATTATTCGAAAGTGAAGCCATAAAATCAAAACATCGCTCTGCACAGACCTTCTTTAATCAATACAGATGGTCCGTACAGAGCGATATTTTGATTTCATTCCTTTATTTTCGAACAATGTATCAGAAAAGTTTGGGCTCGAGTTGCATCGTCAGGGATCGCTGGTATCCCCTTTAACCCGAGCAGGGTAGGTTGATTCGAGAAGCATTGGCTGTGAGTTTTCAAAAACACATGTCTTATAATTGTATCCGTCTTGTATTCTAAATACACTTGTAGTGTGCTTTGAAAACATACCCTTACTCGTATAAAAGCATACAATCCGTGTATATCATATTTTGCAACGAAAAAGTGAAATTTCAAAAACAAAACTCGGAACGATCGAATGAAGCTTGCAACTTATAAACTTAATAAATTTATACCACTTTGTAGATTGATAAACTTCGTTAACGCTCCCCAGGTCAGATACGGCCTTGATCATAATTGACATTAATCATATGATCATGCCTACTTGAATAATTCAATGTATCTATCGTAAGTAAGGTCACCGAGCGACACAATTATATCATCGAATAACAGCTAGAGTCAACATTACGGAATACAATACACGAGGCTGCCTATTTTTGCATTTTCAATAGAAACGATAATTCGAGATGTCGATTGGGATCTTTATACTGATTGGATTATATCCGATTCACGTAGTGATTTATCTTTCTGTTACAACGACGATGATACCCTCATAATGTTATTATCATGACGGAAATCCTGCCTGTTCTGAAAAAGTTATTGAAGAACAGAGAATATTTCCAAGATGTTATTCATACACTGACAGGAAAAAACGACCTGGTTGAAACATTCGTGGTTTGTTGAAATCTGGTTCGATTCATACATGGAATGTGATTGTCATGTCCAGAAAAAGTGGTTGAAGCAAAAATTAACTATACATTTTTCAGGTTAGAAGAATCTGGTTCTTTTCTTTTCTTGGTATAGTAACCAGAATATGTAGTTAACTTTGGCTTCAACCACTTCTTCTGGACATCACAATCACATTTCTTGGTGAATCCAACCGGATTTCAAGTGATTGCGACTACGAATGTGTCAACCAGGTCGTTTTTCTGTCAGTGTACATTGGAGTACACTGGAGAACACTTGGAGACAAATGAATTCGCAATAGCAGCGATTCAACATTCACTTATTTTTTTCGCTGCTGCAGCAATGTTTTTCCGCCATCCAAATATCAACCATGCAAGACGATAGGAGGTTTTGGTACAACAGCTCTCTTTCTTACTGCACCCCTACAAAAAGCCCAGCAATGTGATCCTGTTTATGATCTGATGTACTATGCCAGATGGCCAACGATCGATTCCTTGTCACTGACTGAAGAATAGTTCATCATTCACTCAAATTTATTCTGAAATCAAATATTCTGGGTTACAGTAAATCACGAGCAATATGAAAACATGTTTTCTAGTTGCTACTTCGATGATTCACGTCGAACAAAAACTCTTCATCTTTTGAAGCTATCCACGAATCGATATAGGTTTTTCGTATCTTGATGTGACGTGAAGCGCTGCTCGGACAGACCATGGTACCATCGATCGGAACAAGTGATAATCACTAGGCGCAATGTCCGGGGAATACGGACTTGGGACTTTGCATTTTAATGTTCCTAAATAAGTTGCAGTTGGTGCCACAACATGCGAATAAGCAGTATCATGTGGCAAAATGATTTTGTTGTGTCTGGAGTGGTAATGGCGTCCATGCTCAATCTCTTTTAATTGTGCTCAGTAGAGAGCTCCAGCCAGTGATGCCAGAAACCAAGTTTTGCAAAATATTTTGATGGAGAGGGCAAAAGTTGGCGAATGTTGGAATTCCTGGCATCACTGACCTCCAGTAACAGTTATTCCTGGTTTGAGCAACTCATAATACACAACATGAGTTGTTTTCCATGAATATTTGGTTTGGCTGTTGATGTTGAAGGGTGGCCCATTGGCCCCCCATGATTTTCTCCTCTTTGGATGATCGTAGGGCATTCGCTTTCCATCATCAGTGACTATACGATGCAAAAAATCCTTTTTTCATGCCTGCCAAGCAGCATTTTACACCTCCACAAATCACCATTCAATGTTTTTCGGCTTCAATTTCCTTCTTTTTTGTATCATTTTGAAGCATTCCCAACGATTTCAAACGATGTGAAATTGCTTGTTGACTCACTCCCAATGTACACTGCTGAGAGAAAAAATTTCCGGAAACAATAAAATATTTAGTTGAATAGTCGCCATGAAATACTTAATTGATTTGAATACAAATTTCCGCTCATGAAAATTTCGCTTTTTTCGTGCTTAGATGCTGCTTCGTTGACTCTTCCGTGTCGCTCCATATGCTGATTTTCACCAGGGATATTATGCCAAATATCTTGAATTATCTCAAAAGATACACCGTAAAAAAAAGTTGTTGAATTCTAAACAAAAATGCTTACTAATTTACAACCTTGTTTTGGAAAAAGAAATTTTCGAACTTTCTTTGTAGATTGACAAACAAAAGTTTGAGAAGTTTCAAAAATCTCTGTAAAATCATAAAACTTTGTGAATATTTACAAACTTTTTTACGATAATTTCCAAAGAAAGTTTTTTTTTTACAATGTCCTTCCAAACATACTGTCAAGGATTCTAGCTAAACAATAATGGAACTCTGTTTTAAATACAACAGTTCTTGCACGTTCTTGAGAATTTTCCATTGTTCATTACGTTTTTCATTATGAAATTAAAAAAGAACCAGCCTATACAGCACGCTTTATACATAAATTCATAAACCACTCTATTGCACTGGCAGCCGAAGGTCCTTTGGCGTTGTCTGACTCCGAAGATCTTTTTTCTACTTACATCCGTTATGACGTTAATTCTCCGATACATTCCGAATTATTCATATCAGTTCCCATTCAAGTATTATATCACTTTGCAGGTATCTGCTCTTAGACCTTGAATATATCAAACGCTCATTACGAATGAAAGGATGATGATGCTCTTCGTGTGAGCCTTTGAGATAAGAGAAATATGGAGCATACTCCATGTTGCATATGATGGAAAAACTTCCCAGTAATCAACACATACACTTATCTACAAATTTATCGTGAAATATTGATAAAAATTCACTAAAATTTGAAATTTTTCATCAAATTTATGGTAAGTTTGTTAAATTTTTCATTAAATTTGTGGCTTATAGTGTACCACGAATTCATATGAAAATTCTCAATTTTATGGCAATTTCTCCAGAGTTTTCATTGTATAAGTTAATTACCCTGATAACACACGAAGAATTCTTGCTTTTGAAAAAGAATTCTTCGTGTATTATCTGGGTACTGTTTGTCGTATATATGTTCCAGTTAATCGTCTAAATTCTCTCAAACCATAAGAAATGACTGAAAACTAGTTGCAGATCCGTCGGTGGTCATTATCATTTGTCGTGTAGAATGACACGTTCTGTTTCACCGTCCGTGCGAATCGTATTGTTCTCGTACTCTTTATCGTTTACGTTCAGCAGTTGTCCTGACTCTCTATACACACACACTCTATGTGAATCTTCAACAGACCGAGACAACCGCTAAATCACGAACAATCATTATTTTTTTACCGTTCTAACGTGTACAACAATGTTTTCTGTCACGATGCCGCTTCTCACGAAATGAACACGTATCCTAACGATATCACGCAATATTAAATTATCGTTAGAGCCATCAACGAATGACAGAAAACTTCTATAGTCATTGAAATAACATATTTAACTAGTAATTCATCTTGTCGATGAATTTTTCTTTGATGGAATTCATTCTGAACATTCCTATGCTACCAGAACGAGGCTAAGAATTATTGCCAAAAATTCGTGTACGAAACAACCATCGTTGGGAAAAATCCACCAAAGTAGGTGGATACATAGCAAACGAAAGAATATTCTCACAGGTTTGTTGCTCGGTAGGAATTCGTTCTCCAAACTGTAATTGTGTCATTGTACCAAATCTTCCCGAAAGTTATGTGCTCATTTGTCAGAGGTTTTCAACTATGAAATTCGAAATCTTTTGAAGAGAAATGAAGAGTTTCAATGAAAATGAAGTAAATTTTCTCAAAACTTGAGACCAGGGAATCGAGTTCTAAATGAATCAATGGATAAAAGAACACTTTTGCACATTCTACTTCGAACCAGGGAGAAAATACACCAAACCGAACAAAAAGATTCAAGCAGCGGAGCAGGATAGAAACAAATTGCAAAAAGAAAGAATAGTACTTCCGAAGAGTTAAAATATTCAAGATCTAAAAAAAAAAGCAATATTCATCAGAATTATTTTCCTAACCCGGATAACATCAGACATAATAATTTTTCATTACTTTTTTCGATAATTCTGAAAGATATTTCATAGAATGCAAAATAATTCCGTATGCAACATCGATAGATACTGCTCCTTTGAATCATCAAACGTGAATATTAGTACAGTGGACAAGCACCACTCATTAAAGTTAGTGAAATAAACTATATACGGTCAGACACGTAGTTCTAAAGTGTGAAAAAACAGTCTAAGGCAATGTACTCGGGAACAATTTTCTATATACCGCATTTGAGCATTATATATGGTATTATATTGATTTATATATCATTGTTGATGTACTTGTCAAATTTCGTTCCAAATCTTGTCCGTTCATGTCTGAAATGGCATAAATACCGATCAGCGGCCAACAGGAAATTTGTTGACTATCCCAACTTTTTTTAAATGAATGGATTTTAATAGATATTTATGGTTGCAAAATTGGTATTCGTCAATGGGATTCGATTGACGTTTTCAATTGATTCAAAAATGTTCACAGAGTAGAAAGATATCCATAAATATCTAATAGATATCGTGTATGTATTAATCAAACTTGATTGATATTCAAGTTCTGATGAAATATTACTCCTATTCCACATGAAGAACATAAATGAAAGTCGTAGAAGTTTCCTGTTGAAAATGCCAGGCAGATCCGGACAAAAAATAGTTGTCTGGCTTGGAACGGTCTTTGTCCGGATCTGCCTGGCATTTTCAGCAGAGTTTTAAGGAGTATGGTTGATGGATAACAATCTAAACTGTATGAATTTGTACAGCGCTGAAAATCATTGAGACGGCTTCGACGAATAAAACGATGAGAGTACAAAAAACATGAGTCTCCGTTGGATCCACGAGAATCTTGAACCACCCACTTGTGACGAAGAGTGCAGTGATATAGACGATAGCTGCAGCAACGATAGTTATGATACAGATTTATCCCTTTACGAGACCGATAACAGGCTGGAAAGTGAGAATAATTTAAACGGTGATCACGTTAACGGAAGACAAAAACGAGAAACGAGAAGACATCCAACCACAACCATCACTTTCAATGGAAATGGGTATGCATGAAACGTGGAATGAATTACTATGATTACCAAGGTTCAATTCTAAGATCTAACTGATCACAATCAAGAGATTTTCGATCAGTATTTACTTCAAAAGTACGTGAACTATGTATTTGTCTTTGTTACAGCACTTTCGACCATGTGAAAAATAATTCGACGAATGAACATCCACCTTACGTGATATGGGATCCACGAAAACCAGCTGCAAATCCAGTTTACAACTCTATGGTTATAAAACTTTACTGCAGGACAGAATATCACCTTGCAATCACAGAAACAGGTCGAATACGAGGATTAAACAATTCCAATGACCGACATGGTAATTATCTCATATAAAATATTCTCAATGCCATGAACTTTATAATAAAAAAATACCTTTATGATTTCAGTTCTTCTTCACATAACACCCATTTCATTCGGTGTCATTCGCATCCAAAGCATCGAGACAGGATTATATCTTGCATTCAACAAAAAAGGACATTTATATGGAGAGGTAAGGGAACCACACGCACGCCTTCATTCTCTGTAAATAGTAACATAAAGTCAATTCAATTGCATAAATTACTAGGTATATCGCAAGAACTAGGTATACCATGCACCCCAACTCGATCATTCAAAATAAAAACATGCATTTGTTTCAGTCGAATGAAGAAAACGACAATACCGAATGGGAACAATGGAGCATAGGCTCTTACGATGCGTTCAGATCAAGAAAATATGCCCATTTAGGATGGTGGTTGGGAATAAAAAAGAATGGCCGTCCGAAACCTGGGCCAAGAACTTCTTGGGGCCAAAAAGCGATACAATTTTTGGCAATCAGGCCAAATGTATTCTAAATTAATCATCTTCAAAGCATTTCATTGATTTATATTTATACGTAATTCCAGTAATTTATTTCTGCATGAAAAAAACTATCGAAAAGTTCCTCGTTAAAATTATGCACTATGAAAACAAATATATCGTTTTTCCTGTATTCAAAATAATTTATATCAATTCTTGTATAATATATAATTTTCTAATTTATCGAATAAATAATTAATCATAGTTCTCCGTGTAATTCTATTCACAAATAAAAAAAAACATCACCCACTCGAAACTTGAATTTTGGTCTTAAGTGGATAAAATGTTAACGGAATGATATCCAAAATAATCAACCTTGTCAACTGTGCAAACTTTTATTCATATCAATTTTTAATAAACTTCTAGTAATGGTGACGTATACGCGACTGTACATTCTGAGAATTCATAAAACTCTCTATAGAATTGTCCTAAGCTTTTTGAATAATATTTTCATTATAGGTGAGAAAATATACACGTCAGCATAATATTATATCGAAAAAACTTCAACTACAATAAATAATAAATGCATCAAATACATAACAGTTTATCAATAGCGTTGAGGTAAAAAAAATGTTACCAAGTGAACTTCATCCAAACGTCATTTGAAATAAAAAAGTGAGCTGGATTTCCGATTTTTATCCTCCCACTCAAAGTGGTGCTGTACATTCACTTTTTCTTGGTATTTGGATTCGTGGATTGAAACACGCTGGAAGCGGACATCAAATTCTCAATGTATTGACTCAATACCTGATTCTCGCTTCTAAGTTTTAGATTTTCTTCTTTAACGCTATCCACTCGCTGGGACAAATCTGGTTGGAAGTAATGAATCATTAACGGAGGGTAATTTATCATAGAATAGTGAAATATAGAATTACGTTTTACCATCTAGAGTGTTTTGAAGTTCTAAAACCTGTGAGATCAATCTTGCTTTCTCCTCTTGCTCATCGGGACTGATATCGGGATCTAAACCTGAAAATTTTCATATCATGTATTTTATCTGGAAAATTGATTATAATGAAAAGAATTCTGAAAGAAAAGTTGCAAGAAAGGATGTTGAATCGTGGTGTAAATGAGAAAAAGGAGAATTTTGATGAATGAGATAGTGTAGTGTGATAATCATGTAACGTACTACTAGGACTACAGCTGCCATTGGTAAAGGTAGATGGGATAGAATCCATGCTACGTCCCAGTCCCATGGGATTAGATACATGAGAAGCGTTATCTATGATTTCTTCTTCTGGAATAATCACTATAAAGGTAAATATAATCGAGATTAGAATTTCAGACAAATAGGTAAGTGAATTGAATTGTTTGTTACATTATTTTGGGTTACTATTTTTTAATTTTTTTTATGAAATACTGTGAATTAGAATTTATTTTCATGATATCGGAAGAATAACTTTCTGTGGTTTTATGATTTATTTTGAATGGAAATTGATGGAAAATGTGAACTAACCTAGCAAAAATGTGAATACTACGATCTGAAAAATGTTAATGATTCTTTCTAACGAACAGTCAAGTTGTGGAGAAAGGATTATTACACACAGGAGTATTATGTATTCTTAGATATTTATGAAAAGTTATAATACTCTTTTGCGATGATTGCTATGCATATTATATATGAACTCTCAAATGAAAAGAAAGTTCAATCAGATTTTTAGATAATGTTTTCCATTGTGCATAATTCTAAATCATGTCGGGTAACAATCCCAAAGTCAATGTCCCTTAAATTTTCATATTCTATACTAAGCATAATGGTTAAAGGCATGAAATTAATGCGCTCATAACATTCAATTTCAATAAACTCTAAATTTTTCCCAGATTTTCCAATCTAATTGAATGCCAGAAAAAGGTGATTGGCCCTTCGATTGTTTGCTGGTTTACTTGGATAAACAACCATACTCATTTGGAATACTGTAAAGAAACTTTATGAAAAACAGGGAAGATAGGGAAAATCAAACGTAATCAGAAACTTTCAAAGTTCTGTACACGAATGAAGGATTACAAGTTCTCGTGTTTGAATAATTATGACTGATCTCCCCTAAAATCTCATTAGTCGATCTAAAAGAAATAAATAATTCCATTAAATTAACATACCCCAGATAAAATCTAAGAAACTTGAAATGAATTTACCTTGAGGATCATCATCTGCCAAAGGTATACTATTCATGTCATCTTGAAGTTTAACCGTGACAGATGTGGACATGTTGACGCCAACTGATTACAACCGATTACCGAGGATTGTTTTGAAATTGAGTCACAGATGATACGAATCGCAATTATAAAATTCCAAGAGCAATCTCAGCTCTTGAAAAAGATGTCGAATACGCCGGTTTCAATGACAAATTGATTAATCATAAATTGGAGCAATGACGTTTTGAATGATTTTGTTATTAGAGCAATAATAACAATAATAACGATGACAGGGACCCTAAAATCGATCAAAACATATATATACCATAAACAACAACCGTAAACCACCACGTATTCACAAACGTTACCGTATCTCAAGGCTGCTTTACATCAAACGTGACTATGAAAATCTGATCCGATGTGTTTTCGCTTTTGACGTTTACAAGACATGCCATCATAACCTTCCTTACACATCCCACATATCACATATCCTTACAGTGTTATTGTACTCCGATAAATAAATCAAACCATCGATACCGAAGGATATTCTATGGACTCTCGATTATAAAAACAAAAAGTACTTATTAAATGCACAAAATGTCACGATCCGGAATAAAACTGGATGGCAAAAAAGTGGTAAGTATCTCTAAGATCGAAAAGAATTGTCAAAAGAACATTCCCTTGAATGTATCACGATAAATTTACAGAGTTCAGAATTATTTACGTTGACGTACGGGGCATTGGTCGCACAATTACTCAAAGATTACGAAAATGTAGATGATGTGAATAAACAACTGGAGAGAATGGGATACAACATGGGAATTCGATTGATAGAGGATTTTTTGGCTCGTACGGGATCGGGTCGATGTTACGATTTCAAGGATACTGCGGAAAAAATTCAAACTGGATTCAAGATATTTCTTGGAATAACTCCTACTATAACGAACTGGAGTGCCAACGGGGATGAATTCTCCCTCTGTTTCGAGACAAATCCTCTAATCGAATTTGTAGAGTTACCCGATCATTGTCTGAATTTGAAATATTGTAATATATTGACCGGAGTATTGAGAGGAGCATGCGAGATGGTACAGATGGAAATCGCTTGTTGGTTTGTGCAAGATCAACTCAAAAATGATAGTACGAATGAATTACGAGTAAAGTTTATCAAAAGGCTGGAGGATGCCATTCCTGCTGGCGAAGATTAATGATGTCATTGGTATTCAAATGTTCCCTCATACATCTTTGTACAAAGATGAAAATCCTTTGAAATTTGCTTTCTTATGCGAAGCAGCAATAAATTTGTCTAGGGATCCAAAATATCTATACTTATGTGATCAAAGAATTTTCATATTTAAGAAAAAAATAAAACACTCTGAATAAACAGTGAACAAATGCCAAAATCATGTCCGAATTGAACCATATAAAACTTACGATCATAGAATTGTAAATTCCGCAACATTCCTGTGAATTATATTTCATGTAATATAGTTGAGTTCACTCAGATTTGAGATCTATGTTTGAAAAGTGTAGAACTTTTATTAAAAGTATATTCTGATTCTTACGATTGTTAGATTCATTCTTTTACCTAATTTATATTGTAATATTTGATTATTTGAATAATTTAAGTTAAGATAGATATAGTAATTTTTTTCCTTTCTTTCGTAAAAACTCCAACTATTCGAATTGAAGGTTTTGCATTTTGAATAACTGATTCATGCACTAAAAAAATGGGGTTGAACAATTATCGAACCACAAATAAAAACAGCAAATGTATGAAAAGTTTCTATACGAGTTCTGTATATATGAAAGAATATTACTATATATACAAAAAAGTTGATTGAACTTTTGTGTTCAAACAATAGAATTTGAGAAGATATTTAAACGTAATATGAGGTACTGAAATTCAGTATTCGATCGATAAATTAAGTACCAAATTTCAAATTGCGCGGTTAAAATATCGTGATGGCTCACAGCTAGGGAGCATTGCTGCAGTCTTTCATATTCTGTCATATTCGCAATCGTACGAAATTGTTTTTTAAAACTAATGACTACATGATTCTAGGTGATTTCAACGGTTTATTGTTCCTTGCAACATTCATTGTTTACAAACTCTCTTGAATTCACATATTTTCTACAAATTTATCCTATAATTAACCCCTGTGAATTGTCGAAAAACATCAAAATGACATCGTTTTTAACCAACGTTTTGGTTACAGCCGGTAAGAGATTTATTTTTCATAATAAAGACAAGAACAATACCCTTTGATTTATGCATTTTGTTCAAATGATATCCACATGCTCTGTACTTTGAATTAGAATTTCAATCCAGTATCTTTATATATTCATACAAATTATTAGGTTAGAAGTTGAAATGATTGTAAGATAACAAAGTTGTTATAAACATCAACAAAAGTTTGAAATAAATGAAAAGAAAAATTGTATTAATTTTTGTGAAAAAATGTTCTTCCGATGCCATTCATAACTGGCTTTTGTGAATGAAAATAATAAAGAACCACTTTGAAAACATAGAAACTACTGATTTACAAATTTATCATTGTGGTATTATCATGTTAAACATTTAGAGAATGAAATTAGAAAGTTCTTGTTCGATAACGATACAATAAAAATCCAAGACTTTTACGACATGAATTGTCAAACCATTTTATGTTTCCAAAGAGAAATCTATCGATCCGAAAGAAATTTAGAGTTTCCAGTTTATTTTATACTTGAATTAAGTTTCTTACAGCATTAACGTTGATCGCCGTTTGATGTAACATACTTCTTTTGGATGTTAAATTCAACTATCTTATGAATTTATTTTCTCAGGTAAGCGAGATACCGTTGAACTGAAAGAAACAATTTCCAAAACTGAAAAGGAAATAACAAGCCTCAAATATGAAGTCAAAGATTTTATGGAAGACAATTACATAGAGTTCACATCAAAACTGACAAGAGTCCAACATCTCGTTCGTAAAGCTGAAATATTATCGGAAGAGATGAAAAATTTAGAAGATAGAATGAATAAAGAGGTATGCAAAAATCATTAGATGAATTCTGAAGGTTCCATGAATATAATTCGAATAAATGTTATTTCAGATTGCCATAGAATTATCTGGATGCACTAAAGAACTACGGAATTTATCGGAAGCGTTGAAAGAGTCGAGCGTCAGTCTTGATCTTTCGAAAGAACTCTTAGCTTTACACGATTGTATCAAATCGATAGAAAAATTCAAACACGAGTCGCATTACGAAGAAACTGCCAAAACTTTGCGACAAATGAAAGTTCTTTTAGATAGTCCCGCTAGCATTCTCCACGATCTTTGCATCTACACGGCTTTGGTAGAAAAATATTCTAGTTTATACAGTTCGTTTCTCACCGACGCATCCGCAATGTGGAACGAAAGAATTCATTGGACGGAAAAGGACGAGAGTGCGGAAGGAAAAGACGTCTCGTACAAAAAAATCACTCTCAGTATAAATCACGATTCTGAAAAGATACAAGATTTGATTCGAGGATTGCATTACGTGGATGATCTTACTAATCATTTACATGAATTTTCTGTCTTACTTCGCGACCGTATAATCGATCCTATTATTTGCAAAAAATGCTCGGTATATGTTGTAGATCAAAAATTATTCACCATAGAAATATTTAATGAAAAGCAAAATCCCGATTACAAACACGTGCTATATAATTTAGAATTGTTATTCAAATTTCTCCATCAACATTTCGATATATCGATCAAGAATGAAAGTTTTTTGAGAAAGATTCAACCTTTTTTGTTGGAACACTTGAAGGAAACCCTGGTAAAGAACTGTCTTTCGCATACCATTCCAAAATCGAGTGCGGAATTGAAAAATTTTGACCCGGTTGTCGAGACTATCAACGATTTTCAAAATTACTTGATCGCAATTGGTATGAAATACAATGAATATCAATCAAGCAATTTCAAAAAACCTCTCCTACAGTCATGAAAAACTTGAGAAACGTAAAATGTTTAGGGTTCATCAAAAGCGAGGAGCTGTTTCTATCAGAGTATACGAAAAACATCGATAAGCTGTTCATTGATCGCATATGTCAAGATCTGTTAGCAAAAGCTAGAAATATCATGAAGAAAGATTTTCACGATATGATGAAATACGAGCCAGAGGTAAAATAAAAAATCATTTTTCGATTAACTTCGAATCGAAGATGCGTATATATAATAAGGATATATGTTTGTTACAGCAATCCTTGAAATTTTCTTCTGTGTCGCTGGATGAATTCATGTTGGAAGAGGATAGAAGACTGAGTGAAAATACATTCCAATTTCCATCGTGTTGTATAAGGTGACTATCCACAACTCGAGATTTCAAATATCCTTTATCCTTCGTACATACGCTAAATGGTAATCGCTTATGGCTCAAATTTCTTTTTCGCAGTTTGAAAAGTTATTTCAACAATTGGAACATCACACACAATTCATGAATTTTTTTAGGTACTTTTGCTGAAAAATTATGTAGATACAATTTTGAGGTATCCCTCATGAATTGATCATTTCACAATTTTAATTGTTCCAATAATAGGTAATTACCACTTGACGTGTTACTCGACAATCGAAAAAATTAGTGTATATACGAAGGGTTAAGAAAGATCTCTACGAATATTAAAATCAATAGAACGATTTCTATTCGTATAAAATATGATTTACAAATTGATTGCAGTAAAAGTGCTAAAGAGATACTAGATCTCGCCAAAGAAATCTTGGATGAAGCGTGTAATAGTTCCGATACATGTGCTATCAGACTATTTTACACATGTAGAAATGTATTCGAAATGTACGCGGGTTTGATACCACAGCACCATAAGAAATTTCTAGAAACCATACCTCAACAAATCGGTAGGATCTGACGAAATATCATAATTTATCGAAATTACGAGTTGTTTTCCGTTTCAGCTCTTTTCCACAATAATTGTTTATACTTAGCGCACCATCTTCTCACTCTAATTCACGAATATAGAGATAAATTACCTGAAGTCATGCGAAATTACAACGTAACGTTCGCCGATCAGTGTATATTGTTACGAAACACTGGTTCGGAATATTTTTTGAATCATATGAAGTATCAGAAAGATATAATTATCGATATAATCAAACAATCAGGTGAGAAAGTCTTCTTTTTTTTCTTTCAAAATCAACAAAACACATTTGTATATTGAATTTTATAATTTCTTTGATATATTTAGGGTTATCGACAATCGATGAAGCTCCATACTTGCATCCTGACACCGAACGTGCCTTGAGACAATGCGTTAGACAGTTAGAGCTTCTTAAAACCGTTTGGATAGAAGTATTGCCTATTAACGTATACTGCCGGGCAATAGGTTCGTAAGATTTTTTGTTATACATTTAAAATTCGAGAAATTTCAAAATTTTTCTCAATACAGGTACTATAACAAACTCCATGATCGAGGAACTGGTTATTAAAGTAACGTCGGTCGAAGACATTCCCGCGGATGTAGCTTCTGATTTAGTTACCTTGTTCAATATGGTTGTCAAACGAATACCTGTTATATTTCCGGTAAGTTTGTTTAAATTTAATTAGAATAGCTTCGAAGAATTTCGATTCAATTCTTATTTCATAATCAAACGATGGTGGCTACTGATATTGAATCTAGTGGAATTTTTTTCGCTTGCTTAGAATATTTCAATTCAACATTTTGAATATTTGTGATGAAAGGAAAATGAAAAGGAAGTGACTTTATTGACTAATTTTCTATGCAAGGCATTATTCGAATGAACTTTCAATTTGATTTCATTCTTGACAATTTTAGGTACTCGAGCGTCAGAAGAAGCGAATAAAACTTTGCGCCCACTTTTTCTTCATGAATTACTGAATAAATTCAAATTCAAACTAGATAATAATCTAGTAAATACTCGAGATTGGACTCTGAATACAAATTTAGCTTTCTTCGTGGATTACAGATATCGAGGAATGAAATTACAAAAACTTTTCAACACTCAGTAGAAAATTGTAGAACTTACGTGTAGAGTCTAATCTTAGTCGTGAATTTTATTATTATTTACTAAAAATTCCCGTTGGCGCAAAATTTGACTCACTTCTTCGACAGTTCAATAATTTTCTTTTTTTATATCATATAAATTTTATTTGAAATTTCAAAACTGGTATTTCATTGTACATCACCGTCACCGATGAGATACGTCGCTTTCACGTAGAACTTGCGTGGAGAAGCAATCCAATTTGCATGGATGCGACATATTTCATTGGTAACTTGTTTAAATATTTATGCAAAACCAGGAAATATCAGGGAATATATAATTTTGAGCAACAAATTTACAAAAAGAATTTCTTTTCCCACCACTCATCTTTTATTCAAGATTTAGTCAATTGAACATAGAATACATTCCTTGAAAATACTTAGAATATACTGAAATTTCGGTTTAGTAGACACCCTTTTAAATAGAACATGTTTCAATAAGCGCTGAATTTCACTTGTATGACTCTTTATCTAGAATTAGAAAATTTTGTAAGATCTTTGACTGGCACATTCGTTTGATTTATTAACACGTTGAATGTCACGATAATTTTTCAACAAAGTCGTTCAACGTGTTACTTCGCATTTATTAAAAATAATTTGCTGGATTAGTTGTGAAGAAATTTTCAATTTGTCAATATGTTTATAGCGGGACTGTATTTGATTCTATATTTTTATCATTACAGGAACCGGATAAAATACAATCCCAAGTTCGCAAATGGTCAAAATTTCAAGAACTAATCATAGTACTGGGAGCATCTTTGAAAGAAATCGAAACTAGATGGGGACAAGGAAAAGGACCACTCGCACAAGAGTTCAAAGCATCTCAAGTAAAGCAATTAATCAGAGCACTTTTTCGCAATACCGATAGAAGATCGGCATTGTTGGCTAGTATTAAATAGTAAAACAACTATTATAGTAACGAACTATAAGAGAAATGTTTTCTTCTCTCAAACAACTCCTTGTGATTATTATTTTTGTTACACAAAATGAACAATAATAAACAGATTCTTTGAATCAAAAGAATATATAATCATTATTTCTGACTCGCGATGCTCTCAGAATCAAGTACAGCATTGGGATAACCAATACCACCGATACATGACTCAGTTGAATAATTAGAGATGCGGTATTGTATAAAATTGAGTGTTATTATCCGGGAAAGAAAACCAACGCTGTTTTCAACATCGAAAACTAAAAACTGAAATTGTACACAACGTTGAACGTAATAAAATAATTCTATCTTCAACAGGGAAAAAAGAACGTTAAAAATTACTTAGTTTTCTTCGTTGTATTGACGCATTATGATATTCATTTCTCCAAAATCGTGGTAAAACCATTTTATATTCTTCTTTTCAAAGATACGATTATTTTACCAAGTTGAGTAACATCGTTTGTGCTTTGTTTCGTTATTATCAATCAGTTATACGAGGTTAAAAAGTAATTCAAAGTTTTCAGGGTTTACATCTTCATTGAAGTCACTTGAATCCATATGAAAGATCGAATAATGATAATGCATTGAGATATTTAATGCCAATGTAAATAGAGCTGTGGAATGATCATTAAGAACAAGTCATGATTTTATCTTTCGTGCATGTAGAATATGAAGGAATATTGATTATCAGAGAATTACTTATTCTTGGATGATGAAATAGCTGAAAAATATCATGGAGGCCTGATAACTCCACTCAAGTGACTAAAGTCACTAAAGCTCTGCCCTAAATAAAACAGACAATTTGTGATAAGAATAACATACCTATGGGGAACTTCTTATCAACAGTAGTAATAAAGATCTCAAATCCAACAGTTTCTTTTTTTCCAAGAAGTAATTAATATCATTGCAGATTGCTATCCCATGTCGAGTAGTATGTAATTAAGTTACTGTAACGATTCAAAAATCAGACGATTATTGAAGAGAATCAATTTTGAAGGAATGAGTCGAATGATTGAAAAAACGTTTAAACGATGTTTCCAATTCCAAGGAGTTGATTCGAGAACATAAACACCGATGATGTATCAGATTTTATGAGTTTGAATGTTCGTTTCGTCCTTATAAACGATTCAAACTTCAACAACATAGCAATGAACATACATTTTAAATCTGAAGTGATAAAGTACATAAAATTGAGCGTCAAACATGAAATTGGAACTGCAAATGATTTCTCAAAATCATACACAAACGATCATAAACGTTTCAACCTACGAATGTTTATAATTTTCATAACTTAGTTTTTCTAGTTTAGTAATATGTTTTGGGCTTTAGATTTATATTCAGAGGATAATCCTAGCTGTGCACTTTGTTACTGCATATTGAAAATTTATAACCATTGTTTAGTTGTTTAAAAAATGCGTAGCAAGATTTTACACGTTTTCTGATGCTCCATAGCCCTTGAGAGGAAGTGAGGAGACAGGAAAAGTCAAAGTTTGCGCAAAAGGTGAATAATAATGCTTTATAAACTCGAGATTGCGCACTTTGAATTTTCAAATGATTTCTAAAACGTCAAAAATAAAATTGTAAAATTGTTTTTTACATTTAGAAGTCAAAATTTCACAATTTCATTTTTTAGGTTTTAGAAATCATTTGAAAATTCAAAATGCGCAGCAGTGCGCAATTCCAAATATATAAATCATTATTATTCACTTTAAGTATGTATCAATTATGCACCTGTTGAAAAAAGTTCGCGCAAAATTTGAACTCAAGAACAATAAATTACGTACTTTGAATTTCCCAATGATCTCTGAAGGTTAGAATAAAATTTTAGCATTTTTTGAAGTTGGGAGGTTAAAATTTTCCAATTTCATTTCTTAGCCTTCAGAGATCATTGGGAATTACGCAATTCCAAATACGTAATTTATTGTTATTTACTTCAATTTTTTATCAATGACGTATCTTTTGAAAAAAGTTAGCGCAAAATTGGACTTTTTCCCTCCCACAGCTCTTTATGCTCCAATCCCCTTAAAATTCAATTCCCATAGGTGCATTGGATTGTTAACGACCGGTTCTGAAAGACAGATCAAAGACTTTATCGATTCGGATGAGATATCAGTATTATTCGGGTTCATAAAGGGTCACGAACAAAGATAACCGAGTTTCTTCACCAAGTATCATGAGCTATAAACTTTCATAAACCAAAACAAATAAAGCAGAAGCTTGTGGATATACGTCCATGCTTTCCGCAAGTAGGCTGCACTATCCAGTACATGGACGATACATAAAAGAAGTAACTATTGTAAATTTTTGCTACATTTAAATAATTCTATTGTTTTCCAAAGAAGTTACTTCTATTGCGAAAACAAACGAATTATTTTAAGGTAGAAGAAATTTTTAATCATTACTTTTTCTATGAGTCGTTCATCTACCGGTCCATCGTAATTAAAATTTAACGCGACTGAATATGAGGACATAGCCGTTAACAGATTGCGTTGGATGAAAAGAGTTTTATAAAATATAATTCATATGTGAAACCAGTATGCATTGAAATCATGATTTTCGATAACTGATAACACCGGTCATTTTTGGGTCTCACTTCTGAATGTCGAATTTTGTTTTCTTGTACGTTACTAATGGCGGGAAAAATAATTTTTTGATCAAAGTTTGCTTTTGTAGGAACCAGAGCAAGTTTTTGAATTTCAAGAAAAAGAACTGTCTTTTTCATAATTTCAATATAGATTACAATCAGAACAATTTTTGCTGAACATCGGAGTCTTTTGAATGTAAAATAATACTAAATCTAATTAAAAAATGAAGATTTATAGTGAATTTTTTTATGTTTGTATGGACTTTCTCGTATTAAACCCCAGATGTGAATGTTAAGATGCATAAAAGCGAACTTCAAAAGCTGAGAATGGATATTTTTGTATTTTTCGAAGCCTAGCATCAGAATTTATGCAAGAGAACAGAAACCCAGAAGAAAAAATTTTCTTTGTCGACTTGTGTAATTTTGTATATATCAAATATATCATATATCATCTCGAAGGACCATATTAATTATTGGGTAAAATTTATGTTATCAGTTGTGAAGATCACTTTTTCTCCTTAGCACTATTGCATTTATGGATTCTTCGGTGCAACATCGTTATACCAGCAGAATGCACATACGAGCGAGGTTGGGAACCAATGTATTTAGTGGTTTCTTAATGCGTAAATGACACATAAGAAGCTCTACACACTGCTCAAACCATTTTGCATTCGCAACCCTGTACCCAAGTAAATGCAAAGCTCAGGAGTACAACGATGTACATTGTGTTATTTTCAACATCCTTGTTACTTCATTCTTGATGTTTTCCCAAATCTGAGAATGTAGCGATGATTTTTAATGCTGGAGTTCTAATTTGTCTCATCTTACACTAATTTTTGATGACTTTTTCTTATCCTTGAATTTTAATTTGGCACAATTCAATATCAATCCAATATTTCCTTGAAACATTTGATTATTATTTTCGATAAAAAATTTGACTCACAGTACCCACTTGGAGGTTTATCGAGTGGACAACTTGGAGCTCAGGGGATTTGAAACCTCAATCATCATTGGAAATGAAGGATTTCATTCGATGAAAATTGAATTCTCAAGCTCCAAGTTCACCACTCGAGAAATCTCCTTTGATTGTGAAACTGATTTTATATCGAGCCCTCAATTTGCATGAATTCTTCGACAATATGTGAACAAATGCAAAATAATCCCTCCCATCGATGATTCAAATTGAAGAAAGATATCAAAATTCAGTTCTTGCGCTATTGAAAAAGACGTTAGTATCCTTTTATAGTAGAATTTCAAGACATCTGTTAATCTTTAAAGGAACAAAAAGCTCAATCTTTTCAAGAATTCAACGATTTCAAATAATTGTGCAATTTTAAAATTCATTGTGATTATAATCGAATAAATGACCGACGAATGGATTTCAATAAAATGATGTTTCTCACCAATCTATAATGAATTCTACCATGTCGTGATGAATTCCATTTGGAAGTATTGTGAATAAAACGAAGTTAGTTGGCAATAGGCAACAAACAAAATAAAACTTTACTATCGATGGATGGAGGCAGTAATCAGGCAGACAGGGTAGCGGACAGTACGAAGCGTAGATCATTTAATACGTATGTATGTGTATATATATGCATATAAGTTTGAAGTGATTTACAGTTGGACGTAAGATATCACCATAACTCCATAATTTCCGTGCATATGAGTATTTAAAAAGAACATAAAAGGAAATGAATATTCGAAAAAGGACTTCCAAATGCATTTACGTTCTTGTACATGTTTATATTACGAAGAAATATCAAATTATAATTTTCAAATGACGCGTTGACCATTGAAATTTCAAGCCACTTTTCTTTTCGTTGCTCATCATCACCATATTCATTCGTACACGAACAATATATTGCATTTGGTTATATTGCGCAAGTTTCATTATTTTTCTTCTTTGCGAAGAAACGTTGAATAATTATGATTGATAAAACGATCACTTAGGTTGATATAGGATTAATAAAAATGAATGGAAAAATTATCAATTATAATCATATAAAACTTACGTAGCATTAAAAGACTAAATTTGGAAAGACTTTATTTTGGACGTATTGTCCTTTTTTGTGTATACTTGATAACGCCTTTTTTTTTTTTTTTTTTTTTTTTTTCATGTATGAGAAAGCAATATCGAGACGCGTATTAGAGAACTGAAATAAAAAGAGTCAAATTTTGTTGACTAATTTACTTGAAAATTCATGATTCAAAAAATATATAACGAAAATGAAAATAAATATGAATGGTTTTGGAGAGAAAAAAAAAAAAAGAAAAAAAGAAAGAATTTGATCAAAGTGAAAGAATTCAAAAAACAATTCTTAGATCCATAGATAGATCAGTCTCTAAATTTTGTCTTTTTTTTATAGTGATGTTAATATCAGAATTTTTATTGTTGACAAGTATCGTCAAACCAATGTTGTTTCCATTTTTTTACTTATTCTTGTTTTTTTTTGTATTGCGTATAATAAGAAAAGTATTCTACACCATATGGCTGTTCTTATTTTTATGTACACGTTGATGCGTTGATTGGACAGAAATGTGTAGTCGTCGATAGAGCGGGTAGCTGATTGGCCCGCAGATTGTGGCAACGTAGATTCAATTATGTGCATTCACGTAGATGACGATGACTGTGAACATGGAATTGCAAAACAGGGTATCTCATTACTATCACCGTAGTGTGCGGCACTTGACTCTCGCTGTCCGAAAGTCTACCTGCATTGACGCTCGATACAACAGTGCATGCATTAATTCAACCACACCCCTTGTGCATTGTTTATTCATTCTACAACGAATGCACCTAAATTTGTATGTACTGTGTTTTTTTCAAATGCATAACAAACAAAAAACGATAAGACTCTCAAGAATTGAGTTAAAAAGATAAATGGATGGATAATTGTTTGTAGATAATTGAAGTACTTGTTTAAAAGAAGTAACAGATATTGCACTGTTTGATTATAGCACATATAAAGGGTTATTACGAAAGTTTCAATCATTTTACACAGATTAGGTCTCTGTACCTGCCACGGTTGGCCGGAGAGCGACTTCGATATCTCGACGTAACACTCTTGCTACTGTAGTAATCAGTGCCTGTGGTTCCGCTCGAGCCATATCCATCTTGAGAATATCTATTTCTTCTTGTGGGATAATCTCTCACACGACCAGACGTGTAATCTTCTTCGGAGCGACCTCTACTCCAACCACCGCTAGCCCTGCCTGAATAATAGCTGCCTCCTCCATAATCCCCATACCCACCGCTTCCTCTGTAACCAATACTACTGTTCCGACTCCCGTAATCCCTATTCCCTGACCCACGACTCCCTCTAAATCCTCCAGAACTGCCTCTATTCTCCCCACGGCCTCTACGTCTTGACAATTCAACTCGCAGTTTAACCCCTTTAATTTCTGTGCCATGCATATTGCTACATGCCAATTCAGCTTCATTCATATTGGCAAATTCAATAAAAGCAAAGCCAGGTGGATTGAAGGCCACCCAAACTTTGTTTAATTTTCCATATTTTTCAAATTCCATTTGTAAATCTTCTTTTTTGATGCTCTCGTTTAAGCCGCCCACGAACACGCGGGTGTATCCTTCAGGAGTCATTTTGTATCTGAAAAATTGAAAAGAACGCTATATTAGATATGAAATTAACATTGACGATGATCGTTTGTTCTCGATGTCTCGAAACAATCGATTTTAATGAGATCTTGATTTTTGCATGTAGAACCAAAATAAATAGTTCCTCCCGATCCAGGCTAAATACTACGATATTATATTCTGGATGAGCATTCGATCGAAGGTAAAACTCTAGCGTACACTCTACAAAATTTCCCACATTGCTAGAGAATCGCAGTAAATTCTCAAGAAGTATGCTAGAGCCACGGAGAATTTTTCATACCCATAAATAATCGTTACAATATTTTTCTCTGTTGTACATTTGATATGAATTTAATGTAGGTACAGACTAGCCCGTTGAGTCACCGAGAGCTCTCCCGAAGCATCTTTTCACATTTCGATAGTTGGCACTTTTCAGGTTCTCCTAATCGAGGAAAAAAAAACAAGCAAGGGCACTCTTGATCTTTTGTATTTCCTCCACCCTCTCCCTACGGTCTGGCCATTTTTAATTCAATGCGTACCAATTTCATATTCAATACCATTTTATTTATAACATTTAAAACAAATGATACTGTATTCGAGAACTTTGAACTTACGTACTTTATACTCCGTACACAGAGAGAAAGAGCAATCTCTAGAAGCATGAAACTTGGATTCTTATAACACTTTGGTTACAAGACGCTTCTAACGCATGAAGCCATGCTTAGAATACCGGGATTTATGTTTACTATACATGGATTCGTACGTTTGACGCACCAAGTTGGGAAATACTTCATGCTTTTAGAACTTGTGTTTTCTCTCTGTGCATGGAGTTCATTATTCTTTGGGAAAATCTTTCACTCTTGAAGATAATTTTAACAAAATAAAAAAAATCAATCAGCCAGACCTGGTCCCGTAGCAAGCCCCAGGGAGTGCAGCTGGCTAATTTTTTCCATTTCATGAAATCATCTTTGAGTATTTTGAGTAGAGAGATTTATGATAATTACAGGATCAGGGGGATATTTTGAAAAGGTCGAAAGATGATATTCCAATCAACGATAACATCATCGTCCACCTCTTGCCATCTAAATTCATAGAAAAATGATACGCTACATTAGAAGAAGACAATGTAGATGATAATTACTCATATTTCCTCATTCTTCATTATGTTTTATGTTTACGATTGGGTGACCATTTCAATGCCCGAGATCGTTAAACACAAGAATTCATATTCTTTGAATCTGCATACAATGAACAAAAGTGGAAATTATTGCAAGGAAAGTGTGTAGCAAACTACAAGCGACAAAGTTATTCTACATTAATGTCATCGAATGACACTGATGCCTAATTTATGTCTACAAATGAAACTATTCAAGGTTATTGTAGGATAATGAGGATAAATAAATCAAGTACATCGCAAATCGATTGCCTGATTATAAAATTAATGCAAGAATATCAAACTTTATCTCATCCCATCGGTTTTTTTTTAACGCTTTGTCATTGAAATTGTTTTTCGAGTTTACGTGAAATGCATCGAAGTATTTTTTTTTTTTGTTTTATCAAACCGACAAAAAAATCTGTACCGTGAAAATGTGTGGTTACAAATGAAATGTATCATCTATTTTTCTCAAATTCCAAGAATGTAAAAAATGCGAATCACGGCTCAAACGGCAGGCATCATCATTGGTATACACAAAAGATGTTATAAGATTGAAATTCTCGATACGATAAAGAATATTCGATTAATTTGTATCACTTACTATCACTTCAATCAATTTCACAAGTTTGAGAACAATTATGCCTTTGCAGCATCAATATTGTTTATGAAAACGAATGTAAAATTTCAAATAATCCGGATAATAACACACCTCTGTGAATCAATAAGAACGGTTCAACCGGGGTCCACAGTGCACAGAAACTGTATATTCGACGCTGATGTCTCCAACCCAGACGCCAAGGACCCGCCGAACAGCAACCAAAGGGAAGATAATCTCACTCGCTGTATTATTTATTGAATCGTGATGATGAATTATTCTAATTTTCATTCAATAATTATCGGAAGTGATATATTCTTCAAATATTTGAATAAAATTAAGTAAATTTATAAATGATGCGGCATAACGTCGGATCGGTATGGTTGAGCTAACCTCCTGTATACCGGAAAGGTAGGATTCTGTAATACCGATTGATCATGACTGCAAGTGTTGCCATTGGGAACCTGTCGCCTTTTGTTGATTGGTGGATTTCATTGGAGACGAGAACATGATTGGTAGCCCCATGAGAATCAGCCAATCATAGAGAAGTGACAAGATTAGGTGAACCCGACACACCAATGGCCTGAAGATCACTTAACCCGAAAATTCGAAAGTGAATATGTGTTTTCATCTTCGTTCAGAGTGACCAACTATGCATAATTTATACACTTTTTCCGTGAGATCAACCCATCACAGTGTTGTATATAAAAGAATGACCAGTGAGAAAAGTTGAGAAATTTGAGAACTTTGGTCCCCGAGTCTTCGTTCATCTTACACTAATGATGCATGGAACATTAACCTTGAATTTTGGATTTTCGGAGTAAGTGACGTTCGGGCTATCGGTGTGTCGGGTTTACTAGTGGCTCTCGTTTCGAACTTGTGTTGCCAGAGGAGGCTTCCGAAGCAGTGTTGTTAATCTATCACGTTTTTCCGATGGATCAACCTATGGTAAATGATATTTGATCGGGAACGCCAATAGGACCTTTCAAAAACGTAATAGATTAACAACTATGTTCCGAAGTAGTTGATCCTGATCCTTGGATCACTTTTCCAGCTTTTTAATTGGTTGAAAAGTGATCAGATCAAGATTCAAGGATCAGGATCAACTACTTCAGAACAGTGGTTACAGATCCGAAACGCCGACGTTCACTCATACCAGAGAGAAGATGAGAGAGCTCACGGCCGGGGTTCCATCGATAGTGAACATTGAAGCGCCCTCTTATCGGATGGAACACGGAACCTGGTCCATCAAGCCCCTCTCTCACTTTTCATTTTTCTTATTCATGATGATGAAAAATTATATGCATTCAACATCGATACATAAAATCATTTTAATCAAATACGCGTTGAAAAGTATACAAAAGAAATGCGCGATTTTGTAGTATTGAAAAATAAAATTGCAGTGTGTCAACTTCCATGATCCAACCGTCAGAGGGCCGGTGGAACTTTTACTATCAGTGAAAAGGTGCCCGTGAGCCCTCTCATTTTCTCTCTGCTCATACAGACCCAACGGTACATGCATGTGAACATTGGATACGTACATGTCCTTACATGTATATACTGTCACGTTAGTGTGAGTAAAGTCGGCGTTTGAAATCTGTGACCACTGCTTCGGAAGCCTCCAGAAACAAAGGAGCGTCGAGACCAGAATGCATTGGTCATTCCGATCAACAGAAGTATTTGATTGGATGTAGGCCGTTGGATCTAAAAATTTCTGGCATCAATACGTTTCAAATAGCAGCAACATCATTGGGTGCTTTCGATCGTCTCAGGAGCTCACTCCGAATCAATTTTTCAATTAATCAAAAAATTCTAAAATATTTTCAGATGTTTCGATTGGTTGAAAAATTGATCCGGAATAAGCAGTGGGCCTTCAACACCGAATATTCATTGTACCGAAAATTCGTATTCCGAACGCTGCTTGACCACCGGTTTGCTATACCGAAAGCGATCAGATCCCTCATTCTTGTATAATCCACAAGAAATTGCAGTTTTGATCCAATCAAATACATTCGGTATAATGATCCTTTGGTCTATCAGCGTTCGGAACATGAATTTTTGGTACATCGAGTATTCGGTGCGGTAGTGTCGCAGTCGGGGGCATAAATTCAAATAGAAAATCTTTAGACTGATTTCAGCGCCGCCGTACAGAAGAGCACTGGAAATAATTTTACATGGATACACCAACACAAGTCATGCACAGACCATAATAATTTTTGGAGTAGTGTTAGTGTATTCATGGAAAATATTTCCAGTGCCCTTCCGTACGGCAGCGCTGAAATCAGTCTAAAAATTTTCTATTTGGGGTGATGCCCCCTGGTCGCAGTCCCAAAGCGGTAGTGTGCAAGAAGCCCGACTTCACTATTATTGGTTCATCGCTGGGGATATTCAGTGATTTATCTAGATAGATCTAGTAACTCTGGAGTCTACGGGATGCTTTCAAGCTCATAAGTTCATCAACTTGAAGATTGATTCCTGAAAATTGTATACTTCTTCATGAATTCAGTTCAGAGTATTCTTGCCGAAAAAAGGTTCACTCAGTCGGTACGCTTGTATGGCGGGTTGCATCAGCGGGGATCGCTGGTATCCCCTTAACGGGATACGAGCTTACCGACCGAGAACGGTTTTTTTCTTCCAAATTACTTGAAACTGAATTCATGAAAAAATCTCAAATTCTCAGGTATGATTCTTTGAGACCTAATGTACGTCGCTAAACAGCCCGAATTTCAAATTTCGAAAAAAAAATTTTTGGAAGAAAAAAACTTGCTCACATGGTAATTATAGTATCCTCTTAACGGGACACAAGCGTCGGTAACTCACGTCATTGGTTAGAAAGGGACAAAATCATATAATAGAAAGGGAGGTCCGTTTCCGACGCTAGTGTCCCGTTAAGTGGATACCAGAGTTTGTCTCGAGCCTTTCTTTCTATCGTATAGGTTAGTCCTCTTCTAACTAATGTGCTCTGATGGTAACGCTGGTATCCTCTTAAAGAGTTGATAAAATTTTTTTCCTGACTTTTGTCGGAATTTAAAATTCCAGCTCTATACAGACCCAGATAAACCTTCAAAGATTGACCCCTGAAAATTTTAGACTTCTTTATGCGTTCAGTTTCGAGTATTTTGGTCGGAAAAAAATGCCACCGGATGGAGCCACCTATGCGCTCGTATTCTCTCAAGCCCTACCAAATTTATGGCGGTAATAATTGAAACAAATGCTTTTCACCATAAATTTAATCCTTCATCTCACTCATTAATTTATATCGTAAGTCTCAAACGTCATTCCACAAACTTTTTTATATCAACACGCAGCAACGGATGATCTACACAAACAAACGATCCAAATAATTCTGTGGAAAAACATGAAAAAAAACGAATTCCAAAATAATGAATCACCATTTTTTCGCGTACTTGAAAACTTTTATTGCAAACATCGAGCAAAATATAACATTTCTATAAAAAAATATAATTTCAACTGTTCAAAGTTCGTATTTATGAACTATAATACCTTTTCTTCAGAGTTCTATATTTACGTAGCATGTATAAAGTTTCCAATTCCTTCACCACATATTCTCCATGAGCTAACATTTTTCCTATTTTGTCCGGATCAGTCTCTCCTTTATTCTTCTGAAATACTCTTCTGAGACTTTCTCTGAAGTATTGATAACCCTTGGGATAATCACGACCCATGTACAGAAGCTGGAAATGTTTCATTGCACGAATTACAAAAGAATTTCGAAAGATATCAAGATCTGATTGTTATACTTTACCGTTTTATATAACTGAATCACTTTGGACCGTTGAGACATTTTACTTGAACTGTTTCAGAGACGAGTTCTCCAATTGTTTTGATCAAAGTGCGTAACATTGTGATAGGACGATAAGACCTAACTGCATCTGAGAGTAAATCATCTTGCGCGAGATCACAATTCAGTTGCATTCGAAAAACAATTATTAATTGTGCTCTGGTCAATTTTTCCACCAGAAAAGTACTAGATCGTTTCAACCATTTTTCGTCATCAATATTCAATCAAATACATCAAACTTTGGATCAAAATATTCAGAATAAATGAAAAAATCCAGGTCTGGTTTGTTTGTTGTTAAACTAAATCATAATTAATTAGAGCGAAATTTCGTTGTCAGCCAATTAGAAACCTCCATGTAGTTTTTTTTTTTATATTTAACAAATATAAAACTCGTGTACAATTATTTTGAGACCAGAACCGTTTTCTCTGATTCATTCTGAATTCTTTGATCTAAAGATCATTGTAATTGATTGAATATTAATGATGTAAGACGATTGAAACGATCTAGTAGTTTTCTGGGGAAAAACTCGACCAGGGAACACCCTTAAGAGGATACCGCAGGATCTCTCTCTTTCTATCGTATATAAGTGTTCTTTTCTAACTTATTTGCTCGGACGGTAACCTCGATTGAACACCAAAGTTTAGAAAATTGTTTCGTATTCGTTGATTCAAAAATATATCGACTTTCTTTCGTCTGAATACGAATCATCAATATGAATTTTATGAGTTAAAAAGACAGGAAACAACAAACAAGAGTGAGGTTTGTGAACGCAATTGATACTGAAATACATATTCTTTATTTTCGTGATTACAGTTGGCAACGGTAGTTCCAACATTCATAAACAGGAAGTTACGTCCTAAAGAACCGATCTCCACGTAGATCTTGAAATCTTCTCGAATACGTGTGTTGTCTAGTAAACGTCAAACGTAGAACGGTACTTGCCACGAGAGGAACTCGCTTCTCAAGATAACGTAAGTTATTTATAAGTTTAAACAAATTTATTCAATAAATAATTGTTTCAATTAATCCCATAAAAATCATATTTTGTTTATAAAATGTCTAATTTTGAAAAACGTTTATCAATTAACAGCAATAATATTGTGGGATCATTACTTCATTGATTTTTATAATATTTTTCCCTCTTTTTAATAGTTTTCGTCGATATGGATCAAATTAAGAAACTCACCGAACCCGGACGGCAATTTGCCAAAGATAGTATTCGTTTGGTTAAAAGATGTACAAAACCTGACCGTAAAGGTACGACACATATATATTGAATTTATTTGTTCAAATTCTTTTGGCAATATCCTTATTTTATATCTTTGTTACAGAATTTCAAAAAATTGCTATCGCCACAGCTATTGGATTTTGCATAATGGGTTTCATAGGATTCTTCGTTAAGTTAATCCATATACCAATCAATAATATCATTGTGTAAGTATGAATGATTTCTCCTTGAATCACAATTCGTCAACTTTTTCCTGTATGCACACAACTCTGAGAAATTTGGATTCTCTATTGAAACTCCCTATTATCATTGCGATACAACATTTTTCATCGATGTTCTCATTACGATACTTCGTCTTGGTAAAATATTCATACATCGCTATAACATTCGTACAATACTATCTCACTTGGTTGAAAATTATTCGAAAATAAAAGCAACAATTACAATTGCTTTTGAATAATTTCTGAAAAGGTGGCATAGTTGTTGATCTCCAATATTGAAGCAAAGTATTTTGAATTCCATTTGACCTTCCTAAATTATGTATGTTGAGGGTTTAATATATATCACTGTTAATTTTTCAATGAAATAATGTGTTTCATGGTATCATTAGTGAATCTAAATACCTCTTCAGAGTTTTATCGAATTCTACACAGTGCTACGCTAATACCATGAATAATTTCTCCAATTAATATTTATTTCTACGAGAAAATTGAAAAATGTAGAAATATGATTTTGGTTGAAGTTGGAATTACTCATGGTTTGTGTATTTATCGATAAAAACACATTTGCCATCGAATTTATCAATAATTTAATTCTTTACAGAGGCTCCTAAGCAGAATATAAGCCCAGGATCGGTCCATCATGTTGATTCTCTTCCCTTTTCTTCTTTTCTTGTTTCTCTTCGTCATTTTATTTATGGTATGTTTGTAAGAATGAATTTTTGTAATAAAATCTTGAAATGAATGTAACATTGTTATTCTTCGTGTCTTTCTTTCGTAAGGGGAACAAATGAAATCTCGTTTAGTATTTCAAGGCACTTTTTATTAATTCTAAATATACAAATCTTGAAAATGAGTTGGAAAATATTGGAAGATTTATTTTTCCTTTTTATTTAACAAAAATACTACTTCTTTCGTTTACGAGGATTAAAAAGTATTCAGCAAACACAGCAATGTACCAATATAATTGTTATATAACAAAATATAATGTATATAATATCACATGGGGGACTGTCATGTCTTGGTTAAGTGCAGTTTTAAGCATTGTACGAGTTTCAAATAGAATATGCAGTTATTTTTATTTTGAAAAAATACGTATATTTGAAACATTGAAAAGTTTGACAATTTTCTTTTGTTCGAATATTTACGTGCAAAAAGTGAATTTGAATTAAAAAAACTGCTTTGATTATACAAGGATTTTTTTCTTTTCATATTATTATGAAATTTGAACAATTTGAAATTTTTTAAAAGGGTCAATCATCTGTATTGAAAAAAACCTCTAATAGAAATACACAAATTTTCATTAGATTCAATTAATTTTGATGGATTTTTAGTTTAGTTTCGTCACAATTTTCCAGGGAAGAAATTGATGTTTTATCAATTTTTATTTAACATAATCCACGAAGTCTAATTATCATTAGTAATCAAATTTCTATTTGAACATAATTTTGTTCGATCACAGGATCTCTGAAAATTTGTTTTCATTTATGTATTAAACTTTCTTAGGAAGGACAATTTTGCAGTAGAAATATCAAACATTTCGAACAAGAGTTATCGAATCTGAAAAATCTTTGAAATAATTGAAATTTAATCAAATGAATTCTCAAGGACACTCAGGGAAAGTACTTGTTTGTAATTTGTACATATTTATAGCAAACTTATGAAATGTTGATCTCGGAATTGACAAATATTTTGGCGAAAATACTGCACATAAATTCATCTACATGGAAATGTTCATGATTTCATGATAATGTTCTTTAAATTTGCATATAACATATCGAATATTCATCTATTCGCACATAAATAATTACAATGTCCCACTCGCATATTTGTAAAAAGATTGTATACAATGCAATCACGATGATATCGGTGATATATTCCCAGACACACGTTATAACGAATCTGTGTTACGAATAACAAAATGTATTAGATATTTCTCACTCCTCGTACAAATCTATTTTGGAGATTTAAGTGGACAATAATAAAGCATAAAAATAACAACATTCAACATTTGGGAACACTTGCCAAATTCTCGCATAGTTTTACAGCACACGTTACGAGGAAAAAACTTTGCCAAAAGCGTCTATAATTTCATACGCGTGTTTCGATTATATCACTCTCGTTAATTTATGACTGTTTTATTTCTACAAGAATTTCCTTATAAAATTCCATTCAGGAAAACAAATGCATAAATTCAAACCAACTGACAAGAATGACAAAATGCTGTTTCAACATACTCCTCTTTTATAATAAATAATTTGAATATTTCGTTGTATCCATTACATAATCAATCAACAAAATACGCATTTGATTATATAAAAAAATATATTTAAATTATTTGAAAAAGCTTAAAATAATTCAAATTCTCGTTTTTCCAATTGGCGAATGTTTTTGTTTCAATTCAAGATTTGCGACTTACAGTTTCCGGTATTGAAAAATTGACTGTGTATTGTTTTTTTTTTTCTTTACTGACTAGGGGCAACTAGGTGTTGGATCGTCATATAAAAATTTGTTAACATACTCTTAGCGTTCTAAAGTCAAAACAAAATATTCTCTGTGTACAAACTGTATGCTTTCCATCTTCTCGGCGTTTTTTTTTTTCCGAATTTACATTTTTATAAAAAAACTTTATATTAATTATTATTATTATACGATAATCGGTATTAAATAATATATCTTTGCAATAAAAATTACTTTGATAACACGACGATGTTATATAACTTCTCATATATTTTTCGATATTGCTGTAATACTTTGTGTTTGCTGAGTGTAAAAATGATAATCGAGCACCAGCTTTGAATACATAAATCGCTATATGTATCAAGAGTGAAGTACTTGGTTACTCATTTCAGAGTCACAGGAAGGAAATCATCATCTTTCACGCGAACCGTACGCTTTCCTTCAATGAAAGCAAGAAAAATACTCTCGAGAGTATTTAGAGCTTTACATTTTATTATTCAAAAAAAAAACTTAAGCGGTATATACTTTTCGACTTGACACAACTATATTGAGATGACTGGCAGTAAATAGAAAATCAATCAACGTGGTTGTTACGACATATATACATATATATATCAACGCGATACATTCATATCTTCGAATTGCATTTTTCGCAAAGACAACAGGGCGGTGTATATGGCTTGTTGTTGGTGATTCGAATCAATCGAGTTCTCTCTCAACGACTATCAAATCCTCGTAGAAAAAAGATACTGAGTTCCTCGATGATGGAACTTTTATTCTCGATTCTTTATCGAACAAATGGATCACGATGGCGAACAATTTACGGAGAATAATAAAAGTTTTCTCCATGAAAAATTTAAATGCAACACATTTCAACGGTGCTAAAGTGTTCCAGAAAAAGACATGGAATGTGCACATTATCTTTCACTACACACCAACAGATCTTATCGAGGCCTGAAAGAGTTGCAACTCTTTAATGGAGACCTTGAAATTTCCAGGTTACGTCGTTTTATTGTACTGGTCCATGATAAACACTTGTGAATAAAATATATATTGGAAATAAGCAACTCAGTATCCGATTTCTTCTTGTAATCTCAAGTATGTTTGTTGTGCATAATCACACGTTTCAAATAAATAAATTCTTATAACAACTTTCATACACACCGGAGGTAATCGATATACGCAGTTTAAATAAATGTGAATTGCTCAAGGGAATACCAGTGGTTTGACGTTTGAAAAAATACTTGACAACGATAAAGTCTAAATTTCCCTCTAGGGAAGGAGTGATATTTTGATTTTATTGCGGTGAGCGTCATGCCCCATTGGTATCACCTCAAAGGGCCATTCCAGCGCCGTATCATCCGGTCTTCTCCTATCTTTAAGGAAATTGCTCACATGATACAGCGCTCGAATACCCTCAACTATCAATTCTTCCCCCAAGAGAACAGAACCGTTCAACGAACGTTCGTTGAACCTAGAATGAAGCTATGAGAATGTAAAGATCCATTGAACGTTCGTTGAATGTGAAATCTATCTGAAATCAATCAGGGGTTTCAAATCAATGCAGACAAAACTGGGAATGATGATCCTTGCTGAAATCATTGACAATTTTATGGAATTCGAAGATCAAAGTTTCTAATATCTTGGGCAATGATCGATATACATACCAAATTTAAAGCTTAAAGTATTATTCTAATACGACGAATAAAATATATTTGTAAATGAGAAAAAAAAACAAAGTTTAGTATCTGAACGATATAATTTATAATTACACTGGATTCAACTGGTATCTTTATCTCTTTTTCACAATTTTGTAACGATACGATACAAAAATAACTTCAACTCGTTTACACTAAAAATATTAATTAAGAATGTCACAGTACGGTTATTAAAACAAGATAAGAGGAATGTCTTGTACGTCGAGCACGTTCTTCTGGTTAATAAGACTCGGTTATATTATATGCTAGAGACATTTTTGAAAATCTCTAGGTTTAATGGTAATTAATAATAATATTAATCAATATAATAATAATAATAATCATCGGGATACGCGTGAGATTTAAAAATATAAAATGGCAATGTTTTCTGAAAGGCGTTCTAATAATATATTTGTCGTCTCGTCATTATTTTGTACTTGTTCGTTGTTCATCCTGCTGTTCAACCTTTCAAAAAAGAGGTGTTCGTTAAGAGTTTATATGCTTTTAAGAAACTGCTACACCGTACAACCACCTTCCGAGCTTTGTACGTAAGGACTATTTTGTTGATAAAAATCATTTTCGAACTCCTCGACTTTCACCGGATACTCCGTAACACAATTTTGAGGTTGATTCAGAGCCGGGGACGGTTGAATAAAGTTCTCTTGGTAACTCGGTAAAGGTGGTAGAGGAGTGGATGCTTCGGTGTACTGTTGATACGAGGTATCGGCACCGCCTTGTTTCAAACACGTGGGTCCATGCAGACTCAACATATCCACCAATCTTCGTCTTTGAGTCTCCAGTTCTTGTATTTGGGTTTTCAAATCGTGATTTTGCGTTTCCAAAATCTCCGATTCTTGTACTAATATCACCGTTTTCTCCCTTTTCTTCAACCGACACTTCGTGGCCGCGATTTTGTTGCGTTCGCGTCTCCTTCGGCGTCTTTCCTCGTCCTCGGGTGTCAGCTGTAAAAACGTTAATTTAGCGTCGTATCATTATCGTATATTCCATCGATTCGACAGTTGCAATAACAAGAGTCGAACGATCTTGGCTTGAAATTATATGAAATTTCACTTTATACGACAACAGATCATTGAAATAATGACAATTATTCGATATTGATAAAGTTAGAACCCTCGTTAAGGGAGTAGAACGGCACATATCGAATATGCTATTAACAATCTGATTGAAATATTTAATAATCAATTGTTTCATTGAGAATACACTCAAGTTATTTATTTCTGTTGGAAGATTCCAACGCTTGTTAGTTTGAGAAAGAACAACTTTCGAATGACGTAGAATAAATAAAAATCTGTCTTGTTCGTGATCGATCATTTGACCGTGCTACTCCCTTGAAATCGATGAAAATGCATCGTCACATATACACATGGGATATACAAATAACGCATTAACTCGACACATTACGACTGCTTTTTCTCGTTACAACGAAAAGAACAGTAAATGTGAAGAAGGGTTCTTACTCCACCGCGATTGTTGTTGCTTGCCTCGTCCTCTTCTTCATCGTCCGCGCTTCCGTCTTCTTTCTTCGGTTTCTTTTTACTCTCATCGATGCTCCCATTCGCCCTCCTTTTCGTTTGTAACGTTAATTTCAAACCTAAACGACGAACAAAAAGAAACACCATCTGTATAGTCGTTTGAATATCGATCATACGAATCGATCGATGGAGGACTCGTTTGGAAGAATGATATACATCCTCTTACCTTCTTTGATAAGTTGACTGCAGGTATGTTGTACGCTTGGAGGGCTTGGTTCGCCGCTACTAGTCGAATCCGTACGATCCCTGATTTTGTCTGAATTATTATTGTATCCCTCGAAGGGATTGGTCATGGCAATCAAAGAGTTGACGATTTCCGGTGTCCTTGGGGTAACTTCAGCCGCCGTGACACCGAGAAGACCGGCGGCAGCTGTTGGACTAGGGTTCACGTTCACGTTCAAGTTGTACATGATTACACCTCACATTCAACCTGAAATCCAAAAACCAAAACGTGTAAGAAGGCTTCGAATACATCACTATGGATCTGTAAATAAAGATGGAAAGAATTTAATGAGCAGAAGTTTGGGGATGTGAAAAGGTTGGAACATGTGGTATTGTTACAGCTTGATGCGATCATCGATTGGTTGTATTTTATTATGTTTCTCAAGAAGGATAGGAAGATTGATAAACTTAGAAATCACGTTACATGGATTTGTCTTTTACAGCAAATTTATATAGGAGATCTGTTTTTTCTCAAGTCATCAATCAAAATTCTCTCGTATATGACAAGTATTATGAAAGCCAACACCAATCCTCTCACGCTTAGTCAACAACAATTTTTCTTATCGGATTTTATGATCAGTTTCAAGTAATACGCGTATTACGGAATATTCAACGCTGTCTTTGCTTGTAATATTCTCTCTGATTCTTTCAAAATGAGAATCTCATGAATTCGGCCTTGGATAAGTAAGTTGACGAGAATATTAAACCAATGTTATAAATGTTGAACAATCCGTAAGAATAGTATTGGGAGGGAGTTTGCTGTGAATCTAGAGTCGTTTAATCTTGTTTGAACAAAAACAAAGGGCTGTTCTTGAAACTATTACTGTTGGGAAAAGTATTAATGAAGTGATTTTACAGGTAAAGGATTCATTTGGACGGTACATATGAGGAAGGGACAACACAGGCCGTTACTGGTTCAGTACTGTTGCCAGTACTGGTAAATCCAAAGCTATTAAAGTTGCTAAAGTTTGAAACCTTCATAGAAACGAAACGAAAATTCAAACCCACAAAATCTGACGAATGATCGTTATTTCATTTCTCAGAGTAACTTTTTGGAACTGAAAACTTCGCTTAAAAACAACATTGCAAAATTGGATCTCTAGAAGTTGAGTAATTTGTTATTCGATTACTGATTTGTTTCAATCAATGATTCAAACTTCAGCAACATCATGATAACATCATTTTACATGAGGGTCTGTATAACACTTACAATGGTGTCGGTACTGTTCGTTCGCATACACCTGTTGAATTTAACGAACAATAGAGTAAATGGCACTGAACACCAATAACAACTTTCATCTTATTAGCTACATTCCGTACATTATATTGTATTGTTTTCCGCTGTTGTGCGTGAAAGTTTAGTGAAGCACATTGTAATAATAAAAACTTTATACATTGCAAATTGTAGCAGATTATAGTCCCTTGATTCATTGTTTCGCCTAATTTACCCTTTAAACTTGAGAGGATACGAGCGACTGGGCTTTCAACAATTTTTTCGGGTCAAACTACGTAAAAGTACATACATCGATTCCAATTATCTCTTCGTACAACAACTCTCTTTTCTCAATTAGCTCTCTGTACGCATTTTTTAATAATTTGTCTCATAAAAATTATACCGCTCGTATCACGCTGAGATATTTGGATTGAAGTTGAACAACACCAACTGTGGTAGAATTCTGGCATTCCAACCTTGTCCAAACAGTATCGATTTGATACTGGCCCAAGAATGTCTATATCCACTCGAATCAATACCGTTTGAAATTCGTCGAATAGGTCGTGCCAATTGAAAAGTAATAATGATCCTGGATAAAAACAATTGTTTCCGCCAAAGTTTGGCAAATATAACCTTACCAGTACGACAATTACCATATGAGAAATACCCAGTCAACTAAATGGATTGGTTCTGATTAGCGTTGCCGCGATCCAGAAAACGAGCTATCACGATATTTTCATTCCAATGTTCTTCGATTAAAATGATGGGAAGTAAAAATTGGTTAAAATGTAGATTAGAACTGGAATTCGATTATGAGTCAGTTTACATCGAGCTGCAATCCCGTTGATCTTAATTTTTATTCAATTAACACTCCAACCGGTTCGAGCCAGATCGAAATTCAGATCGTGTCCGGATCGAATAAAGATTAATTCAAAACTTGATTTCATAAACTTATATTTCAATTTGGATTCCCAAAACAAGTTGAATGTTCTCAAGATTGTATTTTCACCCAATTGTTGTTACTATGGAAGAATGTACTTTCAGTTGAACGAGGCTGGAATCTAAAGATCGTGTTAGCTCGTTTTGTAAATCGCGGCAACACTAGTTCTGATGGTTGTTGATCAATGATTTTGCCAGCCCTGCTGAAAATACCGGGCAGATCCGGACAAAAAATGGCTGTCAAGCTTTGAACGGATTTTAAGCTCCTGTCCCAGGAGATCCGATCCAAAACTGACAAAATTTCTACCTGTTTTCGTCCGAAATTACTAAACATGGGATATCCTGTCAAAAACTGACAGAAACATTTTTGTCAGGTTTTGATAGGATATTCCAATTTGGTGATTCCGGACAAAACCAGGTAGAAATTTTGTTAGTTCTTGACCAGATTTCCTGGGACAAAGACCGTTCAAAGCCTGACCACTATTTTTTGTCTGGATCTGCCTGGCATTTTCAGTAGAGCGGACACGAGAGACCCATTTTTATAGTCTTAGGGTTAACATTGTCCCGTAATTGGACCATTTAATGAAGGTTTCAATGACGTTCTGCGATTCAAAATTCAATGGTCAATTGCAAACTTAGTCATTTCAACCGGATATACCTCAACTGCTTACCGATCATCGCTTACACTGTAAAAAAAACGGTGTCTCAATTAACACTACGCGGATTCTATAGAAGTCCACTCCGAAATTCGGTGTCAGTGTGACTCTTTGGAGTATCAATATGTTAAAGGAATACTATTTGATGTGAATTTTTTTCCAACATCGCCAATTTTTCAAAGTTTACAAATGAATTTTGTTGACTCGTTCCGATATCACTCCTGGATGAACTCTGAACTTGAACCCCGAAACAAATCCATTGCTTTTCTTTTTTATAAATGAAACATATGGAAAATCAAACGAATCCAGACGCATTTCTGAATTTCGAAAATAGAATCTGTATTGGTCCTGGTAGAGTTTTGTTTTCCAGCACCTTCTTCTGAAATAGTATCTCAATCTAACACCACTGAGAAAAGTTTTCAGTTGCCACAATCAAAAATTCACTAAATTTTTTATTGAATATATTTTCATTCGGACTTTGGCAAATAATTAATTGAGCAAACTGAATGTTCAACTGAAAACGTTATAAGAATGATAATTAAGATTAGTTGATGAGACTTATAGGTTCTGCACTGTAAAAAATAATGGTGGAATTTCCCTCAAAAAAATGGTGGCCGCAAAGTTCCTCCACAGATGGGGAATCATTCACCATAATTTAGTGAACTTTTCCTTCATTTATATAGGACTCAACACCCCAAAAAACAAAATAATTCCTCAGAGTAGTGAAAAAGTCCTTCATTTTTTATGAAAAAACAATTCCTCGAAGATAAGGGGACGAAATCCACCAACAGTTTGGAGAAGAAAAGCTCTCCATATTTTTTACAATATGGTTCTAAAAACCAAACAATTTGCTTTGATTTCATTCAGTTTTTCATTCCATCAACAAACATTTTTATTTTCCCTTACCGTAATATACTAGTTGATACAACTAACGGTGAATAGTTACATATCTATAGTGCCATCAATTAAAACGAATAACTAAATATTCTACTGTTGTCGCAATTAATTATTTTATGGATATGTGACTTTATTTATAGCTCCTCGAACAGAAGAAAATGTGTTGCACCAACTATTATAAGACAACTAACAATCTTTCAGTTGTAGTGACTATCCAGTTTCCTCAGTGCGTATAAATTCCTGAACAACGAAAAATTATGACTGGATACGAGAGCCGGATGGTTTCGAATATCATTTCCTCCAGGTTCAAATCTGGATCCCTTGATGATTTTATCTACTATAAAAATCATAGAAATCTGTTACCAAATTCAAACTTATTTTCAAAATATCTCGTCAGAATTAATCAATTCAATTTCTTTTCTGGTTTTTGTTATTGAAATTTTGAAGCATCTGGAACAAAATATGGACAATGCAATAACAATTCTTACTCATCTGGAACCAGGAGATCAATCAATTATTTAATGACGTTTCCTGATAGATTAATGTTGTTTTGTTAGTATATAGAATATATATATAGAATGTACTATGTATAGATTTGATTTTGTATGGTCTATGTTTATACAGAGCACGCTTAATGTGTTTTTCATGTATCAGAAAGCACTGGCGCATAAGTAACACATATGTATATATAAGCACCTGCTATGCATGTGTATAGTATACAGAGAGTTTTAGAATTCATCATTTCTTAGACACATTCTACAGGCAAAAAGTTGTATTCTACAACTTTTTCCTGCTTAAAGAAATTCAATTTGAGCCCATACAAGTATTGACATGACTGAAAAAAACCCAAGCTTGTGGTCCCAGAACTGGCACATCTGTCAGGAACAAATCTCCATTGAGAACAATTGGACCAATCATTGTTCCATGATTGTCCCGTTGTTTCTAATGAACAATCAGTCATTGTATATTTTTTCATATCTTTGGAATGACCATTGCACTTGGTACAAGCTTGGCACAAGCGTTCGTTAAGAACAATTAAGTCGATGTTGTCCCCATGAGTGGCACAATGTTTTCAATTACTGATCGAATTCCGAGTTCACAATGGCTCAAGATTTGTGCATGACCATCGGGCGGCCAAGACTGGCCCAATCTTCTCCCTGTGATTAGCTCCACACCCTAGTTTCACTCACTAAGATAGATATAGTTGGTCTAAATGAGAATAAAGCTTGACTTAATTTTAAAATCAACTGAAATCAACTAATGTTGAAGAACTTAGAGACTAGTCTCGGTATCGACCCTGAGATCGAGACGATACCAAAACGTATAAAATGCATTGTCGAAAGTAAGAATGGCGAGAATCTTGACTCGAGACCGAGACGATACTGATTTTCTCGATACAAAAGCGAGAACGAGTGAAGATTATAAATTTCGCCCCCGAAATCGAGATCCGGTCAGTCCCGGCGAGACGGGACGAGAACGAAACACTAGAAGAACTCTTTACAGGATTTCAAAATGTCTCCCCCTTGCAGGTATTGACAAGACTGAAAAAAACCCCGGGCTTGACCCAGTCTTGGCACATTTGATGCTTGAAAGTTAAGCTGAAATACGGATCAAATTACTGTTTTCATCGATATCTGTGATAAAAGAAGCATTGGTTAATGCTTGGCGAATGATTTGAAGCATTGGCCCAAGTATGGTGAATTGTTCAAGACATGTCTCGGCAGGTTATGTGCCACACTGAAAACACAGTTTGTTCCAGCCAAACAAAATTTTGGTTGACTTGAACGCGAAGAAACTTTTTGGTTGGCTGAAATAAAAGTTATTTGGGGTGAACAAAATTTGATTCACAATAATTAAGGCTTTCATACAGATGAATAAATTTTGTTTATTCTAAATACATTTTATTTCAGCCAACCAAAAAGTTTCTTTGCGTTCATTTCAACCAAAATTTTGTTTCTCTAAAACAAACGTTTTTTCAGTGCAGGCTTGGTCCATACAAACATGGGCTGTTACAATTTCCTCAAGATTGATACCGATTAATGAATTGTGTTACAACAATCCACAAAGCACGCTGTTCCGATGAGGTGATGAAGAATTTTTTTATGAATTCATCATGGGATCCAGAATGAGTTCTTTATAAATCCCTTATTATTAACTTTGAATTTTAGCTATCACAACTGAATATTTTAGCAACATTAGCCAAATTATTGTCGATAAAACTGAAGATTTCGCTGAAGCAGCGGAATTTCTCCCTTCTCACAGCTAATTAATTTGTTCCGTGTTGAAAAATGATACTCAATATCGATCGTTTCATCTGTTTTACAATCAGAATGCTTCGAAATAAAACCCGGGAGAACAAGAACTCTAATCTTTATCTCTCAATTCTCAACTATGACTAATTCTAAATATCTCTGCTGTTACAAATCTCTATCTTTTGATATACATAAAATCTTTATTCTTTTATCGATAGATGGTTCTTGTTTTATATATAAAAGAATAGAGAAATAAAAAATAGAGTTCCTCATTCTGCCTAAAACTGTTGGTCTTGCAGTGAAAACGAAGAACACTTATCATTATATCGATACATGTAATGAGCTTTGAATTTAATTGAGCATCACGGGACTGATTAAATAGCATCGAACCACATTACACACGATTGCTAATTCAGGTTTTAATTATCTCGAACTTCTTTTGTATTCATATAAACCTATTCATTAATTCGAAGGCACACCTTTTATACACTTGGGATTCATTCGATAACATTCACATAATCATAGGAAGGGAAATTCATTATGGAATTAAAGGAAGTGAATAAATTCTTCTCACCACATCGAACGAAACCCACATTTTCCGTTCATCGATCGTTCTTTTGAATGACTTTGAATTGATGCATATGGAACGATACTCGCGTTTTTTTTCCTTGATATGATTTTTGGTAAAATCGAATCATCGAATTGAAATTGATTGTAGAAATTCGTATTTGAAAGAGCAAGCATAGATTTTACTTTTCCTTTCATGCTCGACGTAATTATGTTCCAAAATTCCATTCCATTCAACGCGTTTCGTACATTCTAAATGTCAATAAATTTTGGTAGGTACATATATGCTTTTGTATGCGGTTTCCGTTCGTATAACTGACAACAGAGTGGAATCCAGAATTTTGTTGACATTTTTATGAGGTGGAAATCTTTCTGATCTGGCTCATAAAATTCGTACAATTTAATTGAGTCATCATAAAAATTTATGTGTCCGGATTGAAACGTTACTTTGTATTCTGTGTCGGGGATACGGAAGTGCTGGTATAGAGACCTGCACAATGTCTGTGGAGTAACAAAGAGTAATAATTCGAGTCGATTGTTTTCTGAAAAGGAAGAACTTGAAACGAAAATTTTATTGTCGTCACTGAGAGACTTCTTGATACCGTCAAACGAATATTCATCTCGGAAAATGGGAAAGAACTTGAATTAATGTGATAGAACATTGACTTCGATATTCCATGTGTGTATGGACCAATGATTCAAATGATTCGCCAAGCATCAACAAATGTTTCTTTCATCACAGATATCGATGGAAAGAATGATTTAATCCATATTTCAGATTAACTTTCTCCCTCGGAATACCGTACATGAATAGCGTTAAAACGATGGATTAAATGTGTCTGATTTCTTTCAGTCTTGTCAATACTTGCACAGGATGTACACCTAGAGGAAAATTTGGTATCACAGAAGGTCCACTCAGTGTTGAAAATGACATTTGAAATTTTCAAAATAACAGATTTTCAGTGTAAATTAAAAATTTTTGTGTTTTGATATTTAACATAAATTCCAAGTGGGCCTCCTGGGACATCAACGTATGTTAGAAATATATAAAATTCTTTACTGTGTGGCCACGAGATATAGTTTCAACCTGGGGAGAGATGTTTTAGCAGGGTCCTCTCAAAATTTGAAGAGTCATCTTCCCTGACTTTTCCTGACTTTCACTGACCAAGGAAGTAAATTGAGAACTTGAGTGATTTGACACTGATTAAATGGATCCTCAAGTGGATGAAAAAATTGTATTCAAGTCAAAGAATTTGTATTCTGGAACTTTAGAGGCGTTTTTCATGAAATTAACTCCAGCTCTCCAACTGGGTGACACGAAATCTCAAAAACTATTGAATATATCGCTATTTTTTTCATCTCATTTCAAAGTAAATCACATTAACTGGAGCCTAAATCTCAAGAATGAGGATATTTATTATTTTTTTTTTTCTTACATCACTTCAAAGAGCAAACAAAACCCGCGAAAATACGAAACTAAAATTAGCATGTCCATCATTTTTTTTCAATTTTGGACTTTTGCCGATTTTATTGGTTCAAGCTCCAACAAATGTAATATATTTCATTACAATTTTTGGTTTTCTAATTTCAAATAATATCTGTAAGTGCTACATTAGAACAGACAAGTCCTTGCCAATGCCAAAGGCATTTCTACTAGGGAAGTTGCAAATCCAGTTAATAAGTTTGGAATGATTGAATTTATATTGTTTCGCTTTCCCCCTTTGTGATAATTTTTTTCCTAACAGGGTCACCCCAAAATTTGAAGAATCATTTTCCCTGACCTTTCCTGACTTTCACTGATCATGTTCAAAATTATACCCAGATAGCACCCGCAGAACCCTAGTGAAAGAATTTTATACAATCTCATGTCAAGATTTAGCTCTGTTCAAATTGTATGGAATTTCTATAGAAAAATCTATAGAAAGTCATGGAGAAAAAAATTATTCGTCGAAGTTCTATAGAAATTTTATATAATTTGCATAGAGCCAAATCTTAACATGAAGTTCTATGAAATTTCTTCACTGAGGAATCCTTTTTCAAGAACCGGCACAGAATTCCTCAAAAACTCTCTTCGAACTGATGAATTCATGAACAACTCTGGAAGAGTTCAATGTTTCCAGACATTCAAGAATACAAAATGCTATCTTAGGATATTAAAATTTTGTTACAGTTCGGTATTACTGGGGTTTATTGAATCTTTTATCGTCAAATACAACCCGAGGTTTTGTATGTGGATATTAGTATTGATATACAAAATATACGAGGGTGGATTGATAAGTTTCCGGCCTGACCAAGAAAAACAACGTTTTTGAGAATTTTTTTTTTTTTATTTCTCAACATAATCTCCTCCAAGGCTGATACATTTCTCATAGCGGTGTTCTAGTCTAGTAATGCCATCTCTATAGACTGATTCGTCGAGCTCCTCAAAATACCCATTTACAGCTTCGATTACTTCTTCATTGTCTGCAAATCTCTTACCGCCAAGCCATTTTTCGAGGTTAGGAAACAGATAATAGTCACTCGGGGCTAGGTCTGGAGAGTAGGGAGGGTGCGGCATTAATTCAAACTTCAGATCGTTGATTTTAGCCATCGCAACGATTGACGTGTGCGCTGGTGCGTTATCGTGATGAAACAAGATTTTTTTCTTCGCCAGATGAGGTCGTTTAATTTTCACTTCGTGGCTCAAACGTTGCAATAAGTCTGCGTAGTATTGACCAGTGATAGTTTTACCCTTTTCAAGGTAATCAATGTATATAATACCTCTTGCATCCCAAAAAACAGTAGCCATAACCTTGTTCGCCGGAAAAATTGTTTTTGCCTTCTTTGGAGTTGGTTCCCCTGGTCCAATCCACTGTTTAGACTGTTCTTTGGTTTCAGGAGTGTAGTGGTGGACCCAAGTTTCGTCAACGGTTACGAATCGACGCAAAAATTCGCTTGGATTACGCTTATACAACGCCAAATTGGCGGTAGAAATGTTCTTTCGAATCAATTTTTGGTCGACTGTTAGCAAACGCGGCACCCATCTTGCACAGAGCTTTTCCATATACAAATGTTGGTGCAAAATATTTTGTACACGTTCATATGACATCTTACAGGTCTCAGCTATCTCACGAACTTTTAATCTGCGATCTTTCAGCACTATTTGATGAATTTTTTCGATCATATCTGGAGTTGTGACCTCAATGGGGCGTCCTGAACGAGGCGCATCAGAGGTGCTCACACGACCCCTTTTTAAACTCGGAAACCCACTGCTTAACGGTTGAATATGATGGGGAGGATGTCCCCAGTGTTGAGTCCATCTCTTCTTTAATTTCCTTCGGCGTTAACCCCTTCAAATAAAAGTATTTGATGACAGCACGATTTTCCAGCTTTTCCATTTTTACGAAAAACACAGAGGCGTCTTGGTCAGCGTGCTCTCAAAACTAAACTAACATGGCGATCTGACTGAAACTATAGCTACAAGCTATCTAAGGGTGGTACTATAGAACGCCACCTCAAGGTAGGCCTAGTGGCGCCATCTCTTGGTCAGGCCGGAAACTTATCAATCCACCCTCGTACATGAAAAAAAATATATATATCAACTCCCATTTTTTTTATCGATAAACTCTCTTGAACTTCTATTAGCATTTAAATAAAATAAATCCTTTTATAAATTATACCAAATCTAATTATCATTTAAACGATTATTCAAATAGTTTCAGTCAAGAAATAAATTGATCCATATTTCATTATTCATATTTTTTAATCACATCTCTTAGATTTATAAATAAAGTGAAAAGCTGTAAAACTTATCCAGGTGCAGATGAAAAAATTTTGTTTCTTTTCGAAATTGAAAAATCTGGCGCTGTTCAGACCTGGATAAACCTTCAGTTTCCAACATTTCGTGTGGAAAAAAATTCGACCAGATGGAGCCACATATGCGCTAGTATCCACTTAAGGTTATTATATTTTAGTATATTTTATAAAGTTGAACAAATAATTTATAAGTTCTCAGTTAATTGTCGAGAGAAAGAATCATAATTATTATTTCAAATTCAAATCTGAATGAGAACATTGAGTTTTCAATCCGTAACGTATAAACAGTGGGCTCAATTAATCCTTTTCTTTCTTTCCGATAGATCCTTGTTGTCATTTCATTCTTAATTGATTAGAAACATTTTCAAGTGCATGAATATGTTCAGAAGAATATTTCTCACATATTTATCCACCTGAAAATGTTCCTAATCAATTAACAATGAATTGACATTAAGGATCTATCGGAAGGAAGGAAAGAAAACCCCTGATACCACACGAAGAATTCTTTTTCAAAAATAAGAATAGTATTCTTCATAGAACTCTTTTCGAACTAATGTATCCGTAAAGAGCTCTGAAGGAGTTCAATGTTTGGGACATTAACAAGTTCTTTGAGGGTACTAAAACAATACTTTCAATATTAACAAAGAACTCTTTAATGTCAGAAAAATTGACCTTTTCCAGAGCTCTTTATGAATTCATTGGGTCGAAAAGAGTTCTTGAAGAATTCTATTCTTTTTTTTTGTGTTATCCCAGATGGTACAAGAATTCTTAAAGAGTTTTTCATGAATAAATTTTATTCTTTAAAACCTCTTTAAGAATTCTTGTGCTATCTGAAATCTGGGACGTTTTTCTACAGTATTAGAATGTACCCATACAGCATACCAGTTTAGAAAGAGTTCGCGAAGAATTCATTATGAATTTTTGAGAATTCTTTTCAAACTGCTGTGCTGTGTGGGTAGCCTACCAATAATTGAACATTCCCAGTAAACACACGCACGTTATAAAAACGTCAAAAACAGTCAATAACCACACGTTGTGGATTAGGAATATTTTTGCGTTGATTCAACGTAAAAATGTCGCGGCAGATCACGTTTTCTCAACCATAAAATAACGTCATATCAACGGTTTGAACATCGTTTGAAAGACGTCAAATATTGACGTGTCCTAATGATGGTTCTAAAACGTGAATTGAATCCAACAAATTATTTTGAAAACTTTTCATTCAATATCGAGAACAATAGTATTTCTGAGTATCACAGAATTTGGAAAGTATGCCACACTATTTACTATCTTGCTCTTTGTTGAAATTTTAACCATTGTTCGGTTTCGTTCGACATTTTTAGCAGAATATCTTCAATTGAAGTTCAAACACAAGGTGTTATAAACACATTTTAAACGCGTGTTTCAAATCCGTTCAAAACACGTGTTTTGAGGACGTCTTTTGATGGTTATTTTTGAATATTACTTTAAATTACACGTCATTAAAACGTAATCCCTGGTCGTCTATTTCCCTATCAAATTTCAACTAAAAATCAACGTTATGAAATCAACGACTGACGTCCGTTTGACAGTCTAACGTTCTTTCAACGTTGAAATAACGTGTGTGTGTTTATTGGGTTAATAACAGGCGTTCAATCAATCGAAAAGTATTATCCATTCATCACCTGAATAATTTTTAAATTGAGTATTAAAGTTTATGTATTGCTGAGAATGAGCAATAAAGTCAATTACTAACTAAAATTGAGCATTTCGCGTTTTTTACATATTGTAATTTACATTTTTCTACACGTAATGTAAAAAACCATTAGAATCGTGTATTTTAACATCCCTGGCGGCAATGCGCGATCCTAGGCATGTAATTTATTATTAATCAAGGTAGGGAATTTTTTGGATACGCCCTTGAATGGTATTGCACTTTTGAAGCGTTTGAAGGTGATTTACGAATTAAAATGAAATAAGCGCAGTTAATAGATCAATTGTGAATACTTATTCTTCTGATATCGCGTTTTGAACCAAACCAAAGGTATTCGCATACAAAATCGCAAGGCAATTCGATGAAATTGATACTTCATCCGTACAGCACAAGAATTCCCGTCATGCTCATGAACATGTATTTATTATGAAAATATATTTTGAATTCTTAACGAACTCTTAATGAACAACTCAATGCTGAGAAAAAATTCGTATCCAAATTTCATAATGAATTCTGCGAGCATTCAATACGTTTTCATCTTGAATTCATTATTGGTCGCATAACGGGGACTATTCAAAAAGTCTTTGGGAAGTCTTTATGAATTCAAATTGATTATTCGTGCTAGCTGGGTGAAAAACACACGAGTGAACATTACTCTTTGAAAAATTTCCTGCTGAAATCAAATGTTTCAATTTTCCTTGACTTTTTATGAATTTGAATGGATTTCCCTGACTTTTAATGTCTGGGGGGGACCCTGTTTGGGGATCTAAATGAAGTATTTTTCAGAGAGAATCTTAAAATCTTATGAAAATATTTGGAGATATTTTTTGCTTTATGAGGTACACGGCAAGTGTGAACAATTCGACATCTTGTTTTACTCTGGCGATGAGTGCCGATTATCATACGTTTATCATTTCTGCAAACGTTCAACTTGCTGCTTAAAATACCAGACAAGCCCGAACGGATCCGAATAAATTTCAAAAGAGAAACTATATCCAACAGAACTGATGAGATTTGAGATCTAGTCTGGATCTGTTCAGATTTGTTGGATATTTCGAATAAGCCCTGCAATTCCTCCGATTCAAAGAACATGGTGTTAAGAAAGAAAAAAAAAGCAATCAAAACTACAAATAATTTCAAGCAATTTCTAAATCTATGCATCCTCAAATAACACGAGATACTTCTGTTTCTCATAGTGTCCATATATGCTCATCTCGTTCATGAATAACTTCGCGACCGGCGATATTGTTCCTCTCTTTTGTTTTCTTTGTTCGTCTCTCATCCTTTTAAAGCATCCAGAAGAGTCCCGAATTCTTTTTTAGTAGCCACTTGCACGGTTGTCTAACCCAGACTCAACGACGTTTCGCTTCTCACGTACGAATACGAACGCATACTCTCGCACACAGTTGCACGTGGAGCATTTCGTAAGAATTTTATCGTTCCGTATTCGGAGCCCACTGCCCTTCCAACGCCTCCTCTTTCATATTCTGGTTTTTTTTCGTCCTCTTGCCTTTTCCCTCCTTCTACTTCCACTTTAGGCGGATCGCTTGCACTTGTGACAAAACATAAAAGATAGTAGAAGAAACATCGGACACCATATTGTGCAAAATTCCACTCATACTGACCTATTCTCGAAACTTTGAAGAAATCGATTCGATCTCTCCTCGGCAAGATTTTGCATTTGAAATACAATTTTTCATCGTTCGAATGATAAATTCCAAGAGCATGAACTTTAATAATACTCGCGGAGATTCTAAAATTTACTCATTGTGCTTCGAATTAGCATATACCGACGTGTGAATAAATTTACTTCTTCGTGCAAACATTTGAACGAGAGTATCAAACGAAACCAAATGAAATGATAATTGAAACGGATTTTATTTAAACGAGAACAGGTGCTTCATCGCATTTATCGTCGACCTCTATTTCGTACATCGGGGTTTCGTTGAAAGATTATAAATAAACATAATCATCTATCTCTTACAAACCGAATACAGTAAAGCTCATTGTTAATAATCATCAATCTGTGATCTGAAATCTTTTTAAGTACATCCAAAGCGTTTCAACGATTCGAGCGTTGAAACCGTATGTAATAACTCATACGCGATTATATAATTCTAACACAAAGTTCGTATTTGGAAGAAGTAGGCTACTGTCATTTCGAAACAGGTGTAGAAGAATATTCTTCTTTCGAAAATACACTGGATACTTGAATTGCATTTTTCTTATTCTTGCATCAAACAAAATTTCCCAATTTCTCTCTCTCTCTCTCTCTCTCTCTATCTTGAGGGAGAGAGAAATAAACATACACATAAATAAGTGTGGAAAGAACACATGCGTTACGATTCTCTGACTTTGAATCTCGCTTCCCCTAGTCACATGCATAAGAAACTAAGAAAAGTTTTCATGAAGAATATGTGGAGAAAGAAAGGAGCTTGCGCAACCGGTGTCCATCTGGCAAGAAAGCTATTATCGTACTTTTTTGGTACCGGTCGTCGACCATGGGCGTGGGTGTCCTAATTCACATACAACTGTCATCTTTAGACTCGCATAATCGACCGGAGCATTGAGTAAAAAAAATCAAATCAGAGAAAAAAAGTTAGTTAAAATCTGTGTTTTTAATTGCTCTCCTCGCGCGGAGCGGTGGATTTGAAGTTTATCGTAGTTTTGGAATATTTTCTGCATATTTTGCAATGGTGTGAAATATAATGAACAGCAATAAGAATTTAAGTAAAAGGGAGAGGAAGGAAGAAGCGAGGTCAGGGTAAAAAGAATTTAGCACGAGGGAAAGGTGATAAGGCGTGGATTTGGTGAAGAACAATAGTATATGGAAATAGATTTTCGGCCGTGCATACGAATAAAAAAACAAAGCCACACAAAGTGCGTGAGTCACATGAATCTCGCGTATAAAAGACTCAAAATGTTGGATCAACCTTGAACTATAAAACGGTCAGTTGAGCTGTGTTTCTCGGGGTACTCTTTGCCTCGCTTCAACGCGAGAATTCGATATTGGTGTACCGGTTGCAGAGGAGAATTTTCAAGTTTCACGTTGGTATTTCTGTGCACGATGAACATTTCAATGAACGAATCGATATTCAATTTTCTGTTTGGATAGAAATATTTTATACAGAATTAGCAATTTCTCACTTTGAACTTGATCGATTCTTCTGATCGAGTCTCCTATAAAATAGTGTAATAATATCTGGAAGGTAAAAGAGAATTTATGTCATATTTTTATAACATTATTTTTTATAATTTTCTGGAAAGCCTTGCGGTGAGGGAAAACAACTTTCTACGACTGGTTTGAATCTCGCGCTGTTTGGTATCAGGTAGAAAGGAATAAGCAGAAGAGTTTTTGCATCTGCACGAAGAAAAGCAATTGATTCAAAAAAAAATTAAAAGCAACCGGAGGAATTGTTGAATGCTGGCGGAATGGGAACGAGCGATGAGGATTGAAAATTATAAATAATAATAAATTTTTATTACTAAATGAATAATCTATCATCAAAAAAAGAACAAAAAAAAATAAAAAATTGATTAAATTTATCAATGAATGGATTATTGTGGGATTCACGATAATCATTACTGTTTTCTTTTATTATCTGGAAGTTTAATTATTCAGAGCAGGCAGCAGGGAGATTAAAAAAAGACAATTCTGGCGAGATTTGTATTAATTCATGGACATCTTCCTCTCCAACTATTGATATTTCTTACTTTCGAATATTTACAAAATCGTCATGTCAAATATAAATTCAACACCGAATATTTCCAACGTGCTTTGATTTTGAAACTAAATCAATCCGCGATACGAAATCGTTAGATCGGTGCTTGTAAAAATAAATCAAATTACAAATATCTTCGAATTTAATATATATTTCTCATGGAATATTCCATAAGGAAGAATGTTTGGAAAGATCAACTCTCCACAAGAACAACATGCCCAAGAGATGAGAGTATGAAATGGGGAAAGAGGAAGTGACCGACTACGCTATGAATCCGCTCAACGTTGAAATATCTTATTATCCCAGACAGCACAACTAGTTCTCAAACAATTCTTAGAGAATACCATTCGAATCCCACGCTTTTTGAGAGAATTCTTTGAGAATACGCACAATTATTCATTCAAAAGTATGCCCGTTATGTCAGTAGAAATGAAAACACACGGAGAAAAATTTGGGGTAGCAGATACAGCATTTGCGATGAATTTGACAAAATCCACATGTAAATATGGGGATAGCATTTCTGCGGTGGAAATTCTACATCATTTTTGCTGTGAATTGAAAACGTCGCAATTCTACCGCAATCTGATGTAATTTTAACATACGCACTTCATAACTATCACATACATCAAATGTAAATTCTATTGTCGTGATGAATGAAATATAAACAGTATGACAAGCGATATTTACTTCAAACTTATGAAATTTGTACATCAGTCTGATGTAAAATATATGTTAGGATTTTTGAATAGAATTTCAATTGCTCATTCATATATTTTATGCATACGCGAGAACTATGATAATAACTACAACAATTTTTGTTAATTTTCCAAAAGCCACAAAGATGGGGATAAAATTTAAGTGATTAAAATTTTACATTATTTGCGCCGCATTTTTATGAATTTTCACTAACAATTGAAATAAAAAAAATTGTATCTTCCCAATTAATTCTTGCTATTGTGTTTTTTGTTGAATTTGCAATGAGACAATATACACAAATGCAGTTTTGAGCAGTGAAATGAACTTTAATCACTCGGCTTGAATTATCTTACATCTTACATATTACATATTACAATAAGATACAATACAATGTTATGTCGCCTTATTCTATCATTATCACTAACCGTACGCTATGGGTGGAGATTCAAGTTTTTAATATATATCAAATGTAGGAACAAACTGATACTCGCGGAAAACTGTTGAAACTGTTTGCGCCATCTTTGTGACGCGATTTTAATCATTTTGAACTAAAAGGAATGTTACAAAGCTTCTCAGTAGTATTACCAACACAGGCGAGTAGTTTTTGCAGAAGCAATTGTTGAATACACATCAGATTGCGGTAACTGTATATTTGAGAATGAGAATAAAATTCCTGGGAAATAAATCAGATTATCATTCAAAAAAGCATGAGTAACATTAGCAACTGTACTTGTTGAATGTACATTGGATTGCTGTAGAATTGAATAAGTGGAAATGTGGTTGAGCATACCTTATGGCATCACGTTCGTGAAAAGTAGATTCAGTCGAGTGTAATGGAAAATTTACATTGTTCGTGGTCAATAATATCATAATAAATATATTTTTGGATTGGCGTAATTTTTACAATCTTCCAAAGCAATGATCATGCACGTATCATGTGAGTTTCATCAAAATTAACGTAGAAATTACATTTAAAGTTTTATCTATGCACTGATGTTAAATTTACATTATAATTTTTCTCCGTGAAGTATAAATAAATCACACCACAAAACAGACATTCTGAATTCTCTCATAATTCAATAAATCTTTTGTAATTAAATATCAAGTCTTTTACAAATTTTCTATCGGAAAAGATAGAAATCACAGAGTTTTTTTCCATCGTTTTCTATAAGGCATTTTCTACACTCGATAAAATCGATTAGTTCCTCTGTACATGAAAGATCGTTTGTATGAATGCATTTTTAAGTTAATATTCACATATTTTGAGTTAATAAATAATTTACTTCATTATCCACGAACAATTCATGAATTTTCACACACTTCTCTTCTTTAGAGTTACATCACTTTGTTGTATACGAAACTTTAACCTTAAAATGACATGATATGTCATTTATTCTCACATATTATATATTTCTTGCACCGATATCAATCACTCACTAATTATTACATTGCATAATTCACTTCACTTTATTAAGCACTCTCAAAATCTCGTAGATGCACCTATTCAATCAATTTATGAGAAAAAATATACTACTGATTGTATCTTGGCCATTACTTTTATTCAAAGACGTTTACAAATTCAGGAAGACTCTGATTGAATTCTTGTTGATCGAGGCTCATGGTATTCGTTATAAATTCTTTTAGGCAAAATAGGGCTACATTTTGAACTTCTAAAAAGATTCATATTCCCTGTCATTACGGGTAGTCTTTACGAATACTTCATGCATTTTCTATGTGTATTTCAAGAACTCCCGTATGTATTCATCAAGAATTCTTGAAGAATTCTTTTGATACTCTATGTGTTCATTTAGAATACTCCATGAATTCATGGGAATGAATTCCAGAAGTTATTCTTTATTCTGAATTCTCTGCAAACTCAAAAGAAACTAGTATCTTATTGTATCTCTTATATTTAATCCGAGTGCTTATTCTAGCCCACACACTGAAAAAAAAATGTATTCCAGTCAAATAAATATTTATTTGTCCTGTACCAAAGGAATATTTTTTAGAATTAACAAAGTATTCTTTGGAACCAAAATAATTTATTGAAATCAAATAAACGATTAAAACCATCTATTTAATCCAAATAAATTATTTTGGTTCCAAAGAATATTCCGTTAATTCTAATAAATATTTCTTCGGTACAGGACAAATAAATATTTATTTGACTGGAATAAATTTTTTTTTCAGTGCATAGAGTTCAAAGTAACCGAAAAAAAGATAGGAAAAAATTGGAAACAATCGGTTTGTTTTCTCAAGAATTTTTACAGCGTATTTTTCTTGAAGAAAAACATCGAAGAGAAATCATTTGAAAATTCATCATTTTTCAGACCATGGAGAAATAAATTCAAGTATATACGAGACATTCTTTGTCAAATCTGACATCCGCCTCACCGAAATTGAGTTCAGTTAAAAAAAAAAACTGTTAGAATTAACACCGCACGAATTCTATAAAAGTCCACCTCGAAATTCGGTCCCAGATAGCACAACGTGCGTGCCACTGAAACGTTTATTGAACGTTCAGAAAACGTGCCAGAGACACATTTTGCTGTTGGGGATGTTATAATAACTCCAAATGGTGTTGGAATGACACTAAAATAACACCCTAAGGTGTTGAAACAACATCATATTCGGGATGGACTTTTTCCAACATCGCCAATTTTTTTACAGTGTAAAAACCGAAGAGAAACAAAATTTCGGGAATTTTTTTTTGTTAACTAAATAACATATCGAAATGTAGTAAAAAGTTTTTCATTATATAACTATTGAAGTGTGTTTTTGAATTTTTTCGGAGCGGGGAATAACAAAATGGTGATCTCTTGGTGCTTTTCTCTGGACATCTTGTTGTTCGTGGCCGGACAAATAACTCTGGCAAGTTTGAAGATACCATCTTAACCCAAAGGAATTTCGATTCAATATGATATTGGGTAGTAAGCAGTACCCCAAATAGCAATAGTTCCAAAAACTAGATCTCAAAATGAACTACTGAAATGTGAGCACGGTCCAACTTTATATATTGTACTGTATATAGTATGACAAAAGGCAAATTGAATTCTCCAAGGACTCTATTCTGCTGACATTTCAGTAGTTCATTTTGTAATTTCGAAAGGATCCGATGAGATCTTATTTTTGGAACTATTGCAATTTGAGTACGTAGGATTTTTCGCAAAATGGCATGTTTTTTAAGAAAATTCAAAAAACAGAAATTGCTTGAAAATTGTTAATAAAAATTGAACTATGCATTAGGGACCGTCCATAAATTATGTAACGCATTTTTTTCACATTTTCACTATCCCCCACCCCCAGTTACGTAACAATTAAATTTCCTAATAGTCTTGAATATCCTATGAATAAGGAATAAAACTGATCAATTAAAACAATTATTCCATCAATTTATCCTATTTTGTATTCAATTATTTATTTAGTCTTGAATCATTTATATAATTCATTAAGAACAACGGATTTGTTATATTTCAATAAATCCATTAATTTCCACTTGTGATAAAATATATTTCACTGAATGTTGGAAATCGCTTGAAAATATATGAATATCTCTCACTGTTTTTTAGTAAACTAAACACAAGAAGGTTTGTAAAATGAATTTTTATATGAAAATACGGAAGATTACGAATATTGTAGAAAAAGTACCCGCTCAGCACCACAGTTCAGAAAGAATTCTTAATGCATTCAGTTTGAATTCTTATAGTTTAAGAGGATACTAGCGGCGTGGCAGCAGCCAAAATGTTTCTTTCAAATTATTTGAAAGTGATGCAATAAAACCAACCAATTTTCATTTACCTACCTGGTATATGTCTCAATACAGGTCTCTAAATCAAAATTATTAAATTTTATTGTAAAACTTGAAAATAAATTGAAAGAAACATTTTGGCTGCTGCCACGCCGCTAGTATTCCCTTGAAATTAATTTATTATGAACTCTTTCTGAACTGTGGTACTGTGTGGGTAATAAGTAGGATTCGAATTTTGAACGCTGAATATCCAAATTTTATTATACGCTTCATGGAATTTTGCACAGTGTTAGAATAAAACATAGGTACTTTTTGCTGTTACGTACCGTTGCTCTAGAACCCCCCCCCCCTCCCTCTCCGCCCCATGTAACAACGTGATAACACTAAGTCCTAACCCCTCTTTTATAACAAAAAAGAGTTCTATTGTAGCTGATACCATATTGAATCAAAATTTGCTCAGCTTATGATTTTATCTTCAATTTTGCAGGGGTTATTTGTCTGGCCGCGGAAAAATAGATGTCCAGGGAAAAAAACTGTTCCCAAACAACGCAGGAGGTTAAAAATACTGAGAACGTGTTTGTAAGATCCTACGATCACGCTTAGAACTTCCAAATGAGAATGTTTCGAATATTTTTCTGTGCTGTGCACCTCTATGGAATATCTTGACGAATTTATCCAAAATAGTCTCATTTGCACTTTCTTTTCGCATTCACTGTATCATCGTAGCATATTTCAGAAGTTCTGAATTACATTTCAAAGTACATTTTTAGCCTATTCCTAGGTGTGATTTTACTAAAAAAACATGATTTCATCTTTTTAATCAGCAATATCCTGCACGGAAAAAACTGGTATAGTAAAATATGGACGGACCAAATATTTGGTTACTATAATCAATCGCGTAGTGATTCTAATTGAACGTATCGTTGAATCTAATGCGTCGATTTCGGAAAGCTTTTAGATGACTTTCATATGAGCTCTGAGCTTTGAAATGTTGAGGGGAAAAATGTTCACTGGGACAAAACTAGCTAGAAACCAACTTAACATCTGGAAAAACAAGTTGAAGCTCATCTAATTCTCAATTATCATTTCTGCTAGGCAGATCTGGCAAAAGTGTTTTCATTGGGTACGGAAGTTTTAACTCTGCCATACTCTGAAGAGCCTGACACAAGTATGTCAAGAGCATGGGAGAGTCTCGAACTCCATACTTGGAAACAGATTTCTCCCGAGTGAATCCAGTATTTCCGCAAGTTTAACACCAGACTTTCATTCGGATTTCTCTGAGATCGTTTTTACACTCATTTTTTTTCACGCGAGTTAATTTTTCGAACTCGTAAGTAAATACACTGTTAAAAATTGCTTGAAATTTCATGTACTTTTCATGTACATATGTGAATGAAAATTCAATTTTTGTGAACTGAAATAGGAGTCCAAATACATGTTATTGAATTTTCAAGTTATCGTGCATGAAAATTGAAATTAATGTACAGGTGATTGAAAAAACTTAGACAAATTTAATCCAGTATAATAACATAATAATATCATTATAATTATAATCAAATCATGGCTCTAATGGCATCCAACTGAAAATAACAAAAATGATCTAAGTGTGTTTGGATTTGAAAAAAAATCTAAAAATGCTCATATCTCAAAAACTAACCTTCAAAAAAACGGGAAATTCTTGCATTATGGCTGCAGAATACGCCCTTGAAATACAATTTTTCTCACTATGGATCACCCTGTATACTAACGCTTTGACGAAGTCATCCGCGTATCCACTTCAACTATGTACTAGTTAGATCACACGGTTTGTTCAGTGTTTCTACATTACAAGTACATCTTGATTCACAAGTTAGAAGAATTAACGCAAGGTCATATAAGCAGAAAAATGCTCCCTTCCACATAAGTGGCAGTGGCTTGAGTGACAGAGCTTTGGCGTCCGACTTCGACGTCCCACGTTCACATCTTGTGGAGGTGATTTTTTTTTTCAACGATCATGAACATGTGCATGAAATTTAAAGAACTTGTTATTGAATTTTCAATCATGATTTCTCTCAACAATCAAGAACATATGCATGAAATTTAAAGAATTGGTTCTTGAATTTTCAAGTACAGTGCGAATTATTTTTCAATTACGTGAGTGGAAGTTGCTTCCATTACATGTAATTGAAAATTCAATCAGAAATTTCTAACAGTGTATGTACCCATTTTTTCCGATACAATAACAATTTTCCGCATTAATTTAACTGATTTGAAAAAAAAAAAATTATTCAAAATCATTCAAATCGATGAGAAAATTTGTTATTCCAACGAGAAAAGATGAGTTGAATAATCATTTCAACTGATTTTTTTTTCTGTGCGTGAAAGCGAAAAACGAAATATTTGGCGATATTTCTGGTAATTTACTAATTGATCATTGAATAATTCAACGTATTTCATAGTTCCGAGCACATTCGTTGCAGATAACTACAGGTTGTCAATACGAAACTATCGATTCGTGATAAGTGAGGGAGGAACTTTTTATCATAACCTGTTGATATAGTCGTTCCAACCTTGAGGTAAATTGTTGCTTATTCATAATGAAGCATTTTCCTACCGATTTTCTTTTATTTTCGATGTATAGTGAAACATGGATTCACTTTATTTATTGTCTAACAAGCACGACGATTAGAACTAATCGGAAAATATTGCGGAAGACCCCACGAGGGTCTAAAGGGAACAAGAGGTTTTAGGAAATCTGATGTTCTGTTTATAGGGATGAGGAGGGACGATTTGGAACCAAAACAGGGATGAAGTTCAAGAACCATAGTACATTTTTGATAATGGAAAAAGCTCCATCTGGTTGATTGCAACGCACAACGAGAGATTAACAAAGACATGCAAAAATACGTGGGGTAACTGAGGGCTAAGAAGAAAGAAGAGTTAAAGAAAAAGCAAAAGTTGCATGGTTTGAAAGGAGCTCACGGAGAAAAATGTGTATGGTAGAACCAGCGATATAAGAATTGTCAACATTTTATTCCTGGTTATGCAATAATTTGTTGTTTGTACAGCAACAGCACATTGCTTTGTTAACAAGAACTGTATTGCTGAAAATCACTTGTTAAAATGACAATATGAGTTGCCATTCCAACTCACAATAAACATTGTTGATCTGACAAAACAATATCAAGCAGCGACAACGATAAGTATCACAGAATTAATAAAAAAAATTGTCATAACAAAATCCATTCATTGTCAAAACAGCTATACATTTTGAACGTACATATAAAGCAGTATAATGATTCCCGTGAGAAATTAATTTTGATCCACTTCAGGAGACAGTTAAAAAAGATATCCAAGTGATAATATACATTCTTCTACAAACCCTCCTTCGATGCAGTTTTTCTTGAATTCACAAGCTGTTTAATTAACAAACCTTACATGAGTTTGAACAACAAATTTGACGAGTTTCATTCGTTTCTGAGAAAATTTCTTTGATTCAAATCCTCATTCATTTATTCAATGTGCACAATTTTATGTTTATATATTGTATATATTTTCATCGTTAACTCTCAACAAAGTCGAGGATTATCATAAATGGCAATTTAAGTACTCAGTTGGCAACTTGAAAATCTGCTGATCTGATAAAAGCTTTGATTCCCACTCGGAGGACTCGGGTTCGAATCTCGCTACAGCAACTTTCCAACAATTGAACTTACAATCAGCTTTGCTTCACATTTGAATCAAACCACATCGTGATAGAATGTTTGTAGGGATAAATTCCGATGAGAAATTGTTTTCCCCACTCAAAAGTGATATTTTTCAAAATAGGTAAATATAAATTATTGATATAACCATATGATATTGCAAAATTGAATATTTGAATTGTTAATAATGGTGACAATATAATATTGTTGCCAATTTAGCAATAGTGACGGTCATATTATTATTGTTAGTTTTTTTTCTCCGTGAGACATGAATTGGTTCCCCTGACTCTGACTTGGACGCTAAAAACTGGGGTTATTTAGGAGATGAATCGATAATTCTCGAAAGAATCATTCAATTCCGAGTAATCATCCGCACATTCATATTCTTCTACATGGAAAAGAATAATTCACTATATGGTAGCTGGGAATTAGCTATGGCACTCTCTAAAATTTTTAGAGTGAGATTTCACTCTTCAGCCAGCCAAAAGTGAGCCTGTCGAAATTTTGAGACAATTTTCGGACGATTTTTGTCGAAAAAATCGAAAAAAATCATTTCAAAATGACGCTATTCTCTTCAGAATTTGTTTTTCGAAAAAATCCTAGGTAGATAGCTAGATTTTGAGGAACTTTTTTATTTTTTGTTGTAGATTGAAAATTGTGACCTGTAGCCCGTTTTAACCATGAGGAAAAAAATTTGATTTTGACCGTACTGCCATGCCGCCATTTTGGATTGAGAAACTTGAATAAAAAGTGTTTTTTGTATCCAAAGACTAGCACTTTCATATGCAAAAGACCCCATATATTGATAATTTGTTTTGACTCTATGGCAACACTTTGAAAGAAACGTCAATTTTTCCGTCCACAAAGTGGTATCACCCCTCCAAAGCGAATCGATTGGAATATCCAAGGACGCGAATTTGCCAATGATAGTACAAGCCCGGTCCAAGCTTGGTACATTTGTTCCATAGTTTCAACTCAATTCCTGTACATTAATCTGAGAGAAAAACTCATGAACTAAAATATGGATCAATGACTTTCCTCATCACGATCCCTCAGACTAAAAACGCATTGGCTGGTGCTTGGTAAATCAGTTGGACCAAGTTGGGCAAAACCATCGGTCCAATCACCTGGGTGCAAATATTGATGACGAGTCTCGGTAAGTCTCGTATCAGGCTTGATCTATTTAAAAATGTTCCAGACATTGCATCCTTAAAACGTCGTCAACTGTAATCAAAATTTGTCATCTCATTTCACATGTAGAGTTCCAAAAGAACCACAGAGAGTCAACAGTTCCACGAGTTTCCTAGAAATTTGTAAAGAATTCTTCATGAGCTTATTGAATTTTTCATGCATGAAACATCAGTGAAACGTGAACAATCGAACGGAGTTGACTCTTTTGGTGTCACTCATATCCCCATTAAATTCTGTTACCCAAGGATTTCAACGTACTTCATTTCCATACTTATTACTCGCAATACAGACGAGAACATCATGAACCGTCACGTAAATTGAAAAACTATTTCGTTGAAGAACAAAATACAGTTTCCAACAAAAAACATATTCAAATCTTCAACTATCCTTTCTTCGAGAGATTCTTCTGTTCATTCCCCTTTCTTCGCTTGAATTTTATTACTTTGTAATCCCTTTTCCCGCTCTCTTCACTGAACTCTATTTTCTTCTTCTATCCGTCTATATCACACACCGCTAATATTTATCTTTATGACCCTACCTTCAAACCACTCCTTCATTTCTTTATCTTTTATTGTCCTCAGGATCGTATTTATCACGCGTAAAGGGATATTTGGATTCAAACTCGAACTGGAATCAATATTATATTATACTTTCCAGAAAAATAATCTGATTCCGAACACGAAATTCATAACAGTTTTTACTATTCATCTTTATACAAACTTGCTTGATATTCATCATATATTTGTCAAGAAATGATTATTATTTTTCGAGGAAATCGTATCGAAGAAGGGATAATTCATGTTTTCTTCTTCTAATTTGAATATTCGTTACAGTATGGGAGGAACAGTAGGATTCTTTTAATTTTACTACCTTTTGAAAATTATTATATACATTCACAGTTTATATACAGTTATAATACATGAGATTCAATTTCTTCTCGAAATAATTTTAGGAAAATTCGAGAACTTTCGGATGGATATAATATACGTTTCTTATAACATTCGACACGTGTCGAAGATATTCTAGAAGACACGTTATTATTTCACTTATCAAAAGATAAACTCAAAGAACGGATTGTTTATTATAAAATCCTCTGTATTTATCGAATCAATAATGTTTCGTTAATTGCAGTGAAAGTTCCCAGCACAAAATACACAAAGAAATGAAATTGAATTCAAAGTCAATGCATGGTTTGTTATTGATTCGAATCGGGTGAGAGAAAGAGAATGTTTTATCTGAAAAAAGCCGGAATTAAGACTTAAACTTGTTATCGGAGCGTTATCAATACAAATGTTATCAGTCGGTCAGGAGAATGTGGACCACAGGTCCGCTAGACGAATCGTACCGCTACGAGGTAGCTCCAAACATATGCAACGGTACTTCTTTTTTTTTTGTTTTCAGAAAAAATCTGTGTTGCTGAAAAAAAAACCCCACGGTCTTTAGATAACAGATTTTATTTGAGCATCGTCTATTTCGAATTCACGGAAAAACTTATCGGAACGGCACATGATTTCACAATTGCAAATAACTCATTAGCGGAGCGTGTACTTGTATTCAATGTTAAGCACACCCACGAAGAGGAAAAAAAAACACTGATGCATATTTGTAAGTGCGAAGAGGAAGCATAAATTTTGTTGCAAACTTGTCCAAACATGCTCACGTGGATTGATGTTGTCCTACTTATTCATCGAAATGAATGAAATGACGCTAGAATGCATGAATGTAATTTCAGATACTTTGCATATTTTCGAAGAGAAAATATTAACAACAATTAATCAAAAGCCAAGTATTCAAATTCGTATCCCAGTGTTATCGAATAAGAATTTTGATTCTTTGACCTTATTTGCGGAAAGTCATTCATTACGTTGTCAGAGTTATTAAATGTTCATTTATCTTTGTGGAGTTATTGCGGAGCAAAAACGAAGGATTATCTAATTCGGACAAAAAATGATTGTAATTTTAAGAGACAGATGATAACAGCGCTATTCGATCAATATGATTTTCCATTTGATTTCGGCAATGGATTGGCTGTACCGCATAATTTGATTAAAATTGTTCAGCGTCACTTTGATAGATATTTCTCTACGAGTGTTTGATTCAAGAATAATATATAAGTAAATTATTAATACTGATTTGGAATTTCCAATTGCTTAATAAGTCGCATAATTCTATCGAAATTAAATTATCTGGCATTAATTGGAGCGTTCGAACGTACAAAGTGTTCTAGCAAACATTCCGATCTACCGAACATTCCGATGGGATGGTTTCTAAAATGAAATGCTTGTTTCTGCAAAAACGTTGTAAAGTCAGATCCGACTTCAACCAATTACTTCAACCCTTGTCAAATCCTGAGCAGACCTTAATCGGATCCAAGAGATGAATAATTGTTAGTTTGTGTATTGAATCGTGAACATAACTATCCCAAAATATTTTACATAAAAATCTTCAGGTCCCGACGATGCCGGATGATTAGAATCGCCAACCATGCATGAACCAATATTGGTTCTATGTGGGAGAGAAGGAATTCATATTCCCCTCATTGTCATGTCTACGTTGTGCCAATCTAGAATTCATTTGGGATACAGTTTTCCTGGAGAACAACAAATAACTGCTTTGCAGAAATAAACAGCACTCTGCGGGTTAAGGTCTTATTCATCACTTGTCAATCAAGTTTCACTTCTGAAAGAATTCCGACAGAGTTTGAAAATTTTCCCAATATTCTCTCGCCAGATGATTCATTTTCTCTCCGCTCGATCAATCCTGAATCGGTTCGAGAGCTACGTATTATCATTATAACTCCATTTAATGAGCAAGAAATGTACAGAATTGAAATTTCGGTGATGGGTTAAATTGTACTGTCACGGTCACCATTAAATATCAATCGCGGAGTGATTAATTTCACCTAGAATATGATGACAAATCAACAAATCAATTAAATGTCCTTCATTTACTTATGTAAAATAAGGAGTTATGCAAGCACTCGTGCCAACAGATTGAAGATGGATATGTTTTTAAGAAAAAGAACAGCATCCCACGTTTACGTAAGTTTATTACAAATATGAAATAAAAAATTGTTGAATGTTTCGTCAAAAATCAGGATATTTTTGTTGAAATATCCAGAAAATCCTGTGCATAATTCTGACGATTCATGACACATCTTTTTGAATACGTGATCATTTCGAACAAGACTTTTTCCCGGAAAGAAGTAAGATTTGAACGTGAGAAAATAGATTTAAGACAGTTTCTTATTCGTTGTTCTTTGCTGTTCTCGAACCACCGAAATATACAGTATTTCTTATCCTTTCAACGACGGAATGAAAGCATTTAGATAAATTACATCCATAGTCACACCCGCATGAATTCTTCCCTTCTTGAAACAATAACGTGCAACATGCGGGTACGAACTCTTTCAGATATCCAGTGTGAGAATGGGTTGTTGAAATATACAAAAACAGAGGAATTTCTTATCTTTTCTCATTTAATAACTTCCGCTTATGTTAATTTTTCTCCGCCTTCCAACGTGCAGAGAAATATATTGAAGCAGTTCAACATATCTTTGAAAACTCTCCTATTCAGTTGCAAATGGACACGTGGATTTATTTATGTTGATCTTTTTTTTTTTCAACGAATGATTGGTTGCCAAGGAAAACTTATTCCACTGCTGTACCGATTTTCTCTTTTTGATATTTCTTTCAAAAGCGTGGAGGTATTTATTTGCACTTTTCAAGATGATGCATTTACAACAATCGCTTGATACTCGATTGTAAAATTCTTCAAAATCTCATAATTCGCAATCAACTAGATGAATGTAATTTTTTACTGAATTATCTTCCATGGTGGAAAAATGTCGTTGAATTTTATTGAACGTATTTTCGTACATTCAGTTTTCATTGAAAATGAGCAAAATTCAACTCAATTCAACAAAATTTCGATAAAATTCAATAACTTTTATTAAAATGTATTGACTTCTATTGAAGTTTGTGGAATTTTAACGAATTTTATTGAAACCTTGTAAGAAGAGTGAATGAAATTCAACAACATTTTTGCCGCCAGGGTTGTAATAATAATTTTGAAAACCAAAAACAATGCAAAGTGAATAATTCAGTAACGTCAAGGTCTATGAAATGCCCTTAACGAAAACAGTAGACAAAACTTGGGCAAAGATGAAAGTTATCGATTCTCAGTTTCACTATCCTCTCTCTCTCTCTCTCTCTCTGAAGGATCGTGGTATCTCGTACATTTATCTGACGTTGAGGTATTATCTCACAACGGTAAACACTATTCTCTTCGAACATCACAATTGTTACGTGTATGCAATAAATTTGATCAATTTTGGATCGCTGTGAATCCAAATAATATATACAAAATACAAAACAAACGGAACACGATAAACAACGATATTCCAAAATATCCGAACGATACTTAAATAAAACAATTCACCGTTTTTATTGCGTAATGCAAGAATTTATTTTCATGGGACCAATATAAAGGAAAAAGTGCAAAACACCGAAATAACAAACCAGCGATAAGACGCGATATGACGAATAAATATCGATAATGAATAAATATCATTTTGAAATGTGTAAAAAAATCGACGACATTTGAGACATTTGCGTCTCGAATGGTTCATTGAAAATCCATTCAGGAGACTGTCGTTATTGATTGACAGACCTTCAACTTGAATTCTTTAGTATTTCGAATACTTCCGTAGCATGGAATTGTATTTGTATTGATAATGTGTTTTATTCTGTACTGAATTGAATTCTAGATTCGGTTTCTCTAAAACTGTCGTGAGTTTATTATTTGATTTTGAGAATTGGAATGCTTGGAAAGGTTCAACACCGCGAATGATGAAATTCGACGCATGTATAAACTACAAGAGGATTTAAGAAAATATTTGTCTCGGAAAGATTCTTGTTCCATAATATTTGAAGTGTACATACTGTTCAATTTTTACTGAATATTCAACTTTTTGGACGTTGAAAGCTTTAAAAAGTCAAAGAAAACTCCATCGAATCATACACTGAAGAAAAAATTATTTCCAACGCATTGCTGTGGCAGCAAGAGTGTAATAAATACAGCAATAAAATGTAGATGATGAAAAGATTCGTATCGTTGTAGGACGAATACCAAATTGTGCTACCAACTATATTAGCGTTGTTATTCATTGTTTCTTCCGAATACTTGTTCCAACCATATCGCGTCTTCCTACACGGAGAAAATCCTACAATACTGAGTACTGTAGCCGACACGACATGCTCCTGTTATGGAAAAAATTCATTTCAACACTGCTGGTCACTGTAGTAACACTGTGGAACCACTCGTGTTTCCGCAGTAGACAGTTGTTTTTCTACACTATTCTCTACTGCAGGGACACGACTGATTCGTATTACTACAGTAACCAGCAGTGTTGAAATGATTTTTTTCCATAACACGAGCCAGTTGTGTCGGCTACAGTACTCAGTATTGTAGGATTTTCTCCGTGTAAGCACTACACTTGTTTTCCAATGTAGAGAGATGTCTCTCATCGTGGAGGAATTCCAATGCCGTCATTTTTTAAAGGAAAATTCTACAATTAACGAATCGCAAAATCTTTTGCTGTTCAAGGAAGACATTTTTGTATGTTTTTCTACTTACAAATTTTTGTATCATTGAAATATGTACTGCGAAATCCATACCTGTAACACAAAACAATTTCATTTGAATTAATCACAGGAAGTAACAGGACGCTTGAATTCGGTTTTTACTTTTATGAGTATCAAAACTGAGCAAAGCATGCAGCTAAATTAATGTGACTTGTTCATACGATGTTAATTTGAACATTATAAATTTCGTCCCACTGTTGAATGTATTGTTCACAAGTATTTATTGTGATATTCGAATCATGTTGTACAATTTCAAAAGAAAGATGGAAATTAATCTATAACTGTTCATCTTTCGTTCGATCAATCCTCTAACACTCGTTTTCCAGGTGTCCCCATTACCCAACCAGAAATTGACAATAAGCGCAGTACTGCACCAGTACTGGCCAAGACTGGCAGGGTACTGGCATTTGTCTGGAATGATAACGCTTTTCAGTACTGGGGATTGAGTACTCATACCATTATTCGCAATCAGTGCAGGGCCAGTACTGAATTAGTACCTGACCGGCATTAAGTTCTCAGTACTGGTTTATCAGTACAGGCATAGTACTGTATTTTTATGTATCCAGTACTGATCTCGTACTTGTTGGCCAAGTGTTGGAGACCCAATACTGGCACTGCACTGCACCCGTTGTCAACATTGGCATATTTCGGATTTGTCCGATTAGGTATTTTGTTATAAGGGACGTTGCCGAATGCACTTTTTTCACCAGTGAAAGGGTGGTAACAAAATGTTTACCAGGAATTATCAATATGCCTTCTTTTTTTTCTCCCGGTAATTGGACAGATGAGTTACTTTCATCAAAATACACCACTTCCAGTTACACTCAGAGAAAAAAAGTTGCTGAATTATCAAAAAATTTGTTATTACAGCAAAAATCTTGCTCTTTCAACAAGCGCTTGCCATTCAACAATCCGGAATTGTAGATATTCAGAAACGGCTACACGGGAAGACCGGGTCTATTAATATTGAGAAAGAATATATCAACGTTTGGAAAAATGATTGTCAATTTAGGAAAAAAGACGATCGCTGAAAAATATTCGTAGTCAAAATGTTCACAGTTGATAGTTTCATTGGTATTTTCCGCAGTGAAACTATCAATTGTTAATACATCGACTACGAATTTTCAGTAGACTCGCTACGAATATTTTATAGTGATCCTCGTTTTCCTTGAATTGACAGTCATTTTTCTAAACATAAATAGACTCGGTCTTTCCGTGTAAAAAATTTTGCTGAATTAGCAATTATCTTGCTAAAATAGCGATATTTTTGCTGTAACAGCAACTGTTTTACTAATTTAGCAAAGCAAATTTTTCGGAGTCGCTTTTTCAGCAAGAATTTGTCTCTGCGTGTATCAAAATTCATTCTAGTTAAAAACAGAGACCAGGGGTTGAAGGGAGAGACGTAGGAGAGGGTGTAACTTCTACTTGGATAACTAAAAAAAAACTCTGCTCATTAGCACATGGCTTCCTCGTTTGTGTTGAAGAAAAAATACATGTTTTCTTTCCCTCTCCCGTTTTTCTTGGAGAATCAGGTTGAAATTTATATAGAACTGCGATTCGCACTGCATAAAGCTGTGGTGAAAATTTCATGACAATTGGATGATAGGAACGGAAGTTATCCGCATGATAACGATGTTTACGAAATTTTCAAATTTTGTTTCGAAGCTCAGCGCTTACCACTTTCTTCCTTCAATTCCGATTTGTTTAAAATTCACACCATACAACTAACCCCTCGTAAATTGATTATACTCCAAATTTCATGGCATTTGGATGGTACCGACATGGGGAAGGTATGCTTTCAAAATATTGTCAAATAATGTGAATCGCGAAACAACAATTTTCCGCAGTTTTCAATCGATTAGGATGAAAATAAGTTTCATTGCAATCGGATAATAGGAAGCGGAGATATACGCGGTCGCAAAATCATGATTTTTTCATAACATTTTTCTTCACCCCTGCCGTTCTTCTGTGAGAATCCGGTTGAAACGTATATGGGACCATTATCAGCTCGGGTTCCAACTGTGGTAAAAATTTCATGACGATCGGATAATAGGAACGGAAGATATGCGCGATCGCAGAATAGTTCACATTCTCACAGACAGACAGATAGACAGACAGACAGCCACGCAACCAGAATTACTCCCTGAGCTCTGAGGAACATTTTGGTCCGAGAGACTTTGAGTTTGGAGACAAACAAATTTTTGGTCCCTCGAAACGATCACGAAGCTTCACTCTAACAAGAAAACAATTGGATATAATTCCTGCCAAGGTCCCGTGTAGAAATCAATCCTGGGCATCCTATACACTGTAAAAAAAAACTGGAAATTTACTGCGCAACTGGACTGGAAATTTCCAGTGCTAGTACTGAAATATGGATATTACAGTACATGTACGCAGATATTTTGTTGGTACGGTACTGAAAATTTACCAAGTATAACTGAAAATTCAGTCCTTGTACTGGAATTTTCAAGTTTGGGATTGCGTACTGAAATTTTGCCATGATTTCGCGAAAATTCTACTGGCTCGTACTACAATTTTACAGTTCTTGTGTGTACCAGAAAAAAGTATCCCCTCAATAAGGATTTGTAAAAAATTTCGAATTTAGAAAAAAAAACCTAATCGTGGGTATACTGGAATTCTACATGTTTTGAACTGCAATTTTCGGGTTGTGTGATGGACTTTTCCAGTTGCTATGCAAAGGAATTTAATCACTGTTGCACTGAAATTTTCCACTTCTGTTGGACTTCGTCATTTCTGGTAGGAAAACTTTCAAGTCTTTACATTAAAAATTTCCTGATTGAGATTTTGAATAATAATTGTAATTGTAGCAAATAATATTAATATATGAGGTTTTTTGAAGATTTATTCTTTTGTGTATTCTAGATATGAAGCATATGCAGTAACCCAAGCTGGCCTTCCAACATCCCTAGTAGAAATTTTCTCTAGCAAATGATGAGGCACTGATCAGTTTTCCATTTCACTGATCAGGGACTGATCAGGAAACTTACAAGTTTCCGACAAGGGGTGTAACGCTCTGACTAATCAGAAACTGATTGGAGAAACTGAGCAGATATGAGCGAGTAACTGATGAGGGACTGATCGGTAGTTGATGAGTTATTTGCGAGTAACTAACGAAGCATTCATCACCCACAAAAATGCAGGGTATGTCGATGAAGATATGAAATTATAACACTAAATTGATGATTCTTCACTCAAATAATAATTTATGTTTTTGTTGAGGATGTTTCCAAGGATTAAAAAGTAAATTTTCAGCAAAACCCGTAGGAAAAATTTTCCTAGACTTTTTCTTAGATAAAATGTAGGAGTTTTGGCCAAGGACAAAAAATATATCAAACCATATGTATGGTTGTTTCCACCTCAATCATGAGATAATATTCAAGTTACTACTATACTTACTCATAATAAATAACAAAACTATATTATTTCACAATAAGAAAGAACCTCATCTCCTTTTATGCCATAACCTTACAAAATCTAACAATTTCCAAGGTAGCTTTGTTATGTGCATACAGTGCATATACTGTTTATAATTATTGAGGTTAGGTTTCATCGATTTGATAGAGCAAACCCAGGATCAAACAATCTAAACCAATTCGATTCAATTTCTTTGAGATACTTCAAATGTTGGTTAAGACATATCGGGAATATGTGTAATTTCACAATTGCAATATATCACTTTAATAACAATCAATATGTTTTTTAAACCGAATATTTTTTATGAACATTTACGCTATCAATATTTCTTGCGAATAAAGGCAATAACTTGTCAGAATTTGATCAGTTTCATATGAATTTTAATAATCATATTAGACAAATCAGTTCCCAATAAGTAAATGATCAGTTTTTCCTGATTAGCGTTTCCTCATCAGTGCCTCATCAGTAATAGGGAAAACTGATTATATTTCTACTAGGGATGTCGCGCTATAGCTCATCGGTTAGGTCTTGGGTTTGAGTTGGTAGGCAGATAGAAAAGTGTAGGTTCAAATCCTGTTAGGTGGACATGACTTTCTGCCCATTCACATGAACGATCAAGTTTCTCAGTCATCTTGAAACACAAGGACCGTGAAAATTCACTTTGTGTGAGCAATTTTTTTTCAATTTTCATGTATATTTCCAGCATTGATTTTCCAGTACATATCCTGGAAAAGTCCAGTTCGTGTACTGTAAAATTCCAGTTCTGATGCTGAAATTCCATAACATTTGTACTGAATTTTTGCAGTACAAATGTGCTAAAATTTCCCGGTACATGCACAGGTGAATAACTTCCAGTACATTTACTGGAATTTCCCGATGAACCTTTTTTACAGTGTAGGCCCTCGCCCCGTAGAGGTATATCTTAGGCATCCAATGCAAGGTTGCCCAGTTGGGATTGCCAGTATATTCCTGGAATATTTCAATCCAGGTATGTCCACCCACAGCCCATATGGGCCCCCGAGTTGGCTACTATCGTTTTACCTGGATATTCGATACTATTACGGGGCCTAGATTGAAAAGCGTAACATTTCAAGTTGGGGCCACTTTTCGAGTAGGGATTATCAACTTGGCCCAGGTCTTGAGTAATGATAGTTTCTTTGCGGAATAAATTTTCTTGTAGATACAATGATTCTGCTTAGCCAAGAAAAATGGAGTGGTATAGTCGAATCTATCTCTCATCTCTCTTTTTGTACAGAGATGTTCTTTGTGAAAGACTTTGTATTTGAGACTACAATGTGTCGAAGAGACGAGGGAAGCGAGAATCTTGCGCATCATCAACTTACAACGCTTATGAGATCCTTTTTATCCATAACACTGCATGAAGTTACATAATATTTAAAGCAGGTCGTATAATACATATGTGTACGGTTAACGCATAGTTGGCAGAAATCCGACTTGCGCGCGATTTCGATTTACAATCAATCGCCGTCGTACGGCGGTTGTACATAGCAGAGGACTTGAAAGCGAAAATAAACGAACGTGCACGCATGTGTGACGGACGATTAGCACAATGTCTCTCCTTCTGCCGCTTTGATCTTGAGATAGATGTATATATATATATACATATTGCACACGCACAAATTCGTGGAAAAGTACGAGTTTTTGGCACCGAATATGATTTTCGGAACGCATCGTTCGGTTCGATCGATTTTTATGATACATTCATTCGATCGTGAATCGATACAAACCGATGAAATTCGGGATAATCGTATTTCGCGAACTGAAAATTTATGACGACAAAGGTACAAGATTCTCGCGTGTTACATCCATTCTTTCGAAGATCATAATCGATAATAACGGGATGTATGAGTCGATAGGAATGTAATAATGACTGTAATTGTGATCGATAAAACTACAAATTCCATTGTATGAGAGAATGAAAAATAAAACAAAACGAAAAAAAAAAAACACAACAACGCTGCATTCGTAGTAGATAAATCTCTCGCTATCTCTCTCCTCTCGCCATTTCTCTACAATGCATTTGCATTTTAAATTCAATCGCGGGGCATTGACGCCCTTGAACAATAATGGGCTCATTCTTTCTCTCTTCTCGTACGTCGGATCTTTGACTACACCTCTCACTTTATCCTTTCCGACGACTTGCAAATCCAGTTATATCATTTCTTGAATTCACAATCATCAGTTGTAAAAAGTCAACCCATGCTCCTTCTGCTAATAACTCATAATTCACCTTCTTCTTCGTCCATCTACATTGTTCGTAGTGTCGAAAATTCCCCTTGAGCCGTCGTTTTAATAAAAATGAATCTTTCATTCATCGAAATTATTCATCATTTTTTTACGACAAGATCAATGGGTAAAAACGAGCAACAAGGATTCTCTTGAATTCGGTCAAGCAACGTGAGAATGAAGATCTTAGATGCGAAAGAACAAAGAAAATGGTGTCACCGGAGGTTTTATGCTCTATCCGCGCGAACGTACGCTGTTGGAGAATTATCAACAAGATCAAAATTATTTAAAACAATTAGCGGCGTGCACGTTAGATGACAAAAGGTATTCCCAGTGCACATGTGCGTCTCGAGATAAGATTACGATTAAGTAATTGTTATCGCTATCTCTAGGAACGGAGGAAAATGAGTTTACGATCTGGAAGAGATATACGACGTATGAGATATCTACGTTGTTTTTTTTTCTTCCTTTTTTTGAGTACAACCCTATAATTCTATAAAACCACGGGAGAGAGAAAGACGTGATGCGCGAAACACCCCTTTAGGCATTATCTCTTCCTCCATCGGGTGTCGGTGCATCAGTATTCATGTTAATGTTGTTTGTTTCCTTGACATTGTTTTGCCGCCAATAAGAACAAGTGAGAGCTTGCCAGTCAAACCATTAAAATATATATCTGAAAGGTTAAAGTTGACCTCTACAATTATTTTCTCATAAAGTTCGTACTTTAATATCCATCTGTAACGACATGCGCCAGCATTCACTATTTTTAATTCCAATTTCCATAAAGTACGCAAGGTTTTTGCGTCTTTGTGATATAAATTGCCATATTATTATAGAGAATTTATTAATTTTAACATAGTTCTTTGCATTCCCAGATACAACTTCGATCGAGAATGAAAACGTTTCTCTCTATTTTAACATCATCTTATACTTTGGGAAAATCAACAATTTCCTCAGCTTTCTGCGATCGTGCATTGTATAAAATAAATTATATGTTTTATGCAGGTACATTTTAAAGAATCGTTGTGAAATTTTCTTTTAGCAACAAAATTTCTTCTGTAGGGTATCTACTGAAGCTATCTGATGACCCTGGTTAAAAAAATCCATAGAATCTGACGGAATGAAATTTTATGGGATTTGGTCAGAACATTGTGCAAGATTCAATAAAGATTTGGCGTAAATCAATGGGTTTGTTCAAGGGGGGAAATACAATTAGAACGGCATTTTTTTCACCTCAAAGCTCGTATTTGATTCAAACAGAATTTTGTAGTGTTAATAATACGTTATTAAAGTATATCGAGGTAATTTTCTTTTTTGTTTTTTTCAGTAACGAAAACTTTAAATGCGTTTTTCTCGAAACATGTTTTTCCGAGTTGGCGGGGGTGATAACTAAACAATTAACGATCCGATCGGGATGAGGTTTTGGGGACATCTTCGTTATTATATTACTTTCTAGTTAAACCAAAAAAATTGGGTACTTTTGAAAAATAAAGCACTTTTTTTATTGCAAAATGCCTTGAAAAAAGGGGTGGATTATCAATTTTTGCCTATTTTGCTCTGCCAAATTGCGAATTTTATATTTCTTCAATTTTTTTTTGGTTCAACTACGAATTATGAATGTACCGAAGGTAATTCTTTTTGGTCTTTTTTTTTCAGATGAAAATTACGGTCAGCAGAAACCCCGCCATCATCGGACTAGGTGTTACTTGAACCCCGTGTACGGTCGCCATTTTGTGGGAAAAAAAATTACCTTGATATACCTGAATAGTATACTAATAACACTGCAAAAGCTTCTATTCTATTCAAATATAAACGTCTAGGTGAAAAAAAATCATGAAAAATGCCTCCTTTTCGTCGTTCTAATCGTCTTTCCCCTCTTAACCGGGGGAAATTCAAATAACAAAAGCTTCAATGAAAGATGAGGGATTAGTTGCATCTTTTTCTGACATAAAATGTCGAAGCTGAGATTTTTATAATCATCTTTTACATTTTAGAATTCCCATTCACCGCTTTACTCCTTATTAACCCTTCGTTTGTAAATCAGGGGATTTCGTATCCCGGTCGAAACGATTCTGGGGAGGTATGTTCAATTTTCACTCGATACTTTTACAAATATTCAGAATTTCAACAATGATATAATTGATATGTTGAGTTGAAGATTGTCCAACAGCATGAATTTTTCCAAATTTCTTGATCATTTGAAATTGGTCAAACAACGACTGGACACAGATGTTCCTGGTGTACGGAGAACAAATGTATAACAAAAAGACGTTTACAGATGAAGGGTTAAGAACTTATTATCTTATCAGAGTTCTTATGAAGAAAGGTTGAAGAATACATGATAAGTTTATTAATCATCCATAAAAGTATTTAAAAATGTGCGTGGATTCATAAAGCTAGTAGCCGATTGTTGTAACTTTTGATTGAACGTTGTTGAAGCTTTTTCCACACCAGGAATCGATTAAATGACATCCCACTAAACCTACCAGTTTAAGCTTCATTTGAATTCGACAAAATATTCGTAATATCTTGTGAGAATTATTGAAGAATCAAGTAAATCATTCTCTCCAGAGGTGAACCGAAAAAGTATAACGTGATTACAAAGTTTGAAGATCAGTTTATAAAAATAACACCAAAAAAATTGAATTTTTCAAACCTATTCTTGCGAATAAAAAATAAATGAGTTTCGATTGAGCTAGGTTCCGCGGAAAATGCCAACAATCAATACTCATTGCGCCAAATTTCCAAAGCGTTTGTCAAGATTTGGAGAACAAAACCCAAGCAAACAGTCTTTCTTCTCAAAATAACGAATGAGAACCGTATTTATTGATATTCGTAATCGGAATGTAGATGTGGGTAACAAGATTTGAAATCACACTGTACGTGCTCTTATATCGCCAAAGTTATTCATGATGAATTTGTAGTATACATTGGTGGTAGATAAATCATGCAACATGATATAAGATCTGGGCTCTCTCTCCTTCGAAGATATCAAATTAATCGACATAAGTCATGTTATCAAACGGGAAACGATTGTAACGAGAACTGAGAAATTCGCTTCAAGTTGAGATGGTAAGAACAACTTCCAGGCAGTTTTAATTGATAAAACAAATAATAACACCAAGAAAATTGGTATAGTGAAGTGTGGACGACCCAAGCATGTAGTTTCTACAATCAATTGCATGGTTAATTCAACTTGATGTATCGTTAGTTCAATTCAGGATATCATAACTTTGATTGTTTTCGTCAATTTTTACGATTGCGCAGTTTGGTCTGTTTCTACTTTATCATTCGATTAAGAATCATATCATTGCTCCTCTTTGAATAATAATATATACCCGGAAAGATCGGGTCTATTAATATTTAGAAAAATGACTGTCAATTTAGGGAAAACGGGGATCGCTGAAAAATATTCACAGTGAGTCCACTGAAAATTCGTAGTCGATGTATTAACAATTGATAGTTTCACTGTGAAAAATACCAATGAAACTATCAACTGTCAATATTTTATGTTCTTGAAGTTTTAATCGTTTATAAGAACGAAACGAAAGTTAAAACACACAAAATTTGATAAATCATCGGTGTTTGTTCTCTCGAATTAACTGTTTGGAACTGGAAACATCGTTTGAAGAATCTATTGGAATTTTTTGAGTCTCTAGCATCTTAGTATTGCATGATTCGACTACCAATTTGTTCCAATAAACGATTCAAACTTCAGCAACATAATATTTTGACTAGGAATTTTTGTTGGATTCACTACGAATATTTTTCCCTAAATTGACAGTCATTTTTCTAAACGTTGATAAATTCTTTCTAAATATTAATAGACCCGGTCTTTCCGTGTACTAGCTCTACAACTGAATTTGACTGAACATTTGACTGGAACTCAAAATTTTTGTTAAAACAAGTAATATATTTCAGTTCAGAGAACGTGAACTTTTTAATTACTACAACTAAAGTGTTTTCTCAATTCACAGATTTGATTAACTCATAAGTGAATTAAAAAATTTCTTACAATCAAATTTTGAAATCTCAAAACCGAATACAGATACAGGATAATATGAAGTAACATTGACCGCATTGTGTCAGAATAAAAACTCAAAACACAGTACACAATTATGCATCTCATATTCAAACAATGTAGAATACAATTTTAACCAATATTTCAAAGTAACGTTTAAAAGTGATGAGTTTGCAAACCGATTTACTGAATTCATTCAACTTTTTATAACATGAATGTATATTTTTTTCTGGGTGCGCCGCAGTGCTTTTTGTCCCTCGTATCACTTATGAGAAAAATTCTCTGATGCCGTGAAATGAATACTTCTTCTTTTTGCATGTTGAATTATCGAATGCGCTGTGTGTTACTCGAATTTTGATAAAAATCTTGTTTTCTCATTTGAATTCCAATCAAATCGAGGGCAGCAATAATTTTAAATTGTTGAGAAGCTGTTTTTATCGCCTTCCAAAACGAAGTTAATAAAATCACAACACACTTTCCCTCGGTTTTCAAGATGGAACCAACGATTTGGACTTGGAAGCTTTGGGAGTGAGTTTATGATTTCTGAATATTCTTATTTGTGGAATGAAAGATGGCGAAGTTTACCTTGTTCTGAAAGATATTTATCCTCGATTCAAGACATCTTTTCATTGAAGACAATTCATATAATTTTGAAAATTTTTATTATGTGATAGAGTACTTTGTCGGTTAAAAAAAAAATGCCATTTGAATTGAATAATTTATTTTATTTTTCTTCAGTATTTCAACTGAGTTTTATGAAATGGAAAACTTCTGACCATCGATCAGCCACTCTTAATACACGTGCGATAAATTTGATCAAGGCAAGAAAAAGTCTTTTGAATTTCACATTCCAACGATTTCGCGTGGAGAGACCAAATTTGACTGTTTTTTTTGTTTTTTCGTATTTTGAGAGGAAATTCGATTCAAAAGTGTATTCTGAAATTTGTGTGAATAAAAAATTTTGAATAACAAAATTTATAACGGATATGAGAAAAAAATTGTTGACTTAAGTTGCTAGAATAATTTTGCTTATTCAGAGAAATAATCAAATCAGGGTTACAGGAGGGTTTCAATAAGAGAACATGGTGGATAAAAAAAAATCATACCGATAATTGAAATTCAAAGTTGAAAAAAAGTAAGAAATGTATTTTAAATATAATAGGGAAACGATTTAATTCAATTTTTACGATCACACGGAAAAAAGTCCTATGTCAATTTTACATTCGCTGCTGTGAATTTAACAAAACTGCTCATTCGAATGCAATTGGAGTAAAATTTACTTTGGAACCAATGTTATATTTACATTGTTACCAAAGTAAATGATATGAAACTGGAACTGGCAGCCGTAGAGCTAAGAGCTGCTTCTCATAACTCTTTATACACAATTTTTATCAAGGATTTGAGGATCTTAAACGTTTGGTAGGATGCTACTCAATCGATTTCTGGTATAAACAAAGCTCCAATAACTTTGATTCGAAAGTTAAAACAATCGACTGCCTACTTCACGCCTGCTAGTTTCAGCTTTATGTAAATAAGAGAAGTGTTGCTGTGAATGACCTTTAATAACAATGTAAATCCAACAGCATTATGTAGTGAATTTTACATGAAATCCACACTGTAATCGTTACCTGACTTTTCATGTAATTTTGATACGGGAATTTTTTTCCGTGCATAGTGCACAGAAGTGAAGAATTTCGTGACTATTATCAAATTTTTATCGGTTCTTTATACAAATCTATAAAACCTTATTATTTTTTCTATACATGAGAATCGATTTTTGAAAAAATCGAGATCATTATGCCAGAGTTGGCAAAAACCTCAGTACCAACAAGAATGTACTGCCAAAGTTTGGCAAAAACAATGGTTTCTATCCAGGGTCTTTACTGTGTCTGAGCTTGCCACAATTATCAGGCATATTCGAAAAAATATTCCTCATGTGAAAAAATTGGCAAAATTATACACAATTTATATATAATCATGTAAAATTTATATATAAACTAAATAAAAATTGTATACAATTTTGAAAATTTTATGAAGGTGAAACTAGCAGCTGATTGTTGTAACTTTTGATTAAACATTGTTCAAGCTTTGTTTGAACCCTAAACCGATCAAGCAGTGGCCCACCAAACGTTTCAGATGCTTGAATCCTTAATAAAAATTTTGTGTAAAAAGTAATAACAATCGACTGCTAACTTCACGATTGCCAGTTTCAGCTTCATTCATGATATCGATATTTTTATAGAAAATTTCGGGAGTTTGTATTGAATTTTGTAAAACATAGATCGAAACTTTATACAAATTTTATAAAAATATCGATACTGTCAAAATTTCGCTCATCCCTGTACTGGATCATAATTTTTGATAGGAGACCAATTTTTAAGAAAGTAGTTAACCGGAGTTAAAATCGACTTCATATCCAATACGACTGTTTTACTAAGACAATATTGTACCAGTACTGAAAGACGATATTCTGCCAACGTTGATGAAACGTTGTCTTGGTACGACAAAACTGTGCCAGAACTGAACGAGAATTGATAAAACTGTGGAATTCATAAAATATGATAATCCGCTGATACTGATGCAGCGTTATCTCATAACGGAATCGATCGTGAATCAGAATTCTAATCAATTTTGTGGCAAAATAAATTTCATCAGTTGAACGAGATTGCGCATGCCGAACCGAATTTGATAACAGTGTAGATACTTGAACTTCATCTTGCTATCTACGCAATCGGGGATGGATTGTAGTTTTCGAATCAATCATGTGAAAATCCGAATGTTTTGTGAAAACAAGACAAACATCGATTAGCAGTAATTTGAAGAATTGAACATCAAATGAATATATTTTGTCAGGAACAAACTCAGCGCTCATTCCAATAACACAAATCTTTTTATAAACTATTTTCTCTATGATTATGGCCTTAGCATTTTTGCTAGTTTTCTGGTACTTTTTTTACCTGATCAGCTCCTTATCGCGCCTCTGCGTTACATACATGATCGGATCCCGATCGGGTCACATTATCAGGCCCTGACTACTGACATTAGGCTCATGCGATCCTAGTATCGTTTCTAATCGGGAGAGCGATTCATATCCGTACACTGTGTAAAATGTGGGGAGTTTTTCTCCACACATACACGGAGAGAAATTTGTAGTTAAATTTACTATGTTATTATTGTTCCCGAGGAACAGACTGAACTATGACGGGTTCCCCCATAAAACATAGTGAACATGATCAGCATTCTATTGTTGTACCATAGTAAAAATATGCCCTTCATAGTAAAATCCGACAGAATTCAGTCTGTTCCTCGGGAACAATCATAACATAGTAAATTTAACTACAAATTTCTCTCCGTGTAGGTGAATTGTTTTTCCATCGAAAATGAGAGATTTTTCCACCGCTTTGAGGAATTATTTTGTTCTTTGGGTGTTAAATCTTCTACAAATGGAAAGAAAGTCCAACAAATGATGGTGAAAAATTTCCCATCCATGGAGGAACTTTGCTACCACCATTTTTTGGGGGAAAATTTCACAATCATTTTTCACAGTGTAGTAATGATACGATCCAGAGAGGAGAAAAGTAATAGTAGTGTTGCCGCGAGCCGCAAAACGAGCCTTGACGAATTTTAGAATCCAAATTATCTGGATTGAAAGTGAACTCTTTTTTAGTCAACCAAATTGGTTTGAAATTCAGTTTAATAGACCCTTGACTGAATTTTAAAGTTTGAACTGAAATATAACTTTATGGATACGAGTTTTAAATTAGTTTATATTCGAGCCGGTTTCGGGCCGACATTTCGAGCTGGACCTATACTTCTTCATATATGAACCGGTTGAAAATTCAAATCCACGGAACTGTGCATTATTATGAACTTCCGAACCAAAGTATAGGACCATTCAACCAAGTATTGAGACAATTTTTACTTCTTATAGTCCTAACTAAATCCAGTGGAAGTCTAAAGCTCGTTACAGCTCGTTTTGCGGCTCGCGGCAACACTAAGTAATAGACATTGTACTGATACAAAATTCTCATTTCCAACAAAGGTTCTGGAACTCTCTCCCCCTCTTGTTTTTGCTTCATCCTCCCAAGTTGTTTCAAATTGTTTGGAACTGCAATTTCACATATTTAAAACTGCAGTTCAAGTTCAATATTTGATTAATCTGGATCTTCTTGCAATTATACGTTTGAATTAACAATTTCCATTCTCTCTTGGTGTTTACCATATCTTTCTGTCTCTCAATTCACTATCGCAAAGTTCTCCTCCTGGGAACTTACAAGTTTACTTTACATCATCACGTATAATAATTCCTCTCGTTTTGATTCGACATTCCTCATCAGGTTCTGACGATAACCATAAATCCAAACAACATTCAACTTCTCGGTCAGTACATTGAGATGGAGATTTACCAGACCATATTCCTCGAATCAATTGTCAATCAAAGATTCGTATGACAAACTTTGATTCCTTTTATTTCAACTTCGGTGATGGATGAATGGAGGTTGGAAAATTGAAGCTTTTGCGAGTTCTGCTTCTTCTCCAATTCCTGAAGAGGTGCAAATTTTGAGAGAGAATCAAAAGATTTTCCAATACAGAAGGAAGATCTATGATGATAACAATATCTTTTCAACCAAACATCACAATGCGCGTTCGTAAGTGGTTTGTGTTTTATTACAGTCGTGGTGCAAGCGTATTTACGGATTTATGAATTGTTTTTACCTCTTTTACCGAGAAGAAAGAATAATTACTCTGTGGTGAAGTGAAAAAAGTATCCATTTTATATACAAAATATATATAAATTCTATAAATGTACTAGTTTCATCAATTTTCATATGGGTTTTGTAATGAAGCTGAATTTAGCAGCTGATTGTTTTAACTTTTGATTAACGGCCATGGAGCTCTCAACAAATGGACAAAACTTCGATACATACTTTTCCAACAGCTAAGCGATAGATAAGATTTTTCAATATGCAATGATGGAGCATATTGCCGAGGTTTGACTTTGAAAATAATTTGTGGAAATTAAATGTTGCTGAAGTTTGAATCGTTTATAGAAACGAAACGGAAATTCAAACCCACAATATCTGAAGAATGATCGTTATTTAACTCTCCAAATTAACTCCTTGGAGTTGAAAACAGCTCAAAAAAAGTACTGCAAAATTTTAGGTCTTCAACAGTTGAGTATTTCGTTATTCGTTTGCTAATTCGTTTCAATAAACAATTCGAACTTCAGCAACTTGAAATTCTTGACATTTGTAGGTTATTATGTTTATAAATCTTTGCATAATGTTCAGGAATCTTTTCCAGATTCAACTACATATTCAAAGTCTAATTTTGGCAATGTGTTCCATCACTGCATATTAAAGATCTTTATGTAATGCTTAGTTGTTGGAAAAGTACGTAGCAAAATTCTGCCCATTTTTCTGGAGCTCCATGGGCCTTGATCGTTGTCGGAGCTTCTTTCGCGCCAGAAATCGATTGAATGGGACCCCAATCAACGTTTCAGATGCTTAAATCTTTGATAAAACATTTGACTAAAGAGCTGTGATAATCCGCTGCTAGCTTTACGGCTGCCAGTTTCAACATCATGGTTTTGTATATAAAATTGTATATGACATTATACATATTAAATCATGTATAAATGATATAAAATTTTGAAACTTTTTCTTTCTGGATACGGAAGTATCTTGTGTTGGATTTCTATGTTTTTGTATTCATACGAAAAAGGAAATGTGTTCGAAGGAATTGTATTAATTTTATATGCAAAATATCAGCATTATGGCATCTCTTGAATACATGATAACTCGAGAAAGAAACAATGATGAAATTGGGAGGGGATATTTGTGAAATTTGATCCGCTAATTCCAATTAAAATGCACGCACGTGTAGATGCCGTTGCATTACCGGTAGATCTTCCGTGCTATTCACGAAAAAAATTGTGTACAAGCGGCTTTGTATCAAAAATAATAAAATTCTTGCAAATTCTACCCGAGTGGAAGAATTTTCAAAATTATATACATTGCTTTTGTATTTCGAAATATCATTTCTTCGAAACGAATTGTTTACCATAAAATTTGAAAACAACGATGAAAATACAATCTTTTTTCGAAACAAGTGATTCAAAATTTCGAAAAATTATATTTCATTCCTCGTTTTCAAGGCCTCGTTCTAAATTCAACATGCTATTTTATTTCATATTCTATGCGTTTGTTGGCTCGAGAGGAGCTCGTATCGTGTACACGCGCGTCGTTTGATTGTCAAAAAAAAAACAACAACTTTATTGTGATGCGTTCAAAGTATGTTTCGCGTTACGCAAAACATGCAACAAATTAATAATTTGTATACGATATATGTTGAACTTTGATATTGAACCGACCTTTCGATAGTTTTTCGTAGTTTTTTTTGTACTCCAGCACAAGAATTTTCACAGAAAAGTTGTCACTATCCTCATCGTATCCTTGAATTTCAAACTTGGCGGTTAAAAAAAAGTCACAACTCAAATGGAACGGGTATCGAAGCACATGTATATCATATGTTTTGATATGCAAATGATGTCACTGCAGAATATTTCAATGGAAATCTTAGGTTTTGCTTTTTGTAAATGAAAACAAGTTGAAAAGTATAGAACAATAAAAAGGTTGTTCCTTGGTCGGCTGCCGGCGCACGACTGTGGTTAACTCTCGATTATAACCGGCCTAGATATATAAGAGTTATTTTTAGCGATTGTCGCCATCGCGAGGGTTCGGGATTGGTCGGAGATGAGGTACACGATCAAAGCGATTGGTCCACAAACTAGAGAATATATAAGTTACGGGAGTTCTCTTCTACTACTGCCATTACTTCTTCGTGTTCCTCTTCTTCTTCTTCTTCTTGTCTTCATCGGCAACTCGGTTCTGGCCGTTCTGGCAAAGTTGGGTGCGACTGCAAGCCAGACCTCCGACATTTGTTGACATGAAACTGTCAGACAATAAGCGCGCGCACACCATCTTTCTCTTTCCTTCCCACCGAATGCCGGTATTCTATTCATTCGCCGCGTGTCATAAGACGTAGTTTTATACTTTCGTATATTTGTATGACTCTTGGTCTTGGGTCCTTATGTTTTGACTCCGCACGGTCTGAATTAATTCAAATGGAAGGAAAAAGAATGCTTCATTATACAATGTCAACATTGGACACCGAGGTCTAATATCTTCGTTGATTGGACGACGCAAGGTGAATCCACGCAAGGTTTTCAACTATAATGATGATAGATTTAGACTAATAGGGAGAATTATGAAATATTCTCAAGATGAGAGCAAATAATTTTGGTCGATTCAAAAATTCCAAGAAAAAAATCATCTTATTCGTTTCGCGTATGGGATCGCAAAAGAGAGTCCTTGAAAAGTGAAGTGCACACGCGGGTGAAAAAGAATATGTAAAACGCAGTGTAGTAGGATGTCGTGGGATCTGGTTGATCCTGATTAGACATCGTCGAAATTCCACTGGTATTTAAATACGAACCCGTGGAATTTCATTGATTTTTGCCCTCCGGGGTCGAGTATTGAATGAGAATAATGGAATTTCACTGTTTTGGGTGGAGAGAGCCCTGGCGAAAATCCAAAAGTGAAAGAAGCGGATATTGAAACAAATGAAACGTGAACATGTTCCAATTCCCTCCTAAATTACGCTTAGGTGACTCTTTGTCACCCTTTTGTTGCGCTTCGACGCTTCATTTTCATCAAGGAGGATTCGAAAGCTACAAAGAATAACATTAATGTCGAAATATAACGACAAAATTTTGTTGAATTGTAATGATTGAGAAATAACTTCTCGAATTGACTGAAGATTGACTAGTTTTCAACGTCATTTCAACGTGAAATTCAAGTTACAATGAGTCTGGAAGAATATAAATTTTGTTTTCAATTGCATCCAAGGACCTATTGATTCGTGAGTTGATGAATTTCAACACGAGCAATCATTTTCGAATGAAGAACTGAATCAAAGAGAGTCATCATTCAACGTTCAATGGGAGTCACTTGGTAGTCACTTAAATGACTTGCAAGTGATTCCAATTGCTGAATCTACCCATACAGCACCGGAAGGTTTTTTGAAGGTTCCGAAAACGTACACGGAAAAAAGAAACCAGCAATGGTTACTGTAAATCGCAGTTATTCATTAAAAAAAATGAAAAATCAAATCCACGCCGTTCATTACTGCGTCTCAGACAGCACAACGTGCCTCTGGAACGTTTATGGAAGGTTCATAGAACGTAGGGGAGGTTTCCTGAACGTTCAGAAAACGTCCCAAAGACACATTGTGCTGTTAGGGGTCTCCCAGTAACCGTTAATGTCCAAGCAGCATTGACGAATTTCACTGCAGTACGAATCACTGTGATCGCGCTAAGGGGTCGTCCATAAACTACGTGGCCCTGTTTTTGCAATTTTTCAACCCCCCCCCCCATGTAGCTCTACCGTGGATTTTCTTTGGACAACCCCCCCCCCCCACGTGGGAACATAATTTATCACGTTCAGCTAAATTAATTTCAATCAAATGAATTTTTATTCAAATAAGACCTCAATAAATGTAAAATTAACTGAAATGAAAGATTCATTTTATTGAAATAAAATTTCTCTCATTTCAAATGAGATTTACTTGAATGAAGAAGAATCTTATTTGATCCAATCGAATATATATTTGGGTTATATTCGAATGGATCATTTTTCTGGATATTTATATAGAATTTTCTTTCAAGTACAACATGAATAAAAGAAACACGTAGCTTGGAACCGACCCCCTTCCCTCCCCCATGTAGCCTAACGTAGCATTTCATCTTACCCCTCCCTCCCCCTATATTGGCCACGTAGTTTATGGATGACTCCTAACCTTTATCATCCAAGCGTGTTTTCATTTGTTTTTCAACTGATTGCTGTTATGGACAGTAATCAGTGCTGTTTTCTTCTTTCCGTGTACTTGGTTACAAAGGGAACGTGCAAATAACGTCTCAGGATGTTCTAAGAACGTCACATGTATGTCCCAGGGACATGCAAATGTCCCGTTTAGTTCCATTCATGTCCACCGTGTGATTTTGTGTTTTTGAAGGATAGTTTTCATGAAAGGACGTTTGGAAGGCATGGCGAGAACATCCCGTAGTAGATGAAAAGAACGTGCTCAGAACTCAATCCGAAGCATCAAAAGGTAAGATACTTCAAACGTTTGGAAAACCTATTGCATGGAGACCAAAACACGCTGAACCAAGAGTACGTTTCCGAAACATACAGAGAACTTTCTGTGCTGTCTGGGTATAGGTTCGTTCGTTCTACGTACTCTGAGTTGCTCCAACTTGTACCAAACCAATCACCTCGTTGCTTAAACTGGAAGTAGCGAATCCAAAATACTTGGAGCGAGTTGGAGTAACTTGGGATATCGGTGAACGAACTTAGCTATTGAGAGTCACTCTTTCATGCAGAGAATCAACGAATGAAATGACATGACTTCAATGCATTAGTTTTATGACTCGCAGGGGACAGCCCCCCGGTTCCATCGATAAGATTGAAGGACTTTTTTTTTCAATATCAATCAATATATTTTCTCAATTCAGTTTTTCACGCCTGTTTATGTAACTCTTGAAGTACAAAAAAACATTCTTAGTCAATTATTTAAGAACACAATGACAGCGCAGGGATTGCCCAGATAACACACCAAGAATTCTTTTTCAAAAGCAAAAATAGAAGTCTTCAAGAACTCTTTTCGAACTAATGAATTCATAAAGAGCTCTGGGAGAGTTCAATGTTTGGGACATTAACGAGTTCTTCGAGAGTACTGAAATAATACTTTCAGCATTTTCAAAGAACTCGTTAATGTCCCAAACATTGAACTCCTCCAGAGCTCTCTATGAATTCATTAGTTCGAAAAGAATTCTTGAAGAATTCTATTCTTGTTTTTGAAAAAGAATTCTTCGTGTGTTATCAGGGTGGAGAAAAAGAATCGCTGCTTTTGATACGGGCGTATTCCTAGCACCTTCAGTTTTGAACTGACCGACTTGGAATTTCAGCTGTAGCATCCTCATTACATTTTTTAGAACAGTACGATATCAAGGAGAAGTGTATTCTTTTAATTGAAAAAATCGGTCGCTTTTCGATCATAAAATTGTTGAAAATGCCTTTCGATTTCGCCCCCACAAACCCATGCAGGTGTTGCCAAGATTGGAAAAAACCCATGCTTGTGCCAAGGTTGGCACATGTGTCAGAAACAAACCTCCGTGAAGAACAATTGGCCCAATATTGTTCCATGCTTGTCCCGTTGTTCCCAATGGATAGTCAGTCATGGTACATTTGTTAATATTTTTGAAATGGTCACTACATTTGGTACAAGCTTGGCACAAGTGTAAAAATCGAGCATTCGTTGAGAACAATTGTACCAATATTGCCCACATGAGTGGCACAATGTTTATGAATATTGACTGAATTTTGAATTTACAATGGCTGAAGACTTGGGGATAACCATCGGGCCAGGGCTGGCCCGATCTTCCTGCCATAATCAGTCCTACACACTGGTTTTACACACCAAGCTAGATTTTATTGATCTAAGTGAGGATAGAACTTCACTTAATGGTAATAGGATACTTTTAAATGTAATCATACACGGGGATCAACTGATTTTGAAGAACGTTCTCCGATAATTCATGTACGGTATTCTGAGGGAGAAAGTCATGAACTGAAATATAAATCAATTACTTTTTTCATCCATATCTGCGATCAAAGAAGCATTGGTTGATGCTTGGTAAATGAATTGGACCGGGCCTGGCAAAACCACTGGCCCAAGCTTGTCCTGATCTTATCATTCCCAAGCCTGGGCCAAGTTTGGTGAATTGTTCAAGACAAGTCTCGGCAGGTCTTGTGCCAGGCTTGGTCCATCATTGGGCCATTGGTCCATACACACATGGGAAGGTATATTCCCCCTTATGTGAAACAAAACTGCGAAAAGGAGAATTCAACGCTGTCATGATTAATTCCTTCTCATCAAGTAACTTTTCTCCATTCAAAACGGACCTCCAGTTTGGGATTTTTAATCCCTGACCTTCAAAACGTGTACCGATTTTCAGGCAAATCAAAGCAGTTTTTGTACATTTTTTTGAAAATTCAGACGAAATTTTAGCCTTTGTGGGAGAAATAAGGTTTGATGAATGAAATATTTACTGAAGTGAGGAAAACGTGCGGAAAGCGTATTCAGCTTGAATATCAATTGAATTATCCTGGCAAAAACATGCGAGCACGCTTTTTAAACGTTCCAAAACCTAAACTGAACATACATTTTGTAGAACTACTTTTTATACTGTGTTGATTGACTTTGAAAACCTTTTCCATGTACACTCAATCACACTTTTCATTTTCACCAGCAAGGTGAGTGGAAATCAAGTTCAAGAATTGGAATTTTTTCTATAATCGCATGAGTGGTTTATTCGCAAAATATGAAATGTTTATAATTGTTTTTTGTTCTTGAAAGGAAAATATTCTAATTTCGAAAGAAAGAAATAAGGCAAAACACAACGTGTTTTAGAATTATGTCGCCAGGGAACCTTCAAGGAATATGTGACACTCTGGGTGGGAGGGTGAGTTTTGATTCTGCATGATGAACTGTGACATGGGGGGAGGGGGGCCCGAGAAGATGAGTAGCTCTATGTCATTAAAAATCTCTACATCAAACGAGACAAATAAAGTTTTTGTTTGAAAATACACACAGTTATTATAAGCAGTCTATACAGAAAAGGAGAGGAAGAAGTCCAGCACAACGTGATAAGGGGTGATATAGGAGGGGTTGGACGTCCTCTTTAGTTTTATAAGTAAAAGAACTTTTATCCATCTGTTGACAGAACATAGTTCTTTTGTGGAATTGTCCTTCAACTACGATTGAAACGTGCATATTTTTTTCGCAAAAAATGGTCTTCATCAATGGTTGAGACTTGATTTTCTTTGGGAACCAAAAGCTTTTATCCGAAATTATCCTGTAAACCACGTTTTTCAACGGCTTTCATCCTGAATATTAGCTGATTTTGAGATGCAGCCAAAACTAGCCCTGTTTTAACTAAAAGTAAGCACCGAAAACAAATGGAAAAGACTGAATTTCAATCAAGTGTTTGAGTGAGATGCAGCCACATTCAGGCCGACTTTTTACTGTGATAGTCTAAAAGCACACTCACAGAAAGGATTTCTTGAAATGAGAAAATGTTTCTTGTCGCTCACTGTGAAAAGAAAGTCTTAAATTCAGCTCATTTCATGGCTGAATCTATGATGCAAACAAATTAAGCCGACAAAACAATCGCCGACACAATGGAAAAAGCATTCTCTGAAATTAAGATGCAAACAGATTAAGACTTTCTTTTTAAAGTGCTGGGACAACACTCATTTTTTTCTTGAGCCTAGAGAATTTTACTTGAATCAAGAAAATTTCTTTTAAAATCAGAACGAACTTTTCTTGATTCAAGTAAAATTCTCTAGGCTCAAGAAAGAAATGAGTTTTGTCCCAACGACGAGAAAAATTTTCTCATTTCAAGCAATTCTTTCTGTGAGTGCACACGGTAAAAAGGAAAACTCACTTCCATCCTGGAAATTGGCTGATTTTAAGATGCAACCCAAACTAGCCCTGTTTTAATGGAAGTCAGCGTCGAAAACAAATGCCGACACAATCGAAAAGACTGAATGTCACACTGTAAGAAGTCTGAATGAAGGTGGCTGCATCTTACTTGAAAACTTGACTGAAATTCAGTCTTTCCCATTGTGTCGGCATTTGTTTTCGATGCTCACTTTGAGCTGAAATAGGGCTAGTTTTGGCTGCATCTTGAAATAAGCCGATATCAAGGTTGAAACTAAGTTTTACACCCAGAAAAATGGTATACCTGGATTTATTTGATTCAACGAAAATTTGTTTGAAACAACTAAAATTTATTTGACTCAACTACAATGTTTATTTATATATGAACCAACTGGAGTTTTAGTTGGATTAAATAAACAATTTATTTCATCCGAATAAATTCTTATTTATTTCAAATAAAATTTTATTGGATACACACAGTAAAAAGTAAAACTTAAGGTGATCCCGAATATCAGCTTAAAAATGCAGCCAAAAGTAGCGCCTATTCCAACTGAAAGTAAGCAATGAAAAAGACTGAATTTCAGTTAATTCCATCTTACTTTGGAATTAAGATAGAATTCTATCTTGATTTCCAAAGTGAGATGGAATTGACTGAAATTCAGTCTTTTTCATTGCTTACTTTCAGTTGGAATAGGCGCTACTTTTGGCTGCATTCTTAAGCTGATATTCGGGATCACTTTAAGTTTTACTTTTTACTGTGCAATTAAATCTCTAGTAGGTTCTTATTCAAGTAAACCATTTCTCTGGGTGTACTTTTCACTGTGCATCAGTGGATACTTCTGTCTCTAAAAGACACTTTCATGCTCAATCGTCAATATATTTTTCTGGGAAAAAGGTCATAAAAAGTCTCTGCCCGCAGTCATGACTGTATTCCATTTGAGTACTATTTATTTTCTTTAAGAGAGGCTTTTTTAATAGTAAATCCCGGAAAACTGTGACAATATTCTCCTGCAAAATAGGCCTTCATTCGATATCATGATTATACTTTGTTCTATTGGAGAACCTCACGCAAAGAGGCGAAATTGAAGATGTAGTAACTGCGCAGGTTTTGTAGTTGCTATTTGGATAACCAAATAATTTAGCTGTTGAATTTTCGCTGTGGCCACTACATTTCTTGCTGCTACCGCTAAAAGAGTAGCTGTGACAGCTAAAGAATAGCTCCCGTTGCCAATTTTCACACTGAGAAAACAGATATCTTGAAAAATACCATAGTTTATGGATTTTTAGACCTGAGTCGAGTCGAGATATTTACGTGAATGAACCTCGAAAAGTCCCATAATTTCTTGGACTTTTATAAAGAAGTATGGTACCTTCTTCATAAAAGTCCCAGCCATTAAGGTACTTCTAGAGGTATCTTCACGTAAATATTTTGACTCGGGTTAGGCCAACGCCAAAAATCCATAAACTATGGTATTTTTCGAGATACCTCACTGAGAAAAATCTGCATTGTGAAAATCATGTTTCAATATAGCAATGTATTTGACGGTGAGAAATACATTATTTTAGTTATTATTACCATGAGCTAGGTGATAAATACCATCTTTTTGGTGAATCAAACCGAATGTACGGTGAAATTCAACACTGCAAAGATACTTTTCACTTTTGAAAGGTTGACTTCAGTTTTCATTATTTGATGGGTGACAAATATAAGAAATAGAGGTTATTTTCATATTTCATTTTTCTCAATGCTGTTTCTCCGTGTAGCTATCCAAATAATAGGTAATTATTTTTTTTCGTATCTCATCCGCAATTGCAACCACAGTCTTCTGCATAGAGAACAAAACCTTCGTTCAAAAGTATGAGCATATTTTCACGCAAAAAAACTCTTTTCCCCTAATTCGATGCATATTTGTTTTTGTCAAGTGAGGCCTTTGATCCCAATAATAGTTGCATGTTTCTGTCAGGAAGGTCTTTGCTCACGATTAGGACTATGTTCTATGTTCCCTCGAGTAAAAGGTCCCCGTTTGCAATTATTCATGTTTCCATTATAAAGCATAGGAATATTATTGATATAATAGAAAAACGTTCTTCTTAGGATCAGAGAAAGGAATTCCTCGACCCTCCAAATTTTCATATCGTTACATGAATTTCCCTGACCGACTTTTCATACCTGACTTTTCTTCACATTCCTCGATTTTTCAGAACGTGTCCTCTCTGAATCGATGAGTAATGCAACACCACGTGCGAGCAAAGCAAACGCCATTGATATTACAAAGATGCGAGCGTAACGAGCAACATTCAGATAATTGAGATGGACGCGCCGTTCGGAATATAAAAATGCGAGCATAGCGAACATTATGTGGGTTATAAAGATCCGACAACAGCGAGCCAGAATTAAGAATTTAGTAGAAAACATTCTTGGGAATATTATATTCGTAATGTTCTATAAATATCATGTAAGGGGAAAATTATTTCGCCCATTTGATTACATAAATTACAGCTTCTGGTGTATCGCTAATGCACAACATTATTCAACACGTTGTGTTATTATAACCTTACTAGATATCCACTAAAGGAATATAGAGAATTCATGTACTGCTTAACAACGTATGATTGAATACGATATCGTAGGGTATGATTAGCGATACCATAAAGCTTATCGACGACATTTTTGCCGTGTGTAGTATGAATTTAAATTCTGCCAGACGATAGGTCTTTTACACAGTTATTTTCATACTCAGTTTTATACTATTCTTTCTTAAACAATTGCTCACCTTCACACGATTCGACGAGTGTGAATAAAAACTTACAATGTTTCAGTGATATTTTATGGAGAGCCTATTATGAATTTCCCAAACTCCACACATGAATTCAGAAATACCTCCCTGGTCAATCATCGAATGATTCAATAATTATCCTCACAGGCCTGCGAGGTTTTTCCCCCTTGGAACTGGTGACCATTTTCCGAAGTAATTTGCTGCGTAGAATCCGAATCCGGAGCCAGAATTGGGCTATCACGTCAGGATTTTGAGATATCTGAGGGTAAATACGCGAAAAATGCGGTTTTTCGCTACTTTTGAGGTTATGTACAGGACGCATAAAATTTTTTCGATCTTTTCTCTCAACTTCATCAATTTGCACTACTCTTCCCGTTTAAAATGAGCTATTGAACGTTCATGTACGATTTTTTCTCGCAAAGTTACGACCATTCTAAGTTGTGTAATATGTCCCAACAACAGAATGAGTATTCACATTTATTACACTGATCGACAATGAAATTCTCCTTCAAATGAAATTCTCTTTTCTGAAGTAATTTTCTGCGTAGAATCCAAATCCGGAGTCAGGATTGGGCCATCGCGTAAGCATTTCAAGATATTTAAGATTAGGTCCACGAAAAATGGGTTTTTTGATTACTTTGGAATTCATGTACTGAGTGCACAATTTTTTTTAGTCTTTCCTTCTAATTGCATCATCCAGTACTACTCTTACTCTTCAAGATAAGCTATTAATCGGTGACCTACAATTTCTCCTTGCAGAGTTACGAGTATTCCAAGTTGTGAAATATATCCCCAAGATTATAATATTTCTAGGATCTCCTGAGGGTGCTGCCAGGATGTATGGGAATGAAAATTCTAATTTTCTAATATGATATTCTTATTCAGCGACCCAAAAACTTATATGTTCACATATTCAAGGAAAATTTCCTTCAAAAAATGGGTTCCCCAAAGGGTTGATAATTCACAGACCTGCGGAATATAAGTTTTTATTTTCCCTTCGAACAATAATGGTTCCTTTCCAGGTATTCAGATTGTGGAACTAAAATATAACGCCAGTTTTTTACAGCACATCAGGATTCATTTTTATGTGAGATATGAATATTTACAGTTTTTAAACAATTTGTATGAACGAAAAATATATACGTTTTATATAAAATTCAGACATGGGGCTGCACTGGTTTCAAACAAGACCTAAGATACTAGATGAATCAAAAGGACTTATGATATCTTTTTCTAGTTTCTTCAAAACTTCTGTTTGATCTCTTTCTGTTGTACTCATGATTCGGTTCATCTCTCTTTAACATCCAGCAATAGTCAGCCATCATTCTAACGTCCCACCTTCCTTGATATCTGGTCTCCATAACATTAAGATATTGATGAAATCTCTCCCTTGCTCTTCACTGACAGCACCAAGATTCTCGGGGAAAAGTCAATATGGGAATGCAAATAATGGAGTTTTATACTCATATTACAACCCAGGGTTTTGAAATTGTTAAGCATGCTGTTGACTATATTTTCATAATCAGGGCTTTTTCTGTTCCCTAAAAATGTTGTACGACTTCCTTAAATGACTTCCAAGCGAGCTTCTCGGTTTTATTCATAGTTTTTTCAAAGTCAGGATCTTGCATCAATTTCCTTATGTCTGGACCAACAAAAACGCCTTCTTTTATCTTCGCATCCGATAAATGCTTGAATTGATCACATAAATATTTGAAACAAAGACCATCTTTAGGCAATGCCTTTACGAATTGCTTCATAATGCCTAATTTGATATGAAGCGGAGGTAGCAGAATTTTGGAGCGGTCAACTAGTGTTTCGTGTACAACATTTTTACTTCCAGGGTTCAATGATGCTCTCTGTGGCCAATCTTTCTGGATCCAATGTCGTGCTCTATTCCTACTATCCCATTCACATAGAAAACAGGGGTATTTTGTATACCCTCCTTGTTGACCAAGCAACATAGTTAATATTTTGAGATCACCACATATAGTCCAGTTATGATTGGAGTAATTTATTTTTTTGAGGACGAAATCCAAATTTTCATAACATTCTTTCAAATGAGTAGAATGTCCAATAGGCAAAGAAGCAAATTTATTACCATTATGTAACAATACTACTTTGAGGCTCCGTTTCGAAGAATCTATAAAAGTCTCCAATCATTTGGATTGTATTCTACATCAAACATTTTGAGTAGGCCAGGCACATCACAACAATACACTAAATTTTTTCTTGAGCAAAATACGGTAGAAAATCCTTCTCTCTATTTCTATACCAATAAAAGTTCGTTGTACGATCCAGCATGTTTTTTCTTTCAATCTGGAACCGAGTAATTCCGCAGCATCTTTCGGAAGATTAAGATCTCTTGTCAAATCATTCAATTCACTTTGAGAAAACAGTGGTGGTGTTTCGTTGCACTCGTAATATTCATCGTCAGGATCTGAAGTATTCATTATAGCCTCTTGAAATAAACTAGGATCAGATGAAAATGGTTGGGCAGGATGGCATAACTCTTTGCTATCAGGATCTTTATACGTAGGTAAAATCACAGAACGAATATCAGGATAACTCATCGCTGCTTTATTTTTAGAATTAAATCCTTTTATGTTTGAACAGCAGAAGTAACAATCGTTGATATGATTTTGCGGTTCCATCCAAATCATTGGAGTCTGTAAACTGAAACAATGTTTTCTCCTCTTGACCATTTCCGAAGTTCACGTACACATGTCGAACACACTTTATGAGGCGCCCATTGTTTGTCTTGGTTTTTATGTTGATTTTGAAATAGCTATCGTATAGTTCTTCAATACATTTAGAAATTATTTGTTGCTGTCTCTTTATTACATAATTTCCACATATGTAGCAGAAGTTATCTGGAGCATTGATACATTTTCGAGAAGCCATTTGTGAAACTTTTTTAAATACACGAAATTCACAACAATTACTGGACACTCGATACTTGTACACGGAGGAAAAATTAGAACAACAATCAGTACATTCCGAGTGAATTAGTGGAATAATGTCTGAACATAGCAACAAACAATCTACGATCTCAGCAGTGCTGGCTCGAAGGATATTACCGCCCGGCGCGAGAATTTTGTAGGCGTCCGATTATAATAGTGTAGCATATTGCATAAATATATATTTATGTGATATGCTATAAGCATTTTCTACCGTATTTCGCTCAAGAAAAAAATTTAGCGTATCGTTGTGATGCGCCTGGCCTACTCAAGGTGTTTCATGTAGAATACAATCCAAAGTCAATCCCCTTCATTCATTCAACATTTTTCTGAAGCATTTTGGTGCGCTGAATCCGCATATGGCTCCAGAATTGCTATATCACGTCAGGTATTTGGGATATTCCGACCTAAAAATGTGGAAAACACTGTTTTTTGGCATATTTGAGGTTCCGTAAAGTCGAAAGGTAATTTTTTTCACAAAACCAATAGATGCACCTCAAAGTATCAGTCATCCTCTTCCAAATGCCGTTGAGTTTGCTGAAATATCTTCTTTTTTCATTGAGATACAACAATTTTAAATTTGTGCGCTCATGTACTCAATAAATAGGTGGAGACACAATTTTCAAACTGTCGTATCTCAATGAAAAAAAAAGGTATCTGAGCAAACTCAACGGCATTTGGAAGAGGAGGACTTATACTTTGAGGTGCATGTATTGGTTTTGAGAAAAAAAATTACCCTTCGACTTCACGTAACCCCAAATATGTCGAAAAACAGTGTTTTTCACATTTTTAGGTCGAAATATCTCAAAAACCTGACGTGATAGAGCAATTCTGCAGCCAGATTCGGATTCAGCGGATCAAAATGCTTCGGAAAAAGATATTATTGTTTGAGGGGGAAAAAAAAAGTCAAATTTCGCAGGCCTGTGTAATTTATGTTGAACGTGGAAGAAATTGCATTCATCAAATATTACGTAAACTGTAAGCAATTTCTATGAGAACATTTCCATTTATGTTGTGAAGTAATTGACAGATTTTCAAAATTCCGACACATACAGGGGAAAAAATTGGACAAAATCCACATGTCAATTTAGGGAGAGCATCTCTGCGGTGGAAATTTTACATCACTTTTGCTGTCAATTGGAAACGTCGCAATTCTCCCGCGATCTGATGTAATCTTAACATAAGCGCCCATACACTGAAAGAATTTTAGTTGACAAATCACCGTGAAATTCCAGTGATCGAGGGACTTATAGAAAATATCACTCTCAACTGTTTAAAAACTCACCCATTTTTACCGACTGTACAGTAACTTTTTGAAACATGTTCACTTGTCCTTCGACTACTGGAATTTCACAGGAATTTTTACAACAAAATTCTTTCAGTGTAATTATTATGTATATCGTAATGAATGGAACACAAACAGTGTATCACAAGGGATATTCACTTCGCACCCATGAAATTTGTACATGAGTCTGATGTGAAATACATGATTGTTAATAAAATTTTTTTGTGTCCTCCGAATGAACACAAACATACCCATACAACAAAAGTTGCTATGCAATCGTTGCTCTTACGTTGTTTATCAAGTTTTCGTAAAGTTGCTGGGAATTTGCTACGCATGTGATTGAGAGTTTCATGAAACTAAGCAACTTCCCAGCAACACGATAACAATTCAAGCTAAAATCCTAGATTTACAGCATATTGTTGCGCATTTGGCGACGCAACGTCCCTGCAAATTGCTTTGCACTGTTGTTATACGTTTTCAACAATTTGCTGCATATTTGCTCAGCATTTTGCTGTTAGGGATGTTTTTCATCGTCGATAGGTAACGCCATGTTGAGTAGAACAAAACAAAAAAGAATGGATGAACCCATTTGTCAGGAACAATAATTCGCTTTAAATTTCAGTTCAAAATCAGTTTTAATTCCAGTTTAATAGAAATCAATGTAAGTTGTATTCTTGTTCGAGTTTGAGAAAATTTTCCCAGTGGCTGACTTTGAGTCTAATGAGCCTCCTTTTGGCTGCATCTTAAATTCAGCTCATATTCTAACTGAAATTAAGTTTTTCTTTACCGTGTTGCCATATAGGATGACAATATATATTGTCAAATAATTTACTTTACAAAACAAAAATAGATTTTTTTTCTATGATGTGAATTATTGTACAATATATATTGTAAAATTCCTATTTAAAGACTCGAAGCGACGCGTTGTTATCCTAGATGGTGATTTTTTTTCCATTCTCTTTTTTCCATGTAAAAGAACCTGAGTTTGTAGACCCTGCTCAAAGAATCTCATTAGACCGATGTTGCTGAAGTTTGAATCGTTTATTGAAACGAATTAGTGCTTGAATACCACAATATTCAGCGGTTAGAGACCAAAGATCTCGGGGTACATTCTTTCAATGGTGTTTTCAGTTCCAATGAGTTAATTCGAAGTGAAAAATCACGATAGTTAATCAGATTTTGTGACTTTGACATTTCGGTTCGGTTCTAAAACGATTCAAACTTCAAAGACATTTGGACCGATTGATTATAATTGATTCCGATGCATGGAACCGATTCAAACTCATTAATTCTAATGAGAATCAATCGGTGCAATGAGATTCTTTGAGCAGGATCCAATGCCACTTCTTGGAAGAAGATTTAAAAGTCATAAATTTCCATAAGAGAACATTTTAAAATAATTGCTATTTTGATGAACAAATGCTATTCTGAAATGAAAATTCACAATTATTCCTATCATACGTGAAAAATTCTCATTTTTGGCTCTTCCTTTGAACTGAATTTTCTAAATTTGAAATGGCAAACAAAAGTATGTGAAAAATTAATCAGTTTCTAATGATATTTCCTGGAACAAAAACCAATTACAATCAGGCAAACATTGTATCACTGATTTTAACAGACATATGAAGTAGGGATGTCTGAATAATTTTCTTTAATTTGTTTCTCCTAATGATCACCTTATGAGAGAGTAAAAATTCACGTGTTTCACTCCACTAAGTCTCAGAAGTGAGCCAGTCCCCTTCGAGTGGGATTTTCACTCGTTTCGAGTGAACCTTCACCCTTTTGAAGTGACAAGTTCACTCTAGAATCGTAGTGGCAGTGAATTTCCAACCTCAAACCTTAGACTGTCACTCCAAAAGAGTGGAAATTTCACTCGAAATTTCGACAAGCTCACTTTTGGCATGGCTAAAGAATGAAATCTCACTCTAGAAATTTTAGAGAGTGAGGAAAGATTTATCAAATTTCTACTGAGTTCTTTAGAAAATCATTCTAGAGGCCGAAAGAAGAGGAAATTTCGGGTATTTTTCTCATAAAAATCTAAACAATGTATCGAAAGTTGGTAAAAAGTTCTTTATTCTATAACTATTGGAGTGTGTTTTTGAATTTTTCCGCAGTTGTAAGCAACATATCGGCTTCTCTGTATTGTTTCCTGGGCATCTTTTGTTTTCGTGACCGAATCGATAACTCCTGCAAATTCAGAGATGCAATCATGAGCGGAGAAAATTTTGATATGATATTAGCTACAACAACACATAGGATATTTTTTTCATAATGCATAGTTCAGTTTTATTTTCAAACACACGCCATGCTTGCAAAAATCAATGAAAAAAATTCTGCGTAATGTTATATTATAATAAATCGAGATTTTCTTGGCTCGTAATGGCATCTTTAAAATTGCAGGAGTTCTTGGTTCGATCACGAAACGAAAAATGCTCAGGGAAAAATACTGAGAAGCTTGTCATTTCGTTGTTTACAGCTCTAAGAACTTTTTACTGAATTTTGATATGTGGTTTAATTGTTTTTGACAAAAATTCCTGAAGTTTTTCCGCTTCTAAAATGGTGTACCCCCTCAACGCGATACGAGCGGTATCATTTTTACGGGACAAACTACAAAAACATGCCCGTATTAACTCACAATGTCTCTTTGTAGAGCACTCCTTAAGTGTTTTAAGAGTTTTAAGTGTTTTTTGTGCTGAAAAAATTGGTGAAAGCCCAGTCGCTCGAATCCCCTGGATGTCATTTGATATCTTTTCAGAAAAGTATTCATTCCCTAGGGGTGTTCGTTCAGCGATTCGATCCCCTGGTGAAAGGGGAGCGTGTAATAGAAAGTGTCAGGGACATAGTTGGAAAGTATTTGGAACGTGGATTTGAGCGTATGTCGAGTGTCAAGTGAAACATTAAGAGTGGTTCGAACGTATATTTGAAGTGTGTGAAGCGTATCGGAAGAAACACCAATTCCATAGAAACCGGGCTTTAAACTCGGAAGCGTAATGGAAGAGGGGATAGGAAGCATGTAAGAAGTATTAGAAATGTCATCTGAAACATTCTTACGCTTCCCTTACACCAGGGTCACCTCAAAGATGAAAAGGTATCCCAAGTAACACAAGAACTTCTCAAATATGCTATGATTATTCAGTGAATGTGAAAAGGATGTACAAATGAGAATATTCTGGAGGTTCTGTGCATGTTCGTTGGATTTTCCAAACACGTTCTTAGCAGTTTCAATCTCTTGTGTTGCTTGTGGTAAAGTTGTACGAACTGCGATGAAGAACTTTATCGGTGTAATTCTTGTGGTATGCTTCCAGGCGTTTCAACAGTGATTAGTATTAATAATATGTATACAATAGGGCGCTTCGTTTTGAATCGATATTTTTTTTCTGATACTCAATTTAGAAAATTTGATTTCTCATTCGAATAAAACAGCCTAATCTTTTGCTGGTTTCGACTCGATTGTTCGGTATTGAAAGCCTTTTTTTTTAGAAAAAATGAGTATGTTGTAATTTGATGTGAAGTTTTTTTTTATCAAAATTCACCTTTCAAGCTCTGTGATTTTAAAAATGTTGGTCGTACAGCTTCAGCTCATCATCAATTTGATTGCCCTAGAAAAGCATCATACTAATTTTTCCTGAGAAAACTCTTTCAATACCGAAAAATCGAGTTTAACCTGAAAAAAAAAACAAAAATATATATTTTTCTCATTTTTGGATGAGCTAAGCTTCTAATTCGTATACAATTTTTCTTTCCTTTGAAATATTGGATTTTTAGGTAGGAATAAGTAATTAGACGGTAAAAAATTTCTTGGAAAAATTCAGATCATATTTTTAACTCCCAGAAAATTTGTGAAAACCTCTTTCGTCGAACCGAATCATTTGAATATAAAAATGTATTTCGAAAAACCGAATTATCCTTGATAAAAAGTACTTCGTATCGAAAACGAATGACAGGACTTTGATTAATCGTGATAAAAGATCAAAAGTTTCCAAAAAGTTCATTGGAATATTCTTTTTCAAAGAATTCGTACGATGATCCAATCGATCAATCACGCCGTTATATATTTTTGAAAATAAAGTCCTTGATAAAACAATTGTATCAGATGAATGCAACAATCGTCAAGTCGTCCAGGTGGGTGGGCAGAATTTATAGAGAACAGAGGTGATAGTAATGGACGATTATTAACGCACCGCGCCACGTAGTGAGCTGTTAATTTACGTAGAGCTTTCGAAGAGCCTTGAGGCGTTCTTCTTTTCTCTGGCATTCCATGAAATCATGCAGTTACACTCACAGCGTACCCATTATGTGAAAATTACGTTCCTGGATTATTCACAGACGATTACTGAATAGCAGGAAAAAAAGCAACGACTCATACTTTCCTGATCTAATCTATGCGCCTACTGCTTGTGCGCTACGATGAAGATAATATGTAAATTATGTCGAATCATAATAATTAATGACACTATAAGTGAATTGATTCACAGCATGTTCAAGTGAATTGAGGTTTAGTTATGCCCTAAGATGTTATTTTAATTCAATCGTTACATCGGTGATTCGTCAACCGACTTATGAGTGAGCTGAATGAATGAATAAATCAATTTTATTAAAATCAAAGTATTAAGTTTCATGAAATATGTATAATCGATCGTATGAATCCTTGAATCCTTCGATTTCTCATTGTTCAAAGTTCTTTGTTTGGAGCAATATTACAAGTTCACAATGTACATTTTGTATTATACTTTTCTACGGTATGTTTTGTTTTTATTCAAATTTCTCTTATATGAACGAATGAATGGTATATAGAACATGTAATTCACTTTTTCAAGCCAACCCCAAAGCAAAACACAATCCAATGAGTGAATGGTTGGTATTACTTTTGAATTTTTCATAATTTTCCATTGTAAAGTTTCAACTCATGTTTGAAGAGGATTATTCATGGTACTTTTCCAACGATCAAGAAACCTGATGCAATCTTTCCAAGTTCTTCTTTTTTTATTATTAAAAATATATACATATATATATCAATGAACTATTTCAAAAATAACATATCAATTTAAAGTATTTTGCCCTGGTTTCAACACCTGTCGAACATTCATATTGATTCTAGCTTCCGAAATATACGATTCCGCTTTTTCCCAATCGCCCTCTGATTTTTGGTTTGTTTTCCAAGGCATTTCAGAACATGGTAAAATTTTCGGTACTCCGTGATACCTCAATCGAGAACTCCCTGACATCACAACGATATCTCCACTTCTCAAAAGCATAGCATGAACAGGATCTTCCGGCTGACACCCTCCGATGAGAAAAATCGCCGAATGTCCAAAACTCACAGAAAACAGCGGCGCTTGCGTGTTAATTTCCGAGTGATCGGTGTGTCCAGCTAAAGTTGAATTCATTCTATAATAATTGATTATGGCAGCTTCCGCTTTGAATGCAGAAAATCCTACGACTCGTGCCAAACATTCTACGAATTCGACCAATTCTCTGGGCATTGCAGTTTTACACTCTTCGGAGTAGACTTTTGTATCCCAATCGTGATGATATCCCATAGTTACCCATCTCAATTTCGGCCACAATTGTTTTGCTTCGTCAGGATTTCTGAAAACAGCGATTGTTCTCAAAATGATGATGGTCCATTTGATCTTCTTCTCTATAATAAAAATTTCATCTTCGGAATTCGAATGAACATCGATTGTCATGTGATTCACGAACAATGAAGAAGGAAACTCGTTGAAGGTTTGAATAATCGTGATGAATCAGATGGTTCTCAAAATGGAATTTTAGAGATATCTGCGAGGAATGAGAATTTCTAACTACATGAAATAGATGAACATCGAAATTTAGAAAGAACGTAATATATTCTCAAACGAATTAATACATTTTTTTTAAGTGTTACATTGATTTTTGTAAATAAGATAATTTTATGTCTTGAAAAGATTTTTATTAAAACTTGATTATATATTCTGATACAGAGTCTAGATGGAAATAAAATATAATATGTATCTTAAGATGTTCTTACCTCTCGCACAATTCCCATAAAGATTCATGTTCTTCTAAGAATTCATAAATATCTAAATTTGATTTATTCAATCTATTAGGGTAATCTTTTAAACACTTTGTAATCCAATACTGCTGTCCAATCGTTGTGAATGGATTTCTAATGAAAATCAGTCCTATATAAAAATAAGTATTGAAAATCTATTGTCTAAAAATTTAGAAAAAAAGCTGACGGGGTGAGAAACACATTCATTATTCACAATAAATTTTTCCAATCATTTGGCACAGTGATCGTTAACTTATAATAGGGATATTTTTTTGGCACGTAAGTTGGGAATTACAGAATGTCTTTGTGTATTGACTGAATCAAAACATATGCTGACACGTTAGAGTAGAGGAAATCCCATCTCTTCCTAGCCTTTACATAATTTGATAACCTCAAGTATTGTGATGTTGCTGAAGTTTGAATCGTTTATTGAAACGAATTAGTGAACAAATCACGCAATAATCAGCTGTTAAAGATCCGAAATCTTGTAGTACATTCTTTGATCGTTGTTTTCAGTTGAGAAAATTTTCAATAATTCATTCAAAATAGATAAATAACGATGATTCATCAAATTTTGTGACTTTGAATTTTCGTTTCGTTTCTATAAACGATTCAAACTTCAAGAACATGTATTGTGAAGGAATTTTACACAAAAGATTTCGACTAGCATCCCAGCAGTGATATTCTTTTAGCCATTGAGCTTTTGGAAGGAGAAACCCCCCCCCCCCCAAGTATCTCACAAGAATGAAAAATTTGTATTTTGTTGATAATAAGTGAAGGAATATGTCGGACAAAAGATCGGGAATAGTCAAGTAATTAATTAAACCATAGTTTATGAAATTTGAATCATTTTTTGAAACGAATGTATGATTGTTCCGAAATCAAATTACATTTCTGGATAAAATATTAAAACAATAAAAACTTATGAAATTTTTGTGTTCAGAATTTAATTGAAAATTCGTTTCAATAGATGACTCAAACTTGAGGGAGATGTCAAATTTATATGCTTTGAATCATATTGAAGTCTTTGAAAATAATGTTGCTAGAGTTTGAATTGTTCATTGAAGCAAATTGATAATTGAAGAACAAAATACTCAAAATTTTGTATCACATTTTTCAATGGTATTCCCAGTTCGAAGGAGTTAATTCGAGAAGATAAACACCATTGATGTATCAGATTTCGTGGGTTTGAGTTCTCGTTTCATTTCTATAAACGATTCAAACTCCAAGAAGATTTGAAAATAAGGAATTTGTACATCGATGATTTTCAGTGATCATAATTTCCATACCTGGTACAGATGACAATTCATATATTTTCCAATCATTTGATGATTTGAGGAAAAACTTTTCTCTGTCTTCATGATTGATGATGTGTGCTTTCAAACATCTAACCTAAAAATTATCAAAGTTGAATCGCATAAGTTTATGTATAAATATACGTGTCAATTTATACTCACCTTAGTCGGATCTACATTATCGAAATCAATCACATCTTTGAGGTCAGGTGGAGGATTTCGACTTTTGTAATATTTGAAAACTTCTTTGAACATATTTGAAACTTAGCAGAACCGCCATATTCGGTACAACAACTTCGCGCGTTGCTTACGTTTGCGTTACGTTCGTTACGTTCACCCTTAAAATACGTGTCCGGATCTTTACACTCTGAACTCAGTCCAAACGCAGAAAGAAACGCAGCCTTCGTAATCAAAGGGACAACAGGTTATGTGCTAAAGTGCCTACCAAAAGAGAACGTGAAATTTATAATTTTCATCTTGTAAAATATGAGAAATTTGGTTAACTTATAGTTTTTATGTTTATTTTACCATTCAACTATCTTTTCTACCTTTTTGCATCTTGAAAAACCGAGACAGAACTATCTCGAGTAACGGAAGGTTTGTCTGGAACCAGAGAGATATTTATTACTCATGATGAGGTGAATGCCAAACGAAGATATTTTAGTTGGTATGTAGTACGGAATCAGAATTACCGATTATAGTAATTTTGATAATGTTCTAATAGAAACTGCATGCATTCTTGCATTTCACGTTTTCAATGAATTTTGTAAAATTCTACTATTCAGGAATCACAAATAAGTACAGTCATAAAGCCTTATCACCAAGGCATTGTTGATACTGGTTATATTATGCTCTTTGAGGATTTCAATATACAAAATTATGATTCAAATTGTTTCTTAAATCTCGTTTATGATGCATTTCATTCACGATTAGTGAGAAAATAATGTTCTGAATCAGAAATTATGGTTCGATTGATTTGAAAACTAATATTGACAGTATATTTTAAGTAACATTTGTGAAGTTTATCCTACTCTCTGTATATTTTGAGTATTTTAATGTGAGATGTGGTTGATATGATTGTATGATCAATGAAAGTTTCAATCCATTTGTGATATATCTATGATTGAACATTGACGATGGAAAATCATAGAAAAATTCAAAGTTTTTTATGCGATATAAAGAATTCATCATTCGTGTGTTAATGATGCACCACATCTTGTGCCAAATGTAGATACTTTTCATAGTCATAGAAAGTTCTACGTTATGAGGTGAATATGAGAATTACATTGGATTTCGATCTTCATACAAATCAGATAGTTTCATACATTTGTTGGAACGAGTCTTGGTTTTTTCATCTTTCAGAAAAGGTTATTCTGTTTCAAATTCCTTTGGAAGATATGAAAAATTTTCATTCAATTCAATCTATTGTCAAGTTACTTTTTCCAAATCTTATAAAAATGACATGAATTCTGTTTATTTTCAGATATCAATGAAATAATGATCTTATAGTTTTTACGAGTATGTTCTATTCCTAACCAAGGATTATTATTGGATAACTAACTAACAGTAAGTATTCATACAATGAATTAGTTAATTCAAAATACCATGGATACAATATATTTTCAATATTTCTCTTAGATAAAGTTTCTTGAAAATTAATGAAAATTCAATCTAAGTTGTTGAATGTATCACAGCAAAATAGAATTCTCCCATAGTAGATAGATAAACTCAAAAGGAGCTGTGAACAGAATATAATATCACCACATCAAGTAAATTGCTAATGAAATATTGAATTGATTATTAGAATGAGAGACAAAAACGATATGAATTTCATAAATCAAATATTTCCCTTACTCGAGAAATGATGATACAATAATAATGATGAAATAACAATTAAATAATCTGTATATTAATGTGCTTACAGGTGCAAAATAATGCATACAGAAACAATGTCGGAGAAAATTCTTCCTGTGAGAGGTTTAAAACAGGTAAAAGTCGATAATTGGGGAACATTTTTCCTCCAACGACTTCAACAACTTTACTTTGAGGAAGAACTTCTTGATCTCACCATAAAATTTCCAACTAGTGATATAACTGTACAAGTAAGTTGAAATGATGCAAATAATTATTTTTATTACACTACACACCTTATCGCTCAATTTTGTTTCTATCCAGGCTCATCGATTGGTGATAACGACATGTACAAATTATTTTGCTGTGTTAGAAAATGAACAGAGAGCAAAGAATGCAAATTTTGATGGGGTCATTGTAATGCCTACAGATATGCCTTACGAATGCGTTAAATCTATCATAAGGTACATGGAAATGCGGTGGTATCAAAATTTCCTCTTTCAAAATAGATATACTAATAAGTCGTGTTCTTGTAGTTTTATGTACACAGGACAATTGGAATATTGGACTTCCGAACAGCATGCTTTGTACAGAACGGCACAAAAAATGAATATGACAGTACTGACCAAGTTACTGGATGCACAATTCAATAGCAGCGAACAGCAAGTTACTTCCCCCGCGGTGGAACATTCTTCCACAAACCAGTCCGAAATCACAAAATCCGCTGACGCACCATCAAAAACTCAAAAACATGGATCTTCATCATCGTCGAATTCGTTATTTTCAGAACTCCCCAGTCAACCTCTACCAGGAAGAAAGTGAGCATTCAATTTTAGTAATATTACAATTCACAATAGAACAATAAGCCATCAATTTCATGTTGTTCTTCTAGATTGCCTATTTGGAAAAGAAAGATAGATACTCGACCAAATTTATCATCTTCGGATTACGAAACGGGAGGGTCATCTCACAGCACATTGAACTACAATAAATCAACGGATGTAACTCCAGGTCCCTCTCGATTTGATCTTCCTGAGGCGGAAGATTACACTTTAGGCGTGTTTTCTTCTTTCGATGACATCACGTACAACACGAAACCCATCGTACGAGCGGAAGATCAATCACATAGAAACACAGCTTCCCCAAATTCTCTTGATGGTAAAATCTATAATAGAGCTGAATCCGAAGACGAAGAGGAAGAAAGTCCAGATAAAGGTTTGAAGGAGGTGAACTCCGACGACGACTGGGCAGCAACTCGATACCTAAAAAGATCTCAAGAAGTTCAACAATCGGTGCCGTCGAAAAAAGTGAGATTCGATTTTGAAGAAAAAGAAAATTTGTCTGAGAAACAACCAGAAATGCCTAGTAAAAAACCAGAGGACTCTATAAGCAATCACGCGAAAATCATTAAAGAGGTATTGAAAAGTATCCTCACCTTGTGAAAACAATAAAAATATACGTTTGAAAATCATGCAAAAGGAAAGTAAATCGTCGGAAACCAGTTCTTCGGGTAAAACTAAGGTTTCTTATTTGGTGCTCAAGTCTGATCATTTGATTGGTAATAATGGCGACAATAATGATTCTAAACTAAACGGAAGTATCGACGGCGCTGAGACTGGTCCTTGGAAATGCAATAAATGTGATTTGGATGAATATACTAATTATTACATGTACAGAAGACACATGCAAGATGTTCACGAGGAAAAATTCGATCCGAGAGTTTGCGAGCATTGTGGTTATAAGGCGGCTAAACGCAATATTTTGATGTATCATCTTTACACAAAACACGATGTACCTCCACCGAAAAGTATGTGCTTCCCGAAGTGTCAGGCATGCTCTTACGTCGCGTTATCGGAGACTCTTTTGGTCAAACACCAGATCAATCACAATCATGGTCCTACATCTCATTATACATCCGTGTCGGACGAATTGCAATGCGATCAGTGTTTGCAAACGTTCAAAACCACTACCGAATTGACTACTCACGAATTGAACACTGGACACGGTAATCAAACAGGCTCTAAATACAAAGGTCATCGTTGTGTTCATTGCGGGAAATTCTTTGTGCGAGCTAGTAATTTGAAAGTACATATGGATTGCGTTCATAAAGATTTGAAAGACAATGATTCCGTGTTGTCCAACGTTACCGCTGTAGAACCTTCGCAATCATCTCAAATCGAAGATCCAAATACGATAGAGAATAATTCTAATTCCACAATCACTCAGTATTTAGTGCCAGAAATGGATTTGAACAATGCAACTAACGAATCCGGACAGCAAATGATCATGTTGATCGATAGCAGTTATCAACAAGAACATCAATCGCAACAACTGGAGATCACCGGCGATGAACAAATTGTCATGCAAGGTACCGAGGATGGTATGATCGTCTACATTCACGACAACGAGGCGGAGACGGATAACAGACTCTCTTACGATTCTTGTCAGTCCGAAGAAATCGTCGAGGAAGTTGTAGAAGAGGTTGAAGAAGAAGTGATAGAAGAAGAAGAGGAAGAAGAGGAAGAAGAAGAAGAAGAAGAAGAAGGAAGTCAAGGAAAACAAACTTCAACCGTGCTAGAAGATTATAATGTCGATCAAATTGAAGAAGTTATACAATACGTGGAAGAGCAACGGAAATCGTCGAGTACGACGAGGAACAATGTAGTGAAAGGAGTAACGGTGTGGAAGGAGCTCAAGAATCATTGATGATCATCGAAGAACAACATGTCGAAGCAGACGAAAGTGAGGAAAGAATACTAGAAAAATCTCATAATTTTTCCCATGACTGGGAAGAGAACAATTCGAGAGAAGATGCCGCTGACTGATCTATTTCATACGTTGACTCATAATCAAACGCATTTTTTTTAAATAAATCCTTTTATCTGATGAAAAAAAAAGGCATTCGGATTTTAGCATCATCATTTATTCATAAATACCGTACTATGCGATATTTTTTTCTCAAATACCACAATGATTGATCGTTGTTTATGTTGGTTAATCCTGAACAGCATGTATAGTTTTTAAGTATAGAAGATTGTATTTAACAGAGAAAGACACTACAAAACTTATCTTCGAATATATTGTAATTTTTATCTAATAAACCATGAAAATATTCATATTCTCTGAATAATATTATCGAGAATGTATCTAGATATTTCTTATCTCGAGGATAATCAGAGAACGCCAGTTCTGTCATGTGATCGTGACATCATTTGGCTATCGGATATACCGGACGTCATGGTTTTTTGCGGAGGCTCTCTCCTGGTTTAGTTTCAGATTGCAATCTCTCTCAATCCTGGTCAAAGGAAAATCGATACACCGATTTGGATAATTTTCTGGAGTCTCGGGGAATCCTTTCACCTCTTTGGAGATAGTCCTTTCACTATTTCCTTCCTGGAACGATAGTGAATTGATTTGATCAGCTTTTAGAACGTTCGTTGCTCTTGTTCACATTTTTAGAAGGATATTGCAACTTCACAATTGAATGAGTACAGAAATTAGAATGTAATTGAAAGGGATTGTGGCGAATAAGCATCATTTGGTGTTATGAAACGCGCACTTGCCATGTACGCCTATTTTCTTACTCGTGGTATACGAGCAAATGTGAATTTCAAGTAGCAATTTGCTCAACACTTTAGCGTTTCGGATTAATATGGTCGAAATTTGATGAGATTGTCAGGAAGAGAGTTGAAGAATTGAATATATATTTATGTAAGATCACCGTGGACATGGTTTAGATTTTGTTTTCTCTTCCTTTCTCTGTTCAGAGGGAAATGAAAAGGAATAATAGTCTTTTAGTTGGGTGGAAATTTATCTGTATTCTAAGATTACTGGAATGTCTTCAAATGTTTATTTATAGAAATTGAAAAAGAGAACAACTAATTTCATAATGTCCTGGTTGCAGAAACCGAATACAGCTGACATTTCAAAGGGCTGCTAACAGATCTTCACTGTCATATCGCTGAACCATTAACGAACGAATTAAAATATTAATAATCAGCCCTGCCGCAAATGTAAGGCAGAAATGATATTTTAAATTGATAAGTATTCGACACTCATCGAAATTTGGAGCTCGATCGATCCAATATCAAGTCGATCAAGTTGCAAAAAATTGTCGATGTGTTCCGCTTGGTGCTAATATGACTTTTATCCAGGTTCCATTCAGGAAAGTCAAGAATTCAATTGATGGTCAAGGAACTTGATCTCTCCTCGCAGGACTAGGTTCAATCCCCGCTTTCAACAGTTTGATTGTAAGTTGGTTTTCGTCATCAATTAAAATAAGAAAAATCACCTGCAATGTTCATAAAATCAAATTTTAACAAACAATGTTTTTCAGCGCGAATATATCGATTGAAGTTTTGAAGATGGATCCTCAATAAGACCCGGATTGAACTTGATTAGAACTCGAACACAAAACCCAGATTAGCTACCGTATAGAACCAGAAAGGGTCCCGCTGTACATAGAAATCTTATGCAGTTTTTTAATGAGCATAAAATACATAAAATCCTCATTGAGGCTGTTATGTTTTGAAATCGGCGGCCCGTATTTGCTGAATTTGAAAAATTCATCATGTCTTTCAGCCGGATAATCCTTACAAAATTGATCAAGTTGGCTACATTTGCGAACCGCCGTTCTGTGTAAGAACGACTGAGATCTTATGTTATGGGAATCCGTGTGGAGCCTTTCGACTTTCTGCTGGCCATCCCAGGCAAATTGAATCTGCTTTTATTATTAGTTTTTTTTCATCCAACTCTGCAGCCTAAGTCGGACCC